>CM060673.1:21055750-22440750 GCA_030686955.1 Odontamblyopus rebecca | reverse complement strand
CATCGACAAAGAACCACAAAATAAGAAAATTCAATAAAATAAAGAGAAAAGAAGACATAGAAACATTTCTTTTGACAGTGAATGCAGATTAGCAAGACTATTAAAATGGTTAGATTAAATATCTATACTCAAATTTTGGTTGTCGTAAATTAAATTTTAAGAAGGAAATGCTTCTATAAAATCATACCGAGTTTTTGAGGCAGTCGTCGTCCACATCGAAGTTGGAGGTGTCTGTGGGGCTGCTGACCTCAGGGATGTAGGGGGCCTCGCAGGTGAGGATGTTGTCCCAGTCGATGCCTGTAAAAAGGGCATTTGTGAAAGATTTGTCGCTTCTTGATGTTAAGAAGTTGTTAGTAATTGTAGTAGTAGTATTAGTGTTTGTACCAGAGAAGAAGGGGTGCTGTTTGAAGTCCTCGATGCCATTCTGTCCCAGTCTGTGCTCTCTGCTGCAGATGAGGCGTCGGATCAGATCTTTAGCATCTTCTGACACATCTGTGACCTGCTGAGGAAACTGGAACCGCTCCTGAAAAAAAGTGTTTAAATTATGATTAAATTTAACTTCTTTTTTCTAATAAAATTGTTGTCCAATACTAGAATTAAGCTGTCCAGAATTCGTTCACTATTTTTTGAAGCCTTTTAGGATCCTGCAAAAACTAGAACTAAACCGCATCAAAATCATCATAAAAAAAAACAGATCAAAAAGTCTGAATTGAACTGAATTTGAATGAAGACATTGGAAACACTTGAAACAATGCATCTGGTTCGTTCAGTGTAATTTCTATGTCCATATCAAATAAATACAAAATAATCAGCTCACAATCTTTCAGTGTGACCAGTACCACATGTTGACAACCCCAAACCTACAGAGCTTTACCTTGTGGTTCATGATCTTCCCATAGGTCTCCACCAGACTTTCAGCATAGAAGGGCGTCTCTCCATACAACATCTCGTACATACAGACCCCCAGAGACCACCAGTCGCACTCGGGGCCGTACTTGCCCTTCCCGTCCTCCATGGCCTGAAGGATTTCTGGGGAGATGTAGTCTGGAGTCCCCACTGCAACTGAAGACTGGACCTAGAGGAGAAAGAGAGGGGGGTTTATGTGACCTCATAACATTCCGGCCTATAATGATTCACTGAGAGCGCCCAAAATGACTATTGCTTAAGCTGCTTTAAGGGTGTGGTTGGTTAAATAATGTAATAGAGGACACTAAAATAGCTTCAGCAGTTGGAGTGGATTATAAAAAGATCTCTTTATGGTTTTGACTTTCTGTTTAGAGGTGCAAATTCCACCACATGCTCGTCTTCACGGAGATGTTATTACGTCACCTGGGATGCACTAAACTATATCTACCTACCTTAGATTTACCAAACTACCAGCGTATAAACATTGCTAAGCAGATTTTAAAACATGCAGGCTTGCGTCTCCACAGATCTAACCTATAACCTGGCCTAATGGCATCTCCATGAAGAAAAGCAGGTTGTGGACTCTCAACTAGAAAAGTTGCACAGTGCACCTTCAATTAGATCTCAAAAGCTAATTTACAGCTAGATGCGAAATTTACAGCTAGATACGTCATTTACATACATTTTCATACATATGATCTACGCTCTAAGAAAATAGTGATTTTTACACCTCATCGCCCACCCATGAACTACAGTAACATTTGCTCCTGGCCTGGATGCGAGCGAATGACATCACCACATTCTCAACTAAGAAAAAACAATGACCTCGAAATATGTACCCCCATAGAAATCTCATTCATAACAGAGGAGCGCGGCCCGAGTGATAATGAACCCTTTGACAAGAAACAGCTGAGTTGTGGAAGTGTGGAAGATGGAAACGATCCCCCACAACAGCAGATAAACAAAGGCTGTATTGAGAGTTGGCCCCCTCTGCATGATCAATTCCCTCATGCACACACAGTTCGAGTGGTACTGCCTCTGTCACGATCAACTAGAGCGTTCTTGGAGATTTCTTCACGGCAGATCATGAAATTAAATTAAATCTTCACTTCAATGGGGCATTCATGAAGGCAGAACAAATTCTACTGTTAGCAAATAGAGGGAGAGTAAATAGAAAATGTGCATAGCTTCACTTGTGTTAAAGGTGCACTATGCAGTTATTTGGTGGGGGTAAGCTACCATCTTGTCTTCATTAAAATGTTAGTGTCTTGTCAGGAATGTTCCGCAGCATGGAATTAAATTTACATATGTTGCATTTATTTCATGCCAGGCTCAGAAGAATCTTTAAAAAACATGCATTTTTACTGTGAGCAGGCCTCTCCTCTCCACAAATCTGACTAATAACTTGACCTGGTGACATCTCCTGTTCATTGCCACGGAGAGAGAGAAGTTTAATGCCATACTGTTGAACATTCTGGTAAAAGAAAGCACATCTCCATGAAGACGAGTAGAAAAAGTTACATAGTCCACCGGAAAAGTTACATAGTGCATCTTTAATTAAGTACGACATGTATAATATAACCTTTACCCTAAAATAGCTGGTCAAAAAATATGAAACAAAAGTATTATTAGGATACAAATTACTTTCAAGATTTATTACATGTTCCTTATTTTTATCATGTCTTAAATTTTAGTATTATTATTCTTTGTTTTATGTTGTACAATATTGCCAAAGCACAAACCTAGTTTATGAATTTTGTCTTTCTGACTCTAAAGATAATTTGTTTTTCGGAGATTGCTTAGGTTGAAGTACGAACTGACCCATTTCATGAAATAGGAGAAAATAAGCTTTAGTTCAGTCAGTCCATTCCATTTTTTATCTGTAAAGTTGCTTAGTGTTGCTTTAGGATATGCAATTCATAAATGTAAAAATAGACAGAACCACTCTTTTCTTTTTCTGATCTTGGTGTACTATTATTGAAGTACTCTTCCACTTTTTGCAACCACTTGTTATGTTTTTGGGCTAAGACTACAGTGTGAATCCTAAAAAGCACACAGAGAGGGTTGTGGGGCGGCGGGGGAGCTGGGGGAGTTGAGGGGTCAGTGCAGCACTGGTATGTTTGCCTTGGACTCTGGGATGCCTCTGCAGCAGTCTGTGGTCACACTCACCGTTCCATCCTCCATGAGTTTGAGGCAGGAGCCAAAGTCAGCCAAGCGGATGTGGCCGTTCATGTCCAGTAAGATGTTGTCTGGCTTGATGTCCCTGGAAGGAAAGAAAAGAGGAGAGACAAAAGCAATTAGTAAATAGCAAAAAGTACAAAACAACTGAAATAATATCTTTAACGGTGTATTGTGCAGCTTTTCTGGTGGAGGGTCCATCAAATCCTTTTCTCCATGGAGATATTATTGCTTTGTCTGGATTGTTTCACAGTCTGGTATTAAACCTTTCTATCTTCATTGAGACCAAATCAGAACAAGTTACAGGTCAAATCTGTGGAGACGCAAACCCTGCTCACAATCAGAATGGCTGTTTTTCAAGTTTTTTTGAGCTATAAAACCACTGTAATTGAATAAATGTAAAGAAGAGCTGTTTAATATCATACTGTGGAACATTCCAGACAGAGCAATGACATCTCCATAGAAACAAGCAGGTGATAGACCCTCAACCAAATAGTTATAGTACATCTTTAATCTCCTAAACATACCAACCAGGATTTTAAAGATACACTATGTAACTTCTTCTTGGCGATTCCGCTAGCTGCTTGTCTCCATGGAAATGATATTGCTTTGCCAGGAATGTTCCACAGACTCACTTAGACTTGCACAAACTTTATTGATCCACATGGGAAATAATTTGGACACAGTAGCTCACACGTCAAATAAAAATAATAAAGAGCAAAAATGTAAATGGCAATAAGTTCAATTCCATACCATACAGTAGAAACATTCCCGGCAAACCAATAAAATCTCTATGGAGACAAGAAAAGTTACATTATGCACTCAAAAACTAACAAGAAGTCCAGCCAGTCCAGTGAACTTAATTTGAAATGCATATCACAACATGTATTCATATTAAACTTCCATTACTTGGTCCAGACTAGTAGTCAATAAAGTGTGCTAATTTTACACAGTTACTATGGACAGAAGGCTGATTCATTTTAGGGTAAATGGTTTGTACATTGAACCATAATCAGATAATGTGTGTACATGGAAACCTAAACCTTGACATTTTTAAACAAAAGTATCACTACTAGTGTAAGAAACTACAAATGCTTTCTAAAACATGCAATGTACAGTCTGATCCTTTAACTAAACAAGCATCAAAATTAAAATGCCTGGGGAAACCGAGCTGCCTGAACTTGCTTGTAAGTCTACTCCTTAATAATTCACGTATATTTGTAGAAGAATTAAGTGCAATTTCCTCATATTCATTTATCAGCTCAGTGACAGGTGAAAACTGCCCAGAAACAGAACAAATATGGAGAAGTAGATGGATTGGAGCGTTGGGAATAGCTGCGCAGAATGAAAATTATGCATGACGTGTGTTTAAAGTATCCATTTTCACTTGTGCAAAAACGGGGACATGTTTTTGACTCACAAACTTGTTCCATTCAAAGAAAATATGCAACATGTAAACAATCCCCCTATGTCTAAAATAGATCCTTGGTCCCAACTCCAAACACCCCTGTTTAAACCATTTTCTTACTGAAGTAGATAGACAGGGGAGACAGACATTACACTCTCTCTGATTGTGGTGGACCCTCTCGTCTTGAGGATTTCATCTGCTCCATATTATGGCAGCTTACGACTGTTTACAATGGGTTCGTGCTCATTTGACGTCATAGCATTCTGAAGGGTCCATTGAGTGATATTGGGATGGAAGGAAAGCTAAAGTGTATGGTAGAAAGGGTTGCTTCTCAATATTCACAAAGCAGATGTTCTGGTGTGGTTTATGGGTAATATCACTGTAATTACTGGGTTTATCAGGAGGAAACAAAAACTGGCACAATGTTTGAGAGTGTGCAGATTCAATTAGGTTTGACATCAGTGAAATCAGTAAATCGAATCAGTGTGATAGCAGAGCGCAAACTAATTACACAACAGACATTTCAAATTGCTGTCTGAACTGGATTTTAATATGTGTTGTACTTTTATTATTTTATAAGAAATTAGCTTTTTTTTATTATTGCAAAGACAAAATAGTACAAAATTAAACTCCTGTCTTGTTCTGTTATGTATAAGAGTTCTATGGGGACATTTAATATTTCCAATTAGATGCCAATTTGACCGTAAAATAAGCAATACCTGCCGCGCTTCAGTGCTGTTCAAAAACATACTTGGAATTGTGTTTTATTTCATTCAAATGTTTGAGTAATCCTGCATTATTAGTCTGTCTGCATCTCAAAAGCACAAAATGAAAATAGCGTAATATGGGCTCAACATAGTTTTTGTGTCAAAGTTTAGAAGATGACATTGAACCCTTCTCTTGTTTATTTTACTCATATCATTGCTGATATGGGTCATATTTGGGTACTACTTGTTCCCAAATTGTCCTTAGTTACGAAATGGTTGTAAATTTATTTTCTAAACATGCTTTTAAAGATACTGGCTGTATGAATTGCACATTCATTGCAGTTTTCAGACTCGCCCAAAGCTAAAACCTGCGGCTAAGTGAAAGACCCCCTGACCCTGTGTCACTTGTGCACTGGTATGAAACAGACTGTATGGCACTGTTAAGGGTCCAAATATAGAATGTCCCAGTCTAACCACTGCAGTGATTTCCCCCGAGGGCGAAATGTGTCGGACCTCGTGTCTGAGCCTCCTTTATCAACATAGGGACACTCCCATAGTCAAACATACACAAACATCATATGCCAAATATCTCAGGCCTAGTACAAATCCTACACTGAATCAATAAATCAGCAGACAATGGCAGTCACAGGTTTGGAAACAAAGCCGTGGCTATTTCTGTCTCGTGATGTGGGCTTAAAATAAACCTGCGTTGCCAAGTCACAGAGCACACATTACCAGCTTTCAGTGCCAATCCTCACATTGAGTCGTCATGTGAAAGATCATCAAATGTTCTCACCTTCAGCACATCTCGTGATGGCACTTACTCAAACGAGTTTATTACTACAGCGAAGGGAAGGTGCAAAGTCTATTCTTGACAGTGTCTACAGCTGTCTACAATAGACAAATCAGATTCATTACAAATATTAATGAAGATGTGGTAGATAGGTTTAATCTATACTGTGGAACACTGTAGACAAAGCAATAACTTTACCATGGAGACATCAGGTAGCAGACTCACAACTGGAAATGTTACGCAGTGAAACTTTAACCATATAGCTAAAAATGATCGATTTTACCAACTCTGCTTTTGTTAATTCAGTAAATCAACTCAGTGGGTGACAACACTGAATACCCATGTCCATAACATTTGTCAGGTCTTGGTTAGGAGTACAGAGCTGGAGGGCTACCATGTTGTGTCTGCAAGATGAAGCTAATGGGGAAAACAGGGGCACTTTGAGGAAACCATCACACTCACACACAGAGAGGCCCCATTCGCTCCGGGAGCCACAGAACCACATCATTAAACAGCTGCTGATTAGATTAATAGATCTGACCTTGAAACAGCCCTGCACTTCCTGATAGACACGAATCAATACAACACAGTCTGGCATAGCAATCAATCTGTACATTTAAACCAATAAAAGTTGAAAAACGCCGATATCTTTCTCCTCAAACTCTTCTTTAAAGAGATGAAACGTACAAGCCCAAGTGTGGTCGGGGAAGATTGTTCTTGAGAGACATATAAAGCAGCTTGAAAGGGAACTTTGATGTCCCTGTCTTCTGCTGTAGGCCTTCAAAGCAAGCTGTGAAGACCCCTGTTATTTTCCAGTAGCATTAATAGTGCCATCTAATAAGCCACAAGCGCGGGGTGGGCCATAGGAGCTGCAAACTCTCTAACCTTTTACACAGCTGCTAACAGATGTGGCTCATATAGGAATAGTGTTTAATGCATAAGAGCTTCACTGATATATTAGCGCTCTATATTTAGCGTTACAATTCACAGAAAGAACTGGGTCCACATGGATACCAAGTAGAAGCATGAACTGTGCTTAAATTTAGTAACATTTTACAATAAATTATGCTTCAAAGAGTAGTTTTATCACATCATAAATTAGCTTTCACTTGCTTTAGTAATAGTACACTTCACTGAGCACAATTAGTTGTGCTAAGCAGCTACGTGGTAACTTACATCCATAACGCTTTTTTTTTTTTAAAGGCCATTTAAAATGCAAGATTCAGCTAAATGTTTTAATAACTTGGTGATTTATTAAGTTTCAGAAACATTTTAAATAAAATTATAGGTCTTAAGGTCATTGGTTGCCATGTCGCTGATTACCCCCTGAAATAGCTTTCAAACTTTATTGTTTTTTTTTTGTTGTTGTTTTTTTTGGAGGGGGGTCTATGAGAAAAGTTCTGGAACAGTGGGGTGGTCGGTCACTGCTGAGTTTCATAAACAGTCAATGCAAGGTTCATAAATTTAAGTTTTTATATAAAAACATGGTTTGGTCTCAATACAGAAGTGTATTGTGGGATTTGTTGTGGTGCCTTGGCGGAATTGAAATATAACCATTTCAATATTAGGTCATATGATTACACTTAACACAATGAACTGCTCAATATTTTTAAATGAATTCCATATTGACAATTTTAAGCCCAGTAACTGTACAGTCATGTATGAAAATAATATAAGGGCAGCTTGGCAGCCAACATAAACAACATTTCATAGCTCATTATAAAGAGATGAATTTGGACAAGATAATAGGGGGTTTGATATAATCACTGGAAATATATGGGCTGTGACCTTAAGAGACATTTGGACTAAACTCACCCACTCACTCATCTTTGTCAATATGGAAAACATTAACTTAAATGGAGAAGTGTGGACAAAATCAAAGGGCAAATCTGGTTCTGGATGCACATCTAATAAAACATTAGCCACACAGTCTCCTGTCTGACATAACTGAGTCATCATAATATTAATATTGGAAGAGATAATATATTCATACATTACAAAGCAGTTACTCAAATATGAAATGGTAATTCACAGTCAACATTCATTTTCTTTGATGTCTTCTTGATTAAATTGCAAGACAAGATTACAGCTTTACAATACAACAAACCTGAGAGTAGAAAGACAGAGGCTATATGAAACATATTTATAACATATTTTCCATATATTATATATATAGAAATAGGCCCAAATATAGGCTGGCCAATATATGTGGCCGATATTTGCACTTTTTTGTGCATTGGCTTTTAGCTTAAATCTCCAACACAGACGAATATTTGTTTGGCCCAACAACTTGTCTAAAAATGCATTAAGCCTATACGCTTAAATCCAAAAAGGGAAGTGCAAAAATGTGACTACACTGCTCACTCATCCAATGTGTAGTAAAACAAGGTCGTGGGTGAGTTTGTATTAAATTCAAATTTGATTTGGGGAAAATGACCAAAACTGGCCCTACATATTTGCCCCAAAACATTGGCAGAGGTCATCAACCATCGACTACTCTGGATTCTAAAGAATCAGCATTGGCCATGGAAAAATGCATGTCAAGCGATCTCTATATTAAATAGTAATTCACTGTCCAAGTTCTATACATATTTTCTTTCTGCCTTCTGGACAAAATTCACTAAATATTTGTTTGTCCTATAATATCGTCACCACACATAATCAGGTGCCTCTGTGGCCGGTCTAACATTACTTGGGCCAATAACAACAACATGGCTGACCTTTGACTTCCTGCATTTGTGTGGTAAACAATAAGCATGAAAGAGGCACAAGAGGCTAAGTAAATGCCGTTAAACCAGGCAGCGGTAAGCCCAGCCTCCAACCACCCAAAACACCATTCTCCTTCATGGTGCTAGGGATGCACCGATCCAGCTTTTTCAATTCCAATACCGATACTTTGGCCTTAAGTGTCTTCTGATACCCTGATATATATATTAACCAATACCAGTCCAGGGACAAAAAAAGGCACTTATTTCCTTAAAACACAGTTAACTTATTACACAAGAAATCCAAATGTGCCATGGCACTGCTTTGTATGAAAAAAGCTTGTGATACGTTCTAGGCCAAACACAGCCTGTAAATAGTCTCATTACATCCAATAAACTTTCAGTATCAGTGCCAATCTTTGATACAGTGCATCCCACAACAATAGGATTTATAGTGACTCATTTTAGCTTTGCACCTTTGTGATTTAGATAATTACATCAGGATAGAAAAAATTACATTAATAACTGGCAAACTGCTGGTAACCCATGCTAGGCTAGTTAGCGTGGCTAATTGGGCTACTGTGTCACTGGGCTCCTGTGGTCTTCAGGAGCAGAGACCAGAATAGAGAGAGGTAATCTCCTCTAAAACCATCATCCATCTGTAAAGACCATCTGGACCGCACCTCTCCAATACACAACCACATAAACACACACACACATCTACACACAAACAGGCCTGCACACTTGTCTGCAGATGGACCATCATTCCTACAAAACATCACTTTTGACTTCTGGCCTCAGATAGATACAGATACAGATCAAAGTCTGTATTTAGGCTAATAACATTAAGGCTGCTTTATGCTCCTGTATCCTAAATCAAAATGATAGTAAACCCTTTCTAAATTAACCATATCACAATGAAACACTTTAGTAGTTTGTATTTGGTCTGTTTTTCCTGATGACCTCTTGTATATAGCTTGTAAATATTTGTATTACTATATTTTCATATTTTATTTTTACTTGTACATATACATTCACATAATGTATAGAATATGCCTTACTGACACCAGTCCCTTGCTATTTTTGGTCATTTAGAATTTATTTTCTTTTTTTATAATTTTTCTCTTTGTCACTGTATTTATTGTGATGTGTGAGCCAGTGTGTGCAAATAACTTCCCTTGTGGATCAATAATGTTTGTCTAAGTCCAAGTCAAAAGGGTATAATTGTAAATAGTCTTTATGAAGTGGAGCGCCAAACACTGATACAGTTTCATGGATTTAAGAGTAAAAATTCTAATCACTTAAAAGGTGTAATGATGCTAACTATAACTTGTTTTATTAGAATAAGCACTGTGTTTTACCTTTATAGACAAAGTGATAGACAGGCATCCCTTTTTTTGACTGAAGTGTGCCTAACCCCCAAATTACACCAAAGCAAGAATAGCATGTAAGCGCAGCAGCAGAGCCCACGAGCAGCAGACGCGTAGGTTTGGCTTTCCATTTTAACCGGTCGGACAATTTACACTAGCAATGTCATATAAGCATCCAACGGCCGTCATGACGCTGCTCAAGATAGGTTGGATTTCTAATTTTACAGGGTCAACAAAGGCTTTTTAGCAGGGGCAAGACAGGAAATGGGCATGTGGTGTCAAAATGAACTACCGATGACCTTTCAAAGTACATTCTCTAAAACCACTACAGCCGCGTAAACACCGTGCGTCGCATCCAGGAGCTCGGGGAATGACTCGTGATGGACTAGTTTACAGCCGTGGAGGATAAATATAAAACACTTTATGACATCAGACAGCAACTTTACAAGAACAACTTCTGAAGGAAGAGCCGTGTGGTGCAGACAATGAAATGGCGAGTGGCTTAATTAATGCGAGCACTACAGATACGGTTCGTTATCGCTGCAAAGCATCAACCCTCTTGTTGTCAACTCTTGTTTTGTGATTTAACACATAATTCATCCAACCAACAATGGAAAAAGTTTAGTGTTTAAACGTGAGATACAAAGAGGCTGGCGTCACAGGAGCGGCTGTGTTGCCTCTGGTGTAATTCGAAGTATTAAAAAGTACACGCATATTCAACTCTGTGACATTACGTGCTGCTGCTCCTTGTGTAAATTCCGGGTAAGTGCCTCCTCTGAGTCACTGGTGTGTGGAGAGACACATGGAGCTGATCAATAATACAGCACACGACTGTCACTGAGGTCGTCAATACAAAGAAACGCTGCCAATGGACCAGTTTACAGTCAGAACAGATGTTTGTTCTGGGGACTCTGGATCACTATATTCTATATGCACTATATACACTTTATTTATAAAGTACAGTTTTCAATCCAAACAGTGGCAAAGTGCTGCAAAGAGACCCCCCTCAAAAACAAAAGACAACAAAAGGATTACAATCAAAATTTGATCTGGCTAGTCTGAAAACAATAAACACCGTCAAATCTGATAAAAACAAAACCATAAAACTATTAAATAGGAATAACTAAGTAAAATGCATTTAAATAAATAACACAGAGGACCACACAACCACACGGTGTTAAAAGCCAGAGTATAAAAGTCTGTCTTAAGACGAGACTATACTCAAATTTCTTGTCTGATTTACATGACAAACCCCAGGCTCTAGCTACGGATATGATGTAATGAATTGATGTAATGAAACTGCCATATAAGCGCAATAGAAATATGAGACAATGTACTTAAATTCACCAGTCTTGTGTAGGAGAGACTTTGTAGTTGAATACTTGGTTATTTTGCTTAGTTACCAATAGGTTGACTGAAACTACACAGCAAAAAACGGTGAAGTAGTAGACAGAAGCACACTGCAATATATTTAATTCTTTCTTCCATCTTTTCCTTTGTGTTCATTTCCTTCTCTTCTCTCACTCACCAACCTAAAGTCCTCTTTCACTACATCTACAAATCTCCTCTTTGGTCTTCTTCTTGGCCTCTAGCCTGGCAGTGCTAACCTCAGCATCCTTACTACACATATATTCAAATATCACTCATCTATTCATGCCATCTGCTTTTGATTGAAATAAAAGGATTGGATGGAAACATACGAAATTATGTTTATTTTACGACTGCATTTATTTTTTATTTAATGTAACTCATATTGGCCTTTTGAGCTACCAAAACAGTTTTTTTTTCATTATCTCTTTTTGCTGTTATTTAATAATTGAATAGACTCCGTATTCTAATTTCAAAAAGTCCAGAACAATTATCCATTTGTTCCCCAATATATCTTCTACCCCTATGTTTGCGTATTAAAGGTATCACCATATCTTAAATATTTTTTGTTGTGTTCAAACCCCTGAATCTCCCATCCCCCACCTTTTCCATCTCTCTCTGAAGGGGCCAATCACTTTCTCTGCAGGGCGGACAGCTGTGAGGCTCAAAGGCACAAAGGCAGCCTGACTCTGCCTATTCACACTCTGCCAGGGCCCACGGGGAGGGCAGGCGGATCACTGACCACTGAATAAGACACAGGCTCCCATTGCATTAGCCCAGCACACTCCATCTCCCACGGGACAGCCCACAGTGGACAGAAGGTTGACCCAAGTGCTTTCATCTGGGCTCTTTTCAGCTTCATCAGTGTCACGCAGATAGAGAGAGGAAATTATAATTTTAAAGTGTGGGGGTCATTAAACCTAGGTCACATACTTCAAAAAGATAAATGTAATAAGATGTTTATGGTTATGTTTGATGATGTTATAATGTTTCCTCATTAAAAACATACCTGGAGTTGTGTTTCGTTTCATTCACACATTTTTAACACACAAACCCTGCATATTTAGTTATTTCAAACTGAAAACAATCTGTTCCATTTTCTGATATCATGTGGTAATACATAAAAGTGTTTTTAAACTGTACAATTTCACTAGAACCTTTTGGATCATTTCAGCCCTGGAATTTCCCATCTCTACTGAACTAAAAGGTAGTAGCTGTTAACTTGAACTCTATAATACATGACATCACAAGGTGGATTTTGAGCAGGTGAAGATGTAGACAAACTAATAATGCAGGATTACTCAAACATGTGTGAATGAAACAAAACACAACTTCAAGTATGTTTTTGAGGAAGGAACAGCATTGTAACATGGCTTAAAGCTCACAAGAGTCAATTTTGCATAATATAGGACCATTAATCCACATGAATCACAAATAAAATCTGTGTTTTGGGGATAGCAAAGGGCTATGGGCAAATAAAAAATACAAATAGGTACCATGTCAAATATAAACATAGCAATTATTCAATCCTCACCAGATGGTAGTGAAACCTATAGATCTTTTATGTTTTTACAATCGCATGTCTTCAGTCTTTATGGCCTATTTGTAACACTGCAATTTAAATGTTAATGGAAGCGTGACTTGCGCTCTTGTAATTATGGTCTCTCAATATAAACATATATAAATTAAAACACTTTTATAGATCTCATTCTGGGTAAATATGCCAGAAAATATTCAATGGAAAATCCCCAGGGGAAAAAATGAAGTCAAAATAATAAATGACAGTATTGCCACAAATTGCACAGTTTTGCGTGTAATTGAATAACTGATGTAGCGTAGTTAAAACATACATTAGGGAGCTTTAATGAGGGGGTTAATGCACTGTCCCTTGAGTCACAGGTGAATGATATGGTACAACAGGCACAGATAAGCACACACCCTCACCCTCTCCCCCCTCCTCTGGGCGGGCAGGAGGTCCCATGGGAGAGCCTGCACAGAGGGCTAAGCACCACCACACCCCCGCCCACACATGTCACTGCTTACCCCATTATTACTGTCCCAAAAGAGTCCACCGCTGAGGAACGCTTCCCCCTCCCTCCTGAGCATTTTGGCTTTTCCATACACTTCCACATCCCAATATAACAGCATGTAATTTGTGGCTGTCCCTTTTTGCAATGTATAGATTTAAATCAACATGTCTTGGGAGTTTTTGATGTCTCTTTAGAGTCAAAGAGCAAAATATGGTTTGTTGGTGAAGTTAATACAAATGTGTATCAATGACTCTATAGTATTAATAAAACCATTACAATCTAGATGCATTTCAGGTTTTAGACAACCTGAAAAAAATATTGCCATTTTACCAAATTTAAAAACTTTTTGTTAAGAGTTTTCAATCTGGCTGTAACCCTGTAACAAATGCACAACAACAAGCACACCCATACGGCTCCTCCCCCTCTATTCTCTCTCTCACTGGATTTATCTTCACTTTAGACCCTCCCTTGTTGTCGAACCATCTTGTCCAAATTGCTGTCACGGGTCCCCTGTGAAATGCAACACTGTAATTATGTTAACATGCCAACGTGACCACTTCCGGGCCAACTTCCATTCCCAGGGGCATCTTCAACGACCCATGGATTCCTTTGGCATCAACGCCATAGGAGAAAATGGATCGAGAGGGTCTACAGGCAGAGAACAGACCACTTTGAGGTGGTTTGTTTCAATGCAGCGAAATGAGTGAGAGACTGTGGTGTGTGAAGTGGAAGCAGGAAGAGGATACACAAGCAACGCGAGACATGACAGCTAACACTAAACAGAGGACTGCAATGAAAACGTGTTTTATGGGTCCTTAAATATAGACCCTCCAGTAAGATATAAAATGTAGAATTCTTTCCTACTGAATTTAATGAACTCTTTAATAGTGAGCATGAGACCAGAAATCACTACGTTGTACAATATGGTATGAATAAAAAGATCACAAGCCAATATGTGGTTGCAAACTCCAAATTAAATTAACAAAATGCGATTAAGGTTCTCCATCAAAAACTAGTGTAAATCATGTACCATTAGGGTTTAACTATTTGCTAACTGTATTTTTCCCAACAAGCATTGCGACTGCACTTAAATGTGTGCTTTACGTTTTAATAATAGTTTTAAGTTTTAAAGAACTGACAAAACAACTGAAAAATGAATGGCCAAACTAATACAAGCATCACATTTCAGAACATGTTACAAGCCTTCAGTAGTTCTTAGATACAGTTTGTCTCCAAAATAAGAATAGGGATTTTAAAAGACTACTAATGTAGTACTTAAAAATGTGCTGCCTTTGGTCTCTTCTAATAGTGTCCACTCAAACTGCAGCCCTATTTACAATTTCTAATATGTAGTTGTTAAATGAACTCTCATTTACAGGTTGTAAGCTCCTCCTAAAGCACAACTCTTAAGTAGACAGGCAGATACATAGTCACAAATAAACAAACAAACCAATTACAAAATATAACAAAAATAACACATAAACCTCACTATACTTAATGACACTTTATTGTAAGAATGATTTTTTTTTTTTAAAGTAAACAAATACTTGTCCAAAGACAAAACTCTGTGGAACCCCTACAAATTATCTCCCTTATTTAACTTTTCCAAATCTCAAAATGTCGAGCCATGACAGCAAGCAGAAAACATGTGAGTAACAAGAGCCAGCAGGTTGATCATAAATGTCAAGTAACAGCAGCAATGAAAAGCACAAAGCAGCCAGACAGAAGCCAAAAGTGAGATGATGGCCAACATTACCGGTAACATGTGAAACTGAAAATCTATTTCTTATACACACTGAACTTAACCTCAACTTTATTTAATGACTGAACATGAGCCAAAACAGTGAAATTATTGAGTGGTAAAAATCACTTGGGTGATGACTGACAACTAACATGTGCTCCCTATCTGCATTTGTTTCATTAACCACAGTAATAGCGCAGTAAAACCATGCAGCTGGAAAGCTACCCACAAAAAGAATAATGTCATGGAGCATCCATCACCAGGCCGCGGTCAAACACAGTCTTTGGGATTCAGTTAGAAGGAGGGCCACACCACATATAGGATAGCAGACATTTTAAGACTGATATCAAAGTGATTTCTGGAGAAAAATGGTCACAGTTTTGATGTTATCGCTATTCTTGTAGGGGCTATTAATTCTATCTGTGAGAAATATTCAAGATTCAAGATTGTTAAAAAAAAAGTTCTACAAATGAGCAGATATGATTAAATTATGTGTCACCTATCCCTTGCAAAAGATATTTGATGAGCATTATATAAAAGTGACTTACAATATTGAGATTTCAATCATAACCTCAATGTAATTTCAAATATCACAAAAATAATGTTATATTGTAATGTAATGTAATGTTCAGCACCATACCTGTGGACGTAGTGCAGCTGGTGGACAGAGTCTATAGCTAGCACCATCTCGGCCAGGTAGAACTTGGCCATCTCCTCTGGAAGACGGTCCTCGAATTTACTTAGCAGAGTCAGGAGGTCACCGCCCACATAGTAGTCCATCACCAGGTACTGCAGACAACAATACATACAAAGGTCACGCACAATTATGCCATTAAAATCAACATGACTTAATTTGATGATGTAAACAAGCGTCTAAAAAAAAAAAAAAAAAGAAAAGAAAGGATACAACAATGTCCCTGTGTCTGCTGCTTCTTTTAGCTCACTAGGTCTACAAGAGAATACCAGCAACATCCAGGTCAGGTATTATTTTAGTGCTGATTCAGTCCATAGTCCTCCTCTTTCAGTCCTGGTTAAGTCCTGGTTCAGTTCTAGTACAATCTTGACTCAATCCTTCTGTATCAAATAATTCTTAGTGCTAAATTAAGCATACTAAATTATAAAGCAAATATAATTCATTATATCCATTGAAGATTCAGTAGGAGTGCACTCTTATGACATGAAGCAGTGTCCCAAGACTAATGTCATTTACAGAGTAGTTTAACACACTGGCATGTTACTTCAATGTAAAGAGATAATGTCCATGTGGTTTGTGAGTGGTCATAAACTCCTGCCTCATGCTGCTGCTGTCCAGTTTCTCACAGTTACCACTCCTGGAGGAGCACTGAAGCTGAGAGCCAAAACTTTTCAGGAGTCTTCTAAAAATATGAGCAGTAGCTTTAAACCTTGGGGAGTGTCCGGGCAAAGCATCTGTTGTGAGAATGTGGGAAATGGAATGAGGAGCAGCCGCGGTATTTGAACTGAAGGTCACTGTTAGTAACCTGGCCAGTGAGATGAAGCAACATGAATTTTCGCGATATTTGAGAGTTCACAAGCTTGAGGAGCCATCTAGGCTTGTGTACCAACTATATTTCTGTTAAATGTTAAAGGGTGCACTTAACATTTCGGGTAGCAGGTCCACCACCGAGGTGTCTCCATGAAGATGTTACGGTTTTGCCAGTATACAATAAAACCCATCTATCTTATGTAAATTAAATTATAGGTATTTTTATTGCTAAAAAATACCTTAAAACATGTATTCTCATTGTCAGCGTAGTCGCCTCTAAACCGATCTGACCTGTAACTTGGCCTGTAGTGTCACCTGCTTGTTACTTTGGATATGGATAAGTATAATGCCGCTTTAGAAAATTCCAGGCAAAGCAAAGACATTTCCATGGAAACAAGCAGTGGGCAAACCCTCCACCAGAAAAGTTTTAAGTGCACCTTTAAAAGAAATGAGGACTACAATTCGGAAAAATCAAGGTATTTTCTATATTCTTTTGATAACATTTAACAGGACATCAGGCTTAGAAATTCAGATTTTAAGTTTTAAGTCTTAAAATTGAACCAAAATTTAATAATCAACTGAACGAAAACGCATCCACCTCTAAATAATTCTCTTATAAAGTAAAAGGGCAAAAGTACGCCCTCGCTAACAGCACTCGTAAATACATTTTCTGACACCTTTCCCACCTCTTCCTTTCACTTGACTTTTATTAATATACATGTTCTTGATTTGTTACCTAATTTCCTACAAACCTGAGTCATGCTTTTCTATGTGGGCGAGAGTGAATGTGCATATTACAGTGTCAGCGCAGACTGCAGAGGTGGGACTGTGTGCTAAAAATGAAGAGAGGAGTGATGTGGAGGAAATGACAGGTGGAGCTAGTGTTCTGGGCTCAGCGGGTGTCAGCTCAAAGTGGAGGAATGTGCCAGCACGAGGCAGCCTCAGATCAGAGTAGCTGGGAACATTTGCAGTGGTTGCTGGAAAAGCAGAATGATCACTTCTGTGAAAAGGACAATAGAAAAAGGCTATGGATATTTCTGTCTTGACCACAAATATGAAGATAGTAGGTTGAGTGAGTGAATATTGAAATAAAAAAACAATAAGAGAAAACCATTGGACCACACATTTCATATAAAATAATTACATGGAGTGCATTGAAAGTGGTGGGAGAGTTATCCAAAAAATATTATACTGCAGCTGTTGTTTTGGACTCTGAAATAAGCAAAACTGTATAGTAGAGTATATTGACTGTAATTAGAACAATGAAAATTTAAATTAAAAAAGAATGTGACATTTCTTTTTCCATTTTATTTTTTCCAATTTTGAAAATTATACATAACAAAAACAAAAATAGACAAATAAATAAATAAATAAATCCTTCCCACACCCCACCCCTCACATATCAAACATTGTTATTTGTGAGTCATTTAGGTGTCTATTCATGTTTTGTGCTTAACATGAACCTCAACCGAGACAAAAAAAAAATATATTATCGTTACAACTGAGATATTAATTTTTTGTCAATACCCCCCACCCCTACATATAAAATGCTCGTGGTGTTTTGTTACGAAAGAGAACTTACCAAATTGTTGTCATCCTGGAAGGCGTAGTGCAGAGTTGTGATCCACTGGCAGTCCCCGTTCACCAACACATCCCTCTCTTCTCGAAAACAGGCCGTCTAAACACAAGACCACAATACACATTTTGAGACACTGAAAACAGTGAAAGGAATTATTCTGATTCTCATTTAATGGCAATTTTATGATGATTGTTTATGTTCTGATGTGTTTGTATTGTGATTTTAGTATTTTTCTTATTCTGTAAAGCACTTTGGATTGCTCTGTGTACGAATTGTGCAATACAAATAAACTTCCCATGCCTTGTCATGTTATTACAGTCTCAGAGGGGGCAGAGGCCATTAATCTTGAAATGAGAACACAACCAAATCTTATATTTTAGAAGGTTTATTATTTACCCGTATAAATTTCAACTGTACAACAAAATCCACTTAACATAGGAAGTTTAGTCATCGAAATATAGTGTAGAGTGAGTAAGCTAGTAATAGTAGTGAAGTAAAGAGTTGAGGAGTTGGACTGGAGAATGCACAGTGCCCCATACATGACATATGATTTACAGTCTGTATCAATCTGAACCAGGTTTTCAAATGGTAACCACAGTTTTCCAGAGACACAAAAGGCCTATAGGGACCCATCATTAGGTAGAACATCAAGTCTACTGGACATGAAGGCTATTACACTTAAACTGATAAGTATAAGTCCAATGTGAGGTTATCTAAGAAAGAGATTATTGTGAGATTTTGAAAAGAAAATGGAAGTATTGGTCTAGGTTAAAGGTCCTGTATTATACCAAACTGACACTTGTGAGCGGTATTAAAATGTTGTTACCTCCTCAAAAACATACCTGAAGCTGTTTTGTTTCATTCACACATGCTCGAGTAACCCTTTATTATTAGTCTGTCTATATCTCCAAAGCTCTAAATGTTCTGTTCCACCTTGTGATGTCATATAGTAATAGTTTTCAATTTAACAGCTCCCTTTTACCTTTTGTTAGGTAAAAATTGACAATTCCAGGGGTGCAATCATCCAAATGATTCTAGTTAAGTTGTATGGAGTTTAAAAACCCAGTGAAGCAGTAATAGTATTACAACATGACATCACAAAGTGGAGTGTTTTCTGTTTAAGGGAAGAAATATGCAGGATTTGGGTGTAACAAGTGAATGAAACAAAACAAACTCCAGGTATGTTTTTGACGAGGAACATTATAACAGATCAGAAAATAGTGTAATATGGGCCCTTTAAAGACTAAATGATATATGTTAGTTTTGTAAAATAAAAACTACTTAGCCTTAATTCATTTCTCAAAGGTGTAAATAAATGTCTGTCAAGATTAAAATGGTTGGTTGCAGGTTAAAAGTTAGAAAATCTGTAGAAAAAGCATATCCATGTTTGTGCATTGTTTCCTATGGTCTTTTGTGACGTATGAGGCTGTGCACCCATGGGAGCAGGAGGAATGTGAGACCATCAGGGAGAGGTCGATGAGAAAAACATGCATCACCAGCGGCCATGTCCAGCAAGCAAATCTACGAGTAAGACTATTCTGGACAGATCGGTTCACTTTAAATTGCTATAAATATATATATATATGTTTTCATAGATTCTACTTGTACAATTGTGACTAACAGAAGTTATGTTGGATTTGTTAAACTGTGAGAAGAATTATGTAGTGTACCCAAAGGAAAATTATGAGATCCATTTCCTCATCTGAGACACGATGAGCAAGATAATTCAAGGAAACATTTTTTAATATACTGAATCATTAAAAAGACAGGCCTACATCTGATGTTAATATGAATAACTTTCCAAAATAAATGTTATATTTTTCTTTCAACACTTCATTAAACTAATGTTACTACTACAAAAACTGATCATTTCATACTGATAGTTCAAAATTGGCACAAGCGTCCAGAAGTATTATGTTTTTTATTTATTTTTTCTTCTGTTTGTGTCAGTGACCAAAATATTATCCTGTTAAAACTGATGTGCTTAAATTTTAACAATATTGATAACACCACTGACTCACCTCTGCTCGTTTCAGCATCTCCCATTTGTTGAGGATCTTCATGGCGAAAACCTTGTCTGTGTGTTTCACTTTTACAACTGCCACCTGCACAAAGAAAACAGGACAAAAATATAAAGGGTTACATCAAGAGGAAGACATACAGCAAAGCATTTTTAGGACGGAAAAGATTGTGCGATGCAAAGCAATATTTTGACTATATAGGTAGAGACCGAGTATGTAAGCAGGTTTACAAGGATAAGCTAATATAAGACTACTGCATAGGAAATATCAAAGCTGCATGTCATGTCCTAATACAGTCCCCAGCCAGTCGATCGAGCTGAAATATGAGAATTTGTTCCATGTTTTGATTGTTGGGGGGAGATAGATGCTGAGCAAGCATTCAGGCTCCAAAAGCCATTGCTGTATACTTCATTTGAACTCCTCTGTCATATTTCTGATAGCGAATAACAACAAAATATGAAGAGGCCAAATTCTCGAGGAGCAGCGGGTCAGCGGAAGCCGTAACCAGCAGAAAAATATAGCCGTGTAAACAGGCAGGCTGAGGGGTCTGTGGTCTATTAAAGGGAGTGGGGAATGCTGCTAATGCAATACAATGATAACATTCCTCTGATGTTTGGATTTCCCCTAGTGATCCCTCAGCAGAGAAGAAGGGAGGAGAGTGAAAGAGAGGAAGGAGAGAGAGGGAGAGATAGACAGAAGGAGGAGGATGAGGAAAGCGAGAGAGATAGAGACAGAAAAAAGAGAGAGAGATAAAGAAGAGGAGAGGGAGGGAGAGAGAAAGAGAGAAAGGAAGAGATAATGAAAGATGGAGAGAGAAGGAGGAGGCTGGGGAGAGAGGGTTATGCAGTGGGGGAGTATTTGCTGTTTTGTTCCTTCGTCTGTCCACCGTCCAGAACTCCTGCACCTTTCTGCCCACAGAGATATTCACAAACAGAGATGGCTGATGATAGATATGTTCCAAGTAAATCCAACAGAAGAAGAAAAATAATATTGCACAAAACACAAACAATGAGCACATGATGATGATGTTCTGAACTCACTGTTCAAACAATGAAACCTTACAGACCCAGAAAATTGTATCTGGCTTTTTGGGACAAATTAGGCAAGTTTATTTATATAAGCGCAGTCCGTACACAAAGTAATTCAAAGTGCTTTACAGAATGAGAAAGACATTCAAATCACAATGCACAAATCAAAACAAAGAATTATCATCAAATTAACATTAAAGGTGCATTGTGCAACTTTTCTGGTGAAGGGTCTCTCAAATCCATAGAAACAAGCAGGTGACAGACCCCAACCAAAAAGTTACACAATGCATCATAAAACTACATACATATCAATGGAATGAGCAGCCTTTATTTTACTGTAGTTTTGTCATAGTGTCATAATACAAACAATGCCTTTTTCCTCACAAAAAAACATATTGACAAAAATAAAAATTGTTTCTATATATTGTGACATCTGAGTGTTTTGATGTTAAAGTATACTGTGCATTGTTTTCCTGCTTCCTGTCACTGTTCCTGTCAGTTGCCATTAAATAAAACCAAAACATCAAACACGCCATCTCTCCTCCATCTTTCTATCTCTATCTCCGGTCCCTATAGGCATCCCTTGCTCCTTTGACCCTGTATCTGTGCCATGCTCAGTTTAGTGAAATGCACCCTTGAATGGCTCTGTGCAATCATAACCCTTATAAATTTTCATGAGCCCTTACCAAAACAGTCATTATTCATGTTGTCTGCCTGAGCCATGCCTATGCTACTGCTACCATCCAACAGTTCTGCTACTGTAATCCCCATGGATGTATAAATAACTTGTTAGCGATCGTGACTGAAACGATGAGAGATGTGCAGCAGGAGAGTAGGAAATCATAGATTTTATGATTGTGCTTGGATTCACTTTATAAAAATACAACGATGCAGCAGATGTTGGACTGGTGTAATATAGATTTCTAAGATGAACCAAAATAGAGTTACATACATATACATACATTTAATATATTTGGTTTATCTTCCAATATACATACACAAAAAACATATGTCAAGTTACCGATTATGCAATTGTCACTTCTTCTTATTTGATTACGGTAAATGATCCCTCAATTGTTTAGGTAGGGTGCCATGCAAAGCTCCTAAAAAACAGGGTAAAAAACGTTCAAGTCTTTTTTGTTTTAAGCATAATGTATTTTGAAGACATTTCGAACTGTGTGACCTTGTCTATAAAACGGTTAAAAAAAATTAGGATGCAGCAGCTAAAGATAAACTTGCTTGGAGTGAGGTAGACTCAATGATGCAGTGACGGCCAGTAAAGAGTTGTGGATCATTGCAGAGTTCAACACAATGGAAAAGTCATTGTGGTTTGTACAGCTCAGCCTACAGCGGTTTACAGACCGGCACTAACAACAGACCCTCGACCCAGGCTTAGATGACCACTGCTATGAACATGAAATACTAGTAAGTGTGACTGCAAGATGACCCGTTCGATGAGAAGCAAGGGTCACCTAATTTACCCTGTGTATTTGACCCATTCTTCAATACTGGTTATTTGGTCTGTTAAGATTCTAAGTGGAGTCTATTGCTTTAAGTTAACGGGAACCAGAGAACTCGGAGGAAACCCACCCAAACACAAGAAGGGTATAATCGCATAATATTGTAACGGCAGGAAGGGCATCTGCTCCAAAGACCTGCCAAATCATCATGTGTCTGTCTCCTTGTGGCTAAACTGGATAAAAACGAAATCAGATGGCAAGAGAACCAAAAAATGCTCTTAACATAATAATCCAAAAATGCATTATATTGTTTTGCGTATGGGCCATGAAAACTGTTACTTCCTTCTTTTCATTCAAAGTAACTTTATTAGCATCGCGCAGCAAAACCAGGAAGTCATGCTCCAGTACAGATCCCACATCATAATGGGATTTGCGCTGTACATGCCGATGAGACAAGAGTACGTATGGCCCCTGTCCGCATGGCTGTAAACGTTATACATAGTGTTACATTGAGACACGTAGCAGCACATGAACACTCTTGTATAAGGTGAGTTTAGTGCAGCTAAGGGGGGGATTGGGAGGCCTCTGGAGCTAGTCAGATTGTGCTGGCGTGTCTGTGAAATCCATCCGGGCTCACAGCTGGCCTAGTAAAAGACCACTGGAATGTGACCACGAGGAAGCACCATACAGGGGTCGTACCACTTCAGAAACACGCTGCTCTGTGTAGTATGAGAAAGAGAGGAGCAGTCCAGGTGGGGAGAAGGAAGGCATTTTATACAACCCTTCCCTATACAAAAGAAAGTTTTATCTAGTGTTCCCATGCAGCCGGGTACAATGGTTGCACAAATTATTTTTATTTGAATAATAAATCTGATATAATTTGTGTGAGTATAAATGCTTCTTATTGCCTAGGTCTGTCATGAAAACACATTTTGAAATGCAATATATAGTAATTATAAATACAGATGTTAAACAATAATATTGAAATCAATCCATAAACCAGAATTATGCACAAAAAAGTATTCTAAATGTAAAATATATTCAGTCTATAATGAGTCACAGAAGTTCATAATTCAACCCTCTACAGCTCAAATACCATCATTGAACAGAAAAAGAAATAATAATTTCCCACTAGTACCCTGCAAAAGTATTGTTCCCTCTGTCATATAATGAGAGATAAGTGAATATAGTAATTATCATGACAGGCCTGTTCTTGCCTATATTTTATCTCTAAAGCTCTGAAGTCTGTTTTGCACAGTATAGTTACCGTTACATGTTTATAATGATACAGTGGGCAACAAAGTGTGATTTTGTGATGCCAGTTATAGACCTGTATAATATTACTTATATTGTTTGCTTGTTTTACTGTGGGAGAATTTTAGACTAATGTTTCTCAAGCTGTGGTACGTGAGCTCCATGTGGTACATGGACAGTGCTTCAGCATGTGGGTTTGCCCAATTTAGAGTTCAATTTATGCACTTTTTTGTAATCTTTTGGATAATTTCTTGTACCGGTAGTGCATTTTTAGTTTCGCCCTAGATTAGACCTGGAATAGTACTCCTGTTAAACAACTGATTTAGATCTGGTGATGTTCGGAAAGCCGAATCTTCTCTTTAGATGTACTTGATGTGAAAAGTTTGAAAGACACAGCTTTAGACTATGTGGGTTCCAACATCTTCTTTATTTTATGGAAAACACTTAGAAATGACAGTTTGAAACCCAGATCATATTGTCGGCAGTGCTTTCAAGTCTGTACTACTGTTAAAAGCATATGGGTTTAGTTTTTCACGAGGCAGGGGGCATGCAGAGAATGCAGGAATGGCTTATTTTGTTACACCCAATATACTTCATGTATGCTTTAGTGACCATTATTGTTTCAGTAAATCATTTATTGTTTCAGTCAATTATTTATATAAAGTTTTCACATTTTTGTTTCACTTCAGGAAGAACAGTTACACCAAATTTTAAAAATGCAGATAGAAAGTTCAAAGTGCTTAAAGAGTGCATGCTTTTTATTGTTTGGGAGTGCAAGCACTTGGTATGGCAATGTAAAATATATTGTTAATCTTGTGTATTAGTCTTGACAGGGGTCTCCCATTAAGTGTAAAACTGGGGTTGTGCTTAATTCAGCAAGTTCAAATCAAAATGAATAAACCTTTATATTTATATTATGAGCCAAACTAGGAGACTAATAACTTATGTTACTTTGAAGCTGCCAGTCTGAAGTTTTCAGATCTTATCAGGCCACACCTCAAACTGCCAACTTCACCAGATTTATATGCATCAACTGATTCAAATCAATAGTCTGTATTATCAACCGAAGGCCTTATAAGAGCTTTTATATGAATAGATACATTATACTGTGTACACATGTTTGACCAGGGGAAACATGCCCAGACGGACAATGAGTTCATTCACCCACAGATTGACACTATGTGAAAATCTAACTTAAAATAAAAGTTATGGAACATTAACATTTGGTCTATTGAAAATAAGTAATTGCCTATGCAACAATCTAGCTTCAGGCTCTTCAAGTGTGTTCATCTATCATCTTCCATCTATTCTTGTCTTTCACACCTCTCCCCATCTATCTGAAAGAATCCACAACTTGTTTGCACAAATTTGCTATTACAACTATTTGCGCTGTGATTTCAGGCAAGGCCTGACACGACCCAATGATAATTTTCGTCAAATTTGGCAAACAAAAAAAAAAGACAAAAAGTCCAGATTGCAGATAAAATATTTGTGACGTGATGCAAGAGATTTGGTAAGAATAACTATGCCTGTCACTTCAACATTCCCATGCCTTGACATCACTACCTGAAACTTAACGATAGCACTAAGTAGGACTTTCCCGGCAGGCATACAAAAACCTATACCGAGTTCTGTGTACTTTCTCTATGTGCGTTTGTAGTCACATTTCAAAAGGTGACGAGAAGGAGAAAGAATTAATAACCTTTTTTTAAAGAAGCTACAAGTAGAGTCACGCTCCTGGGCAAACTAATGAGACTGTGCTGCTGGAATGTGGCACAAAGCACTGTTTTTTGTTTTGTTCTCATTTATTTTCCTTTTGTTTCTTTATTGTTATTATTGTCTGCTATTGTTGAAATGTGATCTAAGGAATAAAATATTAAAAGGGGTATTGCTTTGGGCTGGAATGTGCTACTAAAGTATGACAATAAACAAGTGACAAGGCAGAAAAGTTACGCAGTGCACCTTTATGAACATAAAAAAAAAAAACCATAATTCGCGATCAAAACACAAGGCTGCAATTTACGACCAAGTATGAAGCAGACAGGACAGTGCGATCTGTAATAGCCCCAGAAGGGGAGGGGAGAAATACTACGTACTTAGAATGTTTTCCAAAGAGCACCTGTCCCATTCTTTTTATTGCTAATTTACAACCAAGTATAAATTGCAAGAGACTCTCCACAGTTTTTCTTTGGCTATATATTTGACCCAAAGTGCACGGACAAGACAGGTAGTATAAAAAAGCAGGTAGTATAATTAATGATTCACTCCAAAAATATCCAGCCAAGTCATTCTATACTTTCTCCTTTCTGCTGTGGTTCATATACACCTTTTATTATCCCTATAAAATGATTGGTCGCCAAATTAAAATTTTGGTAGATGCCCTCAAGATGCTGATAAACAACTAAAGCTTACAGCGAGACTTTGAAAGAAAAAAATTACAGCTTGAGATATGAAGGTTTTACCAATATATATTATTTTACTTCTTTTAAAGGTACATCATGTAAATTTTGGTTCAGGGTCCATCATCTGCTGGTTTCTATGGAAAGGTCATTGCTCTGCCTGGAATGTTGGAAAAGATACCTAGTAATTATCTTTTTTGAAATTGCTAAATGTGTTTCATGCCCTCCAATTACTCAAATGCAAATCATCCAAAGAGCTAATTGATGATAATTTACACCCAAATCCAAGTTTAGACATGTTGGAGCCCAGTGTCAGTTGTGTGTGTTGTGTAAAAAGCAGAAGATGCCATACCTCTCCAAAAGCTCCTCGTCCAATCACCTTCAGGATCTCGAAGTCCTCTTTGTGCAGCCGCATTTGCTTCACTTTGGACGTGAACGGTTTGGCTGCAAAGAGAAAGAAGGACCATACATCAAATCACATATAATATATTATGAAGTACAGGACTGGAGAGCAGGTACAGGTAAGTGGGTTTCAGATCACATCAGTTTATAGACCAATATTAACACATACAGTTGGGGCAGTTAAAATTAAGACTGTTAAAAGTTTTAAACCTTTTGGATATTTCATGGCAAACTATAATGTAAACAATAGGGAAATCTGGCTCTTGCCCTTCATCGTCAGATTTTACAATCTGAAAAACACCAATATAACAAAACTACTAAAACAACTCTGTACAGACAGAATGAAAACCTGTTATTCTTAAATGACATCACAATTATAAAATGTATCAAATAGAGAGTCCCATTGAACACAGCAGCTACCACCTTATGTACATGACTATATCTTATTACATGGACTCACAGGGAAACATTATTTATTTAGATTTGGTGAAAGGAGTCTGCACAGTTTAGGCACCACTTTCACCTAGACAGTAGTAAGCTAATGCATTGGATAGGCCTGTCACCATAATTAGTATATCAATTTAGGCTTATTTTAGGTTAAATCCACTAAAATTATAAACTATTAACTTGAGTGATGCATGCTGCTATTTATTTATTGTATCCCGCTTCTGGTTTATGGTTTAATATTATTGTTTATCGTCGCAATATATTACACTTCAAAATGCGTTATCACGACAGGTCTGGCAAAAGATTTGTACTGGGGCAAGACAAATTTTGTTCAAACACATGGAGGAAAGGAAATCAGGTACAAACCCTGTAAATATATATATAAAAAAACAACAACAACAAAAAATGCTGATGTTGATTTGAATTGTCTGTGTAAGTACTATCCACCATTATGGACATTCTGAGGCTCTTTAACTCGTGTAAAATTCATAACGTGAGCTTGAATGCCCCCAGAAGTATCCCGCTCCCACTGACCACCTGTGCCTGGACTCACATGACACCGGACGCAGCCATGTTGGATGATAAAACTGACTATTGTTATTGGGCTCCTGGTTCTTAGCTGTTAAAAAGGGCTTGGGTCATGATGTGCACTCACAAAGCTCAACACAGAGATTTCATCAGCGGCATTTCCCTCATTTGTGGAGAGCTATTCAAGCACTTCCTGGTTTACGTGATACCAGCGGGCCATTGGTTAGAGGTTTGCCAAGGTCGGTCTATTGCTGCCACTGATATGCTTTGAGGCTTTGATAAGAAACATTAAATTATACTGTGATCTGCGAGAGTAGAACGCAAGAATGAATGTTATTGCAAGGACCTTTTAAAAGAAATGAAAATGTAATTCAAATCTGCTAGTCCACTTGTGTCACAACTGAAAACACTTTAAGCTTCTACAGGAGCTTGGTAGCTGAGCATAAACAAGAGAGAATTTGGTTGGTTTGCATTATACCACAGTTGGTTCTCGCTGCAATCATCCAGCATTTGTTGAAAATTAACAAACATTAATATTCCAATGATTGACACAGTATAAGGCGACCTATAATAGACCCATATAACATATTTGGCTACTACTTTCAGTCTGTCTTTGCCAAGTACGTCAGGGTTTGTGGGAGCTGACCACCTGCCAGACTAACGCTAAGCTTGTGTGAAATCCCACTTTGGCCCAGCTTCACGTTAAACGCTCTCTCCACCAGGGTTTTCCAGTCCGGAGTGAAAAAAGGAGAGGGGAACGCTGGAGAGACGTGCCAATGTGCCAATCACAGCTCAGAGTGTCCATCATGACCAGTCTGCCGCCTTTTAAAAAAAAAAATTGCATTAAAATAAACCGCTTCAATCATCTTACTAATGTAGACAGTTTATTTTTGCATTTCCGCAAAAACCTTGAAAACTTACTAAGGTGATTATGATATGAGGATGCAACTTCTGTGTAAAAAAAATACTAGTTGTCATCCTCAGCTGACCTGGGTTTGCTATAGATAAAAACTGATACTTAGTTGAAAAATGGGAAAATCGCCATTCAGTGCAGATTCTAAAATACAGTATATCATATACAGCACAGGTTTTTCAAAGTCTGTTGTAAAAATACGCAAGTCATGTATTGTGCATCGACTCTTGATCTCCAGCCCCAGTTTATACAGTGCTCCTCATTTAGACTCAAATTGCCTTATTGGAGAACCTCATACACGAAGGCCTGTCCCGATAACTAATTTTGAAGTTTGATATACAATGATGAAGCCAAGAGATGATAAACAATAATACTGAAATCAAACTATAAAGCTGAGTAATTTTTTTTAAATCTAAATGAAAGATTAAGTGCTGCATTCTGCTATTCATTCATTACAAGATTTAATTAATGTGTAATTTCAGTTCATAATTCAACCTTCTATAGCTTAAAAATGTCCCACTAGTAAAAAAGAAAAAGTCATCATGATAAACAAACATTATTGTTCCATTTATAATACTGTACATTGAACAAAAAGGTTGAAATTATTAGTAGCTAAAGTGTGACAGGCCTACACACACACACACACACACACACACACTGAAAAAAAAAATCTATACTTCACAAAAGTAGAAATGTGACCTGGTAAGACCCGTGCTTCATGATAAGAAAGATGCATGACAACCAGCGGCGGTGAGACCTCAATTGTAAACACTTGGTCGACTGAGCAAATTTAATTTAATAGTCCACACTATAAAAATGAGATCCTCGTGTCGCTCCAACATGTTGAGCTGTGTCCTCAAAAGTGAGAACAACACGTCAACAATATAAACTCTGTCAATCAAGCTGCACTACACACCTTTTAAGGTGAAGGGCCCGATACCTACTTGCCTCCATGGAGATGCAATTGCTTTGCTTGGAATGTTCCTATGAATGACATTAAACAGATCCATTTAGCATTTAGTCATTACGGCTGTATATACTGCCCAAAAATATATGAATTCCTTCTGTGAACGGGGGTGACCCTCCACAGATCTGACGTGTAATGTAGCATGGTGCTGTAACCTGCTCGTCTCCCTTGTGTACATAAGATTTAATCTATATTGTGGAACATTCTATATAAAGCAATAATATTGCCATGGAGACAAGCAGGTAGAGGACCCTCCACTAAAAATGTTATGCAGTGAACCTTTCAAATCAACCCAGGTTTATCTCACAAGCCATCAGGTGCAGATGTAGCACTGTTTGGATTGTAACATTGGAATCTTTTTAACCCTGATGACCTTCCTCTTTTCACATCAGCCTAAGATGGCACTAAGAAATGATATTTACTGGATGCATACAATGCCATTAAATAAGCTATAAGATCTACGCAGGAGATCGTAAATTGTGAATGAAAATAAAATAATCAACACTATGTTCAACTTCACCTTTATTCAGAAGTTCGACAGATATAAATAAAGTTGTGAAGACAGGTTTACGAGCCAGTACATTAAAAAACAGGCTTCCAACCAGAAAATATTGGCAGAAAGTGACAAATAGTAAAAAAAACAATAAAAATACATTCCATTTCAGTTCAACCAAACATCTGAGGCATTTTAATGTGTATAACATAAACTAAAGGAAGTGAGTATCCAAGTCATTCTGAGCACTTAGGATTATCACGGTAGTTACTATATAAACTTAGCAATATATTATGGGGCTCAGTATTAATCTTGTGTACAATGTCTGTAAAAGTGAGGAGATTTGGGGGATTATTGTTGTAACAGAATAACATTTGAGCTGTAAAAGTTTACAATAATAAACTATAGTATTACAGGTGAATATAGGTAATTATTGGTTCATTCTGTTTCGTTTGTTGTAGTTTTAACGATACTGTCTATTTATTATTGTTATTTTGAATGATTGTTATTGTATCAATGGCAAGTAGTTTCAATATTATTGTTTATCGAATACCGGCTCAAGCGTCCCCCCTGGCTTGAATGTCCCAGCTCGAGCGTCCCATTCTCTCAGCAGGAATGCCCCCCTCCTCCCTCCGGGTGCCCCGTCTCTTGGGCGGCACATGTAACTGCTGTGCCGGGAGAGGGGGGACACCGGCCTTTAGTAGGCCATGTCAGGCATTGTGATGTATTGAGTTAGAAAACCAGCTGTGGACTATTGGACGTTTCCTGAGGAGTAATTTGACACACTGTATTTACTCCATTTGTGTGTGCGTGAGACAACATCATTTTTGCATGTTTTGTTTGTATATATGTAAAGCAATAAAGAGTACAATGCAGGGGGACTTTCCAGCTGATTCCCTGTTTATCGCAGTGTATCTCTGTAGCAAAATATCAGGTTTTGCAAAATTAGTTAGTGTGACTATGCACACCTATGGAAACATTTTAAACCAAGACTAGCAGCTATTGAAAACCAACACCTCCTGATGAAACCAAACAAACAAATCCATGTTGTTTTAAGAGGGGTAATAAGAGATACGCCCTCATCATTTGGATGTATTGATGCCTTTTATTGAGGCCAGCCATGTCAATAACTTCCCATTCAATAAAACCGTAATTAAATGGAGAGTCTGAATGAAATCCTGGTACTTAGCCACCTGATATAATCAATAGATGTAATTAAGCTAAATGTTAACTTAAACCTTATAAAACTAGTCTGTGTGGGTCTTGTTTCACTTACTACAGTAGGTTTATCTTGACATCTTTTTTGTCATTGGGGCTGAAATCATGAGAACCAATTTGAAAACCAATTTGAAAATAGGGATGAATATTGTAATTTGACTGATAAACAGCAAACCAGCTTCAAACCAGGTCTGAACTTGGATTAAACCACGACAAAACCTGGATAGTTAGTTATAGCTTCATCACTATACATTAGGGCTGTAGTCAACTAAAATCCTTGGTTAACTAAAGACAGAATTTGCATGTAAAACACAAAACAAAAATTGAATGCCAAGATACTGAAATGACTAAAAGACCTGTAATACTGAATTATCTTACATGTTATGGTCACATCAGGAGGACAAGAGTCAGTCTGAAGTCACTGGGAGATAACAATGATTATAGGCTGTGCCAAGTCAGGACACAGCTAAACCCAGCAGCACACAAGTTATGCCTTTCATGTGTGAGACATCAGCCCACAACAAAGCACTCACACAAACACTATTGCTGCTATAACCAAACAGGAGAGACATCACAAACTGGTCACAAATGGACCACAGTGAAAAAGGTTTTATCAGTGTGTTGTAGAAATAGATGTGACTGACTGAGGCTAAAGAGGCAAGTGCAAACATTATAAATGAAGGAATAATTACTGCACACACCAAGAATTAGAAGAGTAACATGTGTACTATGTAACTTTTTTCATGTATGGCTTCCCACTTGCTTGTCGCCATAGAAATGTTGCTTTACAAATCCATATGCAATTTCTCAGTATGGCATTCAACTTCTCCATCATGCATCTCCATCAATTCTTTCTATAATCAGGATCAACTTTCCACAGATCTGAGTTGTAACTGGTGCCTGACCCTCTGCCAGAAAAGTTACATGGTGCACCTTGAATCAAAATCAAAAGGATATAAAGCTTTAGCAAGGAGTTATTAGCAGTAGAATAGCAAACTTTGTCAATGAAATACCAGGTTATGAATGACAAATGTTATGACATGGGAAAAGTATGAAACAAAGATGTAACCAACCCAAGTGTTTTCTTTGTAAATGCAATATATTTAAAGTTGTGACAGCAAGTTTTGTGCCATGATAGGGCTAAGGGCTAACAGCTAATCATTGCAGCTTTACAGTCAATGTAATAACAAACAATAAAGCTATTTTGATTTCACTCAACTGTATAATGTTAACCTGTGAAAATCTCCAACATCCAAAACATATTTTAACTGGCTTTAGTCAAGTTTTTAAATGAATAGGGACGATCAAGCCCCATCCCATTGAAGTGCACAGTGGCCATTAATCTGCTGTGCTGTCTTGTAATTTATATGAGGAATGTGATTGTGCGCAGTCGAGTGTTTTGGAAACCTGTATCAGTTTGCAGTGCCGGGTCAACATATAAAAGACTAAAAGAGAAGTACAGGTGCTTAAGCTCAACCAGGTTTACACAAGGATTAATGTGTGTGTGTTTTTCCTATGGCAGAGGTGGACAGCCGCACTTGAGAAAATACCTTACAGTTTGATCACAGATACACCTAAACATAGCAACAGTTGCCAAGACAAGGTGTGCTAAGGAAGTCATGAGAGAGTTTTGCAATGGGCCGATAGCTGCGTCCCTGTGATGACATAACATTTTAAAGTTGCAGCAGTGTGAGACTGAGACAGAGGAGCCTATGGTATCTCTTGAAGGAAAATATTTTAAATGCCTTTGTGTGTTTGCTTTCCACAGAAAGTTTAACATGGTCTCTGTAGACAAATAAAAAAATAATAATTTCAGTTATTTTATTATCCAGGAGAAGGGTCTCTCTTCTTGCTCATCTCCATGCATGGAAAAGTTGATCCTTTGGCTATAATGTTCCAGAGCATAGCACCTATCTGTCTCCATTCAGAAGTATGGTTTTAGCTTTCATTCAATCATGCAAGTAACGGTCACCTCCAGAAAATGACATACTGTTGCTTTAGTGTATTATGCAACATTATATATTTCTGAATGGTACCAAAAATTGGGATATTACTCAACTGGATTTGTTGGGATTGATACTGCAATTAACAGGAAAGTAACAGAAAATCCAGGCCAACATTAGTGAGTACCAATAAGGTGTAACAACAAAAACAAGCCTCTGACCAGTAGCGGAGATTGTGACTGGGAAAATGTTGTATTGGAACAATCCAGTCTAATCTTGCAGCTGGTGGTACAGTGTAAAATAAATTAATGTTTGGAAAGTTCTGGGATGTAGTGAGACTGGAAAAACGTGTGTGACGCCAGCTAATCCACACAGTCGGACTGGTTTAGCCCAAAACGCAGAGTGCATGTCAGGCCTGTCCTGCCCCATACCGCCGAGTCAGAGGGAATCTGGGTAAGTCCAGGAGAGTGTGTTCACTTAGCAGCTTAAGCCACAAAATCATACACTGCAACCAAGACTTAGCTCAGTGTATAACATGCAACACTATGTCCTAAGGGCGTGTTCATGAGAATGTATCTGAATGGAACATTTCAACTAAGTCCTTGTTACAAATTAAATCACATATTAGCCAAAATAGCTCCCTGCAGACGGCAAAGAGGTCTGTGCATGTCGCTGCCAAGAGACACACCCACCACTTCTGTCTAGCACTCACCTGACACATGCAGTCTAATACTCTCCACAGTCCAACTGCGAGTGTGTGAAACCAAACCATGGAAATGTGGACATCTCACACTTTATTTCAAGCAAAGAGATCAAGTTGTATAAATTTATGGTGGCAATGATTGCGGCCCAGCTGGATAAAGCAGAAGAAAATGGATGGATGGAATGATTGCAAGCTATTTATTAGCTCGAAGTGGATGGCTATATCCTTGGGTTGGGCGATATGGAACAAAATATATCTTGTTTATATTTTGCAATATCTCCATATACAATATATATCTTGATATCTCACGCTCTCAATATCTCTATACATTTTAAATATAGAGATATCGCTCACCCCTACATGAAAAATTTCTCATTTCCCACTTACAAACATACGAAGGTAAAATTTCAACAGTGCTTCTTTGTTTCCACTCAAAGTTATGGAGCAAGGATCCATTATGGTGCACTTCACATTGGATATAAACACATTCAATGAGTTTGGTGTAGTTTCTCTGCCAATAAAATGTTGTGTCAAAATAATACCAATAATGCTAGTTTTAGTCATAGTCATCACATTTTGCCATACTCTCCAAGGAGCCCAAATGCAAAAATATATTTACTCAAGCTGAGAAAATAGGGAAGAAAAACTATTTCAAGAGGGCTGGACGTAGCTGAAGTGGGAAAATGAACACCAAAAAAACAAATAGGCCAAAAGCAACATCCCTGACAAGAGTTCAACGCATTTACAGTAAGTGTCCAACCCATATCCCTGATCCCAGCGCGGGACAGTCGGGGGGAGCCACATCTGGAAACCATAACCGGGATATTTTACAACCGCAGTGAGGTAACGACTCAAAAATGCCGCTTGTGAGAGAAAGAGAGGAAGAGAGCGACCGAGAAAAGGGGAGACTTTCCAGGGGCTGACATGAAGAGGAAGAGCAGGTCGGGCGATGGGTGATGGGGGGTGAGGGAGGAGTGAACTAGGAATGGCCCCTGGTTGCCTCTGACCGTAGCGGGCCAGTGCAGGAGGAGAACTTATCACACCTCATAAGCAGGCTACAGTTTTCCTCCACCATGTAAACCCAGCCATAAAAAGAACAAAATGAGCCTGACCTGATATGACCCAAGGCCGAGTAGAATATAGAATGACTGAATATGCAAGTAAGACAGCTAATGCTAATGTGCACACATTTACTCACATGACACTTTGGACATTATGTATGGCTAGCTAGCACAACATTGTATTAGCCTAGCTGAAAATATAGGCTAAGTGGAAGATGAATGAAGCACTAGCTACAAGTGACTGCTTTCCAAAAATTGCTAAGCAATATTAAGTGAAAGGCACCTCGAAATAATCTGTATTATTATTATTATCATTATTATTATTATTATTATGTGGTCCTTAAAATGGGCTGCACAGTCTTAAACGTGAAAAACAGAACAAACTGATTTTAAACTGTCAGCATTTCTTACTTTCCTAATGCGTCTCTCAAAATATTTTAACTGAGATGATTTATTATGTGGTTAATTATGTGATCCCTGGTTAAATATGGAGCATAGATAAGGAAATTCAAGGGTGAGCTGAATCAACAGTCCAAGGTTATCAAAAAAGCATGATGTGACTTAATAACCTGGCTAGGTTTTAAAAGGGAAAAAGAGTTCAAAGACAAGACGAGAGTTCAAAAAAACAGCCTTTAAAGCAATTCAACTGCAAGTAGCACAAAAACATCCACTCAATTACCTCGATTACAGATGGAAATGCAGCCAGAACTCTTTATGTCACGTCCAGATGTGCTCCCCAGTCCAGTTTGAGCTTTACATCACGTTTGGGACCTCTAGATGAGACCCAGGGGCACGACCAGAAACCCCAACACACATTTTGTCATGTCTGGTACATGTCTGTTCCCAGAAAGGTCAGGATATACCATTTAATTATTGATATTGATGTTGGGTATGCTTCAAGGGCAAATGGGGAATCACTTTCATAGCTTTGGGGCATTAAATTGCATTAGACGCTAGACTGCACTTCAGTGGCACCAGGATTCCTACAGAACTGCCAGTCTGACACCCCCATCCCCCTACAGCTAACCTCAGCTAACCAACGAGCTTTTCCATCTACCACTGTCACACTTTTACATTTTCCGCACAAAATGTCATATTCCCAACCATGCGTTTGCCTCCCACCACCTACTAGAAAAAACATGACAGTCTTAATTGGAAGACAAAGAATAGTATACACAGAATTTTAACTATGACGCAATACTCAGTACTAATTCTGGTATTGAATATCAGTGCAGATCCTCAAAAAATTGCTGGATTGGATATCAGATTCTCAATATCGGTTGAGCAGATATCCTGGTTGGATATATAAACTGATGTAATAAAATGTCGTAGTCACCCAGAAAGTCTCAGAATGTTTAAATTTTTATTTCTACAAACTTGCACCTGACCCCTCAAAACATAATTTTATTATAATAATCTGTCAGTTTTCCATTAATTTGAAACCCATGGATTCCTCAAAAATGTTTATTCCAAACTAAAAGGACATATGTTTAAGCTCAGTGTTCCCCATAGATTTTGTTAAGATTACAACGGCACATATAATTTTTATTTGAATAATTTAATCTCCTACAATTTGTCTATAGATGTCACTTTCTGCATATATTTAATCGTTAAGCAGGCATTCTTGACCAGTGTAGTCTCTGTTTCTGATAATACAATGAGCAACAAAGTCTAATTCTTTTATGCCTTTAGTCAAGGTTGTTTCTAGACTATGGGGAAGAACTTTCAGTATGTGAAGCCACCATAGTCTATTTTAATGAGAAACACTTTATGCTACAATAGATCCACTCAAATACTGTGGTAGTAAGAATCCATGTGGGACACAATGTGAGAAATGTACCTTGAAAGTGGGTTTGTTAGCTAATGTAGTCTGTACAGGAAGTCATCAAGTCATTGCAAGAAAACTCTTGAGTCCCATATCCACAAGCTCGGCCCACAGGGCAAACAAGAGCATTTAAAGTATTCTGAGCCAACCCTGAGGTCTGATAACATCTGCAGATAGAAAATATGAAAGGAACTGCCTTAACACAGGCTGTGGTGGAGGGAAACACCAGGTGCCTCGCTGTGCTGTCAAGAATAGGCCAGTGTTTATAGTAACAGAGATGATGATGATAAGAAGTCAGAGGAAGGCTGAGAAAAGGAGAGAAATTTCAACCACTGAACAAATAATGAATAGATATTAGATGAGAACAATATGTGAGATAAAAATACAATTTGGTCCCTTATGACAAAATTATCATGACGAACATCTTTAGGAATGGGAACAACGCACTATGCCTAAATAAAAAGCATAATCTTAATAGAATACATGGCATTACTTTAACTGGGTTAAATTAAGGCAAGAAATCATCCCTGTGCTAACTTAAAGAAGCATTGTATAACTTGTCTGGTGGAGGGTTGGTCATGTGCTTTTCTCCATCAAGATGTTATTGCTTTGTCTGGAATGTACGGTATTAAACCATTCTATCTTCATGGAGACCAAACCAGACCAAGTTACAGGTCAGATCTGTGGAGTGGTGACCCCGCTCACAGTTACTATGGCTTTTCTTTTTAGCTATTTTTTAGCTGCCACCTGTAATTGAATAAATGTAGGGTAGATCTGTTTAATATCATACTGTGGAACATTCCAAGCAGAGCAATGCATTTCCATAGAAACAAGAAGGTGACGGACTTCCCTATTGAAACATTATATAGAGCATGTTTATCATTGGCTTGTCTCCTTGTTTTAAAAGAATAATCAATTTTTAAAAATATACCACAAAAATAGCATACCAAGCTAGAAGTTTATTGGTTCTCATTTTCCATTAAAAAACAGCCATATAATATCTTGGAGGTAGACAGCATGCCCTTTGAAGGTTAGCCTGTACTTTTCCTACTTTATTTCCGTCAAAGGATCAATAGAATATGCTGTCTTTTTGCAGAGAGCATGAATGAACCTGCCTAATTTGATTAACCAACAGCAGATGCATTTCTTCCGCTGCTGTGTTGAGACGGTTTTGGCTCCGTGAGTGGAAGGAGCTCTGGAGGTGGCCAGTGGAGAACAGACACAGACAGCTGGATGAGCCCAGAGTTTAGACACTGCCAGGAGAAAAAACAACTCAGGAACAAATGAGTTTATGACAGTTCAAAGCTCCCACAGAAGACACAGTGGGAGCTCTCTATACACCAGTGAGGGCTGGATAAACAAAAGCCAACAGCACAAACATGGAGCTGGCACCTTTGGCTACGCTAGAGGTTAAAGTCTTCTCAAAAAATATGTAGATGTTTGCGGACATTTTTCCAAGCTAGTGCATTGTTTGGTGAGTGATTAAAGATGCTCTTTGTATCTGTTTGGTTGGGCGGTTGTCATCTGTTTGTTTCTATGGATATGTCTAATTTGCATTTATTATGGTTTTGGTTTTATAGCTCAAAAACACCTAGAAAAACAAGCATTCTGACTGTGTGCATTTGGCTACTACTATAAGATTAATGGCTTTCCTGATTCTTGCTATATGACATGAGTTGGCAAATGATAGCGGCACAATTTGAAATAAAGTTTATGAATATGTTTTAATTCTTTTAGAATGAACACTAAACAACAAGTCTATAGCTGGTCTGTCCATTCTCCTTCATTATGGTTGTCTCCAGGCTCCCTCTTCCCCACAGCTGTCGGACTGTGTGTGTGAGAGATTCCTTTCCTATAAAGAGCTTGGGGAAAACCCTGTGAGGACAATTTGAAGTGTAGAGGGACAAGATAGGATCCCAAATGAACACCAGCCCTGGTTTAGGAATGTTACTATCCCACTAATAACTGTCCAGTGTCCACCAGGCTGTATCTTTTAAATTACATGAATAGTATATGAGATTTAGATTTGAAATTCCATTAACATTAACCCGTCTGTGTCCCCAGATACAAGGTATGTTCAAATCAGATATAGCTTTGACTGATAACGATTGTAATGCTGATTTATTTACACAAAAACATGGGACATGATAGAGGTTTATGTCAGGTTTTGGTTCTCTAGACAATTGTACAATCAGAAAGCAGAATTAGCCTGAAATGAGTCCCTTGGGTTGCCAGTTTCAATGCTGAATTACAGTTGCTTTAACACTAAAATTACCCTCTCTCATTTGAATTGTCATTACCTAAACTCCAGCACCTGCAGCCAGTCATTAATCAGTACTAGTGCAGCCTCTGCAGCTCAGTAAGAGTTCTGAGTTTTCACATGTGTCCTCTATATGCCTACACCCTTTTCCGGCCTCATCCTCCGAAACATATTTTCCTTGTTGAATGTTAGCTTGGAAAACGCATGGAAAGTCATCTATAGGAGGGGTTAGTGTTAATGCGCTGTGGCCCTAAGTGACTGGCACAGCACTGCACTGGCATTACACCATGTAAGGCTTTGAATCATACAGGGACCACCTCAACGATCAACCGGATCAAAACATTCAGCAGGCATTCATGAAATCCTAACAGGAAAAGTGGGTGAGAGTTATAAGATAATACTTGCTCTCTCTCCCCCATTCCCTCTCTCTCTGTATCTTTTGGGTGGAGGAGGAGACGCTGAGGGGCAGGTAACAGGAGCAGGAATGTGTCGGGACTACAAGGTGATACGGGTGAGAAAGCGGAAGAGCGGAGTAAGACGGAGATGACAGATGAGGAATAGAGGGGAAAACAGGAAAAAAGGGAGGACTTTTAAAGGCTAGACATAAAGCTGTTTGGGCATAAAACCCTAAGTGAACTAAGGATGGGACAAAAAACAATAATATCAACAATAATTGTTTGTGGGACATTTTGTAAAATAGTCATAATCACCAAAAACGATAACCACCATTTTATCACCATAATGTCCTGAAAAAAGCTACATGCAGCCGTTTTCACTGTACGCATAGTTTAAACACGGAACTCAATCATAGCATTAAAATTATAATTATTCATATCCATAACATTTTTAAACTGTCAGCAATTATTTTTCAATTGCAATTATTCTAACAGTGATAATTGAAACACAAAATGTTGACATCATCCCATGCCTAAACTGAACTGTCTTGGTCAGTATTAACATGGACTGGCATAAATCTGATAACTTTGAGCCATTATTGACCAAAAAAAATAAAAAAAAATAAAAAACACAAAAGTCAACTTGTCAGGATAGATAATCAAAAACGTATTGGCAAGAAGTGGAGTTGTGCAATAACCCAATAAACTGCACTGCAGGGTTAATTGGTAAACACATTTTACAGAAGTGTCAGTGTTTTGACTGAACACACCTAAATATTCTGCGTTGTGACTGATATGATGAATGTCTAATTTCTGTAAGACAGCACCTACTTTAAAAACAACAATTATATAGGGTTATTATTTGGCTTTTTATGTTTTTAACTTTCCTTCACAAATATGTGTACTAGAAATATACTGATTTATTTGCAGCAACCCCTGTTATTATTGGAGAGAACATTTGACTTATACTTTTATGTAAATGTCTCTAGTGACAAGCCACACCCCTCCCCCACTGCAAATATCCACAGCTCTGTTTACCTCACAATAAGCTGTGTCTTCTGTGTTCTACTCCCTTTGGCGATGTGTGTCATGGTAAAGGTAACCCAAGATCCCCTTCTCTCTGAAAACCTGCCCGGCTGGCGCACTCCAGCCTGGGTCAACACGAACAAACTAAAGCCAATGACGCCCAGAAAGAGGGGGCTGTTTTTTACTATCATCGGTGTAAAAGGTCCTATATTACGCAAAATTTACTCTTGTGAGCTTTTAGTCATGTTATAATGCTGTTACTTCATCAAAAACATACCCGGAATTTTGTTTTGTTTTGTTTACACATTTTCGAGTAACTCTTTATCATTTATTATTTAGTCTATCTATATCTCAAAAGCTCAAAATGCTCTGTTCCACCTTGTGATGTCATGAAGTGGTAGTTTTTAAGTTAACAGCTCCTTTTGCCTTCAGTTCAATAGAGATGGACAATTTCAGGTGTACAATAAGCCAAATGATTGACACAGTGGAGCATTTCCTGTATTTCCACATTACATCATACCGTGGAACAGTGTTTTCTGTTTTGAGAGAGGAATTCAGCCTAAGTATGCAGAGTTTGTGTGTTAAACATGTGTAAATGGAACAAAACACAACTCCAGGTTTGTTTATGATTAGACACAACATTAGAACATAGATCAGTGTTATATGGGCCCTTTAACTTAAGGCAAAAATGTCCATTCATTTTGATACTTGAAACATCAATTATGTTATCTTACAAGAAAGATCCATCCATCCACTTCCTTCCACTTATCCGGGGCTGGGATGCGGGGGTAAGCAGTCTAAGCAGTCTAAGTCCCTGCTTAGACTGCTATAAGAAAGATTCATGAGAAAAATGCTGAACCAGGCCGGTCAATTATTAGCACCAAGCTTAATTATCCCTAAATATTTATCCAACAACAGCCAACCAGCACACAGTGAATTGGCAATAGACATTTTGCATGCCCCATTTCAATTAAACAGTCAGAATGTTGCAATGTCATCAGAACCCCACTCATATGGGTTAATTGCATGTCAACATTACAGTTGTATTTTGCCATTTCCATTTCAAGTGGTGGTATTTCAGCGTAAAACAATAATAGGCAGTTTGTGAGGTTAAGTAATGTTTAAATCTAGAAAAAAAAACTAAATTACCACTTTCTGTTCTCAAAATAAATGGAGCAAACTCGACGTGCTACGCTAAATATACACAAATGCCCCAGTGAAGAAGCCGTACGTACAACTGTGACTTTCAAGACCTTGGAGCCACAGCAGCCGAACTAATTATAAAGTTCAGCGGAAAGGTGTCAGTGCTGAGACTTGTAAGCAAAAGCATTTTGAAAATATGCATCTGGCACCAGCTGGGCATGTCAGGATGTGCTGATCCGGAGGAAGACATGTGACCACTACAGAAAAATGTGGAGACACAAAATAGAAAGTGCGCTGTTAAATAGATGTTCAGAAACTTTCTTTTGGTCTTACGACTTGCAAATATTCACAAATGCAAAAATGACAATAGGGCATGGCAAAAAAAAATCTTTCCCCATATCATGATTACAATTTGGTTTTGTCTTTGATTTTGAGTCATTGCAAAGGAGTCCCAACTTTTCTGCAGAATTTTAGATAGCCCTTCGGTAGTCATTTTCATTGTAATGCACTGTCATATGTAGGATTTGGAATGGCCACCTTATCTTAAGTAATACTACTCCCCCTACTTATATTTCCTCCTAAATTAAATACTACAGTTTAAAATGGTGTTTATGATACATTCATCTTTGCAGCAAATACGTGTGTGTGTGCAATATAAATAAGGCCATTAACAAAAAGCACTATTTGTTCACTTTAGTTAAATATAGCATTCCTTGGCTTGGATACAGAATTCCCTCAGGATAAGACACAAAATTGGGTCCAAGAGATGAGATTTTAACATAATATATATAAATCAATAAATAGTAGTATTCTGTTCACAACCTCACACAATGTTTAATTTATATGATATATTTTGTCATTATAGCACTGCTTTTTGGAACTACAGCAGTTCTTTAACCCTTTCTGTCCTAGGCAAATGTAAAAAATAAATACATTGGATCACTTTACACATGTGTACACAATCCTTGTCCCATGCCTATCGCCCCACTGTGAGCTAAATCAGTTAATATGGAAAACATGAGGCTTATCCACACTGGACTTCTTGTGTTTAGAGGCGTGGAGAGGCTGGAGCAGACAGACACTGTGACCTCAGTGATAAGCAGATTGAGTGAACGACCGAGCGTGGGCTGTCTGTTTGTTGTGACGAAGACTCACACCTCTGAGCTCTGATAAACCATCGGCTGTACTCTGAGACTGTGTCATGTGATTTACAGGAGAAAGACTGATCAGGGAGCTGACTCTGCATATGTGGAGGCTTGGACATATCAATACTAAACAGTTGTGATTATAGTTGTAACATTTTAAAGATGGATTATGTTAGAAGCAAAATGTGATATTACTTTAATAAGCCCTCCAACAGTAACTGAGTTTTAAAAAATGAACTAACTAGAATTTCAAACAATGGTAAAAGCTGTATTAAGATATTTCATGTTTTTGATTGTGTCTTAATGGACATCACATGCAGACAAAGAAACTAAAGAGAAATATATAATGCCAGCTCTTCAACTATGTCAGTCAATTTTCTTTAATTTCACAAAGATACAGTAAAGAATAATTTTAGTTAATATTCCGAAAGGGGTTCAGCTGAGGATCATAATAACGCAAGCCAAGCAAAGGGTCTAAGTTTTAATTTGTTTTTATTGTGTCGTCTTTGCATACATTTGTCATAAATTAGGCTTTTAGCTGAGCAAAGGGAAAGAAATTAAATTTGGACACGGTCTTATCAGTGTGTCCAGAGGGAATAATAATGGATTCAGAAAACAGATGTGTGCCCAACAATGCAATTAAGTCCAAATATCTCACAGCAGCAAAAAATAAACCACAGCATATGGGACACTGCTAATGACTCCTCTCCATGTGTGGATAGAAAATGAAAGATTAATTATAGCTCCCAGGTTCAACATTTGAGGTGTGTGAAGTCTTTTAGTTCATCATTGGATTTTAATCATTATTTGGAAGGAGCTTTTCCATTTGTCAAATTTTTATGAGCGTGTATGAATGAAGAGTGTTACGGTCACAATACTATTCCATACAGGATTTTAATACTAAGGAAAAGTCTCAATATTCAATACCACAGTGGTTGATGCTTTTAAGAGAATGGAATCTAATTTCTAACTCAAAATAATCAGTTTCTTGAATAGTTTCTTACCACATAATACTACTTCTGATAGACCATTAGACCATTACTACACTATTCAGAAAAAGTTCAAATTCTGTCCTTTGTTTTTCAGTGTCGTTACTGTGATTTGAATCTACCGTAAATTCCGGATCACAAGCCGCTACTTTTTTTCTACACTTTCAACACTGCGGCTCGTAATATGAAGCGGCTTTTTTATTTTTTTTTTTTTCATCGCGGAAAAACATGGACCAATAAAATGAATAAGTAGTTCACTGAGGTCCAATGAAATTGTATGATTAATCACAACTTCCTTATTTCAGTCTTTCTGCTAACCCTCATCAACATGGAGAATACCAGACAAAAAGCATATGATGCAGCTTTTAAACTAAAAGCGATCACTCTGGCAGTTAAAGAAAGAAATCGAGCTGCTGCCCGTAAAATTGGCATAAACGAGTAGATGGTGCGAAGGTGGAGGCTCCAGCAAGAAGAACTGAGCCAGTGTAAAAAGACAACCAAAGCTTTCAGAGGTAACCATAGCAGATTGCCTGAGCTTGAAAACTTTCTGGAGGACTGGGTTAACACGCAAAAAGCAGGCGGCCGCGGTGTTTCCACTGTACAAATCAGACTGAAGGCTAAAGCGATCGCTACCGTGGTTTATTCCCAGAGCGCCAAGGTGTGTATGTGCATGTCGCGTGTGTGTGTCCCAAGTGTGTGAAGGTGTGTAAGTGCCTGTGGCGCGTGTGTGTCCCAAGTGTCACCAGTGAGCGAGTCCGTCCCCAGAGTTCAGCGGGGGACCGCGTCCGCGGCCCATCCCGGAGGTGCTCCAGGCGGCGGGGACGCAGAAGCGAACCCCCGCCTAGTCTTTGGCCAGCGGTTTATAATATGGTGCGGCTCATATAATTACAAAATAGATTTTTTCTTCATAAATCTGAGCATGCGGCTCTTAATCGGGTGCGCGCTGTAGTCCGGAATTTACGGTACTTTCTTTACTAGTTTTAGTGCCAATGAGTATTTGGGTAATGAAGGAACCAGGCAGTCACTATACAATCAATTGCAGTATATATACACACAATTCACTTTTGTGTAATGAAAGAAACAAGTGAACCATCAAACACATTCTAAAGTTGTGGGATACATTAGTGGTTAGTGTTTACATATTTCAAGTATGCTATGTATGTGAATCATGAGACTAGTGCTAAAGTCCTTTGCAGTTCCTATGGGAAAAGGCTGGGCACTCCACATTTCTGTTTACTTAAATGGCCATTACTGCGCAATCTCGAACACAACTTTAGTGTATTCTAAAACATACAGCACAGGAGCAAATCACAACATTCCTCTGAATATTTAGAGAAAGTAATTAGAAAAGTATGTCTGCTATTGCTTTTACTGCATGTTATTTGGAAACAATGAGGCAGAGGTCTATTTATGGAAGTGACAAACAGACAAATCACTGAAAAACAATTGAGATGCCCATGGGAATGTCCACTGGATTGCCCCCAAAAAATCTCACAAGGCAGAAATGTCCAGAAATAATTAAAGTTACATACAATGTATGACTAGCAATACATCTAAACATCTTGTCGAAATGTCAGTGAGAAATTGTGTGTATGTTATAGCCAAGCGATGACATCTATTTCATTCATCATAAACATGTTTGGTGGTTGCTATTGCTATACTTTTGAGGCCAAGCTGTGAGCATAATCTTCTATGTTTGTATACAAGAACATAACAGTACAAAAAAGTGAATAGAGAGCAGTGGAGCAATGTGATGAACTGCAAGGTTATAACCGGTAAAAACATGTATGTTTTTGAATGAACACAAAATCTAGTAGTTATCAACTTAAAATCTTCATTTGTTTAACATGAAGCTAACTGAAAATGCTATGAGGTATGTCAGCACTCTATTATGCGTTTATGTTTCATATCAGATTATTGGAAGCTGTTCTTTTTACAAACACGTCAACAGATAACAGTGCCCCACATGATTGATAGCGTACTGTGGCATATACAAGGCCATACGCAACATTAAAAAAACATTTAACATGACTGGACATATAGATAAGGTTATAAATAGCTCAGGTCACCCTCAAATAGGCCTGACAAACACAAAGCATAGCACTTCATCCACACTACCTTCAGCTATCTGTACAGACAAGCCAACACCATTGCTGACGCTCATCTTTTCAAGTCTTTCCATTACGAGGTTAGTTCACTTATCTACGCCGTTATTATTCAAACCACGCAATCAAATCATGAATGCACTATTTACTTTGGGTCAGGTGGATCTACTGTCTTTGCTCAACTGGTTAACACTATTTGGGAAGGGAGAGTATAAAAGCAGGTCCATTTAAAAGATATGGTTCAGTAGATTTTCCAGCCTACATGTTATACTTTGAAGGCAGCTTTTAAAAGGAGTGATTCATGCATGTTTGAGCACTCTTTAATCAATTATCTTGATGATGCCATATTACAGCAATGAAAATGGGGGTCATTTTCATTGCTAGCAGAGTAGCACATACGTGTAGGATTCGGCAACTTTGCTTAGTCATTTTGGTAAAAACTTTATACAAATGTGATGTGCATCTGTCCATTGGAGGTGCCAACAACATCACAGTGCTTTTTTGTAATGAAGCAGACTTGAATATGAGTGAACAAACAATGATACGTTTTGATCCAAATATGGATCAACACATCTTATTTTCAACTGCAGTGGTTTATGGAGTGTGAACATATGTAGTTTCATTGCTGACAAGTTTATTCGACATGAAGTAACAACCAGAATCTGCATTATTAGAAAGATGCCAGTGTAAACTTCATCAGTGAACTGCAGTCTGAACACAGCACTAGTGTAGACGTGTTGACAGCTCATTAGGAGTGCAGACTGTCTCGTCACAGAGGGGAGTGTGCTTGCATAACAAAACACTGCACCAGTAAATGTTGTAGCTAAGCAGCTATCAGCCTCTGGAGCGCAGGCCTTATTTGGCTTGGACAAAGTCAAGGGGCACAGAACTGTCGTCGTTACTTGGCATGATGTGTCTTTATAAGTACCACAGCGCTGGGAGTGTGTTTGCATTCCAGCGCAGATCTTCCCCACTAAAGGTTCTGATCCACTGTAACATGTAAGACCACGCATGCTATAAAACAAACTGCCCAAACATCTCGTTTTCTGGTTTATGCCCTGCACAGCTGCGCCCGCTGTCACTAGGCAGAGTGGTACAGCAGCATTTGGAGAGCTGCAGGGGAGGGAGGAAGGAGAGAGGAGGAACAGAGGCAGACAGATGAGGACAGTGTGAAAGGGCAAGACAATAAGGACAAAATGAGAGAGAACAAGGCCTGCTGCACTGCGGAGTCCATCGCTGACCATCAAGGCTTACAGAGGCACACATGTCTAGTTCAAATGTGTGGTCTTCAATGAAGACTAGGATGCCAAAGGTACTGAAAATAAATGCTAATCAATACTAAAATCAGTACTGAAACTAGATACTCATTTGAGCAGGTATCGATACTAAAAAAAGTAATATACAGAAAGGACAGAAATTAACCTTTCTTGAGTAACTTTAGAATGAGCTTGATCTAAACCAGAACAAGTATAAGACCACGTAGACTAGTACACACATGTACCACTATGGAACTTACGAGATTGCAGATACCAGGCCATATGATAATATAAAAGAAAGTGCTATGATTTAATGTTGAAAAAGACACTCTATTGTCTAAAGAAATCATAATGATCATTGTGGTATCGGAAATGGTACTGAGTATCAAAATCAAGTTTTGAAAATGTTAGTATTGGGACAATACCACTTGTTAGTTGTTCTTGATTCTGGTCTTGGTTTAGTTACTGTAGCCATTGTGAACCATGTGTTCATACAACTGTCAAATATTAGATTTATAGTGACATTGAGCTGAAACTATTGATTGATGATTGTCAAAATTTATTGTGAAGAAATTTGTCATTTTTCTGTGATATGATTAGATTTGAGCTGTAGAGGGTTGAGTAAGTAACTTCTATGACTCATGAAATCTTTATCACAGCTCATGTTCATTAACAAATACCAAAGTTTTGGGGGAAATCCTGATTTAGATTAGGTTATTGTGTCAGTGACATAAGTGCATTCAGTATTACCGTTTCTCATCTATATTTTGTTTGGCAATATATCATACTTCAAAATGTGTTATTGTGACAGGCCTAGTTTGTATTTACTATTAACACTGAATTGTTACCACACCATAGTTGCCATAGTAAATCTTCATAAGTCACTGATAGGAGAGGAGCTCAGTCAGACAGCAGGGCAGGGAGCGCTACTGGACAAAGAGCCAAAAGCAGCTGCTCCTCTCGGTCTCTAACATTGAACCTCGGCTCCAGATTCCACAGGCAGCGCAGCAGAGGGACTATGGTCTGAGTCAGCGCTTTCACACACACAGCTGAGCCGCTGTGCTGTGGAGAGGGGAGGCTCCAGCTACGGCAGGCGCGCATAGACAAAAAGCCCCCGCACACAGTGGTTTGGCTACCTGCACAGTCTTTTCATGCAGTAACTGGATACGAGCTACAAGAACAAGAGCATGTGGTAAACACATAAGCTCCTTATTTTATTGCTCCATGTTTAGTTCAATGCAGTCACAGTGCTATTGTAAGTAGTTCAAATTTGAAGAGCATGTCCAAATCTATACTACAGGGTAAGCAGGTTTTATACAAAAGACCTCATGAGGACAAGATCTTTTGTTGTTTGCAGAGGACACCATTTTCCTAAAAGAAAAAAAATAACTGCATTGATTTAATACCAGCCAATGATGTTGAATGCACATTGGCTGTCTCTTCACTGTTGTAAATATCTTTGCACCGTTTCTCCTTTTGCATTTTGTTTATACTTGTACATACAGATATATGATTAGGCTTTAACTGACACCAGTCTCTCGATCTTTTTGCTACTTATATACAAGTTATATATATATAAATATTAGGGCTGCAGCTATCGATTATTACAGTAATCGATTATTCTGTCGATTATTTTGTTCAAATAATCGAGTAATCGTTTGTTATTGTCGTGTCTACTTTGCACATGTTAAGTACACACCACGTGTATTGACAGATACACGTGTTTTGTAGGGCTGAAACGATTACTCGAGTAACTCGGATAATTCGATTACAAAAAATATTCGGGGCAAATTCTTTGCCTCGAGGCTTCGTTTAATTCATGTCACCAAAGTCAATTTATTTAAAATGTCTCTGCTATCGTATCACTCCTCCTTTGTAGACTGCTGCGCCAGTCTGGGATCACTGTTTCACACGGACAGTTATCAATGACGTACATTTCAAAGATTTGAAGCGGCGCGATTTATTCCACGGTGTGGAAATGGCAGATAATGATGTGGCCGGTGCCAGTGTGCACTGGCAAAGCCAACCTGATGTACCACAACAGTACATCTTCAATGCTGCAGCACTTAAAGCGAAAGCATCCTCATGCGAACTGTACTTCTCTAGCGGAGTCGGAGAATCTATGAGGTAATATACTTTTACGATTGCTAACTGAAATGAAAAGTAACGCCTATTAGAATGTACAGTATTTGTAATTATTTGTAACCTGTGTTATGAGTCGATAGTAACGAGGCATAATGAGCAGCAAGAGAGCAAATGATCTCACTCAAATCGCTCCCTTCCTCACGTATACACAGACACACGCACACACTCGGTGTTTCCCATATCAGAAACGTCTAGTTCGTTGTTCTACTTTTACCAAAAATCTGATTTAATCTAGAACCGCTGGCATCAATAATTCCAATATCAGAGAAAGGAAATATTTTACCGTCGTTTACGAACACTTATGTGTTCGCTAGTTCTATATTTAGCTTATTAATTAGGCTAGTTAAAGGATTAACGTTGTCACTTAGAAAACTCCTGTCTTATAAGCCAATAAGCCAAAGGTTTTACACTTGTTTAAAAAAATGTTGACTTTAAATAAAAACCTTTTTTGTGAGGAATAACAGCAATTGCTTGCTCATTTTAAGAGGCCTTTCATGTTGCGTTACACACTATTGATATAGTTGTATAAAAACAAAAAAGTGTGATTTATCCGATTACTCGATTAATCGATGATATAATCGACAGAATACTCGATTCCAAAAATATTCGATAGTTGCAGCTCTAGTGTTTTGGACATGAAAAACTTAATTATCGCTGGGCTAAGGTTGACTTACCTCGCGGTTTCTTTTCCACTTGATGTAATGTACGGGCTTTCTGTTTAGATGTTGTAGCATCAGTGTTGAGAAGGTGACTTTTAAAATGTAATCAACTACAGATTACAGATTACATTCCCCAAAATGTAGTTTGTGACATAATCAATTAAATTATTTAAACTGAATAACGTAATCTGAATACTTTGGATTACTTGATATTGTCATGATTTTTAAAACTACATAAATGTAGCAACCAACTCCTGCAAATTCTTGTTTAGTTTTAGACCTGGATTAGTTTTGGTTTTAGATCTGTTTTAGTCCTGGTTTTAGACCTGCTTTAGACCTGGTTTAGTCCTGGTGTGAGTTCTGGCGCGGTCCACGGAGTGTACGGGACAAGACACAATCCACGCGCAGAGTGCGCCGCGTACGGGAGATGCGGGCGCGGGGCGTACCGAAAATGCGGGGTGCGTGGCAAACCGGACCGTGCCGTGCACGAGGAGGTTCTGCTCTTATTACACATCCATTGGCGCTGCGCTGTTGTGTGTACAGTGAAGTGCAGTGGTCGTGCGGAAACTTTACCTCTACCACAAAAGGTTCCGGCCATCGCCGAGCGTATGAAAATAAAACGAAGCATCGAGGCAAAAAATAATAATCGATGCATTTTTCTAATCGATTTAATCGATTAACTCGATGAATCGTTTCAGCCCTAATAAATATATATATATTAAATATATATATAAAATATATATATATATATATAAAAAATATATATATATATATATATATAAAATATATATATATATATAAAATATATATATATATATAAAATATATATATAAAATATATATATATATATATATATAAATATAATTACTATATTTTTTGGTCTTCGTTATTATAATATGTTATGCGTGAGCTACTGCAGTGTTCCCCACAGCGCTCTATAGTTTGCACCTACACGCACCTGCATATGTACCGCCTTGCCTAACCAAACTTCTGCAGGAAACACTGTACTGTCTCCAAATAATTTCCCTTGTGGATCAATATAGTTTGTCTAAATCTAAAGCAAATTCTTGATTGTTGAGCAATAGCATTAGCAAACATCCCAACTTGCAAAATTTTGGATGTTGCTGCAACCAGCCACCAACAACTGCAAGCTATGTAGGTTAAGTGTCTTGCCAGAGGACACAACAGTACACAAAAGAAAGCACAATCCCTTCTGTTAGTGGGCTACCTGTTCAACCACTGCACCAATTGCACCAAATTCAAGATCTTATGCGCAATTTTCACGGTAATGGTGATGATTAAACTGAATAGCCTCAAGTCAAAACCACAAAATAGTGTGGTGTAGAAATCAACTGTGTTTTTGATGGGAAATAATGGATAATGAATTTGGCAACAAGCATCTCTTTTACAGAAGCCATTATGAGAACACTGTGTAATCAAAATCAATAAACAATCAGCATACTTTTAATATTAGACTCTAGGCTTCTGAGACAAACATGCTGGACTAGATTACTTGGCGTGTCTCTGTACCATCAAATGTGCCAAAGTTGTACAGTTACTCTGGTTCAAGAGCTGTGATGAGAAAGAGGAGGAGGGCAGAAATGACAGGGATAGTTTTTTTAATGTGTTTTTCCCCCATTTTTCCCCCCAATGGTAACACCTTAAAAGAACTGAATAGACAACCATGCGACTATAATAGCAGCAATTCTAATTTAATCCATCAATTAGAATGAAGACGACTAATGTTAGCCCTGATGCTATTATCAGCGCAAATAACTGCAAACAAATTTCCATGTTTATGCAGCAGTATACACTGGTCTTTTACAGACAATTATGCTTATGAAAGTTTAAAAGGACAATTTGGGTCTAATAAAAAACAATTTAAGTAAAGAAACACTTTCAAACAGTATGAAATGTTTCTACAAAAAGGTCAGATTTTGCTGTGGCATGTCCAGAAGTGCAAATTCCACAACTTCCTTCTGTTAACTTAATATGCAAAACTTCTTCACTCCATTTGTGCTTCTGTTTGAAGCAAGGGTAATATTCTTCTGTCTGTTTAATCACTTCACAGAATGTCCTTGGAAAAGGGTGAAGTTGCTATGTCTACGAGACTGCATGCATGTTCGAGGCCAAAGCGTGGAGCCAACCAACGCTTAAAAATGGCCGTGACTTAATCCAAGTCATGCAGATTCCTGATAAGTAGGAATTCATGATGACTTGTAATAGGTCATGCACCTTTTGCAAATGCTGGTCCATTGTGAACACCCAGAAGGAACTGAAGGGGCTCTGTACTGGAGATGCACAATATACAATATGCAATTTGCACAATTATTTAAGTCAATGGCTGCAATTATTTTGATAATAGAATGTACGGCACTGAACTTAACTAAGCTATAGACAGATCTAAGTAACAATAGAAAGATCTTGGTGTACCTGTCATTTAGACTTCCATAAACACATTTTCAAACACATGGGATTCTCTATTAGTTTATCAGTTCATATTTTAGTCTTCTATCAAATGGAAATGCTTCTGAAGTTGTTCACAATGTGCCCTCTGAACCGATCCTCTCTTTTTTAAAAATATTGCAAATCCAATAGTAATCGTAATAAGTGCCTGAAAAATCTCACTTTTCTTTATCCCAAATCATGAAACCCTAATCTGTACTGTTCTTAAAACAAAATAGACAGATGTAAACTTTTGTAAATGAGAAAGCGTCTGTGAGGATTCATTACAGTGCGACCTCTGGCTCATGAAAGGCAGCCTAATGACCTGTGCTGTTCCTATGGGAGCAGAGAGGAAGCCCCGCCTCCCCCCGTCACTTTCTGATGACACATCACAATTAGCAGCAGGCATTTCTCTGCCACAAAGCCCCAGACAAGCTGCGCAGGCCTGTGAAGCTAACCACATGGTCAAACTCCACTGCTCTAGACATCACCACTTTGATTATGTAGTGGGAACACAGCAGTTCATAATCAGCAGTTAAATCATCAATGAATCAACTCTTATGGCAGATTTGCCTCATTCCTGAAAAAAACAAAACTTATCTATCTGCATAATTTGTTATTTTTTATGAGTAATGCATTAATTATTAATAGGTAAATAACTGCTTATTTTTAGAATAGAAAAGTCACACTATAAACTCTTAAGGCATTTCTTCACATGCGAATTTTCGTGTGTGGGCAGAAGGAGAAGCTGTGGTTGTGCCAATGTTAGGGATAAAAAAACAAGAAGCTTAAAATAACAATAATATACTGCAAGTTGTTAAGGATATACAGTATCAAATAAGTGCAACACACAGTAACTGCATACAAGTCTTGGGATTACATTTATTTTGGAGGTAAAACAACTGTAGAGCCTTTCACATATTGTAAAATCCAGAGAGTTCTTGAAACTGAATGAGTAGGGATGTTTTGTAATTATGTTAGTAGCATCCCATTATTTGACATCTTTAATCTTCATGTTTTTTGGCCCACAGAAAAAAAAATTTAAAGAAAGATTTCTTAAAATTGATAAAGAAATTGAAGACTTTATCTGTGTTCAACTGGTCAGTTTGAACTCAAAGAATCTCCACATGGGCCCCTTAGCTATGCCAATTGTCTGTGTCCGCACTCTGAACAATAGGAAATGCTCTGTGTGCTGCATTGTGAGCAGGACAGGAATGATAAATATGTCCAAAAGAGAATCACACAAGCTTCCAAATTGTCCCGAGGCAACGCATAAACATCTGCCATGGTCTGGGGACTCCACAAACAGGAAATAGACACATCTTCAAATTTGTCACAGACGAAAAACTACTACAGACTTCGACAGTGACACAATGCGCCCCACCTGTCCCACTTCCCCTGATGACATCATGCACCTGATTGGTCGGGACTAGCTCACGGAGACCTTGTGGGCCATCCTGTTCCCAGTGCCCGCCCTGACAAAGCCGGCCACTCAGACAGGACGTAGCACAACAACCTTTTCCTGTGCTAGCAAGGATGTCCTGAGGAACCAGGAGTGGACCGTAGCTGCACCAAGCACTTAGACAATAAGAAGGGATGACAAAGAAACAAGACATTGGACTGAGGCCTTGTCCTTTCAAAGAATAATGAAGGTTGGCAATAGGGCAGGGATAGGGAAGGCTATTGTAGCATAATCAGTTGAGCAGTCTTCCAAATACCAGAAGGTCGCAAATGTGCCAATGAGGAAGACAGTTATGTTCAACTTTATAGGGGCCATATTATGCTATTATCTGATCTATGTTATAACTCATACACCTCATCACACACATACCTTGAGTTTAATTTTGCTTCATTCACACATCTTTAACATACAAACCTTGCAGATTTAGGCTGAGTTCTCCTCTCAAACAAAAAACACTCTGTACTAGTCGCAGTAGAAAGTGTTCTACTGTGTTTTTAAACTCTATAAACCTTCACGAGAATCATTTGGATGAGTTCAGCTCTGGAATTTCCCATCTCTACTGAAGAAAAGGTAAAATGTCTTAATTTGAAAACAGCCACTACATAACATCACCTGGTGGGACAAAGCATTTTGAGCTTTGGGGACCCAACCCAAAACCCAAGGTATGATTTTGATGAGGTAACAACATTTTAAAATGGCTTAAAGCTCACAAGAGTCAATTTAGCGTAACATAGGACCTTTAACAGGCACAAGGCAGGCAGCAACCTGTAAAATCTGTGTTATGGGTTTATTATTGCAATAAATGGAAAAAATATTGATCTTATGTCCTTTACCAAGATATTTCTTCACAGATAGGATCTTCTATAGTATGTGTGTATGTTTATCAATAAATGCATTCTTTCTGCTTAAGGCTACTCTGTCTACTGTTTGCTTCATCAAATAAATAAACTCTTTACTGCATTCCTCAGACACCACACTGGACACTATTGATGTTTGTCCTCTGCCCAGAGATCTTGGCTCAAAGCTGAATTTACAAACATGTGACCAATTCATTCTACGAACACTTTATGCAACTTTTACTACTGTTATTCACAAGTGAATTCAAATGTCCTTGTAGGGTAAAAAAAATAGTTTTAAGACCTAACCATGTTTATAATGTCCACTGGCCAAGTAATCAACTCAATAAACTGGACTAGAATTTCAAAAATGCTGACCGGTTGACAAATCAGGAAAAACTGAACCAATAACCTAAAACAGTACTTTATTTTCACATAAATAACTAAAGAAAAAGACTTCAAGTGATGAGGATGTCACTCTCTCATTTGACAGATTCACTCTACAGCCACAACGGAACATACTCTCACAGTCTTGTCTTCTCTGATCTTCAGACTGGGAGATAACCTTATTGAACAAAGGCTCCATCAGTGTTTTAAAATGCTGGAGCTTAGAGCCGACAGACCAGGGCGTCCTGCCAGAGAAAGACCCGTTTAGGTGGAGCTCATGTCAGCTGTGGATCAACAGCTGGGGCCTGGAGACAAGAGGGCGAACAGTGTGTGGAGAGAAGAAAGGGCAAGAGCTGTGCGGTGTGTGCCAACTGTGGCTGGCACCATTGCCTGCTTTCATACAACCACCCCGGGACCGGAAGAGGATGAGGTCAAACAAAAAGCAGGAAGTGGGGACAGGAAAACAGGAAAGGGGATTTCTGGGATACAAGGAGGTATGAAGATTACCTCATGCTGAGATTGTAGCAGAATAAACAACAAGACAAGACGAACCACAATGACAACTAAGAGTCATATAAATAGCAGGATGAAAGAGACGAAAATAAAATGAAGGAAACAAATGACGATGAAAAATGAATAGAAAACCCCTTGGTTAAAGTCCTTTCTTATGTCATGTCAGTAATTCAAAATTAAAACTGCGCTATTTTCTTTTACATAAAACACTTAGGACATCCATATTTACAACCACTGTAATTCAATTTTATACAATATTCATTATCCAATCATGATACAAACCTATGAGAAAATAAATGTGTAATGTTTGTGAAATATTGCACTGATCTATAGCTGAAGCCTAGTGCTATTATAATCACACAAGTAATTCCAGTATATATTAACTCTGTTGCTGCCAGCACATCAAAGTCTGATAATTTTGCCTATCAACCAATTGCCTGACATCCCCTGACAGTAATAACAGCACGGAATTTTTAAGCAGATCTTGCTACTAAAGCCAAGACAATGCTGTGACATGATCTTCAAAAGTCTTCAAAACACAAATGTTACACCCTATACATTTGAGAGCCCCAAATAACCTGCCTGATTGCACCATACAAGGGTGCAGTGACAGTGTAATGCCTGTACCATACACGCGGACAGCATCAGGATACAGTGTACTTCCCCGGGTTGGTTTCCCCTGTGGCTGCGGGTCATGGTGGGGTCTCTATTTCAGCCCAAATGAGGTCACCAAACCAGTCAGAAAAGCAAAACCCAATACAATGTTTGTCTTCCTCTCCGTGGCTCACATACATGATCCTGGGTGAAAGGGGAACATGGCCGCCCCCTTTGTCCCGGAGGGTGCCGCTGTATCCAGGAGGCGCATGGGCCGAGGAGTGAAGGTAATCTGATGGTTTGCGTGTGAGCGACTTGACAAAAGCGGATCATTCACAAACAGGAGACAGCTAAGGTTTCACTCACTGGGCCCATCTTCAACATTTTTCTCTATGATGAGATTTAACTGTTGTACATTGGCTTAACTTTCAATACATCCATTCATAAAACGTTTAGACACTGCAGACGCTGACTAGTATTTTGGGCCATAAATAAATATACATAATAGTTTTGAGAGCTTTCGCCCCGCCCCCTTTTTCAACTAATCGATTGGCAGGACATGTCTTTAGTACACCAAGAATTTTACATGACTACAGCCTTTTTATATACCTTTTCTGGTGGAGGGTCTGTCTGCCTGCTTGTCGCCATGGAGATGGCTTCGTCTGGAATTTTCCAGTTTGGCATTTAACTTGCTGTTCTTGCATTTTTTCCCCCAAGTACAGGTCTGTTTATTGTCTTGAAAAACACGCGTCCTTACTGTGTGTGGGGTCTCCTCTTAACAAATCTCGCAGGTAACTTAAAGGTGCACTATGTAACTTTTTGGTTGGGGGGTCCGTCACTTGCTTGTTTCTATGGATTTGTCATTGCTCCATCTGGAATGTTCCACGGTATGCCATTAAACAGCTCTACTTTACATTTATCAAATTACAGGCAGTTTTATAGTTCAAAAATACCTACAAAAAGAGGGATTCTGACTGTGAGCGGGGTTGTCTCTCCACAGATCTGACCTGTAACTTAGTCTCCATGATGTTAGAAAGGTGTAAGACCATATTGTGAAGCATTCCACGCAAAGCAATAACATCTTCACGGAGAAAAGCATTTGACTGACCCTCTTCCAGAAAAGTTACAAAATGTACCTTTAACATGGATAATAGCACAAATGACACATTATTGGGATACTCCATATGATGTGAATTTGCCTTTTATGAGCAAGAGTCATTCTGGAGCAAAAAGTGGCTCTGGACATGTTTAAAGGGAAAGATGTTTAATGGTCTAACTGCATTATCACATCATCTCCAACAGGTGCACTTCTGTTGACACTGGCAAGGAGCAAAAACAGACATGGCTAGCAACCAAAGCCAAGCCTGACACTATCACAGAGCATATAAAGTTTGATTCAGCCATGGTTAATAAAAGGCTGCATTGATCCGAGTTGTGTTCAGATTAATCACTAAGAAAAGGGAAAAAGTACTGGTTAATACTGAAAAAAAAAAAATCAATATATTGGAGATGTTGAAAAATTCATCAAGCCAACCTCATCATAAAGCTTAATTTACTTGTAATGATGCTTAAATGTGATGGGCAAGAATCCTAATTATTGTGATATTTTTGAGATATGGTATTTTTGTATTGTGATATGAGTGATATGGTCTAAAGTAAATTAGACGTTTTTACAACATCTTTAGAAGAAGTCTGGACAAAGCATTAGACTGAAAAACAACAAACATCAAGATCATACCAATTACATACAGCCAAATATAAGCAGTCGTAAGTGCCAACTGTCATTTCATAAGGTAATATAAAGGTTAACAACCAGGAAGTTCGATATGTTTGACTTCTGTTTACTAGCCTCTGTTTGGTCACTAGAGAGACAACATCAAGAATATGCTATGAACACCAGCAAATCTATATGAAAAATGACAGCCACTTGGGATTTCTTTACACAATTTGAAAATGTAATTCATTCAGTTGAACCACAGGGTCTCTCTGGATCTCATTTCAAGTCATTAACACTAACGTGAGAGGGCAGGGGACGCTCCACTCCACCCCTCAAGAGGAAAAGGCATATATAACAAGAGGCCTCTTGGGACACAGATGCCCTGTCCCATCTGGAGCATGTGTTGTGTCTACTGGAGTTTATAGCATCAACACCAGGAAATGTCTATTATGATTAGGCATGATGGCGAAATTATGTGTCACAATTATCCTGACCAAAATTATTGCGATCAACAATAATATCACAATAGTTATTAAAATTACTAACAGTTTAAAAATGTTGAAATATGAATACCGGTAGTTATAATGTGAATATTATGAATTGGTTCTATCTTTAAACAACTGTTATAGTATTGTACTTTGTTATCATAGCAAATAACAATGATCTAGAAGAGAACATTAAAGGTGCACTATAACCTTTTCGTTGGGTTCGTCACCTGCTTGTTTCTATGGATATGTCATCGCTCTGCCTCCACAGTATGACATTAAACAGCTCTACATTGCATTTACTATATTATTATTATGTGGTTTTATAGCTCAAAAATACCTAGAAAAACATGCACTTGGTATAGTTTGGGCTCCATGAAAATAGAAATGTTTAATACCATACTCTGAAACCTTCCAGACAACACTATAACATCTCCACAGACAAAAAAATTAACAGATGCTCCACCAGAAAAGTTCCACAATGCTCCTTTAAGAATAAGTAGCTTCTGCACATTCAAGTGATTTATGGTCATTATTTTCGTTTGAGATTATCACAATTCTATAAAATGTCCCACGAAAGATTGTTGTCTACTCTTTTCATTATGATTATATTATTGTTTATTGTCCCTTCCCTAATTATGATGTCACACTAAAGGTCTAAAAAAGAGCTGGGTACAGGAGGGGCAAGATTGATGTAAGGAAAGGCAATGGTGTGGTACAGCTGGGCATGGGCGAATAAAGCCACGAAACAGGACGTGTGGGACTGAGGGAATAAAAGAGGGAAAAGCACTAAATCCAGTCCCCTCCAGGAGTCGAGTGAGACAGGGTCCACTTTGGCACGTTTTACAAGGTGGTCCAGATGGTGCTGCCTGGGCACTTAGCCACACAGCCAAACGCTAACACCATTTGAGTGTTTTACTGCCATGCATGCCAAAAGGATGACTACTGGAAGACATGCTGCTCAATACTGTTTTTGGTCAAATTTGCCCATGTTAAATCTATGCTCCAAAACAGTGAGTCTACTTGTAAATCCTTCATCCTGCTTACCTCTATTAAGTGTTTGGATTGTGATGGTGGTCAGAGTCAGTGACATTTGTGTAGAACAGTGGTTATGATTAAGTCAGTCAGCACCAGAGCAGCCGTGGCTATTGTCTATAGTTGTAACTTGCCACCTGCAAGGGTGATGGAGAACTTAATGAATAATGCACAAAACTGAAGCAACATTGGTAACAAAAAACACTATAAAAGATTTGGTCAAAGAGGGTATTCTGTCCTTGCAGTTTAAACAATAGGTGGGATTACTGGGGTACAATATAATGTAAATTGATGAAACTAGAGACATTTTCTTTTATAAGGTCACTATTAAGATAACCTGCCTTTAACTCAATGTTGTGATGGATAAATGGGATAGATGCAAGGGCAACAAACTTCAGGCACTAACTAGTTTCCATGGACTGACAGCCAAGATTAAAAGGCACTGGATTGATAAACAGACATATATTTATATTAAAGATAATCCTTTAGTTAAAAAACTATTACCGAAGAATGTCCTGGCACACTTACGTACTTTTCCCTGTTTCATATCCCGCTCTATTATTAATTCGCCTCAATACTTGTCTGCTCTGAGGGTTTTAAAAAGACAGCCAGGCCGGGCAGGCATGCTCCGGCAGCATGCTGTGGGCCTCTGCGTCAGATCAGGGGGAAAAAGGTGAGTTGTTCACATTCCTGCTTCATGCACAAACCAAACCCTGGATGTCACAGGAGCTTGCAGTTGCACCAATGATAGAGCTGTTGTGTGTATGTGAATGTGTGTGTGGTCCTACCTCTCTTCCACCTTACCTTTTGTTTTTCAATGAAGCAGCAGAAGTTCCTAGTTATAACCTAATCAAACTTTGAGATTGAATCTTGACCTCGACTTTCATTTCATGACTATCAGATAAGGTGACTAAGCTAGGTTATCAACAAGCCTTTTAACCTACACACACCCATGACAGGGAAAACAAACTGAGGTATTCAAAGCAGGCCTGAGAGGACAGGCAGAATGTCGTGTTAGTGGGAAGCATGTGGACTCAAATGGAAGCAAGACATGTTTCTGAGAGCTTTCCTGGCTTCAAATCAAACTTTGAAAGGGTCTGTCTAAGCTTCCCTTTACTGCTGTTATGTCCTGTGTATATCTGCTCAATTGTGTCACCTATTAAATTGTGCTCCTGTCTACTTGTGTGATGTTTTCCATAACTTATAAAACAAAAATAGGACTCTACTTTCATTATATAGCTTATACGAAGACCTGACAAGAGAGGAGGCCTAAGTGAGCCCCATTGCTACTATAAAAGGAATGTGTTTGGGAAAAGGGAGGAGAGATACCACTTCCAAGCAGCATTTTACGCCTTTACAGCAAAATACAAGATCAAAACAGCCAAATAAAGCGACTTATCTTACCCCAATCCAAAAACTCAATGATATTCTTCTCTCTTCTGAGTGGGGAGTTGTTGCATTCATCGTATAGGCATACCAGGATATCCAGCAATGTTTCAACACTGAGGCATTGGCCATTGGACTGAACTGGCCCGTCCAAAATTAGCTTCTCCAACTTCTTCAAACGCACCTCTCCCGACATTGTTATACCCGCTTTTGGGAACTTATTATAAAAAGGTTAGCAATAAAAAGGGAGTTGGGAATGGCCGATACAACTTGCTCCTTCCTCGGCCTTGTAGTTAGGGTAGAGTGGCCTGCGCGTTCAAGCTCCCTCAACTTGTCCTGGAAAATAAAAGGAAAGAAAAAAGTTTGGACAAGCCGCAGCTAAATCCACATAGCATTTGCGTTATTGTTCTTACATTGAAGAGAACTACGACACTTTCCCATTTTGTTACCCCCGAAACGAAGTGGTCATCGCCCGAGACCCTTGCTGCCCTGGGCCGGGTGGATTTTTGTGGCGTTGGTTTGGCAGTTTTTCGCTGTTCCCCAAGTGGAAATAGTCCTAAAAAGATAACTCAACGCGTTTCAACAAAGCCCCCTGAGTTGTTTTAGCGAATATGTGGCGTTTTCCATTCTTGCAGCGAGCCGAAAAAATGCAGGGCAGATCTGCAATGCTTACAAAGCCCCAGCGCCCCTCCTCTGCTCCAGGAATGAAGGGCGACACAGGCTTAGTTAGCAGCCTGCTAGCTTTAGCAATAAAGCTAACCAACAGCGAAGCAGCATTAAACGTCACTTTTTATCGCCTCTTAAAAACATTATTGCTTCTCTTTGCATCGGAATCGCCGCGTAATTGCAAACCTGTCCGAAGAAATGCCTTCCTCTATCGGCTTACAGAGATACCGATATCCAAGTGGGGAAATATATCCTTGTTTCCCGAACTCACTGCTTTTTAAATCCCATTCTAGTCCACAAACCGACTGTCTGTGGAGTTCGGAGGACAGTTTTAAAATGAACCCGTGAAAATGCAGATTACTCGTGAAGGTTTCACGGCAGCTCGTTAAACGTCAAGGGGAAGGCTGCTTTTTTCAGTCTTCTGGCTTATTCCAAATACGGGACACAGCCTAAATTCCCCGTGTCCTCTCCTTGCATTGCTTCCTCCCCCGCCGGTCGGACGCTTCTTGCCTCTTTGCAGTCAAGCCACCAGCAGCCTGGCCTCAGAGACTTTACACAGGGAGAGATACCGGGGACACTGGGCTGGCAGTAACTATAGGCGATGGATTATGGGGCAGGGAGAATGAAAACTATGAATGAAAAGCATCAAATGCTGTTGAGTTAAAATATGACCAGTAAAACAATTATACGTTATTTTCAAAAATCTAAAATATAGTTATTACCACAAATTGTGGAATATATATACACATATGTGTATGTATATATATATATATATATGTATATATATATATATATAGAGAGAGAGAGAGAGAGAGAGAGAGAGAGAGAGAGAGAGAGAGAGAGAGAGAGAGAGAGAGGGAGAGAGAGAGAGAGGATGGCTTGTCTTCAATTAAAAATAAAGTACAGTCTTCAGAACAGTCAAGTGGTCCTGTAGATTTGATGTGTGGCCATAGGACACGAATCTAATTTAGCTCCCCCTGGTCTTTAAGCAGGCATCGCTGTACCAATTGCTTTTCGCAAAGAAAAGTTTACATATTAAGTCTATATAAATAAATTATCATTTTTATTTATTTATTTTTATTGTTTTATCACTGCTCCCAATATTTGGCCAGTCTTTGGATGTTTTGAGAAATTACTTTATTATTACTGAAGGCTATTCAGCACGTTTATTCACGAAAGCAAAATACACTGAAAATAATAGCTTTAAATTGATAGGTAACAGGCATTTTATTTTGTTTCCATTTTTACCACATTTAATTTTAGCTGAAAACTGGGTCGTCAAACCATAAAGCCAAGGCATGGCAGTTTCTCTGTATGCTGCAGGTCTAACACTGGGGCATTGCAATGCATTTTCTAGTATTTTTCAACAAGGGTGATTTTTTTTTTTACCCATTTTATATCCATACTTCATTCTCTCATAATATCCCCAAATGCATGCGCTCTACTCCGCCATCTTTGTTATCCCGGCACTGTTGCGCTGTGTGTGTCTCGGTTATCTCTCCGCCTTTTGTATAGTCTCTGGTGAATGCTGCAGGCAAAATCCCAGCTCATCATCATGGCGCCCGTCACAGCATCTGCTACACGGAGCGGAGCAAGCGGCGGTGGGGGCTGAGACAGTGTTGTGAATGGAAACTGCGGGCTGTCTGTGATCAGGCCCCGCTGCTGGTGCCCTGGCGCGGGGAGGAGGAGGACTTTTCCCGGGACTTAAAGGGGAAAGACAGGTGTTGCTTTAAGTGCCTAGAAAACACTAGAGTTTGGGGTTGAATGAAACGCAGAGGTGGGCCATCTTGTTTTAAACTTAGGGCCTATATGGTTTCACTAACCAGACATAACAATCATCACTGATTGTAGTAGGCCTGTATGGGATTGATGGGTCAAGCCAGGGACCAGGGGTTTGTAGAAATGCCAGAAGAGCCAGAAGTTGGTTAAGAATGTTACTTCAAGAAAACACTTCAAATAGCTCAGAATACAAGGCTCTAACAAGCTATGTGGAAACTTAACCTTTGGAAAGAGGTTTTTGTTTTAGCATAAATAACACATTGAGTTTTAAACTAATGATGCAACTAAACATTCATCAAATAGGAGAGACAGCCCAGACTCTGGTCAGCAGTGTACGACGGAGCATTGGGGTCATTCATGAATGTAAAGATATTTTTTGATATGATTAAAATGTCGATATTTTCGAGTTTAAAGTCGACACATCAAGATTAAAGTCGACATCTGATTTCAATTTTATTCTCGGAATTTCCACTTTAATATCGACATGTTGACTTTAATCTCGTCATATCAAAAAATATATTTTCCAAATGTGGCCCTCAGGCCAATTGTTTTGGCCCATATTACAGCAAGTAGTACTTTTTACTGCAGGTTTTTGAACTCTACCTTGATCAAGAAAATGTAGTGTGTCCTTTGGAGGGTCTAAGCCTGAACAAAGGTCTGGAGGATCATTTAAACCTGTTATAAATGCACAGATTTGAATTATTTACTGTTTTGACCATCAGTCTGTGACCTTCGATCATCCCTCACACTGATCTGTGTTTTAATATGTGGCCCTCGATGAAAAAAGTTTGGACACCCCTGATGTAGCCTAAAGGATGAGGGACAGCTATCCAATCCTAGAACATAGACCTTCCAGGAAGTAGGATACGATTGAAATGTGCTATATCTCTAATGCTTGCTATATCTCTAATGTGCTATATCTCTAATGTACCACCAACGCCCAGTCCTCTGTATCATAGTCCCATGAAGTCCCAGTGAGTTTTGTACTCAATATCCACATGATTATCTTACAATTTTAATATAATTATTTGAAAAAAATCCTTTGTCCTTATCCATTCCCTAATTTCTCCCTCGCCATTATCTTACCCTGATATCATAACTCGTAGTAATAAGTTAATAAGTTATCTAACAACTGCACTGTCTGATTTTGAGTCAGTGGTCAGGCTCTGCTGCTTTGGGAAAGGTTATTCGAGTGGATATGTTATTAAATGGCGCCCTCTACTTGTCATAGGTGGTTATGGCTGAATATATTCATTACTCAAGGGGCCTAAACTTAAATTGTTAAGCACTCCCCCCAAAAAAGAATGTGAAAATTTAATGAAAAACAAATGAAGAAAAAAGACTGAAATAAGTTAATTGAAATTATACTTTCTTTTTTTTTCTTTTTTTTTTTAACATCTGACCATAAATTTGCATTGTTTTCCTATAATTTCCCCCAAACAGTACAATATGGTGTGGCATTGTTACTGAATGTAATTATAGACCAATCCATCTTATCAGCTTTTATTCACACACATTCATCAATATGTCTGATGTTACAGATGAGGCTGAAGCATTTCAGGAGCTTTGAGAGGACCAAGCCCACCTAACTCAGACAGAGAAAAGACAACTTTCACTAGAGACATCTCAGGAGCTCCCCCTGGAGTGTGGGAAGAGGGTCAAGAAGTGTTCAACAGAGTCATGGGTCTGTCAGATCAGTGTCACCAAGCCCCACATCAGGTAAACAAAAAAAATATGGAAAATTGAAAATCGTTGTGTTTTCCAATAGTAAGGTATAGATAACTTCACCCCTTTGTTGAGTATTTAACTCTAGTGTGTATATGGTGTGTTTATGTGTGTTACGTGTTGGTGGTGGTTGCAGAGGCCCATGGCACAAAGTGGCATCCTAGTTTCTGTCAGTCTGCCCCAGAGCAGTAGGGACTACAGAAGTATCTTACAGTACAGAGTGTGAAGTGAATTAATCATTCACAATAAAACACTTTGGGTGTCTTGACAGGTGCTATATAAATCCAGTCTATTATTATAATGCTAGGCTATATTATGAAGTAAAAAATATAAAACCAGAAAAAAACGAAAAAATCTGACATTCAACTGAATTTTTAAAATGACCAACTTTCTTTCAGGAAGTCAGATCAGTAAGGAGGATCAAATTATTTCAAACACTCACAAACTGACCACTATTTAATAATTACTGGAAGAATTAAAATAATATTGTGTTCTTGAATGTTCTTGAATGTTGCACATGTGTTTATTAGCCTTCTCAAATGAACATTAAAATTGACCTTGACCTGATCAAAAAATAACAATATTTCTCACAAAACTATAGGATTTTAAAAAGACGTTAAACTGAAAACTGAACTTAAATGGAGAAAAAAAAACCTATGTGCTTTAATGGTCACATTAAACAACACTAAAGTAACATGTAAAATACTCAAATATGCAAAAAAGTAAAGAAGAAAAAAAAGATTATTTTCAATTTAATTTATGTAATTTCTTACCCAGCCAGATAAAGCAGAAGAAAATGGATGGATGGGTCTACAAAAACGTACAATTCACAATCTTATCCACAGATGAAGTTTAAGACTCAGGGCTAAGACTGAAAGGGAGTATAGATCCAATTGTGTGAACATTTCAGGATTTGTTTATTGTGTACTGTGATGGAGCTGGTGGTTTGCATTCACAATACACACCACATTACTTATATTGGCTGCATAATTTTAACTTAATTGCTGTTTATACATATAGTCCAAAAAAGTGTAATAAGAAATAATATACAATATCTTACACTAATTTATAGACCTCCCAGCAGTATAGTGCCTTCTTTGTACTACAAAGTTGGACCTTGACTCTGAATTACGGACAGGCCCAGTCTATGAAGATATTCTAGTCATTGAAAAAAGCCATTTTATTTGATTTCTATCCTGTTCTCAATCTCCCAATAAACTCTTAATGCCAAATATTATATTCCAGTAGTCTATAAAATTATTTCTTAGTGCGGAATAAAAATTTTTTTTAGCAACCTGAGTTTAAAACCACAGTGCACTGTGCACCACAGCACTGTGTTTTTAAACTCCATACACCTTCACTAGAATCATTTGGATAATTTCAGCTCTGAAATTGCCAATCTCTACTGAACAAAAGGTAACTGAGTAATCCTTTGTTATTAGTGTATGTACATCTCCAAAGCTCAAAGTACTCTATTCCACCTTGTGATATCATGTAGTGGTAGTTTTCAGTTACCTTTTACCTTTTGGTCAGTAGAGATTGAAATCTTTAGAGCTGGATTTATCCAAATGATTCCAGTCAAAGTGTATGGAGTTTAAAAACACTGTGATGCTCCACTGTGTTTTCCTGTATTACCACATGACACAAGATGGAACACAGGGTTTTCTGTTTGAGAGAAGAGCTCCGCCTAAATATTCAGGGTTTCTGTGTTAAACATGTGTGAATGAAACAAAACATAAATCCAGATATGTTTGTGATGAGGAAACAACATTGTAAAACAGCTCAGAAAATAGCGTAATATATGCCCTTCAATATCAAATTTCACAAACAAATAACATATGATCCTTTAGAGTCTTAGATCTGCCCTCTGTGTAGTTCAGTGGATTACACTGATCACCCATCAATCGTACATTCTCTCCTAATCCTCATTAGTCGTCATTACGTTTTCATATTTTAAATGTCTATAGGTTAAAAGGGGCTTTCAAAGAGCCCCTCAGAGCTGTATGTCTGCTGTGGATGGGCTGTTGGGTGGAAAGGACATCAGAGGAACCATTCTCAAACCATTTACCCCAGGACCATACACTGCCCCATCAGGCTGTTTGAAGCAAGCATCTGAAGAGGTAATGGGGCATGAGGGGGTGGGGAGGAGGCCAGAGCAAAACGATTATATAGATTATACATTAGACTATATTTGTTTAGAGATGTCATGAATGATATGCTAGTTTAATGATGACATGTTGTAGAATGGTTTTCTATTTTCTCTTTATAAGGCTAGTGAATGTGGATAAAAACACAATGAACATAATTATTTAACTGTCCACTGTGATAATTTTAATATGGTGAAATATTTTACCATGACACCCTTCAAATTATAGCAATTTTAAAAAAAAAAATCATATTATGATTATTTAATGAAATACATTTGCAATTAATCAAATATACTAACTTCAGTCCTCTAAGTGTGCAGTTGGAGTCTGCCTTTAATTCAATCAAATTAAATGAATTATGTCCCAAACAGTTATGATCATAGACATGTGGTTAACCACTTTAGACAGTCTGGTCCATTTTTATCTTTCCTGGAGTATTTGTTTTCACTGTACCCTTGTATACCCTGTATGCCATAACATAATTATTTACATAGTTTTACATACTTTCTATTGGCAAGTTCTTAAAGTGAAAATATTTAGTAAAATAATTGCATCCATTCTGCTTCGTTACTATGTTTAACGTAGATTTCTTGCTGTTTCTTGAAAACGAGTAAATAAAAGAGCCATAGGCTTAGATGGGTACAGTTAGAGGCCTATAAAACATAAAACATTTATTAGTGCACAGAATTAGAAATCAAAATGATACATGTACAATGGTAATAACCATTTAATTAACCAAAATTTTGTTATTCAGCACAATACATGTAATTCAGAAATCCCTTGGCGAGACTTGGAGGGGGGTGGAGAGCTACTGGTACCTCCTGAGCTACAGGTTGGAGACCCCTGCCTTATATAGACTACCCACCAGCAGGCAGTGTGCAGCAGAAACAAATATTCAATTAACTATTGTCCCACGTTCATCAATTAAAAGTTAATCCGCACATTTCTTGGTCAGCGTTTTTAATCACTTCTGATCCTATTTGTTAAACGCTGGATTGAAGGGTGTCTATACGCACTGATTGCTCGTCAAATGTGTCAAATACAATTAGACTGCCCAGTCCCAGGCAAGTGCAGCCCATTCACCAACCACTATCTCTTTGTTCTGCTCTGTGCACGGTCTGGCGCTTTCTACATGATGATTATTGGAGTCATGTTCCTTGCACTGTGTCTGTTGGCGTATGTGTACCTTGCGTCTGCCGTGCGTAAAGGCCCTTTATATTGCAAACTACAGCAGACCGCGCAAATATTTGACATAAAGCTAATGCAGGATCAGGAAGTGTATAATAGAGAAGTGTGGCCACCAACATTAGACCAATATTGGCTTTTTAACGCAGGAGACGCACTATGCGTTATTTTGGCGCAATTGTAGTTTTATGATATCGTCTTGCTGCGGGACAATATTCGCATATAGGTTTGAAGCGGGCCTTTTGCAAACAGAGCAAGGTGATTCCATGTTTCACAAATGGAAGGGAATGAGCTCTAAATTGGGGCGCTTTTGAATGCAAATGATTTGGATGTTAATTAACACCTGACTTGTTGATTGTAGAGCGTGTACAGGCCCTTGGTTGAAAAGAAATGGCACCTTTAGCATCACATGCACTTTGAACTAGCGGAGTTGGCTTTGATAGGCATGGGGAAGGAAGAAAGACACTGAGAAATGTCACACACGGAACATCTTTATTTCGCGAATTAGGGGTTGTAATGTGAGCCATATGTAGTTCAAGGTTCAGTGAGACTAGACAGTGCGCTGTGGCGCGACAGGCATGGCCATATCAGAAATAACCGCCGTCTTCAAATGCTCTGGCAACTTTTGGTTTAACATACATGTTGTAACTGAAAGCATCTTCACCTAAATATATTTGGTCTGTCCTGTGCAAATCAACACATGGGTCTCCTCTATGAGTTATGTGTTTGACTATAAAGTTATTAAAGACTGATTTATTTAATTCATCTTGGTCATTTCTGTAACTTTATAATTAATGAGAAATGGTTTGTTATCAGATAAACCAGATTCCCAAAGTATTTTTTTGTATTGCCTTAAATGTATAAACTAATTGGCCTATTTAACAGACACATGGTACCATGTTTTGTATACAGTTCCTTTAAAAATATATGGGCCTATACAATACTATATTAGCTTAATATACACCTAGGGTCTGAAGTGACATTCCTTGGACCAAGCACATGGTGTGTCTATGTATGTCTATGTATTAATATTTATTTTTATCATTTGTTACAACAGTGAGTCTGGTCTATTCCCTAGAGTCCAGCCTGTACCGTGTGAAGCTGCATTGTCTTTTTGTGGATTGCCTCAGTGTACTGAGGTGCACATGTGCCCAGACAGTGTCTTGACCCTGTGAACCTGCTTCACTGTGCCCTCTGTCCCACACTGAGCTTCACATTCCACCACACGATGTCAGTCTGGACACAGGGTGAGGGTCTGTGTCACTATACACAACTGTGCTCTGCTCCTGTCCAAGAGTACAGTCTAGCATAAGGACACACTCATTAGATGTTTATTCCAAACCACAGATTAAAATTATTAGCCAAACAGACAGTTAATCCAAGTCTGTAGGAGGAGGTGGGGGGAGTAGGGGGCCGAGATGTGGATTGGGGCAGGCTCTTCACAGGGTGGTGATTATCTGATTCCATTGCGAGGATTTGCCTTGCCTTTTTTGTCACACAAACATTAGAAGCAGTGGTCTGAGCTTGTGTATTGGGAGTGTTTGCCCAGAGATGTCAGACAGACTCGAGGGGCTCACAGGAAGAACGGATGACAGCTGACTGCCAGACCCTCTCCACAGCCACCCTAATTAGACTAGACTGGACCATTTCTGCAGATGGAATCATCAGACTAGACTAGACTGCACCAAAGACACATTAAACCATATTAGAAGATCAACCAGTAATACAGACTTCACTTGTCTGGTGATGAGCCTTCTCAAAAAGTCTATTATGTCAGTTAATGTCATGTGCACCCTTTTGTATACATACATAGTTTCTTATTATTAAAAACGATCTATGTTTAAATAGAAATAAAAAGCATTTCAGTATTCATATTTATGTTAATAGCTATTGCCAAAACGTGCAACAAAAACACAAAGACATCTGTGAGATCTTTCATTTTAATTACGAACAATATGGGGGACATTGAGTGCGATGTCTGTATCATGCAACTGTTAATGGGCTGCAAATGCAGCTTTTGAAATGCAATTATGATGGCTGTCAGCTGGTTAAAGATGTGGCCTAGTCATAATTACGCATTTGCGTCGTGCAAAATGAAGACCATCCGAAATTGACACATAACATTGTCTTAAATATGGAATACACAAATCCACATGTTTTGTTTACTCTATTAAGCCTCATGTAAGACGCTCAGCGCTCAGCAGCCTAAAACAGCGACTCTAGTTTTAGTACCACACACCTCTTGAATCGCAGATAGCGTCGACCCTAATTGTCGCTGTTTGAAGTATGCCCACTTAAGATATCCTGTTCAGGGGCTGTACGCTGGCACCTTTGTTCTGATAAGCGGCCCAGCCCCCTCCCTCCCCTTCAACAAAGTGTGAACGACTGGGAGGGCCCTGGCAATATAAGGGCCCTGCGTAATGTCAGAGACCACTGTGGAACTACTGCGCTACTGTGCAACTGCTACCACTATTTTCTTATCGCACTCGCCTCTCTTGGATGAACATGGATTTGCTGCAGGTTTTCTTTCTGTGCGCCGTGCTCCTCGGAGTGACCACGGCTTTTACGCATGAGGATATGAAGAACACACTGCTGGACAGACTGGGATTGGATGAAGTTCCTAGAATTCAAAAGAGGGATTTGGAAAACCTTATCATCCCAGCGCATATTAAAAATAAATACATGTCTATGCTGAAAAAACACCACAGCAGGAGGAGGAGATCTTTGCCCAGTTTGGCGGGCATCTTGAAGGGCATCCCTGGCAATGCTGGTAAGATCGATTTCCCTAATGATTTTTCATTAATTATATAAATTTTAAAAAATCCGTACGCTGTATGCATTTGCTTATAAACTGCACTTTTTATATGTAGACATCTCTGGGGAGTACGTGTATTCTGATACAACAAGGCATCGCATGGTGTTTGACATGGAAGCCCGAATTCCCGAGAACAGTGAAGTTACCATGGCAGAGCTCAAGTTGTACCAGCGCGCCTCTTTCCACAAGCGCTTCACGGTGGAGCGCAAACACCACCGCCCGGTCAATAACGCACGAGTCAGCATCTACTGGGTGGAAGTGCTTCCCAATGGCGCCAACCGCACCTCTCTGGTGGACTCTCGGTAAGAACCTGTCAATATCACCAAATTAATCTCAAAGTTGTTAAAATTGCATTTAATTAACAACTTTTGTGCGTTCACAGACTGATACCCATTCACGAAACCGGATGGAAGAGCTTTGATGTGACACAAGCCGTTCACTATTGGTCCAAAACGCAGCAAAAGACACCTATGCACCTGGAGGTGTGGATCGAGGGCGAGAGACCTGGCAGCTACGCGGCAGAGGTGGCTAAGAGTGTGCGCTTTACCACCCAAGAGCCGACCGACAACACCTTAGGCAAGCCTGAGCTCATTCTGTACACGCTGAACCTGGAAGAGTACGGGTAAGAATCACTTATTATCATTAAATTATTATTCGAGTAGCATATGTAATATTTCTGAAAACAGTGCGTTATAATATGGCAATAAGAAATGGATTGGCAAATTTGCACTTACAATGGACTGATACTTGTGCCTATGTTAAATATAAATAATGATGAACATCTAATATTAAGAAGCTAATAATAACCATCTTACAATTTTACTTACCACTGTGTACATGCATGTTAGTTTAAATTTACTCATGATAATTTATACAAACTTCATACAACTTTATTGACATGTGATCTAACATTATATTTTTCTCCTGCAGTTCTCGTGGAGACTGTGATGACAACCAGAACAGAGACACCTGCTGCAGAGAACAGTACTTCGTCAACTTCCGAGCTCTGACTTGGACTCAGTACTGGATAATCGAGCCTGCAGGATACCAGGCCTTTAGGTGCACTGGGGGGTGTAAACAGCCCAAACGTAACTACGGCTATGGAGAGAGGCGCTGCACTGTGTCCGAGAGTGCACCCCTGCCCATCATGTACCTGGTGAAGAAGGGCGACTACACTGAGATTGAAGTTGCAGAGTTTCCCAACATGATTGTAGAGAGGTGTGCATGTACAATGGACAATGTGTCAATAGTATGAGAGAGTGGACTCACAGAGATGACATGGACACTTCTTGTCTCTTTTTATGTTTGAGTGTGGTTATATTTAAACACTGAGAGTACTTTTATTTAATGGGAGTTAAACCAGCAACATGCAGGCCCTGCTTCCTCACCAAAGCACTTTTTTTTTATCTGAATTTGAGTAAGTCGTAATTTGACCAATCAAATGCTGAGATGATATATTTTGAAACTGTACATACTGTAATATGGAGTTTATGTTTGAAAAATAAAATATTTTCTTTCACTTAAAGATGCTTGGTCTCTGTTTGGTGGTGAGACAGACTGCCCCCTGCTGACCTCATTCACATTTACAGGCATTGAAATGCACCACACAGCTTCATGCTAATGCGTTTGCTTATTAGGGAAAGAGTCACACATAATACAAATAAAAAGTGCATTTTATATTTTGTTCAAACAGCACTAATTGCTTGTCACCAAAAACAAAAATAAGGAGTAGTAATTCTTTTAATTGACTATAACACAAAAGGTGACATTATGCTTACATTGAGGTGTCATCATTGAGCAAGCAACTATTATTTATATATCTAGGTTACAGAGTGATGAGCAAAGCAAAGTTGACATAGGATTTAACAGTTCAAACAAAACAGGATATTTTTTGAATGGGTAAATGTCATCAAAATGTCACCTAATAAGAAACTGAAACCTATACCATCATCAGTGATATTTGAGTTTACATATGCTTCTGCTTCCTGTCATTTATAGCATTTTGAGGACTTCAAAAGATATTATATTTTGTTTTACATGGTTAATGGTCCTAGATTTCTACAATGGTCCTATTTGTTAGTCTGAAACTTATGATAGAACTATACAAAGAAAAGACTGGAATTTTACTGGAAGTTACTGGAATGTCACTTGTCTTAGATCATTCATGTCACATTAAGGTTCTGCCATGTCTGAAAAACATACTTAAAGGATAAAAAAAAAAAAAAAAACATTTTTGGGAGCCTGTGATCAATGAGAGTGTTCATAGTACAGTTTAGGGGTTTGATTTTCAACAAAAAACTGTTGGTGAAAGCTAGATAACCTGTAACTGTCATTCTGTGTGAGACACTTGTTTAATGGCACAAATCACATGTTGTAGTTCCAGCTAATTTATGGTCAGATTGTGTTAAAATACAGCAGATTAAAGTTGAATAAACCCTCAGACAGAGCAGAACCTACAGTTAGCATCACACCCCCAGGGAACTTTAATAATATCAGCTCAATATGAAATACAAAAAAGCATTTATTTACTGTCACAAATACTGTTTTTGTCACTAGTCCTCAGCCCGATGGCACCCCTGCCGATATAGGAAATTGCAGAACAAATATTGCAGCTAATGACATGCTACACTCGTCTCCCAGCGGGGCCACTATCATTGACAGTGGTGTGTAATGCTTTGTTTACAATGGGAAGGAGCTACATGGCCTCACACTGAGAGATGTCCACGGCCTGTTTACAAGAAGCTTACAGGGCCTGCACTGTGCTAATCGGGCCCTGGGCTAATGCATTGTTTGCTGTCTGCGAGGGGGGCCTGGCGGTCAAGGGCCAATATGTCCCTATGGAGAAGAGTCTGTGTCTGTCTGGAGGGAAGTGGATTGACAGATTGTGATGTGTAATGCAGAGATACACACAGGTGCTGGGACTGAATGACAATAGGACCCACTAGAGATGGTTATATTCACCCAAAGTATATTTACGCAGACATATGAACTAATATGTGCTGATATGGGGTATAGGTGTTGATATCCAGTAGCCAAGCAACTACTGAGTGCCCTGGGTAAAACAAGAAACCCACACTTTAGTTCATAAAATAGAAAATAAATAATAGTAAAACTTGGTGATAAAAAGAACCAATGCTATGCAATCTCTTTACATCCAAGTACCACTTGAAAAATGAGAAAAAATGATCAAAACCAGATCTATAACAGGACTATAACAAAACTAGAATTAAACCAGGTCTAAAACTACCACTTTAATTATGATTAACAGGAGCCCACGTACCAACAGTGTTACACGCACCACAGTTTGATAACCCACTGGTGTCAAACAAAGTCCATCTATTGGTGTTCGGTGCTGGGAGCATTCTCAAATTTATCATATCTTTTGAATGGCCACCATATAACAGGAAGCTGAAACCCATGAATAAAATGTTGTTATTCTCATGTGGATATGTGGATAAAACAGACCAATGTGTTTTGGCCTAAATGTTCTTCACAGCAAACTCCTGTCCTAAATGTACAAATGACTTTCTCATATATTCACAACAGTGTATCATGATCATTTGCATAGCATACTTTAGTGTAGCTAAAAAGATAACTGTGCTTGACTCTGGGTCCCAAATAATGGGATCAGAACATGAAATCTTGGTCATAAAGTGGAAATCTCATCCATTTGAAGTACAGATTTGTAGTTAAAGAGAATAAGGAGCTGAAATATTGACAAAAATCACACTTTCCCACTCTCACATACGGTTGGGCATGATTGAGGACTCAAAAAATATTCATTTTCTTCTTAATGCTTTAACTTCTTAGGTTCTTTTTTAAGACAATATAGCCAAGTGTATTTTTACCTTGTTGACATGTTTTGGCTGCTAGCTGGGAGCCATCTTCAGAACTGTCACCGGTGTTGTACATGTCAACAAGGTAAAAATACACTTGGCTACATTGTCTTAAAAAAGAACCTAAGAAGTTCATGATGGAGGACTCCCCCTTGAGGTGATGTTTTGCACTGTCGAAAAGTCATCTTGACTTTTGTACTTTTAATACCCCCACTGCATCTATTGGTATTATACGCTTTTTTATGGATGGAGGGCACACCATCATAAACTATTAAGACAGTTTAATTGTAACTATCATTTAGATGGATTTCTATTGTTTTTCAAAGCAACAATTAAAACATTTTGATGTTATGATCTATGAAATTGGCCTTTATCACCGAAGCCCCACTGATACAGCATTTTAGTATAAAGTGGTTCAATATTGTGTGTGAAGTTTAACAAATTTGCACTACAAATTCTAGTTCTAGCAAAGTTTACCTTATGAATAGACAATACAGGATTGGATTGAAGTATTTTTCATCTTTATTAATACAGACAAAATAGTACACTGATTTTGCTATAGGTTTATTAATAAGACCTGATAAACAACCTGCAAAAGAAATGCAATAAAAATATAGTTTGTGGTAATATCTGATACATTTTTATGCTGTAAACTCAGGAATTTCATAAGTATTAAACAACACCCAATCTGACATTAAATATTAGACAAATTTTAGACACAGCAGTACTCGGGCAAACACGGGGTAACTTTTTTAAGCATTCGTGCAGCAATATTTACACATTCAAATAGAGAGGAAATTAAAGTTATAAAAATTATTAACAGTTTTCGTAGTGGGACATACATGGTTCTGAAATATTACTGAATCTGATAAACATTTGATGCATTTGTGCAACCTGACAAAATATATCTGGTTTGTTCTAGACTGAGCTGCCGATCTTGCAGGGTCGAAAAGAAAAAATCAAATCTTCCTTTATGACCTAATGGGAATGAAGTGACATTGTGTAGCCCTTGTTTGCTGGTGAAATAGCGACCCCACGCTTCCATAGCCACAAGTCAAAATTGAGGCAGCTTAAAGGAACACTATAACGTTTCTGGTGGAGGGACCTATTTCTATATTCCTGAAGATAATACTACTTGGTCTGGAATGTTCCGCTGTATGGAACAATCTTGCAAATATTCAATTAGAGGTGGTTTTAATGCTTGAATATACCTTAACAAACATGTCTTCTTACTGCGAACAAATTGCGTCTCCATAGATAACTTGCCTTCTGATTATTTTCATGGAAATAAGTTAAATACCATACTGCAGTACATTCCAGGCAAAGCAATAACATCTTCATGGATAGAAGGTAATGGACCCTCCAGCAGAAAAGTGACATAGCGCATCTTTAACTTTAAAAGATTTTCCAAGTCGAATTATGAAATAGAATAGTTATAAGTAAAAGGTGATGAGTGATTAACAATTAAGTCCCACATTTAAACCAAAGAACAACTTGAAATCATACATGCATGTGCCTTAATTATACTTAGCCAGTGCTGTTTTCAGAAGTCTACCACTAAAACTTTGATACTATTTGTCTAGCTACAGTAAAAGATGTAATTTTCAAAAAAGGACAATATATTATAAAATGGCTTTGTTAAAATATCTTAAAATGGCTTGACGAAAATACTATCTGAAATGTAATGCTTATAATAGTGGGCTGGGGATAGTAGCATAGTTCACCATAGCCCACATCTTTCAAAGGCATTCTACACACCTTTGAACTGAAGTGAAAGTCAAAGCAGAATGAGCAGTAAAAAAGCCAGAGGTTTATTATGTGGCTAAAATTTACATTTCTAGTTGGAGGGGAAAAAAAATAATAAAATCATTTTGTGTGTCAATAAACTGTTCTAATACAATACGCCAATACGGATTTCTCTAGAAGCATTTGTTTCAATCATTTTTTTTTTTTAAGTTTTCATACAAACTACTCAAAAAAAAAAAAAAAAAATATTTACAGTTTCTAATTAAAAAAAAAAAAAGATCACAGCACAGTTAAAACGCATAACCCTGAAAACATCGCTCAACGTAGGTCAAACACAGACGGACGTTCCTGACTTCTTACGTTTTAAAAGCAGGTCATTAAAAATGGTGAGAAAACAAATAATAAAATTTACAACAAAATAAAAATCTGCTGACTCAACAAGAAACACCCACACAATGAATTTTTAGAAAGCTAAATGGTCTTCGGATGTGGAATGTTCCAGATGTCTGCAGCTTTGGGTGGGTGTTCAATTGATCGGACGTAAATAAAAAAAAGCGGTTTTAGAGGGTGCTCCGTGGCGAGAGATGGGTGTCACTTTGGGCCACCAGTCTGTTTGAACAAAGTTCTAATAATAACCAGGCTGGTACTGCTGACTCCAGGGCTTCTGGTTCCAGAACTGCACAAGACAAAGGATAGTTAAGATAAGCCAAGATAGTATAAAATTCAAACTTAAACAAAAAAGCATGCAAGTTAAATGAGTTTTAAGTAAAAACTACAATGTGGAATTCTTTATTTTGCAAAACTCTCTGATGGGGATGTTGAATTAAAGTTGGGTTCAAGAACACATAGTTGCACATCACATTCTCTTGGTCTGAAGACTAAACCACTGCAAGTCAGTGTTCTCTTGTTTAAAGACTCGACTCTGCCTCACCCCTTGTTGCCAGCTCTGGTTGAATGCCTGAGCCTTGTCCATGCCATTCCTGTTCCCACTGTTCCGGTTTCCACCAAAGTTTCCATTTTTGTTGCCGAAGTTGCCACGGTTACCACCACCTCCTCTCTGCTGAAACTGGAAAAAGAATTGAACAGTTTTATATGGAAGCTGTTGAAGCAGTAATTTCATGTTAATTAGTTATTGAAGTATTGTTGGCGCATATTTTACTCCAGTTGACACCTACTCCTCCAGGATGCCCTCGGTTGCCCCCGCGGTTCATGCTGGGTCCTCCTCTGCCCATGTTGCCTCGGTTCATGGGACCTCCTCGGTTCATGGGACCTCCTCGGTTCATGGGACCCCCTCTGGGGCCCATACCGCCTCTCATAGGCCCCCCCCTGGGAGAGCCGCCCATATGCATAGGACCTCCACCACGAGAGAAGTTTCCACGGCTCGGGAAGCTTCCTCTGAAGACAGGGGGTGGCAGGAAGACACGGGGAGGGCGAGTGAAGCCACCACGAGGTCCAGGAACTGCAAACAGATTCAGTGCTTACATTTAAATACAGCATCATTTATTAGAAGATTCTGAGGACAGTGACTTACGGCCTCTGAAGCCCCCTCTGTTCTGGAAGCCTCCGCGCCCACCGTGTCCTCTAGGTCCTGGCCCACCACGTCCAAATTGATTCTTGCCTCTCCCTCCACGCTGGCCACCCCCCCTCTTTGGCATAGTGCTGCCCTGGTTGGGTTTCTTCTCTGCAGGCAGGACAGTCTTGGCTTCCTCTTTGTATTGCTCCAGCAGCTTTGTGGCCTCTTCTTTTGGCAGCTCAGCAAATATCACTTCACTGAAACTATCACCCTCTTCTGGCAACGAAAAGAAACCTGCATAGAAAAGATAATTTTATTATTAAGGCCAGACTGCTGCGACATCATGAAATCACAATGGGTGAATAATGACCCTGATTATTGATGTATTGTACCTTTCATTTTCAGCATAGCGTGCTCAGGCACTTCTTTGCCATCAAGCTCCACTTTCTTCTGGACTCTTTGCTTGTAGTCCTCGTCAGGGGGACACACCACCACAGCCTTCTTCTGGAAACCAGCAAACAGGCACATCTTCCTCTTCTGACCTGGGCCGGACAGGTTTGTCTGGTAAAAGGAATAATAATTTTAAATACACAATAAATATTAGAACTACCTAGTAGCTGGTATTAAGAGTTATGGTTTCAGGTTGTTCACATCATTGCAAATGACACCAAGAGAATGCCATAAACAAGAGCAAAAAAGGTAAAATGCTTACATGATCCAAAATGTAGTTTCTCTTCTTGCGAGCAGCAATCTCAATGAACTTCCCAAGAAAGAGTGGTGCACGCTGGGAAATCCCAACCAGCTTTGAGACATCTTTGGACTGGCGTTTCAGACTGTTGAGCTGTTTGAATAAAAATCAAGAGTAAAACTAAAATGAGACATTTCAAAAAAAGAAAATAATCCTTCTACAGAAAATCCAGCATTCACCATCATTTTCTCCACAATGGTGTCACTGCCCAGGATGTAGAATTTGCCAGGATTCTCCTGCACGTGGTTCTTCACCCAGGTGGTTTTTCCAGAGCCGGGGAGGCCAACCATTACAATGATCTAAGCAAATTTCACAAATTAATGCTGAGCAGTACAAAGGATTTAATAACAACAATGACAACTGTTGATGTCTTACCTCACAGTCAGCTTTAGTCTGGGGTCCCTTGAGTCCATGTATCCTCTGGCTCACAGGAACCTGCTGCATGAAGATGTAGCCCTCTGGCTGAGGAAAGTATGGCGTTTCCATTTGGCCAAAATTAAACTCTACAGCACAGTTGTGGCAAATAACATGTGGGAAAAGGGCCTTTCCATTCAGATTCTCTTTGGGGACTGTGAATGCAACACTTGGCTCTCCTCCATTTTTGGAAAAAGAGATAACCACATCTGCACCTTCAAAATCCTACAGGAAAAACACGTCACTTTAAAATCCTATTGCCCAGTTAAAATGCAGAAGGTGTCAATTCTTACAATCATGCAGCAGATGACGTCGTTCTCATCATAGGTTTCTCCATAGTCCTCAGTCACACAGTTGGTGGTCTTTTTGCCTTTTCCAGAGTATGCATAAGAGTGCTCCTCCTCACCTGCACAAGGGTATGGTTGTTACAGAAATGTGGCTGATATATTAACATTATATTAATCTTATATCTTGTGCAATAGCATGTACATCTGAATCAAATGAGTTTGGCCAACCTGAATACAGTGGTTAAGATGTGTAATACTGACCGAGCAGCAGTGTACCAGTAGCATGGGACCAGCCGACCTGCACATCATGAATCTCCATGTTTTTACTGGAAACATGCTTAACAGGGATCTTCTCAGTGATCTGAAGAACAAAGGATATTATGTACAGCAAACTCTAATGTATTTTTTTTTTTAAATGAATGAAACCAAATGTCAATACCTTCATCTCAAAGCACACTTTTCCATTGTCCACACCATAAGTGGCTTTGCCTCCAGCCCAGAGGTAAGCAAAGCTCTCCATGGTGAGAGAGGAGGCGCTGTAGCGGTCTCTGGAAACTTTGAAGTGCAGGTCACAGTTGTCTGAAACACAAATATAATTACTACTTTGTTGTATTAACTTGAAACTAAATGCTATGGCCTCTGACTTACAGGTGTCCAAGCACACTTTAGTGTCATCAAACTCTTCATCCTCTTCCTCCAGAGGGGGGACAGGGGACTTGAACGAAGCCCTGAAACAGAGGCAGCAACACCATGAGAGAGACGTCAAAGCACAAACTTCAAATGGATGGGAGATGCTTTGGCTCAAAGACGTTTATAGCAGAGGTTTAAAAGAAAATGGGTTAAAGTCTTGTGGAGCACTTACCTCCTGCATCCATGGAAATCTACAACATCAGATCAGACACACAGACACTACAACACTGAAACACCTCCACTAACCTTGTTACCTCCAGTGTGGTGGATTAATTAAAAAATAATAATTGTTAAATTTAAAACAAGTCCAACTCATTCCTTTGTATGCCAGGTGTTTTGACTGTTTGTACAAAAAGATTCAGAAAGTTTGTGCTGGTACTACAAACAGCCATAAGTAGAAATACATTCCATGAATACTGTTATAATACTGTGCAGTCCTTGGGAAGTTATGTTGCTGCAGCTGCTCCTTGTATCTTTTGAAGTGGACAGAGCTTCATTGATTCAAAATACATTTTCAAAGAAAATAATTACAGTCTTTGATGAGTTGGTTACTATGAACATTTCTAAGACAAAACAAATGTCTTCTTTAAAAATGGATTTTCTTGTTCAACAGTAGATCCTTACAGGAATGACAAAAAATAAATACAAAATTTAAAAATGTATTCATACATTCAGCAAACCATGCTCCAGTACAGAGGTAAGAGCAACTTAAATACACACATCCGCGCAAAACAACAAATTGCATTTGACGGCATACAACAATAACAAAAACATTGAAGACCACTGCGAGGCGAACGATGAGCAATCGGTAGCGGTTTCCTCCAGGACGTGGCAAAACTAGACATTGCATCTATGTGGTACCCTGCAGCCGTAGACCCCTCCACCCACGCCTCTCTCACCCCACCCAGCCCACCCTTTATTCACAAGTGAACAGCTGCGGATTTTCTTTCAACTCTCTTTGAGCAGCTTTAATTTATCCTTGAGGACAGAACTGACTTTTACACATTTTAATGAGGAACAAATGAGCAATCATACTTTATAGATGCACTTCTGCTACAGAATGCAGTTAAGACAAAATGACAGGGCATTGGAAAGATAAATGGTAAGGCTTTGAATAGTCAGGGATGACCCTCAAAACATGTCAACATCGACTTAATCAAAAATGTTTACATTTAAGTGAGGGTTTTCCTCTTGTTATATATTTATGTATATGTGAGTGCATTGGCACTTAAAGCCAATACATTGCAACAAAGCTATGGATGGCACTTCAGGGATGCTGAAGGCCATTTGGCTCTGTCCCATCCTTACCAGCTGTATTTGTTTTCTTCAATAAATTCAAAGTAGCCCCTTCCATGTTCCTCCCGGCGTCTCTTAACACCCTTCTTATTCTTCTGATCAGCATTCGTGTCTTTGTCCGCATCCCCTTTGAAAATAGAACAAAGATATAGAATGAGGTGTTCCTTTTGAGTGAAAGAGGTCGGACTGGCAGTGGGAGTTTAGCCCACAAAGCCCGGTCATTAGTTACAGAATCGACCATGAAATAGATGAAAAGAGGTAACACCTCGTAATGTAATTAGAACAAAACAGTCATTCAATCAGTCCAACAAATGGCCAGAGAATAATTACAGTGTAGGCTGGTCCATGAGAACATTGACAATGTTTGTGGGGCCTGAAACTAGGCTAAATTTAAAAAAGGTAATCAAAAGGGTAATAAATGCGTTTTTAAATACTAGGGAGTCAAAAGCGACATGCAAGTAACCTATTGCTCGTATCCCATCCCCACAGCTACGCTTACCTTGCTAAAGTTGAAACCCAAGTCTCCTAACTACATACAAACAGCGACCAAACCACGAGTTATGACAGAGCGGCGCATGTGCGATTTCTTTCAGCCATTTCAGGAGGATCCCAAGGACTGCAATTACTTTCAATTAGCCAGTGATCGGCCATTCTGATCATGGGAAAACAGGGGCTATGCGTTATTAAATATCTTAAATATGTATAGGATGAACATAACTTTGGTATTACTATGTACATTTGTGCATCCATTTTGAAAAATGTCCTAGGAAACCGCTGAAATGGCTATCTGGCTAACCATTAGCATTAGCATTACCTCAAAGACACAAAGAACCGCTAACTAGCATGCTAGCTAATTCAAAATAACACTGTAGACAAACCGACGACAAAACATCTCATCGTTAACGTGTATTTACCTTGATAACAAAAAACAAATGTTCCATTAACAATTCCTAACAACCCCGGCCAGACTTACGCAAGTATAATGTTTAGCCAAAGGAGCTACGCGGCTAACGGTGTCAGCTGAGGATAGGCTTGCCTAACGTAACGAGGTCACACATAAGCTCAACATGGACGCCCTGGCGAATATAGCAACACTTCAAAACGACTACCAGCCGGTTCATTTCGCTACAAAGCCACTGATTAGAGCAAAATCTTATTTTAGCACTCACCTTCTTGGTCTTCTGGCTCACCCTCCAAAGCGTCCGTTTTCTCTTCTTCTTCTTCCTCCTCCTCCTCCTCAGCCTTCACCGCAGGGTCCATCTCCTCTTCCTCCTCACCCATCTCTTCATCTGCAGCACGGTCGCCTCCATTCTCAGCCTCATCTTCTTGCTCCTCTTCATTTGCCTCCATGTTTTCTTCCAGCGCCCCGTCGCCCTCCTCTTCCTCTCCCATGCCCTCCTGGTCCGGCTCGGCCTGGGCAAAGCCTTCGTCCGGGGCTGGGGAGTCGCTCAGGGCCTCTTGGTCCAACGCGGCCTGCAGGCGGTCCATCAACTCGGCCTTGAGTCCTTTGTCGGAGAGATTACGCTTCTTGAGCTCATCCTTCAGTTCGTTTACTTTGAGTTTCTTCACGTTGATTGAACTCATCGTAAAGGTTCAGAGCGGAGTGGGTTAAATACAAGTTACAAAATGGTAAATAAATAAGCGGACGGCGTTTTTTTTTTCGATGTCGTTCCTTCGTGCGCCAAAGTGAAACCGCGGAGAGCAGACCGTGCGCCCGGCTAAAGAGCGGTGTGGGGGAGGAGCGTGCGCAGCTACCGTAGTGCTCACACAGAGGTGCACTGGGTTTCGCTCATTGGTTGCGATGGGGGTTTAGCAGCAGTTTCAGCCTGGGCAAATACCGTAAATACATTAAGAACTATGCAGCTGAGTAAAGTAGCCAATTGACCGATGACCATCTGTCGCAAAACCACGTGAACAAAAGAACGAAACCAACATGGAAAAAGAGGAATTCGAGCTTTATAATTGCAATAATAACATCGTTAAATGAATGAAGCAATGCAATAGGGGAAAAGTTAATATGGGAAATCTCTAACCCTTACAATATACGTTCGTCTGTAATCTCTAGGCCATTTCACACATGCCTTCTGGGCACCAGCCTTGTGAGTGAAGAAATGCAATCACTGCATATGATCCGTAGAGGCCTGGTGATTTTTGTAAAGGTGGAGAAAAGGTCTATCAACAAGAAGAAGGCTTGTGTCTTCAACTAAGTCCCGTGTTTGTAGCTTTCATCCACCAGATGGAGACACTTTACAGACAATAGCCCGCTCGTCACTTGATTTGATGTGATTTGATGAGACAGTTACAGAATTGAAACTGAACAAAAATAAAATAAAATATAATTAAAGTTTCAGATGGAGCTCACTGTACAGTCACAGGTTAAGGGAAAACTATACAGAACAAGTGAAAGGCAAACAAATAAAGTCATCAACATTCATGATTGTCTTTTATGGGGCAAGTGCTTTATTGTCATTGCTAGTGCACAATGGAAAATCTTGGATGTATAATCACAACCAAGCTTATACTAATATAAGACCAACATAGTTTATGTATCAGATATTTTGCTCTCTCGATGCTTCAACTAACCTATATTGGACTTATTGGTCTTGTAAAATCTCTCTCTTAACTTAACCTTATGGACCCTGTAGCTCAGAAATGTTAATGTAAAGGGCAATCTAGTACATTTCAAGTGTAGTTATGGGCTTCTCAATAGATGGCCTTAGTTTAGTCTGCAGAAGCTACACCAAAGTAATATATCTCAGAATAAGATAAAAACAATGTTTTGAACCCCTCAGATTACTGCCCTCTAGCGGTGCGCATTCAACATCCCCCAACCACTAGACGCTCTTCTGTGCGCTCACTTCTTCCCGACACTTTCTCCTCTGCTCCTTTCACCACAGCTTTGTCGTATTCCTCCACTCTTCCTCTGACCTAAACATGAGTTGGATCTTTTCTCCTTTTATTCACTTAGCCGCATTTGCGTTGCTTCCAAATCATCACTGTCTTTGTTCGGATATGCTTTTAAATATTAACAAGTTATCATGTCATCACTGACTGGAAGAGGAGAGAGATTTCCCGGCTTGGTTAGAGGTACAGCTTGGGTAAGTCGTTTATTTTATACTTTAAGAGAAGCATTTTCACTCTAATTGGTTCCATGGTGCCACTTAATTTAACGTTTGACCGTGCTTAAAACCCTTTTCATCCCTGTGTCTCAAATCCAAGGACACACAGGCGCAGCATCACGGTGACTTTTCCGCACTCCGCCCGGCTCCCGAGGGCTCCAGAGACGACACACTTAGGAATACGATGTGCCAGAGATCGTCCTACAAGTCCCTGCCTGGATACGGAGTTGGGGAGCGAGGAGCCACTATGTCGTACGGTACCGGGACATTATGTCGGAGCACGGTATCGGCGCTGACTGGTCTCGGGCGGACCGAACAGAAAGTTACCTGTTGTGAGAAGTGTTCCACCACGTTACTGGGACTGAAGAAACAAGCTCTCAGTCTGGCGGTTCATCAACAGTTTTCATGCAAGGTTAGTATGGTAATTACGCACTGAGTCATTTCACTAAAAATACTGCCGTAGTGGTATTGTCTTGGGCTACTGTTCAGTGCTGAAAATCAAATTCAAATATCAAATTACAACTTGTGTGCCAAATGACCAAAGATTTAGCTGAATAGTGCATGTGTTAAAGGTACACTATGTAATATTTCTGGAGGAAGGTCTGGGCTTGTCTTCGTGGGAATGCGATTGCTTTGCCTGTATAGAATTAACATAGCTATTTTGCATGAATTACATTTTTGGTGTTTTTTATTGCTCAAACATACAGTGAAAAACATGCATCCTCGCCTTTACACAGACCTGACCTGTACCTTGGTATGGTTTAGTTGTCTCTGTGAAGATAGATCAGTTTAATACCATACTGGACCATTCCAGACAAAGAAATTACATCTCTGTGGAGTCAAGCAGATGAGGGTACAGTGGCAGTGTGTACCTTTAATAAATGATTAAAAAAATACAAATCTTTTCTCAGTGAATTCTGTCCAAATTATAACTAGAATTGCCTTTTTTGTCTGTGCATAGGCTTAGGTCACATTTTCTCACAGAGAGATTTGCTGGGCCAAAAGCAATAGTCATAAACCAATCAGAGACCAATATCAATTTCAATAATGTAATCCAAATGGCGTGCATGAGATGTGAGATGTGTTCATGAATGACTGTTGAATGGACTGTGGGCAGAAGCTTGTGTGAGTATGCCAAGGAACCCCACAGAGATGGAATATCTGATTTGTGAGACCATAGACACAGACCAGGGTGTTATGCCTGTAGTTGCTGGCATGAACTATAGCTTGATTTAAAGGTCCTATATTACGTAAAATTTTTCTTGTGAGCTTTTAGTCATGTTATAATGCTGTTACCTCCTAAAAAATATATCTGGAGTTGTGTTTTGTTCCATTCTCACATGTTTGAGTAATCCTGGATTATTAGGCTGTCTGCATCCCCCAAAATCTAAATACTCTGTTCCATTTTGTGATGTCATGAAGTGGTAGTTTTCAAGCTACTTTTTACCTTTTGTTTAGTAAAAATGGGCACTTGCAGGGGTGAAATGATCCAAATGTTTCTAGTGAAGGTGTATGGAGTTTAAAAATAATGGAGCACTTCTTGTATTACCACATGACATCATAAGGTGCAACAGAGTGTTTTCAATCTGCGAGAAGAACTCAGCCTGCAGGGTTTGTGTGTTAAACATGTGTGAAACAAAAGACAACTCCAGGTATGTTTGTGATGAAGAAACAACATTATCATTGATCAGAAAATAGGGTAATATGGACCCTTTATTATTTTGGGTGAGAAATATTTTCTGTGGTGTGAAGAAGTTGTGGACTGTCTAACTCTAAGCCCAAGAGAAACAGGTCAATTTTCAGTGAGCAGTGGCACTGTAATGTTATTCATAGCGTTAAGATAAGAAAACCTTTATTTGTCCCACAGTTGGGAAATTCTAGAGTGTCGATGTAAAGTTCAGGACTATCAGGTGAACAGACACATGGAATCAAAAATCAAGATAAATAAAATATCAAATTAGACTTAAATTCAACCATATGCTTGTGGAGACTAATGGAGCTGAGATACAAAAAAGAATCAGGATAAAGTACAACACTGTAGCAAGCAGAATATCACAATATTAGACATACATTAACATCCATTTGATTTTGTAATTTTATTTTATATTTTATTCACTATAGAACAATAGAGATTTTCAATATTGGATTCACATTTTCAATCATCTGGTAATCAATTGGACTTTTTAGTATCAAACAATAACCCAAGTTACCTATATTGACCGGTGTGCACTTTATCCGACCAAATTGCCATAATAATTGTACTGAACATTTTTCATACTATCATTTAAAACAATAAAGAGGTGTTTATTGTTCAGGAGGGAATGTTGATGCTGCCTTTGAGAGCCATGTCTAAACACTCATGTGCATCCATCACCCATCGCTAACGCTAACCCATTCTGCGTGGTTTCAAATGGGCATAAATATTTCATCTGAACATCTCTGTCATTTCTGCTGTCCAGTCTGAGAAAATACCATTTATTTTAGTCTTCTTCTTGAAAACAATGTTCACCAGTGGTGTTCCATACCACACGCCAGAGCTGCACAATGTTGCGAGATAATGCTATCTTGTGGCCACTAAGATGGTCAGTGGAAACCTGATAGGGCAGTTTTTTTATTGATTCTCTTTTTTCAAAATGGCTCCATGTTCACTATATCATCTCTAATATGGGCTTGCATGCAGTCTGGGTGAGATGGAAAAGTCTTAGGTCTACAGTAGTTGCCATATGGTTGATAGAATATTTATATCCAGATGGGCCACAAGTTAAAAGGCGGGGGAAGGCCTTTCTAAAATGCCTGCACCCCTGTCTGTAGCCAAAGGGCAAGAGAACTCCAATATGGTATTTAATATGAATCACACTTATATTATATTATATTATATATTAAACCAGATAGCACTGCAATATTAGTCATAATTAGTAAATCACATATGCAGTAATTATTAAAGTAACATTATTTCCTCTGCAAACAACGTAAATCCAACAATGTTCATTTAGTCTTCTTTTGTACTTCTTGGGTTCTTTTTAGATATAATACAAGGAGATTTTACCTTGTTGACATGTCATCTATACCATTAAAAACATAAATTGTAAATTGCTATGCTTGTTCATCATGGTATTATGTTAGTGGAAATAGAAATTACAAGCGAATATTTTGTCAACATGTTAAAAGCAAAATTGGCCAGTGTTTTTGTATTTGTCCTTTGAAAATACAGCTCCTTTGTGCAGTGGAGAATATCATAAGTGGTCTAGGAATGAACAGTTATAAAAGCACATGGATTTGTATTGTCTACAAACTCTTGCTGCTGTTGAATATTGGCAATGGTCATTGAAATATTGCAACATAATGGAATGCCAATGATGTGGTAGTGGTATAGCCATTTTCATTTCCTATATACAATCCACTCCACTTCAGTCTTTTTAATTTTTTAACCTTATTGATTTTATTGATTTATCTTAAAAACATAAAATAACAGACTTGAGATAAAAATTTTATCCTCTTAAAACAAGCTCAATAATACTATTACGATTTTTGCGATTAGTTGAAAATAATAAGTATGTTAATAATAATAATAATAATAATAATAATAATAATAATAATAATAATAATAATAATAATAATATATGTGTTTTCGAATTGAATCAGAGTCTGAGGGCCAGGGGCTTTTTTTTCATATATATAGAATAACCGGTTTTCATTAGAAATATCCAATAGGTAAATCCACAATGCAGTACCTGTGTAATTAGTCAATATAACACCATCATATGCCTTTTCATTTCAAATTAAACATGATCAGCTTGTATTGATGTCATAGTCTGGACTGTACAAAGAAGTGGACTAAGGGAAGTGTGATGTCACCCATAGTATTCATCTCCAGTCAAATGAAGCTCATGATGCTGGCGAATTTGAAGCCAAGCTACATATTAAGAATATGAATTTATTTATGGACAAAATAGCACACAGATCACACAGATCATGTAGAGCAAGTTAATACGAATATCTTGAGACGAAAATGACGAGGCTCACTGCAGCAGTTACAGAAAGAGGGCCAATGTTTTTCAATGTAAAGTCAGTGGAGCTGGAAGAGCCCCCATGCTCACTTCCCATTTGGAACACGGCAGGTTTGCTATGTCCATTTGTCCTATGGTTGATGTCATTTGAAAGTCATCTGAAGCAGTAGTAATGCTAATGTAGTCATGCTGTTTTGTCCTTTTGGATTTGGGATGTGTTTTTGAGCTAAGTGTGAAGTGCAGTATTCCTCTGGGGCGGTATGGGTCACTGGCAGTGTGTTGGCAGCTTCTCATTGATCGACTGAAGTAAAGCATTAGGCTGCCCAAACACAATCTGACATCTTTGCATAGAGAGAAACAGGGTTAGGTCATAACTTCAACAGTGAATAAAACTCAGGACAAATTATTTTTATTACGGGAGCACATGAGGATGTCAGGGTTCAATGATTTTACATTTAATTTCAGCAGAATACTTCTAAGAATTTCCAAAGTGCTATAAATCTAGGCTACAAAAAAAAAATCCCTGTGCTAGTTTCCTTTGGTTGAGTGGCTAATGCTCAGGCCTCACAGAAAGAAGATTGCGGGTTTGATCCCCACATCGCCCGGGCCTTTCTGTGTGGAGTTTGCATGTTCGTCCCATGTCTGGATGGGTTTCCTCCGGGCACTCCAGTTTCCCCCATCAACTTCCATGCTAGCATCCCTATGAACTAACATCAAGGACCATGACCACCCTCCTGTGGGCTCACCACTCACAGAGGGGTTCATGTGGGGGTTCAGGTGCACACAGGACTGGATGTTGAACAACTACCCAACCAGATAAAGCAGAAGAAGACGGATGGACGGAGTTTCCTTTGTTGTCAAACGAGAATTAAAAAATAGTGGTTCCATAGGAATTTATGGTTAATTTGACAGGAAATTAAGAGCAAAATTAAACTTAAATGTGTTTTCAATGTGACCTACAGTATACAAAAAAATGAAATATTAATGCATGTTAATATGTTGCTTTCAGTGAATATAGCATTTTCAAAACAATAAAGGGTAACATGGTGATCTAAATATGTTATGTCTTAATAGTTAATACCCCATGGAAGTAAAATACCACCTCAATACCGCCTAAAATACCGAGTCAACATTTTTGATTGTATATAGTTTAAAAATATGAATAAAGTATCTTTCATCCATTGTGTTTTCTTCTCATGGCATTCCTTACAGGGTTGACATCGTTTTGTTTCTTAATTATTAGATTTTTTATTCAGCAGTGTTTCAATGCCTTTTAGCTTGCTTGCTGTGCTTACGTGCTATGATCAAATGATAGCGATGGTATTAATCAATAGGCCTGAGTCCGTGCTTCCTTCGCTAAGTGCTAAAACTGCCTGCTGCACCACACAGTGACTCACTTTACATTTGCCCAATCATCTGTCTCGTTTTTCTCATGAAAGCTGCTGTCATGTGCTCCATGATATAACACATGTGAGGTAACAGACACAAGGAGAGCTTAAGGAGAAAGTGGTTTGAGGACCTATGCTTATAGAAATGTTACAGTCCTTCTATATTTTTAGTTGTCTTTCTGAAAATGAGATACGATGATTACAGATTCATTACATTTTAGAGAAAGTAATGCAAATATTATAATATTAAATACTAATACCATTTAAGAAAGTACAAGCAACACCACCTAAACATGTCCAGGATTAAACCAGCTCTAAACCAGGACTGAATTGTGATTGAGGAAGAAAGGCTCTATATTTATAGACATAATAAAGCAATTTTGCATAATAAAGTTATTATGTATAATTGAGGTTTAACCATTGTTGTTGTAATGGCTTTCTCTTATTGTGAGTTTACTCAGAGTTGTATTTTGAGTGATTCATGCATGTTTGTTATAATTCTTTCATTCTAAGCAGTTTTAGATCAATATTCTGTGTTGCACTGAACAAAAATCTAAAACAATGTGTTATCAGTAAATACAGCAAAACTACTAATGTGTCCTCATTAAATAACTTCGTCACATTTGTCCTTACAATTCTATGTATAGTGAGTGTGCTGGTGTTACATTTGCTTTTTTGTGATTGCTGCTTTACTTTCCCTGTCCAGCAGACTGGCATCAACCTGCTGAAGGACTGAAGATGGAAATCAGCCAATGTCCATTAATATTTGCTGTCCCTTTACGAATAACTAAATAAGAATTTCAAAACCGATCTGATTAAATTTCATGTATTGCAGGACTCCAGTGATCTTTCATCCTTCCTCCATGACAACCTGCGTGTCCACAGCCGGCCTACAGATTCTTGGGAACATGGCGAATGCAGCACCTGTGGCACCACTGTGAATGACCTCAAACAGGAAGCCATATTTTTGGCTCTCAACCGCGGTCAGGTCCCAACTCGCTCCCCCTTCGAACCTTCTTTTGGACCACCCTTGCCCTCTGCGACCTTACTGGGACATCTGGATTCAACACTGACCAGATATGAGGAGAGACCATCTAGAGACTTCACCAGGACATTGCAGCATTTTCGAAGCAGAACCCATAGCCCACTCCGCAACCAGTGTAGCCCCCAGAACACCAGGGCACCCTCCAGTCCCAAAACCCCTCAACGGACACCCCAAACATTGAGAAGGAGGGGTGCAAAGTCCCCTCACCGTGACATGGACCGCTGGGTGGATGAGCAGAAACAGCTGGTGTCTTCTAAATCAACTCTTCCACGCGTTCGCCATCAGGTAAAGAGCTTATCACTAAATCAATGTTGCTCATAAGTTAGCCTACCCATGTACCCCCTTTTAACAAGCTATCCCACTACAGAGCACATCTTTACAGGCAGTGATTCATGGGTGCTAATCCAGGTCTATTTAGCTCCTGTGGCGGTGTGCACGTTGTTTAAAACTACTTCTGCTAATGGAATAGAATTGGGTCATGAATTATCCTTGTCATAAAAAGCTGGCCAGTCAAAAAGCACTTGTGATCAATATGGGGGATGGAGATATTTAACAGAGATACGCATTACTGTGATGGAAGCGCCTGCCCCTAGTCCCCAATAAAAAGGTTACAGACCCATTCAAGGTGAAGACAGCTCTGTTCTGTAATCCATTATGGCTGCCGCTTGTGGAACAGACTGAACGCATTTGAATATAGAGTTTTAAGAGCCACTGTTGGCCATGGATTTTAATAATTGTAGTAATATAATATGATCCAACTGGGAGGGTTTTTAGATATTCACCTAAAGGCCTTTTTGTTAGGGGGCACTTGCATACTCTTATATATGCCATCAAATTAATCCAAGAAGAAAACATGGCCAAAACAAACAAAAAAAATTGCATCTGGGTGCTAGCATATGCTAATGTCCATGACAGTGCCCTTTTGTTCTTTTGCTTTTATCCACATACAAAGATGCTGAACACGTATGAACTAACACTGTGATTTCATTGGAGATAACTATAGGCTGCTATTACAATACATACATACATACATACATATATATATATATATATATATATATATATATATATATATATGTATGTATATATATGTATATATATATATTTATATATATATATGTGTATATATATATATATATATATATATATATATATATATATATATCCACAGTGGTTGGTCTCTCTCACCCTCATCAGCTCTCTATATAGCCACTGTTATAGCCACAGCTCCTCTACCAGAGGAGCTGTGGCTATAACAGTAATTTACCCCCACCGAGTGAAAGAGCACTGAATTATAAAGTGACTTTGAGTGACTGGACAAACTATAAGACTAATGCATTATTATTATTATTATTATTATTGTTATTATTATTAGACGCATGGACCATTTTAGAAAGAGGAAAATGTTTATTAAATGCTTATAAAAACACTTTCTTCAATATTGTGCATTATCTATGTGATGTCCATTAGCTGTATCTTATTATAGTCTTTGGGGCATTTGTAATTTATGTGATATCCATAAAAAACATTTTAAATCAGATTGAGCCTTAACAATGGGGTGCCTTGGATCAGATACAAAAGAATGCATTACTGCCCAGACTGGTCCAAAGTTAAAGTGGATCAATACATATGTGAGTCAGATGGACGCATTAGGCTGGAACAAAAGGAGGCCAGATAGAAGCAGAAAATATATTATGACTTTACAGTGAGATTCAAGACTGTTGTGTGACACTGACTGATGAATTCACTTACCAGAGTCCAAACTACACCTGAATCTTTTACCTTAAAGGGCCCATATTATGCTATATTTTCTGAGCTGTTATAATATTATTTCCTCATCACAAATATACCTGAGTTGCGTTTTTTCACACATGTTAACACACAAATCCTGCAGAAGGCTGGGTTCTTCTGTCAAATAGAAAACACTATGTTCCACCTTGTGATGTCATGTGGTAATACATTAAGTGCTCCACTGTGAACTCTATTCACCTTCACTAGAATCATTTGGATGAATTCAGCCCTGAAGCTCACAAGATTCAGTTTTGCGTAATAATATGCCTTATATTACTTGAAGAACTTTAGCTGCTTTCCCCAGTCGACTCTACTCTTCCCATGCTAAACAATGGCGAGTGGCATAAAAAGAAGCATAGCTACAGTAGCAGACACTGTTCTTCCAGATAACAACAGACAGACATTAAAGTTGATTCACTATAAGTAGATGCACTGTTACAACCTCAGTGCCGTCAGTGTGGCTCTGCGATTAGCTTTATTATTGGGTCATGGGAAGTCCAATAGCCAATGTCTGGGTTGAAAATGAAGTCACTGCCTGGAATACAAGAAATGTAGTCAGAGGGGGATAATAATAGATTATATTTACATAAATTATCTGAAGAATAATGCTTTTCACACTATACTTTGATTTGTTATAATGTTGTTTCCTCATCACAATATGCCTGGAGTTGTGTTGTTCAAAACACAAACCCTGCATGTTTAGGACAGAAAACACCCTGTTGCACTTTGTGATGTCATGCGGGAATACAGTGAATGCTCCACTGTGTTTTTAAACGCCCTACACCTTCTCTAGAATCATTTAGACAATTTCAGCCTTAGAATTGCCCATCTCTACTGAACAAAAGATAAAAGATAGTTGTTCACTTTAAAACTATTGAGCATTTTGAGCTTTGGAGATAGACAGAATAGTAATAAAGTATTACTCAAACATGTGTGAATGAAATGAGGTAAGGACATTTAAAAATGGCTTGAAATTTTGCACAATATAGAACCTTTAAACTAGACTGCCTCACTTTAACATACATTTAACACTGATATTATTTTGAATTAACAATACAATGAAAAGAGCGCTCTCTCCACCTCTGGTTAATAGTCTATGTTCAATTCTGTGCTCTGAAATTATCATTTAGACTGGCCTGTTAAGATGATGCATTATTAAGTGTGTGTTGGCTGAGCTTCAGAGCCATGGCACTGCACTGGCTGCTAAACATGTCTGACGCCTGATTTGGCTGGATACTCAAAGTCTTTGTTTAAATGCTGGTCTGGTTCCAAAAGAAAAAAAGGGAAGTATCTGACAGTCCCAATCCAAAAATGCATCTCATTTGATCACCCATTAGAGGCTCTTCATTCAGGATACTACCAAGCATTCAAATGAGTCTGCTCTTTATCTAATTAACCGGCTAGCCTTTCAATTAACCAAATACTGTGCTAACTGTTAATGTCTAGCCTTGTTTTGCAGACACTTTTGGTCATAATAAAAAGCAGTGTCATAATTATTATCAGTCATGCATTATATTCATGAGTTTCAGTCAAATGGTTTTTATCATTTTGAGGACTTTTGACTTCAAAAAATAGGTACTATGGTACTATTTTATATATTTTCAGATCTAATCAAATTGAGTATACATTCAACCTGAATAGACTTTAAAGGAGGCATATTATGTAAAAAAAAATTAGCTTTTAACCAATAAGTATAATATATATATATAAGTATGTTCCATCATAGCTATACTCAGAATTAGATGTATGCATGTTTAAGTAATCTGCAACTGAGGCATATTACAATATAATTTAATACAATTGAATTAAAAAAAATATATACTTTTTTCACCTACCCCATCTCTGCCTTCCACTCTGCCTTTCAACTCCCCAGTCAGCCATTTAGGGTTAAAAATGTGAAATTAGCCATTTTAACAATGAAACATGTAAAAATAATGATCATGTACATTATTCTTCTTTAAATTCAGGAGCCTCATTTTCTTTATTAATTCATGCAATTTGAAGTTGTTATTTTGTGTTTTCGTAGCAAGATTTTTCAGCGTGTCATGGTTGGGACATATTGAGGATGGAGAGTGAATGTAAGAAGGATGCTGAGGTCAAAGCTGCCAGACAGTCTAGACTGAGGATTGTTGATGTGAGAGGAGTCAGAGGGAAGAGCTATAGGAGGTAGATCATTTGCTGCAGCTTTTGCAGGCAACATTGAACTATCCATGGATTTCAGAAGGATAAAAAATTAAAACCGTTGCCAAAGAGATTAATAATTTAAAACTAAATATTATATCTTTCGAATAGGAAAATTATTTAAAAATGTTGCATGTAACACTAAGTAATTCCAATGATAAAATTTGTCCTTTCAAGTAGTACCACAATATCTAAACTCAAACTAGATCAAATTTAAATTATGGCTAAACTGGTTTAAAATAAAACGACCGTGGATAAGATAGCTGAATGATGAGTAACCAAAAGAAGGACTAAAACATTTTAAAAGATCTGTGTAAAAACTAAACAAATACTCAAACTGCAGAGGGCCCCACAAACCACAGTTTGAAAAACAAAGATTATGTTCTGTGTTGGTACCATAGACTGTATAAATGGACATAGCTAACCCCCATAGCCACCCCGTTCCTAATAGAAAGTGTTCACGGGGGTGCTTCCGGCTCCATCGACTCCCCATCACCCTTTCCTTTGGTCTTAAAATGTTCATATGAGCCCACTCTACATGATTCTGGTGTTTGTTTTTTGCTATTCTGTATGTAAATAAATTAATCTTCCTAATATGTGCCTGGCTCCAGATTTGCTCCTATAACTGCTAGCATCATGAGCTTCATTTGACTGAACCTGAAAGCGTTGGGTGACACCACTCTCCCTTAGTCCACTTCTTTATACAGTCTATGGTTTGAACCACACATCTGAGACAAGCAGACTCCACATGTACCAAAATACCACTCTAACCCTATCACATTACTCATAGATGCTCCACTTGGACTCACACCAGCTATTTGCTAACTCCCATCATAATAGCCTCTTTTGGAGTGGTGCAAAGTGCAATTACAGTTTTGGATTTCTATAATGATCTTTGTCTTCTCCACAGACTGCAGAAAAGTCGAGTGGTGAGGCCGGAGCGGTGCAGATAAACTCCAAACTGCCTCATATTACTAGAGTGGTGACCATCGCCAATACAGCAGCCATGTCCTTCTTGGCTAAGTATGTTTAAATCCTGTCAGTCAAGCGTGTGTCCTGTTTTAAATGAACCCTCTCAACTCTCTCCCTCTCTTTCACTCTATTTCACTATCCTGTACCATCTTTTGCTCTCTCTTTTCCTATTGCTACACTTTCTCTCTATCTCTATTTCACTTTCTCTCTTCTTTCTCTCTCCATCACTCCCTCTACTCCTCTCTATCATTCTTATTTTCTCCCGGGTTCCCTTCCTCTCTGTCTCTCTCCTTTGTTTTTTTCCCTCTCTGTCTTTTTGTCTCCCTCCCTCACCATCTCACCCCTCTCGCTCTCTATCTTACTTGCTCTCGCTCTCTGTTCCCTGCTTCTCTCTTTCTGTCTTTCTCTGTTTCTCTTATCCCCTTCCCTTACTTTCTTCTGACTCTCTCTCTCTTTCTATCCCTGTCATCTCTTTCTCTCTCTCTCACCCCACTCTCTTTCTCTCTGCCCTCTCGCTCCTATCTCCCTCTCTTTCCCCCTTTCCATTTCCCTGTGCCGCCCTTCTTCTCACTTCCACCCCTACTCCCTCTCCCTCTTTCTCCCAATTTCTCTCTGTCTCTCTTTCTCCCTCCCTCTCACCTCCTCTCTATCTCTCTCAAAACATTCTCACTCTGTTTCCTTGCGCTTCTCACCCTTTTTCCCTCCCGCCCTTGCTCCCTCCCTCCCCCTCACACTCTCCCACTCCCTCTCTCTTTCTCTCCCTCCCTCTCTCACACTCCTTCTCTACTTCCTATAGAGCGGCAGAAAAGCTCAATCTGACACTAAGGAAAAAAGGCCACGCGTCTGACTCTGCTCCCGCTCAGTTCTCCACCTGCTTCAGAGACATGATCCAGAAAAACCCGCCCGCGGCCCCCTCCTGCCTGCTGCAAGCTGCCACCAGAACCAAAGACTCGCCCAGTGTTGGCAAGGTATCACCAGCTAAAATTACGTACATTTACATACTGTACCGAAAGACATATTTACTCAAGGTTTAGTTTGAGGCTCATAAACTACTATATCTGATAAATAATAGTCACCAAATGATCTTGACCAAATGATCTTGTTGCCTTGGTCCCACACGAATCCTAACAACTATAATTTGTCATACGAAGCTGAATCCGTCTGTATGGACTCTTCACTCTTCGGGTAAAGTGCAGAACCACTGACAGTAGCTCAGTTGGAGTTTGTCCACTGATCTCAAGGTTGGCGGTTCGAATCCCGCTCTCGACATAAATATCATTGGGCAGTCTGATCCCCTGACCCACAGGTTGGCAGTGCGATTCCAGCTCCCACAGATGAATGCTGTTATTATGTCTTTGGGCAACACACTTAACCCACCTTATCCCCAGTGTCCGTGTACACTGGTGTGTGTATGAATGTGTGTGTGTGAATGGGTGAGTGGTTCCTTGATGTAAAGTGCTTTGAGTGTCTTGAAGGTGGCTATACAAAAATGTGACCATTGACCATTTAGCTCTACTTCATCCAGTTATTCTGTCTTGTCTCATTTACTTGTCTACAGTTCAATTTATATTTTTGTCATAGTTAATTATAACAAATAAGGCGTATTAGTTAGTAAGTAGTAGTAGTAGTTAGGAACTGTCTATTAAATAATTTACTACAAATAAATCAATAAAGTGGTAAGTATCTGTATAAAAATAATCATTTGTATCTTGGAAAACAGTGATTTACATACAGAGCCATGTTCCTATGACTTTGGCCTCTTCTTCACACCAGCAGGTTCACTACAGTTATTTTGGCTGTGCTCGTCTTTCCTGCTGTCTCTAATCACATGTTCCTGTTGAGAGGACACCAACGTGATTTTGGTGTGTTTTTTTTTTTTTTAGATCAAAGAAATAAATCTCCATTATGGACTCATCATACATTATTTCACTTCATTAGTAAGATGTGAAATCAATTTTTATCAATGAATCCCTTTACAATTATTAGTTCTCCCATATAAAGAGTATGTGATATCTATATTTACAGTTAGTGAACATTATACATGTTTGAGCCTTGTGGTTATCTTGCCATTTGACCCTATGACCCATAATACAATAAGTGGTAGAAAATTAGTGAACTCTGGTATAATCTGTTTTGTAATGGCTTGTTTAATTTGTCCTTTAAATCAGAGTTAAATTAAATATTGTGGATTATTCTTCATACAATCAGAACAAATATCAATTTCAAATTGCAAAAGGCTGAGTATATGCTTCAAATATAGGTTGTTATTGTTAGGAAATTTTTTGGCCATACATTCAGCCAACATAAAACATATAGATGGAAAACAAAGACATAATAAATGAAGGTATTTCCAAGTTTCCTCCGGGTACTCCGGTTTCCCCATCAACCCAAAACATGCCCGCACCCCTATGAACTAACATCAAGGACCATGTTGTCCACCCTCCTGTGGGCTCACCACCTGCAGAGGGGTTCATAGGGGGGTCAGGTGCTATGAGTATTGGGCAGCATGCTGGCCCCGCGACCCAGCCGGATTAAGCGGGAGAAGATGGATGGATGGATGGATGGATGGATGGTATTTCCAAGTTCACTATGTAACTTTTCTAGTGAAGGATCCACCCGCTGCTTGTCTCCACAGAGATGCCATTGCTTTGCCTCAAATGTTTCACAGTATGATGTCAAACTTATCTATCTTGCATTTATTCATTTATATACTAAATTACAGGTGTTTTTATTGCTAAAAAATGCTTCATCTTAATGAGAAGCTGGGCCACCTCTCCACAGATCTGACATGTAACATGGCCATTTCCATTTAAAAATAAGATTTCCTCAATGGAAGGTTTAAAATGAAATAAGTTAGGTCTGATAGGATGTCTGACAGGATATACTCTCCCACAAAACAACTCTACAGAAATGTTCCTGCCATTGTAAAGCGATCACGGCCCATTTGAAGCAGATCTTATATCCCTCCTCCTTTAGGATGAACTGTAATGTGGGCTAATGCCTCCATCTTGTTCTTCTCCTCTGCTGCCCTCATCTCCCCTGGGACCAGCCCGAGGGATCAATATGGCCGCCCTCCCCTTTTCTCAATGATGGACTCCTGGGTTCGGTCTAGAGTTACACTTAAAGGCCCCGGACGCACCTGCCGAGTTTCTACAAACATTACATATAGTACGAACGTTGTCTTGAATAATTTAGCCTCATAAATTTACTTCGACACTTATTCAATACAGTTAGGGATCCATCCGCTGCATAAGTTATGAAAATTATAAGAAAATCTTTAGTCGTGGGGAAGGTATTGTGTGGCAGATGGAGAATGGCTCTTGGGTTTTCGGATTGTCAGTGAAGAGATGAGGTCATTGTGGTGTAATATAATTCCTGTATGATTGGACTGGCTGGTACAATACTGTATACTTGAAGCCTTGCAGATCCGACTCCTGACCAGATTAGTGTTTTCTACAATAAATCTGATGTAAAGGTTTGTGTTTTGTTTCAATGTCAGAGTAACAGAGTAATTTCATTTTTAATTTCCAGTATCCCGGGATACTCAAATACAGATACAAGAAAATAATTGGTTTTCCATCCTGAAACCAGACTTGACAATGACTCAAACCAGGAGCTGACTAACCCTAAGTGTACTGCTCATTCGTTCAATACAAACAGCATAAAAACACACAAACTGCATAAAAAGGTCAAAAGTCTACACTATGAATACATAACATTTAACAAAAGGGTCACCAGTTACGTGTGAGAGAGACACTTTATTAATCCTAAGGAAAATTCAAGTTTTGCTGCAACATTTCCATGGCGCTTCTCAGTCGCACTTGTGTCTCAGTCAAAGGCCTCAGTGCACTTTAACTGAAGGATTGGTCAGGTTGTTTTGGGAGAGTTAGAGGAGATGAAGAGCCAGCAGTCTCCCCTCTGTATCCTACAGCATCACGGCAGAGACCAGGTGGGAACCAGGTGAACACAACAGGAAAGGCCTCACTCTTACTTGGCTCTGGTATTTCAGTTGGTGATGAAATGGGCCATTCCCTCCAAGCATATCTACCGGAAGGTCACGGATTATTTTCTCTGGAAGGTCTTCTGCCATATTTGCTGCCATATTTTGTATAGCTCCTTAGTTATCTCCTTAGCGAGCCTCTTGCAACATCTCCATGGATACAGGAAAATCAAATAGTTCCTGACTTGTGTCCTTTGAACTTCTTCTCTGCACTTAGTTGGTTAAAATCCTATGATGTTAAAAACTGAGTTCCAAAAACAGTGCGTTTCAAAAACCACTCCGTTGCCATGGAATTGAAACATCTTTTTGCAGTTGCATCCATACCATTCATTTAATGCCTAGATCTTTTTACACTAAAATGTTGATAATTATTTTCCACACATAGGCCTATTTCTCTGCTTGGCTCCACATTGGCCTTCATTATTACTGCAAATCTTCAGTATTTTTTATGGTGTCCCAGTCTTCTCCATCAGGTATCTTTGAGGAATAAGGACACTTTTAACCAGAGTCTACAGGAATCCACCTCCCTAATCCAATCACATAAGTGCTCTGTCTTCATCTCCCCATCAATCCTAATCCTTTTTGCTATTTACCAGAATCCTTAGACTTATTGCTCAGGTTTCTCTGTCTTTGCTGAATGTCGCCTGTTTTGATTGTTAATGCCAACAATAAAAAAACACATGTTTACATATAGATAAAGGCGGCACGGTGGCTGAGTGGCAACACTCAGGCCTCACAGCAAGAAGGTTATGCGGGTTCGATCCCCGGGTCACCCGGGCCTTTCTGTGTGGAGTTTGCATGTTCCTCCCCGTGTCTGGATGGGTGCTCCGGTTTCCCCCATCAACCCAAAACATGCCCGCACCCATATGAACTAACATCAAGGACCATGTTGTCCACCCTCCTGTGGGCTCACCACCTGCAGAGGGGTTTATAGGGGAAGTCAGGTGCTATGAGTATTGGGCAGCAAGCTGCCCCGCGACCCAGCCGGATTAAGCGGGAGAAGATGGATGGATGGATGGACATATAGATAAAGACAAAAGACATGGGCAGTCAGTGCATGTGATTTTATACATTGTAATATGTGTGTAATATATCGATGTTATATTTAGAACCGTGCAAGTAGCAGAGGAATTGTGGTTAGCTTTAACTGTGAAGATTGCAAAGGATAGGGTGCACTCTACTTGTCTTTATCGATAACACAAATGATGTTTTTTGGAAAAAGCGTTTTCCTTTGCACTGACCTGATTTCAAGACATGAAAATCACTACTGATGAATATAGATTTCAACACCAATACAACACTTCAGCAATATCTTACTGTTATATTTTACATTTTAATAAAAGTTAGCATTTATTTTGAGAGACAAAGATCTCCCCTTAAAAACACAGAAGCATCCTCCAGTAAAGTATTCACCTCTTTAATTTGCCTTAAAGTAAAAAGTAACCAACAGTTTCTATATATTCATTTGTTTATTTATTTACTATGCTTCAAAATGTGGTGTTTGGTGAAGTAACCTAATCAGTTAATTTGTAAAGGCAGTGAGTGCTATCATTGATCTTTACATATTCATTAATTTAATTAATTAATTAATAATTAATTAATTTTGTCATAAACAGGAATAGGAGCTGCAATACAGTAATACACTGAATTACCCAGAGGCCATTATGCATAGAGCACATGTCATCTGTGATAACCAAAAACAACTAATAAACCGACAACAATAAAAAATCAATATTGTTGTGGGTATAATAAGTCCTGTTGTTACTCTCTGTGCACAGGTTAGAGTGGTGCTGCGTGTGAATCCAGAGATGTCTCAGAGTCCAGGGCCTCCATCAGTCCTTCAGGTCGACTCGTCCCGGAGAAGAGTCACAGTGATGGAGCCGTTCTACAAGGGCCACCCCTACAGCACTCTGACCCTGGGTCGAGACAAGAGCCTAGTCAAAACTTTCAACTTTGATGCCACATACCCACAACACGCCAGCCAGGTAAGAATAAGATACTTATGCAGTGTCTATGTGTGTGTGTGGCATCACCCATAGTGTTCAGCTCCGGTCAAAAGAAGCTCACGACTCTTTCAGTTATAGGGGAATATATTGGAGGACTATTAGGATTCACTGCAGCAGTCAGAGAGAGAGAGAGAGAGAGAGAGAGAGAGAGAGAGAGAGCCGATGGAGCTGGAAGAGCCCCCATGCTCACTTCCTATTCTGTACAAAGATGTGCAAGCCTTGGCCTTATCTCAGCAAGTTCAGATGGGCATGAGTAATAGGTGGATTAGCCAATCAAAAAAACCCATGTTCTGTTCCTAACAAAACAAACACAGCAGCTATGAGCAAATAATTAAACACTTGACTTTGTTCAAATAGATGATCAATTAGCTTGCTTCCCAAATACAGAAAATGTCAGTTTAGTAGGCAAGTGTGAATAAAATTACAAAGTTGAGAGCTTTAAAACTACAAATACATACAAAGGTAATAGTTATTGTCCAAAATGAGAAACAAATGCACTCCACCTCTATGTCCTCTCATGTTTCTCATGGTTCAAAATAGTAAAAACAATATTCCAATGTAAGTCAAGGGAAGCCAGTAGGAGCTGGAAGAGCCACATGGGAACTTCTTATTCCGAACATGGTGGCTAGTGCGTTAGCTCTGTCCATTTATATATATACGGTCTGGGACACAGCGAGAACATTATCATTGTCATACTCATTATACAATGGCCCTTTCCGCTATGAGAATCAAACCCAGAACTCCATAATTTGCACATCATAATACACTGCATGTTCATATTTCGTGAATGATTATTTGCTGCATAAAGTTGACCATAATCTGTTTCGTATGATGGTTATAGTATAGTTAAAATCATTTGGATTTATCTGAAGGGTTATCTTATACAGTATCATACTTACTTTTTTTTGCTTCCCCTTGTCATGTACTATAAGATCTTACATTATTATTTACTCAGTATGTGCTCTATAATCCTGTCATGACCCACTGTTCAGCTCAACAGGTTTCACAAAACTGATCTTGTTCAATCTTGTTCAAAGGATTTATTTCAGTTCCATATACCATTCAGTATACTGTAGTATAATTACAAATCTGCCAAAGGGACTAATGCATCTTGACACCAGGGGAACCCATCTTTACAAAACACCCACATCCTCTCCTCTCTAATTTCTTATTCCGCTTGAATCATGGGCTACTGTTGTTCTTTTGTTCCCAGGCTGATGTCTGCGCGGGAGTTTTGCCTGACGTCATCCGCTGTGTACTGAGTGGAAGTGATGGCTGTGTGCTGGCCCTGGGCTGCTCTGATGTGGGTGAGTAACTAGACACAGAGAGGGTCTATGGGTTAACGTCCCAAATGAGAGTGCTTTTAACCACTCCCTGCCCCCCCACACAGCCTGCATGCCCCTCCCCCCTGGTCTGTCCTCTTATACTGCTAACATTTACTTCTCTGTCACTTAAAATCCCGGCCCCTGCACTATGGGAATGGTGCCATCTCGTATGCATCATGATATTCATCTCCGGCCTTTTAATTCTATTGTCTTATCTACCTTCCAGTCTTTGCAAATGGCTGACATGGATCACATTATAGCTATACATTAAATGGTAGTCATGTCAGTGAAAATTAAGAGGAATTGTTGTTAATAAAATGAAATATATACATTGTGTCATGGCTTGAACAATGTTATAATATCAGGGAAATGTCATATCAAGTGAATAATTATATCCAGTGACTCATATCTCAAATTTAACCAATTTGTGTGATAAAATACTACTAAAGCCAGACAGATCTCAGCTTCCTTCAAATTTTGGATTAGTAATATTTCTTAGGTAGAGGTTTAGCTCACGTTTTGTTGATAAATGCTAATATGAATCAAGTTAAGCGTTAGAAAACCCTATAGTTTATATATATATATATATATAAACATCAGCATGTTAACATATTACCCCTTTTCTAAAATGACGTCATCTCTCTCTTCCATTTCTCTGTCACCTTTTATAATTTAAATAAAAGCCTGCTCATGAATTATAGAAGTGTTGTGTTGTAAAAGCCGCTCTGACAGACAGTTCAGAATGCTGTAGCAGAATCACATTTTATTTCATTTCGCTGTGGCTGGACACTGGGAGCACAGCATAAACAAAATGGGCTGTAATAGGATGCAGTCACAGGGAGGAGAGCACTTAGCAACAGCAACGGCAACTGGACACGCACATCTACAATCGGGCGGTCTGTCCTTCATGTGGGCCACTGTCGGTATAAAACATGATTACATTAGTGAGCCAGTCCCAGTCTCAGTATGGCTCGCGGCCAGAGCATATCAATCTCCTACACAGAATACTACTCGCTCCCAGTAACGGAAGGCAGCTTTAACTGGACTAAACCAATTCTCCTTCACTCATTCAATTAGTGTGTTGGTACTATGACAAAACAGAGTGAAACTGGGCCATATAACTCAGTACAAATAGAGCAAGTAGGGCGAAACAGCAAGAGGTACAAGATGGATCCGGTCCAGAAAGCGTATCTACTGTATATGGAGGCATAGCAATATGTCATGGTCTATTTTAGGTAAATGGGGTAGTTCAGTGGACATGGGTAGTTTTACTTTTTGCAGTGTTAGATTTGAGACCAAATTCCACTACACATCTTTTCAAATGTGGGTGGTTTAAAGGTGCACTGCATAACATTTCTAGTAGATGCTCTGTCACCTGCTTGTCTCCATGGAAATGTTATTGCTTTGTCTAAAATATTCCACAGTGTAGCTTTAACCGATCTATCACAAGAGAGACAAGCAGGTTACAGCACTACACTACATTATGATTCAGATCTGTAGAGAGTCGCCCCTATTCACAGAAGGAATTATTGCATTTTTGAGTGACAGAGACACAGGTAATGAATAAATGGTAGATGGATATGTTTAATGTCATACCACGGAACATTCCAGGCAAAGCAATAACATCTCCATGGAGACAAACAGACAGCGGACCCTCCACCCAAAAAGTTGCTCAATGCACCTATTAAAACCTGAATAAACAATAGATAGTACTCTAGACTGTAGTTGTAGGTGTTACGCTATTTACATAAATTAAAATCATGGCAACTACTACATCATAACAAAGTTTTAAAAAGGTCTGAACTAGTCCTAAACCAGGCGTAAAACAATACAATACCATAAAATAGTGGTAACCCGGATTAAGCCTAAAGAGACAAAAATGTCAATAAAATTTATTCTGCATTTAACATTGTAACTGGAAATGGCCATATGTACCACCATAAAAAGCCACCTTACCACAGTTTGAAAAACGCTGCAATATTATATGGTGTCTAATATTACCAGAATGGTCCACTTTAAATAATGATGCAAGAACACAAGCCACGCCCATTTGTAAATAAAGCATCAGGAATAAGCAACAGTATCATTATTTTTTGGCAGTATTTTGCATTAATTTCATTTAAATGTATATCCAAACAAACCAGACTTTCCCATTATTAGAATAGACTATGGTGGCCTAAAATTCTCCCCCATAGTCTAAAAAGAACATGGACTAGACTAGATATAAGAAAATCTGACTTGTGTTGTCATTAACATAAAATGTAACTGTTCAAAAAGCTGCTTAAATATGAAATACAGCCTATAAGTGACATTCAAACTCCACAAATTGTATGAAAGAAAATTATTAATATAGAAAGTATTTGTGCTAGTCTGAGCAACAGGTGGGAAACAATGAAAAATAACCAAGTAATGTTGAGCAAAAGATCATAGGAATCCAGCAGACTTGAGAATCGCATTATTCTGATCATATCCACTGAATTCACTGTCATATTTAGTTACTTAAATACTTACATGTGTCCCTGTGTTTTGCCCCCCCAGGCTCTTGGTCCAGTATGGTGGGCAGTGATGACAGCCCACAGAAGCTGGGGCTCATTCCTTGCGCCATCTCCTGGTTGTACACTGCCATTGAGCGACGCAGAGAGAAGACCTGGACAGACCTCAGTGTTTCGGTGTCTGCGTTAGAATTGTGCTGTGGAGAGGAGGACACACTCAGGGACCTGCTGGGAGAGATGCTACCAACAGGGGGCAGTATACAGGACAGTCCCACAGCGCACATAAAATTGCAAGAGGACCCTGTGTGTGGAGTGCAGGTATGAGCTATATAGCATTACAATTACAGTTAATAGTAAGACAAGACTTGATTGTTTTCACTGAAGGCGGTAGGTTTCCAGTTAATAGCTACCTTTTACCTTTTGTTTAGTAGAGATTAGTCTGAATCCGGGTCTGAAATTGTACAAAAATGATTCTAGTGAAGGTGTATGGAGTTTAAAAACACAGTGGCGCACTTCCTGTATTACCACATGACATCACAATGTAGAACAGAAGAATTCAACCTAAATAAATAAATGCAGGGTGTGTGTTAAACATGTGTGAATGAAACAAAACACAACTCCAGGTATGTTTTTGATGGAGAAACAACATTAATATAACATAATTATTGATCAGAAAACAGTGTAATATGGGCCCTTTAACAAATTGCCTACCATGTCTCTATCTCTTGTGTCTCCTTTAGGTCCGTAACCATAATCGTGTAAAGGCGCCAACAGCAGAGAGAGCCGCCTCCCTGCTGGACGCCGCCATCACAGCTCGACGTCACACAGACTTTGTCACGTACCTGTCCCACAGCTCCATCATGTTCTTCACTCTACACGTCCAGCCCCCCCGCACAGAGACCAGCACCATTGGAAAAGGTTTCGTATTTAATAGCAATATTTTACTTTATTGGATATAATTTACAGTCTTAAAGGAGCGCTGTCTAACATTTCCATCGGAGGACCCACCGATTGCTTGTCTCCATGAAGAAGTTAGAGCTTTGCTGAGAATGTTGTACAGCCTGGTTTTAAATATACCAGTTTCCATGGAGACAAGAAGGTGGCTAAGATACAGGTCAGATCTGGAGAGGCAAGCCCACTCAGAGAAAGAATGCAATTACACCTTTAATTGACAGACACTCCAGCAAAAGCAATTGCATTTCCAGTGAGCCCTTCTCAGTGGAGATGTTGGTGAATTTTCCACCATCTTCCACCAGAAAAGTTACATAGTGCACCTTTAATAGTAAGGATAAACTTTTAAGTCCCATTAGAAGTGTCATAATCAATATGCTTTTGCATATTAGTGAGATATAGGTGTTTTTGTTGTAGCCACTAAAAATTAGGTATCTACATATACTGTTCTTTTACTTCAGAAAGCTGTTAGCATTTTACTGTATTCATCTAAAAATATTGGAAATAACAATATTATACATACAAGTTTTTGGGGGATTTTTAGAAAGTATGTTTTAATACAATATGTTGTTTGTGTATCTATTTCTCCTTCTGTTATTTCAGGTTCTCGTGGACCAACTAAACTGACAATGATAGATGTGTGTCGTGGGATGAGGTATAGCAAAAACAGATATCCATACGCTGAACTGAGCCCCATTGTGCTGTCTCTGCTCAACGGACAGAGGACTATCCCCAACAAGTAAGAAAAAAAGACTTTGATATATCCATTATATGCTTTTTTGCAGCATTTGGTTGTGATTTGGTCCTGGTTTGAGCCCAGTTTAGTCCTGATGTCGACTTGGCTCCTGTTCAGTTCCTCATCTAGTTCTGGTCTAGGTTTAATTCAGGATTTAGTCCCAATTTTTTATGGTGTTTGTGGCATATGAATACAAGTTTTACATCCTTCTTTCGATCTAAAGTACATTTCCGACACAGAGGTGAATGCCTTTTAGTTCTATACTTATTTTATTATTCTATGATAAATATATATTCCACTTTTTATTCTTTGTCTATTACACTGTATACATTACATATGCCCCCATGCACATACAGGTGACTATTCAAGTATTTTTTTTTTAAATGTTGAGTAAGAATAAATCTTCACTAACGAGATGTTATAGATCAATTAATAAAAATGTATTTGGATAATTGTTAATGTCCATACTTGTCCACAGAAGCAGTAAACTGTCTTTGCTCCTCCGAGAGTCTCTGGGTCACGTGAACTGCCACACTGCGGTCGTGGCTCAAGTCTCAGATTCAATGGCTGTTCTGGACGAGACTCTGTCTACCATTCAAACCGCTGCCAAAATACGCAGGACGCAGAGGAGAGAGAAGGTACCAAGTCACTCTGCACAATTTGCATTGTCTTGTGTAGGCTTTAAAGCTTCACTCTATGTGTCCTAAGTCTGTATAAACAAGTCTGTAAAATAAAAAATTAAACATGCAAACAAAATGAACAACTAGCACTGAATGTTTGCAAGTTAATGGATAATTCTGACTTGTACCATTGCCATAACTCATAAGTAAATCATACACTCTTTAATGTAAGACAGTTCAGAGGCGTTAGTAAAACAGAGATGATTCATTTTTCTGTTATTATTTCACTAATGTGTTTATGATTTTTGCCCCACAGCACTCTGGGTCCTGCTCACCTCACGCCCGAAGTCTGACGAGAGAGAAGAAAGCTCCTAAAACTCTGTCGCTCCGAGCGTTCCACTCCACAGAGGAAGTAGACTCCGACGTGCGCCCTCTCCGTTTCCGTGGGAAACTCTATGACGACCAGTCAGGCAGTGAGCAATCCTGCGACACAGTCATTCAAATCGATTCACGGGGACTAGTCCAAGCTAATGCTGCACCACGACTCAACCAACCGGAATTTGTGCCAATTATTCCGTCTTTGCACCCAAGTAAAACTGATGTAGATGACCCGGAGTTTACAGCTTTGCTCAAAGAACTTCTCAAAATCCCACAGCTCCATGGCGACAAGAAAAAACAGGAAGCTGTGATCGAAACGCTAAAATGTGACACGTTTGCCGAACTTCAAGAGCGATTGGGTTGCATTGACGGGAGCGAGTTAACAGCAGAAACGATAAAACTGGTACAAAATGCGGTGACGTTAGAACCAGTGAAAAATAATGTAGACATTAGTGTATCAAAGGCAGCGGTACTGAGTCAAACCTCCAATCAAAAGCCTGGTGGAGAAGCTGATGCTGCTTTCAATGGAGACAGCTTTCAAAGAGAAGACTCAGGCTTGTACGACTGTGAAGAGTGTAGTGCTGCAAGCTCAGGTGAAGAGCTGCTCAACCAAACACTGACACGAAATGCAACTCGCCACTCAGAAAATCACAAAAATAACAAGAAAGCACATGGTCCTAGCATTGCAAATCAGCCTAAAAGTACTCAAGATGGCACTGAAAGTTGCGAATGGTTCAAACCAGATAAAAGAGCATCACCAATTGGCAAAAGTAACTCACCGTCTACCTCATGCCCCAACTCTCAAACTACAAACGTGGTCTTAGGGGATGTTTTGCCAAATATACCTTCGACAGAAAATAAAGAAATGAAAGCAACTATCACTGTAACTGTAAAACAACCGCTCGATCAGAAAGGACAAGATGAAATTGTGTTCTCCATGGTAGAAGAGGTTACAATAAGTGGGGGTATGAGTAGCGTTAGCACCACTGGAAATATTATTTGTTTTCAAAATGCCTCACAGAACGGACAAAATGGCGGAGGCAGCTCACAGCCGATAAGAATAATTAGCAACGTGATGGGGGATGATGCCAATGCTACAACAGAATCTACTCCAAAAGAAATCGTAAGACCAGAGAAGAGGTCACTACCTTCGTTTATAAACCCAATGCTAATGAATGCAGACATTGAGGAGGAAGAAGAAAGTGCCAAAAAGGAGAAGCATTCAAATGAGGTGAAGTTGGAGAAAGGGATAAAGAAGACAGAGGTCAAATGTAAGGAGCATAGTAAGCCCCTAGAGACAAAAAGTAGTAGTGGTGTAAAGGACGATTCAAAAATACATTTAACAGACAACAAAACATGTACCAAAATGCCTAAAAGTCCAGAGAAATGCCAACCAACAGATGCGGACAATGTTTGTGCCAATAATTCTCCGAAGACTTCCCAGCTTGATTGCCCTGTTGACGAAATCACTCCCCCGAGAACTGGAGTAGTACCTGGTTGTCAAGGAGCTACCACCCCCATTGTGTTCAAATCAGGAACTTTGCCCAGGGGTTGGCAAGATTCCAAAGTCTTATCCAATGACAGTCACCGAGGCAACCTCAAAGACCCAAGAGAGGTGACATCATCCACACCCGGGAGCCCTAGGGTGACAGTAGACAAGTGGGAGGGTCGGCAGTATTCTCACACAAACAAAGATGCAAGTTTCACTCCAAAAAAAGCAATGCCATCCTTGTTTGAAGGTGGTAGGTCCAGGTCGCCTTTTGATGACACGAGCAGACTGTTCAGTGTCAAACTCGAGCAGCTAGTGAGCCGCACAAATTCTCTTGAACGTAACCCAAGAGATTTTCCAATTTTTGAGCATTGCAGTAGCAGTACTAGCTCCAAGTCTAGTTCAGATGGTGCAAGTAAAAGTTATCGTGTTCACAGTGAAGGTGACTACACTTTACCGAGAACTAGCAGGAGCCCAAAGAGGAGCGCTAAGCTAGATCAAAACTATGCAACTGTTGAGTATGGAAAGCAGTCTAAACTTTCAGCTAAGGATAAGCTAAAGATTGCTAGCCCTAAAGTTCGGCGACAATCCGCACCAAGCATCAAGAACATGAGTTTACCACATAAGAATGTTCACCAATCTTCAATCAACCGCAGCGCTAGCCTCTCCCCTGATGGCAAAAGTGTTAGCTTTGAGCGAATGTCAACTTTTTTGTCATCTTCTCCTCCAAGATCTCACCAATCTCTTAGCAGGACGCCCAGCCAAAGTTCAACATGTTCCTCTAGTAAATCTGCCATCCAAGGATTTGTCAGTGGTTCAATATCAGAACTGCTCAAAGATCGTTCCGGCAGTCCAAGTTCACTGGATCAAATGAGCGCTGTCCCGTCACCGTACAGCCAAGTCACAGCACCTCGCCTTCCAAGTCCAAATGGCTACGGTAGCGATACGACCAGTGTGTTAAGTGGAGATCTGCCGCCCGCTATGGGGAAGACATCGCTGTATTTCTCCAACAGGAATAGCACAGTGAGCAGTGGATATGGAAGTATGCTCCGGGAGAGGGACAGTGAAGCCAGTGACCGGAGCGGATCAGGGCTCAGTGCCGGGCGCAGTGGGAGGTCGTCCAAAAAGAGAGGCCCCACAGGTATTGATCATTTATATTATTATTTATATATTATTAGACTAAGGATACAGGATTTTGAACCATGATAGAGGAACACGTTTATTTGAAAAGGCTCATGTTATATGTTTTCTGATCTATGTTATAATGTTGTTTCCTCGTCACAAACATACCTGAAGCTGTGTTTTGTTTCATTCACACATGTTCAACACACAAACCCTGCATATTTAGGGTGAGTTCTTCTCTCAAACAGAAAACGCTCCATGTTGTGATGTCATGTGGCAATACTGGAAGTGCTCCACTGTATTTTTAAACTCCAGACACCTGCACTAGAATCATCTGGATGATTTCAGCCCTAGAATGACCCATCTCTACTGAATAAAAAATGTATCTGTTAACATGAAAACTACAGCTTCATAACATCACATCAAGGTGGAACAGGAGATACAAACAACCTAATTTTTTTTTTGATGAGGTCTATAATGTCTGTCATGCAAGTAAGATGTCGGGCCCAAGGACAGAACCATAAAATGCACAAGTGAAAGTGGGTATCAAACTACAGACTTTTTGGTAAGTAGGTGAAAACTACATACTGTGCCACTCTCGCATTTAAACTAAATTGCACCAAACAACACATTGACATTTCCCTCAGATATCATTATTATTATTATTAGATATCATTATTTTAACCCACATTTGTTTAGTATTACAAGTGCTGCAACTATGTGTATCTACAACTTATTTGTACAGAAATAACAAACAGAAATCTGGACAAGTCAGTATACAGTGTACAGTGGTTCATGTTGTGTTCAGACCCACTCACTTGTGATTGATTGAGGAGAGTAAAAAGGCAATCATCTATAACACTTTCAAAGAGAGATAGGCAGCCAGCCATGTTAAGTGCTTCACGTGATTCCAACTGACCAACACTTGACCAGAAAATTCTCTCTGTGATCATACACCTGCATTTCATTGTCTATTCAATGGCTTTGTCTGAAGTAGAAAATATGAGAACATCCAAAAATGTTCACAACAAACAGGCAGAGTTAACAAAAAAAACTAATTATTACCTCAAATTACTTAAAATGATAGTATGTAACTTTCTGGAGGTGGAAAGTTAACTGCAGGATTTCATGGAAATAGAAAGTTAAAACCATGCTTCAAAACATTCTCCGATGATAGACAAGGTTTATGCCATACTGTGGAACATAGCCAAAACAACAACATATCCATGGAAACTTGTGATGCAGTCCTGCTCACTTTTATTTTTTTTGTCTATTTTTTTTTTTAAAGTTACATAATATGGCTTTAAGTAGAAGTACTCTGTTGCCACCGTGGCGGCACGATGGCTGAGTGGCAACACTTATGCCTCACAGCAAGAAGGTTGCGGGTTCGATCCCTGGGTCGCCTGGACCTTTCTGTGTGGAGTTTGCATGTTTCTCCCCGTGTCTGGATGGGTTTCCTCCGGGTGCTCTGGTTTCCCCCATCAACCCAAAACATGCAGCACCCCTATGAACTAACATCAAGGACCATGACGTCCACCCTCCTGTGGGCTCACCACCTGCAGAGGGGTTCATAGGGGGGTCAAGTGCTATGAGGATTGGGCAGCAAACTGCTACTGTGGGAGAAGATGGATGGATGGACTCTATTGTCAAATATTGCAATATCCCGTTCCCAAATTATTCAAAACAACAACAAAACACAAGTAAAAGCCTCTGTAGTCATACTCACATGTAGTGAACACCTTTGTCCATAACACTGACACTTAATTTCACTATAATAGCATGTATTAAAACACATTACTATTCAATGCTGACATGATTTTCCTACTGGCATTAAGAGCCTGATAGAAGCTCCACTCACATCATTTATATATGAACCAAATGGCAGCAGTTACTAATGGAGCCCTGAATGCATTTGGTGAATTATAAAGATGGGTGTGTGCACAAACACATCCTGATGTGAGATTATTGTAGGAGTCAGCACAAAGACAGAGAGAGACACTAATGAATGGATATTGGTTACACCAAAGCCATACTACCAAAGATTGCTCAAAGATTACATTTTGTGGTGTATTAATTAATAAAATATGCATATTATTTACTAAAGGTCCAAATTGATTTGAGGACGTTAAGCCATGTTACAATGTTGTTACCTCATCAAAAACATACCGGGAGATGAGTTTTGTTTCATTTAAACATGTTGGAGTAATCCTTTTACCTTTGCTTAACTAGAGGTTGACTTCTAGTGAAAGTGTATGGAGTTTTATGTGATATCATGTGTTGTTTTACCACATGACATCACAAAGTGAACAGAATGTTTTCTGTTTAAGAGAAGAACTAAATATGCAGGATTTGTATGTTAAATGTGTGAATGAAACAAACAATATGGGCCCTTTAATCAACCAAGTTGAAAGTATTTATATGTTTTTCACATATTTGTACTGGTCTTGATTTAGAACTACTTTTGTAATGTGATAATACTATTTTGTTACAGGTCAGAGAATAAACCTGGCATAGTCCTGTTATGAACCTGGTTTAGATCTGTGCCACTCAAAAAGCAGATTTTCTTCTTAGGTTGTACTTGTTGAAAAATATTTTACAGAATTTGTGGTTCATGTTTTTACTTGAATAATATTATGTTGAAGTATTAAACAACTGCTGTTTCTTTCAAGTGCTATTTGTCTACTGCACTCTCAACTTCTGCTTGTTGCATTCCCTTTACTATATGGATTTATATTTTAAAAAGCAAATAAATAAACAAATTGCGCCTCATAGTAAAATAAAATGTCTTTTTTCTTTAGGAGTGCACCAGCGTCGCCAACATGAGTCGTCCCAGTCTGTGAAGCGGTTGACCAGCGGACCTCGGTCTCGATTCGTGGAGCATGAAATCCCAGAAGCCTACGAAATAAAGGTCTATGATATCGACAATGCGCAGAGAACGCAGAAGAGACCCGGTATGGACCAGTGCATGTGATTCTCTTCATACATTTTATAAGAACCACAAAATAACAGTTGTCAGTTTATTTATTTATTTTTTTGGTGCATCATTATTTATCATATTAGACTTTGATATGAAATTTTATAACATGTATTTAATGGGGACGATAGGGTTGGGCAAGGGTACAAAAGGAATGCAGTTGATTCATTCGAGCTAGTGCTAGTTTTCTCATCATCAACCAATCAAGTCATTTAAAGGTGCATTGTGTAACTTTTCTAGTGGATTGTCCATCATACGCTTTTCTCTGTGAAGATGTTATTGCTTTATCTGGAATATTTCACAGTATGTTTCAGTCCAAACCAGATCAAGTTACATGTCTGTTTATAGAGAAAGGTTTAATTCCATAGTGTGAAACATTCCAGACAAAGCAATAGCATCTTCAGGGAGAAAAGAATTTAACGGACCCTCCATCAGAAAAGTTACACAGTGTACCTTTAACAGATTTTAAATTGTGAAATCTGCAGTCAGTCCCATGCTAATACTTCCATCCATCCCTCCATCTTCTGCTGCTTAATCCGGCTGGGTCACGGGGGCAGTTTGCTGCCCAATTCTCATAGCACCTGAGCCCCCTATGAACCTCTCTGTGAGTGGTGAGCCCACAGGAGGGTGGACAACATGGTCCTTGATGTTAGTTCATAGGGGTGCTGGCATGTTTTGGGTTGATGGGGGAAACCAGAGTGCCCGGAGAAAACCCATCCAGACACAGGGAGAACATGCAAATTCCACACAGAAAGGCCCCGGGCGACCCGGGGATCGAACTCGCAACCTTGCTAATACTTAAATACCTAAATTGTGGTTGATGAAGAAACTACATTTTTGCCAACCAAGACATCTGCAGCAACACAAAACAACTGCCTGTATGCCTGAAAGCCAGTGTGGTGCATCTGGCGAAGTAATGGCCCCATGACGCAGGGTTCGGCCCCAAGTGACTGGCCCCCGCCCCCCTCCTGTCCTGGGCACGCCAAGTTCAATACAATTTTAATGACCTCATGGGGGAAACGGGGTCATCGCTGCTAAGAAAACACAAAGAGACAAGCTCCAGGTTAAAACGTGCGCAAATTAATATGAGATCATTAGATTAAAAGCAGATATAGGCAGACTGGTTTTACACTATTAGATTAAGTATGCAATAAATATAATATACAAAAAACTGAAATAGTGGGGTTCCTCAAATAAAAAGAAAAGCAGGTTGGAACTTTGTAAATATGATAACGCTAAAATGTAAATACACACATGCAAATTAAAGCAAGTCTTCTCCTCCTCCTCTTATTTATTTTTTTCCTTTTCTTTACTGTTTGTATGTGTGTTATTTTAATTTTTTGTTATGTCTTAATTTTATTTTGTTATTAATGTGCTGGGTGTATATACCCTCAAAATGACCAAAATTGTACAAAAGAAAAGAAGAAAGATTAAGTATATAATTCATATGCACACATAAACGCATTTCCAGTGTAGTTACAGTATTGTCATAGTACTTGTTCCGTATTTCAAATAATAATAAATAATATCCGGTATCGCTAGTAAAAACAGCATATAATTTGTTTTGAGTCTTGCAGACATGCCCTCCTCATCTCCCCTGGGACCCTGAGCTCTACCCCTTTATAGTGTTAAGAGTATGCCTGCTGCAATTGGGGGAGGGGGTTGTTCAATTTCAAGTGCGAGCTACAAAATAAAGATACACAACATGTACAGTATGGTTTTAAATAAGGTAGCAAAGAAAATGCCTGAAACAGAAGCTGGTATGTTGATATCTTCTTAAAAGCAACAAGCTGACTGACAATTTTGGTCCTTCCACTGTATATTTTGGTGATGCTGTTTGGGAAAATATTAAAGCACGGTTGGTAGTTTGCTCCTCCCCCCTCCTGCCATGCTGCCCACGTGTCCTTGGGCAAGACACAAAGCGTACTTACAGTGTGAATGGAGTAACACAGTCTCTTGCAGACAGCAGGCATCAGGTGTTAGCCCTCAGACACTCTCAAAATTTCAATAGGGATAGCAGCTAACAAGCGAAGCACAGATGCTACGCTTCACCTGAGACAAAACGTGTGCAAATAGGTCAAGAAATGAACTATTGAGTGTATTTACATCATATGACTCACATTTCACCATCCCACTGATTATATTAGCTTGGTGGTCTACTATCTTTTTTTATTTTTTCCAATAAATACATTCATAATATGTTTTTTTAAGGTAAAACAATCACAATAATGCCATGACCAAATTATTCTTTTGATATAAGTTTTTACTCAATTTAATAAAGCTGTTGTTGACTATTGTACATGCTGCAAGCGAATGATTTTAATGGGTCATATATGATACAGTAAAACTCTTAGTTAGCAAAGGGAGGTTTATGTTGATGTAAAAGGTTTGTGTTTTAATAATGAAATTAAAAATAGCCTTCCATCCATTATTATGGAAATTGTTGCTGTTCTGTTTCCTCATCAATTGTTGGAACATGCACTGTACAATAATATGAGTCATTATTTTAACTGAAGACTTGTGTTTTGTGTTTTCCAGGGCCCAGTGTTTTTCAGTGCCAGGCTGAGGTTTTTGGAGCATCATCAGAGGAGGATGTCAGAGGAGCAGTATCACACCGACCACATGGGGGAGCCAGAGGAGGCCAAACTCTCCAACATATCACAGCCCACCATGTAGAACCAAGAGGGTGTGTAGCAACTTTTTTCACTTATATTTGACTTTATTTAAATTAGCAATGTGGCTGTAAATATATAGTCATAGTATACTTAATAATGAATATAATTCAAATGATCAAGGCTAGCATTTGCATTATTATCCCACAAGTGGATTTTTTTGTTGTATTTAAAAATAATTACAGTCACAGATGTTATTTCTTTGAACATCTTTATTTAAATTGTAAAAGTGTCACATTTGGCACATGCTTAACCATATTGCAGTTAGTTGCCAGATTATATCTTGTGCCTCTCTTATGGTGGAGGGTCCACCATGTATGTGTCTTTATGGACATGACTTTGCCAGGAATGGTCCATAGTACAGCATTAAACTTACCTATCTGCATGGAAACATGCAGGTGCCATGAGGTCAAGTTCAGATCTGTGGAGTGGCAAGCTACGCACAGTAAGAATGTAATGTGTTATTGAACTATAAAAACAGCTGCAATTAAATAAATGCAACTTTGATTTGTTTAATACCATATGTGGAACACTCAAGGTAAAGCAATATCATCCAACACAAACAGGCAGATGAACCCCACCAGAAAAGTAGTGCACTTTTAATTAAATCTCAGTTATTTCGCATTTTCATCAAATACTTTCTTACTTGAATGACTATTGGTCAGTCTCTTTTCCTGTAATTAACTAATATAATTGTTGAAGTAACACAACTTTTACTTTGTTTTTGTAGAGGAGCTTTCACAGACCTCCGTGGACACAGAGGCTCTTAAACCGGAGATCATGTTGAGCTCTATCACCACTGCTGCCCCTAGAGGGAGCTCTTTGGAAACAAACACTGAAAAACGAAAGATAACTGCTTTGGTGTACAGTTGATTTTATTGTTTACTGAAAAAATGAAAGCACTTTTCACTTTATTTTGTATATTATTAGTTATCACTTGCTTCACGGTTCTGGTGCTATTGCTTATTGACTGTATCATTTTTACCATGTTTTATATAATGCTAAATTCAAGCATCCCATTGGGCAATTCTGTGTCTGAATTACCTTTGTGGGAGTAATTAATAATAGGTTAATAGTAATACACCAAAAATAACACTGTTGTATTTTGAATCAGCACTTAGTGTGTAACTATTGTACATTTAATCAGTGCATATTCTTATTGGTAACTAACAAAATGTGTGAATTTCTGAACAAAACCAAAAGAAGAACAACAACTAGGTATGTTGGTATGTTATTTGAGGAATTGGTGGATATGAATAATAATACATCTAAAAAACTAAGTGCTTTTTTGTATAATATCATCTTTTATGGGTAATTATAAAACATTACAGCATGATTGTGGCTGGATGAAAACCATTTTGTGTAATGGAGAAATAATGTGATTTGAGATAACGTCATGTGACCCCTGATGTCACTGAGCCAAAATCAATGGCCACTGTTGGTTTGGTTCAGACTTTGTGCGCTGTTTAAAGAAGAAGCATGTCTTGTCATTTTTATCATTTACATCACAAATAATAAAGCAATGTTAAATTTTTTATGATGTGTTTATTTATTTTTTTATTTCTTCCAACATTATATGAACGTATGTACGGTATAAATGTTTTGTAAATTGGCTCGAGTATTCCACAGTAACTATCTCCATGGAGACAAGCAGGTGACAGCATCAGGCCAAGTTACAGATCAGCTCTGTGGAGAGATGGCTCCATCTTTAGAATGTTTAACTCTTTTATGCTTCCAAAACACCTATAATTGAAAAGGGCAAGATAGACAGGTTAATTTAAAGTCATGATAAAGACTCATGCAGGGAAAAAACAACATCAGGACAAAGAATCAATTCCTGCAGAGATTCAACTCCCTTAGACTAAGTTCTGTCATTGTGTCCTTGGGCAAGGCACTTTACTCACCTTGCCTAGTATGAAAGTGGTGTGTGAGTGAATGATCAGTAGTGGTCAGAGGGGCCGATAGCTCAGATGGGCAGCCTCACCTCCATCAGTCTACCCCAGGGCAATTGTGGCTACAATAGTTGCTTACCACAAGTGAGTATGGAGTGAATGAATAATGAACAGTAAAGCACTTTGGTTGTCTTGAAAGCCTCTATTAAATTCAATGCATTTTTATTAGGCTATTATATAGACAGGCAGCAGGTGACAAACTCATGAGAAAAGATAGTGTTAGTTGTTAGTTGTTAGTTATATAGTGTTACCTTTATAATTATTGGTTTTATTATCTAAAATATTCTTTTTTTAAATTTATTTTCCACAATAATAGAACAAAAACAAGTACACATGGCAAGGAATTTAACATACATCTGCATGAAAAATATCACCCTGGAATGGTTCACAGTACATAGATAGAGCAGCACAAACCATCAAGTAAACCTACAATATTTAGTCCCATCTTGCATAAAAAACACCATCTTGAAGCCACCATGTATGTCAAATGTTGCTATTTATTTCTTCAATTGATTTGAACCAGTCTTCTAGCAAAGGTGGATACTCTATAATGTTCCACTGCATCCAACCAATCAGTGTGTGGATGCAAAACAATTTTCTCCAGCTAAACTCAGACATGACAGAAGTCATAGTCTTTAGCCCACAGAAACAGAGACAGTGTCAGCAGTCACCTCCAGTCTCTCTCTCTAAAACCTTCAAATCAGGTGAAAAATCTCAGGGTAATAATGGACTCAGACTTGAACTTTAACAGCAACATCAAATCAAAAACATCTGCAGCCTTTTACCATCTCAAAACATAGCAAAAATCACAGGTCTACTGTCAAAGCAGACTTGCAGCACATCCAGAACTCTGCAGCTTGGGTCCTGACTCAAACCAGGAAGTATAGACTTTAAAGTTGTTCTGTGTGTACAAGTCCCTCCATGGCCAAGCGCCAAAGTACATTTCTGACATGTTAGTTCCATATGAACCACTCTGAGGACCTCAGGGATCTGCCTCCTGCTAGTGCCCAGAGTCAGGACCACACATGGAGAGTCAGCATTTCAGATTCATGCAGCTAAAACCTGGAACAGTCTCCCTGAAGATGTGAGTCAGGCCTCTACTTTGACAATGTTTAAATACAGATTCAAAACAGTTCTGTTTAGCTGTGCATATGACTGAAAGGTTTTCATTCTGCACTCTTCTCTCATTTAATGTCTCTCTTTTATTTTATGATGATTATTTGTTTGTATTATAATTTTAATGTATTTCTTATTCCCGGAAGCACTTTGAATTATGTACTGTGTACGAATTATGCTATGCAAATAAACTTGCCATGCCTTGCCTTACACAAAAGAGTTCTATGCTCCAGGGCTGAGATGTCCCAGTATGTTGCTTAGTTGTTGCTTCATTATGTCATCTGTTCGTAAGAATACAGGAATCGTCCAATTGTTGCACATAACAATTTAACCTTTTGCTCCTTTAATCCCCTGCATTATTTTCTATTAGATCTTCAGTTTAATCTCATCATATGCCCGCTCTATGTTAAATAACACTGACACACTTCCATCAGATCAGTACTCCACATCTGCCACCAGGGCGCAGCACTGGGCCCACTCTCCGCGACGTAAACACAGAAATCAGCAGTGCATGTAAGAATATATGAGGATTTATCGATGAAGCAAAGACAGCGGAATCCGAGGACAGCAGCAGCGGTGGTGTAGACGGGGGCATGAAGCGGGGTGAGAGGGGCACGGAGGACACGGTACTGCGGCCGGGAGAGACGAACCACATCGGGCTGAAGGCGAGGAGGATGCACGGTAAGCACGGAACCACAGCCGGGACAGATGCATTGTGTGGTCCTGCCTGAGTCTTTATTTTAAACAGGGCGATAAAAGCAAAGGTTATGTGGGAGATTCTGAAATGGCGTCGAGTTAAGATGCGCAGTAGCATAAGGACTAGTTAGTTTCCATCGCTTAGATAAAATAAATTAAATTAGACTTCCCATAGGCTATAGAAAATCAAATCAAACAGCAGCGTGTATCAGTTGGAGTGCGTTTGGGGGTAACATTAACAAAACACCGCCTTGCTAAGTCGCAGATGTATTTATAGCCTAATATAAATGCAATGTGTAAATAATCGCCTACATCCGTGCCGTGCGTAATCCCGTCAATTACTAATTAGAGTTTTTGTAGTGCGCGGGGCTGGCACGCGCAGCCCCAGAGCAAGTTGCGTAGCCAAACGTGAGTGCACGCGCATCATCATCACCATTTTAGGCAACAGCCTTTTACCTGATCAACATATTACTTTATTTTAAGTGTTCCAGAGATCCCTCATTTATTTATTTAGGCATATTATTATTATCGTTTTCTATTTTAACTGTTGGCTATATTTTCATACAAAACTAGGTCACAGTTGTGTTTAGTTCATCTTGAGTGAACAGAGCACCGTTCTCCAAACAGTAAAATTCATTTCTGACTCAGTTGAACCCCTCTCTTCATCACTCCAGGGGCATTCTCCACATATTTGGTTATGAAACAGCTTCATCCAATTTCCTTGAATATTTTTGTAATCATTCCTCAAGGGACAATGTCTGTTCAAATGACCACCTAATAACAGTTTAGGATTACATACATATCAGTGTATCAGTGTTATGAGGTTACACAAGAAATAAACACGTTATCTCAATGTGTATGAGGAAACTGTTATTTGGTAGTCATTTACATTGCAAATAAGTAGGCCAGACATAGTTATTTTCATTCATTTCTATCTAAGACATCTCATGGGGAGCAATAGAAATTACTTGAGGCTCCAGATTACAATCTTAGTTAACCTATCTCAAGAAACGCAGCATGTAATAAAATGTCATATAGTCTTTTAAAGGTCGGATATTACGCAAAATTGACTCTTGTGAGCTTTAATCCTTGTTAGAATGCTGTTACCTCCTCAAAAACATACCTAGAGTTGTGTTTTGTTTCATTCACACATGATTGAGTATCAGTAATCCTTTATTATTAGTCTGTCTACAGCCCTAAAACTCAAATTGCTCTGTTCCACCATGTGATGTGATATAGTGGTAGTTTTCAAGTTAACAACTACCTTTTACTTTTGGTTCATGGCAATTCCAGGGCTGAAATTATCTAAATGATTCTAGTGAATGTGTATGGAGTTTAAAACACAGTGGAGCACTTCTTGTGTTTTGTTTTCTGTTTGAGGGAAGAACTCAGCCTACATATGCAGGGTTTGTGTATTAAACATGAGTGAATGAAACAAAACACAATTCCAGGTATGTTTGTGATGACGAAACAACATTATAACATAGATAAGGAAATAAAAATGTGGCCATACATACGTCTCCACAAGAAAAAATACTAAATTACTGTCTTGAGTCTCAATTAATTCCTGAAGATGGTGAGCCCTTTTTCTTCAGAGGATTAAGTCACATGATCAGGCATACCTCTACGTTCAGAATCTTGAGAGAGCCAAAAACCTTTCAGAGTGACTTTTTAGTTGATTCAGAGGACATCCTGTGACTAAAACTGGAAAACTCTTTCTTTTTTTCAGCTGTGGAGGTGAAGATCAGTCTATTGGAGTGTGATGGGTAATAAGACAAGCAACAACATGGACAAAGACACAGGGACCACACAAGGCGAAGACCTGGGAGCCAAAGACGCTATTTCAGGTAAACTGGACTCTAATGTATAGTTATATAGGCCTGTCATGATAACAAGATTTGAAGCATGGTATATTGCTACATACAAGTATTGCGATAAAGGAGAATATTGAACCTACTTTATGCCGCTGATTAAGATTAAAATGATGCAAGATAATCCCAGTACACCCTTTTTAAACAGACAATATCATTAAAAACATGAACGGAAATAAATAACAAAATGTGACTTATACAACCCTCTACAGCTCAGATCTTATAATATGACAACTAAATGAACAAAAATCTCCCCACTTTTGCAAAAAAATATACACATGACATATACTGAGCCTTAAAATATATTGTTGTTTTCATATATTGAACAATAAGTCAATATAGTAATTATTGTGGCAGGAGCACATTGTTTTTAAACTCCATACACCTCCATACACTAGAAGCCCATCTCTACTGAACAAAAGGTAAAAGGAGCTGTTAACCTAAAAATGTCCTCTTTATGACATTACAAGGTGGAAAAGAGCATTTTGGGCTTTGAAAATGCAAGCAGACTAATAATAATGTTGCTCAAACGTGTGAAACAAAGCACATCTCCAGCTAAGGTACCAGAATTATAACACGGTTTAAAGCTCACAGAGTCACTTTTGCGTAATATAGGAGCTTTAATCTTATACAGTCATTTTCTAAGAACTGCAGGAGCACACCGGAACCTGCTGGGGATAATGCTAAGCTCCGGGACAGTGCATCTCTACACTCTTACACAGTTAAACATACAGTAATGGCACATCTGCTGTGTAAACGCTGTCTTATGTAACATCACTTGTGTCCAGTTGTGAGTCGTTGTCCCAGTGGAGTCTTCAGGGGCCCATCTGACAGGGCTGATGGAGATCCGCTGAGTAAACAGGCTCTAGTGTGTATGCTTTAACACTTCACTTTGTAATGACACTACATGACACCCATACAACACCTCTAAGCACCCATGGGAGGAGGTCTGGGGTAAAAACTCAATTACTTCACTTATAACTAAGACAAAGCAGTTCAAACATTACATGGTCTTTTAAAGGGTCTATATCATGTAAAAATAGACTGAAAATAGACTTTTAAGCCATATTAGAATCCTGTTACCTCCTCAAAAACATACCTGGAGTTGTTTTGTTTCATTCACACATTTTTGAGTAATCCTTTGTTATTAGTCTGTCTACATTCCCAAAGCTCTAAATGCTCTATTCCACCTTGTGATGTCATGAAACAGTAGTTTTCAAGTTATCAGATAACTTTTACCTTCAGTTCATAAGAGATTGACTGTTCCAGGGCTGAAATTCACATCACAAGTTGGCATCACAAGGTGGAACAGAGTTGCTTTCTGTTTGAGAGAAGAACTAAACTGCTAGAACTCAATGATGAAGTAAATAACAGGATTTACTGTTTAAGTTCAGTTTTAGTTTAACTCACTGGTAATATCTTATCCCTGGATGCTTCAAAATTTGCATCAATTTACTGTGAACTTTGTCAACAATAAATATGAACATTTTTTATTATTTGACAAAGTAAAGAGTTAATCAAACAAAATCTACATGTATCTGTATGGTGGGATGTTCAGCTGTTGGAGACACAATGCTCACAAATACTGTCAAATTTTTTTAAAGATTGTCTGAAAACTGAAGAAACAAATCAAAATGGATTTGAAAAACACATTTTCAGGAGCCTGCGATCAATATGAGTGTCCATGTTTGATTTTCAATAAAAATTATGAGTGTAACTAACTGAAAAACTGTTGGCTTATACCAGCTTGTGAGAGACTTGTTTACAAACCAGCTCACCTGTTAAGTCAGTTGTTTATGGTCAAATTGTGTTAAAATAAAGCTCAGAAGTGTAACCGGGCTTCAGACAGAGCAGTGCCCACAGTTAGCTTCACCCTCCCAGGGAATGTTGATGACATCAGCTGCAAAATATCAAATAAGGCAAACAATAAAAAGCAACATCTCCAATATAGACAGTAAATAGGCTCGCTTCACCACAGATCTGACTGTAACTTGGCCTTGTGGTGTCCCTGCTTGTCTCCATGAAGATGTATAAGGTTAATGTCATACTGTGGGACATTCCAGGCAAAGCTTTAACATCTCAAGAGACAAGCAGATGGTGAAAAGTGGCATTAAATTTTACATTACATTATACCATTGTGCTAACAGCGTCCATCAGATATGAATATGAATGCATAATGCCCACTATTATTTGTATGTCACCTTATACCACCTCTAACCCTAAACCTACAGCTTTCAGACTTCTCAACATGTTTGTTATATTTCATCAGTGTAATTAATTGGCCAGATTGAACCTGAATGTGGTTGTTTGTTTGTAGGAAGCGTCTCGGGAGATGGAGGTCTCGTCCCCAGTGCAGAGCTGTTGGCGTCTCTTCAGTCCCTGGGAGAAAACCAGGACTACACTCTGCTGCCACAGTCTCTGCACCAGGTCTGTGCACTGTGTGTGAATAATGCTCTAAACTCATTTTTTGACTTTGGATTTTCTCCCTTAAAAATGCTCTATTTTGATTGTGTTTATGTTTCAATACCAATTAAAACCAAAGACTGTATAAAAGAGTGGACTAAGTGAGTGTTCAGCTCCAGTCAAATAAAGCTCATGATCTTAGCAGTTATAGAAGTGAATTTGGAGCCAGGTCCATCTCAGGATTATTTTAGGGATTTATTTACAGACAAAATAGCGAAATAAAAACACCAGGATCATGTAGAGCGGGTTATTACAAACAACTCTGACAACAGCAGTTACAGAAAGAGGGGTGACAATTTTCCAATGTAAAGTCAATTGGAATTGGAGCTGGAAGCGCCCCCATGAGCAGTGAACGCAGCTAGCGGGTTAGTTACTGTATGTCCTTTTCTATATACAGACTATGCTTAAAACATAGAGATTAAAAGATACAGTATTAACTAACATGCATTTACCATATTCTTAGCTGTTACTCATTGTTTCCCTGAGGGCCACATGAAGCAAGCACTACTACAACTGAGCTATAAATAGATCATTTCTGTCTCGTGCTGCACAAAACCACAGTAACATCCGTACAGTAGCACTGTGTATCAGCTGTTTACAGCATACACTGCAAAAGTCATTCATTTTAGAGTCCAGAAGAGATCAGATCATCCATTATTTTTGATACTGTTGTTTAAACCAGTGGTCCCCAACTTTTTTTGTGCCACGGACCAGTTTTACGTCAATATTTCAATATTTCGTGGACCGGTGGGTGTGGGGCCATATGGGAGAAGACACAGCGCACGTGTTTGAGTAATCCTTTATTATTAGTCTGTTTACATCTCCAAAGCTCAAAATGTTCTGTTCCACCTTGTGATGTCATGAAGCGGTAGTTTTCAAGTTAACAGCTCCTTTTACCTTTAATTCAGTAAAGATTTCCAGGGAATTCCAGGGCTGAAATTATCCAAATGATTCTAGTGAAGGTGTATGGAGTTTAAAACACAGTGTAGCATTTCCTGTATTACCACATGACATCACAAGGTGGAACAGAGTGTTTTTTGTTTGAGAAAAGAACTCAGCCTAAATACGCAGGGTTTGTGTGTTAAACATTTGCGGATGAAACAAAACACAACTCTAGGTATGTTTGTGATGAGGAAACAACGTTATAACAGATAAAAAATATCATAATATGGGCCCTTTAACAGTGATGTGAAACAGACAGTTAATCCGAACATAAGCAGATCCATGTGACTCCATGTCTCACTGTCTCTGCCTCCTGGTTAAACTCGTGATGTGGGCTGGAATCTGATGAATTTCAACAATGATAATATACATTTTGTTGGACAGATCAAGAAAACTCAACCTTTTTTAGTGCAATCAGCTATAGTTTTCATGTATTTTGTATGTTGCTTGCTTTGAGAACTGTACAAATTTACAGAATAAATTAATTTGTTTTTGTAAAGTGAATTGATAAACTTAGAGAACCACAATATGATGTTTTGTTACTGCAATAAAAGTAGCAGATTCAATATCCTTAAGGAGGAATGTCCAATTTTGATTCACTTCACTAGAATAATTTGGATTATTTCAGCCCTGGTATTGCCAATCTCTACTGAACTAAAGGTATAATGTAACTATTAACCTGAAAACTACCGCTACGTGACATCACAAGGTGGAATAGAGCATTCTGAGCTTTGGAGATGTAGACAGACTACTAATAAAGGATTATTCAAACATGTGAATGAAACAAAACACAACTTGGGGTAAGTTTTTGATGAGGTAACAACATCAAAACACTGCTTAAAGCTCACAAGGGTAAATTTCATGTAATATAGAACTTTTAAAATATCTCAACAAAGAGCTGGAGAAGACTTCGTGTGCTCTGACTTCTGTGTAATTGCTTATCTGTTATCTGCTTTCAGATCGCAGAGGCCTACTCTCTCCAGGAAGACTGTATCCTTTCAAATCCACGCTAACATGGTTATTTAATATCTTCTTATATCTTTTTGTGAATGTGACATTAGAGCTTCAGAGTAATATAAACATGCAAAAATACAATTAGCATCGTGCTGGTTGCAAATTACTTATTTGTACTTCTTAGGCATGGGAAGATAGTATGTATAAGATCAGATAAAGGAAAGAGGCATCTGAATTTCACAACAAAGTCACATCTGTCTGAAGGTAAAAAAAGAATGGAAATCTAGGTCATGCATTGTAACTATAGTGTTCTGTTGCCTTACTGTTCACAAGTTTAAAGCTAGTATCAGAAATGCAGGTTGAGTTTTGCTAAAATGATTACTATAAACTGAAGAAAACATCATCCGATCACCATTAGTCAGTATCTGCAACAATGTCCGTGCCATAATGTTATTTGCCGGACTATTTTTAGTAGTACCTGGGGTTGTCTGCTTTACATTTGGCTAAAATAAAACTGCAAACCTGCTAAATTGCATTGAGTGTTACCAGACAGGCTTCTTTTACTGCCCAGCTACTGTTCTACTTCTGCAATTCTAACTCATAGCTGTGTCCTCCTGCAATATGCAAAATGTAACAACCCAGAAAACAGAACTAAACATTTAAAAGTGGAGCCTGATCTGTAGCACATATCCTCCTGTGGCTGGGCGGTGCCTGTTGTTTGTATCGAGCAGTGGGAGTTTCTTCTGGTCTGTTTGGGCCGTCTCCATGGAAATGGCTCTGGGCTGGACCTGCTGCGAACAGGGAAGTTTATGTTCATGTTCAAAGCTGTGGGAGGACAATGGATAGTGGTACTTGGACTACTTTGTGTGAATTTCAGTTGTATATGTAGAGGTTTTAATAGGTCTATCGCAAACTTTACCTATCCATGTATCCGGATATGAAGTTCACATGTTCAGATAAAAGATGGGTTACAGCAATTTTCCATAAATATACAAAAGCATGATACAAAACAATGCACTGCAGCTTCACAAATCTGATGTGCAGTAGTTTCATAAACAAAGTGCAGGCTGATTGTGATAAGGGGGAGTTCAGGGAACAGACAAAAAACGAAAATGAAACTTATTAAATGTGTTAATGCGACAAATATTGTATTTTCAAAACAATAAAAAGTAACATAGCGATTTAAATAGCAATTAACAACCCACAGAAGTGTATTCTTTAAGCTGGCATGTTGCATTTGTCCTTAACTCTACTGCGTTCAGACCAGTTGGCTATTCAGTTTCTGGAGCTGGAGAAGCTATACCATGAGCGACTCCTGTCCAACCTCACCGCCCTGCAGGAGAACTGGGGTACTGTATCCATACCACTGTTACACATACAGGGTATTTTCCCAACCCTGTAGCCATAGGTGGTTGGGAGGAATTCTTTGGAGGAATTCACTGTATCTGAGCCAAAGGAGGGTCCCAGTCCAGAGTGCTTCCAAAAACATAGGAATGCTTTTGGCAAAAATACAAGAAATAACTCACCTCGTACCACTGCAAAGTCCTGCTAAAGGTGCACTATGTAACTTTTTGGTTTGGGGTCCATCACTTGCTTGTTTCTATGTCTGTGTCATTGCTCTGCCTGGAATATTCCACAGTATGGCATTAAACAGCTCTACCTTACATTTATTCAGGTGCAGGTGGCTTAATAGCTCAAAAATATCCAGAAAAACAGGAATTCTGACTGTGAGTGGGGTCGCCTCTCCACAGATCTGACCTGTAGCTTGGTCCGGTTTGGTCACCATCCATCCATCCATCCATCTTCTCCCGCTTAATCCGGCTGGGTCGCGGGGGCAGCTTGCTGCCCAATACTCACAGCACCTGACCCCCCCATGAACCCCTCTGCAGGTGGTGAGCCCACAGGAGGGTGGACAACATGGTCCTTGATGTTAGTTCATAGGGGTGCGGGCATGTTTTGGTCTCAGATTAAAAAAATGTTAAAAATACTGTGGAACATTTCAGACAACGCAATAACATCTCCATGGAGAAAAGTATTCAACAGACTCTCCACCAGAAAAGTTACACAATGTACCTTTAAGAGACAAAGTTTAGTTTAAACCAACAATTTAGATCTACTGTAAATACAACATTTGAGTGGGATTCAGTTTATAAGATTGATGCCTACATTCATTGAACATAATTTTGAGGAAAACTATACAAAATATCTACAAAATTTAACAGAATTTCTGGTAATGTTTGTACTAAATAATGTTGTTTTTTTAACCTTCATTTAACGAGGAAAGTCGCATTGAGATCACTAATCTCTTTTTCAAGGGAGTCCTGCCATGCACACATCACTTTCATACTAGGCAATGTGGGTGAAGTGTCTTGACACAACAACAGTTTTTACCACTGATGGGAGACCACTGGGAATTCCAGATGCCACACATCTGGAATTCCCAGTGGTCTCCCATCCAAGTACTAACCAGGCCCGGCCCTGCTGAGCTTCTGAGATCTGATGGGATCAGGCTTTGACAAACCGGTATGACCATGTTTAATCATTGTTTTCTAGAGAGTCAATGGAAGGAGAAGAATGGTGATGAGGGAGTATTGCCTTCAGATGGAGACGGTCACATGGACACTCTGAGCCAAATCTGCAAGAATCATCTCAGGTAATACAACTAAATACAACTTGTACTGGCAGGCTAATAACCTATGATGAAAAACAATACTATTTAAAAAAAACAAGTCTTCCTTAGGAATTAATTAAACTAATTATATCAAATTTAAAGTAACTTTTCTGGTGGAGGGTCCGTCGAATACTTTTCTCCATGGAAATGTTAGTGCTTAGTGCTTCATCTGTAATGTTTTCACATTATGATATTAAACTTTTCTATCTTCATGGAGACCAAACCAGACAGAGTTACAGGTCAGATCTGTAGAGGCAAATAAAACCACCTGTTATTGAGTAAATATGAGGTAGATCTGTTTAATGTCATATTGTGGAACATTTCAGGCAGAGAAGTAACATCTCCATAGAAAGAAGCAGGTGATGGACCCCCAACCAAAAGGTTACATAGGGGTGAACAGGTTTCACACATGTCTTCTACTGGCTGGAAAAAATCAAATAAACTTGCAGACGGTAGCTTTAAACCTGGGTTAATATTTTAGTATGTTGGCCCTACATGAACTCTTGTTTGTATTTTCTCTCTAACATACACTTTTATTTCAATTTTGTGCAGTCCGTCATCGTTGTCCAGCAGTAACACAGAGCAGGTAAAAGTTACAACAGTACACAGATTTTAAGTTTTAAGTGTCAAAGTGTCAATAGTTTTAAGTGTCAAATCAATCAAAGCATATTTTTATTTGTGCAGAAGACACTGGCTTCAATATTTAAAGACATCCAGAACAAGAATGATGTGCTGAAAACTTGCCAGGATGAAGGTAAACTCTTTTTTCCAGTTTCCAGTTTAATTTCCTTAACATCACAAAATTAAGGTATTATTTCTTGGTTTAAAAGTTTGATATTTCTTTGAGTGCAATTTTAGTGTAAAATATTGTGAATTCAGACTTCATAATAAATGAATGGATCATTATAATTCATTTGGCCCTTAGAAAGCCAAAGTCTCATTCTTTTTTGCTGCAAAATAACAATCTTGTTTGTCTTTAATAATTTTCTACCTGTCTCTGGGACAACTGCATCTACATTTCCTGGTTTCTTCCTGAAATATAAATGAAAGGTTTTCAGATTGAGAGAATATGTGAAAATACTTCTGCAGGCATAGCTGGAGTCCCAATTCATAACACATTTTAAAACATAGGCCTACTATACATTAGAATGAATTATGTAGTGACATCACGCTGTGGAGTGGGGGGTCCACATGTATGTCTGTGGTGGAATTCAACTGTTTCCATGGTGACATAATGAAAATATAGAAAATACTGCCAAATACAAAACATAAACAAAGTTAAATACAATTAGCATACAGTTAAAGTGGGATCAACACAAGTGTTTGTTGTCCTGTTTAGGTCCTTAATTTTCAACTAAAAATATGAGTGAGACTAAGTGAAACAAGAGCTCCGCCAGCGGGGAAAAATACGCCCGTAATAATCAATAGGGAAATCTGGCTCTTGCAGTAGGAGTATGAGTATGACATCATCACATTCTAGAATCGGAATTCCACCAATCAGATTGCAGCAACAGAACTTAAAGACACTACAAAGCTTTAATGTGTCAAAGCTCAAAGAAGCAGAGAATGTGGGTTGTTCTCGCTTTCAGCAGCAGAACATTTGAGAAGAGAGTTCAGATCTACGGCAAGAGGGAAACAATAATCCTATACATTGTAAACAACAGAAAAGCACATTGATATTTTGATATTTTATTAAATCAGATCTTTATGGTCAGATTGTGTTAAAACAAACGTCAGATTAAATCAGAAAGAAAAGTGCCATCTTCACATTTTAGAATCTGTAAAAAAAAAAAAAAAAAAAAAAAAAAAAAAAAACAGTTGCCGCCATCTTCAGGACTCTACACGGCAACAACACAGTCCCATCCATGTTTTCAATGGTTTGTTCCTATAACATGAACTTCTTCCAGTGGACAGGCTGAAATCCCAGCTGATGGAGGCCAAGGGCAGGGCTAAGTTCCCGCGCTCAGAGCTTGTAGATGGCGCTGTAGAGGACGTGTTTGAGGAGGGGCAGGAGGTGGAGGAGACCACCCCAGAGGAGGAGGAGCTCAGGGTGGAGTGGCCCACGGGAGTTCCCCAGGCCTCCGAGAAGGACCTCGCTAAGCTCTCCAACAAAGAAGGGGTATGCATGTCTATGAAGTGTCTATCTACATTTTGTTCAGAGAAGTGCCAGAGTTTTATGCTTCCTTTGTATTGATCCTGGTCATTATCTGCTTTAAGGTTTGGCGTTGGCTATTTTAAGTATAGTATGGCCTACAGTTAACCTCCAGTGCTATCTATGGGTTTCAGAAGGTTAGTCTCAGATAGTTGGGTCTGGAGAGACATTGTCATGTAGCTCTGGTTACCGTGGTAACATGTTAGCTTCTGTTGCTATGAACAGGTCTAAAATAATATATACTATAGATATATTTTCCTGTTTTATGTTTTATTTTATGGGGTAAGTGGAGATAAGAGTAGTAGGTGGCAAATCTGTTTTTTATGGTATCCCTGCTCACATTTTCCTAACCCTAACCATGACTTTCGTTTCCTAACCTAAAATGTAAAATAGTATTTCTTTTTTAAATTCAGAAATGAGAAAGAAACATGTCGTCAACAACCAATATGCATATGCATGGGATTCAGCTTCCTGATTATAGGTGCCACTTTGAGCACTTGTCACCATTTAAACAATATTATTTTGTTTTGAATAGCTAATTGTTATGGCAATGGCACCATTTTTTCATCACTCAGAAACCCATGGATAATGTCCCAATTTCCTAACCAAGTCTACATCATTCATGAGTTTCAGCTTCCTGTTAAATAAAACATTTTGAAACCTTTTCCCATTTAAAATATTTAATACATTTGGTTTTAAATTGTTAAACGCTATTGCAACGATCCAACTAATTAATCATTCTGAAACGGTTTATGTTAGAGTGTCGGCAGGGACGTGTTTGCTGTGATTGGTCATTTGAAGTGGTACACTTTAAGAACACATGTTTTTAACTATTACAAACCAATACATTTTGGTCATCTTTTAATGGGCCATCTCTTACATACAGACCACATCAAAACTTGGACTAAATCTGGGATCAGGACTTAACAAGGCCCAACAACAAGGACCAAACCAAGACAAGTGTGAACGCACCCTTAAGGCTTATTTATGCTCCACCTTCGTACATAAATAGATCTGCGCATCCCAAGTGTCCCAAGTGTAGTAACGTCACTGCATTTATATTATTTCCAAACGTGTCAAGGCTGTGTTCTGGTAAATAACCACCAGAGCGGTCAAAAGTTAGTTTAGAGAATTAACCAAAACGGAAGGAATAGAGCAACAAATAAACAAACATGAAGGCACTTAGTTTTCCATATCTATTGGAAAAGAGCCAAAAACATGAGGTGAGCATTTATTTGTTTTGCAGCTGGTTTATAATCACTTTTTAAAAAACTTTAGCATCCACTCTTGAGCTGTGTTCACTACTGTCCCTATGGTGCTATGCACATGCATAGCTCCGTTGCTAAGACTCCACATGTTCTGAGGATGGACAGAAGTCTGTGCTTAATAATAATTTATCCATATGCATCTACAAGGTAGAGTAAAAATGAGCCTTAACTTGACAATGTTGACTTAAAGGGGCACTGTGTAACTTTTCTGGTGGAGAATCTGTCAAATGTTCTTCATGGAGATGTTATTGCTTTGTCTGGAATGTTTCACAGTATGTTATTAAACCTTTCTATCATCATGGAGACCAAACCAGACCAGGCAACCCCACTCACAGTCAGAATACCTGCTTTTCTCTGTGTTTTTGAGCTATAAAACTGCGTCATACAGTGGAAAATTCCTGGCAAAGCAATGATATATCCATCGAAACAAACAGGTGACAGACCCGCCACGAAAAGTTACACAATGCACCTTTGCTGCGTGTTGGCAAGGGTCCCCTCACATCCTGTACACCTCATCTTTCCTTCCTGTTCCATTGTGTTTTGTTTCAACGTGTCATCACCTCTGCGCTGTCAAACCTTATGGCCTTAAAGATTTATCAAGCAGTTATTTCGTTACATTAGTTTTAATTGAAAAAAATATATACCATAGAATACCATAGCTACTGGGTTTACCTTTTCACAGATCTAACCTGTAAGTTGGCCTAGTGACGTTTCCATGGTGATAAATAAGTTGATTGCCTTACTGTTAGCATATCCAGCCCAAAGCACTAACATCTCGATACAAGCAGGTGGTGGACCCTTTACCAATAATGTTAAGCAGTCTTTAATTTGCAGTAAAAGTCTGCAAGTCTTTAACACAAATCAAATATTTATATATGGAGAGATTTGGCTACAGGGGCAGTTACAAGTTATACAGTGTGGAGTGGATTGGTGAGGTCTGTCATCATTTGCATTTGATATTTAGTTATACAGATAACACAGATATATCAGTGTTTTTTTGTTGTTTTTTATCCTAAAAAAGCAATTATAGAACTTATGCATGGTACAGCTCCTATGCAGTTAAAAGACAGAGTAAAGAGTGATAATGAAAAGCTCTGACCTGATTAAAATGAATGAGCACATTGCAGTGAAATTGAGTAATTTCTGCAGCTGTTAGTCTTATCTGTGTATTATACATGAGCTGTTAACTCAGACGGGGTAACTGGGCCAATTGCGTGCTGGCATGACATTGTGATTTTTGTAATTATATCTAGCTAGCTATGATGTAGTGACCATGAAGTTAAAGGACTTTATCTGAATATTTCATTAACATGATTTTTCTGTTTTTTTCTGTACAATGTAATGTATTGGTTCTGTGACTTATGTGACCAAAATGTACAAATGCAGAACAAGCTCCTCACTTGGGTTTGCCAGATTCACTGACTGAAAAGCAGTTTGCAATAAAGCCAAATGGCCTTTCTATGATAAAATGTGTCTATATAGTCTTATATAGCAACAAATGGAATCTCGGTTTCAGATGTTTTTTTTTTAACCAGCAGCAGCCATGGACTTTATAAAAAAATGGAGTGTGACTTTGGGAGTACCTATGTTCCCACGGCCCATTGGTCCCACAGCCCATTGGTCCCACAGCCCAATGGTCCTGTGACATTACCCATAGCATTCAGCACGGCGGCTAGTGTGTTAGCTGTGCCCACTCATATATATGGTCTGTGATAGCAGCACATGTTACAGCCATTTAGTGCTGTGATGTAAATCAATTATAATGAATAATAAATGGATCCAATTTATTTGGCACTTTTTTGGACACTCACTACCGTGCATTATTCATTCTCTCCACACTCGGTGGTTGTAAGCTATTGTAGCCACAGCTGCCCTGGAGCAGACTGATGAAAGAACCAGCCATTGGCCCCTCTAACTACCACCAATCACTCACAGACACATAGGCAATGTGGGTGAAATCTCTTGACACAATGTTTTTTGCCACTGGAACCACACTGTTGCACCTGGAATTCCCAGCAGTCTCCCCTCCAAGTACTAACCAGACCTGGCTCTGTTTAGCTTCTGAGATCTGACCAGATCAGGCTTTGACAAGCCGGTATGGCTTTCAATCCTATTTTTTATTTTATAAAACAGATATATAATCCCATTTTACACAGACCCATTTTACACACCATTTCAAATAGTCACATTTATTCTTCCATAGTCTGAAATCTGCTCAAAACATCCTCATGCAGAGGACTGGCTGACAGCCTGAAACTTATTATTGAGGGTTGAAACTATTGTATATTGATTTAGTTAGAGTTTAGATATTACTGAATTTGATTTTGGAAAAATGCACTACCATGTTTCTTCTATTCTGCTTTTAAATGTCAGAATTCGTCCCCCGATGGCCTGGTGTCCATCCTGAAGAGGAGGAGGGCGTCTCTGGATGGGCTGCCTCCTCCCAGCAGCACAGCCACAAAACACAACGCAAAACGCAAAGTCCGATTCAGCGAGCCAGACGATGCCATGGACCACGGTATGAAATAAGAACATATTAAATACAATGACTACACATTCTTGTTAGAAAACAACAAACCCATGTAGAAAATATCCAAAAGTCAGTTTTACAGTAGGACAGTAGGAGTGGATTGTAGATCGAAACTAATAGTTTATTAAGAATGACTCAAGCTTTCTAACCACTTGATTAACATCCTAACTCTACAACCTTTAATTAAGTAGTCCCTAAATGTCATTAATTCTTGAAAAACTATTTGTTCATTGTGAATTGCATTTTGATGATTTTTTCAAGACTAATTAAAGTGGCGGTACCTGATTTGGTTTGATTGATTTGGGCTAAGTCTTTGTCTTGTCTTGTCTCAGCTGTAAACTGCCTGCATCTACTTATAAAGCATTTAATTGTCTGAGAATCAGGAAGTATGCCATTAGCATGTTAGTTGTTGTTCACTTTAAGCACTTTTAAGGTGTAGCTACTACAAACTGGTCACAATTTTTTTTATTAATAATCATGTGTTTTAATTACCCCATGATTTAAATTCATAGAAGGCACATGCACACAGTTATGTGTGTGCCTGGGTGTGCAATTGTGGGCACAGCAATTATCCAAGGTATAAAGTATTATTGCGTTTTGTTAGGCACAAGCACATGCACACAGTGATGTGCATGTACCTGTGGATAATAATTATATACAAGTTATATACAGTGAAAGATTCTGCTGTTGTAGATGCTAATAAGCAAATGCTTCAGCCCTTTTAGGCTATGTACGCTTCTATGACTAAACTACATGTAAGACAAAAGACCAAATAAACTAATGTGGTAATTATGATGTTTTTACACATGTTAATATTCCACTCTAATATTTCTCTCTTTCCAGATGAAGTTGGAGGGGACTCCTGTCTTATTCTGCTGTTTCTGTGTCTGGTGACTGTGGTGATCAGCCTGGGAGGGACTGCACTCTACTGCACCCTGGTGGACACATACTCTAACATCTGCATTGACTTCACTCAAAACGTGGACTTCTACTTTTCATATATGTGGAGGTTTTTCCAAGGGCTCGGACACTGGCTGCCCTTCAGAACTTAAGTGCGATCAGTCTGCACTATTGAACCACTGGTGAAATATCTAAAACAGTCACAGTAGCCTAATCTCCAGCCAACCACTCCTGACCAAAGTCCTGCATACAAGCGGTCACTCCACTCTTCCTGGCAGGTTGGCCTTTTTAATTTGTTGGAATATAAGACTATTTTATTACTGATATGTTTAAAACCTTCTGGAAAAGAAACCAAAATGTACTACCCTCCTCTATTTGAACTGGCATGTGTTCACCTACTTTATTACCCTGATTGTGTTTTTTTACACCGTGGCTTGAATCCTGTCCTTTATAACAGAAAGAGACTATTTGATTTGACATTATTGCTGGCTGTTCAAATCCTGTTTTTGATACATCTGGATCCTCCTCTGTAATGTTTTTTTTTTGTGGAAGTGTGTATATATCCACACTCAACCGCACTAATGCACACACAATTGTTTGCAAACTGGCTTTAGAATTAATTATGGTTAATGGATCAAACCAGATCAAACCAAATCCGGATAAGCAGAAGAAGATGGATGGATCAAACCAATTATTCTATCTGCTTGATCTGAGAAGGAGAGTAGCCAAGTTATGTGTACTGCTACTTCATAATACACAGAGGTAAATTTGATTATTCTATTCCAGTACTGAGTAACTTAATCTCTGAGCCATGTCAAATATTGTAATGAAACAAACAATATTAAAAAGGTTCTACAAATTCAGTCAAGATAACAAAATGTATTACTACCTTGTTTCAACAGTTTAGGCAACACATTGAAATATTCAGCAGAGTAGCACAAGATAGTGTATTACTTAATAAAAGTAAAATAAAAAATGATTTGTTCGTACTGAGCATAGCAATAATTTATTTTTAGTAAATGTTTGATTTTCTAAATACTGCTAAGCTCCATACAGCAAATACCCCGGATGAAATATATAATGTTGTTTCTGCACCTTGCCAGTGATCAAATTTGAATTTTGAGACTTCTTATTTTATATTTTGCTACTGAGATGAATGAACACCCTTCTACAACCTTCTACAAGCTTCTAATAATAAAGAGTAATTACTGCTAATAATGCCCAGGTTAATGTTAGACTGTAGCACTCTGCAGTCTACACTGATTCTACATATGCATCCACTCCCTGTAAAAATGTCAGTGATTCTCAAACTGCGGTTCACTGTCCCCTTCTGGTAGATCCCTTTGGTAGTTTTGAAGTCTAGTTTGGTCAGACCATGATGGGAAAGCAGAGATCTCAAAGGAGGACTTTACTTGTTTTATATCCACTGTTCCACTATGCTACACAGTTTAGAGGTATGGCAGCAATCAAAAATACAAGACACAAGAGATTTTAGGTTTAAAATTTATTTTAAAGTTTCTGTAATTGTTACATGTTGTGCTTATAACATGTTTATTGTTAAATGTAGCATGTTGCTGAATCATTAAGATGACATGTATGAAAAAACCACCACCCAGTTATGTGATTAAGACTGATCAAACCAAAACCTTTTTTTAAACTGAGACTTCTTCTTATTGTTTGTTGAAGAAACACAGGTGATAACCAGGGCCGTCGTTTCCTTCATTGATGTTTTGTTGGATCACATTGATCCCAGCCTCATCAAAAGGTTTAATGGCACAGGGAGAGGTAAGGAGCAGCACGCTTTTCACTGGAGGATAGCTAGCTTCTTTCTTGTACCACAGGTAGACGGGTTTCCCTCCTGATCCGCTGTTCAGGTTCACTTCCACACATGTGTACCCCTGATACTTGTAGTCGTCTGTACGGTTGGATATCTTCAGATCAGTGAGGGCTTTCTTGGCATCAGTGGTGTGACGATACCACAGGAAGTTAGTGCTGTTTTTCATTGGCAGTGTATTGGTGGGATCATCAATGCGGATGTAGCCTTCACTGAATTTGCTCAAATCTGAGCCAAAGAAGTTGGTGGCAGTGACATCACAGATGTAGGTCCCCGCGTCTCTCTCCATCCAGAGATACAGCCACCTTTCTTTGGCCCTACTCAGGTTGTGCCCAACTCTCTCCCTGCCGAGTTTCACCTTTTCTGCCTCTTCTTTATCGCTGGTGGAGACATCAATACTGCGGATGGGTTTGTCAAACTCAGTGTTGCCGCTGAAGTACCAGAGGAAGACTTGTCCTCCAAGGTCAACCTTGTTGTACCCTGCATTTATCAGGCCTTCTGACATCTCTTCTTCAAAGCTGACCTGAATCCTGGTGATGGGGGACCCATCAGGCAGCTTTCTGTACCAGATGAACACACCATTGCTTGAAGGAGCACATGGTGAATTCAGATTGACATCAATTTTATAATAGCCTTGGCTTTGCAGGCCTTCTTCCTCGGACTGATTAAGAGACGCCTTAATGCAGGTGATATACTTGGCCATGTTTGCACAACTATGAGAAACAAAATACAAATTACTTACACATTAAAGCTCCAATATTACACAAAACTGACTCCTGGGCTTTCAGCCATCCTGAGCTAGACATCATCTCCAAAGCCCTAAACGCTCCTGTGATGTCTTGTAATGTCATATAGTGGTGGCTTTCAAGCTAACTACCTTTTACCCTTTGTTTAGTAGAGACGGGCAATTCCAGGTCTGAAATCATCCAAATGATTGTAGTGAAGGTGTATGGAGTTTAAAAACACAGTAGAGCACTTCCTGTATTACCACATGACATCACAAAGTGGAACAAAACACAACTCCAGGTATTTTTGTGTTGATGAAGCATTATAATATAGATCAGAATATAACATCATTTAGACTCTTTACTAAAAGTTACTGAGTTTTATTTAATTTCAACAAAAAATAAGATAGTTAAAAATGAATCTCTACTTACAAGTTCTGGAAGAACCTCAGGAGTTGGATGTCAGAGTTGAATTCTGCTGTGCCCTTGTTCATGTCTCCAGGGTTTATATGGGCATCAGAGAGGCCTGGCCCTTGGGTGGAGCCCTGATCATTTCTGTTTTTCTGTTGTATGGTGACATCATTTAATCTTATATAACCCAACTCCTAGAGACAGTATCATACATTATGTTGCTCTGTTCCATTTTATTTTATAGCTTCAGGTTTTATTTAAAAATATATATTTCACACAAGACAAATAGATACATTAAATGTATGTTAACTTAGATGTTAATGTAGTGCTTTTCTTAATTATTATACACAGCTCACAATTCTTAATATAACAATAATACAACTCATTTATATGATATTAGCAACAACATCCTCTCATGTTGTAAACTGCTGTTGTTGAAATGATGATTATTGCTCCTCCTGCTTCTGTGTCTCTTCACATTCACCTTTTCCCTTTAAGAGACACATGTTAAACTGACCCCTCATCTGCCTCTGAAAGTATTCAAACCTTTCTTTAAACCGTATTTATTTCAAATGTTTGATTTGCTTTTACAAAAAAAAGCACATTGTTTTTCACCTCAGGAAATGTAATGGTTACCCCATTTAAATTAAAATTCAAAAAAGTTTATTGTCAAGTCTTCATCTGAAACATGAAGAACTGAAATTATGTTCCTCACTCACACACAGTGTATCAATAAATATATAATATAATAATATACATAAATATGAATAATATATCTTTAATAATTATATTAATATTATTATATAGTATCTTTTGTCCATATGGAATTTCTGCTTTAAAAAAAAGAAAATAAATAAAACATTGGCTAAAAATCTGCGTTTATTGCAAGTGATTTTCTTTTTGTTAAGTCTGAAAATGAGTCTTAAATTAAAGTAACTGTAACAACAAGGAGGAACAAGGATATGACTGTCATGAAGGGACAAACCCTACAGAGAAAGATAAAAAAAAAGATTGATAGGTGTGCTTTTCTTTTCAGTTTAAGAAATATGTTGGCACCATCTAGAGAAGGAAGTTGAACTTAAGATAGATGTGGCCATTTTAGATCTCACATCATCATAACATGTGAAATATGTAATATTGGGTATTGGGTCCTAAACCCTGAGCCCTTTTCTAGATATATTTAGCATATAGTCCCTTTACAATATCCTTTACAATGTCAAGAACAATTAAAGCCGCTCGCGGCAATGATGGCCCTCGCCCCGGCGCGCACGCCCCTCCCAGGCAACCGCTGAGGTCTCGTGACCGCCCTGGCACGACACTCTCTCCTCCCGACAGCTCGTCCACCAGAAAAATTACATAGGGCACCTTTAATATTTGAAAATGGGAACGATCTAGAGCCAAATTATAGAAACTAGGCCACAGGTCACATGACTTTTATAATCAAGAGCACTGTCGAACTAAGACTGCATAAAAACAGACCCTCCACCAGAAAAGTTACATAGTGCGCCTTTAAACATATTTTGGGGGGGAGTATTTGCCCCTTTGTGGCCAACCATGGAAAATACCCCATATCCATAATGTATTTTTTTGGTCGGAGACACGCATAGAATTTAATACCCATATTTGGTACGAATCCGATAATGTTGATGTTTCATGTCTGGATAGGGGGCGCTATAGAGTTCACTTTTCATATACTTTATAGTTTATTATATTCAGTCCATGTTCAAGCTTTAGTTATTCAAATTTCAGCACAATCAGACGAACTCTGTGCGTGTAGTAATTTTGGAACTATTTATTGGGGGAGTCTTTGCGCCCCTCCTGGCCAACCGTGGGAAACACCCCATATCCATAATATATTTTTTGCTCGCTTTGATACAGAGAATTGAATACCCAAATTTGGTCCAAATCCGATAATGATGTTTTTTAGGAGGTCATCAAAGAAAAAGGAAACGAAGGTGTTATTCGCCGGCGTGCTACGGACAAACCGTGAAAAACTGCGCTGAGAAAAATGATGCGTTTGTGGACCCACATCTGTAGATGTGACGTGTCAAATCTGAGCTCGTTTGGACCAAAACCAAGACACTTGAAGACTTTGGCGTACACGCAGTCAAAACGGCGGTGGATTTTTTATTCAATATGGCCGACTTCCTGTTGGTCATAGAGACGTGCTCCAATTCATCTTTTGGCTTGTCTCATGGTTCTCTGTCACTGTCCCGAATTTCGTTTCCCTGCGACAAACTTTGATAGTCCCATCTCCCATAGGGATCCAATTCTAGGGGGCGCAGTTGAGTGAGGCCACTTTGGTCATTGTTGCGATGACCGTTTTATTGAATTTTTCACCGGGCCGGTCGATTCTATACCCCCATGTGAGACTTTTCGTTGATGTTCAGGGGGTCAAATCTGCATTTCTTTGTTTATACAGAACGAAGAACAATGTTAACTTAAAGCCGCTCGCGGCAATGATGGCCCTCGCCCCGGCGCGCACGCCCCTCCCAGGCAACCGCTGAGGTCTTGTGACTGCCCTGGCATGACTCTCTCCTCCCGACAGCTCGTCCCCCAGAAAAATTACATAGGGCACCTTTAATATTTGAAAATGGGAACGATCTAGAGTCAAATTATAGAAACTAGGCCACAGGTCACATGACTTTTATAATCAAGAGCACTGTCAGACTAAGACTGTTCATAAAAACAGACCCTCCAACAGAAAAGTTACATAGTGCACCTTTAAACATATTTTGGGGGGGAGTATTTGCGCCCTTTGTGGCCAACCATGGAAAATACCCCATATCCATAATGTATTTTTTTGGTCGTAGACACGCATAGAATTTAATACCCATATTTGGTACAAATCCGATAATGTTGATGTTTCATGTCTGGATAGGGGCGCTATAGAGTTCACTTTTCATATACTTTATAGTGTATTATATTCAGTCCATGTTCAAGCTTTAGTGATTCAAATTTCAGCACAATCAGAGAAAGTCTGTGCGTGTAGTAATTTTTGAACTATTTATTGGGAGTCTTTGCGCCCTCCTGGCCAACCGTGGTAAACACCCCATATCCATAATATATTTATTTGCTTGCTTTGATACAGAGAATTGAATACCCAAATTTGGTACAAATCCGATAATGTTGACGTTTCTTGTATAGGCTAGGTGGCGCTATAGAGTAACTTTTCATATGCTTTATAGTTTATTATAATCAAGCCCTAATCAGGTATTAGTGATTCAAATTTCAGCACGATCAGACAAAGCCTGTGTGTGTAGGCATTTTTAAACAATTTTTTTAGGGAGTCTTTGCACCCCTGGTGGCAAACAATGAAAATTGCACCATGTCCATAATATAAGATTTTGCTTGAAATCATGCATAGAATTTAATCCCCAAATTTGGTACAAATCTGATAATGTTGATGTTTCTTGTATAGGCTAGGTGGCGCTATAGAGTAACTTTTCATATGCTTTATAGTTTATTATAATCAAGCCCTAATCAGGTATTAGTGATTCAAATTTCAGCACGATCAGACAAAGCCTGTGTGTGTAGGCATTTTTTAACTATTTTTTTATTGAGTCTTTGCACCCCTGGTGGCGAACAATGAAAATTGCACCATCTCCATAATATAAGATTTTGCTTGAAATCATGCATAGAATTTAATCCCCAAATTTGGTCCAAATCCGATAATGTTGATGTTTCACGTATACACTAGGTGGCGCTACAGAGTTCACTTTTATTATATTTCATATTTCATCACATTCAGGCCGGGATCACACAATAGTGATGTGAGTTTGAGCTCTGTAGGCCAAAGCCTGTGGCCGTGAGAGGGCATCAAAGAAACAGGAAACGAAGGTGTTATTCGCCGGCGTGCTACGGACAAACCGTGAAAAACTGCGCTGAGAAAAATGATGCGTTTGTGGACCCACATCTGTAGATGTGACGTGTCAAATCTGAGCTCGTTTGGACCAAAACCAAGACACTTGAAGACTTTGGCGTACATGCAGTCAAAAGGGTGGTGAATTTTTGATCCAATATGGCCGACTTCCTGTTGGTCATAGGGCGGTGTGACAATGACATTTTCTGCTTGTCTCCTTGTTTTCTATCACTGTCCCGAATTTTGTCGGCCTACGCCAAAATATGCTTTTCAGCTCCCCATAGGCTTTCAATTTTTGACTTTTCCAGGGGGCGCTGTCGAGTAGGGGCACTTTGGGCATTGTCGCGATGCCCGTTTTATCAAATTTTTCGCCGGACCAGTCGATCTGATACCCCCATGTGAGACTTTTCGTCGATGTTCAGGCCCTCAAAATCGCGATCGTTTGCAAAGAAAAATAATAATAATAATAATAATATAGCGTAAGAAACTGACGAAGAACAATAGCCCTCGCCACTTCGTTAGGCGAGGGCCAATTAAAGCACTACCATCAGGAAAATCACCAGGCCCAGACAGGTTTACATTGGAATTTTATAAATGCTATGCAAAAGATCTAATGCCCCTGTATCGATGTTGATGGAGGCGTATGGTTCACTATCACATCCTTAAATCAAGGTATTATTATATTGGTATTAAAAAGACAAAGATCAAACTGACTACAAAAATATCAACCCATTAGCTTAATCTCAGCAGTTTGCCTAATAATTTCTAAAATCGGTTTGACAAAATATGTTCTAGTATTCACCCAAGTGGGATTTGTAAAGCAAAGAAACTCAGATTATATTCACCGGCTTTTGGATATGTAGCATGTAAAAGACTTGGACTATTCCACAGCCGTTACATCTTTAGACGCTGAAAAGCCTTTGATTGTCTCAAGTGGAGGGACATGTTCTATACACTTTTGGGGTTGATGAAACTTTCCTCAAATGGATAAAACTATTGTATTCAGATCAACAACTGCAATACAGATGTCAGATGTGTGATGTCAGATTAGACCTTAGCCTATATGAAAAAATAAAATAAATAGAAGGCTGCTTGGACTATGCTAAATGTAACAGTGGAAAAGAAAATTAAAATGTATTAAGTGTGGAGTAACTAATGCAAAATGTAAAGAATTTCAACAAAACAAAACAACTGGGCCCAGTTGAGTCCTCAAAATATAATCCACGTAAACATGGAGGCTTATTATCAAATCTTCTTAAACACAAATGGCAAATACCTTTTAGTTAGACTCTTTCATGAGCGTCTTTGAGCAAGCTGAAAACTGCACTGAAAAAAATGTCCCATCTCCACTGTTGTTTAGCACACGTCTGTTTGTCTCTGCGTGTGGATCTGTGCTGTTGGCCTCTTTATCAACAACTATTCACATAATATATTTTTCATGTTAAATTATGACACCCATGAATTACAACGATTGTTGATTTTCTTTGAGCTAGTATTTGTATGTATACAGTCAGTTACTCATGGCTCTCTTTACATTTCTAACATTTTTAATATATATTTCTTTGAACAAATAGCTTAATCAGGAGTGCAAAACACTCATAAGTAAAACATACTCTCAGTTATATCAAACTAATTTTGACATAAAACAACAAAAAATCCCCCAAGTGCCACATGTCTTGTCAACATGGCTGAACAAATGAAGTTTGAGCTTTTAACTAGAGAATAAAGAAAGCAAGTTCTCTCAACTTATCATCATTCATCCACTGGAAAACACAGCAAAATAGCTGAAATGAATGAATATTATTAGGAGTCTCACAACATAATATTGTCACAGTATGAACCTCACAGCACAGTATTTGTTGTGATATTGTAGGAAAGCTCACGATATTACGATATTATACATAATAACAAGACTGACAGTCTAAAATGCTTTGACCAGTCATTTGGTACATTTATTGTCATTAGGGATGTAACGATATCCAAATCTGTATGTACCATATTTTCAAGATATACATCTTACGGTACAATATTTATTACAATATTTAGTGGAGGCTCACAAAACTGTGGATATGCCACTTTTTCCCCTAAAAACACCTTCACAAGACTTAATCCAAAGAATAAAGTTTTAAAAGTGCTTAGAACAGTTATTTCTTCATGTATCTGCACTGAAACGGAGCAAAGGATCATGGTCTATGTAGTTCCCACAGTTTTTTTTTTTTAGCTATTCCTGCATCATAACTATTCATTTAGGCAAAGAGACTTGTGATTCGATATCTTGTGATGGTTCACGATATTATTGTGAGACCTTTGATGATACGATACACCATATTTCGGTTATTGTTACATCCATAGCTATTATGCATTGAGTCAACTTTTAACGGGTTAAAAAGTTCGGTGAACTTATAATTGTAAATTCTGTTAACAAAATGAATTTTGAATTTTTTACAGTTGTGTGACCATGAGAGATAAGACACTAAATTAAAGTGAAAACTATTTCTTAGAGGGTGTGTTGAGGAACAAGGATGTGATGCTTGGAATGAAGCATATATGGAATGAAGGGACAAACTTTGTGGAATTTGCTCTGATACAAATATGTTTTTTAAAAACACATCCGTCTTTCTGTCTCTACAGTTTGCCCCTTGTTCCTCCACACTTCCTCTTAGATATTATGAACGTGGACTTTTTGTTAATTGTATTTATTGGCCCTCGCCTAACGAAGTGGCGAGGGCTATTGTTCTTCATTGGTTTCTTTATTATTATTATTATTGGCCCTCGCCTAACGAAGTGGCGAGGGCTATTGTTCTTCGTTGGTTTCTTTTTATTATTATTATTATTCTTCCGCCAAAATGATCGCATTTTTGACCCCCTGAACATCGACGAAAAGTCTCACATGGGGGTATCAGATCGACCGGCCCGGCGAAAAATTTGATAAAACGGGCATCGCAACAATGCCCAAAGTGCCCTTACTCGACAGCGCCCCCTGGAAAAGTCAAAAATTGAAAGCCTATGGGGAGCTGAAAAGCATATTTTGGCGTAGGCCGACAAAATTCAGGACAGTGATAGAAAACAAGGAGACAAGCAGAAAATGTCATTGTCACACCGCCCTGTGACCAACAGGAAGTCGACCATATTGGATCAAAAATTCACCGCCCTTTTGACTGCGTGTACGCCAAAGTCTTCAAGTGTCTTGTTTTTGGTCCAAACGAGCTCAGATTTGACACGTCACATCTACAGTTGTGGCTCCACAAACGCATCATTTTTCTCAGCGCAGTTTTTCACGGTTTGTCCGTAGCACGCCGGCGAATAACACCTTCGTTTCCTGTTTCTTTGATGCCCTCTCACGGCCACAGGCTTTGGCCTACAGAGCTCAAACTCACATCACTATTGTGTGATCCCGGCCTGAATGTGATGAAATATGAAATATAATAAAAGTGAACTCTGTAGCGCCACCTAGTGTATACGTGAAACGTCAACATTATCGGATTTGGACCAAATTTGGGGATTAAATTCTATGCATGATTTCAAGCAAAATCTTATATTGTGGAAACGGTGCAATTTTCATTGTTCGCAACCAGGGGCGGAAAGACTCAATAAAAAAATAGTAAAAAAATGCCTACACACACAGGCTTTGTCTGATCGTGCTGAAATTTGAATCACTAATGCCTGATTAGGACTTGATTATAATAAACTATAAAGCATATGAAAAGTTACTCTATAGCGCCACCTAGCCTATACAAGAAACATCAACATTATCGGATTTGTACCAAATTTGGGTATTCAATTCTCTGTATCAAAGCAAGCAAAAAAATATATTATGGATATGGGGTGTTTCCACGGTTGGCCAGCAGGGGCGCAAAGACTCCCACAATAAATAGTTCAAAAATTACTACACGCACAGACTTTGTCTGATTGTGCTGAAATCTGAATCACTAAAGCTTGAACATGGACTGAATATAATAAACTATAAAGTATATGAAAAGTGAACTCTATAGCGCCCCCTATCCAGACATGAAACATCAACATTATCGGATTTGTACCAAATATGGGTATTAAATTCTATGCGTGTCTACGACCAAAAAAATACATTATGGATATGGGGTATTTTCCATGGTTGGCCACAAAGGGCGCAAATACTACCCCAAAATATGTTTAAAGGTGCACTATGTAACTTTTCTGTTGGAGGGTCTGTTTTTATGCACAGTCTGACAGTGCTCTTGATTATAAAAGTCATGTGATCTGTGGCCTAGTTTCTATAATTTGGCTCTAGATCGTTCCCATTTTCAAATATTAAAGGTGCCCTATGTAATTTTTCTGGGGGACGAGCTGTCGGGAGGAGAGAGTCGTGCCAGGGCAGTCGCGAGTCCTCAGCGGTTGCCTGGGAGGGGCGTGCGCGCCGGGGCGAGGGCCATCATTGCCGCGAGCGGCTTTAATTTTATCTTTAATCTTTGATCTTGTAACTAAAAGCCGTTTGGTTGGTTAATTAGGTAAATGCTTCTGTTCCTTTTTGCTTGATAATCTTGTCAGGGAGTGACAAAGGGAAGTGAGTGAACATAGATGCAAATCAGATCAAGCAGTTAATAATAATAATAATAATAATGCATCAGTTTTATACAGCGCTTTTCAGGACACTCAAAGATGCTTTACAGAGCATTATTCATTCACTCCAGACCCGGTGGTGGTAAACTACTATTGTAGCCACAGCTGCCCTGGGGCAGACTGACGGAAGCGAGGCTCCAATCTGCACCATCGGCCGCTCCGACCACCACCACCATTCACGCACACACCACTTTCATACTGGGCAATGTGGGTGATGTGCCTTGCCTAAGGACACTACGACAGTTTTTGCCACTGGCGCCCCCCTGTGGCACCTGGAATTCCTTGTGGTCTCCCATCCAAGTACTAACCAGGCCCTGCTGAGCTTCTGAGATCTGACGGGATCAGGCTTTGACGAGCCGGTATGGCCAGATTATGTTGATTTTCAGGTCTCTTCCTTTCCTTTGAAATGTGTCACACCTGCATTGTTTTAACTCCACATGCAACGTCCTGCTCAGAAGGCCAATAGGAACAGAGCTGGTCACACTTCAGTAGGAGTCATCACCTCTTCACTTGTGCGTCCTCTGATCATCCCAAACTATATAAACCTCATGCTTGTATCATTCGGGGTCTAACGTCTCGGGAACATGCTGTTGGATGTTCTATTGGACATTATTTCTTGCAAGAAATAAATTGTTTATTTATTTATATAGCAATTTTCACATATGTCACAAAGACGCTTTACAGAGGAGTATTAACAGAGCATTCATCATTCACTCCAGACCCGGTGGTGGTTAAACTACTGTTGTAGCCACAGCAGCCCTGGGACAGACTGGTGGAGGCGCGGCTGCCAGACCAACACTCACACACTCAACTTTCACACCTACAGTGCAGGTTTTCGGTTGATGGGGGAAACCGGAGCCTGGAGGAAACCCATCCAGACACAGGGAGAACATGCAAATTCCACACAGAAAGGATTGAACCTGCAACCTTCTTGCTGTGAGGCATGAGTGCTAGCCACTCAGCCACCGCGCCGCCAAATTCTTCGTCTTTGCTTCAACATTCATCAGTGTTTACAGTCTTTTTCCACAACACACATCTATTTGTAAAGCCCAAAATACAAGTTACACATATTAAATTTGCATTTGTGGATATCAAAACACAGGTACAAACCAATGACTATTTGTAGATCACCCTCTGTGCATTTGTGAATATCAATGAGACGAAAGTAACCCAACATTACTGTGGATATGTAAGAGTGTATTGGAGGGCCCCCAGCCTTTTTATTTCTCACGTAGGTTAATCTAAAGTCCCTCTTATACTGTGCATCAGTGTTTCTTCAGTCACTATAATTTGATAACAAGTAGGTCTATTAACAATCACAACTTTTATTTTTAAAATCTGAAACTAATGTATGCCTGGTGAGCGTCCGTGTGCTCTATTTTGCAAAGGTCCAGGAATTCAAATGATATTAAATTCACTGCAATTTAATTAGCTTGGCTCAGAGAGACGTCAGGAAGCAGATCCTACTTGCAAGTTCTGTTTATACAATATCACAAATCCGTCAGCAGCCAATTAAAGGGAGGGTTAAAGGAGCAGTGCGTAACATTTCTAGTGGAGGGTCTGCCAACTGATGTCTCCGTGGAAATGTTATTGGTTTGTCTAGAACACATGTGTCAAACATGCGGCCCGGGGCCAGATCCGGCCCTCCAAGACCTTTAATCTGGCCCTCGGCTGATTTTTCTATTAAAATACTTAAAATGTTCAGATTTTTCTGTTAATTTTCTGCACCGTTTAGCACAGCAGCGTCTCCGGCGTTTCTGTACGTTGCGACTCCCACCAGAGCAGCACAAATGAAGACTTTCCTCTTTCCAAACGCTCTTAAAGGACGATCGTTTTGACTGTCGACCGTGACCCTCATCAGCAAAATGTCAAAAAATGAGAAAAGCAGATGCTGAGTTCAGGATTTCCCAAGAAAAATAGTCTAATTCTTATTTGTTGACAGAGGTGAATGGGAAATCTGTGCTCAGTGTGTTTGGAACAAGTGGCGTTGCTCGAGGAATATAATCTTAAACACCACTACAAGACACGGAGAAAAATACAATAACTTGAAGAGAGAACTGAGTTTTCTGATCCGGCCCTTTTGGGATCAAAGTAGGCTGCATACGGCCCCCGGACCAAAATGAGTTTCACACCCCTGGTCTAGAAGGTCCCAAGTTTCAATTAAACCTGCCTGTCATGAGGGAGAGAAACAGGCTACAGCACCATTTCAGTTCAGAAGTGACATGTCAGATCTGAGCTCATTTGGATCAAAAACGTGAAGAGACGTGAATCATTTTGCAAACACGAAGTCAAAATGGCGGCGAATTTTTGATCCAATATGGCCGACTTCCTGTTGGTCATAGGGCGGCATTGTGACAATGACATTTTGTCGAGGCCCTCAAAATCACGGCCATTTGCAAGGGGAAAAAAATGAAATAAATAAATAATAATAATAATAAATATAGCCGCAAGCGGCAATGATCGGCCCTCGCGTGCGCCTACGCTGCACCCCGCAAACAACATGCCCCACACTAACCCTAATAACCGTAAACCCCAACCACACTTTTCATCTGCTTTACAGTGTGTTATATTCAGGCTGAGATCAGGCATTAGTGATTCAAATCTCCCAGGCCAACACATCCTCCATCAGAAAAATTACATAGTGCACCTTTAAATGATTTTTGAGTCTTTGCGCCCCCTCCTGGCCAACAGTGAAAAATTCCCCTTGTCCATAATGTGTTTATTTGCTCGTAGTCATGCATAGAATTTAATTCCCAAACTTGGTACAAATCCAGTGATGTTGATGTTTCATTATACTAGGGGGCGCTATAGTGTAATTTTCCATATGCTTTATAGTGTTTTATATTCAGACCGAGATCAGCATCAGTGACTCAAATTTCAGCATGATCAGACTAAGTCTGTGCCAATGGGAGCAAATCTTCACATTGAATATTGTCTAAATTTTGATTGAACTTTGTGGCTTTGCCGCATGTAAACTGTGACAGTTACCAAAAAAAAGGAGGAAACTTTTGAAGCCGCACTTCTCTAGATGATGTAGGTGATTTTCAGCTCTTCTCTAGATGATGTACAGTGATTTTCAGCTCTTCTCTAGATGATGTACGGTGATTTTCAGCACTTCTCTAGATGATGTACGGTGATTTTCAGCTCTTCTCTAGATGATGTACGGTGATTTTCAGCACTTCTCTAGATGATGTAGGTGATTTTCAGCACTTCTCTAGATGATGTAGGTGATTTTCAGCTCTTCTCTAGATGATGTAGGTGATTTTCAGCACTTCTCTAGATGATGTAGGGGATTTTCAGCACTTCTCTAGATGATGTAGGTGATTTTCAGCACTTCTCTAGATGATGTAGGTGATTTTCAGCACTTCTCTAGATGATGTACGGTGATTTTCAGCACTTCTCTAGATCAGTGGTTCTTAACCTGGGTTCGATCGAACCCCAGGGGTTCGGTGAGTAAATCTCAGGGGTTCGGCAGGGGTCAAGACTCACATCCAACTCATATGATTTGTGATGACACGCCCCGTTTGGCCGTTATTGGCTGCAGGAAATTTTGTGCGCGCAATAGTCTTGTGACTGTCGTGATGGTACATCGTGTAATTTCTTTCTTTATATATTTTATAATATTTTCCCTCCATACTAAAAAAAGAAAGTGGTCAGACAAATATGTGCAATATGGATTCACCAATAAAATATATATACCTATGTTTTGAATTTGAAAAAAACTTTTTTTTTTCCAATTAAAAAGGGTTCGGTGAATGCGCATATGAATCTAGTGGGGTTCAGTACCTCCAACAAGGTTAAGAACCACTGCTCTAGATGATGTAGGTGATTTTCAGCTCTTCTCTAGATGATGTACGGTGATTTTCAGCACTTCTCTAGATGATGTAGGTGATTTTCAGCTCTTCTCTAGATGATGTAGGTGATTTTCAGCACTTCTCTAGATGATGTAGGTGATTTTCAGCTCTTCTCTAGATGATGTAGGTGATTTTCAGCACTTCTCTAGATGATGTAGGTGATTTTCAGCTCTTCTCTAGATGATGTAGGTGATTTTCAGCTCTTCTCTAGATGATGTACGGTGATTTTCAGCACTTCTCTAGATGATGTAGGTGATTTTCAGCTCTTCTCTAGATGATGTAGGTGATTTTCAGCTCTTCTCTAGATGATGTACGGTGATTTTCAGCTCTTCTCTAGATGATGTACGGTGATTTTCAGCACTTCTCAAGATGATCTACGGTGATTTTCAGCTCTTCTCTAGATGATCTACGGTGATTTTCAGCTCTTCTCTAGATGATGTACGTGATTTTCAGCTCTTCTCTAGATGATGTACGGTGATTTTCAGCTCTTCTCTAGATGATGTAGGTGATTTTCAGCTCTTCTCTAGATGATGTAGGTGATTTTCAGCTCTTCTCTAGATGATGTACGTGATTTTCAGCACTTCTCTAGATGATGTAGGTGATTTTCAGCTCTTCTCTAGATGATGTAGGTGATTTTCAGCTCTTCTCTAGATGATGTACGGTGATTTTCAGCACTTCTCTAGATGATGTAGGTGATTTTCAGCTCTTCTCTAGATGATGTAGGTGATTTTCAGCTCTTCTCTAGATGATGTACGGTGATTTTCAGCTCTTCTCTAGATGATGTACGGTGATTTTCAGCACTTCTCAAGATGATCTACGGTGATTTTCAGCTCTTCTCTAGATGATCTACGGTGATTTTCAGCTCTTCTCTAGATGATGTAGGTGATTTTCAGCACTTCTCTAGATGATGTAGGTGATTTTCAGCTCTTCTCTAGATGATGTAGGTGATTTTCAGCACTTCTCTAGATGATGTAGGTGATTTTCAGCTCTTCTCTAGATGATGTAGGTGATTTTCAGCTCTTCTCTAGATGATGTACAGTGATTTTCAGCACTTCTCTAGATGATGTAGGTGATTTTCAGCTCTTCTCTAGATGATGTAGGTGATTTTCAGCTCTTCTCTAGATGATGTACGGTGATTTTCAGCTCTTCTCTAGATGATGTAGGTGATTTTCAGCTCTTCTCTAGATGATGTACGGTGATTTTCAGCACTTCTCAAGATGATGTACGGTGATTTTCAGCTCTTCTCTAGATGATGTAGGTGATTTTCAGCACTTCTCTAGATGATGTAGGTGATTTTCAGCTCTTCTCTAGATGATGTACAGTGATTTTCAGCCCTTTTCTAGATGATGTATGGTGATTTTCAGCTCTTCTCTAGATGATGTATTCTGATTTTCAGCTCTTCTCTAGATGATGTAGGTGATTTTCAGCTCTTCTCTAGATGATGTACGGTTATTTTCAGCTCTTCTCTAGATGATATATGGTTATTTTCAGCTCTTCTCTAGATGATGTACGGTGATTTTCAGCTCTTCTCTAGATGATGTAGGTGATTTTCAGCTCTTCTCTAGATGATGTAGGTGATTTTCAGCTCTTCTCTAGATGATGTATGGTGATTTTCAGCTCTTCTCTAGATGATGTATGGTGATTTTCAGCACTTCTCTAGATGATGTAGGTGATTTTCAGCTCTTCTCTAGATAATGTGCGGTGATTTTCAGCTCTTCTCTAGATGATGTAGGTGATTTTCAGCTCTTCTCTAGATGATGTAGTTGATTTTCAGCACTTCTCTAGATGATGTATGCTGATTTTCAGCTCTTCTCTAGATGATGTACGTGATTTTCAGCACTTCTCTAGATGATGTACGCTGATTTTCAGCACTTCTCTAGATGATGTACGCTGATTTTCAGCTCTTCTCTAGATGATGTACGTGATTTTCAGCACTTCTCTAGATGATGTACGCTGATTTTCAGCTCTTCTCTAGATGATGTACGCTGATTTTCAGCTCTTCTCTAGATAATGTGTGGTGATTTTCAGCACTTCTCTAGATGATGTACGGTGATTTTCAGCCCTGTGGGTGAAGAGCCTTCAGAGGAGTTTGTTCAAACACAACATGAGCCAAAATGCCGAGTCTGCATTTTGAAGATTTCAATCCAAGATGGCCGCCTTCTGCTCCCATAGGAGTGGGCGGAGCCTAGTATTTGAGGTGGTGAATTATCTCCATTTTTTGATCCCCACACATGAAACCTATATTTTCTCAAATGTCTCATCATTTCTGAACTTCTGGCAAAGTTTGGTGAGTTTCTGAACATGTTTGCAGGGTCACGTTTTATTTCAATTTTATTTAATGCACCAAATTACATTTTTTTCACATTTAGTAGTTTTAGGGCAGAGAGTTTAAGAACTGTCACATTTCATTGAAATCAGAGTTTGTTTGAGCAAATAGGAGCAATTTGTAAATATCCAAAACTTGTGTTCATTATTTGCCGCTTCACTGCTCAGAGATGCCAGACGGATTTGGGATGTGGATGTTTTTGGACGTTTGGCCCCTGGAGATAATGTGACCAAATCTGAGGCCGTTTGGGTAATGCCCGTGGAGGAGTGTGGTTCAGCTTCGCAAACTTTAATCCAAGATGGCCGCCCTCTAGTGTGTCAGGGGCCGTGGCCATAATAATATACTTATATATATACTTTACTTGTCTTGTCATGGTCGACGTCTATGTTAAATTTCATGATTCTACGTGCAAATTTTTTTTGGTGTCATTCGTTAGGTGAGGTTAAGCCTCTTTAACTTCCTTCTCAAACCAATAAGGTGAAAAATCTTGCCATAAATACTTGAAACTCGTGTTTTCTGCTTAGAACAAGATTCATATTTCGTATTGTTTTAAGAAAAACAAGACAATTTTACCTCAAAATTGGTATTTCTTTCTTATTTTTTAGGCCTTTTTGCAGAGGGCCAAAAACAAACATTATGAGAAATGTTTTTAAAATGTTACAGAAAATATTCTAACCACATTGTTATAAGATTGACTTAGTAATAATGTGGTTCTGTGGAAAGGGCTAATCCACACCCAATAATCACATTTTACTTTAAACCCTGAGAATCAATAAACGAGGCTTCCAAAGAACTGGCTGCTGATTAGAATGTCCTGGCAAAGCACAAATCAGGTGAGGCTGTAAACAGGTTATTAAAGCAGCACTGCGTGACTTTTCAGGAGCAGGTTCTGCCAGCTGCTGGTCTGGAGATGTTTTTGTATTTCATGGCCCCAGAATGTTATGTTATGTTTGCATGTATTTATTTATTTATTTGTTTATGTTAAAGTCACCCTAAAACAAGAAGAGTAAAATACATATTTACAATACATTAGAAAAGTTACAATGCAGTTAATAAAAGTGCAAAGTTACAATGTACAATAAAGACAGAACAGACCAACAAATATGTAGAACACAAACACACACAAGGCGAGATGGCAGCAGATCTGCTTCTTAATGCTGACACCTCTGATCATCAATGAGCCATTTGTTTAAGTGTATTTTAAATGAGTTATAGGTGTTCAGGTTTCTGCTGGTTATGGGGGTGAGGTTCCACTCAGAAGCAGCTCGAACAGAAAAGGCCGAATACACTTTTTCTAAATGGAACAGTACAGTCTCGTCTCGCGGATCCTCTCGTTCTGCTGTGGTCAGAGGAGGGAAGATAGACCATGAATGATTTTAGAGATGAGACATTGAATATTTGACCATGTTTTCCCACCTGAGTAATCTGTCTGTTTGTAATACTGGACAATGGTGAGAAGTGACTGATTTCTTCTCAAGAGTTTTTCCAGTTGGTTTGTAGAGTGATAGCAGAGGTTTCAGAGATGTTACATTAGCTTGTGACCAAATGTGTAAACAGTAAGTGATCATGGGACGCATATAGATTTTTGCTGCCTGTAGGACATCTGATGGTGAATGTGTCTGAAGTTGCCAAGACTGAATTTAACCCTTTTACAGACTCTTTTTACCTGTGGTTGAAATGACAATCTTCACAGAAAAAAAAGGCCTATCAAAAAGAAAACACTAGTTTCAAGTATTTATGGCAAGATTTTTCACCTTATTGGTTTGAGAAGGAAGTTAAAGAGGCTTAACCTGGACTGAGTTAATATAAAAAGTGCTTAGAATAAGTTGTAATATCGAGATAAGATAAATCAGGATGGAATATCTTGAAAGACGTCCAAAAAATCTCATCTTTTTAAGTTAAAAAAATCTTAAAATTGATCTTTTAAGATGAATCAGCTTAATTCAAGTCAGTTTAACTATGCTAGAAAATGTTTTTTTGTCGTGCAGCACTGAAGCAGCACCATCAGCTCACACAGAGACGACAAAGGTATAAACAGTTTGTAGGTCAGAGAAGAAAGGACCCAGGAAGAATGGCCTGCACAAGCTGTAAGTGTCAGGTGTCCACGGCCACGAGGGACTTCATGTAATATGTAAAACGTGCTCAAGTCTGAACGCACACTTTAAGTTACCTCGACTTTTTGTGCTGCTGCCAACATCAGAAGATTCAGAGCGAGATGTGCAGGGAAACAGAAGGACAAAGGCAGCATCTGTTAAACTCAGCGGAGATAAAGAAAGGAAGTGGGACTCTAGATATCACAGCTCCCATCAGTGGCATTTTGAAAGGATTTAAAACTATATTGAATTTCTGTTTGGAATCAGATGAAGTGGTTGTTCGATGGTGTAGGCCTATATTGTTTTTTTCTTTTCTTTTTTTCCCCATTTTAAAGATCCCAGTCTACACAAAATTGACCCTTGTGAGCTTTTAATTGTGTTAGAAGGTTGTTACATCATGAAAAACAGACCTGGAGTTGTGTTTTGCTTCATTCACACACTGTATGTTTGAGTAATCCTGCTTTATCCGTCTGTCTACATCTTCAAAGCTCATACAGGTTTTAGGGCTTCAAGTTAACAGCTACTTTCTATCATCTGTTCAGTAGAGATTGGCAACACCAGGGCTGAAATTATCCAAATGATTCTAGAGAAGGTGTATGGAGTTTAAAAACACAGTGGAGCATTTCTTGTGTTTTCTGTTTGAGAGAAAAATATCTAGTATTTGTGCTTTAAACATGTGTAAATGAAAGAAAACAAAACACAAATCCAGGGCAACAGCATTATAACATAGTTCAGAAAATAGCGTAATATGGGCCCTTTAATTTTATTTTATTTAACCTTTATTTAAGTAGGAAAGTCCTATTGAGATCACTAATCTAAACTAAACTAATCACTTCAGGCACAACACGGATGGCTGCCTCCTGCAGAAGTTCTCTGATGACTCTGCCATTATCGGACTCATCACGGACGACGATGACGCAGAGTACAGGGGACTAACGCAGGACTTTGTGGACTGGTGTCAGCAGAACCACCTCCTCATCAACGCCGGGAAGACCAAGGAGATGGTGGTGGACTTCCGCTGATGCCGCTCCACTGCCTCCCCACCAGTGAACATCCAGGGAAGGGACATTGAGAGAGTGACTCATACAAGTACCTGGGTGTTCATCTGAACAACAAACTGGACTGGACTCACCACACAGATGCACTGTACAGGAAGGGCCAGAGCTCTACCTCCTGAGGAGACTCAGGTCCTTTGGAGTGAAGGGGCCCCTCCTGAGGACCTTCTACGTCTCTGTGGTGGCATCAGCCATCCTGTACGGTGTGGTCTGCTGGAGCAGCAGCATCACAGAGAGGGACAAGCGGAGACTGGACAAAGTCATCAGGAAGTCCAGCTCTGTCCTGGGCTGTGCCTTGGATTCGGTGCAGGAGGTGGGGGACAGAAGGGTCCTGGCCAGATTCACTTCTATGCTGGACCTGGAGTCTCCCCCTCTTCAGGCCCTGTGCTCTGGACCTGGAGTCTTCCCCTCTTCAGGGCCCTGTCTGCTCTGGACCTGGAGTCTTCCCCTCTTCAGGCCCTGTGCTCTGGTCCTGGAGTCTTCCCCTCTTCAGGCCCTGTCTGCTCTGAACCTGGAGTCTTCCCCTCTTCAGGCCCTGTGCTCTGGTCCTGGAGTCTTCCCCTCTTCAGGCCCTGTCTGCTCTGGACCTGGAGTCTCACCCTCTTCAGGGCCCTGTCTGCTCTGAACCTGGAGTCTCACCCTCTTCAGGGCACTGTGCTCTGGACCTGAAGTCTCCCCCTCTTCAGGCCCTGTCTGCTCTGGACCTGGAGTCTCACCCTCTTCAGGCCCTGTGCTCTGGACCTGGAGTCTCACCCTCTTCAGGGCCCTGTCTGCTCTGGACCTGGAGTCTCACCCTCTTCAGGCTCTGTGCTCTGGACCTGGAGTCTCACCCTCTTCAGGCCCTGTGCTCTGGACCTGGAGTCTCACCCTCTTCAGGGCCCTGTCTGCTCTGGACCTGGAGTCTCCCCCTCTTCAGGCCCTGTCTGCTCTGGACCTGGAGTCTCACCCTCTTCAGGGCCCTGTGCTCTGGACCTGGAGTCTCACCCTCTTCAGGCCCTGTGCTCTGGACCTGGAGTCTCCCCCTCTTCCGGCCCTGTGCTCTGGACCTGGAGTCTCACCCTCTTCAGGCCCTGTCTGCTCTGGACCTGGAGTCTCACCCTCTTCAGGGCCCTGTCTGCTCTGGACCTGGAGTCTCACCCTCTTCAGGCCCTGTCTGCTCTGGACCTGGAGTCTCACCCTCTTCAGGCCCTGTGCTCTGGACCTGGAGTCTCACCCTCTTCAGGGCCCTGTCTGCTCTGCAGAGCAGCTTCAGTGACTGATCCACCCTCGCTGTGTGAAGGTTCCGCAGGTCTTTCCTTCCTGCTGCTGTCAGACTTTACAATGAACACTGCTAACTCTGCTGCCTGTGCAATACTGGGACCCTGTGCAATACTGGGACCCTGTGCAATAATGTAAGATAGTAATTTATTGTATATATAGTTTTAAGATAGCAATTTATATGATACATAGTTTTATAATCCTTATCTTTATAGATCTTTATAGTGTTTGTCTATTTTTAACTTAACTGTACTTCTATTGCTGCTACTGTTTCTTGCTGTTCTCTTTACTGTGCGTTGCAACACTGAAATTTCCCCATTGTGGGACAAATAAAGGATATCTTATCTTAATCTCTTTCCAAGGGAGTCCTGGCACACACATCACTTTCACACGAGGCAATGTGGGTGAAGTGTCTTGCCTAAGGACACAACAGTTTTTACCACCTGGTGTTCCCAGTGTCTCCATCCAAGTACTAACCAGGCCCGGACCTGCTGAGCGCCTGAGGGGATCAGGCTTTGACAAACCGATAAGGCCACATATATCAATTTTAATGAGTTCTCGTGAATTTCAGATTTATACGGTGTTGGCCAGTTAGAAAGTTCCTGATCATTATATAATTAGTATTATAATATTAGTATATTATTAGTATAGTATATAATATTAGTATAATTAGTTAAACTGTTTTACTTGTCTTGCTGTAGTGTCCCTTGATAAGGAAATTGTAAAAAGTGTGCTGAGTGAAAATTGTTCATGTTTTTCTTGAGAGAGTTGTGTTTTTTATGAATAAAGGCAAATAAATTAATAAAATTGCCACTGTTTAACTAAGAATGCGGACACACCCCTCTCACTGAAGCGTTGGCGAGACATAAAAGAATGAGATGTTGTAGACTACAAAAAAGGATTTTCTAGCATAGTTAAACTGACTTGAATTAAGCAGATTCATCTTCATCTAAAACACACCTAAACTCTGATAGGAAAGGCATCAGATCTCCTAACTTAATAAAAATAAATACATGCATCGCAAATAAACAAAATAAATGTATAAAAAGCACAAATAAAACTCAACTAAAGTCTGATAGGAAAGGCGTCAGGTTTCATAACCTAACGAAGTGGCGAGGGCTATTGTTCTTGCTCGGTTTCTTTTTATTATTATTCTTCCGCCAAAATGATCGCATTTTTGACCCCTGAACATCGACGAAAAGTCTCACATGGGGGTATCAGATCGACCGGCCCGGCGAAAAATTTGATAAAACGGGCATCGCAACAATGCCCAAAGTGCCCTTACTCGACAGCGACCCCTGGAAAAGTCAAAAATTGAAAGCCTATGGGGAGCTGAAAAGCATATTTTGGCGTAGGCCAACAAAATTCAGGACAGTGATAGAAAACAAGGAGACAAGCAGAAAATGTCATTGTCACACCGCCCTGTGACCAACAGGAAGTCAGCCATATTGAATCAAAAATTCACCGCCCTTTTGACTGCGTGTACGCCAAAGTCTTCAAGTGTCTTGGTTTTGGTCCAAACGAGCTCAGATTTGACACGTCACATCTACAGATGTGGGTCCACAAACGCATCATTTTTCTCAGCGCAGTTTTTCACGGTTTGTCCGTAGCACGCCGGCGAATAACACCTTCGTTTCCTGTTTCTTTGATGCCCTCTCACGGCCACAGGCTTTGGCCTACAGAGCTCAAACTCACATCACTATTGTGTGATCCCGGCCTGAATGTGATGAAATATGAAATATAATAAAAGTGAACTCTGTAGCGCCACCTAGTGTATACGTGAAACGTCAACATTATCGGATTTGGACCAAATTTGGGGATTAAATTCTATGCATGATTTCAAGCAAAATCTTATATTGTGGAAACGGTGCAATTTTCATTGTTCGCCACCAGGGGCGGAAAGACTCAATAAAAAAATAGTTAAAAAATGCCTACACACACAGGCTTTGTCTGATCGTGCTGAAATTTGAATCACTAATGCCTGATTAGGACTTGATTATAATAAACTATAAAGCATATGAAAAGTTACTCTATAGCGCCACCTAGCCTATACAAGAAACATCAACATTATCGGATTTGTACCAAATTTGGGTATTCAATTCTCTGTATCAAAGCAAGCAAAAAAATATATTATGGATATGGGGTGTTTCCCACGGTTGGCCAGCAGGGGTGCAAAGACTCCCCCAATAAATAGTTCCAAAATTACTACACGCACAGACTTTGTCTGATTGTGCTGAAATCTGAATCACTAAAGCTTGAACATGGACTGAATATAATAAACTATAAAGTATATGAAAAGTGAACTCTATAGCGCCCCCTATCCAGACATGAAACATCAACATTATCGGATTTGTACCAAATATGGGTATTAAATTCTATGCGTGTCTACGACCAAAAAAATACATTATGGATATGGGGTATTTTCCATGGTTGGCCACAAAGGGCGCAAATACTTCCCCCCAAAATATGTTTAAAGGTGCACTATGTAACTTTTCTGTTGGAGGGTCTGTTTTTATGCACAGTCTTAGTCTGACAGTGCTCTTGATTATAAAAGTCATGTGATCTGTGGCCTAGTTTCTATAATTTGGCTCTAGATCGTTCCCATTTTCAAATATTAAAGGTGCCCTATGTAATTTTTCTGGGGGACGAGCTGTCGGGAGGAGAGAGTCGTGCCAGGGCAGTCGCGAGTCCTCAGCGGTTGCCTGGGAGGGGCGTGCGCACCGGGGCGAGGGCCATCATTGCCGCGAGCGGCGACTGGCCCTCGCCTAACGAAGTGGCGAGGGGTATTGTTCTTCATCGGTTTCTTACGCTATATTATTATTATTATTATTATTATTGGCCCTCGCCTAACGAAGTGGCGAGGGCTATTGTTCTTCGTTGGTTTCTTTTTATTATTATTATTATTCTTCCGCCAAAATGATCGCATTTTTGACCCCCTGAACATCGACGAAAAGTCTCACATGGGGGTATCAGATCGACCGGCCCGGCGAAAAATTTGATAAAACGGGCATCGCAACAATGCCCAAAGTGCCCCCACTCGACAGCGCCCCCTGGAAAAGTCAAAAATTGAAAGCCTATGGGGAGCTGAAAAGCATATTTTGGCGTAGGCCGACAAAATTTGGGACAGTCATAGATATCAAGGAGACAAGCAGAAAATGTCATTGTCACACCGCCCTGTGACCAACAGGAAGTCGGCCATATTGGATCAAAAATTCACCGCTGTTTTGACTGCGTGTACGCCAAAGTCTTCAAGTGTCTTGGTTTTGGTCCAAATGAGCTCAGATTTGACACGTCACATCTACAGATGTGGCTCCACAAACGCATCATTTTTCTCAGCGCAGTTTTTCACGGTTTGTCCGTAGCACGCCGGCGAAGAACACCTTCGTTTCCTGTTTCTTTGATGCCCTCTCACGGCCACAGGCTTTGGCCTACAGAGCTCAAACTCACATCACTATTGTGTGATCCCGGCCTGAATGTGATGAAATATGAAATATAATAAAAGTGAACTCTGTAGCGCCACCTAGTGTATACGTGAAACGTCAACATTATCGGATTTGGACCAAATTTGGGGATTAAATTCTATGCATGATTTCAAGCAAAATTTTATATTATGGACATGGTGCAATTTTCATTGTTTGCCACCAGGGGCGCAAAGACTCAATAAAAAAACAGTTAAAAAATGCCTACACACACAGGCTTTGTCTGATCGTGCTGAAATTTGAATCACTAATACCTGATTAGGACTTGATTATAATAAACTATAAAGCATATGAAAAGTTACTCTATAGCGCCACCTAGCCTATACAAGAAACGTCAACATTATCGGATTTGTACCAAATTTGGGTATTCAATTCTCTGTATCAAAGCAAGCAAATAAATATATTATGGATATGGGGTGTTTCCCACGGTTGGCCAGGAGGGGCGCAAAGACTCCCCCAATAAATAGTTCAAAAATTACTACACGCACAGACTTTGTCTGATTGTGCTGAAATTTGAATCACTAAAGCTTGAACATGGACTGAATATAATAAACTATAAAGTATATGAAAAGTGAACTCTATAGCGCCCCCTATCCAGACATGAAACATCAGCATTATGGGATTTGTACCAAATATGGGTATTAAATTCTATGCACGTCTACGACCAAAAAAATACATTATGGATATGGGGTATTTTCCATGGTTGGCCACAAAGGGCGCAAATACTCCCCCCCAAAATATGTTTAAAGGTGCACTATGTAACTTTTCTGTTGGAGGGTCTGTTTTTATGCACAGTCTTAGTCTGACAGTGCTCTTGATTATAAAAGTCATGTGACCTGTGTCCTAGTTTCTATAATTTGGCTCTAGATCGTTCCCATTTTCAAATATTAAAGGTGCCCTATGTAATTTTTCTGGGGGACGAGCTGTAGGGAGGAGAGAGTCGTGCCAGGGCGGTCGCGAGTCCTCAGCGGTTGCCTGGGAGGGGCGTGCGCGCCGGGGCGAGGGCCATCATTGCCGCGAGCGGCTTTAATTATTATTATTTTTCTTTGCAAACGATCGCGATTTTGAGGGCCTGAACATCGACGAAAAGTCTCACATGGGGGTATCAGATCGACCGGTCCGGCGAAAAATTTGATAAAACGGGCATCGCGACAATGCCCAAAGTGCCCCTACTCGACAGCGCCCCCTGGAAAAGTCAAAAATTGAAAGCCTATGGGGAGCTGAAAAGCATATTTTGGCGTAGGCCGACAAAATTCGGGACAGTGATAGAAAACAAGGAGACAAGCAGAAAATGTCATTGTCACACCGCCCTATGACCAACAGGAAGTCGGCCATATTGGATCAAAAATTCACCGCTGTTTTGACTGCGTGTACGCCAAAGTCTTCAAGTGTCTTGGTTTTGGTCCAAACGAGCTCAGATTTGACACGTCACATCTACAGATGTGGCTCCACAAACGCCATCATTTTTCTCAGCGCAGTTTTTCACGGTTTGTCCGTAGCACGCCGGCGAATAACACCTTCGTTTCCTGTTTCTTTGATGACCTCTCACGGTCACAGGCTTTGGCCTACAGAGCTCAAACTCACATCACTATTGTGTGATCCCGGCCTGAATGTGATGAAATATGAAATATAATAAAAGTGAACTCTGTAGCGCCACCTAGTGTATACATGAAACGTCAACATTATCGGATTTGGACCAAATTTGGGGATTAAATTCTATGCATGATTTCAAGCAAAATCTTATATTACGAAAATGGTGCAATTTTCATTGTTCACCAGCAGGGGCGCAAAGACTCAATAAAAAAATAGTAAAAAAATCCCTGCACACACAGGCTTTGTCTGATCGTGCTGAAATTTGAATCACTAATGCCTGATTAGGGCTTGATTATAATAAACTATAAAGCATATGAAAAGTTACTCTATAGCGCCACCTAGCCTATACAAGAAACGTCAACATTATCGGATTTGTACCAAATTTGGGTATTCAATTCTCTGTATCAAAGCAAGCAAAAAAATATATTATGGATATGGGGTGTTTCCCACGGTTGGCCAGGAGGGGCGCAAAGACTCCCCAAGAAATAGTTCAAAAATTACTACACGCACAGACTTTGTCTGATTGTGCTGAAATCTGAATCACTAAAGCTTGAACATGGACTGAATATAATACACTGTAAAGTATATGAAAAGTGAACTCTATAGCGCCCCTTATCCAGACATGAAACATCAACATTATCGGATTTGTACCAAATATGGGTATTAAATTCTATGCGTGTCTACGACCAAAAAAATACATTATGGATATGGGGTATTTTCCATGGTTGGCCACAAAGGGCGCAAATACTCCCCCCCAAAATATGTTTAAAGGTGCACTGTGAAACTTTTCTGTTGGAGGGTCTGTTTTTATGCACAGTCTTAGTCTGACAGTGCTCTTGATTATAAAAGTCATGTGACCTGTGTCCTAGTTTCTATAATTTGGCTCTAGATCGTTCCCATTTTCAAATATTAAAGGTGCCCTATGTAATTTTTCTGTGGGACGAGCTGTCGGGAGGAGAGAGTCATGCCAGGGCGGTCACAAGACCTCAGCGGTTGCCTGGGAGGGGCATGCGCGCCAGGGCGAGGGCCATCATTGCCGCGAGCGGCTTTAATTGGCCCTCGCCTAACGAAGTGGCGAGGGCTATTGTTCTTCGTTGGTTTCTTTATTATTATTATTATTATTATTCCTCTTCCGCCAAAATGATCGCATTTTTGACCCCCTGAACGTCGACGAAAAGTCTCACATGGGGGTATAGAATCGACCGGCCCGGCGAAAAATTCGATAATACGGAGATCGCAACAATGACCAAAGTGACCCCACTCAACGGCGCCCCCTAGAATTGGACCCCTATGGGAGAGGGGACAAGCAAAGTTTGTCGCAGGGAAACGAAATTCGGGATAGTGACAGAGAACCATGAGACAAGCCAAAAGATGAATTGGAGCACGTCTCTATGACCAACAGGAAGTCGGCCATATTGGATCAAAAATTCACCGCCGTTTTGACTGCGTGTACGCCAAAGTCTTCAAGTGTCTTGGTTTTGGTCCAAACGAGCTCAGATTTGACACGTCACATCTACAGATGTGGGTCCACAAACGCCATCATTTTTCTCAGCGCACTTTTTCACGGTTTGTCCGTAGCACGCCGGCGAATAACACCTTAGTTTCCTGTTTCTTTGATGCCCTCTCACGGCCACTGGCTCTGGCCTACAGAGCTCAAACTCACATCACTATTGTGTGATCCCGGCCTGAATGTGATGAAATATGAAATATAATAAAAGTGAACTCTGTAGCGCCACCTAGTGTATACGTGAAACGTCAACATTATCGGATTTGGACCAAATTTGGGGATTAAATTCTATGCATGATTTCAAGCAAAATCTTATATTATTGAAATGGTGCAATTTTCATCGTTCGCCACCAGGGGCGCAAAGACTCAATAAAAAAATAGTTAAAAAATGCCTACACACACAGGCTTTGTCTGATCGTGCTGAAATTTGAATCACTAATGCCTGATTAGGACTTGATTATAATAAACTATAAAGCATATGAAAAGTTACTCTGTAGCGCCACCTAGCCTATACAAGAAACGTCAACATTATCGGATTTGTACCAAATTTGGGTATTCAATTCTCTGTATCAAAGCAAACAAAAAAATATATTATGGATATGGGGTGATTCCCACGGTTGGCCAGCAGGGGCGCAAAGACTCCCCCAATAAATAGTTCAAAAATTACTACAAGCACAGACTTTGTCTGATTGTGCTGAAATCTGAATCACTAAAGCTTGAACATGGACTGAATATAATAAACTATAAAGTATATGAAAAGTGAACTCTATAGCGCCCCCTATCCAGAAATGAAACATCAACATTATCGGATTTGTACCAAATATGGGTATTAAATTCTATGCGTGTCTCCGACCAAAAAAATATATTATGGATATGGGGTATTTTCCATGGTTGGCCACAAAGGGCGCAAATACTCCCCCCCAAAATATGTTTAAAGGTGCACTATGTAACTTTTCTGTTGGAGGGTCTGTTTTTATGCACAGTCTTAGTCTGACAGTGCTCTTGATTATAAAAGTCATGTGACCTGTGGCCTAGTTTCTATAATTTGGCTCTAGATCGGTCCCATTTTCAAATATTAAAGGTGCCCTATGTAATTTTTCTGGGGGACGAGCTGTCGGGAGGAGAGAGTCGTGCCAGGGCGGTCACGAGACCTCAGCGGTTGCCTGGGAGGGGCGTGCGCACCGGGGCGAGGGCCATCATTGCCGCGAGCGGCTTTAATTATTATTATTCCTCTTCCGCCAAAATGATCGCATTTTTGACCCCCTGAACGTCGACGAAAAGTCTCACATGGGGGTATAGAATCGACCGGCCCGGCGAAAAATTCGATAAAACGGAGATCGCAACAATGACCAAAGTGACCCCACTCAACGGCGCCCCCTAGAATTGGACCCCTATGGGAGAGGGGACAAGCAAAGTTTGTCGCAGGGAAATGAAATTCGGGACAGTGACAGAGAACCATGAGACAAGCCAAAAGATGAATTGGAGCACGTCTCTATGACCAACAGGAAGTCGGCCATATTGAATGAAAAATTCACCGCCGTTTTGACTGCGTGTACGCCAAAGTCTTCAAGTGTCTTGGTTTTGGTCCAAACGAGCTCAGATTTGACACGTCACATCTACAGATGTGGGTCCACAAAAATCTTATTTTTCTAAGCGCACTTTTTCACGGTTTGTCCGTAGCACGCCGGCGAATAACGCCTTCGTTTCCTGTTTCTTTGATGACCTCTCACGGCCACAGGCTTTGGCCTACAGAGCTCAAACTCACATCACTATTGTGTGATCTCGGCCTGAATGTGATGAAATATGAAATATAATAAAAGTGAACTGTGTAGCGCCACCTAGTGTATACGTGAAACGTCAACATTATCGGATTTGTACCAAATTTGGGGATTAAATTCTATGCATGATTTCAAGCAAAATCTTATATTATGGAAATGGTGTAATTTTCATTGTTCGCCACCAGGGGCGCAAAGACTCAATAAAAAAATAGTAAAAAAATGCCTACACACACAGGCTTTGTCTGATCGTGCTGAAATTTGAATCACTAATACCTGATTAGGGCTTGATTATAATAAACTATAAAGCATATGAAAAGTTACTCTATAGCGCCACCTAGCCTATACAAGAAACATCAACATTATCGGATTTGTACCAAATTTGGGTATTCAATTCTCTGTATCAAAGCAAGCAAATAAATATATTATGGATATGGGGTGTTTCCCACGGTTGGCCAGGAGGGGCGCAAAGACTCCCCCAATAAATAGTTCCAAAATTACTACACGCACAGACTTTCTCTGATTGTGCTGAAATCTGAATCACTAAAGCTTGAACATGGACTGAATATAATAAACTATAAAGTATATGAAAAGTGAACTCTATAGCGCCCCCTATCCAGACATGAAACATCAGCATTATCGGATTTGTACCAAATATGGGTATTAAATTCTATGCGTGTCTACGACCAAAAAAATACATTATGGATATGGGGTATTTTCCATGGTTGGCCACAAAGGGCGCAAACACTCCCCCCCAAAATATGTTTAAAGGTGCACTATGTAACTTTTCTGTTGGAGGGTCTGTTTTTATGAACAGTCTTAGTCTGACAGTGCTCTTGATTATAAAAGTCATGTGACCTGTGTCCTAGTTTCTATAATTTGGCTCTAGATCGTTCCCATTTTGAAATATTAAAGGTGCCCTATGTAATTTTTCTGGTGGACGAGCTGTCGGGAGGAGAGAGTCGTGCCAGGGCGGTCACAAGACCTCAGCGGTTGCCTGGGAGGGGCGTGCACACCGGGGCGAGGGCCATCATTGCCGCGAGCGGCTTTAATTATTATTATTCCTCTTCCGCCAAAATGATCGCATTTTTGACCCCCTGAACGTCGACGAAAATCTCACATGGGGGTATAGAATCGACCGGCCCGGCGAAAAATTCGATAAAACGGAGATCGCAACAATGACCAAAGTGACCCCACTCAACGGCGCCCCCTAGAATTGGACCCCTATGGGAGAGGGGACAAGCAAAGTTTGTCGCAGGGAAACGAAATTCGGGACAGTGACAGAGAACCATGAGACAAGCCAAAAGATGAATTGGAGCACGTCTCTATGACCAACAGGAAGTCGGCCATATTGAATCAAAAATTCACCGCCGTTTTGACTGCGTGTACGCCAAAGTCTTCAAGTGTCTTGGTTTTGGTCCAAACGAGCTCAGATTTGACACGTCACATCTACAGTTGTGGCTCCACAAAAATCTTATTTTTCTAAGCGCACTTTTTCACGGTTTGTCCGTAGCACGCCGGCGAATAACACCTTCGTTTCCTGTTTCTTTCATGCCCTCTCACGGCCACAGGCTTTGGCCTACAGAGCTCAAACTCACATCACTATTGTGTGATCCCGGCCTGAATGTGATGAAATATGAAATATAATAAAAGTGAACTCTGTAGCGCCACCTAGTGTATACGTGAAACGTCAACATTATCGGATGTGGACCAAATTTGGGGATTAAATTCTATGCATGATTTCAAGCAAAATCTTATATTACGGACATGGTGCAATTTTCATTGTTCGCCACCAGGGGTGCAAAGACTCAATAAAAAAATAGTTTAAAAATGCCTACACACACAGGCTTTGTCTGATCGTGCTGAAATTTGAATCACTAATGCCTGATTAGGGCTTGATTATAATAAACTATAAAGCATATGAAAAGTTACTCTATAGCGCCACCTAGCCTATACAAGAAACATCAACATTATCGGATTTGTACCAAATTTGGGAATTAAATTCTATCCATGATTTCAAGCTAAAACTTATATTACGGACATGGTGCAATTTTCATTGTTCGCCAGCAGGGGCGCAAAGACTCCCTAAAAAAATAGTTTAAAAATGCCTACACACACAGGCTTTGTCTGATCGTGCTGAAATTTGAATCACTAATGCCTGATTAGGGCTTGATTATAATAAACTATAAAGCATATGAAAAGTGAACTCTATAGCGCCACCTAGCCTATACAAGAAACGTCAACATTACCGGATTTGTACCAAATATGGGTATTAAATTCTATGCGTGTCTAGAACCAAAAAAATACATTATGGATATGGGGTATTTTCCATGGTTGGCCACAAAGGGCGCAAATACTCCCCCCCAAAATATGTTTAAAGGTGCACTATGTAACTTTTCTGGTGGAGGGTCTGTTTTTATGCACAGTCTTAGTCTGACAGTGCTCTTGATTATAAAAGTCATGTGACCTGTGGCCTAGTTTCTATAATTTGGCTCTAGATCGTTCCCATTTTCAAATATTAAAGGTGCCCTATGTAATTTTTCTGGGGGACGAGCTGTCGGGAGGAGAGAGTCGTGCCAGGGCGGTCACAAGACCTCAGCGGTTGCCTGGCATGGGCGTGCGCACCGGGGCGAGGGCCATCATTGCCGCGAGCGGCTTTAATTAATATTTATTATGGTGGACTTTTGGATTTGATTAATTTAATGGAGCTTGGATTCAATGCTGCCAGGAAGCGGATATTGTATTCACAGTGATCTATTTACCTATTGTATGTTTTTATGACTGTCTTTGTATGTGAATTTGTATGTTCTGCAGTTTTGGTGGTGCTGTGGCCCAAGACAAATTTCCTTTCGGGGACAATAAAGTTTACCTTACCTTATCTTAGACATAGTTAATAAAAGTTAATAGTTACTAAAAGTGTTTGGACTTAGTTAAACTTTTGTGAAGGGAATTTCCAGGCGCAGTCAGGCGCCGTAGAGGGGCCGGAGTCCTGTGGAAATGGGCTGCCCTGTCAAAATGAGCTCCTGGAGCCTAAATCGACAGTAACGTCTATCGACAGCAGCCATGGACTTTATAAAAAAATGGAGTGTGACATTACCCATAGCATTCACATGTTACAGCCATTTAGTGCTGTGATGTAAATCAATAATAATGAATAATAAATGGATCCAATTTATTTGGTGGGGGAAAGAGCCTGAGCTTGTGCGGGAGGTCAAGCGTTATGGGCTAGATATAGTCGGCCTCACCTCCACGCACAGCTTGGGCTCTGGAACCCAACTCCTTGAGAGGGGTTGGACTCTCCATTTCTCTGGCGTTGGCCGCGGGGAGCGGGGGCGAGCTGGTGTGGGCCTGCTTATTGCCCCACAGCTCAGCCGCTGTGTGTTGGAGATCACCCCGGTGAATGAGAGGGTCGAGTCCCTGCGCCTTCGGGTCGGGGACAGATCTCTCACTGTGGTGTCGGCCCACAGGCCGAACAGCAGTGCAGAGTACCCGGCCTTCTTGGAGTCCCTGGGAGGGGTACTGGACAGTGCACCGACCGGGGACTCCATTGTTCTACTGGGGAACTTCAACGCCCACGTGGGCAATGACAGTGACACTTGGAGAGGGATGATTGGGAGGAACGGCCTCCCTGATCTGAACCCGAGTGGTGTTCTGTTATTGGACTTCTGTGCTAGTCACAGTTTATCCATAACGAACACCATGTTCGAGCACAAGGGGGTCCATCAGTGCACGTGGCACCAGGACTCCCTAGGCCGGAGGTCGATGATCGACTTTGTTGTCATGTTATCTGACCTCCGGCCATGTGTCTTGGACACTCGGGTGAAGAGAGGGGCAGAGCTGTCAACTGATCACCACCTGGTGGTGAGTTGGGTCCGGTGGCGGAGGAGGAAGCCAGAAAGACCTGGCAGGCCCAAGCGTATCGTGAGGGTCTGCTGGGAACGTCTGGTGGAACCCTCTGTCGGTGCGGCCTTCAACTCACTCCTCTGGGAGAGCTTCTCCCAGATCCCGGGGGAGGCTGGGGATATGGAGTCCGAGTGGCTTCGTTCTCGGCCTCCATTGTCGACGCGGCCGCTCATAGCTGTGGCCACAAGGTCTGTGGTGCCTATCGCGGTGGCAATCCCCGAACACGGTGGTGGACACCGGAAGTAAGGGATGCCGTCAAGCTGAAGAAGGAGTGCTCCTGAGGCAGCTGACAGGTACCAGCAGGCCAAGCGTGCTGCAGCCCGGGCGGTTGCAGAGGCAAAAACTCGGGTCTGGGAGGAGTTCGGGGAGGCCATGGAGGAGGACTATCGGACAGCCCCAAGGAAATTCTGGCAAACCGTCCGGCGCCTCAGGAGGGGGAAGCAGTGCTTCACCAACACTGTTTACAGTGCGGGGGGAGAGCTGCTGACCTCGACTGGGAATGTTGTCGGGCAGTGGAAGGAATACTTTGGGGATCTCCTCAATCCCACCGTCACATCCTCCGAAGAGGAGGCCGAGGCTGGGGACCCAGAGGCGGACTCCAAAAAGTGGTCACAATTTTTGTATTAATAATCATGTGTTTTAATTACCCCATGATTTAAATTCATAGACAGGCACATGCACACAGTTATGTGTGTGCCTGGGTGTGCAATTGTGGGCATAGCAATTATCCAAGGTATAAAGTATTATTGCGTTTTGTCAGGCACAAGCACATGCACACAGTGATGTGCATGTACCTGTGGATAATAATTATATACAAGTTATATACAGTGAAAGATTCTGCTGTTGTAGATACTAATAAGCAAATGCTTCAGCCCTTTTGGGCTATGTACGCTTCTATGACTAAACTACATATAAGACAAAAGACCAAATAAACTAATGTGGTAATTATGATGTTTTTACACATGTTAATATTCCACTCTAATATTCCTCTCTTTCCAGATGAAGTTGGAGGGGACTCCTGTCTTATTCTGCTGTTTCTGTGTCTGGTGACTGTGGTGATCAGCCTGGGAGGGACTGCACTCTACTGCACCCTGGTGGACACATACTCTAACATCTGCATTGACTTCACTCAAAACGTGGACTTCTACTTTTCATATATGTGGAGGTTTTTCCAAGGGCTCGGACACTGGCTGCCCTTCAGAACTTAAGTGCGATCAGTCTGCACTATTGAACCACTGGTGAAATATCTAAAACAGTCACAGTAGCCTAATCTCCAGCCAACCACTCCTGACCAAAGTCCTGCATACAAGCGGTCACTCCACTCTTCCTGGCAGGTTGGCCTTTTTAATTTGTTGGAATATAAGACTATTTTATTACTGATATGTTTAAAACCTTCTGGAAAAGAAACCAAAATGTACTACCCTCCTCTATTTGAACTGGCATGTGTTTGCCTACTTTATTACCCTGATTGTGTTTTTTTACACCGTGGCTTGAATCCTGTCCTTTATAACAGAAAGAGACTATTTGATTTGACATTATTGCTGGCTGTTCAAATCCTGTTTTTGATACATCTGGATCCTCCTCTGTAATGTTTTTTTTTGTGGAAGTGTGTATATATCCACACTCAACCGCACTAATTCACACACAATTGTTTGCAAACTGGCTTTAGAATTAATTATGGTTAGTGGATCAAACCAGATCAAACCAAATCCGGATAAGCAGAAGAAGATGGATGGATGGATCAAACCAGTTATTCTATCTGCTTGATCTGAGAAGGAGAGTAGCCAAGTTATGTGTACTGCTACTTCATAATACACAGAGGTAAATTTGATTATTCTATTCCATCCATCCATCCATTTTCTCCCGCTTAATCCGGCAGCTTGCTGCCCAATACTCATAGCACCTGACCCCCCCTATGAACCCCTCTGCAGGTGGTGAGCCCACAGGAGGGTGGACAACATGGTCCTTGATGTTAGTTCATAGGGGTGCGGGCATGTTTTGAGTTGATGGGGGAAACCGGAGTACCCGGAGGAAACCCATCCAGACACGGGGAGGAACATGCAAACTCACACAGAAAGGCCCGGGCGACCCTCTTGCTGTGAGGCCTGAGTGTTGCCACTCAGCCACCGTGCCGCCTATTCTATTCCAGTACTGAGTAACTTAATCTCTGAGCCATGTCAAATATTGTAATGAAACAAACAATATTAAAAAGGTTCTACAAATTCAGTCAAGATAACAAAATGTATTACTACCTTGTTTCAACAGTTTAGGCAACACATTGAAATATTCAGCAGAGTAGCACAAGATAGTGTATTACTTAATAAAAGTAAAATAAAAAATGATTTGTTCGTACTGAGCATAGCAATAATTTATTTTTAGTAAATGTTTGATTTTCTAAATACTGCTAAGCTCCATACAGCAAATACCCCGGATGAAATATATAATGTTGTTTCTGCACCTTGCCGGTGATCAAATTTGAATTTTGAGACTTCTTATTTTATATTTTGCTACTGAGATGAATGAACACCCTTCTACAAGCTTCTACAAGCTTCTAATAATAAAGAGTAATTATTGCTAATAATGCCCAGGTTAATGTTAGACTGTTGCACTCTGCAGTCTACACTTATTCTACATATGCATCCACTCCCTGTAAAAATGTCAGTGATTCTCAAACTGCGGTTCACTGTCCCCTTCTGGTAGATCCCATTGGTAGTTTTGAAGTCTAGTTTGGTCAGACCATGATGGGAAAGCAGAGATCTCAAAGGAGGACTTTACTTGTTTTATATCCACTGTTCCACTATGCTACACAGTTTAGAGGTATGGCAGCAATCAAAAATACAAGACACAAGAGATTTTAGGTTTAAAATTTATTTTAAAGTTTCTGTAATTGTTACATGTTGTGCTTATAACATGTTTATTGTTAAATGTAGCATGTTGCTGAATCATTAAGATGACATGTATGAAAAAAACACCACCCAGTTATGTGATTAAGACTGATCAAACCAAAACCTTTTTTTAAACTGAGACTTCTTCTTATTGTTGGTTGAAGAAACACAGGTAATAACCAGGGCCGTCGTTTCCTTCATTGATGTTTTGTTGGATCACATTGGTCCCAGCCTTTTCAAAAGGTTCAATGGCAGAGGGAGAGGTAAGGAGCAGCACGCTTTTCACTGGAGGATGGCTAGCTTCTTTCTTGTACCACAGGTAGACGGGTTTCCCTCCTGATCCGCTGTTCAGGTTCACTTCCACACATGTATACCCCTGAGGCTTGTAGTCGCTTGTACTGTTGGATATCTTCAGATGAGCGAGGGCTTTCTTGGCATCAGTGGTGTGACGATACCACAGGAAGTTAGTGCTGTTTTTCATTGGCAGTGTATTGGTAGGATCATCAATGCGGATGTAGCCTTCACGGAATTTGCTCAAATCTGAGCCAAAGAAGTTGGTGGCAGTGACATCACAGATGTAGGTCTCCACGTCTCTCTCCATCCAGAGATACAGCCTCCTTTCATCGGCCCTACTCAGGTTGTGCCCAACTCTCTCCATGCCGAGTGTCACCTTTTCTGCCTCATCATTATCGCTGGTGGAGACATCAATACTGACGATGGGTTTGTCAAACTCAGTGTTGCCGCTGAAGTACCAGAGGAAGACCTGCCCTCCAAGGTCAACCTTGTTGTACCCTGCATTTTTCAGGCCTTCTGACATCCCTTCTTCAAAGCTGACCTGAATCCTGGTGATGGGGGACCCAGCAGGCAGCTTTCTGTGCCAGATGAACACACCATTGCTTGAAGGATCACATGATGAATTCAGATTGACATCAATTTTATAAAAGCCTTGGTTTTGCAGGTCTTCTTCCTCGGACTGATTAAGAGACGCCTTAATGCAGGTGATATACTTGGCCATGTTTGCACAACTATGAGAAACAAAATACAAATTACTTACACATTAAAGCTCCAATATTACACAAAACTGACTCCTGGGCTTTCAGCCATCCTGAGCTAGACATCATCTCCAAAGCCCTAAACGCTCCTGTGATGTCTTGTAATGTCATATAGTGGTGGCTTTCAAGCTAACTACCTTTTACCCTTTGTTTAGTAGAGACGGGCAATTCCAGGTCTGAAATCATCCAAATGATTGTAGTGAAGGTGTATGGAGTTTAAAAACACAGTAGAGCACTTCCTGTATTACCACATGACATCACAAAGTGGAACAAAACACAACTCCAGGTATTTTTGTGTTGATGAAGCATTATAATATAGATCAGAATATAACATCATTTAGACCAGGCATGTCCAAACTATGGTCCGGGGGCCAAATGTGGCCCTCAGACCAATTGTTTTGGCCCTCAGGCTTCCAGGTGAATTGGCCCATACTACCACAAATAATACTTTTTACTGCATGTTTTTGAAATCTACCTTGATCAAGCTAATGTAATGTGTCCTTTTGAGGGTCTAAGCCTGAACAAAGGTCTGGAGGATCATTCAAACCTGTTATAAATGCACAGATTTTAATTACTCACTGTTTTGACCTCCAGTCTATGACCATCGATCGGCCCTCACGCTGCTCTGTGTTTTAATATATGGCCCTAGATGAAAAAAGTTTGGGCACCCTGATTTAGACTCTTTACTAAAAGTTACTGAGTTTTATTTAATTTCAACAAAAAATAAGATAGTTAAAAATGAATCTCTACTTACAAGTTCTGGAAGAACCTCAGGAGTTGGATGTCAGAGTTGAATTCTGCTGTGCCCTTGTTCATGTCTCCAGGGTTTATATGGGCATCAGAGAGGCCTGGCCCTTGGGTGGAGCCCTGATCATTTCTGTTTTTCTGTTGTATGGTGACATCATTTAATCTTATATAACCCAACTCCTAGAGACAGTATCATACATTATGTTGCTCTGTTCCATTTTATTTTATAGCTTCAGGTTTTATTTAAAAATATATATTTCACACAAGACAAATAGATACATTAAATGTATGTTAACTTAGATGTTAATGTAGTGCTTTTCTTAATTATTATACACAGCTCACAATTCTTAATATAACAATAATACAACTCATTTATATGATATTAGCAACAACATCCTCTCATGTTGTAAACTGCTGTTGTTGAAATGATGATTATTGCTCCTCCTGCTTCTGTGTCTCTTCACATTCACCTTTTCCCTTTAAGAGACACATGTTAAACTGACCCCTCATCTGCCTCTGAAAGTATTCAAACCTTTCTTTAAACCGTATTTATTTCAAATGTTTGATTTGCTTTTACAAAAAAAGCACATTGTTTTTCACCTCAGGAAATGTAATGGTTACCCCATTTAAATTAAAATTCAAAAAAGTTTATTGTCAAGTCTTCATCTGAAACATGAAGAACTGAAATTATGTTCCTCACTCACACACAGTGTATCAATAAATATATAATATAATAATATACATAAATATGAATAATATATCTTTAATAATTATATTAATATTATTATATAGTATCTTTTGTCCATATGGAATTTCTGCTTTAAAAAAAAGAAAATAAATAAAATAAATAAAACATTGGCTAAAAATCTGCGTTTATTGCAAGTGATTTTCTTTTTGTTAAGTCTGAAAATGAGTCTTAAATTAAAGTAACTGTAACAACAAGGAGGAACAAGGATATGACTGTCATGAAGGGACAAACCCTAGAGAGAAAGATAAAAATATGACTGATAGGTGTGCTTTTCTTTTCAGTTTAAGAAATATGTTGGCAGCATCTAGAGAAGGAAGTTGAACTTAAGATAAATGTGGCCATTTTAGATCTCACATCATCATAACATGTGAAATATGTAATATTGGGTATTGGGTCCAAAACCCTGAGCCCTTTTCTAGATATATTTAGCATATAGTCCCTTTACAATATCCTTTACAATGTCAAGAACAATTAAAGCACTACCATCAGGAAAATCACCAGGCCCAGACAGGTTTACATTGGAATTTTATAAATGCTATGCAAAAGATCTAATGCCCCTGTATCGATGTTGATGGAGGCGTATGGTTCACTATCACATCCTTAAATCAAGGTATTATTATATTGGTATTAAAAAGACAAAGATCAAACTGACTACAAAAATATCAACCCATTAGCTTAATCTCAGCAGTTTGCCTAATAATTTCTAAAATCGGTTTGACAAAATATGTTCTAGTATTCACCCAAGTGGGATTTGTAAAGCAAAGAAACTCAGATAATATTCACCGGCTTTTGGATATGTAGCATGTAAAAGACTTGGACTATTCCACAGCCGTTACATCTTTAGACGCTGAAAAGCCTTTGATTGTCTCAAGTGGAGGGACATGTTCTATACACTTTTGGGGTTGATGAAACTTTCCTCAAATGGATAAAACTATTGTATTCAGATCAACAACTGCAATACAGATGTCAGATGTGTGATGTCAGATTAGACCTTAGCCTATATGAAAAAATAAAATAAATAGAAGGCTGCTTGGACTATGCTAAATGTAACAGTGGAAAAGAAAATTAAAATGTATTAAGTGTGGAGTAACTAATGCAAAATGTAAAGAATTTCAACAAAACAAAACAACTGGGCCCAGTTGAGTCCTCAAAATATAATCCACGTAAACATGGAGGCTTATTATCAAATCTTCTTAAACATAAATGGCAAATACCTTTTAGTTAGACTCTTTCATGAGCGTCTTTGAGCAAGCTGAAAACTGCACTGAAAAAAATGTCCCATCTCCACTGTTGTTTAGCACACGTCTGTTTGTCTCTGCGTGTGGATCTGTGCTGTTGGCCTCTTTATCAACAACTATTCACATAATATATTTTTCATGTTAAATTATGACACCCATGAATTACAACGATTGTTGATTTTCTTTGAGCTAGTATTTGTATGTATACAGTCAGTTACTCATGGCTCTCTTTACATTTCTAACATTTTTAATATATATTTCTTTGAACAAATAGCTTAATCAGGAGTGCAAAACACTCATAAGTAAAACATACTCTCAGTTATATCAAGCTAATTTTGACATAAAACAACAAAAAATCCCCCAAGTGCCACATGTCTTGTCAACATGGCTGAACAAATGAAGTTTGAGCTTTTAACTAGAGAATAAAGAAAGCAAGTTCTCTCAACTTATCATCATTCATCCACTGGAAAACACAGCAAAATAGCTGAAATGAATGAATATTATTAGGAGTCTCACAATATAATATTGTCACAGTATGAACCTCACAGTACAGTATTTGTTGTGATATTGTAGGAAAGCTCACGATATTACGATATTATACATAATAACAAGACTGACAGTCTAAAATGCTTTGACCAGTCATTTGGTACATTTATTGTCATTAGGGATGTAACGATATCCAAATCTGTATGTACTATATTTTCAAGATATACATCTTACGGTACGATATTTATTACAATATTTAGTGGAGGCTCACAAAACTGTGGATATGCCACTTTTTCCTCTAAAAATGCCTTCACAAGACTTAATCCAAAGAATGAAGTTTTAAAAGTGCTTAGAACAGTTATTTCTTCATGTATCTGCACTGAAACAGAGCAAAGGATCATGGTCTATGTAGTTCCCACAGTTTTTTTTAGCTATTCCTGCATCATAACTATTCATTTAGGCAAAGAGACTTGTGATTCGATATCTTGTGATGGTTCACGATATTACTGTGAGACCTTTGATGATACGATACACCATATTTCGATTATTGTTACATGCATAGCTATTATGCATTAAGTCAACTTTTAACGGGTTAAAACGTTCGGTGAACAAGGAACAAGGATGTGATGCTTGGAATGAAGCATATATGGAATGAAGGGACAAACTTTGTGGGTTTGCTCTGATACAAATATGTTTTTTAAAAACACATCCGTCTTTCTGTCTCTACAGTTTGCCCCTTGTTCCTCCACACTTCCTCTTAGACATAGTTAACATATTTCTTTGGATTAGAGACAGTGGGTTTGAGGCTGTTTGCACACAGTGATCAGACTTTACATGTTAGTTATGTCAAATTTACCCTCAATATGAACATGCATAGTTCATTTGGACAGTCAATACAAATATTAACTAGTTGATATTACGCTATCAAATAAAGGTAGCACATATTGACAGGCCAATTTAGCCGTCAAATAATGCTCCCACTGTAGGATTACCATTATTTACTCATTTATATGAATATGTGTAGAAGTTAAACAAAGCTACAGTGTTTTCTACACATGGTAACAAAATAAAATACGGTATAATGAAAAATATAATGATAACATCTATGTCATCTAACGTAGTTATTTTTCCGCAGATCTAACATGCACATATTGTCACTTACACACTTAACTGGTCACACTAATACACTTTTAAAATGTTACTTGTTTCTCCACTTCTGCCTCAGGAGCTCAAATCGACGACATTTAAGATGTAACAGCGCTTGAGGGTTGTGCGCAAAATTGACGGGTAGCTTAAATTGACAGGACACCTGTTTGGGGACCACAGGATCTCATCTCTGCTGTTTGCAGATGATGTTGTCCTGATGGCTTATGGTTACTTAGGTGTGTGGGAACTTTCTGCATGTGTGAACTGGGGAGTCATCTGAGCTTTTTTCTAGACTAGATGTAACAAAAGTCAGATTCAGATTCAGATGATCATCATGACGTTCGACGTTTTCTGATCACCTTCAGCAAGAGCCATTACAATTCAGTTCAGAGTACATGTCAATCTGGCATGAGCCAGGTTATGGTACTGCTACTATTAAAATAATAATAAATATATTATTTAGCAGAGTTTGCTGCTAGTTAGTAAGTATTGAGTGGAAAATCCTTCTCTGTTCTCTTCTGTTTATACGGACCAACATTGTCAAATGTCTTAATAAAATATTTTAACTCGAATTTATTTATAAATGCAAAAATGTCCAGGTTTGATTTTGGCTATACTTTTTTGTAACCACCAGAGGGCACTGTTTCGTGGCTTCTTAGTGTGTGTGCAGGATGTAGAGGTCATTGAGCGCCTTTGAGGATGATGCAGGGTCTTAAATAAAGCTCTTTCTTCTCTTCTCCACCATCACACATTCACTATAGAACTACACTATACTGAGTATAACTATTTACATCTCCTTTTGGTTAGACAGAGTAGGCCTGCTGGTATATACGACTAATTTATACGATTTAACCCACCAACATTTTGATAAAATATCTCAAGATTATCAGATGTTGTGCTTTCACCCAGCAATTTTACTGTCATCCTAGGCCATGGATTACTATGCAGAAATGAATTGTTCTGTGAGTCTGAGTCTGAGAGTTCCCTGCTTTGGCCCTGGTTGGTGCTAGACTTTGTGTTATGGGATAGTGGTATTCACCCCTCAGGTTCAGTCTGGATTTCACCTGTCTTCATCTCTGTCTGTAAGAACGTTCTCGGTTCTCAAACTGGTGAATCCCTTTGATAACTATATATGGTCCTCAAACTGTCTCTTTCTGTTATGTTGTTTGGAAAATCAGTCGAGATTTTAATACAACTTCAGTCATACTTCATACAACATCAAAACTGGGATTAACCAGAACTAAACCTGGCCTAGACTATAACAGGACCAAACCAAATCTATATGAGGACTAAGCTCGGCTCAAACCAGGACAAGTGTGAACATACCCAACCGGCCAAATAACCAACTGTTTAAAGGTTTGAGATTTTTCAGTGAGAGATCCAGGACTGCATCCATACTTTATGCAACAGATAACCCCGTGTCAGTCACTATTTAATCATTGCACTGTTTTTTCTTACGACCTCTTGTATATAGCGGAGATATATTTGTATTGCTATATTTCTATATTTGGTTTTTACTTGTACATATACATTTTTATAATTATGCCTTGTTTGACACCAGTAACTTGCTATTTTTGGTACTTGAATTTGTTATTACAGTTCATATTTTTTCTCTTTGTTATAATATACAGTATTGTGACGTATGAGCTACTGTGGATCAATAAAGTCTAAGTCTACTAAGCAAATATGTCCACTTTAATAATATTAAGCTCTCCACCAAACTAGTACACAGTATATTAGACCGTATCAGATGCTGAGTATAGAGTGAATACAGAGTAGTAACTTTAAAAACATTGTTGTGCTGGTCAGATACTAAAAACATGCAGAGGCAGCAGAGCCAGAGCCCAGCGTTCACATTAGCAGGCATTAGTTGCTCCCAGGGCTTACTCACCTCTCTCTTCCCATAAACGCAGTATTGATTTGCTCTCTGGTGTTCACTGGAGCACTCAGGCCTGTAGCCCCATCCAGCTCCATCTGACTCTGGGCCCATGCTCAGAAATGAGGAAAGATTGAGATGTTGATGCTCTTTTTTCTCCTGGTTTAATCATGATTTATCTGATAACTGGTCTGGCGCTACCTAAAGGAATGTAGAGGAGGCATCATTTTATTCAAGAACTGTTACTTTAAAGGTGGATTGTGTATTTTTTATATTGGAGGATCTGACATCTGTTTTTCTCTATGTAGATGTTATTGGTTTGTCTGAAATGTTTCACAGTATGGCATTAATAAACCGTTCTGTCATCATGGACATACCAAACCAGGCCAAGTTACCGGTCAGTTCTGTGGAGAGGGAACCCCGCTCACAGTCAGAATGCCTGTTTTTGTAGGTATTTTTAAGCCATAAAACCACCTGTAATTGATTTTATCTGTATGGTAGATCTGTTTAATGTCATATTGTGGAACATTCGAAGCAGAGCAGTGACATATCCATAGAAACAGGTGAGGGACCCCTTACCGAAAAGTTACACAATGTACCTTTAAAATTATATTCCAGTAATATAAGTAATATAACAAATAAGAAAACGTTTAAAACTGTACTTGAGAAGAGAATATACCACTAGTATACAGTACATCTAAGTAAATGAGAGAGAGAAGCTAACTGTTTCCTGGTTTAATAATTAAGTAATCAGACAGGCAAAACATTCAATTATTTGTAGAGATTTAGATTACTGTCAATATTATGGTATTTTTTAATCTCTATTATAATGCTTCCTCATCAGAAACATGTCTGGAGTTGTGTTTTGTTTTATTCACACGTTTAACACACAGACACTTTTAGACCGAGTTCTTCTCTCAAACTGAAAACACTCTGTTCCACCTTGTCAAGTGATAATTTGGATAATTTCACACCTAGAATTAACAATCTGTACTGAACTAAAGGTAAAAGGAGCTGTTAACTTGAAAACTACAGTTCATGACATCACAAGGTGGAACAGGGCATTTTGAGCTGTCCACAGACATCTTAGTAAAATAAACATGAAGAAATGACTAGTGGACACCTGTGCTACATTTGTAGTAAACGGATTCAAATCTCTGGACTGTGGTAGTAACACATTTTGAAGAGTGATATATTGCTGAAGGAAATACAGATGATAAATAATATTGAAACTAAACCATAAAGCAGAATTATCTCCAAAAAAGTATTCTAAACTTCAATATCGTTAGAAAATATGAGCTGCAATAATTTAATAGCAGCGTGAAACAATATAGAAGTTCATAATACAACTCTCTACAGCTCAAATCTTATCGTAGTACAGAAAAGTAACAAAAATCTTCCCACTAGTACAAAGAAAAGTCCCCACGATAAATACCGACCCTTAATTTCTCCTTTGCTATGGATCCTACCTGGACAACTGAGGGATTATACAAACATTCCAGTAAAAGCAAAGACATTTCCATTGAGACAAACAGGTGAACCTTTAAAAATGATCGTTCCATCTACCGTGTATTGAACGATATAGAATTATAGTGACAGGCCTATGTGGACCATGGGCTGAAATTGCGAAAAGACCACAGACACGGGTGCCATTCGGGTTTATTAATTTTAATCAATTCAGCTAGCTACAAAATGTCCACCACTTCACACACTGACGGATACAGAGGGAGTCTTAATATTACATGCGTTGAGGACAATCTCACAGTTGAACTTGTGTCATTCAGGGTTGGGTATTTAATCACCTTACTCTAACTACTTTGACATTTGGCGATTTGGTGTGCATAGCTCTAGATTGAATACAGAAGCAAAACAAAAAATAAAATAAAATAAAACCTTTTGTATTGTGTTGCTAGGAGTAGTATTATTATAGTGTTGGTATTTCTTTTTACCAATAACAAACCACACAAGGAGAATAAACTTACAGGTACAGTCTTCTTATAAAAGTAAGGTCTCTCAGAAATATGCGTCTTTGCTTTACATTGCAAACTTTTATTTTATTTTTTCAGAGCATCCAAAACCTATGATACAGTACACAGCCAGTCCGCATCTTTCAACATATAGTCAACAATGTCATCACTGTATAATCTGCATAATCATTTAGAAAACAGGTCATTTTTTTGCGATACAACCCAAAGTCCTCATTGTAGTCAACTTCTTCTTTCTTTTTTGATCCCTTTTGCATTTATTTTACAACAAGATGGTCACAGTCGGTAAATATATCAAGACAGAAAGAGTGGCACTATTGCAACCTTGCAGGATTATGGAAACGGTGTCCTAATACTGAGCATGCGTTTTGTCAACTTGCTACTGCCATGTTATTATTTTTTATATATATTTTTCAGACAGATTTTATTTATAAGACTAAAATCTACCATTGGTCATGCAGAGAACGCACAATTCACATCACTTGGAATGCAATGTCTAATACAGCTACAGAGAGTCTAGTTGCACATTGTCTAAACAGTAACTCAGTATGATTGTGATGGAGGAGAATGTACCAACCACTGGCTTTGATTGTAAGTGCTTTCCACCATCTCTTTCGTCTGTACCTTTGTTTAGTAAATGCTGTGTCCCCCCTGCCCAGTAAGTTTGTGCCGACACTAAAGTAAGGAGCATGACAGTAGCCTAAGTGACACACTTTTACTAAGACGATACTGAGATACTGAAAGGAAAAGAAGAAAACAAACAGCTTTTAGAGCATTCCTATATATACTTGTCATCCAGAGCAGTGTAATTTATATATATATGTATATATATATCTTATATATGATATGTTATAATATATGATATATATATTTTTGATAGAGATTAAAAACTTCACAGGTGAGCTAGAGAGCCATCAAGTCAGCACTATATACAACCTTTGGAAAGAATGTGATACGGAGTATAAGAAATCATTGTTTACGAGGACAATCATCTTGAAAAAGCTTGACAGACGACACAGAACAACATTTACAATGGGGAAGGGAGGTGATATGTGCATGTGTGCAAACCTAGAAGGTCAATACCATGATGAAAGCAAGTCAGCGCCCAAAGAGGGTGCAAGACGCAGTCACGCTCATGGTGCTGCGCTTAGCCACTGCCCAGCATCTTTGTGGCACGCTGGTTAGCTTCATCAATCCTGGTCTTATTGGAGTCAGCCTGGAAGAGGGAGCAGAGCCAGGTTAGAGTGGTACACGATGAGTACCTCTTCACTGTGTGTACCTCTTCACTGTGTGTACCCCTTCACTGTGTGTACCCCGTCACTGTGTGTACCCCTTCACTGTGTGTACCCCTTCACTGTGTGTACCCCTTCACTGTGTGTACCCCTTCGCTGTGTGTACCCCTTAACTATGTGTACCCCGTCACTGTGTGTACCCCGTCACTGTGTGTACCCCGTCACTGTGTGTACCCCTTCACTGTGTGTACCCCATCACTGTGTGTGCCGCCTCACTGTGTGAACAGTGCTGATGATTTAAGTAATCATGTGTCCTTTAGGGCCACAGGGCGTTGAGCTTCAGCCTGTACATGTTACACAGTAAAGACAGTAGTAGAGGTATCCCAGAGCCCCATGTACCTTCTCCATGATCCTGTCGATCTGGCGATTCTGGGTGTCGATCTCGTTGCCCATGTCGAGGGCCATATGGCGCAGGTTTCCGATGATGCCGCCCACCTGCTCCAGATTCTCGTCCATCTCATTTTCCCGGGCGTCGTCTGTTACCCTGGAAACAAACATACAAACAAAATCACACCTGGGACTCTCCGCACCAGATTTCACCTGTGAACCTTCAGTCTGTAACAAGCCTGACCCCACACCGCTCAGCAGTCTTACCCACAACAATATGTCCCCTTGCTAATGCCATGAACTGGAGGTGAATCACTTTACATGTTTGTTAGCATGAGAGCTCCATACAGCCAAGCTTGGCTTGAAAAGAACTACTCATTTCACAGTGGATACATTCTCTTGTGAAGGTGGCATTTAATAATAAGATAGGTGTACATGGAATTAAAATGAAAAAAGGAACAAAGATGAAAGGAAACAAAACTATAACAGTAAAAAAATAAATAAATAAATAAAAACCTCCTTTACGTCAAGGGTATGCTACCTGTTTGTCTCCAAGGAAATGTTATTAATTTACCTAGATTCATGATTTTAAAGTTTAATGCCACACTGATACATTTTAGGTCTTACAATGTTCCAATTTAAACTTACTTAGCTGTCTATATTTATTTTTATTTTTTTGGTCTTTGTATATTATAATGTGTGAGCTATTGTGTCCAAATAATTTCCCATAATTTATGGAACAATAAAGTTTGTCTAAGTCTGTTTCAATTACAGGTGTTTTTAGTGACAATAAAGTTCACCTTTCAAGCTTAAAGGTGCACTGCACAACTTGTCTGGTGGAGGGTCCGCTACGTAGTTGTCTCCATGGAGATGTTATTGCTTTGCCTGGAATGTTCCATGGTATGACTTTAAACATATCCATCTAGCATTTATTCATTACAGGTGTTTCTATTGCTCAACAAAGCAATAATTCCTTCTGTGAATAGGGGCGACTCTCCACAGATCTGAAATGTAATGTAGCGTAGTGCTGTAACGCACTTGTCTCCCTCGTGGTAGATAGGTTTAATCTGTACTATGGAACATTCTAGACACAGTGATAACATTTCCATAGAGACAAGCAGGTGACGAACCCTCCAAATGTTACGCAATGCATCTTTAATGTCATAGTGCGTAATATTCTAAATTCAAACAAGCAGGTTACATACAGGTTACATTATATAAGTTACACAATGTCATATAATAGGTATATAACCGATGATAAACGAATGTCTATTGCTGAATCTGAGTATTGTTACAGTGCATTATTGGAGTGACCCTTCCTCCTCGCACCTGCGGATGAAGCCCCCGCTGATGGCCATCTGTTCACGTTCGTCGACCACGCGTGCGGGCTGGCTGGCCACAACGCCGTCCTGGTTATTTCCCCAGGCCTTGCTAGCTCCACTCTTCATCCTGACCAGTGACGAAGAGTGACATTCAAAACGATCAGACACAAAACAGACACAAAAAATCTCAACCTCCACCAGGCTTCCTTCTCTCCCTCATGTCTACAAAGAGAGCCTGGGTTTGAGGAGTTGTGTGAAGTTTAGTAGGAGCTGATGTTAGTGTTATTTGGTCATGCATAACAGAAATATATGATAAAGGGACTAAAAAGACTAGAGGGACTAAGTCAAGCGAAGCATAGCAGGCACGGGCTTGTTATGGTCTGTCTGATGTTATATCTGCTATAACATACTGAGTCACACTAATGTCTACTGTATTCTAAAGCATGCATTTATCTCTCGCTTTAATGTGACAAAGAGAAGTGATAGTGTGGGGTTTTTAAACATGAAGGGTGAGGAACTTAATTAGTGTTGGAAATCATGTTATGCTTCTAAAACTCCATAATATGTACATTGTATAACATCCAAAATGTCTAAAAACCCAAACTATGACTTTGGTTTAATGAACATAATGATCCTCCCCCAGACCCCCACAGTGAGACCCCTGTGTGACATAAAACACAGAAGACGAGTTTGAGCAGACACATAGACTGGGACAGAGTCAGAACAATTACACTGGACAAACTGATCAACAACAAACAAAGAAAACTGAAGGATGTTCCCAGAGAAATGCAGTGTACACCTGCTCCCTGCTCCACAGTCTATGGGCACAGCTGAGCTAACATGGGTGCTATCACAGCTCTGCAGCTCACCTCTGTGTTTGTCACTAGATCCTACTTAGCAACAGGAAAAAAACATTCTGTCTCCACAAAGCACATGCACACTATGCATTTAAAGGCCTTTGCTGTTTTGTAACATTCTCCTATATTCAGCAGCTAGCTGAAGTTAAATTAACAATTTCAATAATACGACCTTGGAGTTGTGAGACAAAGACAGAATAAGGACCTCTCCTCGTCTGAGTCATTTGATTTATGCACACTCTCTTTGGCCAACAGCACAGTGCACCTGGAGGCTTAAGGCTTAAGGCAGCAGGAGAGCACAGATTGTATATGATGGACATATGTAAACACTAAGGCAGAAATGCACAGTCTGTGGACTGAGTGGCAGCATCTTGGCTATTGTTGCTCATCACTGTGAAGAGTGGACTTGATGTTTCACCCTTTGAGCATCAATACAGTGAGAAGTATGTTATAGATTTTGAATCAATGGCTTAAATATTTCCAGGTTACTATGACAAAAAGTCCTTACTTAATTTTCATCAGATAACCAACCTATAGAGAAGCAGTCCAACAACTGTAACCTGGTATAAAAACTCAGTTCTATATTGTGGTCCATAACACCCACTATTACTTTGCACTGCACCGTTTATGAAACATAAAAATATATTTTAATACCCATAAACATCTATATAATAAAGCATCACCATTATGAGTTGCATCATCATGCATGCAAGAGCATTCCGCGGTCATGCTCGCAGTCATGTCAGAGGCGTTTCTGATGGAGGGAGTGTTCAAACAAAAGGGTCTGGTTCCTCTAAGGATTGGATCATGCACACGAGGAGAAGTGTCAGTCTGGACCGGGCTCTGCACAGACCTGTTGGACCCAGACATCATAGAGTCCTTTTACAGATAGACCAAGTCTGAGGCCAAGAGACTGAGAGAGCACAGGCCCTGCTCTGGACCTATGGACTATAATGTATAAGTCAAGGGCCACTGGGCTCATGGGACCGGTGTTTAACATTACTTATGGACAATACTGTCCACTCATCTAGTGGCTTTAATGTATTTTGAAGCCAAACAGTAATGAGTACTCTTCTAATAATTATGTGAATATTTGAGCTACAGCTGTAGTTTTGTCTCCAATATGACACAGGAATGGCTTCCATTGATTCTTCATGAGCATGCATGAGAAGGACCTGGCACCATCACCTCAGAACTCAGAAAAGAGGCGGGGTTTGAGCAGAGCAGACTATTGGCTGATGGTCGCTATAACATCACTTCTACCTCTGATGTCTACAGTATACTCTTATTCTGGCATGGCAGGCAGGCAGGCAGGCAAGCAGCACCTACTTGTTACATGGACAGGAGCAAAGACCACAGAATTTCCCTAGATCGTTCAAATTCTTTTCTGCATCCTTCATGTCCTTATTGATTTGGTCCATTCCCTCCTCGATGCGCTCCAGTTGCTCTGATTAAACAAAGCCATTTATCCCCCACAGAAGAAGAAGCAAGAGAAGAGGAGCAGAGAGAGAGAGAGAGAGAGAGAGAGAGAGAAAGAGAGAGAGAGAGAGAGAGAGAGAGAGAGAGAGAGAGAGAGAGAGAGAGAGAAGACAAGAGAGAGAAGACAACAACTTCAGACATTCACTTTGACGAAAGAAAGTCCAACCAAAAAATCAAAAAGAACCAAAACGGGACGCCACCACATATGTAGGACCTCTGGGCACATGGTCAGTACCTACTTGTTACAGGGACATATGAAAAGCCCACAGCATTTCCCTAAATCTTTTAAATTTTTCTCGGCTTCCTTCATGTCTTGGTTGATATGGTTCATGCCATCTTCAACACGATCGAGTTGCTCTGGTCAGGACAAAGGGATGACAGTGTGGAATGAATTTCAGAGACTGTTGACAGAAGTATGAGAAATGGTGAAGTGTGCTGTTTTTATATGTGTGTGTACGGTGGGTTTGAAGGCACTGATCTAACCCCATGAAACACAATTATGCTGTTTGAGCTTCTTTGAGCTGAGGAATAAAACCAAAACCCAAAGAATTCAATAATGACGCAGTTAGTGAGCTGGAGTGCCACTGACTAGATTTGAACAGAAAAGCCTGTCTAGTAAAAGTAATGAGAAAGAAGTTAAAGGTGCATTATGTAACTGTTTAGTGGAGGGCCCTTCAAATGATTTTCTTCATGGAGATGTTATTGCTTTGAAATATTTCACAGTGTGGTATTAACCTTTCTATCTTCATGGAGACCAAACCAGACCAAGTCACAGGTCAAGTCACAGGTCACTTCAAAATGCCTTTTTTTCTTTGTATTTTTGAGTAATAAGACAACCTGCAATTGAATAAATGTAAGGTAGATCTGTTACTTGTCATATTGTGGAACATTCTAAGCAGGCCAATGACATATCCATAGAAGCAAAAAGGTGATGGACCCTCAACTAAAACAGTGCACATTTAAAGTGGAACTCAACACTAAATCAGCCTTTTGATAGGTATGTGTACAGGGTGTTTTAACAGCATTTTCTACTATTCCTAAAGTTTTTGGTCCTATTTGCAAGTTTCTGGTAAAAAGGTATAAACATTTGTGTGTATTAGCTCCAGGGCCAACTTTAATTTCCAGTAGCTGGTAACGTCACAAAAGACTGTCCTGTTTACAGCCTGGTGTTTCTGATTACAAACGCAAGCTGCAGGGGCGGAGTTTGAAGTGTGGATACCTGTTAGACCAATCACACTGTTCCTTATACCCTCAGACCCCGCCTCTCCTCTGTCACTCTCTTCTTGAGTCCTCCAGGTACTGCCCATTTTAGTGGCTCTGTTTGAAATGTAGTTGTGGGCGGAGTTTATGTGTTTAGTCCCATTTTAAACATGAGCTAGTCAATGCTATCAGAAATGAGCTATTTTAAAAGACTACATGTTTATTTTAGTTTAAGTTTATAAAAAATAAAATAGTTGGTGCAATGCCACTAAATAATAAGCATTGACTCACATACCATATATGCCATGAAGAGCAAGTGAAAAAGCTGGTAACAGGTTCAATTCCTGTTACTGTCATTGTGTCTTTGGTTCAGGCGCTTGGAGCAAGGCCTCTACCAGTTTTGAAATTGAACCCTTTAACTTTGGTGTGGCGCTATGAACAATGGGAGTTGTAGTCATGCTAGTGTGGCAGATGGCATGTTTACTTCCTGGTTATGAGTAAAGAAAGTGTGGTGTATGTGTGAAAGGCGGAACACGGTTAAAAATGAAGCACACTGAGAAACTTGTCATTGGTTTCTGTTTTGTAAAATCCCTGGACTGCATTCATTTGACATGTTAATTACTTCATCTAAGCTTCAGATAAATAAGGCAATATAGGCTTAGTATTATAGCAGCATAAAGCTACAATCAATAATGAAATGTCAAAGGTCAGCAGAGGGTTGTGACCAATCAAATAATGCCATAGATGCAAACAGGAAGTGCATTCCTCCATCCAAGGACTGTACAAAGCAGCAGGTGTTTGTCATTACCAGCTAAATCGATCGTTTCTTTCTCATGCACCATTTTGGTTTTGCTACATAATCTTTTGACTGTTTTTAAAGATGCACTGTGCAACTTTGGAGTGTGGGGTCTACAAACTGCTTGTCTCGTCCACATAAATGCTTTGTTGTGGAATGTTACGCAGTGTGACATGAAAGTTGTTTATTCAGTTCGATTTGTTTAAATTGCTAAACACTTTCCATTCTTCTTATTGTGAGTGAAGCCACCACTCCACAGATCTAATTTGTAACATGACCTGGTGACATCAGCTGGTTTCTATGGAGTTAGATAAGATTAATGTCATATTGTAGATCATTCCAGGCAAAGCAATAACATCTCCATCGAGACAAGCCGATAGCGGGCCCTCCACCAGGAAAGTTACACAGTGCACCTTTAAATCATACAATATAATAAACTTTTCAAAAATGTAAAAACAGTCAAAAATAATGTATCACTAACTTACACAATTTACCTCTGTTGTCTAGGGTTTGGCAATCCAATAGACATGATGAACATTACAATTTGAAAAAGGCCCTACTTTGTTTTGGGGGCAAGTAAAAGGAAATTTTAAGAAGCTGCTGGCAAAACAAAAGCAGTTAGGCAAAAAAAAAAGAAAATATGTTAGAGAAAAGAAACAGGAAAATATCGTAAAATGAATCAGTTAATAGAAAACATGCATTATGTTGAACTAATGTGTCTTAATGAGCAACCCAATAAAAAAGTTATTCATTTATTTCTTTATAAAAAAAAGAAGAAAGAAAATATGTAGCTCTCTTATAATTAATCAAATAAGAATAAAGGCATTGTAGAGAACTAAGAATAAGAAGAATCATTTGGTGATAGATTAGTTGAGGTGTGACTTACCTCCCTGTTCGTCCAACATGACCAAAGTCCTAATACCGGCATCTTTGCTCTACACCACAAAGAAGAGAAGAGACAAAATAATGATTTAAAAATATATGTAAATTGTCCATGTTTATTAGTGGCAAACTCTATCAAATGACAAAAAATATATATAAAAAAACAACAACAAAAGTTTCTACAACAGATTTTCTATTAAAATGCTAGTGTTTGAACTATATAAAAACATTTAAGAACACTGGTCTGTCCATGGGGTTTCAGAGAGAAAAATATAAGGAAACATTCATTCAGAAAAACTCGGTGAATTAATTATATTTTTAACCACAGTGACTTTCTAATTAGAATGACCATTTTACTCATATTAGCACATCTCTCCATCCAATTCCATGTCGTACTTTCCTCAATGGATCATTTAGAAGCCTGACCCCTCCCCTCAGCCCATGACGCAAGCTTGTATTGATCAGAAGGTCAAAGGTCATTTGGTCATTACACTCTAAACTGGAAGCGTGCAAACTGCCCCCCAGGGACATGCCTTAAAACCAGTGAAACCGAGCTACAGCGTTCATTAAAAGCAGCGGCTCTCATCGGATTTCTCTTTACAAACGGCACCATTCATTTACACAAGAAGCCGACAGCTCTATGGCCACAGCCTGACCACTTTATTGACAATGGTCACCCTCACCAACATGCAGGAACTGTAACTAGTATGTTATATAGGTCAGTGCTTTACAAACTTTAACACCAAGTACCATCTTATAAAACCACCTTATAAAATGAATATAGCTTCTCAACATTCTGCCAGGACTTGACAAGGAAATCAGACTATAACCTGAGTCTGAACAAAATCATTAGGTGTAAATAAAGTACATACAGAGTTCAATTCGACTTCAAGGTTCAAGGTTCAATGTTCTTTATAGTAAACTCTTTTGAACCATACTGTAAATATAAATTTTATCTGCAATAATAAAATGGCAAGATAGATGAAGATAATTAGTAGCAATAAAGACTGAAAAATATGTAATTATTCTACCCACTGGAGCTCAAATATGACAAAAATTAAGAAAAAATACCCCACTAAAGCAGATGATAAATAATGAACCAGAAATCTTTTATTTACTGAACGATAAGGAAATATAGTCTAAGTAATAAGTCTATGTCTAATAAGTCTATGTCTTTACTAATATGCACAGGAGGATCAGTCAATCACAGTATCATGGCCCAAAATCATGGAACAGTCACACAGAGCTTCTTGAAACTTCATTGTCACTGTTGATGTACAAATTTAAATTAAAATGTAAGCAGATGACACAATATTTGAGTGGTCATCATATTTGACTTAATTAAAGCAATAATGTAATCTGTAAAAAAAAAAAATTTTAAAAAGATGATGAAAAATGTTTTTGTCTTTTGGGAGCGGTGTCTGTAAAAGCCTTTTACCACTCCCATGCACATGATAACCACTGTTCATTATACATATGGATTTTTTTATGATTGCCTGTCAAACCTGTTTCTATAAACTGTCTTTTTAACAACTGATAAATAAGTAAATAAATAAATAAATAAATAAATATGTTGTCAGGTTTAGCAGGATTCGTGCTCGCCCCAGTAGCCCCCAATACCATTTCAGTGTATACAGTGAATCCACCTCCTCAGCACTTCTGTGAGGGGAGCAATAAGTAATCCCAGGAGAATAAATTACAGTGTCATTTGGCCCAGAGAAGGCCCACAGCCGTTACACTGAGTCTCCGAGGAAAGCCAGTGAAATGAGAGGCTCCATAAACCCACAGGAGCACGAGTGGTGAGTGCACATGGCAGATCATCAACACTTGTTTTTCCCCACAGTGAGGTCATTGGATTGGTGAATTATTGCGACTCCTTCACCATGTGTATTACTATAGAATACTAAACATATTTGAACAATATTGCATGTTTTTTTTTTCATCTTGTAGCTCCACATTACGCTGTTTTGTGATCTGTTATTGTTTCCTCATCACAGACATACCTGGAGTTGTGTTTTGTTTCATTCACACATGTTTAACACACCAACTCTACATATTTTGGCTTCTCTCTGAGATCTTCTCTCAAACCGAAAAAAAAAAAAAAAAAGAGTTCCATCTTGTCATGTCATGAGGTAATAGAGGAAGTGCTACACTGTGTTTTTAAACTACATACACCTTCACTAGAATCATTAGGATGATTTCAGCCCTGAAAGCTCCAATCTCTGCTGAACAAAAGGTAAAAGTAGCTGTTAACTTGAAAACTACCACTTTTCAGCTTATTCAAACATGTGTAAATGAAACAACAAAAGCACAGCTCCTGATATGTTTTTCATGAGGTAACAACATTATAGGTCAAATTTGTGTAATATAGGACCTTTAATGGCATGATTTCTCAATATTATTTTCAATTTCACAAACAGAATGGCAAATGTAGTTTGTGTTCTAGTCCTGGTTTAGTCTTGGTCTAGTCCATTAGTTCAGGTTTACAATTTCTTCACAATAATTTCTAATGTTTTTCAAATGCAGTAATAAAGAAATAATAATATAAAGAGGACAATACAGCTGAACTAAACTCTCATCTGTCACCAATTTAAGCTATAAGGCTTTTGTAAAGTTAAAAAAAAAGCATGAAGTGCTGGAAATGACATAAAAAGTATAAAATAAACAGCTCTTCAAAGATTCATGTTGTGAAGGCATAAAACAGTGTGGGGTTTCCTCATTGGCATTGTCTTACAGTGTGCATCCTCACAGAGTATTCCTATACACTCTTATGTACAATAAGTATTCCTATACACTCTTATGTACAGTAAGTATTCCTATACACTCATGTACAGTAAGTATTCCTATACACTCTCATGTACAGTAAGTATTCCTATACACGCTTATGTACAGTAAGTATTCCTATACACTCATGTACAGTAAGTATTCCTATACACTCCCATGTACAGTAAGTATTCCTATACACTCTCATGTACAGTAAGTATTCCTATACACTCATGTACAGTAAGTATTCCTATACACTCTTATGTACAGTAAGTATTCCTATACACTCATGTACAGTAAGTATTCCTATACACTCTCATGTACAGTAAGTATTCCTATACACTCTTATGTACAGTAAGTATTCCTATACACTCATGTACAGTAAGTATTCCTATACACTCCCATGTACAGTAAGTATTCCTATACACTCTCATGTACAGTAAGTATTCCTATACACTCATGTACAGTAAGTATTCCTATACACTCTTATGTACAGTAAGTATTCCTATACACTCATGTACAGTAAGTATTCCTATACACTCCCATGTACAGTAAGTATTCCTATACACTCTCGTGTACAGTAAATATTCCTATACACTCTCATGTACAGTAAGTATTCCTATACACTCCAATGTACAGTAAGTATTCCTATACACTCTCATGTACAGTAAGTATTCCTATACACTCTTATGTACAGTAAGTATTCCTATACACTCATGTACAGTAAGTATTCCTATATACTCTCATGTACAGTAAGTATTCCTATACACTCATGTACAGTAAGTATTCCTATACACTCTTATGTACAGTAAGTATTCCTATACACTCATGTACAGTAAGTATTCCTATACACTCATGTACAGTAAGTATTCCTATACACTCTTATGTACAGTAAGTATTCCTATACACTCTCGTGTACAGTAAGTATTCCTATACACTCATGTACAGTAAGTATTCCTATACACTCATGTACAGTAAGTATTCCTATACACTCATGTACAGTAAGTATTCCTATACACTCTTATGTACAGTAAGTATTCCTATACACTCATGTACAGTAAGTATTCCTATACACTCATGTACAGTAAGTATTCCTATACACTCATGTACAGTAAGTATTCCTATACACTCTTATGTACAGTAAGTATTCCTATACACTCATGTACAGTAAGTATTCCTATACACTCCCATGTACAGTAAGTATTCCTATACACTCTCATGTACAGTAAGTATTCCTATACACTCATGTACAGTAAGTATTCCTATACACTCTCATGTACAGTAAGTATTCCTATACACTCATGTACAGTAAGTATTCCTATACACTCTCATGTACAGTAAGTATTCCTATACACTCATGTACAGTAAGTATTCCTATACACTCTTATGTACAGTAAGTATTCCTATACACTCATGTACAGTAAGTATTCCTATACACTCATGTACAGTAAGTATTCCTATACACTCTCATGTACAGTAAGTATTCCTATACACTCATGTACAGTAAGTATTCCTATACACTCTTATGTACAGTAAGTATTCCTATACACTCTCGTGTACAGTAAGTATTCCTATACACTCATGTACAGTAAGTATTCCTATACACTCTTATGTACAGTAAGTATTCCTATACACTCTAATGTACAGTAAGTATTCCTATACACTCTCGTGTACAGTAAGTATTCCTATACTCTCATGTACAGTAAGTATTCCTATACACTCTCATGTACAGTAAGTATTCCTATACAATCATGTACAGTAAGTATTCCTATACACTCATGTACAGTAAGTATTCCTATACACTCCCATGTACAGTAAGTATTCCTATACACTCATGTACAGTAAGTATTCCTATACACTCTCATGTACAGTAAGTATTCCTATAAACTCATGTACAGTAAGTATTCCTATACACTCATGTACAGTAAGTATTCCTATACACTCCCATGTACAGTAAGTATTCCTATACACTCATGTACAGTAAGTATTCCTATACAATCATGTACAGTAAGTATTCCTATACACTCATGTACAGTAAGTATTCCTATACACTCTCGTGTACAGTAAGTATTCCTATACACTCTTGTGTACAGTAAGTGTTCCTATACACTCCTGTGTACAGTAAGTATTCCTATACACTCATGTACAGTAAGTATTCCTATACACTCTCGTGTACAGTAAGTATTCCTATACACTCTCGTGTACAGTAAGTATTCCTATACATTCATGTACAGTAAGTATTCCTATACACTCATGTACAGTAAGTATTCCTATACACACTCATGTACAGTAAGTATTCCTATACACTCTCATGTACAGTAAGTATTCCTATACACTCTTGTGTACAGTAAGTATTCCTATACACTCCTGTGTACAGTAAGTATTCATATACACTCATGTACAGTAAGTATTCCTATACACTCATGTACAGTAAGTATTCCTATACACTCTCATGTACAGTAAGTATTCCTATACACTCATGTACAGTAAGTATTCCTATACACTCTTATGTACAGTAAGTATTCCTATACACTCTCATGCACAGTAAGTATTCCTATACACTCATGTACAGTAAGTATTCCTATACACTCCCATGTACAGTAAGTATTCCTATACACTCATGTACAGTAAGTATTCCTATACACTCTTATGTACAGTAAGTATTCCTATACACTCTCATGTACACTAAGTATTCCTGTACACTCATGTACAGTAAGTATTCCTATACACTCATGTACAGTAAGTATTCCTATACACTCCCATGTACAGTAAGTATTCCTGTACACTCTCATGTACAGTAAGTATTCCTATACACTCATGTACAGTAAGTATTCCTATACAATCATGTACAGTAAGTATTCCTATACACTCATGTACAGTAAGTATTCCTATACACTCTCGTGTACAGTAAGTATTCCTATACACTCCCATGTACAGTAAGTATTCCTATACACTCTCATGTACAGTAAGTATTCCTATACTCTCATGTACAGTAAGTATTCCTATACACTCTCGTGTACAGTAAGTATTCCTATACACTCCCATGTACAGTAAGTATTCCTATACACTCATGTACAGTAAGTATTCCTATACACTCTCGTGTACAGTAAGTATTCCTATACACTCCCGTGTACAGTAAGTATTTCTATACATTCATGTACAGTAAGTATTCCTATACACTCATGTACAGTAAATATTCCTATACACTCTCATGTACAGTAAGTATTCCTATACACTCTCATGTACAGTAAGTATTCCTATACACTCCAATGTACAGTAAGTATTCCTATACACACTCATGCACAGTAAGTATTCCTATACACTCATGTACACTAAGTATTCCTATACACTCTCGTGTACAGTAAGTATTTGGCTGAGCTGCTCTTGTCTATCTTGTACTCTAGACGTATATAATGACATGAGGTGTGTGTGTGCAGGGACTGGGCGGGGCTGATGGGGGATCGTGACCGCGATCAATACGACCTTCAGAAGAGAGCCGCCACTGCTGTTTTTCAACTGTCTGACTTTCCCTGTCTATAAAAATTGGCAAACGTGCTCTACCATTTTAAGTGTTGTTATTGCTATGCTAGCACTTTTCACCACTTGCCACTTGCCTGTCTCCATGGAGATAAAATGTCCCACAGTATGGTATTAACTCATTGGAGACCAAGTTACAGGTCAGATTTGCGGAGAGGCGAGCCCAGTCAAAGTAAGAATCTATATTTTTTGATTATTAAAAATAACTGAATAAACCCACTGTAGATGTAATTAATGCCATAGTGTGGAACATTCCAGGCAAACAAATATCCATTTTCATGAGGCAAGCAAGAGTCAATTAACCACAAAAGTTGAATATACTTTGAGTAACACTTAAACAGCAACTAAGTTTATGCTGGATGCCCTACCAGACACAAGTTTGAGGTTAGCAGAAAGAACACTTATTTACTGCATTTTTTGTAGCGACATTGTGTACAGGTGCTCAATTCAAACAATTCAATATAGGTTTACACAACTTTGTTTAAATCCTGTCAATAAAAAAGTTACATTGATTTTGAGAGATTATATGTAATTTGTTGCTTTTGCATATTATGTGTCTGTCTCTTTAAGACCCCCACAGTTCAGCTCGTCTTTGTTCTTGTGCTCATAGACCAGTTTACTGTACATTATGTTCTGAACTGTACAAAGGACCAGGTGCAAAATGAACTGAATGGATTTAGGCTGCAAGTATAAAAGGACACAGACTATTTAATAGCAGGTTTTCTAAATTATGAAAAAGTATAATGAAGAAAACAATCTTAACAAATTCTTTACTAAAATCACAATTACTTAAAGATTTTTTGTAGTAAAAAGCTAATTGAGGTGGAATTATTTATTGCTAATGTTTGTTTTCCTGTTTTAAAGATCATTGTAGATTTGAAGTGCTCCAGAATTCAGTTATTTTATTTTCAATTTTACATTTTTTATAATTGATTAAAGCAAAAACTGTAATCAATTTTTAGACTGATTTACTAGCACAGCTCTACAGTAGTTTTTAAAATTAATTTTAGTGCAAAATGGACTTTCTAATGCACTTAATCAAAAGCCCAACTAACAAGAATCAAACTATTTCTCTGCAGTATTCTCTGCCAGAATTTATTTCAATAATTTATTCATAAACCGTAAAATTCAATTTAATAGCTGTAATTTCCATTAATTTTCTTACCTCTTCCACAAGCTGAAGCATACGACGGGTGCTCTCCAGTGACTGAAAAAGAAAAAGAAAAAAAAGTTATATTACAATTTGCAATCCCAAACTGCTTGACATAAGATGCCACACAGGAGCTGGAACTGATGTGTGTTTTATGTAACTCAATGTACGGTAAATGCATTCATGTATTATAAACAGGAGTCAATGTGGAGCAATCAGCAGGACACACAAAGATCAATATCTCACAATAAGAATATCGGCAACAGATCAACACCATTTGTCCTTCAGCTATGACAGCCAACAGGCCTCTCTAATACTGAAGTCAATTCATTAGAGACCAGGAAATGTACGTGTGCTTGGATCTCTCCTTCATGGTGGTTCTCCTTAGTCTTTCTCTATTTAGACTTGGACTTTAGACAAATTTTATTGATTGAGGGAATTTATTTGGACATGTAGTTCAGGCAAATAAATAAATACTGGGCCAGACTGTTTGATAATTGAAGAAAAACTAAAACAACAATTTGGTATGAGAAAAATCTAAGTAAATATCAGCTGCTATAGGCTTTTTATCCATGGGTTTAAGAATAATAAAAATGAAAACGGTTGCCATGGGAATTGACTATTTAAAGCAAACTATCTTGAAACTTGCAAAAGTTCCCCAAATGCCACCTGTATCAGATATTATTTGGTACCACTTTATAATAACAACCATAGTTCCTTATTTTTTTTTTAAATGGAAGCCTGAATTATAAGCACTCAATTAAGAGGTTCATGTTAAGAGTTAGGGTTAGAGTTTAAATTAAATAGTTTCTCTGCCTGAATCATTCTTATTAAATTGTTTGTTTATTATTAATGAAGTATTCGTTTATGCTTTATTAGCCTATCAAATGTGTAGTTAGTATTAGTGTTACATTTTATTGATTATTCTTGAATCAATGACAGGAGTAAATCCAGTACTACAAAACAGCTTATCTAAGGTACTCTGCAGCACCATATTTGCTCGGTCTATTTTTAACTTGTGCCTTCCTCTCTTTAAGCCGTGTGCTCTGAAAAGGCTTACCTCCGCTGTATATGCTCTATAGTGAAAGTGAAAGTCATCAGGGAGGGAGCCATTTTGTGCCGGGCCTGTGTGTGTGTGTGGACGGAGCAAGTGTTTAATATTCTGCTCAGCTGTGTGCAGTGAGTCACATGTGGAGCTGGAGGGCGTGGGCTGCTCTAGGCCTGTCTCTGTCAGAGCACACAAACACTGGGCTGTACTGGTGGTCTTCAGATTTTAGAATGTGATGATGGGGCAAGAGGCACTTTTCTCTATTGATAACACTCTACTTTGCCATGAAATAAAAAAGGTACATTTCCAAATATGGAACCTGATCATTTCTATTATTGACCAGACTGAAGACCATGCTATATACATCTGTTAATTTAAATTTTATATAAAATAATAATTAATATAAAATATACATTTTACCTGCTCCACATCTGTATTAAATATTATTCACAAATGTTTAACACACAAATTTTGCATATTTAGGCTCTCTCAGATGTAAAGCACTGCTTGTGATGTCATGTGGTAATACAGGAAGTGCTCCACTGTGTTTTTAAACTCCATACACCTTCACTAGAATCATTTGGATAATTGCTCTACTGAGCTAAAGGTAAAAGGTGGAAAGATGACATCACAGGGTAGAATAGAGCATTTTGAGTTTTGGAGATGAAGACAGATTAATAATTAAGAACTACTCAAACATGTGAGATCTTTACTGAAAACAGTTATATCAGTTTACAAAAGCTTTTGTTCAGACTATGGTGGCACTTTTTTGTTAATAATTTTGTCTCATACCAACCAAACAGCAACAAAACATGTGTGTCACAGTACAGGGCTCCTGTCTCAAAGGACACCTGCAAAATTGACTTTTCTTTTTTTAATCATGTTATAGCTGTTCCCCCTTCTCATTTACCCCCTGGAAGTTGTATTTCAAGTGATTTGTGCATGTTTGAATAATCTTTAATCACTTATTTTCAAGACACCATATTGCTGATCATGTCCCGTGTTCACCACCACCGGCATACGCCAACTGCTCTGTACTAACGTCGTTCTACAATTTTATTTTCTCAATCAGTGATATGCATAGCATACAGCAGCGTAGCGTAGTCATTTTGGAACAAATTACTAAAAAAATATCTGCTGCTCGCTAAAGTGATATGCAAATATCCACTGAGCTGCAGGTGTTACAGATCTGTTGATGGTGATATGACAACATGGGGGGATGTGGGCGTGCCTTGCAAGGACCCAGCTTTAATAGATTTAATATTTCATTTTAAACGCCGTATCCATGTTTCTTTGAGTGCTTCTTTCACATTATTAAATCATCCCTGAGGTACATATGAGGCAAAGCAGGTGTGTCAGCGTGTTTGAGCATGAATGTAGCAATAGGTGCCCGTAACTGCAACTCTATTCATGATGATGTTTACGGCGACGTCAGTTCCCAATGGGCACTGCATCTTTCTAAAGTGGTAGTCTGAGGACTATTTCTTTAATTAAATTGTTTTAGATGACTAGTGTAAATAATAACACAATGAGTGTTGTACATTTTAACATAATATCAGGCTCATACACAATATGTAATCTGTAAATTGTCCTAAAAACAAGACAAAATGATTTATTTAAATTGTTTTGGTTAATTTATCTAAAACTAAAAGACAATGGCTTATTCACAGGGTTCAGTCACACGACTGTTCCAGTTCTGGGGACTTATTAGTTACTGATATTTTGTTTGTTTGTAATGTGCTGCCTATTTGGGCACAGTGATGATGTTACTTCTCCAGTTTGAGAAAAAAATCTTATCTGTTTTGATGAATTATTTCTATTCAGCTTTGAGACTTTCCCTCAAGATACAATACACAGTAATTATTTAGATTTAAAGACACTGGAATCTGGCTCTCTATTTTATTAGTCATTTTAAATGAATATTGTGTTTAAAAATGTGCAAATCATAACATAAAGATCCATGGGTATCATAGATTATAACTATACAGCAGACACATGCACAATATGTGTTCTTTAAATCTCTTGTGAGAATAATGAACTCTTTCCTACATCATATCTTATCATAGTAACAATGCTATTAGTAATCCTACCATACCTTCATGTTTCTTTAAATATCTTCTCTGGCATGTCCCCTCCCTCCATCTGTGTTGCTGTTTTCTCTGTAGCTCATTTTCACATTTTCAGCTCCATATTTGAGTATATTTGTGTATTTGTGTTTGTGTGAACACGCCTGAGCCTCCATGACTGTGTGCTTCTCACCTCGTCGGCCAGCTGGTCGGCGCGCTGCTGCATGTCTGACAGCTCATTGCGCATGTCGGCGTCATCTGCCATGGTGCTGCTGTTGGGTGGAGGTGTACTCCGGAGGGGAACTCAAGATCCTATGGGAACGGGGAAGGCTGCAAGAAGAGAGAAGAGAGAAAGTGTTTTAGAACATTTAAAATAATTCAATTTTTAAGTTTATCAGACATCTCAAGGACATTTGGCTTTTCAAATGCCATCTTGAATGTGTATAATCTTAAAGGTGTACTGTGTAACTTTTCTGGTTCATCAACTCATGGAGATCTTTGGTTCTGACATGTTCCAGAGTGTAGCATTAAACTTGTACATCATTTTTTCTATTCCTTAAAAAAAGATGTAATTTTAAATAATTCAGCTTTTCAAGTGCCAAATTAATTTTATATAATCTTAAAGGTGCACTGTGTAACTTTTCTGGTCCACCATCTGCTTGTCTCATGGATCCAGAGTATGTCTCCAGAGTATGGCATTAAACCTATATGCATTAAACTTACTTGCATTTATTCAACTGCAGGTATTTTATTCCTTAAAAGAGACAACAAAAACATGCATTATTACTATGGACTTGCCTCTCCACAGATCTGACCCTCACCTGAAAAGTTACATACCCACATTTAACTAAGCCAGGTCTAATGATGCATTCACACTTGCACACCAGGACTAGACCAGGACTAGACCAAGACTAAACCAGGACTAAACCAAGACTAGACCAGGACAAATCCAGGACTAAACGAAAAGACGAGCCCAGGACTAGACCAGGACTAGACCAGGACTAAACAAGGACAACGACAGGACCAGAGTGAACTTGACTCAAACGGGACCAAGTGCACCTCTCTCAACCCCCTCTCACTAAACTCACACAAATCTTGACCAGTATAATAACAAAACTAGGAATGACTGAATTAAGATAAGACCAGTTGTACAGACTATACCAGACCAGATTTAAACCATAAATTAATGAGGTATAAACTGGATCTAAACCAAGATTAGTAGCCTGATCTAAACCAAGACTAAACCAGGATTTAATGTGGCCTAATCTAGATAAGTGACTTTAAACTTAACAAAACAAGAACTTGAATACTCCGATGTTTGTGAACCAGTAGTACTTTCCCCTCAGTCTGGGAACCACAAATCTGTTTCAAACCCACTGACCCCACAGAGGAGTCCACACAGTACATGAATCATCTATATGCAAAAAGGATGTAGGAATAATACTAAATTAGCATATATGATCCACAAACAAAACCCATGGGACAGAAAGTATGGCACTAACCTTATGTTCACTATAGTGGTAGCTGCGTACTAGCAAATGTTGAGACTAATATGAGTCTGAAATCTTATCTGTAAGTAGTTTGCCAGATAAACAGGAATTAGAAATGAGAAAATGATAATTGCAATTTCTCATATCAGTCTTATCTGCTATTGTGTAACAGTTTAATTAAATGGTCAGCAATCTATAAATAATGTAACTTCAAAGACCCTTGTTTGTCCCTACAAGGCAGCCGTAGCTGTTCTCAAGCTTTAGTACTTCTTTCACAGTATTAGACATGACATAGTGCATTGTGTATGTGCCGCCCAAGGACTGATAGTATAATAATGGATTAGTAACACAAGTGTTTGTTTGACTGAATGGGAAAAGGAAATGATGGTCTCAAGTGAATTGGACTGACCTGGATTTGGAGGATTAGGATTTTCACATCTTTAACCATATTTCATTGCCTCTATGTAGGGTTAAAGAACAGTTTTTTATGGCAAACGTAGCAAATAAATAGTAAATAGTATCCAAAACATACTCAGGGGTCAATTACAATTCAAGTCCAACATTTTTTGGGGCCAATTTCATGAGCTGCTGTTTAATTGACTATATTTTTGTATTTTCATCAAATTTGCAAACCCATGAAGCCTTAAAACAAAGGAGCTTCTTTTTTGTGACATAATCATTTACAATCTAAACATAATTACACTGCAATTACACCTTACCTGTACTAGGGTAGGGTTGAAAATCAGATAATGATACTAAAACTAGTATGAAAAACAAGTCACAAATTTGAGCAGGTATAGATACTAAAAAAGGTCACATCAGCAGAACAGAAATGAACCTTTACTGAATGTCTTTAGAATGAGCTGTATCAGAACAAGTATAAGAGCACAAAGCCTAATATACGCCGCTATGGAACATATCTGGACAACTGAGAGATTATACAGATTGCGTATTATTTCAACTAACTAAATTTTCAGAAGCTTTGTAGTGAACCTCATCATTTTTGTCTGAAAATGTCCACGTTAACCCACTCTACTCTCAACTCCAAATTCACTCCGATAACTGCTCGCCTCATGAGCTTCATTTGACTGGAGCTATCAAACTACAATCCATTTTATACTAAGCATTGGCAATATTCCACATTTCACATAGTAACTTTCATGTGTATACGTGATGAAGTAGGCTACTGTGGTATTTTTATACCTGTGATATATAAATAGCTATGATTTTTCTAGCATGCAGCAAGGAGAAAACTTCATAGTTCATTTCATCATCATATAACATCAGATCTAAAATATATATTTCAAATAAACAGTGGACACACCCAGGTAGCAGATGTGAAACCTTTAAACACAAAACATATTTGATATTTGATACTGTAATAGTGTAGTACTATTATCTGCTTGTCTCCCGTGTAATAGATTAGATTAGGTTTCATCTATACTGCGAAACACTCTAGACAAAGCAATAACATCTCCATGGAGACAAGCAGGTAGTGGACACTTCCATAGAAATGTTACACAGTGCGCCTTTAAGGAAAAGGCTCAATACTCAGTACCAATTTCAATAACACAATGAAAACTTTATACACATTGTTTACAATAGAAATTAGTAATAGTAATTTTCAAGCCAAAAATAATTGTAGCTTCTTCGTAATTACCATGTGGTCCTATATATTCATTCTTATGTAGATCAAATTTCTTCAATCAGTATTAAAACTTGTCCAAATGAGCATCTAATTTCTATTCTTCTTTTAGTATCAATTATTATCTTAATATTGATATTCTCTGAAGACTCTACAACAGCGCAGCAGTTGTGGTCTGAGTTATAGGCCACAGTTCCCTGCCTGTAGTTCATCTGTATTCACATTTGAGGATGGAGCCAGTCATGTGTACAACTGCATATCCACAGCATCAAGATACACACTTTGGCAGCGCACATACATGTGCCATGTTAAGAGTTCATCTTCAAATGAAGAGTGCAATAACAACATCAACAAAGTGGTTTTATCCATGCAATATGTAAAATATATATGACATGCTTAAAGTTTAACCCTTTTGTTCCATATGACTTATAAAGAGGCAAAACAAGCCTGAGGTCCTAAATGAGCAATGTTTGTAATTCTGATGTATGAAACAAAAATGCCATGTCTTCAGTCAGGTAAAGCTGTCTAACCTACACAAATACATAATCAGATAAGATCAGAGATAAACTGATATAAGCTGAAATTTGCCCTGTTTATCTAATATCGGCCTTAAATCTCCAGTAGAGGACGATATTTTGTTTGGCCCAACCAGCAGCCTAAAGATGCATAAAGCCGCACTGGAATAATTTAGTCCAAAGAGGATACTGCAAAAATGTGACTACACCAGGTTGTAGTATAATAAGTTCAAGAATGAGTTTGTGCTAAATTGAAATGAGATAACTTGAGAAAAATTACCTTAATGGGCACTACATATCGGCCAAAAATATCAGTATCGGCCATAAAAAAACAACAACATATTCATCAGTCTCTAGAGAACATAACATCACATAGACTTTAGTAGATGTCATTTATGAATCACTCTGGTCTACAGTTTAACAAATGAAATCATATGACGTGATGTTTTCTAACCAAATGTTTACATAATAATGGCATTTATATGATATATGATATATTGTCTTGTGTGTGCAACACTGAGCATTCCAGTATTACAATATTTCTCTAAATGTTGAAATCCAAATCTAGTTCTAATATTTAATGACACATAAATACAAACCTTGTATTTTTAAGCTGCTTATGCTATCAAACTCAGCTGATAATAAGACCTAAAAATGTATTTTAAGACCAAATATAGATAGATGTTCTATGTATTCTCCTCTCTCGCTGCCTTCATGCTCCTCTCAGCAGCAGCCATATTGTCTTATATAAACCAACTCTCTGTTTGAGGTCCACACAAACTCACTGCAGCTCTCACGCTCCTGTCTCGTTGCATAACTGTAAATTCAGGCAGTTCATTTCTCTCTCTTTGCTAACTTATTCCTTGTAGTTTCAATTACAGTGAATTCGAGGGATGGAAATTTCGCCGTGTTTATGGGATCCAAAATTTGTCTGGATCTGTTCATTTCTAAGAGACGTTCAAAAGACGGGCTTAGTATTTATTTATATGACAGAAGCTGGTGTGAGAGCTCATTTTATTTTCAAACTAGTCACAGAGGAAATGGGACTGTTCTTACCTGTAGAAACATGAAAATCTAAAGAAAAAGGCTGCATTACAATAATAATAATTAAAAAATGAACTTATTATTATGCCAAATGTTTTTTGTGCACAGAGCTCTCACTTGTGTCACCTCCTCCGCTTGTGCTGATTTTGAGCTGGTTCAGTGTTAATTAGTGTTAAAATGAATACAAATTAGAAAGAAAAATATTTGGTTCTTTTAAAAAATTGGATTCCGATTCAGCTGTTCAGAAGAGCCGACTCTCATCACTAATGAAGTCAGCCCTGCACCGTCAGCCTTATGATGCAATATATGACAAGATTTATGTAACGCAGCTATCGTTAATCAGATGTGAGAAAGAAAGAGGGTTTGGTCATGTGATGGTAGAGCTGTGCATATGTCATTCACTTCAGAAACTAAAGATTTCCCCAGAGAGTGCATACGGTGACTGATTAAGTGCAAAGCAATATAGTGTTACGTTCAGGGTTATAATATGTGGATGCCTATGTGTATTGTTATAAAATAAAACGGTATATTTCTCTTGTTCTAGTTGTAGTTAAGTTCTGATCTTGTTTAGTCCAAATTATGCTCAATTCCGCTGTGGTTTTTGGCGTTTACTGTTGTTGTGTTAACGCGCATAGCATCTATTTTGTTTTGATCATCCCTTACAATTGATCCATTAATTATAACGCCACATTATTTCTCTGGAGGCTGAACAGTTGTTGATGAAGGTCAAAGTAACACTGCAGCCTGTTAAGGTTTATATGTCCCTGTTTGTTTCGCTATAATAGAAACTGTTAGTGTATGATTGCCTATTAAAGTTGTGGAGTGCAGACATTCCCCATGCTAAAACTGCAGCCATCTAAACATCGGGCAGCAAAAATAAAAGATATATATTTCTAACGAAGAAGTGGACTATTATTTACAGTAATAAAAAGTTCACTGTGACTATACCGCTTTATAAAGTGCTCAGAGACATATACATGGGAATACAATTTTTGCTTACTCTGAAAACAACCATATAAAAGACTCATATCAGTTAAGAAGTCTGTATTTCAAGTGAATCCTGAAAAACGTAAATTGCAAATCGAATCGCAAATGCAGACTGTTCAGCCCATGTTCTGTGTCATTCACACATGTTGGAGTAACCCTTTATTATTATTAGTCTGTCTGTATCTCCAAAGCTCAAAATGCACTGTTCCATTTTACGATATCATGAAGTGGTAGTTTTCAAATTAACAGCTACTAAAAGCTATTTGATCCTTTTCCGGAAAGACTGGCAATTCCAAGCCTGAAATTAAACGTGCGAATGAAACAAAACACAACTCCAGGTATGTCTGTGATGAGGAAGCAACATTATAACAGATCTGAAAAATGAAACGAGCGTAATTAAGGAAAATTGTTATGCATTTGGCATTAATGTGAGTCAGTATAGTCACATTTTCTTTGAGTTTTTGTCATTTTCAAGCAGCTTTTCTGTATTTTACCTAAACAAATGACCTCTCTTTATTGTTGGCAGGTATCAGATTGGTCAAAAATATGGACATCTGAGACATTTCTTGTATAAAACTGGTTTTGGATAAATCTGCTGGGAGAGGAGACACAGGGCTCAAAACTAGGACTGTCCCAGGTAAATAGAAATGTTTGGTCACCCTAAACAGATCAGAAAAAAGCGTAATATTAGCCCTGTAATGTTAAATAACAGATCATGAAATGCATTAGAACTAGCAGTATAGTTATTGCTGGGTCAATACTCAATAGTGCTTTCCTCTCCTCTCAAACAAAGTCATGGCTCCATCTGTCACTACTGTACTTAGAACTTCCCATTCAGTCCAACCATCTAACATCCGCTGACACTAAAATGCCCCCGATCTAATTTTACCATTGTGAAACAAAACAAAGCCACCTTATTACGCTTTATCCAATGTCAACAACTCCTGCTTCTGTGCAAACAATCATTCAGTCCTGTTAGCTAGCACTCACCACCAGTGTGTCACTTTATGGCAGGAAATGGACGCGCCCTGACCTTTGACCAGAGGTGAGCGAGGGGGTGTAAAAAGAGGAGCTTATTATTATTAAAATGCAGCAGTTAGCGTTAGCATGTAGCGCTCAACACATGTGATTATCCATGTGTGTAAACGCACACACTTGATTACGCTTGGGTCCCTGCAGCCTCAGGACGGTGCTGACGATGCCATGAAATAAATTATGGCTTAAAGGACCATAAAGTCAGGTTCACGACTCGTAACAAGAGCTAATTATAGAAGTTATGGTTATTGCAGTTATTATGGGCTGCTGAAATTAAATTAAAGGTGTATATTTGATCTATATTTTTGCAGGTTTCCAAATTTAATACTTTGAAGCTGGATTGCGTAACTTTTCTGGCGGAGGGCCTGTCAAATGCTTTTCTCGATGGAGATGTTATTGCTTTGTCTGGAATGTTTCACAGTCTGGCATTAAACCTTTCTATCTTCTTGGAGACCACACCAGACCAAGTTACAAGTCAGATCTGTGGAAAGGCAACCCCGCTCAGTCAGAATGCCTGTTTTTCTAGGTATTTTTGAGCTATAAAACCACCTGTAATTTAATACATGTAAAGAAGAGCTGTTTAATGTCACACTGTGGAACATTCCAGGCAGCAGTGACACATCCGTAGAAACAAAAAGGTGACAGACCCTCCACCAGAAAAGTTCCACAATGCACCTTTAAATTAGTCTTTGTGATCTTAAAAAATACATATCTATATAGTTTCAAGAATGAATTCAAATGTATAGCCCATGACACATTTTTAAAGTTATGCAAAAAAATCCAACATATTTTAGAGTTTCCTATTTGTCAACTAAATGTCTTCTTTAAATACATTATGTAACTCATCTCTAAGGTGATGCTGCTGCTTTACAAGGAATACTCCACAGAATTGCATTAATTTAATCTATAGTATTTATTGTATTATTATAATTTTGTTCTAGTTACTTTAATTCTAAAAAAAATAATAGTTTCTTCTTCTCAGATCTGCCCTGTAACTTGGCTTGGTGGCATCAATTGCTTTTCTCCATGGAGATCAATGCCATACTGTGGAACATTCAAGGTAAAGCAATATCTCCATGAAGACAAGCGGATGGCGGATCCTGCACCTGGAAAGTGACAGTATTTAAATTGAAAAAATGGATAAGAAACTAAATACTGTCCTGTCTTTGGTTACTCTACTACTGAATAGTACTGAACTTGCCAGTATTACAATCTTTCTCTAAATTTCTAAATTCAAATCTCCAGTTTTTATATTTAATGACTTTTCTCATTTGTTAGTTTCTGTCTGTTTACCAGCTCGAGGAAAGAGCAACAGAGCCACCAGGGGAGCAATAACTAAAGATATGAGGATGCTCCCATTTCCATTTCCACACAGCCTCCTGGAGAGAGAGACTTATATTTCACATTCAACCAATCACAGCCCACCCAGAGAGACCCCACCCCCACCACCACTGCTCCTAAGGGTGCAATACCTCGCCAAACTGTGCTCTCTCATTTACATAGCACATTTCTGCACATAGATTACTGCTACATCCAAGACATTCGTATCCTGAATATTTGGTTATATGTATTTTTGATGAAATTTGACAAACATTGGAAATAATACAAGTGAGGTAGGAGATATGTCCATGTGTTTCAGAAAGATGCAAAATAAGCACTGTTGCCATAGTGATTAACAATTTGAAACAAGATATGACATCTTTTGAATGGCAAAAGTCTTTAAAATGTTGCACATAACATGAAGCTGAAATACAAGTTTATATCGGTGGAAAATGTGGAAATATCATAAGCTATCATATGCAGACTACTTTTAGTGGTGCTGTAGTAAAGCAAAATCGGTTTTACTGTTATAGCAATAATCAAAAAAAAAAAAAAAATTGCAAAAGGCACCAATCATAGTAGCCCAAAACTAACCCTCATTCTCTGAGTTACTTGTAGGGGGTGAGACAAGACACAATGTCCACAAGATGAGACCTGAGCTCTTGATTTTAATTGATTATAATGAGAAATACCTACTGTATCATAAAAATGTCTTGCCAAAGGACACAATGATAGTATGCAATGGAGAGAGAGAGAGATTTGAACTATAACAGGACTTTTATCTCTTAAGAACAGCTAAATATTTCATTCTGAATCCACCCCCTTTCCTTCCATTACATTCATGAGCATCTGCCCCAACAGATAAGCACATCACATGTTATAAATCACAGATACCAAGTCATTTTACATCTTCAAATTTCATCAATCTTCCCTTGATTTCCATGTTAGCAGTATCTGGCGAAGCTCAGAGCCCTTTAAATCCTGTTATGATACGAATGCCGCGCTTGTTGTCATGCTGTGAGGATTCTGCTACTATCCCACAACATTGCACTCTTTTTATGTATGACTCACGCCTCGTCTCCACATGCTGGCCCCATGTGTGAGATATTTGATGTGGTAAAGCAAACAAAATGGCAGCCGGCATAGAGCAGAGACAGCACAAAACATAGAGGCTTGCATCTTTCTTCTCTCTGCAATTTCTTTTTAAAATGATGTGGTTATTTTTGGTCCGAATAGACACGTGAATCTAGGTAAAGTCCAAAATAGATGGTTGGTTTTGTAGCAGTTATAGTGCGCAGTGTTTGTGCTGACGGAAAAAGCAATGACTGAAAATAATGCTGTTTGCAAGACATGAGTCATTGTGAAGAAGGCTGCTTTTATTTATAGTTTAAGAAACATCTCACGGTCAGCTACCGTCTTTTGTGGTGGTATTATCATGGAGTAGTCGGTACAAAATGCACCTTTACCTATTGGACAGTTATGGCTGTATTGTGTAACCTGGTGGAGGGTCCATCAAATGTTTTTCTCCATGGAGATGTCATTGCGTTGTCTAAAAAGCTTCACAGTACGGCATTAAACCTTGTGGAAAGGTGACCCTGCTCACAGTCAGAATGCCAGAAAGTATTTTTTGAGCTATAAAACCACCTGTAATTGAATAAATGTCATATTGTGGAACATTCTAAGCAGAGCAATGACCAAGAAGGTGATGGACGCCCAAATGAAAAGCTACACAGGGGATCTTTAATTGTCTGAATAACTTGGCAACAATATACTTATAACTAAGAGGATGAAACATGTTCTGATTATTTAACTTTTTACTTACACAATATTGAAACATTCATACTATTTTCTTTCAACCTTAACTTCTTCATCTAGATCCAGGCAGTAAAGATACTACTAATAAAAAAGCAATACAACAACAATAGACTGATGGTCAAATGCAAAAAAACGAAAACAATTACAGGACCAGAAATAATACCTCAACCTTATAAGAAATTGTGTTGTAACTATGTTTATGTCTATGTGTTTTAACTTCCTTTGTAACCTTTGTAGCCTCAATCATTGCTGTTCAGGAGCACTAAATAGGACATTCATAGAACTATTTCACAGCATTTCAGTAAAGCTTACACATATTTTCATTATACAAGGGCATAAATAGATATATAGATACTTTACAGATGCAGATGCCGATGGAAAGAAAAGCAAAATGCAATCAAATCAAAACGCAGGGCGGCCATTTTGAGGTCCGAGCTTGTCCCACACTGTTTTAGGAGCCCATTTCACAAAGACAAAGAGAAGAAGACAGCAGCCTGCACGACTCTGATGTATCGTTGTACAAGGGCAGAACCATGACTCACAAAAACGATCCCTCCTCTGAGTCCAAGTGTTAAGTGCCCAGATCCTGACATCCATTATTCATATCTAACAGTCACCATGTATTCGTAGACTGTACTGAACGCATCGCCAGAGAAACGATTATAACATCACAGGTAAGATCTGTGCAACGTACGCTATTTCACAGTAAAGAGAGATTTAAGAGTAGTAAAGAGAGAGAGAGACTTTACTGATACCCAATTATTGATAATGTGGACTGTTGCAGCTCACCATGTAAGAATTTGTCTTATGAAATTTTAGAGACAGTTTTATCATTGTTACATTAGCAAGCAAACATTAATTATAAAAAAAATGACAAAATATTTAACATTTTTGGGAAAGAAATCTTAAAATTCTCTTCTAAGTATTTAAATTCTTGCAAAGAAAACCCCAAAGCAAAACAAAAAACAAACAAAACAAAAATTACAATTCAATGTCTACAATTCTGATATAAAATGATGCACTCTAAGGAAAGGATACTGGCTACTATAGAGAACAGTACATCAACAATAGACACTGGCTATGGTTACATGCAAACCAAAAATGTGATCATTATCTGATTTCTGGAGTTATCAGATCATTGGCAAGCCATAAACAACTCTGCTCAACTGATTTCTTTCTGATTATTTGAATTATCTGTTTTTTACTGGCCATATAAATGTACTGCCTGGACAGCAAGGAGGGATTGGACCACAGAGTGTGAAAATCTTCTGTCCAAAACTTGAGACGGTCCAACCACAGCTGCTAATTTGTATCACGTGACTCTAAAATGTGGAAGAAACCTGCTCTCCAAAATTCGCGTAACGTTCAAAACAAAATATATAACTTCTTTTACCTGAGATAAGTAACAGTTTCTTATTCCATCTCAAATCGTGGAGACAGGATACAGCTCCAGATTCACTTGTATTTGTTAAATCGTGTGGTTCTGGCTGGTCAGGTAAGTAAATATGGTGGAAGATACAAATAGAACAGGACTGCTGAAGTGTTGATCACATTGATTGATTGTTATTTAAAAGCAGCGGTCGATACTGGTTTGAAACAGGCCTTCTTTCCCCAGGTGCTGAATCTCCACTTATAGTTGCTGACAGCCTGGAGACCGCCGAACGCTTGTGTGTGTGCTAAATGTAAGATAATGGAGACTAAATGTCCTATTTGCATTTTCCAGTATTTTCTGGCAAATCGTTCCATTTTACATATTCATTAGAGCAGAGGCGAAACCAGCTGCATCAGCGATTCTGCACCTGGAGAGACCCACAGCTCAGCACTGGTAAAGGGCACTCTGTTTTACTGTTTCTCAGACTAGAAAAAACAATTACAATGAAAACACTAAATAGGCTCTGAATCATCTCAGTCTGGTTAGATAAAGAGCCAGTATTATACTATTTTCTGATCTATGTTATAATCTTGTTTTCTCACATCACAAATATACCTGGAGGTGTGTATTGCGTCATTCACACATGTTTAACACACAGACCCTGCATATTTAGGCTGAGTTCTTCTCTCAAACAGAAAACACCCTGTTCCACCTTGTGATGTCATATTGGTAAGTGCTCCAGTGTGTTTTTAAAGTCCATACACAGCTTCACTAGAATCATTTAGATAGTTTTCAACTCTTGCAAATCTTTAATTTTAATGAGAGGTCTAGACAGTCTTACCTCTGTCATTAAAAGCCTGTGGTTTTGAGCAGAGTTCAGAATGTGGTGAAATGCACGAGACAATTTTTTGTGTGCAAAATTTTCAATTATCTGTATGAGTCTGTCTTGTTCAGACAGTTAACACTGATAGTCATTTCAATGTGGTGCACAATGTATAAATCCCAGTATCTTAAAGCATCAACTGAAAATGGCTTCTGGATGGAAGCTGAAATATCTTTATTGCAAAAACAGTATCCGAATGACTACAACTGAAACACTCTCTATCCCATTTTTATTGTCTCTTTCTATTTGTCATATCACCCGGCATTAATTGGTAAAACACAAAGCTGTTCATTCAAAATGTTTTATTCTGCACAAACGCCCTTGGGTGCATCTAGTCCAAATGTGAGTGACATTTTTACAGAGGAGGTTACAGCTTGTCCTTCCCAAACTGTCTCGAGTCAAACCTCTGTGTCTGAATATTAATGAGATGTTGTTTTTCCCATATCAGAGCAGAGACTGGATAAATGCAATAATAAATCCTGTGGTGGGGTGTTTCAGCAGCAGGATGGGCGGGGGGTAATAGAATGAATAGGATGAGGTGAGGACAAGGGCGAGGCTCTGATTTAGGGCTCTCCCTATTGGAGCTGTGGGGCTGCTTATCTGCACTGGGCGCCATGGAAACAACACCGGCAAAATGGGATAGCTAGCAACTGAAGAATGGAGATTAACAAGTATGATCCCTGTTCACATTAAAGAAGCACTGCGTAATGCCATACTGTGGAACAATAACATGGACTTTTACTGATTTAAAAACATGCATTCTGTGAGTGGGCTCGCCTCTCCACTGATCTGACATGTAACCTGGCCCTGTGGCTTCACCTGCTATCTCTGCCTCTAGAGATAAATGTGTGAAAAAAACATACTTTGGAACATTTCATTCATTTACAATATTATGTATTTATATGTGCATTCATTAAAGGTACACTGTGTAACTTTTCTGAAGGGTTTGTCATTTGCTTGTCTCCATGGAGATGGTGTTGCTTTGTCTGGAATGTTGTGGTGTGGCATTAAACATATCCATCTTGCATTTACTCAATAACTTTAAAAAAAAAACAACTTGAAATCCTTACTGTGAGCACGCTCTCCACTGATCTGACATGTAACAACCCTGTCTCCATAGGGATAAATGAGTATAATGCCGTACTGTGGAATAGTACAGGACAGAATAAATTAATGTTATTTTGCTAACTTTAATACAACCACAAATTCATCACAAATTTACTCAAAAATCTTCTGCAAATTCCACACTAATAATTTATTTCATTTCACCTTCATCACTGCCTTATTCATCTCATTCAGCTGCTATCGCCCCCTGAGCTATTGTTGCAGTGTCAATGGACAAGAATGGTCAAAATATATACCCTGATATTAACTCTAGTGATGAATATTGAAATTAGATACCTATTTGAACAAGCAAAAATGACAAAAGTCTATCTATCTGATCTATATCAGAACTAGTATAAGAACGACCACACTGTAATATCAAAGAAACCATTCAAAATGACAACCAAATGTCCAAAAAATCATGTTTCGTATCATCATAGTGGTATCAAAATTTGTACTCACCATCAGGCCTTACTTAGTATCAAAATTTAGTTTAAATTGTAGCGCCATTGTAAAAGTACAGTGAAGGACAAATGCATTGAAATACATCACATAGAAACAACTGGCTTTAGTCACCTGCTTCTACGGCCCTCACAGGGACAGACCTTGTACCAGCTACACTCTGATTAGACATGATTCCCTCTATGTCGGTATGTTGTTAAAAACATGTCAAACCAAACACGGACATGGGGGGTGCTTGGGGGTATTAAAGTGAAACTGAGAGGGTCAGGATGAAGAGTGGGGTAGGTGGGATTCAAAGCAGAGGATAAGAGCAACAACCACTGAACCAATTTGTGTACAGGGATCCACAGGAATCAAAAGAGCCGGTTCAGGAGTTTTATGAGATCATAAATGTCACACAGGAGAGATGTGAGGGGAAATGCAGCAGATGTTCAGTTACACCTGAGAGACATGTGTAAGATTAATGTTGGTATGCAAATTAGCAGCATACCGGTCATGTTAAACACAAGGTACACTAACAGTTATATCATACAAGTTACATACTGTATATACACAGCACCAGGGTGAAGCTAAAGCAGTATTCCCTATGTGTCTATGTGTTGTTACAATGCATTTTTGATGAACAGGAAACAAAGATTCGAAACCACAACCACAAAAATTACATTTTTAACATGGAATATGAATTCTTTATGTGGGCTAAGAATAGATCAATATCATACAAAAATATAAAAACATATTTGTCCTATCTATATGTGTTTTCCAGGTATCACTGCCTAATTAAATGAGTATCTAGTTTCTACTGGCTTTAGTGTCAATTAGTATCTGAGTTTTGACAATCATATGTGTCTATGAAATATTTGTCTTATTCAAAAACTTCTGGATTAAGGGTGGGTTTTCACAGCTCGTGTTCAGGGAGACTGTATGAGGTTGGAGCAATATTTAAGATAGCGGAGAGTAATGTTGCAGTCTTTGTCAATAGCATTATGGGCCTTTCCATAGTAGCTGATGGTTTGATCGAACGTTGTGAACTTCAGCCGGACCATTACATTCATATGAGGTATAATATAATGTAATAATGTAAGACGATTCTTAAACTTCAGTCACAACATTACCATCATAATAGAGATGGGCCATATTTAAGAATGTACTTAAAGAGTAAAAAAGTAAAAGTATTTTGAGTTTGAGACATAATAAAGCTTCAAACGTATTGATTTTAACAAACATTTGTACTGAGTAAGTAAAGTACAAATACCTAAAATGTATCCTTAAGTACAGGTCCTTACTACTTTTACTTTACGTTACCCCACTGCTACTACCATACCCAAAGAAGCTGAACCTGAGTTTAGTTTTATCTGAATCTAACCCAAACATAAAAAGTCAGCCCAGCACAGCTCCAACCTGCATGCCTCATAAATGATAGATCAGAGCCAGAATGTATATGCCTGTATGCTGCACCACTTCTCTCCCCTTCTCCTCCCTTTCTGCCTCTTTCTGCCTTTCACGCCATCTCTATGCCTCTCTCCCCCCTCTGCGCCTCTATCTCTCCATCTCTATGCCTCTCTCCCCCTCTCTTTCTTCCCCTCCCTCCTCTTTCTCCCTCTCTCTGTCTTTCACTCCCTGTCTCCCCCTTCTCTCTGCCTCTCTCTACTCCTCTCCCCCTCTATCCCTCCCTCTTTGTCCTCCTCTCTGCCTCTATTTCTCCCTCTCTACCTCTCTCTGTCTCTCCTCATTCTCTGCCTTTCTCTCCCCCTTTCTGCCTCTTTTCCTCCTCTCTCCCCCTCTTTCTCCTCCTCTCTCTTACCTCTCCCTGTTTGTGTTTCTTTGGAGGCATTGCAGAGGCCAGGCTCCTGCCATGGTGCCCCCGGTCAACTGCACTGCAGCACTATAAATTTACCCCCACCCTCCAGCGGTGCACTGAAACTCTGCTAAACGCTGCCCTGACCCGAGACAGTGCCCCCTCCTCTGGTTTACACGGGCCTGGCTATGAGCCTGCACCTGACCACAGAGCCGCCGTAATGTCCAGAGCAAACGAGCATTCATGTTGAACCGAGTGGACTAATGCAGGACTTACAGCAGCGTCAGGGCAGGGATAAGGCCTCTACAAGCTTTTGTTGGAAATGGCGGTGTGTGTGGTTTAATGTTGTTATTCTAAGTGATTTTAAACCAACTGAAGCACTTTAAGATTTATTTTTCAAAGTAAAATATATTATTATTACTGAATAGTACAAAGAAGATTGCAAAAGCCAGTAGTGAATCTTAAAAGTTAATTGATCTTACTTTGTACTGCATTCTTTTTTTTACTTCTTACTACAAAGAATCTGTCAATAATTAACAGTTTTTAAGCAGGCTTGTGTAATTTTTGGCTACTTTTAAATGTGCAGGTGAAATATTATGCCAAATTTACTTTTAAGGGAGTTGTAACTATTTTAAAACTGTTTCCCCCTTTACCATTTACCAATCAATTTTTTTTATTTAGAGTGAATTATGTATGTTTGATACATTATTGTTATCCAGCATTCAAGACAAGATGCCATTGCTGTAATTATATAAATGATTATAGACAGACAAAACTGTAATATTATTTTCTTTTCCTAAACCAGTTAATTGCAAAAAATGTCTCTAAGCTGATTAATTTACTTTGAGATGCTATTTTAAGCACCAGTCACTCAAATATTGTACTTCAAAATACCAGCTTTCTAAATGGAACCTGCCTATTTTTAGCTGCTCTGCGTTCATGGTGTTTCATTGAAGTATTCCCACTCACATTGATCCAACATGGCAGCCATTCAGTCGCCTCTGTCCTCTGTGCTGGACCCATTCTCTCTCCTTCACTGATCAAAAGAGCAGTTACAGAACAGGAGAGGACAGATGGCCCATGAAGACTTCTGAATATAGCGCATTAAAAAACATTCAACCTAAAAGCTTCTCTTGCGTGGTTATTTCAGTCGTTGGCAGTGTATTAGAGCAACAAAAGCAAAGAGAAGAGGTAGTGAAATTTTGATTAAAGGCATTTTAATGACATATTTAAGCAAAAAAAAAAAAGTCCAAATATATCTGCTGCATACTGTCTGGATGTAATAATAAAGTGTTTTTCTTATTGTTCGATAATCAGTAAGTGCGCGTTAGCATGATAGCTGCTAGCAAACCTCCGCTCTGGTCTTTGAGAGTTTGGGAAGTGCTTATAAATGTGTCTGTGAATGATTAGGACAGTCAGAATGCATAAGGTAACTGAGGAATGACTCTGGATCACTGCAAACTGTTAATTAACTCGTTCTGTTTTTCATGTTTTTAGGAAAAAATGAACTGAAAATGAGGTACAACAAATTTCATTAGTTCTTACTGCTTTTCCTACATTGATAATATTTTTGTACTGCGCAGATGCAGCGCCATAGATAAACTGCATCAGGGCCTAAGGGAGATCATGTTTGCACTGAGCGTAGACAAACCATTTCACATAAACATGATAGATCTGTGCACCTTGTTTTTGCTTTTGTTAGATGCACAATGAGTATGTGAAAAAACAATCCAATCACTCAGAATCTATATTTTTTAGTATTTGTCGATAACCTGAGCTAATTGACCTTTTTTTTTTCTTTTCCTTTGCAGACAAAAGACAAAATGAAGTAAAATACAATGAAAAATACAGTATTAAATGTCGTACAACACAGGATGCACATGTGGCAATAAAAGAAACAAACACACACACAAGAAAACTGAGAAAAATTAGAAAATAGAACTTTTTGGGATCAAAGTGCGATATTTGTCCAACATGTGACTTTACGGGAGCTGATCACGAGTATTTTAGAAACAAAACACATGGAGAACTGAACCAAATGGACCACCAGTTAGGCCTGTCACAATAACAGATTTTGCAGTACGATATATTGTTGAAGGAAAAGTAGATGATAAATGATAATACTGAAACTAATTTATGCCCCTGATGCAATAACCCTACAGCACTGTTATCCCTAAAAAACTATTCCAAATGTACAATATAGTTAAAAAACACAAACTGCAATAAATACATAACAGAATGAATCACTTAAGTGGTCATTTTGTACGTATAATGAGCCAGAGAAGTTATTTATTCAACCTCCCACAGCTCAAATCTGATCATCGTAGAGAAAAATACCTAAAAGTTCCTCGCTACAGTACAAAGAAAATGTACACATGATAAATATTGACCCCCAAAATCTACTATTCTGTTTAACATATACTGAATGATAAATTGATGTAGTATTTATATTATACTTTTAATTACAGGCCTCATTCCAGTTGAGATGGAGCTCTGTTTGTAACTGCGACACTGTGGGACTGAAAAGGGGGGTTGGTGTCGGTCAGTGGTGCAATAATAAAGCTACTGAAGAGTGTGACTTCAAATCAAGATGATGAAGAGGCTAACTCTAGACCCAGGATACAAATGTATAAGTTATAATGTAGTTATATATGACTAATGTACAAATGTACTTTTCTTATGTCTCAGTAACACAAAGAAAGAGCAGAACTGTCATGTGGTTCTGATTTATTTTTAGATTTAGACATAAACAAACTTTATTGATCCACAAGGGAAATTTTTGAACAAGCCAGTTATTTTTGGCTTGTTAAGAGTATATTGTCCAATTTGGCTGGTGTACAATGCTTTTTAAAAGTTTGCTACTGGACAATCATTATTATTAAAGAATCAAGTATAGTAAAATTGTTGTAGGTTAAAGAACTGAGTGGGGAAAATAACATTTGCTAAGTCATCTTTTTTATAAGTTGAATATGTCTTTACAAGCACCTGACAAATAAATAAAAACGTGTAAGGTAAGATAACTTAAAAAAAAATTGTAACTAATTTTTTGCTGTTTGTTTTTATATATAAGAAATTGTGAAAATCCACATTTAAAAGAGTGATTTAATAATTATGACACAAATTTGACACCATGGTATCCTTAGGTATGATGACTAGGCCTGTCACTTGATACTTTTTCTTTGCACTAGTGGGTAATTTTTGGTTATTTTTCTGTATTAAGGTGAGATTTGAGCTGTCAAGGCTTGAATTATGAAATTTTGACTTATGACAAACTAAGCTCATATATTTTAAATGTGTTATACATTTAGAATACTTTGGGGGGATAAGTTTACTTTATGATTTGGTTTCAATATTGTCGTTTATCCTATGACAGGCCTAATAATCTGGCATTACCGTATCCTTAGGTATGATGACAGAGAGTGACCACATGCTCTATAACATTACTGTAAATGTCCCAGCACTAGAGAAGAATTGATCATTACAGCAGAGAACAAAAGCGCTGTGTTTCTGTGAACAATCAGGAGCAGTGACTACGCAGTGAGTCACCCTCATGCTCTGTCTGCGTAGACCTGACTCCGCTCCAGGCCCCACTGTGCTCACAACACTGGTGTTCCTGCCTGTTTCCAGTATATATGCTTTGGGAGATCAAGTAGGATCATGTAGAGTTTTAATGTTTTGGTTTAGATTTGATTTGCCCACTTTTCTGGGCCTGCTTTAGTCCAGTTTTAGTCTAGAATTTATTTGTATTTAGACCTATCTTAGTCCCGGTTCAGCCCTGGTTTCATTCTGATTGAGTGATTTGTTTAGGTGTATAGTTATGCTCTGGCTCTGGTTTAGTTCTGGTTTAGACCTGGTTTGGTCCAGGTTTAGTTCTGTAGAGTTTTCAAAGTTTCAATACCCAGAAATAAGATATTTGAACACACATTAATGCTGCAAACAATTACATTTAGAGCACAAAACCTGTCCTTTATTGAATAGTTTTAGAATGGTCTTTGTTGATATCAGAACTAGTATGAAAGCAGATGGCGATATTAAAGAAACTACTATTATTTTGAATTGAATATTACATGCTATTGTCTAAAAAATAGTATTTGTTTTTATTGTTATTCTGGTATCAAAATCAGTAGTGAACCTTTTCCTTAATTTGAACTTTTAGTATCATGATAACGCTGTATTCTTATAGCTTACCAATGACTTATCCTTTGGTGTGGTTAAGTCCTGGTTTAGACCTGATTTGCTTCTTGCTTAGTCCAACTCTTTATCAAGAATACACTCTTGGTTTAGTTATTACGCTATTACTTTCAATATATTCAAGCTGGAACAATATATTTTTGGGCTCAATATTTATTGTGTGTACAATTTAGCCATTTAATGTAATATGGTAAGATTTGAGCTGTAGAGAGTAGAATAAACAACTTCTACTGTATATTTAAAATCGGGTTTATTGGGACTATCCTGCATTATTGTTATTGTGTCAGAGGCATAAAGCAGTTTCAATACTATAATTTATCGCTATATTTCTCTGTACCAATATATCATGCTTCAAAATTTGTTATTGTGATAGGCCTAGTTCTTACTTAAAGGTGTAACATAGAGAGTCTGGTGCCTGCTTGTCTCTATGGAAATGTTACTGCTCTGTGTAAAACGTACCACGGTGTACATAAAAATAGCTATCGCAGGGGAGGTTACAGCACTACACTACATTACAATTCAGATCTGTGGAGAGCTGCCTCAATTCACAGAAAGAATGTTTGCATTTTTGAGCAATAGAAACATGAATAAATGCTAGATGTGTATGTTTAATGTCATACCATGGAACATACCAGGCAAAGTTACACAGAGCACCTTTAAAACCACATATTTCCCCAGATGTGATGTGAAAAAATCTCCATGCATCGTTCAGCATATCCCACCCCACCTCCTCTTTGTCTCTCCCCCTCTTTCGCCTCCGCAGTCCGAACAGGCCACAGCGTGCAGAGTCAGATTCGCCCCGGCAGCTCGTGGCACGGCTCCCCCTGTGGCTCCGCTCTGGTTCGCGCTGGGGGCTGAGAACTGCCAGTATCATGAATACACATCTGTCGGACAAACACAGCCCCCTTCTGTACAGATCTGCATCCACGCTTCAAGGTCACTCAGTTGCATGCCACGCTATAGACACTGCTACAGACAAGGCTACTTCATATCTAGCTCATTTACTAGGGTTTTGCGTCATATTTGAACATCTTTAATCACGAATGTGCCGGTAAACCTAAAGTGTAATCTAAGTGGCTATAAAAATCGATACAAAGGTTTACGCCATTAATCACAACTGAAAGTCTCACTCCTCAGCATTGAAATCTATATGCATTATATTGTACTGGTCTCTGTTCGAAGCTATAGTAAACAATAGAACACATATTCCAATATATTAACATGTACTATTGTTTATAAATTTAAAGGAAGGGGGTGTTAAGCAGATATGAGCATGCTGTGTTCAGTGCTAGAGAGTTGATTTGCTTGACTGGCTTCTCGTTAGAATCACTGTCTGATATTGTCGCTGGTCCACTTGTTCAAGACCCTCAAAATCCAAGTAATCTTCCAGGTCTTTCTATTACCAAATTATTCAAATGTGATCATTAAAACATTCAAATCAGTTTTTTTTCTCAGTTTTCCTTTCCTTCCTTTTGTCTGCTATAGTTCAATCATTACTGAACATTACTGATGCATCATTATTTTATTTAGGCTATACCTTAGTATTCATTATATGCAATCATTTTTCCAAGTTACTACCTTACTAATTTAGTTATAACTTTGTACATATTCATTTGTCTTTAACTGTAAATCTTCACTCTAGGTCATGTGTTTGGCTTGCCTTTGTTTTTGGCTCTGAATGACGGTCTACCAAAAAATATGTTTTGAGTCATAGGCCCCAAATTCATCCCACGTGGGCATATAAAGTGAATTCAGCCATTTTAGCCAATTTCCATCAACTACAGTTATAATAATATGACACATTCTGCGCCATGTATGGTCTGACGATTACAGTATACACCTGAATATCAAAAGTAGGCCACTGCTTTTGTTTTGTCTTGATGCTGCACTTTGATCCGCTCTTGTGTTAATTAGCATTTCTTTCACACTGCTGGTCCTGCGTCACACATAAACGATCGATCATCACCATCGTATCCTATTATGGTGCCTATTTAAAACAACGTGCGCTACGCGTAATGGACAGCGCGTGCCATGGCTCAATGGGAGAGTGATGTACGTCGCCAGGGAGACCAGGACGAGGTGTCGAGGTGCGCGTGAATTGTGGGTGGGGGTGTCTGGGTGTCATAGTGCGGGTTTCACCAGCACCACCTCCGCACTAACTACAAGGAGGACGACCCCGGCTGTGTGACCAGAGCGGCGCGTCAGACAGATGATCAGGCAAAGAGACTGCGTTTATGAAATAAAGAAAAAAAACCCGTTCTCAGATTCGGACAACACCCCCCGCCTCTGTGCTATTTATATGGGCTGCCTGTGCCCCCTCCCTCCCACAGACTCCACCGTGGCGCAGTTTACTATTATATGACACGCTCTCAATCAAGTCTACTGCAATCTCTCCGAACCCGCCCTGAATCGAACCAGCCATGCGCTGCTCCAGACACAAAGTGGCACTGAGAACCAAACAGTGCTATTAAATGAACTGTTTCTAAACCCAAACCCCAGATTTTGGCTAAAAAGCTTTACAAAATCTGACCTATTTTTGATACATTTCACTCGCCATCCACGTTTCCCCGGTTTATGCGACAATACCCCACTTTTAAGTGCGGGGAAAATACCATTCTTTACGTAACAGTCTGTTTGGGCTCCTATGCGGTATTTGTGTCTCCTCCTTGCACACTGTTTGCCATCGCACGCACAGGAAAAGCGTCGAGCGCTATCCGAGGTGCTGTACGCTGAAAACGCCCACAGTGAAGATGCGCATTGTAGCGCAGGGCATCCATCCTCTCTCTCCCAAACCACAACCATCTTCTACACAGATTTTCACCGGGAGGTCACACACTAGCGCTGTCGCCACCATCCTTTACAGCAATAAACCCCTTGATAAATAATTTTCCATTCATTCATGGATCCAAACGCAGCATCCAACAAGTCACGTTCTCCAAACAAGCCACGCGTGTCAATCCAAAGCGCGTGATTTAGCGGTAAATTAGCCCAAATGGAGGCAAGTACCTTACCTGTGGCTGTTCTGGGAGTCCCGCAGTCACAACGGCGGGGAAACGCTCGTATCTCGCAGCTTTTAGCGTTAGCCTCTGTCTGTATCGTGAGCGGGATGCTGCAAAGGCACTGTGCGTCGCCTGGTTCCTCCTCAGCTCTTCTTCAATGGATGAGGGCGGGAGGAGAGAGGGAGGGGGGCAGTGCAGCTCTCCTCAAAGATGGCCGACACGTTTTGACGTCAGCAGCAGCTTTTAATAGATATCTGTCAGAAACAGAGAGGACCAGAGAGGAGTGGGCTTCTGAAAGTCTGCTCCGTCAGGACTGAACAACACAACATGTGAATATTTCACGTGTTCTCAGCCTCTACTGCCACGGCCCGTGCCACATATAGACTCAGCATGGATTATTTATGGACACACCATTTCACTACAACATGCTGGTTTAGAGGGCTGGATTATCTGTCAAAGATCTGGATAAAACCTAATTTAGTCAGATCAGAATTAGGCTGGCCACTTGGATGGTCTGCTTCTTAAAGGGCCCATATTACAATATTTTCTGATCTCTGTTGTAATGTTGGTTCCTCATAAAAAACATACCTGGAGTTGTGTTTTGTTTCATTCACAAATGTTTAACACACAAACCCTGCATAAGGTAATTTTTCACATTTTTATACAGTATAGTGCTCTTCCACCTTCAAGGCACTCAAAGCACTTTACAACAAAAAACCCTCCTCCATTCACAAACACGACAGCATTTATCAGCGGGAGCTGGCATTACACCACCAACCTTCGGATTAGTGGACAAACACTCCTTGAGCTACTGCTGCCCCATATTTATTCTGAATTCTTTTCTCAAAACTCAAAATGCTCTGTTCAACCTTGTGATATCATGTGGTGATACAGGAAGTGCTCCACTGTGTTTTTAAACTCCATACACCACTAGAATCATTTGGATAACTGCAAATGGAACTGCAGAATAGATGTTAACCTGAAAACTACAGCTTCATGACATCCCAAGCTGGAACTGGACATTTTGAGCTTTGGAGATTTAGACAGAATAATAATGCAGAATGTAGGCTCTTTAAATATTAAAACACATCACTACAAACTTCAAATACTCCTCATACATTTTCAATTGTAAGAATAACTAATAACAAATAATACTCTTTACTGACATGTAAAAATAACTCAGAAAAGGCTATAATAATAATAATTCTCAAGGACAACATTCTCCAGCATGTTATTTTCCCCCTTGGTTCACCATAGCAAATCATCGGCAACCATGCGCTTTGAGATACGATATTGATTTAACCCCATAACCCTTCTACTGCATTTCACTCGGTAGCAACAATGGAAACTGCAGTTCGACAATTTGCTTCAAGAATGACTGATGTGGTAACGATAAATGACAGTATTATTGTATCCATACTGTTATTTCTATCTTATATCTGATTGTGATTTTATAATGTTGGTCCCTCATTCAAAACATACCCAGAGTTGTGTTTTTTTTTCATTTGCAGGTTTGAGTTATTCTGCATTATTGGTCTGTCTACATCTCCACAGATCACAATGCTCTGTTCCACCTTGTGATGTCATGAAGCAGTAGTTTTCAAGTTAACTTTTTTAATTTAGTTCAGTAGAGATGGATAATTACAGTGGCGGAATCATCCAAATGATTCAAATAAAGTTTAAAAACAGATTGGAGCACTTCCTGTATTACCACATGACATTGCATGGGGTGTCTTCTGTTTGAGAGAAAAACACAGCCGCAGGGTTTATGTGTTAAATTCTAAGGTCAGAGCTTGAGACCTGGAGACCTACAAGATGCAGGTTAGGGTCAAATATAATTTCTGTGTTCTCTAAAAGGTTAACAACCCTAAAGAAGAGTTGATCAGATGCTTTTCTTACACCCACCCCCCTGTTACATATAAGCCATTAGCGGTTCACCTCAGTGTTCTTGACTACCGACTACAAGAGTGACCACAGACCAGTAGATCTGTCATCCGTTCATCTCATCTCTTCCCCTCTATAGAGAAAAGCATTGGGTTGAGGGCTTGTGCTGTAGCCACAGTTAGTGTAGCTGTTTGGTATGAAATTGAATACAAATTTCTGTCTTAAAGGTGGACTATATATGTAACTTTTGGTTGGGGACCGTCACCTGCTTGTTTCTATGGATGGATGTGTCATTGCTCTGTCTGGAATGTACTACAGTATGACATTAACCAGCTCTACCTTACATTTAGTCAAGTGGGATTTTAGCTACAAATACCCAGAAAAACAGGGGTTCTGACTTTGAGTGGGGTTGCTTCTCCACTGTACTCCACTGGACCTGTAATGTGGTCTGGTTTAGTCTCCATAAAGATAGAAAGGGTTACCATTCAAAGCAATAACATCTCCAAGGAGAAAAGCCTTTGACGGACACTCCACAAGAAAATTTCCCCAGTGCCCCTCAAGTTATTTTCAAATAGACAAAATACATATATTTTAGTAAAACACGATAAGATAATGATAGGACTATGCATACAACCCAAGTGAAGATCAAAGGATCAAATAAAATCTAATAGCATTTATTTATTGGGTAGTGTTAAAGGTGCTCAAGGTAACTTTTCTGGTGGAGGGTCCGCTACAGTATGTACCTCCATGGAGATAAGCAATGCAACCAAGCCAAGTTACAAGTCAGAACTGTAGAGAGACGACTCCACTCAAAGTAAAAATGCACATTTTCAGTCATTTAACAATTGGATTGAATAAACTGAATAAATGAAAGATAGAAGTGTTTACTACTGTGGAACAATCCAGGTAAAGCAACAACATATCCATGGAGACCCTCCACCAGAAATGTTGCACAGTGTATCTTGAGAATGTAGTCCTGATTACTCCCCCCCTTAGGTACCCTAGGGCTGACCGCTCTCTGGGACTGTTGTCATTCATAACACAACAGGAGAAAGGACACACATGAACAGGCTCATAAAGACTCCACCACGTCAGCACAATCTACAACACCACAGCAAACTGCAAATGAGGCCAGCTCCAAATGAAAACAGCTCTCCTGGGTCTGTCCTCTCTCTGTCCAGATTCTGTACTGAGTCTGGGTCTGTCCTGGGTTTGTCCGCTCTATACGGGACAGTGGATTCTTTGTACGCTCTATAGGGGACAGTGGATTGGATTTCATTTGTGCATGCACCTGCTTTGCACTGAGAAGCATGCTAGCCAGGACCCTCTTTGGATTTAAAAATGCTATTATTGGCTATTTATTTTCATTGGATTAATAGTGCATTAACAATGGTTACCTGCCATATGTAGATTTTAGTGCTGGAATACAACATATTTACTATAGCCAGATAACTATGTGTCCAGTGATTTTAGATTAAGTTGGATATATTTTGTTTATACTTTTTTCTCCTGAGGGAAATTCAAGTTTTGCTTGCAACAACAATAACACTGTCTCAGTTGCCTTTGGGTCTCAGTCAAAGGTCTCAGTGCAGTTTAACAAGAGGACTGGTCAGCAGATTCTGTGTCACGGCAGTTTGAGGAAAGAAAGAGCCAAAAGTGTCATTGACCTGGAGCATCACAGTTTCGGTTGGTGAAGAAATGGAACGTTCACTCAAACCATTTCCTCTGGAAGGTTTCGTTGTATTTTCTCTGCAAGGAGTGTCCAAACGTGGACAGGGACAACTTAATGTCCCTTAAGAGTATGACAGATATCCTACCAAATGCAGCTACATTAATTTATTCACTCATAGAACTTTTACTAACCTAAGCAAGGTAATCATACATCCAGGTACTGCTTCCAACACCCAAGACTAAGCTGTTCACTATCCTGCCAAAGGCCCAAAGTTTCTACATTTAATTTGAACTCCTGATGAAAATAAGGATTAAATTAGATGAATGAATTGTCTGTCAGTGTTTGACACATGTCCGCTTCTTTCCCTCAATTCTTTTCTCTAGCATCATTACAAACATGTCTGAAGGGAATGTGTCTGCTAAATTAATGATCATAACTTTGCATGAAAAATCCATCTGATAGAGGAGAGCCAGAAGAGAAGAGCGCACACTGGAGGTGGGGAGGGGCTCTGCGTCTATGTGTCTATGGCGCCACTGTGGAGAAATGGGCCTAATGAACATTCAGGTCCCCAGGTCATTCACTCAACTCTAAAACAATATTACAGAGAGCACGACGAACTGCATTAGAAATGGAGGAAAATGGGTTGATTGTCTGAGAGTGTAAGAGAAAGCCTGTGGTACTCAGGATTGGATTTCCTATGGTGGCCTGCAGGGATCACAACACCATGATTATTCATTTATTTGGGGTAATGTTTTAAATCAAAGTCGGCGCTGAATTGCTACTTCAAAACTAAATGAAAGTGAAGAATAAAAAGTCTTGCTTTAAAAATATATACAAAAGTCTGATATTTTGCATATTAGGACAGGGCTATATGGCCTAAAGTTATACCATTTAACAAAATATAATTTGCAATAACGATCTAATGATTGCCCGGGCCTTTCTGTGTGGAGTTTGCATGTTCCTCCCCGTGTCTGGATGGGTTTCCTCCGGGTACTCTGGTTTCCCCCATCAACCTAAAACATGCCCGCACCCCTATGAACTAACATCAAGGACCATGTTGTCCACCCTCCTGTGGGTTCACCACCTGCAGAGGGGTTCATAGGGGGGGGTCAGGTGCTATGAGTATTCTGCAGCAAGCTGCCCCCGCGACCCAGCCGGATTAAGCGGGAGAAGATGGATGGATGGATCTAATGATTGCTTCTTTTTGACTGTATTTTTTATATTTTTGCTTATAGCCTCAGACTATAAATTATGCTTTCACTCCTCCATTGTTTTAACAATAAAAAATATGTGAAGAAATAAAGATAAATGCAAGTGATAATAAAAGGCTCAATTAACCTTTGAGGTAAATTAGATGAAAAACATTGCACAAAAAACTCGAGAAGAATGTGGTTTTAAATTTGACAACAATTTCATAATAGAAAATGTATGGTTCTCAGACAGTGGTACAGATGTAACATAAGTAGATAGAGGTGAATTCATTCATTCTCTGCATTTGACTCATCCTTCAACTAGTGCTGCTGGGGCAACCTGCTACAGCGCTCAGGCACTCCTGATCCGAAGCTAGTCTTGGTCAGGACTACCTTGGCTGGAGGATTCTTGCTCTGATGCATGAGAACTAGTCACCTTAATTATGGGAGGAGAAAGCATGCAGAGCTGAAGATGTTGAGGTTTGATTCTATGATTATGATTATAAATGTTAAAAATACTAGCCTTTACAGTATCTATAAATATCAGTGACTCAGCATGACTCAAACCCTCCTCTGTGTGAGATGGAAAGGGTACACTGCTGCAAAAATTATTCTTTAAACAATTATCTCTGCACAGTGGCAATAATTATTTCAAATGGTTGTTTTATTTAGGCTTATAAACTTTTGTCCTTGTGGTTTCTTTCCTCTCCTCTCCTGTTTTTATTGTTTATAGTTCACACTTCATCCTCCACAGCTCTACAGCTCTCTTCTCTGAACTGACTGGTGGAAAATATTTCTTTTCAAGCTGCATTATGAAACTTTCAGACTTGTTTCTATAGTCCTCACAAAGCCTTCGGCAAATTATAAATATTCACATGCTTGAATTTGTGGGCGCAGGTTTAGAACTGATTTCTGATATGGTGAAGAGAAGCAGATGCAGACCAAAGTGCAGTCAATCCTAGTGCTGCTTACAGCTCTTGTGGGTAGATAAAATGAAAAACTTGATTGATTATTCCACAGTATAGAAATAAACTTAGTATACACAATGAAAACAAGTTACTGGTCAGATCTATGGAGAAACAAGAGTGCACATGGTAAGAATTCATGTTTTTCAAGGTATTTTGAGCTATTTTATTTATTTATTTATTTATTCTTTATTTAACCAGGAAAGCCCCATTGAGATTACTAACCTCTTTTTCAAAGGAGTTCTGGCCACGCACACTCCACTTTCATACTAGGCAATGTGGGTGAAGTGCCTTGCCTAAGGACACAACGGCAGGTTTTTTTGTGACTGGCGCCCCCCTGTGGCACCTGGAATTTCCAGTGGTCTGCCATCCAGGTACTACCCAGGCCCGGGGTTGCTTAACGATTGCTTAACGATCTGACGAGATCACGCTTTGACAAACTGGTATGGTCACACCTGTAACTGAAAAAGGCGGATAAGTTCAATGCCCTACTGTGGAACATTCCAGGCAACAAAATAACATGTCCATGGAAAAAAGCAAGTAGAATTAATCTGGTTATTGAAATTCCTTATTTACAAAAGTTGCATTACTTCTACATGAAACCCAAATTGTTGGAAGTGCTCCACTGTGTTTTTAAGCTCCAAACATCTTCACTTGAAACATCTGAATCATGTCAGTCCTGGAATTTCCCATCTCTACTGAACAAAAGGAAAAAGGGAGCTGTTAACTTGGAAACTAATGCATCATAACATCACAAGGCAGAACAGGGCATTTTTTGAGCTTTGGAGATGTAGACAGACTAATGGTGCAGGATTACTCAAACATGTGTGAATGAAACAAAAGTCCAGTTATGTTTTTGATTCATGCATATTATATAATTATAATATACAGGGCAGTAGACATGGGGAGACAAAGGGGTCTGCTGTCCCGGACCCCAGAGTCTTAGAGGCCCAGAACTTGACCCTCTTTATATTAATTCATATTAGAGAGTGGCCTATGCGAGGCTTTCGACGGGCCTGATAACATGGCTTAAAGCTCACGAGTCAATTTTGTGTGATATAGGACCTTTAAATTGTAAGAAGACTCCATTACTAATTTGTTCTTGGTTACCATGCGTGACACACATTACATAAGGAGGGAAATAGGCTAACCACTAACTTTCCAAGCCCATGTAGTGGCTGTTTGTGGGCAGATGTGTGCGCTGTGATATTAGTGTTAGCATTAGTGCTGCATCAAAGAGGAGCATAGAGGGAGAGGAGCAGATTAGCCTGATGCTCTGATCTCCTGTCCACTCCTCAGAAACAAACCAATGTGTGTTTTAATTAAAGTTCAGACAGAAGGGAGGCCGAAGGCACAGCGGAGCAGAGGGCCTTGAAAGAGTGACAAAGTACAGACACAGAAGAGGAGAGGAGGTGTGAGAGATCTGAGAGGAAATGATCAGGAGGAAAGGGCTGCCCAGATTTTCAGAGAGAAACAAGCGCCACAAATAAGACAACAAAAAGCAACCAGTAGAGCGATGTTGTTGCAGTGGAATAAGTGAGTATGAGACAAGATGTTTTAAAGCAAAACTAAACTAAAAATCACCTCTGTTTTGATGTGAAATTGTCTCTACAAAATGTACAAGCAACTCGAAAATAAAGAAGCCCAAAGTCTCAAAATAAATAATATAACCTGACAACTATGAAGGACAGACAGATATAGAAGTGGGCAAAAGCACAATGTGCTGGTATGGGAATGCTCTCACTGGAAATATGGATAGATTAGTTTATGTTTGTGGCAAGACGGAGTGGTGATGGTCAAGAAATACAATAGAGTAAAATAAAACAGCTAAATTATAACCAGCAACTCCACTGGGCATAGTCCTGAAATCTAGTATAAAAAAATAATACTAAAAAGGTCACACATGTTAGATTTATTTTACATTTATTGTTACATTTATTTGACACATAATTTAGTTGAGAGGACATGTACATAAATAGTTCTGTGTATTTCATTTGTTCAGCTCAGTCTGAGTTGGGGAGTTAGTTAGCATTGGGCTTCACAGTGAGGCCCATCTGAACAGAGAAAGGTGGACAATACAATCCGGTCAATCACACATATACGCAAGGGCAAGCCTGGGGGCTCCAGCACAAACACCGCAGCTCTCAGGAGCCACATCTAGAAATAAAAATGAACTTCCTTCTAATCCTACAGCTAAACTGGGAACGAAGGCCCGTATCTCCAACATATCACTTTGACCTCACAGGAACGCGCATAGCGGCGCTTCGACAGCGACACCGCAACGATTCTGGACCCGTGACCACAAATACGGAGCACAACCTGCGGGACCGGGTAACAAGCCACGGCACTGGAGATATACGGCACACAGAGATACACCGGGGGGACCATAGACTGTATATATATACGGTCTATGGGGGGGACCCAGGAAGTGCAAAGGCCAGAGGGCGAGTGACACGAAGGAAGCGCTATTCAGTGATTGATGCTATTGCGATTGTTCTATCCTTGTTCTACCCTTTATTACTCAAAATTTACTCTTGAGAGCTTTAAGCCATGTTAGAATGCTGTAACCTGCTCAAACACATGCCTGGAGTTGTTTTCTTTCATTCATACAGGTCTGAGTAACTCTTTATTATTAGTCTGTCTACATCTCCAAAGCTCAAAATGCTCTGTTCCACCTGGTGATGTCAAGAAGGTTGACAACATTTTTGAAGTTAACAGCCAACTTTAGTTCAGCAGAGATGGGAAATTCCAAGGCTGAACTTATCCAGATGATTCTAGTGAAGGTGCATGAAGTTTAAAACACAGTGAAGCATTTTATCATAAGGTGGAAGAGAGTGTTTTGTTTGAGAGAAGAATTCAGCCTAAATATGCAGGGTTTGTGTATTACACAGGTTTGATTGAAATAAAACACAAAGAATGTTTGTGATGAGGAAACAACATTATAGCATAGATTGGGAAATAGCATAATATGGGCTATTACACTGTTTTCTGACCTATGTTATATCTATGTCATATTATCACATGACACATCACCTTATGATGTCATGTGATAAGAGGTATGTTAGTGCCACCAGTGGTTCAGACTTCAGACTAAAAAAACATCAGACTCAGTAAGGAGACGGAGATTTCAACAGTGCAGTTTGAAATAGAAAACATTATTTTCTTCTGTGGTCGGAATATTACTGGAAAACAAAGAGGAGAGTCAGTCACAGAGCCTGGTTTGTGATGCTGGTGTTGAGAGCCAAGCTGGATGAGAGATGAAGGCAGTGAAGCTGTGGACAGGAGAGGGGAGGGAGAAAGGGAGGAGAGAGGGAGAAGATGGAGAGAGGGATAGAGGGGGGAGGGTGCTGCAGCAGAGGCGATGTACAGTGACTCAGCACAAAACTCAAAATCACACTCTCTGCTTCCAAAACACAAGCTCCCTCAAACACAGCATTAGGCTTTTGTATACAATGGAATACTTGAAAGTATTACACATAAGTATCACAGAGAAGACTACGCAAACTTCTATGTCTTGCCTTTTTTAAATGGGGAGATAGGTTTTATCTTATTAAAGGTCCCATATTACACTATTTTCCAATCTATGTTATATTACTATTACTATTACTATTACTATTACTATTACTATTACTATTACTATGTTATATTGTTGTTTCCTCATCAAAAATATACCTGGAGTTGTGTTTGTTTCATTCACCCATACTTAACACAAACTATGCGTATGCAGGCTGAAACAGAAAACACAAGAATACAAGACATGCTCCACTGTGTTTTTAAACTCTATACACCTTCACTAGAATTATTTGGATACTTGGAGACCGGGAATTGACCATCACTACAGAACTAAAGGAAAAAGATATCTAATAACTTGAAAACTACTGCATCATCACAAGGTGGGCAAAGCATTTTGAGCTTTGGAGGTTGGAGATTAATGATGCAGGATTACTCAAAGAGGTGAATGAAACAAAACACACCTTTTTCAAGTTTTTCAGCAGGTAATAGCATTATAACATCCTTAAACCTCAAGACACAACGGAAGAGTGGATTTTGTGTAATATAGGACCTTTAAATGTGTATTTTGTCACCAGGGGAAGCCGTAGACAATTATTTTGCAAGTTTATCTAAATCTCATCACATTTCCAATAGCCTGAAAATGTCATCACAAAAGTTATATGAGCCTCTAGCATAAATTCAGTCAGGAAGGCTGCCAATGCTTAGCCATTCAAACCACTCATACAGTAAATATATAAATAGACTTTACTCTTTCATCACGCTATTCAAACAACGCACTAAAAATCTCCTTCGTCCCATCTCTACCGCAGCAGCAAAACCATCAACCACCTCAGCCTCTTTTACACAACACTTAAACTACACATAAAACCCAAATCTATTCCGGAAATCAAACTTGAGACCTTCTTGCTACTGGTGACAAGAGATGCAGTAATTATACCGTATCTTTCATTCACATTTAGTGTAAGTGAGTGAAAACATGTTAGTCGTGATTCACAGTCTGATAACGACAATATTGACAGAGCTGAGTGAGTGGAGACAGTAATAGGTCTATAGAGCTGCTTCAGGTGCTCACAATGAAGACTGGACAGCTGGTAAATACAACCTATATCTCCACATGTTTGTTATTACAGAGGCTTGTGAGCATTTTGAAACAACAATTATTTTTAAAGCAGCAATAAGTAAAAAAAAAAAAAAAAACTATTTTGATTAGGATTAAGTTGGAAACTAGGAAATATTTTCAAAATTTCTCTGAAGGTTGGTGGTTCAAATCCCACTCTCTACATAAACATCATTGTTGAGCTGTCAGATCCACTGACCCACAGGTTGATGGTGCAATTCCAGCTCCCACAGATGAATGCTGTTGTTGTGTCCTTGAGTAAGACAGTGATTCCTCGATATAAAGTGTTCCTTAAAGTGCTATATAACAATGTGACCATTTACCATCCAATTTTTTATTATTTTTTTTTACATCTTTAAAGTAATGTGATATTGTGATATTTTCAGTATATCTTCCACCTCTGCCCCAGAGACAGAAGGACTTAAATAAGGCTAACTGGAAACAGTGGGAAAGGAATCCAATACCTTGTCAACCTGTCATATAGGTTTATTGATTGAGTTGATCCATGGCGGGGTCATACGAGGTAAGACAATGTAACAGGCTATAGGGGGATGGGGGATGTTAGGGGGAGAGGCTAATCACGCTGTGTAACTGGCAGGAGGAAGTGAAGAGGAAACAGATGAGCAGAAGTTACAAGACGCACTGGCCCAGAATCCAACATGGCTCCCAGCATGCGGCAGCATTTTCCCGTAACATGTGTTTTTTTTTATAAATACAATAACACTTTCCTTCTTGTTTGGTGGTTAATTGGACAAGGTTTCACCACCATCATGTAGTGCAGCAGTATATGATAATTAGGAAAATGTCAGTTCATTACAGCACAGTGGCAGTGTTTAGCACCAAAAAAAAAACAAAAACCCATTGGTGACTTATTATTCTGTTTTATTGCAATATTGATTCGGCCCAGAGTAGCTATATAAGGTATATTTTATTGTTACATTACATTGTGTTAAACCAAGCATTTAGTGTCACTGTTGTACTACGCAACCCCTTTTGTTTCTTTTTGGCCCAATACATAATTTTAATATTTCTATTTCTAATCTTTCTTTCAACCAATGGAAACGGCATGTTTTTCCCACAGATTTATAGTGCATTGTTCTTTAAACAGTGAGGTCAAAGCGTGGGATACAAGGAAACTAAAAGTGGAAGGTAGCTCTAAAAACAGAAGTACTGACAGTGTTAAAAAGCAGCAACACAGTTCACAAATAACTTTTTCTAGTTCACTCATACGGAGGTGTAAGATTTAGTGACTACAGGAGACAGGTGCAGCAGAACACGCAGTACTGAGAGAGAGCGAAATACAACTTCTCCACTGGGAACTCATGAGTTGAACAAATTAAAATGAGAGTTTAAGATAAGAAATTATCCTTAAAGACTTCCCCATTTCTGTGCTTGAAAATAATTCAATAAAAACACATGGCTAAGTAAAATGGCTGGCAATTGGTGCACTAGTGATACTTTGCAGCTGCTGTCACCAGCATTCCCTGGGGTGTGAAGCTAACTGAAAGCACTACTCTGTTAGAACCTCGGTTACTTAAGTTAGACTTAATCTGAGCTTTATTTTAACACACCAAAAAGAGCTGATTGGTTGGAACTACAATAGGTGGGCTGTTTTGTCTCTCTCACATTAAATTGCAGTCATAAACTAGCTTGCATTAGCCAACAGTTTTTCAGTTAGTCACTCTCATGTCTTTGTTGAAAATCACCAGGACCATGAACACTCGTATCAATCACAGGTTCTCGAAAATGTGTTGTTTAAGTCCATTTGGCTGTGTTTTCTGTGTGCATTGTGTCACCGTGGTAACTGATGAACATTCCACCAATAGTGATGCAGAGAGAACACCCCCAGCGTAATGTCACTGCAGTATAGGCAGGGTATAGGTCTGATCTACGGAGAGGCGACCTTGTATGTTTTTCTTAGTATGTCCATCTCCATTTAGGCAAGTAGGCCCTTCATCTGAAAAGTTACAATGCGCACCTTTAATATTTCTATAATGCAGCTGTCATGTCATTTCATGTATAATGCACTTTTCATGGTAAGGTTACTGTACAAAAGGTGAATAATTGTATTCATTCTTCTGTCACAGTCTGGTAGTATAAGCTGAACTGGTGAGACGGGACTTGTACACAAAACCATGCATAGACTCCTTTGTTTAAGACTGTTCCTAAAAGAGCTACGCCACAGGGCACTACATTATCACAGTGACTTTTACAACCAAAGGCATGTGACCCACTTAAAGTTAACAGGTTACTAATGCATGAAATCCAATTAGGCTACGTGTTTGTACAGTAACATCCTTGTTTAGATCTTTAATAGGTTGAGGGGTTTAATTCAGTTTTGCTATGTCCTTGGGCAAAACTCTGTTTATGTTTTAGAGGTTGATTGTGTATTTGGTGATATTATAAGTTTCTGTTACTTCTGTTTCAGCTGCTAAAACAGAAGTAGCTGGTCAACAGTGAATGTGTCTGAAGAGAAGTATGTATAAAAACAAAACCCGTGTGCCTTTGTAATAATTATTAAACTGTATATTCTAAAATGTTTTACAGCACATATGTTTGAACATTAATAGCCTACTAAGGTTCAAAATCAAGCTATCAAGAGTCAAGCCATCATTCTATACAATCCAAGAAGATGGCTCAGAAAAAATCGATATAATAAAAACATGTTATAGCTTACTGAAGTATTAGGTATCCTTTAATTCCATGGCTAATACTAAAATAGTGCTTCTAGAAGTGCACAATTTTACAAAGATTAGTGGTAGGTAGCCAGCTCTGGAGGGTCAAAAGTGAATGACGTTGGTGCTGTAACTGCTCTGCATTTATGGAGTAATTTTAGATGGTGAAGGTGATTTTTAATTTTTTGTTCTTTTATTGCAAGATAACTTTAACCCAGATCATTCTCCTAATCTGATCCTTAGACTCCACTGTATCTAAACCTAAGCAAACTAACCATTTTCCTCAGACTAACCTTAGACATAACCCATTTCCTCATCTTAAAGGTCCACTGTGTTGAGATGTTGTTGCTTAGCCTGAAATTTTCCACAGTATGATATTACACGTATCTATTTCCATGAAGATGAGCACCAGGACAATTTACAGGTCTGATTTGAGGAGAGGTGGAGAATGCATATTTTTGAGGGTATTGTTTTATTTTTTAAAAACACCTATAATTAGATAATAAGCAGGTTAAATGCCATATTGCGGTGCATTCCAGGGAAAGTCATCTCCCTTGCATACCTCCATGGACACAACCTGGTGCCGGACTCATACCTGAAAAGTTACAAAGTGAACCTTTAATTATAACCTGCTTTGTAAAATGATTCACTTCGAATGACCAATCACAGCAGACCGTCCAGAGCTTACTATCTATCCCCAACCTTTTGTAAAGCAGAGACGCCTAAGCCCGAGTGATGAATGAGCTGTGACACAAGCCCACTGCACTACACATGTGTCAGCCTCAGACACAGACTGATAAACTGAGGAAAGGATTCATAAAGTCCAGATTTAACCTTTACTGTTCCTGTAGGGAGCGCTGTGCCTGATTCCCATCCATCATTCCAACAGCAGAGCCACCATCTCCAGACTGCTCTCCAAGAGCACTGAGCCAGGAAACCATCGAACCACCTGATCTACTCTGCATGGTTCTGATTGGACAGGTAAACCAAGCACACTGTAAATGTAATGAGAAGAGAGACAGTGCATATCTGTGTTATCCACCTGTAGTAGCCATGAGCAATATTATGACAGAATATGAATCACCAACGGTACAACTGATATTTTGCAGCTGATGTTCCATGGGAGTGTGATGCTAAGTCATGTGAGTGGGCTCGCTTCTCCCCAGATCTGACCTATAACTTGGCCTTAGATTAATTATTAAACAATTTATCCAATGTTTTCTTTTTCTCTATTGTAATGGTCATTACATGTGTTTATTATTGCTAAAGTCAGCTAGTAAAACATGCATTCAGACTGTGAGTAGCCTCTCCCCAGATCTGACCCATAATTTATCTTTAATTTACCGTATTTACTGGACTATATAGTGCACCTGCATATAAGCCACATCCACTCTATTAAAAAAAAAAGAGATATACAAGCCGCTCCCGGGCTATATGCCACTGATATCTATGTTGAAAAATGAGATATTTACTGCATATACAGAATGATTTTGTACTGTAGATGTACATGTATGTACCTGAACAGATTCTTTCCGAACAGTGCCTTTTAACACAGCAGCAACTGTGCTGATTAAAACAAGGTCAAAAATAGAAAAGAACCGGTAACTGATTATCTTCATTTCTCTTGTGCAGTGAAACCACAAGTCACTTTAATCATCTTCACTGAAACCATTGACGCCGTGCTTACGTGCAGCAGCACGGTAGAGGTCTGCGCGGGATAGAATTTACAGTACCGCTCCCGTCGTGTGGTCGCGCTCCCGCCCGCGCCCGCAATAAGCTTTCAGAATGTTCTTTCAGAATGCTCTTATTATACATCCATGGTCCCGCGCCGCACTGTTTTGTGTTGGGTCCCGCAGGTCACGCGGGTGCACGACTCTACAACGGTTTCCTTCCTGGAGCAAGATCGATGCCTTCAACTTAAAACCTGCATCATACAAACTCCTTCGTGTGCTTTTCATGATGAAGGGGCGAGGATTTGAAAAATAATTACCAGTTAGTAATTTGTTGTGCGTGTTATATCTGCTAAATAAAAAGTAGTGTATTCTTCTTTGCATTTTCAGTCTATCTTGTTTTTGAAATTCCAGTTAGAGCGCCCCTAACGGTGGAAGAAAAATCCACAGATTAGCCGCACCTTTGTAAAAGCCGCATGGTTCAAAGCCTGGAAAAAAAAGTAGCGGCTTATAGTCTGGAAAATACGGTAGATTAAAACTATTAAATAACTTATTCTGTTTCTGATGTGTGGATGTTTCTCTATTGTAATACATTGTAGATGTTTATTGTTAGTAGAACATGCATTCTCACTGTGAATGGGCTCGCCCCTCCACAGATCTGACCCTTAACTTGACTTTAGATTAGAACTATTAAAAAATGCATCCTATATTTTTGTTATATTTCCTTTTCTCTATTGTAGTACAATACAGGTTAAAATCAGCTAGTAAAACATGCATTCTCATCGTCATGTGAGTTGGCTCGCCTCTCCCTAGATCTGACCTACAACTTAGCCTTAGGTTAGATTAGAACTACAATTTATCCTATGTCTCCTATGTGTTTTTCTCCATTGTAGCACGTTATAGTTACAATATATCATCAGATTGTATTGACTGATGTGATAATCAAGTGGCTGTGAATAACTGCGAGCATCTGCCTTTAAACCCCAACCACAACTCTGACATGGACAAACGATTATAAAGCCCTCCTCCATTCTTCCTATTCGATAACCCACTCCCACCATTCTCCTCCACTGTACGCCCCCTCCTCCCACTCCCATACCCCCCAGCCCCACCCCCACTGGACCCAAACATCCATCCCTTTAGCTTTTCTCCCTATAATCTCTCGTTCTTCTCTCTCCCCCACCCTCTCCACTGTCAATGTATCTTCAAGGCACCAGGCATTTCCTAATAGGGGTCGCTGAGGTCAGGGATCTCCCCAGCCAATCAAAGCCCACCACTATCTCAGCCATACTTCATTTCCTCTAGTTATGTTTGGTATTTTTTCTTTTTTCTTTATGTTGGTGAATATTGTGGCAGTACTTATATATCTTTGCATCGGTTTATTCATAATGCTGCATCCATGCAAATAGCTCACCTCAGCAAATGTGGGATGAAGCGCCAGTGTCTTGCACCTGCCTGTTGCTATGGAAACTGGGTATCCTCTCTGCGTCACCTGTGCCCATGTTTGGTTATGTTTCCTGCTCCTTCCTCTCTCTCCCTCTATCGCCCTCTCCATGGTGGTAATAATAAGCCGGTGTCCCTTGCCCGCCTCAAAGCTGAAACGCAAACAAACAGAAACATGACACAAACCGCAGACAGGCTGAGGAGCTGATATCACAAGCTTTACTGACAGACAAAGCACTTTTAATAGTACACTGACAACAATATCAGCAAAAAAAATACATACAAATTGTTGGTATTTGATTTTATTACATCTGTTAAGGAAAGTCAAGTCCATTCTAGTGCAGCCCAGTCCGGATTCTCCTCTGATGATGAAGGACGTAATAACAAGGGTTGAGCTGGCAGTGCCAAGTGATAGTACAGCACAGAAATTGAATTACAATGTCTTAATAAAAACAAATAAAATGTCTTTCAATATCAAAATGACATTTACAAAAATACATGCACATTTTTCTGAACTCCAAAACAAATGCTTTTGGCCTAATAAAATCATTAAAGATTACAAATGACTGAATGTTTATTAGTTTAGGTCATTGCACAGCACTATTTCAGGTGTACTTACTAATTCTACAGAAATGCAATGAACAATGGCCATGCTAATTCTCTGGGTAAACAATTATAAGCCAATAAGAGCACATACTCATTCAAGACAGCTTATTTCACAGTTTAATAATATATGCATTCTTCTTCTGCTACGTTTGATAAGGATTAAATTAGATTAACTTTCAATTGCATTAAACTGTTAAATATCTGTATCCAAGTAATTTTGCACGTGGATCAATAAGATCTGCCTTCAGTCTAAATAGATTAAACCATAAATACATGCAAATGTTATCATCTACCTTAGTGCTATTCACTTAATGCAGATAGATAGGCTGGATGAAATATTAATTCTGGTTTGTCAATCCAAGCATAAAAATACGCAAATAAATACCAATATTCTCTTTTGTCATTCACTATCTTTAGAACTTCACTGTAAAGCCTTGATTCTTACAGTGACTCATTCACTTTCCTCTTTCTTTCCTTCTATCTCTCTCTCCCCCTTTTTTGTCTTCACTCCCTCCCTCCTCTGTCCTAGTCTCACTTCCTTCTCTACCTCCTGTAGACTGTTTTAAAATGTGTTCTGTAAATCGTCCTTAAGTGTCCTGAAAAGTGCTATATCAATAAACTGTATACTTATTCTTATTAAATACCAGTATTCGGTGTTGTCATGCTCCATCTTCAGAAGTGCAGTGTAAAGCCTCCTCTCCTACACTAACTCTTTCCGAAGACGCTGATGAAGCTGATGGTCAAACTTGGCTAACTTTGCCACAGTGGAACTCACAGAAGATGGACAGAGACAAATGAGACAAACTCCAAAGGCCAGTACTGGGTTATAAACTGTACAGGATCACTGCACTGTCCTCTTGACCACGCTGAACCTTCTCTCCTTTCTTTCTCTCATTTCTTTCTTTGTTACTCCTCTGTCCATCTTTACCTCTCTTCTGTTCTCTCTTCATGGCTCTCTCCTTGTCTTTTTCTTCCCTCTCCTCTTTCCTTGCCTTCGTCCATGTCTCTTCCTCTTGTCTTTTCATCTCCTTCCTTCCTTCTCTCCTGTTTTCTCTGTGTGCATCCTCCCCTTACTCCTTCTCCCATCCCCTCTTTCCTTTCTACTTCTGTCCTCTTGTTTTCTTTTTGTCTCCTTTCTTCCTTCCTTCCTTCCTTCCTTATCTCTTGTGTTTTAACTTTGTATCCTTCCCCTTCTCCTGACTTCTTCCATTATCTCTCCTAATTTCTTCCCTCTCTCTCTCTGTCGTTCTCTCTCCTTGCTTCCTTCTCTCCTTGCCTCTTTCCTTTCTGCTTGCCTCCTCTTCTTGTATTTTGGTCTCTGTTCTTCCTTCCTTCCTCTTTGTATCCTCTCCTTCCTCCTTCTCTTGTCCCCTCTCTCCTCTTTTCTCCTGTCTTCTTCCATTCTCTCTCCTAATTTCTTCCCTCCTCTCTTTATCTCTCTCTCTCTCTCCCCTTGCCTCCTTCTCTCCTTGTCTCTTTCCTTTCTACTTGTGTCCTCTTCTTGTATTTTGGTCTCTTTTCTCCCTTCCTTCTCTCTTTTTATCTTCACTTCCTCCTTCTCTTATCCCCTCTCCTCTTTTCTCCTGATCTCCCTCCTAATTTCTTCCCTCCTTTCTCACTTGTCTCCCTCTCTCTTCTTTTCTTAAATTTTTTCTGGTCTTCCATCATGTCTCCTTTCCCTCTATCCTTCTCCTCCATTTTCTGTTTGTATCCTCCACTTTCCCCTTTGTCTCATTTCATCCTCTACTCTCCTTTTTTCCTTTGTCCTTGTCTCTTCCTCTTGTCTCCTTTCTTTCATCTGTTTTCTGTGTACCCTTCCTCCTCCTCTCTACTTTTATCCAATCCTACTAACTTATTTCTTTGTCTCCTCTCTGTCTTTCTCTTTTTTCTTCCCCCTTTTCTGATATCCGTGTCTTTTCTATTGTTATTCTTTATCTTTCCTCTCTCCTTGTCCCATCTCCTTGTCTCTTTATGTCCTCCCTCCTCCTCCTTCCCTCTCCTTTTCCAACTCCTCCCTTGCTCTCACCTTTCTTTTTCCTTCTCTCTTCTCTTTTAAAAATGCACTGCTAATAAATGTAATTGTAAAGTCAAAGTCTCTCCTCCCCTTTCTCCTTGTCACTTAGTTTCTTCTTTTTTCCTCCCTCCTGCCTCTACATCACTCTCTCATCATCTCCTCCCTCTTTCTCTCCTCCCATCTTTCCTTTTCTTTCTTTTCTCCTCTCTTTGTCACAACTCCCTCCTCTCCTTTCTTCCTGCCTTCTGTCCTAATCACACTTTCTCTCCTTCCTTTACTCTTATCTCTCCCTCTCTCTCCTTGTCATCTATTGTGTTCTTTCTTCCTCAAAATCACTTTCTCATCTCCTCCTTCCTTCTCTCTTTCCTTGTCTCCTTTCTTTACTCTTGGCTCTTTGTCTCCATTCCTCCCTCCTCTCCTTTCTGTCCTAATCTCACTTTCTCCTTGCTCCATGTCTCTTCTCCTCTCTTACCTCTCACTCCTCTCCCTCCCCTCCTCCCTCCCCCCTCGTCTCCTTCTCTTCCTCCCTGCTGCCCTCTCCCCTGCCTCCTTCTCTCTCTCCCCATCTCCCTCCATCTCTCCTTCCTCTCTCCCCTCCCTCCTCTCTATCCTCGTCTCCTTCTCTCCCTCCCTTCCTCTCTCCTCTCCCTCCTCCTTCTCTCCCGCCATCTCTCCTCTCCTCCTTCTCTCCCTTGTCTCCTTCCCTCCCTCTGTCTCTCCCTCCTTCTCTCCCTCCTCGTCTCCTTTTCTCCCTCCCTCTCCCCTGCGTCCTTCTCTCCCTCTTTGTCTCCTTCCCTCCCTCCCTCCCTCCTTCTCCCCTGCCTCCTTCTCTCCCTCCTCTCCTCCTCGTCTCCTTCCCTCCCTCTCCCCTCCCTCCTTCTCTCCCCCCTCTCTCATCGATTGTGTGGTGCAGCAGCACTAAACTCACTGCAGTGCTCTTTCACTTTGGGAAACACCCCTTTTGTTCGACAGGCACTTCCCAAATTCAGCTCCATCATCTGCCAACACTTCCATTAGCTTCTGTTTGGACATGGCAGTTAGAATGTCATACTTGTATCTACAGTATGTACTGAAGAATAACTTTGCATTTGCACATGTTATATCTGTTTACATTGATACGAATACAGTGAAATACCTCATGATTATGAAGCTTAATAATTCAGAAGTTGTGCAGTTGATCCTTTGTGATTCCCTTGTAAAAGAGATCTCTGAATTGCAATGGGACTTTTACAGAAAATACTTGCACAGATGGCTAATTCTCCTGAGCGTAGTATTGGCCAGGCCTAGCTCCAGATCCAGATTTGTCCCTGGTGCTGCAGTGCAGTCACCCACTGCTCCTGACAGGGGGCCCCCACGGTATTGAAGAATGAGTCAATGTAGCGTGTACCCTTATGGAAGACAACAAAGAGTACTATACACACAATACAAAGCCAAAGCCCAGTTTAAGGTCTTAATACAAATAACTACACATGAATTAGCCTTTAGAAATCCTGAACAAAGTCTGTTTGTGCTTTATTAAAGGTGCACTATGTACTTTTCTGGTGGAGGGTCTGTTACCTGCTTGTTCCATTACACTGATTGCATTATTACTGATTGCACTGTTTTGCCATGAATGCATAATTTTCAATACAGTTGCTTTTATTACAGAAATACCTTGAAAATATCCATCCTTATTGTGAGCGCGAACACATGTCCACATCTGACCTGTAACTTTGGTTACTGGCCTCATCCGCCTGCCTCCATGGTGGCAGACCCCTCACCAGAAAAGTTACATGGTGCACTTTTAAGGCTAATCAAGGTATAGTTATTAATAGTTAACTGTTACGGAGGTCTTGATAAATATACCCAATACTGACTTGTACACATGCAGCGTGTCTGTGTAGTTTTACAGTAGAAGAGATCAGCAGTGCATGAATATTTAGTGTTGTTTCATTGTTTTCTCCTGGCAGAAGCTGCAGCCTCATTATAATACAGTGCATGTGGAGGGAGGAGAGGAGAAGGAGAGGGGGAGAAGAGGAGGAGAGGGGGAGGAGAAGGGGCTGATGGGAGAGATAATCACTGCTCAGGTTCTGCTCTGCTCAATTTGGTTTTCTCACTAGTTATTACAGCAACAAGACTGACTCCTACACCACAGAGTGTTCCCATTTTAATAGGTACTTGTTTTGTACTATGCTGGAGAGTGTAATCTCAGTCAAGAGCCTTTTTATTTCTCTAATATCTAAGAAACATTGAGAGAACTGTAGGGCTCTAGTTAACAATTATTTTAGCAATCATTAGTTGACTATAACAATTATTTTATTGAGATTTTAAAAAAAAATTAATCAAAGAGAGAAATGTTTAAATTAAGTGTATTATTCATGTACATTTTACATTTTTATGCCACTGTCTTTGCTATAAAAGTCTGTTTTGTCCATTACTATTATCTCTTGCTTTCTTTATTTTATATATATAGTATTTATATTTCAATTCTCTTTGTAAATTTTGTACATATACTTATTCACTTTATATTATTATTTTTATTATTATTTCTATTTTTATTATTGTTTATCTTGATTGCATCACACTTTTTCCCCTTTTTTGCACTAAACTGTCCTGGAGCTACTGTGACTGTTGAATTTCTCCACTGTGAGATCAATAAAGTCCTGTCTTATCTTATCTTATCTTATATTTGCTACTTATTTTGAATTTATTATAACCATTTATATTGTTGCTCTTTGTTATTATATTCATTGTGATGTGTGAAATAATTTCCCTTGTGGATCAATCAAGCTTGTGTAAGTCTAATGTTTGAGTCTACGGTGCCATTGCTGCCAACTTCACTGATTTGTTTTGGTAATTTTAACATAAACTGAAGATTCAAGTTATGCCTTTTGTTCAACAAAGGCATATCTGGACTATTTATAGCATGAGTTAGATTTGATCTTTTTGTCACCATGTTATCAGTGGAGCATATGGGGTAAGTGGATTTGTGAAAGTTGCCCCAACTCTGGCTCTGGCCTTTTACATAACTTCCTTCTTATATTATTTATGTTCTTATCAGAATGTAGCGTTCATTATTTATGAGTGCATTTGCAGCTAGAAGTTTGATTAAAATCTCCTGGTTGCATAAGAATCTGTGTAGAGCTGAGTGATGGGCCACTGAGGAGGCCTTAATCAACACAAGACACTGTGGCAAAGAGAGAGATGGACAGGGGAAAAGAGGGAGAGGAAAGGGGGGAGGGGGCAAAGAATGAAAGGGGAGGGAGAGAGGGATAGAGAGGTAAGAGAGAAGGAGACAGGGAGAGAGAGAGAGCAAGAGAGAGAAGGAGGATGGGAGATGAATAAAGATTGAGAAGGAAAGAGAGGGAGATTAAAAAAAGCAAAAGGGGTAGAATAAGAGAGGGGGAGGTGTGAGAGAGGGAAAGAGAGAGGGAGAACAGAAGAGAGAGAGAAAGAGAGGGAGGGAGAGATGGAGAGCGGGAGATAGAGAAAGCGGGAGGGAGAGATAAGCGACATAAACAAACACAGCAAGATAGAAAAAAGACATCGACAGGGAACAAGGACGGAAGGAAAGAGGGCGGGCAAGAGAGGGAGCGAGAGATGTTTAGGGGAGAGAGAGGTACTGCAGCAGAATACTCAGCCAAATCCACACAAACACAAACAAACTTTCCTGACTCAGAGCACACTGCTGTCTCACTGTGCATCACATCTCTTCAATGGCATTTTCAGTCTGCATCAGTTTTACATGAGTCACTCAAAGCATATGTCAGATTTCTATCTGAAGAATGTCACTGTAACAACTGACAGCACCGTGGATAATAAAGGCTGAGATGTTTACTAAGCATGTAAATCAGAGAAGTATTGCAAACAAAATACATAAATATTAAAGGTGCACTGTGTAACTTAACGGTTGGGGGTCCATCACCTTGTTTCTATGGATCTGTCATTGCTCTTCTTTGACTGTTCCACAGTATGACATTAAACACCTCAACTTTACATTTATTCAATTACAGGTGGTTTTCTGGCTCAAACATACCTAGAAAAACAGGCTCTGACTGTGAGCGGGGTCGCCTCTCCACAGATCTGACCTGTAACTTGGTCTGATTTAGTCTCCATTAAAATATAATATAAAGGTTTAATGCCACACTATGAAATATTCCAGACAAAGCAATACAATCTCCATGGAGAAAAGCATTTGACAGACTGTCCACCAGAAAAGTGACACAATGCACCTTTAAAGACTATACTTGGCAGCAATGTTATAGTATATTTATTAACAATGGTTCTAAAGGGGAAGTGAAACAAAACTGAGTGCTGAGTACGGTTACAGTACTCAGTACTCAATTACTAGAACTGTATAAAGTTCTGGAAACATGGGAAAAATATACAAAAATCACAACAAATGAATAGTAATAAAAAAAAAAATATGTGTGAGAGTTTCAAGCTTCAAGCATTGTCTATGTCTGTACCAAGTCTAAAAAGGGCTATCCATAAAACCTAATGAATGTGCAAAGCAACCATTTTAAAACAGCAATAACAAAAAAGAAAAATCCAACTGAAAAAAGCAAATAAAAAATAAATATTGTCTACTCTTAAGTTATTATAGGGTGTCTGGCGTCTGCTGTGATGGACCTCAGGCAGTGGAAGCGTCAGAACCAGTTTATCACAATGACGCAGGTTAGATGAGGTTAGCTGAGGTTAGCAAATGACACATACTGTATATGCTAAATTTCAAACTGATTACACACGTTCGAGTAATTTATTATTAATCTGCAAAAAAGTCTGTATTTCCAAAGTTCAAAATGCTCTGTTCCCCCTTGTGATGTCACAAAGGAGTAGTTTTCAGGTTAGGCTGTTAACCTGAAAACTACTGCTTAATGACATCACAAGGGCGATCCTTTTGGCTTTTGTTCAGTAGAGATTTGAAATTCCAGGACTGAAATGGTCCAAATGATTTTAGTGAAGGTGTATGGGGTTTAAAAACACAGTGGAGCACGTCTAAAATATGCAGGTTTTGTGTCTTAAACATGCGTGAATGAAATAAAACACAACTCCAGGTATGTTTTTGATGAGGAAACAACATTATAAGATAGATCAGAAAAGATGGGCTCTTTAAATTTAGACTCAAGGCTAACATGTCATATCAAAATTTTAAAATAAATGCATTTCACTTTAAAAATCTCTGAAGCTTGTTATGATTGACAGTTTGCTGAATGTCTCTCCTCACTCTTTATACTCTAGTTCCCAATATATAATCTGGTCTAGTTCATTTTGGAGTCATTACTTTATTGAAATCTCCCCTTTTAATGAAGAAACTGAACACTGCAGCTGTAAAACGTCTACAGTGATATTTATGCATCTGTTTTTGGTCCTGTTCCCAGAGCCACCGTGTTTATCTGAGCCAAGCCCTGTCTTCTGTTTACCACCAAGCGTTATTGGTCTCACTATGAAATTCAAATCAATATTCCCATCATAAAAGTCCCAGGCCCACAGCAAATTGGAATCTATGACTCGGAAAGCTACAGAGATCTATTGCAGCGCAGAGGCTAGGCTAATGAATGATGAATCACAGCAATAGTCAGGACGGTTCACTGAAACGGCTTCAGAAACAAATGACAAACTCTAGTTCAGGAGTAAGTGCTCTATGTAGTAATAATTTAATGTGGCCTGTGTAACTTCAGTAAAATACTATACTTTAAATGCTAGAATAGTGTGAATTTTAAACTTATCATCTGGTACAGTCAGATGGAGAAAGCCATTTGATAATTGTGTCACAGGTTTAGCTGCTTGGAAAGTTTAGACTCAATTCCTCTGTCCATATTTGTGTCAGAACAAATGTTTATCTATCGTAGCAATAATGAAAGATGGCCTATGGAACTTTTCTGTTAGATGGCCCGCCACCTTCTTGTGTTTGTTTGGATGTTCCACAGTCTGGCATAACTTCTTGAACTCCACGGAGACAATCAGGTGGTACTTTTCAGTCTTTAGACAATGTTTTTTATCTTTACAAAGCATTTCAAATCCCTCATTTTGTCAGCAAGGCCAACACCACTGACACACACACTCCGCTCTGATTCCGTCTGTCCATCCCCACTTGAGTCACTGTCAGTAAATATTTCCAGTGTCTTACTTCTTACTGTATAAGGGTCTGAGATAGCGCCGCCCTGCAGAGCCTTGCGTGAAACTGGACTCCCTCATCTATAATTCATGCAAGCCAGAATCTACAACACCACTATTGTTTCTGAAGATGCAGCATTTCCATATACTCTGAGCAGACCCAACGCAAAGACCATCACCGAATCCATCTTAGCTTGAAATTAGAGCACATGGATTTTCTTTAAGCCTGATTTAGTGATTTCTTTCTGGCATTTTAGCGGTTTGCATAATCAATGGGGGTGATTGAGAGTGGGCACGCAGGGCTGGGCTGTGATTGGCTGCAGAGACAGATGTTTGGTGCTTATAGGCTGGTCTATAGGAGGAGGGCTCAGACAGAGAACACACTGTACCCTGTGCTGTCCTCAATGACGGGGACACGGCGGCTCCACAGAATAAAATAAATAAATAAAAAGCATGTTTTAATTTGCTGCAAGTGTCTATTTTGTATTCCTTTATGTTTGATTCCCAGAAAAAGTGCAAAAAAAATAAAATAAAAGAGATGTTAGATGAACTGAATGTGTGGTACAGTGTGGTCAGATAGAAAGTAATTGTCTAATTTTATAAGTATATGTAAAAAAAAAAAAAAAAAAAAAAAAATCAGGTTTTGTTGTTTGGAAAGTTTAGACAGAAATCATCCGTACTAGAAATCGGCCAATACAAGTTTTTCATGGCCAATACTGATACTGATTATTTAGTATCCAGCGCAACCAATAAGATAAGGTAAGAAACAATAAGATAAAACATCTAGGGCCAATTTACTCAAATTAAGTAATTTAGATTTACTATAAATTCACCCACAGCCTTTTTTAACCATAAACCATCAAGAGAGCTGTGTAGTCACATTTAGAACAGTTACATCTTCATATTAAAGTGTTGTTAAGCCTTGTGTGTATGTTCTAGGCAGTAAATCGACCAAAACAAAATATCGGCCTGTGCTGGAGATTTAAGGTCCATACGCTAAAAAGTCCAAATATCGGCCCATCTCTACTCTGTACATCTTTGTATGTATAAGTCGTGGCAAGCAGGGCATATGTTTACCTACAAAGTATTTATGAAGAACAGCTTTGTAGAAGGGATTAGCAGCTACATTTACACACATTTCTGTGCCACTACAAAAAACTTACAATTAATGTCACTATTAATACTGCCTTTCATGTTTTTAATCAGTGTCATTTTCAGTCTTCTTTAGTTACAAAAAATGAATTTACAACATCACAAACAAAGAATAAACAATCTTCATCTTTATAATATCAAACAACATGTTTTCATTCACTGTCAGTGTTTACTATTAGTATAAATGAACCAGAAAAGTCCAGTGGAGAACAGGTAAACAGCTCTGTGCTAGTTTTTTTTTTTTTAAATGTAAGAAATATACAGTCATTTGATTGATTACAAAACCACATGTACTTCAGGTGCACTGGGACTCATGGGCGCACACAGTGAAAAGAGAAGCAATGAGACAATAATGGTGAAGTGGGTGAGTTTTTCCTACTAATGAGAAGGTATCAGGGTTAAATAGCACTCACGTCTCTACTGTTGTTGTGTCCTGGAGCAAACATGTCACCACTGGGAGCCACCGCAGTAAATAAGGGCATCCAGGGTAAAAATCTGCCAAGTCGCAATTCAATTTGCGACTTGACTGAAAGAGATTGATGGTTCAGCAAAATCTAAGAGACAAACGCTGCTGACTGTGCATGCTTCCATTTATAAATCAGAAAGAGACCAACTTACATAATAAAAATAACAAATAAACAAATAATCAGATCATTTATTTACCTTTGTAGTTCTAAAATCTGAAATAAAAAAATGCACTGATATGTGTGTGTGTTAGATTGTGAGCTTTAAGTCATGTTATAATGTTGCCTCATCCAAAACATACCTAGAGTTGTGTTTTGTTTCATTCACACATGTCTCAGTAATCCTTTATTAATAGTCTGTTGACATCTCTAAAGCTCAACATCCAAGTTCCACCTTGTAATGTCATGAAGCGGTAGTAATAGCCTTTTACCTTTTGTTCAGTAGAAAATGGCAATTCTAGGACTGAAATCATCCAAATGATTCTAGTGAAGGTGTATGGAGTTTAAAAACACAGTGGAGCCCTTCCTATATTACCACATGACATCACACTTGAAACAAAACACAACTTGAGGTATGTTTGTGATGAGGAAACAACATTATAACACAGATCAGAAAATAGCATGAGTTTCAGGGAGTTTTCAAATAATGCCTGAGAACTTTATTGCTATTGCTACTTAACAATTTTATCTCTATCTCCCTCTCTATCCATCTATGTGCCTCATTTTTCAGCATTCTGAAATCCCCAATAGTACATCTTCAAATATAAAAGCTGAAAATCAGTCATCTGTCGACAAAGCTGTTTTTGCAGAGTCTAGAATCCAGACAGCGAAGGATTTACGTGAAATACAATGACAGAGGTTAAATGATGCCAGCACACAGTCTGTCTAGTGGAAGTTGTTTTGAAAGTGAATCTGAAGAGTGCTGAGTAAGGGGTGCAGGAGGAGGGCTGGTAGACTGCAGTACTCAGCAGAAAGGGGAGGGGTGAGAGGAGCCAATGTGTCCAAATATATGTATGTTTATGTGAGTTTGCTATACATGCTCTGAAATTCTACCCTTTATTGTGTACTTAAACCACAATCAGCATCCCTTTACATACACAACACAATAACAGTTCAAGTCCAGCTGCTTTCCATCGGACACTACCACTGGACCCTAACCCCTCCCCTCTCCTCTCTACCCCGGCTTCGAGGCACTGCATGACCATATAAGATAGAGTCCACGCCCCTGACTACCACACTGCGTCACATCGGCGCTGTTTACTCCCTCAAACCTGTGTGCGCCAGCCTGCCTCTCCTCTCATGGCGCGAGAAAAGCCCTGGTCCCCCATAATCAGCACGCCCACTCCTCCATCTGAGTCACCCTCCACCCCCACGCCATGCTGACATCTCCCCCGTGTCCTCTAGCCTCGCCTGGGTGTCACTTCTACCCTTTTCTGGACATATTGTGAATGATGCTGTGCAGGTTGTTCCTACACTATGTGCTGTCTATGTGTGTTTTGAATTAGCTCCATCCACCATGCTGCTACCCACACGTGCCTACACCCCTGAGTTTGATTACATAACAGCGTCCCCATAGACCTTGAGGCTAATTTTATCTAGACATGGTGGTGTAGATGCCTGGACTCTGCATCTATGAATTTTTAAAATATAAATGTATGCATAATATTCACATAGACTAGATATGTTACTTAGTCTAAGATGAATTTGACTCAGTAGACAGTGAAAGATAATGCTGTAATTGATGCTAAAATACAATAAGAATAGGGACAACTGAATAAAATGGGACATAGAGCTAATAATAAATCCACATGGCTGCCATTTTGAGTCCTTTGCTGGAAACACAAGAGCTCCCTCGAAGTTTTTTGTTCTATCACAGTAATAAACAGCAAAAGCGATGTTCTGTAAAATTGCCATACAGCGCCACTTGCTGGTAAAACGGCGACACTACAAATGAAAGAAGAAACCATTACTGACGTTACCATCGCACTAATTCAAAGTATGCCATGTGGTAAAAAAGGTAATTATGCAATGAGTTTGGGACAGCTTGGGCAGTTAAATACAAGCTGTCCCAAACTCATCGTAACCAAGACTGTAAGATTCAAAAACAGTTTCATCCCCACTGCCATAAGGACACTTAATCAATCCATGGACTGAATGTACCTCTTTGTGTGATTTGTGTGTCTTATTGTTATGTTCTTGTTTGTAACAACACAGAAACGATCTGAGCTCTTTTTTCAATGCTGTACCGGAAGCAAATTCCACCAACTTGTTGTGTGGCCATTAATAAAGATTCAAAGATTGAAAGAGTTACAACTACAGTAATAAATTTATGCAATATGTGTTTGCAACCTGAAATTGCACATACAAAATGTTTTTAGTAAGTACCATCACAATTGACTATGAAGATTTAATTGGGTCTAAACCAGGACTTTTAGGCTATAAATAGAAGAACATAAACCCAAACTAAACTAGTGATATATCAGAGGAAACTGAAGAGAGTTATTGGACCAGCCAGTCTCTTCATCAGGTTACCAGGTCTCAAACAGTAGGACAGGGCAAAAATCAGTACCTACTTGGGACTAAGCATACATGAGCAAGTCTGCATGATACCAATGATAACTGCCCCAGGACTTGAGAAACACGGAATAATATATAAAGTATGCAATTTAGAGAACACCTACAATCCCACAATCAGACCGGCCATTAAAAATCATTAGTTCTTTCAGTATTCAGGCAGCAGGCCAGTCTCAATAATAGGAAACACAAATCACGAATTTCGCGAGATCTTTCCACCCACTTTCCCTCTCTCTCTTTCCCTCTACCTCCATCTACACCCCCCCCCCCCTCCCTCCCCTCTACCCCCCTTCCACTCTCTCTCTCCCTCCAAACCCTTCTCTCTCTGCCTTTTTTTCTCTCTCTTCCTTTCTCTCTCATCCCCCTCCCTCTCTCCCCTCTCTTTCCCTCCCTCTTTCTCTCTCCTTTGTGTGGACCGCTGCCAACTTCTCAGTTTGTTACCGCGGTCCAGACACTGCAGAATCTGGGCAGGCCTCATCTATCGCTGTCTAACTGCACCAGGCACTTACACCAGTCTGCTGCTCTTACCATACACTCCATAATTAACTCTTGCCCCCCACAAACATCTCCTTCTACAGGCAATATTATTTAATTGGAACAGGGTAGAGTCATTTGTCTAAATTACTGTTTATGCCATCCTGAAGTTAAACAATTATTTTAGAGAGGCCAAAAGATACCAGTAATTTAATGTGGCGAAGGTTCATGCAGAATAAAGAGAGATTATTATCCTACAGGCAATTTTAGGTGCAAATTTGAAAAGATTATTCATACAAGAGTTTAACTGCTTGCTTGTGACTGTTCATTTAGTAATTAGTTTTAGTTTACCGGCAGTTTAAATTTCCGTTCATTTTTAACAATGATTCTAAAACTAATTAGTTAACTTTGCAGATGTATTTGGATTTACTTAAAGTGTGCACGCTAAACTTTATTCCACATTGTTTTGGGGGTTATGTAAGTCTGTGATAAGAGACACTGTTTAAAGGTGAATCACGTAACTTTTCTGGTGCGGGGTCTGCCACATTTTTTAAAATGTATCCTTCAGTGTTAGACCCAGACTCCTAATTTCAAATGAGGTTTCTCTTCATCTGACCACTGGCCTCTGACCTCTCTGCTCTAGTTTTAGTTGCTTTTGGCAGCTCCAGTTTTCTTCTTCACACTCTGGTTGAAGGGTAAGTAGTCCTCAAAGTCCAACTCCATTGATAGGAGCTTTTTCTGCTTCTCAATCTGTGACATCAGCTGACTGGTGCTGGGAGGCTGCCCCCAAACCTGACAGAGAGATGGAGAAGAAGATCAGTGAGGGGCTCAAGAAAAGACCAACCTCAAGAGCAAACAGACTACAGTACAATTATCTACTTTCAGAGTTCTACATATACATTCTTGATTTTGAGCAATAGAGAAAATATTTTGTCCAGTCCAGAATTCTACAATATAATAAAGTACTGGCTGGAGGTTTGTCAAAAAGCATTCAGAGATTTTAGAAACTCAACACATAGTGAATTACAGAAAGCATTAGGGCTGAAATCATTCATCGAGTTAATCGATTAAATCGATTAGAAAAATGCATCGATTATTTTTTTTGCCTCGATGCTTTGTTTTATTTTCATACACTCAGCGATGGCCGGAACCTTTTGTGGTAGAGGTAAAGTTTCCGCACGACCACTGCACTTCACTGTACACACAACAGCGCAGCGCCAATGGATGTGTAATAAGAGCAGAACCTCCTCGTGCACGGCACGGTCCGGTTTGCCACGCACCCCGCATTTTCGGTACGCCCCGCGCCCGCATCTCCCGTACGCGGCGCACTCTGCGCGTGGATTGTGTCTTGTCCCGTACACTCCGTGGACCGCGCCAGAACTCACACCAGGACTAAACCAGGTCTAAAGCAGGTCTAAACCAGATCTAAAACCAGGACTAAAACAGATCTAAGACCAGAACTAATCCAGGTCTAAAACTAAACAAGAATTTGCAGGAGTTGGTTGCTACAATTATGTAGTTTTAAAAATCATGACAATATCAAGTAATCCAAAGTATTCAGATTACGTTATTCACTTTACGTAATTTAATTGATTATGTCACAAACTACATTTTGGGGAATGTAATCTGTAATCTGTACGGGATTACATTTTAAAAGTCACCTTCTCAACACTGATGCTACAACATCTAAACAGAAAGCCCGTACATTACATCAAGTGGAAAAGAAACCGCGAGGTAAGTCAACCTTAGCCCAGCGATAATTAAGTTTTTCATGTCCAAAACACGTGTATCTGTCAATACACGTGGTGTGGACTTAACATGTGCAAAGTAGACACGACAATAACAAACGATTACTTGATTATTCGAACAAAATAATCGACAGAATAATCGATTACTGTAATAATCGATAGCTGCAGCCCTAGAAAGCATGGTTACAGACTGGGGAGTACCGAAAAAGTTGGCACCTCAAAGAAAAGGGCTCAATATACTGCAAGTAAGTGCTACTTGATTTTGGATATTACGTTGTGGCATAAAGGTTGATCATTTTCCTGGGGAGATCCATCACCTGCCTGCAGATGTTGTTGCTTTATGACATTACGCCTGGTGTGGGGACAAGTAGGTGATATATAGTAATACAATTTTTTTGCAAACTAAGGGTCCCCAATTGATACTTGACATCACACTGAAGGTCAGTTACCATGAAGACACAATGCACATATTAGTAAACACAGGTAAAAAAAAAAAAAAAAGGTTTAAGAGTTCATGTTCCTGTTTAGGTTGATTTTCAATAAAAAGAAAAGAGTGACTAACTGAAAAACTGTTGGCCAATACTAGTGACTGATTTTAAATGTGAGACTTGTTTAACAGCACAAATCAGCTCACCTGATGTTGATCCAACTAAGTTAACTCTGTGTGATCAGATTGTATTAAAAAAAAAAGATCAGATTAAAGTCTGATTTGAGTGATTTGAGTGACAGCTACAGACAGAGCTGACAATATTTTATACAGCGCTGTTAAATTACTATACTATTATACTAGTCAGTGTTGACTGTGACTGTACATACAGTTTTTGGCACAAAGGTGATGTCCACAGTGTTGGCCATCCCGGTGGTGATCAGAGTGTTCTGGTGGACGGTGCTGTTCAGTTCTTTTGGAGGAGCAACAATCTCAGCTGTGGCAGTGGAAGCACCAGCCGCTTCTGGAGAAAACAACTACAGCAAAAAATGACAAAGTGACAAACTAAATAAGAGAAAAATGCAATAACACTTTGTAATTAAGACAGTGGCCAGTAAAAATTAGATAACTAAAATATTTTTATAACCCAAAAATCTGATTACTGCTGGGTGTGTACATGCCCAAGAGAAATCAGATTACTCACATCAGATATAACTGTTTACATGACATTTTAATAATCTGATTGCCCCAGGAATCTGCATAGGGACATGTTTTTGATATGACTGATATACTTATTTTTAATTTCTTATTACCATTTGTATTTTTGTACTTCATTATATTGTGATGTGAGCTACTGTGGCCAAATAATTTCCCTTGTGGATCAATAAAGAAAAGTTTGTCTAAATCTAAGATTAATAATGCTTATTTCAGATGAGAATCAAAGAAGGCTGATTTGTTAGCTCCCTGTGTTTTGTATACATCTGTTCTAAATTAACTGTAGTGTGTAAAGCCGAAATAAAAATAATAAAAGCTATAAAATATCTTTGTGTTTGGATGGTGTAATAATGTGTAATGAGTCTCTTACTTCCCTTTCCTGCAGAATAGGGCACTTCCTCATCAGTCTCTCTTCACTTCTGTCTCTGACTGATACCTCTCTGGGACGTAAACTTCAGCTATTGTATTGTATTGTTATTGGGTACCAAAAACTCTACAGGGCAGCATTGATTGAGTGATCCATATGATTGTAAAGCGATACATAGGGTAGAAGAATACATTGACCAAACTAACAGTAAAGAGTTGTTAAGGACTCTGACAGAGGAAAGGAAAAAACAAAAACAAAAACAGATTAACTGGACCAGAAAACTCTTTTAACCTCTTGAGACCCTGTGGCCCCATACGAGGACATTACATTTTTGCCTCTTAGCACCATGATTTTCAATTATTTTAAACTTTCACCTGTAATCAACTAAAAACCTCTACAGCAGCTCCCGAAAGTAAAAAAAAAACTGCATGGTAAAGTTTAGATGCAAAATTTATGAATAAAACCAATGTATTTATGTACAATAATGTCTCTTCATGTATCTTAATGTATCTTCATTTGGCATTAAAATTTGACACATTTTATTGACCACAGCAGACGAGAGCATCAGGAAATGTCATGTCCTCGTTTGAAGACATTGGGACTATGTTATATTATTGATTGTACATGTTGTTAGGTAAACTTGGGAATATTTAGATGAGTTTACAGTTATAAATTGCTGGACGTTTCTGCTGCTATAGGGAAACTGCTGCCTGTCTCCACTTTTTGCACCTCTACTTTTTTTGTAACGATTGAAAACCAGAAAAAATTAAAACTGTGGACCACATTTTCAGGCCTTTTGTGTGTTTTTAACCTCACTCACTGAACCCCAACCCGCTCACGGTCGACCTACGTCACATTTGGCAGGTTTAGGGCTTGAAATAAACAGCTAATTGCTGTTTGTTTGTTTTTTGTAATTTATTTATACATTTTAATGTTTTTACATATTATAACCAATGGTGTCATACAGAAGACTTACTTAGTAGGTCCTACTTATCCCAGATAGCAAGAAGAAATGAAAAATGCACACCAGACAAAAGCTCTGGTCTCAGGAGGTTAAAACCTCAAATAAAACTACTGCTGTTGTTTATTATTGAAAAAAATCAGGATGAAGTTTTCAGTATAGTGCTCCAGTATGTTTAATTATATATAGTCAGGACCGTTCTGAGGAAACCGTAAAATAAAAGTTTGAAATAAGAATTTTCACTTTGGTTCTCCTGGGATCCAAGCAGCAGCAAAAAAGCACATTTTAGTAGCAGTGGGGCTTAGGACATAAAATTGTTCCGCTTTGTCATTGCTAAAACTTAATCACCATCAAATATTTTACTAACCTACATGGAGCCATTTCAACTGCCGTTCTGACCTTATGCATCAAACTAAATCATAAAGTACAAGTCGTGTGTGCTCAGTTAATAAATGTCCGATTAATTTGCTGGTATACTGAACCGCTCAGATAAATGATTGAAAGGTCCTTGTACAGCAATGAGAAATGTTTTAAAGGTCCTCTGTTACACAAAATGGACTTGGGATGTGATGTACTGGTAGTTTTCAAGATAACAGCTACCTTTTACTTTTAGTTCAGTAGAAATGGGATATTCCAGGACCGAAATGATCCAAATAATTCTAGTGTGTAGGTAGGTGTATGGTTTAAAACACACACTTCCTGTATTAACACAAGACATCATAATGTGTTTTTTGTTTGAGAGAAGAATTCAGCCTAAAAATGCAGGATTTGGTGTTAAACATCTGTGAATGAAACAAAACACTCCAGGTGTGTTTTTGATGAGGAAACATTATCAGATAAGAAAAAAGTATAAAATGGGCCCATTAAATCCTTTTATTCAGATTTCCCACAAGCTCAGAGGGGCGGAGACATGAGCCACAGAGGCCGATTAGCTTCAGACAAATTTGGGTTTCAATGTTTAATGTCAATGAGAGGTCAGGTGATATATTCAGGTGATATATTGTCTATTAAAAAGAGAACTTGATTTTCCATGTTTTTGACAGAAAAAAGGACTCACCCCAGTACAGATATATTGTATAAGCAGCTCTGTTTTAACTAATCTGTATGCCATTTTAATTGTGTTGTAATTGTCTTTTACTACCTGTTTTTAACTCATTTGTATGTAATTTTAATTGTGTTGTAATTGTCTTTTGCTGCCTCTTGGCCAGGGCTCCCTTAAAAAAGAGGTTTTTAATCTCAATGGGATTTCCCTGGTTAAATAAAGTTATATATTTATACTTAAGGTCAAAGTATGTGTGTGACTTGCTGTCTGCATCTAATTGTTAAGTGTTTCATTGTGCAATAACCAGGAGGCGGATGTTAGCTTGCTAGTTGTTGTGTTTGTCTCTGAAAGTTGTTATAATTTCATCACTGTGAATAATGCGGATGCTCTGAATGCATAAGGTAAGTGGGGAATAACTTTGGGCCACTACAAACCTGAGTTAATTCTATTTTCACAATCTGCAAAATAGTACATCAGGTTCATTAATTTAATGTTGTGTGAATATTGCATAGAAACAGCACACCAGAAAGAAGATGACACACCTTTATTAGTTTGTTGCGCTATTTTACCTTTCCTTTGGCCTTTTGCGGTTTGGCCCCTTTTTCTTTGGGTTTCTTGCCATCCTTTGGTGTGGGAAGGGACTCCACCTTGGCATTGACCAGGTCTATGACTCTGATGTCTGCAAAGGCTTTGGCAATATCAAGGCAGTCATGTTCTGAAGAATAAAAAATATGGATATTAGAGAACTCTTCACAGCGGCTCCTATGATTGCATACTATTGTTGTGTCCTTGACAAGTTCATATCACTTCTGCTACATGAAACTGAATTAATGCTTTTGTAGTTAACTACTTTGAGTGATTAATTTTTCTCAATATGCTACCAACACATAATTGTGGAAATTGAGCATTTAAAGCCAAGACATAGTGGGTATAAACCAGACCTAGACATTGTACATTGGGGTTGGTTGACTCTGACTGGACGTTTAAGCTCATTTGGAATTACAAAATAAACTGTATTTTATCATTTTACCATGGACTAAATCTGCATTGCTTTTATTTTAATGACATTTCTTGTAAGGCAACGTCACTTTTTCATTGTTTAGTCATAACATATACTCTTACCAGTCTGACCAGCTCATCACAACAGTGCTATTTACTACATTTTATAAATAAATTTAATATTATGCTCTCATGTGACCCCATGGAAAAAAATATGGTATAAACTGGTATAAACTATGGGATGCTATCAAAGTAGTAACAATAACATAAATATAAAGTATGCCCATTTTTTCACATATTGAACTCAAAGTGCCTTTAACAGACAACGATGTGCACCTTTCTTGTTCTCCGCCATGACGCTGGCCCCTGCTTGGATGAGGTACTCCACAGAGGCAGGTCTGGAGCTCTGGATGGCCCTCATGAGGGGGGTCCCTCCGCTCAGAGCCTTCGCATCTATGGAGGCTCCAGAGTTCAGCAGCAGCTCAATAATGTCCACGTGTCCTGCATGAGCCGCATGGTGCAAAGGGGTCCAGAAGAACTGGTCACAGGCATTCACATCAGCTCTGCAGGAAAAGGTTTAGTAAGCAGCAATTTAGCATTTTTACCACTAAATCACCAAAACCTTTTGTGTCATATCATACATACATCAAAATGCAATGCATATTCTTTTATTGTAAGGTGTGTTTTAGTGTTAGCTTATTAAACGGATCTCAAAATTAGTTTACTGTTAGAATAAAATGCTTATAATGATGAAGTTATTAAAAAATGTACATCTAAGTTAAAAGGTGATCTCAAATTTGCAGAGGATGAAAGAGCCTGTGTTAACACTATCTCTGCTAAAACCAGATGTGTGACCTCTTGTGACCTCTTGCTTCGTACTGAGCTAGGTTCCCGATCATAAATTTGTACTATCTGATGAAATGTAAAACAAAGTCATGATATACTTCACTATGTTATCTGTGGTAAGCTTAACGAGATTATGTATACGTTGACCAGGTTGCCTTTGTACTGACATGATGGATTGTTGGAAATTAATAAAACCGTGCTGGAAGCGAGTGGGCTTTGGAAGAGCAGCGTGGACGAGCCTAGAGCTGCACGCACGGCCGTGCTCTCCCCGTGCAAAGGCACGTAAAAGAGATCTGACTCAGTGGTTTGATTTAATCCCAATTGGTAGGAAACTGGAGTTTAAATGTCAGAAATACTTTCACTGGATTGTGATTGTATAAAAAATTATGACATTTACCACCTTTTTAACTTTAAAAAGTGAAGCATATTTAAACTTTCTGTTTCTCCCTCATTTCACGCTACTCTCTCCTCTCTGTCTAATCCTATGAAAAAAAGTCTATCAAACATTTATCACACACTGACCCTCTCCTGAGTAGATACTGAACCATCTCGAGGCTCCCGTTCTGACAGGCGATCATCAGTGGAGTCTTGTAGAACTCGTCCTGAATGTTCACAGACACGCCCTGGGAGAAGGCCAGGTCCAGGGACTCCAGGTCTCCACTTTTCACACAATAGCTCACATTTATAAACACTTTATCAGGCTTCTCCAAGTACCACCCTGAGTCATTCACTATGGGGTGAATGGGCGGGTGGTCTTTGTCAAATCTGTTGATGTCAGAGGAGTTACGGTACGTTTCAATCATGAACTGTGGGGGTCCTCCGTCTGGTCTCCTCGGTTTGAGCTCAGGCGTTAGCGTGCAAATGGGCAATGGGAGGACAAACTTAGCTTTCTTCTTTCTTCCTTTTCCACCTTTCTCTTTCTTCTTCTTGGGCTGGTAGGTGGACAAAAGGTATGGCTTCTTGATGTACTTAGATCCTTTGATAAAGTCGTTTACATTGATGAATCCTACGTTGGCTTTGTCGTGCATTGAGATGACTTGCTGGAGTTCAAAGATTTTGACAGGAGCTCTGACTTCTTCTAAGACTGTGATGAACCTATCAACGGGGAAAATGTCCTGAGATTCAAAAGCCTCTCTCAGTTCAGTCTCATAGACATTGGACCAGTCATGAAGGCTTAAAGCCCAGGGGTCTGACAGCAGGTCCACAGTGCCGGCTTTGTTTCCTTTCCCAAACTGTTTTTCAGCTTTACGCAGTTCTTTGGCTGCAGCTTTGGCACCAAGGTTTTTGGCAATCTGTCGTGGAAGAAGACCCTCCAGGTTTTTCAATTTAGGGTTACAACCTACAAAGAAATGTCAGAATTTAAGGTGGAATCAGTATGACAAATATGGTTGGTCGTCACTGTGTCTGTAATTGTACAAATTAACCATGTACTTTGATTTCACAGAACTTCTTTCCATTTTATGTGTCATAGGTTGTATGTGTCAGCTATGTGGTTTAAACGACTATGTAGCTTTTCTGAAAGGACGTCTTGCACTTGCTTGTCTCCATGGAGATGCCATAGCTTTGCCTTGAATCTTTCACAGTGTGGCATTAACAGTATCTATCTTGCATTTAGGTGTTTTAATTGCTCAAAAACATCTCCGCAGATTTGACCTGTAATGTGGTCTGGTGGCATCACCTGCTAGTCTCCAAGGATGTATAAAAATGCCATACTGTGGACCATTCCAGGCAAAGCAATAGCATCTCCATGGAGACAAGCAGGTAGTCTACTCTCTACCTGAAAAGTTACATAATGCACCTTTAAGAATTATTTCAGAGATATTGATGCTGAAATATTGTAAAGTATTTAATGACCTCGTTGTGCCAAAAACTTGCAGCAGTTGGCATCTCCACTGGCTGCTGCAAAGTGTAGCGCGGTGCAGTCTTCCAGGCTGACCACCCCCATGTCAGCCTTATACGCAGACAGTACTTTTATCACCTGCAACATAACAGCTGTAAGGTAAGGTAAGGTTTATTTACACAGACACATGTCCCCAAAGTGCTTTACACAGCATTTTACAGAGCATTTTTTCATTCACTCCATACCCGGTGGTGGTAAACTACTGTTGTAGCCACAGTGGCCCTGGGGCAGACTGACGGAGGTGCGGCTGCCAAGCCAAGCGGCGCCAACAGTCCCTCCGAACACCACCAACACTCACTCACAACTTTCACACCTACAGTGCCTGTTTTGAGTTGATGGTGGAATTTTCCGGAGCGCCAACTCCACACAGAAAGGCCCGGGCAACCCGGGGATCAAACCCGCAACCTTCTTGCTGTGAGGCATGAGTGCTAGCCACTCAGCCACCATGCCGCCTGTATAAGTAATGTGTACAATTAAGTTAAAATAAAATCCATCTATTAGTGGTGGTTCTAAATCTTCGCTTTTAAATGCAGAAAGTGATTGCAAGTTATCCAGAGTAAGTCTATTAATGTACAATGATTGAGTACAGTATAACAGGTTGTATGGAGAAATGAGTATACACCTCAAAGAAGCCTCCCATGGCGGCGTAATGGGTAGCAGTGTGGCGCTTATTGTCGATGACGTTGGGGTTTCCTCCCCTCCTCAGAATGGACCTGACCAGCTGCAGGGAGCCCGCTTTAGCTGCCTCCATCAGTGCAGTCACTCCAGTTTTCTACAAAAGAGTCAAAGTCATCTCCTTCTTCTAACTTCCTTTGTTGTTTTACTCTTAAAAATTCTATTAATTTAAGAGCTAAGATGTGAGAATTAGGAGCTAAAATAACAGCTTTAATTACAGCTATAACCTAAACAGCCTGAAACATGTAAACATTAAAGCCACTGTTAAACAGTATGCATATCTCAAATTTTCTTTTATGTTCTAAGAAAATTTTTGTTTCTAATTGATATGACAATGGGTCAAGTCTTTCATCTTTGCAAGACCCATGAAAATTCCCTTTAAATGCATAACCCTGGCCACTTTATTAAAATACATGGTGTATTTTTTTTCTTTTGGGGTCTGTACCTCATTAGCAGCGTTGGGGTCCGCTCCCCCCTCCAGCAGCAGCAGACACTTGGGGGTACACTCCAGGGCGTTCTCACACATGACCTGGAACACGTGGCTTCCAGAGGCTGACACGTTGTTGGCGTTGGCGTGGTGCTTCATGGCCGTCTGTAGACAGCGGGTGTGAGACTTGGTGGGATAGATACAGTAGAAGAGCACACCTGAAGGACAAATAAATAAACAGAAAATTAAAACACAGAAAATTAAAACATTTTTGGATGTCAGTAAACTATAGTTCAACCCCCAGAAGAAAAGAGTCCTGCTGACCATATCGATCTTAACAATTTTCTATTTCTTCTTTATTTCTTCAATAAAATCACTTTTAATATGAATTTCATGGAGGAGACCTTGAGTTTAGGTTAGCCAGTGGAATTTACAACAAAAAAAATCCAATTTATTCAACTAAAGTCTGAACCCTTCTTCAACTCAAAGAAGAGTCTATAAACCAAACTTAAAGAACAGACCACAGCTATTTGGTATTTATTAAATTTTGAATATAAAATTCAGGGGAATAGTTAAGCCCTAGTTAATTATTATCCACAATGGACAATATAGTATCAGCTCTTGATGGTATTTTACCGTGCTTAGAAATTCTAAAAATCGAATTATTCTGTCTTATATAATAAAAGTACGCTGTATGTGAATTATCCTTTATTTTCATAACTACATGCATTATTCAGACATATTAATATATTTGTTATACAGAAGACAAAGTTGTAATCACACATAACTGGCTCTTTATCAGGTCATGTCAAAGTATTAAGCGCTCATCCCACAAACAAAGGCTTCATGTAATGTAAGGTAATGTAACCCTGACAGGCCTCCAGTCCTTCAGACAATGGACTGGTTTAAAGTTACTGTTTCTGCTCTACACCACAGGATCCCCAGCAGCCCTGATCTGTAATTAGATGTACTCAACGCACAAGCACACATCATATGTTGTAAGTAACTATGCCTAAACTATAATGGGTTTTGCAATTTTATCTACAAACTTAATGTAAAACACCCCTAAGCTTTACTTTTCACTTCCAGTTCTTGTAATAGTAGCTCCGGACACAGGGTAATTGGAGTAATTATGCCAATTAGCTTAAAAAGAAGCATGAATAAAAAGACGGGGCCCCTCTAGGAGTCGTCTGGGATACCTCATCAATATCTAAAGAGAGAGGACGCTGTGTGCATTCTGATGAGCTGTAAGACAAGGCAAGACGCTCCCCTGACATGTAACAGAAAACAGCCCTGTGCCAATGACCTCACAGTGAAACACACACTAGGAGTCAAACACGGGTAAGTCCAGGTTTGTCTTACTGACCTGCAAATGATGAACATAACAAAACTTATTTTCATTTCTATTTCCATTAAGAAATGTTTGATACCTTGCAAGAGAAATACTGATCTTCAACTGTAACTGCATACTTTTTACTATTTATTGATTCAAAATTCAATATCGAAAATTGAAAAAGCCACATACATCTCCTTTACTCTAGTGCTAGGAAATATGACCAAAAAGAATTTATTCATATTGATCGATCATTATTATACATTAAATTTCATTTTGTTTAGTAAAAAACTGTTTCAGTGTTAATTTCATAAACAATACATTACTAGTTCAAAGTCTCAACTCCAAACCACATGCTTTTACTGACAGAGGATTAGCAATAGACCTCTCAGTTAAAAGGACCCAAGATGACAATTATAAATGACTGAATCCTGATTTTGATCATAATTGTATTCATTACCAAGCCCTACTTTAGGCTGTAATTTGAACAAGGCATACATTTTGACCAAGAACCACAATATAAAAACTCAATAACTGATCATCCAAGCAGGTTGATTTTGGACTTTCCCTCACCTTTTCCTTCAGTATCCAGAAGTGTCATGTCTGCGTGATGTTGGGCAAGGAGAGCCACTATAGCTTCATTCCCAAGCTCTGCGGCCATCATCACCGGGGTAACGCCCTTCTTGTTCTGTACGTCCGGGACAGCTTCATGGGACAGGAGGAAACTCACCAGCTCTATCACAACACGGGCATCAAGATATTGTTCAAATGGGACGCTACAAGCTAGTAATAAGAAACTATTATGATATGATAGTTAACTGGATAGTTCATATTTTTAGGCAGATAGATAGATAGAAGTTTAGTATTTAGCATCTTAAAATCTCCATTGGTTTGACATTGACTAGCACTTTGAGATTTCACTGAAATGTAAAGTGCATTAAAAAATAAAATGTATTATTATTATTATTATTATTATTATTATTATTATTATTATTATTATTATTACTATTACTATTATTATTATTAGTAACTGAAAATTTTATGCGTTATGACAGCACAATCCCAAGCAAAGTAAAATGACTATCCTAATTTCACTTTGCTAAGGGCAAAAGCAATAATTAAATGAATGTATACAGTAGGGCTGGTGATATGTTGTGATATATTTGGCTATATAAAATGTGGAATTTCATTAAATAATTAGGCATGCACTGCAACTGAATTTACTCTCTTTGCCTCTGAGGGAGGGCAGGTAGGAACAAATAATGAAAGCTATTACTTAACCTTGAACTAAATAGGCACAATATTATAAAGCCAGCATTAAGCAGTCTTATACATCTGCAATTATATCATATTGCACATTTTCTCTTTTATATTGTGAATTTTCTATTACCATATCACCCTGCCCTAGTATATACTTACATTACGCTCTATTCATCACCTTGGTTGTTTGCAGCTACTGCCACATGCAGCACCCCAGTCCCGTCCTTGGGCTCGGTCAGGTTGATGAGGCCGTCACCTCCGTATTCCAGCAGGCTCTTAATCTGCTCCTTGTCGTTTTCGTTGATGCACTGAATCAACTTATAGATCTGCAGCACCTCCAGGGGCCCCTTGGCCTCTCTGCTTGTCATGGTGAGGGCAGAAAAGGGCTGGAGAAGAGAAGAAAACAAGAGCTCCGCCAGCGGGGCAAAATACGCCCGTACTTTGAATTATTGTATATAGAATTCTACAATCGGAATTCCACCAATCAGATTGCAGCACCAGAACTTAAAGACACTACAAAGCTTTAATGTGTCAAAGCTCAAAGAAGCAGAGAATGTGGGTTGTTCTCGCTTTCAGCAGCAGAACATTTGAGAAGAGAGTTCAGATCTTTCATGAAGACAAAGCTTCAAAGACTTCAAAGCTTTGAAGTGTCCACAGACAGACGGACGGACAGACAGACAGACGGACGGACAGCGCCATACCATAATACGTCCCGTCTTACACAACGGGCGTATAAAAACAACAACATAAGATTTATATTTACATTTGGCAGATGCTATTTGCACCCAGGGTGTAAATAGCTAACATTGTTGCTATTTACACCCGGGTGTATTTAGTGTAGCACACAGATGGGCACCTGGGTGTTCTTAGACATGCAAAAATGCTATTTATACCGTAGACCATATATATGGTCTATGATTTATACCCAGATCTTCGTAGTCAAAAGTGCTATTCACACTCACACATACAGTATAGCCTAACTGAAGCCCTTTGCTTTTCAGTCAGAATTAAAATAGTTTATTTAACTGTGGTAACAGAGAACAATATTGCATAAAACATGTGAAAATGTACACGTAATGTAAAGACTATGTACATGTATGTAAATAATATGTGCAATTTAACAAGTTCTGTATGGAACCCATTTATTGTATGTTACTAGTGTTGTTGTCCAGTAGATGATCAGTGATAATGTGCAGTTAACTGCCAGCAGTAGCCCTTGAGTCTCTTGAACTGTATGAGTGTAGAGCATGCTCTGAAGTAAAACTTCAACAACACAATAAAAGAGTGTGGACAAACTTTTACTAAAGAACATTAGGCCATTAGACAAAATGATGAAAAGAAAAATTCAGGATCATGTAGAGCGGGTTAATATGAACATTTTAAGACCAAAATGATGAGGTTCATTGCACCAGTTACAGAGAGAGGGGCAACAAGATCCCAATGTAAGTCAAGGGGAGACAGGAAGTCTCCTGGCGCTCTTCCTATTTGGCATGCGGGGGCTAGCGTGCTGGCTACGTCCATTTATATATATGGTCTATACCCCCAACACACAGGAACACATTATTAAATATGAAACATTATGTCATTTGGGCAATCAGTCTTTCCTGAATATATTTTGTCACTCCTAACATGTGCTCCTGTTGGACCATAGCAGGATCAGCATCTTTCAGGAGGACATTCCTAGGTGAGACGGTTGTCGAGTTAGAGCGCGGACAAGAAATTGTCCACAGACAGACGGACAGACGGACAGACAGACGGACGGATAATCAATAGGGAAATCTGGCTCTTGCAGTAGGAGTATGAGTATGACATCATCACATTCTAGAATCGGAATTTGCCTCTTCATGAAGACAAAGCTTCAAAGACTTCAAAGTTTTGAAGTGTCCACAGACAGACGGACGGACGGACGGACAGCGCCATACCATAATACGTCCCGTCTTACAACGGGCGTATAATAATTCAAAGTACGGGCGTATTTTGCCCCGCTGGCAGAGCTCTTGTTTACACCTAAGGTCACATGAGATATTCTCAAAGCAGCACTATGTAACTTTTTTGGTACACAACTTCAAGAGGGTAAATGAGAAGGGAAACAACTGTAACATGGTTAAAAGTCTGAAAAGTTAATTTTGCATGATCTTTAACTACATTTGATTTGACCATAAAAGTGACATAGTGCACCTTTAATGAACTGAGAATTGGTCATTACCTCGACTTTGCACCGTGCTGCTGCTGGACATCAGTCGAAGGTCTGAATTGAAGTGAGTTTCTCAGGACCTGTGTCACCCTTATATACTTATAGAACCCTTTATAAGAGACTCTTGATGATATCACAAAGAAACAGAATGTCTGACGGAACGTGTTGCCAGGTGACGCCAGGTGAATCTTTCCTTATATGGACATGAGTGCGTTGCCATAGTTACACAATGCTGAATGTCAATAATTACATTGGAAGTGTCTGAATGTCCATCCTAGGCCCTAAACCCCAAACACTACACTGACCTGCACTCTTTAGTGAACTCTATAGAGCCTCATTCACTGAGGTCCAGACGCAGTTCACGACTTTGAGGTCACATGTGTATTAGACCTCAATTAGTCTTGATTTAGACCTTATTTAAAACTGGTGTAGACCTGGTTTAGACCTAGTTTAGTCCTGGTTTACTTTTGGTTTAGATCTGGGTCAGACTTTTAGTAATTAGACATGGTTTAGCCCTATATTAGTCCTGGTTTAGACCTGGATTAGTCGTGGTTTAGTCCTGGCTTAGACCTGATTTTGTCACTGTATTTCTCCAGGTTTAGTCCTGTACAGTATATTAGACCTGATTTAGTCCTGGTTAAGACTTAAACAATGGTTTTGTCTTCTAGTGGTCCTGTTTTAGACCTGGTTCAGATCGGGTTTAGACCTAGTTTAGACCTGATTTAGTTTTGGTATAGACCTAGTTCAGATCTGGCTTAGCCCTATATTAGTCCTGGTTTAGACCTGGTTTAAATCTGTATTAGTCCTGTATTAGAACTGTATTAGAACCCCTCGGAGGAATAAGATGGACTCGCAGCCCCGACTTTGAACTACACTAAATGTGAACTGTGCCTGAGTGAACTGTGGTAGTAGTTATTACCCCACAGAAGTAAAATTCCCCCCTCTTTAAGCAGGGCTCATTTCACTCGCATTTGCGAGTAAATATTTTGTTGTGCGAACGTGGTAAACAAAACAGGCGCACATGTGCGAGTGCTTCTGCAGCCACAATAAGGAGAACTGCGCACAGACGTAACGTGACAAGTTAAACGTTCTACATGTGTCAAACATTAGGGGCAAACTCACACTAGGACTTTAGAATCGTGCCCAAGCCTGGATCGCACCTGAAGCACCTGAACCTGAAGCGCGGCACGCCCAGCGCGAGCGCAACCGAACCGTGCATGACCCCAGCATAGAGCTCCGCGTGTGGCCGATATCACTGATGGAACAAACTCAGCTTCAAAACACACCCACCCCCCTTAACCGAGGAGCAGCACCGCAGCAGGACCCACACCTGCCCCACCACTCAGTAGACACCCCCGTGCCGCTGGTATATAGAATTAAGTTAGAATTTGTCAAACCTAGTTAAAGATGAATTGTTGGTGCAGTTTGGAAGATTCCAATACTGGCGTTCTATGGCACATACCGGTAAGCACAATAAGGCAGTTCACTACCAATATAATAAGTGTGAAAAAACCTGAAGTCACATAAAATTGATACCACTGACCTACAGCATGGATGATACAAAAATATACAATAAAATACACAAATACAGTATACCTTATATATATCGGCGCATGCCCCACATGTTTTGCCTCTTCATGAAGACAAAGCTTCAAAGACTTCAAAGCTTTGAAGTGTCCACAGACAGACAGACGGACGGACGGACGGACAGCGCCATACCATAATACGTCCCGTCTTACAACGGGCGTATAACAAGTGTGAAACCAGCTGTAGAAGATGGCTTGGACTGGTGTCTTTGTTTCATTCTTGATGGTGTTTCCCTTTGTGTCTCTTTCTCTCTGTACCCTTCATCAAGTCTAGCTCTCTTTCTAGTGGTTGTCTCTCTGCCTTTCTCCTTCTCTCTGTATTCTTCATCAAGTCTAGCTGTCTTTCTAGTGGTTGTCTCTCTGCCTTTCTCCTTCTCTCTGTATTCTTCCTCACTTCTCTTCCTCTTTGAGCTTTGACACATTAAAGCTTTAAAGTGTCCACAGACGGACGGACCGTCTTACAACGGCCGTATAATAAATCGGTGAGTTTTTAATTGTAATGCTATATCTTAAAAAGAAAATTAAATTTAGCATTCAAACTTTTTACACACCTGTTGCTCCGTACTTTCTTCTCCCGTGGTCACTGTCTGCACCTCAGAGTTCCTTTATACGCGTAATAAAACATGAAACTAGTTACAGGAGTAAACCTTCGACTCACAAATTAATAATAAAGTAGCACAGTTAATTTCTTTAGCAACACGTTTATGAAGCTTGGGGGGCACATTTTGCGGCTCCAGGAGAAAGGAAACAAACAGAGCTCCATGGCAACGGAACGCGCGTAAAACCCCGGAAAGAGAAAGACGCACGGGCTGAGCATGGATAGCTCCATGGGGCTGCCTGCTGCTCAAGTTTGAGAGCAGTAAAGAGAGGCGTTTATTAACATAGACACTAGTATATACTAGTACAAATTATATAGTCTATGCTTAATATGTGGGGCCTACTCAAATAAGAGCAATCGACTATATCGAAAGAGTGGTTCCCAAAGTATGGTCCCTGTGGAACCTCAAAAGAAGTGCAGTTAGAATATTATATTATTTACATTTAACATCAAGATTTTTTATGTTTATTCTTTTACCAGAAAATGTATGAAGATGAATATTGCATAAACTTTTTATGTTGAAAGAGAAAGGTTTTACTACTGGGAGTCTTTATAGGATTTTATTATGACTATAAAGACTGAAGAGAAAGCATTAGGGGGTGCCCGAAAATTGTAAAGAAACAGGATTACCATATGTAACTCTAACTATAAAATACTAACCCTAATGCATTCATAGGTTAAATTACATGTTAATCTGGGGTTTCCCACAATTGCCTTTGCTTTCCCCTTGACAAACAGAGCATAGTCAATTTACAGAGAAGTAGAAGACGTTTTGTTCGCTTGATTGACAAAGAAAATGTAGCCTTTATTAAAGACATCAACCCTTTACACTGGGAATAAAGGACTATGCACAAAATGACCGCTTTCTCAGGACATTTAGTGTTTATGTACAGCAGGTGGCAGTGACGCGCAACAAAAGAGAGTTTATACTGAAGTCATTGTGCCGAGCCTGCATGGCCAGTGGGCTAGTGAAAAAAAAACAAATAGCAGTCTGTGTTAGTCCGAGTTAATTAGTGTTATTTGTACATGTGAGTTTTTTTTTTTTCTTTTTTGGACTAGTTTCAGACTGTCCTCTTTTTTATATAGGCTAGTTAATTAAAGGTGCATTATAAAACTTTCTGGTAAGAGAGAAGGCCCTTAAAGGGCCCATATTACACTATTTTCAGATTTATGTTATAATGTCGTGTGCTCTACAAAAGTCTCACGCAAACTGAAAACACTGTTCAACCTTTTACGCCACTGTGTTTTAAACTCTATACACCTTCATTAGAATTATTCAGATAATTTCAGCCCTGGAATTGCTAATCTAAAAGTAAAAAATAGCTGTTAACTTGAAAACTACTGCTTCATGACATTTCATGGTGGAACAGAGTATTTTGAGCTTTGGGGATGCAGGCAATCTAACACTCCAGGATTACTCAGACATGCGTAAATGAATCAAAAGACAATTCTGAGTATGGCTTTGATAAGATAACAAGTTTTTAACATGCCTTAAAGCAAAGAGTGAATTAAATATAATATAGGATTAGAAGATAACTTAAAAACTGAAAAAGCACAAAGTTACTCTTCACTTGTGTGAAACTCTGTATTTTAGGCACATGTGAAAAAAAAACATACAAAACACTGCAAACTGCAGGTACCTATAATTGGTGAGAAAGTGGTAACACAAATATCTATAAAATATGTACATTCTTATCTTTCAAAGTTATATCTTGCATAGAAACTTACAAAATTACATCCCAGCCCATTATGTGACTGTTTCTTGCTTATAAATATACATTAAAATGGTCATATTCATTCATGTAAAAATAGAAAAAGTACTGGTGGTGACTCATAATAATAAAGCATATATGTCTTTCAATTTCGGAGTATCTACAACAAAATCATTCTTCATCTTCTTCATAACAGAGGTGGGATTTATGGCATAGAAACAAGGCTAAGTTAAGCTTCAGTATTTGTTTAGTTTTAATCAAAATTACACAGTACGAGGCAGCAGCTGAGTGACTTTAAAACTCTTATCTTTCTGGTTTTACATCAGCCCATATTAGGAGACACTGACAATCCACTTTTCCCTCTGGCCAGAAATTGTCTCCTGCTAAGATTCTTCAAACAGTTAAAAATGGATCTTTGTTTTGCCCTCGTATAACTTTGGGATTTAATGAAAATGTACATAATGTCTGTTCATAACGTTATAGTTATCTTCTATAAGCAAGCACAGGTGGGGGCACTGCTGAAGGCCATCTCACAGTACATTGGGATAGCCTATATTTTGTGCATAGTGCATTATCAAGCCCTTTGCTAATGTAATTTAAAGGTGCACTCTGCAACTTTTCAGGTAGAGGGTCCATCAACTATTTGTCCCCATGGAGATAAAAACATGCATTCTCATTGTCAGCGTGGTCGCCTCTCCACAGATCTGACCTGTAACTTGGCCTTGTAGTGTTGCTTGCTTCTTTAGAAATGGATATATTTAATGCTGTGCTGTAGAAAATGTAAGTCAAAACAAAGATATCTCCATGAAAACAAGCAGTTGGTGGACCCTCCACTAGGAAAGTTATACATTGCACTTTTAAATATAATAGTAGCATTGTTCAACTACTTGTTTTGTTATTGCTGTCATATGACTTCTATAGCTATATGCATAATCTACAGAAACCTCCTTTAAGGTTTTCTCCCACTGCATTTCTGAAAATAGCCCAAAGGCTCTTTGTTTTGCTATTGTATGATTTAATGTTGTGGTTTGTGACAGAGCGGGGAGTGACTTCATTTGTGCACATAAGAATGGTGGTTTGGCCCCGTGTCCCTCCCCCGGCCTGTTCAATCACTCTGCATTTTTCCAAGACAATTGGCATTGAGCGTTATGTTTCTGGGAATTGAATTGTGGTCAAAGTGAAACTGTAAGTAACAAGAAAAAAGAACTAACTCAGGAAAAGAGTGAATGAGAGAGTCTGTGGGAGGACCCAGCTCAAAAGACAAGGAACAATCCACAGTTTTATCAGCTCCACCATGTTTCATCTTTCATCTGGAACAACTTCTATAGAACTTTAATGTAGGAGTTTTATATAACACTGAAGTGGCTTTTTAGAAAATAAGAAGAAATACAACTGCCTTCAGCAACAGTGTTAAACACAGGAAAGCTTCAGACCACACACAGAAGACTGTTTGAAAATGCTCTTGGCTGTGGAAGGGGCACACACTAAACTAATATTAAGTCACCTTGCCCAATCAAAGAAATACAGAATACATACAGACACACAGTATGTGCCAACAAATGCAGCAATCTCATTATATTATCACTGAAATGTGACAATGACAACAACAAACATAAGTAAAGAGCAGTCCTGTTTTGGCCTAATACACTCTAAACTTCAGCTGGTGTTGGAAAATGCAGCAAATGAATGGAGAAGCTGTGTATAAGCATCTTCTTTGTCTTCTCCTCAGTCTGACTGTTGCCCTTTTGTTTATGAAAATGGACGCGCTCTGTTTTGCACTGCAAAAGTGAGCATGGAGCTTATGTCATTGATTAAAACAGGAGTCAAGACTCTTTGAATAAAATGCCACATTGTGCTGCCTTTGAGCAGATACAGAAATACAGTACAATATAATAAGTCCATTCAGTCTTCACTCATTCTTCATTTGCTCAGTCTTAGACATGTAGAGTGAATGGCTCTGAGAGTCCTTGTCTCTGTTTCAGTTTTAACCCCTCTACATGTTGTCTCGTCATCTTGTCTCCTCATTTACTGTGATAGTGATTTTTAACTATTTTGATGACTTTTCTGCTGCTGATTGGCTGCAGATCTATAACAAAAAGAATCTCAGTGCCCTCTCACTTTGTCTCGTAGAGTAACATCCCGCTGAATACAGTGAAGGGTTCAGAGGAGTATCCCAGGCGTCCAGTCACCAGATCGATGCACACTGTGTCTCCAGCCTGTAGATCCAGGATGATGTTGAACACAGCCACAGCTCCAGGGATGTGCTTGGCCTCTGCCATGGGCTTCTCCAGACCCTCGGGCTGATACCCGGCCGAGTCCACCCTCGCCACGCCTGTGTTGGATTTGGACAGGACTGCCTCGATCTTCATATTCTTGTGACCGGTGAGAATACCACTGAAGAAGTACTTTCCTCGGACTGGAGCTGTGAAGTAACCTGCAAAGATGAGCAGGAGTTAAGCTGATTACATTTTTGTTGAGTATCCGGTGTTGTCAATCTCTTAGTTTCTTAGGCCTCTAAAGTTTCTAAGGTTATGGTACCTTTTATTGGGAGATTCAACGTCGGCATTTGGCCCACCCTTCAATGCCACTGGGTCACCCTGCCAAGAGCATTGGGTGCTGCACAGCCATGCTAGACTTGGTCAAGAACTTTGCTGGAAGATTTTACCTACAGTACGGTGTATGTCTTGGATTGATGCGGAGTGCCCAGAGGAAATCCACCCAGACACAAGAAGAAACATGCAAACACCACACAGTACGACCTGGAACCTTTTTACTGTGAGGCCGAAGAGCTTTTCAGTCACCTTTTAAAATTGAACCTGTAGGAAAACTCCGCAATCTCCTGGAAGTACTCACCAATCAACAAGCCCTGTATATCTAGTCTGCTCTCTATCATTTTGGATTAAAAAGAAAAACATTTGTCTTGCTTCTCCAAAAATGGCAATCGTTGTATATTTTTTTTCTATTCATACTGCAGTGGGAATTTCCCATCTTGTTTTGAGAAATCCAACAGATGTCTGCTATCACTCAACAGAATATGAGTAAAAGTTAAACCCGCCTTAATGTTTTTTTTAAAAGTTTAAGTCCTTTCTTCAGAACTGCCCTTTAGCTCCAAAAATAACTTTGTATCAGATTGATTTCACTATCCCAGACCATGTTATTGGCAGTCATGACTCAAGCTGCTGGTGGCCGATGGTTGTTGAGGTTAAAGCCATGAAATAAGACAAGGGTCATTAGTTGTTTTATTTCCCAGCACTCAGCTTCCTCTAATCGGTCCTGAGACACCGTATGTCTTTGCTGACGGTTTTAGGTGTTTTCTTTTCCCCAACTGAAAGGGCTCAACAAGAGTGAGTGAAAAGAAGCGGTTAAAGGAAGATTGTTAAAACAAAAAAGACGAAAGAGAGCAACAATTGTGTTATAAGTAGTTAAAGAGAGAGAGGACTGATTCTTTGTAAAAAATGTGGGATGAAACAACTTCAAAATCCAAATAAAATAAAATGTACTAATCTATTTTGCAAAATGTTCACAATGATCACAATTTTTTATTTTTTTATGTACCAAGCAAGTTCTTGTGTTTTAATATAATTGTATTTTATTTATATTTGTGTCTCACCTGTTCTGGGGTTATAAACATTGTCCTCATTGACAAAGACTTCATTGAAGGGGATAGTTCCAACGCCTCTCATTGGTCGAGTCAGAGCAGCAGAGAAGGAGAGGCGGGGCACATGGGCATCAGTGCCTGGAAGACCTACACACAGAGAAACACATTATAAATAATATTATAATAAAACTCTATTAAGTTTAAACTTTATTTACTACAGAGACACATACCTTGTTCCCCTCTAAGTCCTGGTAAAAACAACAAAGGAAAGATGTGAGTAAGCTATTCATTACTTAACCACAATACTTAATATGTGTCGTTATTTTTAATGTGTTCTTTAAAATAAATGAAGATACCTGGAGGTCCAACTGGCCCCTGTTTGCCCTCTCGTCCTTGGGGTCCCACTCGGCCTTGAGGTCCGGCCACACCCTGTGGTCCACGATCTCCCTTCTCTCCTCTAGGACCTGGCATACCTTGAGGACCTGCACAAGATAAGCAACCAAACATTTACTTAATGGTTATTGTGTGAATATTGACTATGATGCTAAACTGGCCATCTTGACTGGAGTCTGAGGCAGGTGTGTGCATAAATTCTAATCTATGTTTCATTTGAACTAAAGAGTCAATACCAACCTTTACCTAACCTACATGCTGTAGCAGTATGAGATTTCCATGGCAACTTGATGTCAAATTTGTCCGACAACAAACTCAGACTTATGTACAATTTAGCCTGGACCCAAACTACAAATACATTATCTCTGGTCTCTGGGGATGGGACCAGGTCTAGTGCCACAAGATTTTGGGAGATGAAACAGATTGTACATACATCTGGAAAATTATACTGTGAAATACTGGGTTTGGGCATGAAACAGGGTTAACGTGGATTAGTTAGACCTCTTAAAAAGTTGTAGTTCCAAAATGTATTTATTTATTGCTCAAAAATATCTTAAAAATATTCATTCTTACAGTGAATTCACCTCTCCACAAATCTAACCTGTAATTTGGCTTGCAAGTCTCCATGGAGTTTATGGCGATACTGTGGAACATTCTAGGCATATCTCCATGGAGACAAGCAGGTGACTGACCCTCCACTGGATAAGTTACACAGTGCACCTTTACATCTTGTGTCATCTTGTGATAATTCTTTATCTTCAAATCTGGATCTGTAACCTTCTCCCTTTAGACTCACCAGTGAAGTCTTGTTTTACAAAGTCATGGAACTCTGTGGCCAGGTCGAGCAGTGAGGTGTTGAGCTTGTTGATGTTTGATCGGACCTTCTCCAGCTGAACATCACGGATATCGTGGATCACCTCCCCGTGGCCGATCACTGTGGCATTCAGCCCATTCACACAGCTCCAGAGGCCGGTCACGTGACGATTCAGACCCTCCTTGATCCTTTCCAGAGTGTCTGAAAAGGAGTCGAATCGCCCACAGACGCCCTCCAGTTTGGACAGTCTGCGGTCCAGGCCATCACTGGAGCGTCTGCACTCTCCCACCTCTGTGAGGTAATTCCTGTTCAGGATTTCGATTTCTTTTCCCAAAGTCCCGAACCGGATCTTGGAATCTTCAGTGTGGAGTGACAGGTCTTTATTCAATTGGTCCACCTTTTGAGGAAGAAATAATATAATAAGATACTGTGGGGTATCCATGGGTTTCAGCTTCCTGTTATATGCATTTGGAAGACTTTCTCCATTCAACAAATATTATATTTTATTTTCTCATTATTCTGAAACCCATGGATCAAATATCTGTTACATCTACCCTTTTGTATTTCCTTTTGTCATTTTAAATAAATCACCCTTAAACTTCAACATTTTACTTATACTTCATGAGAACTATTATATTTAAAGGTGCACTATGTAACTTTTCAGGTCTGCATTTGCTTTTCCCCATGTTGTTTGATATGTCATTGCTTTGCCTGGACTTTTCCACAGTATGGCATTAAATTTATCGCCATAGAGTCAACCACGTGTAGCTACCAGACAGAATAACAGGTCAAAGGTGAGCCACATCACAGTAAGATTGCAATATTTTACATACACTTAACCCCATGCTGTGGAATATTCCAGGAAAAGCAATAATATTCAGAACTCCATACAGAAAAGCTGGGGGCCGCATACCCTGTAACAGAAAAGTTACATAGTGCACCTTTAAATAATAATACTCAAACCTTCATTAACCAGAGAAGTTGTGGAGGAGACATTGTTTTGTATTTGTTTAAATAAGAGTGAAAGAAAAACATGCCTATTGTCCCTAACTTGTATTCCAGATAACATTTAATATAATTCATACTAAAACTTAAAGGTCCTATATTATGCAAAACTAACTTTGAGCTTTAAGTCATGTTAGAATGTTGTAATCTCGTCAAAAACATACCTGGAGTTGTGTTTTGTTTCATTCACACATATTTGAGTAACTGAGAATTATTAGGGTGTTTGCATCTTATAAGCTCAAAATGCTCTGCTCCACCTTGTGATGTCATGAAGTGATAGCTTTCATGTTAACGGCTACCTTTTACAGTTCAGTAGAGATTTGCAGTTCCCGGACTGAAATGATCCAAATGATCCTAGTGAAGGTGTGTGGTGAAAGAACATCACAGAACAGAGAGTTGGAGAGAAGAACTCAGCCTAAATATACAGGATTTGTGTGTTAAACAAAACACAACTCCAGGTTTGTGATGAGAACGCATAAGAAAATAGTGTAATATGGGCCCTTTAAAATTAAGTTCTTAAGTTGAAGACGTAAAAAAATACATTGGAATGGTTATTTTGAAGTAGCAGCACTATTCCTTGTCTATTTCAATACATTTTTGGCTGCACTACCACCTCAGGTTGCCGGTTCTATCAACACAGTTCCACTATAAATACACACTCCTCCTGCTGTGCCAATGGTTTATTTTAGTACAACATGTTACACACACAAAAATATGGGTGCATATTATCAAAGCCTTACCAGTCAAAAGGAGTCAAATATTTTCCATCTATTCTCAAAATATTGTGTGAAACAGCTGTGGTCAAGATTATTGTTTGATTGACAATGTGCTTTCACAGCAGACACAAGGGAAATTACCGTTCTTGTGGGCGTTATATAAATGTATAAACGCAATTAACAGATATTATGCCAATGGAAACAGGATAGTCTATGCGCAGTTTTCATTTGGAGAAAACTGTTGGGTTTGATTTTAATTGTAATTGTGTGGGCGTGTGAATTAGTATGGATTATAGAGAAATTGCTTTGACTATAAGCAACACAAAAACACTATTTGCAAGTATTTATTACTAATATATTATGATTGCTGATCAGGTGACGTTAAGTATTAGGCCCTAAAAGTATGATTAGTCAAATTACACGCAACAGTGTACAATGGCATTTACACATTGAAATTATAATAATAATGGAATTGTGTTTTGTTTCATTCAAGTTTTTTGTATCTTTTAAACCGCTTTTCTCGCTGCTATTTGTATGCTTAAGAAATCAGAGTTTGTGGTGAAAGGTCTACCACCCGCTTGTCTCCATGATTGCCCGGAAAGTTCCACAGTATGGCATTAAAGTTAGCTCTTGCATTTATTCAATTACAAGTGTTCAGCGGTGTTCAGTGTTTTTTTTTTTTGTCTGTTTCATTTTTGTTCTTGTATAATTTTGTAAATTCCAGACAAAACACTACAATAACATGAACTAACTGGAGGCTAACCAGTGGTGGACCCTCTTGCAGAAAAGTTACACCATGCACCTTTAATAAAATAGTAAAATGTATCATCTCACCTCTGTCAGTATGTTGCGATTGCTGTTGCTCAGATCAGTTAGCGTGTTGCCATGGCCCTTGACAGTTCTACCCAGACCCTTCAGCGTATCATTGAAGGAGCTGAATACGTTTTTGACTCTGTCCAGTTCTCCCTGTATGGACTTCAGATCTCCTCCAAGTTTCCCATTTTGACTGTTGTGTCCATCCAGTTGATTTTTCAGATCATTGATGTTGACTTTACACTGTCCGGTACATTCCTCCACCTCCTCTCTCAGACGCCCTACTTCCTCCTGGAGATTTGAACACACTTGGGAGCATGTGGATTCTTCACTGTCCACTTTCCGTCTCAAATCGGTCAGTTCTGTTTGACAGTGGTTTAGACTTGTCATTGTCATGTTGCTAAATTTCCTTAAATCATCTTCCACCCGGCTACAAACTGAGCAATCTTCAATGTCTCTTCCTAAAGTTTCAACCTCAGTCACTATCTGATTGAAGCGCTCACCATTGTCTCCTGTAATACCTTTGATTTTCTTCACGTCATTGGTTAAAACAATCACTCTGTCAACCAGTGAATCTCCAGAAACTGATAAATCATTTAACCTTGTGTTGAACTTTTTAATTTCATCCTGGTTGGCGATAACTTTCCATTCTAAAGTCTTAACAGTGTCTTCAGTTTTGTGGTGGTCCTTTGTCTTCTTTGCACAAGTCTCATTGCACAGTTTAGTGGTTTCTTTCAGCTTTTTATCCAAGTATGATGTGATATTTTCGAGATGGTTCAAACGCCTGCTATGGTCCCTGACTGTATCTCCAAGAACGGCAACATCTAGCTCAACTTTTCCTATTTTAAAGCTATTATTCTCCAAGCGTCCAAGCACTAGATTACGCAATTGGGTCACATCTCTTTGAACAGTGTCTTTCAAATTGTTGCCAGTATTTGTAAATCTTTGCTCTGTTTTCCTCATAGTATTGTTCAACTTTTTCTCCAACTCTCTCAATCTGCCATTCAGCTTGTCTTCTGTAACTTTACCCTTCCCACTACCGCCTGCACCCGCCAGCTCCTTGTCCAGGCGGCCTTTGATTATGTCACATTTGTTGGACGTGGAGGTGACCGTTGCTTCGGTGTCCGTGAGTCTCTTCTCCAGTTCAGTGAGGGAGTCGCAGCAGGTTTTTGAACGCTCAAATTCGGAGCGGGTGATGTCAAGGCTCGTCCGGACATGTTGGTCCAAAGAGCTGACCAGTTTCTCCAAAGCCCGGATACGCTCACGGTCCTCCTGCTGCTGCCGCCTCAGGTCCTCCACTCCAGCCTGCGTATAAGAGGAGAAAAATGTATTCAACAATTCATTCTTCAAAGTAATTTAGTTTAATTGTAATAAATGCAATGGTTCTATACGGAAAAGTTCTATATTACCCAGTCAAGTCATGTTATAATGTTGTTACCTAGTCAAAAACTTGCATGGAGTAGTGTTCTGTTTCATTCACATACATTTGAGTAGGATTATTAGTCTGTAACTCTCAAAATGCTCTTTTCTACCTTGTGATGTCATGAAGCAGTAGTTTTAGTTAACAGCTACAGTTCAAAATACAGTAATAAATTAATAATTAATTTAAAAATTAATTCACTGACAAACCCATAAAACCACCACTCACTAAACCACAATAACAAAGCATGCATAAAATGAAGCAATTACTAACTTAAGGACCTAGAAAAAACATTGGTATATTTCCACATACCTGGCAGGCGGAGCAGGACAGAGTGACCCTCCTTTCCAGCTCTGTGAGGATCTGCTCCTTCATAGAGTTCAGCTGAGTCCCTGTGACTCCGCCCCCTCGGCCCCCGCCCTCCAGCTCGTTCCCTCCGTTCACCAGGTGGTTGTTTATGTTCAGCAGAGTCTGGTCGTGCACCTTTAGAAAAACACAAATTTGAACAATCTATTCCACTGCTTCCACTTGGTATTTTCTAGTATACATCATAGATGAAACAATAATACATAAGAGATGTACAAATGTAGTAAGTCTGAATAATTTACAATATAGGGTATTTAAAAGTGCACTATGTAACTTTTCTGATGACCTTGCCTCCATGGAGATATTGTTTATATGTTGTTTATATGCCTGGAATGTTCTACAGTATCGCTTTACACTTATCTAGCATGTATTTCATTGAATGCGTTTTACTGCTCAAAAACATACATTCTTACTGTGAGGGGACTGCAGTTACTTGCTTGTTGGCAGTACTTGCTTGTCTCCATGGAGTTTACTTCAATACTGTAAAATATTCTACACAAAGTAAGAAACTTTTTATGGAATAGGTGGCAAACACTGCACCACAAAAGTTAGTGCACGTTAATTATCTGTATCTGTTATTATCAGATTATCTGGCTTTAAACTCCCCCTACCTCCGTCCTGTTGTAGAGGTGGTCCAGTTTGTTCTGAATGTTGTTGATGGTTTCTTTCATGTGAGGCTGTGCAGAGTCAGACGGAGTTATGCCCCCAGTCAAACCAGGACTGTCAGGAAGAAATGATAAAAGATGAGTGTGTGAAATGTGTGAAATACTGTCAGAAGAGGCATAGACAAAAGGATATGTGTTGCGATGACAAATAAAGGAACTAAGGACAAACAAACAAGACAATGTGATTGCAGGATATTAAGTTAACTAAAACACAATCCTACCCTTTGGTCTAATTTAATATATTTAATCTGTGTGTCTAGATACTACAGGAGACAAGACAAGACAATAACACACTGTGGCTAATGGAGGTTTTTCCTAAAGGCAAGCTTGTCCAGTCAGACCTATTCAGTCATTAGCAAAGGAAGATAATAACAGCAACCTCAAATGTTATTGTAAGAAATATTGTAAAAATGGCAAAGATAAGTTATTTTGCTAATAAATCAATCAGTCCTGTTCAATCATTAGCAAAGTGAGACAGTAACAGCAACATCAAGTGTTACTGTAAGAAATACTGTAAAAATGAAAAACGATAAGTTCTTATTTTGTCTATAAATGAGCACTTTTTAGAAGGCAGCTAATCGTGTTAAAGGTTAATTATGAATGGACAAGCTTTGCCAAAGCTCATTACCAAATAAGCCCCCACAGCAGCCACCATTCTTGAACAGAACTGAAGTCTGTCATTAGAATGAGAGCTGTTTAACATTTATATGATGTCTGTAAACTAATGTCTACTACGTGTCATATTTATATACTCACTCAGATGACCGTGTTCTTATTCGACACCTATAGTGATTGATACAATGGTGAATCTTTATGTATTGTTGTACCATATAGTCTATTTCTATTTAACATGATTTACATTATATTTTTGGCCCATTGATACTTTACAGAGACATCATGCCAGGAGTGGTTACCATGATGACACAATGCACACATTAGCAAACAAAAAGGTTTTAAGAAAAAAATATGAAAGAGTTTAAAGAACTAATTTTCAGGAGCCTGGGATGAATAGAATCATTTGTGGTCCTGTTTAGGTGTTTTTCAACAAAAATGTAAGACTTCTTTAACAGTACATATCATCTCCAACCAAGTCAGCCCCTTCTGGTCAGACTGTGTTAAAATAAAACTCAGATTAAGTCTAATTTGAGTAACAGAGCTTCAGACCGAGTAGTGATTTCAGCCAGTTTCACACCTCCAAGGAATGTTGATGGCAAAAGCTGTAAAGTATCAACAGGTTTACTACCTTGTTTCATTGAGTTAATTAAAAAGAGATTCAGACCAAAATCACATGTATTACAAGTATTACATTCTTCATAAATACACTGTAGCCCTGTAGAGCAGATAAATTCTAATGGTATGTACAGATTCTGCCAAAGATATTAACTCTGGAACATTACACTGGTCTACACTCATGGGAGACAGTGTGGGGACTACATATCATATTTACTAACAAATCTATACGCCATCTTGTAGTCTCATATACATTGATGGAAACTCTATGGTTGTCTATCTGCAAAACTGTTTACATGTGATAATCTCATTAGGCTCTCCCTAGTTTATATCTTTCTATGAAAAATACGCACTGCTGAGCTCTATCTACACTGACTCGCTGTGGCAAATAACAAGCATATATACAGATAACATGGACAAACTGGTGCATTTTGAGAATCCTTAAAGGTGCGCTGTGTAACTTTTTGGCTACATACACTATGCATGGAATGTTCCTCGGTATGACATTAAACAGCTCTACCTTACATTTATTTAATTACATGTGGTTTTATATCTCAAAAATACATAGAAAAACAGGGATTCTGACTGTGAGCAGGGTTGCCTCTCCACAGATCTGACCTCTAGCTTGGTAGAGCTCGGTCTCCCTGAAGATAGAAAGGTTTAATACCATACTGTGAAACATTCCAGACAAAGCAATAATATCTCCATGGTGACAAGCTTTTGATGGCTCCTCTACCAGAAAAGTTACACAATGTACCTTTAATAATAATAATAATAATAATAATAATAATAATAATAATAATAATAATAATAATAATATAAAGATTTTATAAAGCACTAGTGTAACGTGTCTGTTCAGAAAAATGTTTTATATTTGAATTGCACATACAGTTTTTGGTTGATGCCATTGATGGTGGTCTGCATGTTGTGGAGGTCTTTGGTCAGGCCTCGAATGGTCTCCTCCAGCGCCCGGATCTTCTCATTGTCACCTACAAGACAAAGGATAAACAAATAAAATAAAATAAAACCAAGGCAGTAAAACTTGTATTTTACTATCAGCCAATCAGAGCCACTACCTCTCTTTCACAAAGCGCTTCCTCTAAAGTAAATTTTTTCAGTCTGCGCCTGATAATACCTCTTCATGCTCTCTGTCTTCTCCTCATCACCACAGCTTCTCCATGAAAATTTAGGACTGCTGGCATAGCGATCAACAATTTTAAATAAATTTATCTTCTGAATGGGAAAGTCCTCAAAACCATGAACTGAGGTCAAAGTAGTCAAATTATTCAAAGCAGGATTACATTGTGCAAAACTAGAAGTGCAGAGCTCTGATCTTTGAACACAGGAGTCTTATGGGGGTAGTTTTGTTCCTTTTTTATTCAAACAAAGAAAAAAATCCAAACAAAATATACAGCTTTGAAAACAAAAAAAAAACATGTTTACATTTTTAAGCTGGAAAAATATTTGATTGAGTTCTGATTTTCTTTCATTTTAAATGTGAAATCTTTGATTGTGGGCCAAAGTTTTGTTTGCAAGTCGAAAAGTTTTGAACCTCAAAATCTTTTGCAAACCAAGAACGTTTGCTTGCAAGTTCAAATGAACGCGATGGGCGGGATCTTAAAGAGGAGAAAGGGTGGATTTCTATTGGTAGCTTGCCTCTGATTGACAGTTGGGCTGGTGCCTGCCTGGCCCTCCCTCCAAATCTTCTACTCAGTAGACTCTACTGCCTATCTGCCAAGTTACCCTGCCCCCTGAAGACGGTGTGTGAATGGGAAGAAGTCCGTTGGTGGGAAATTGGAAGGTAAGTCGCTATAATGAAATAGTTTAAAATTCTAAACAGCAAGACCATACGTTGTATTGTAAAGATATTTGAATATAAATGTTTCCCTTGTCAGTGATACCTAGAATGCAGTGGGCGTTGAAGAGTATAATCATTTTTACTACTGAATAATATAATCATTTTCACTACTGATTATAAATTCATTGTGTGCCTTTAATATATGCCTTGTAATGAAGAATGTAATCATTTCTACCAGTCATTATAAAATTCATATTGTGCCTTTAACATCTCTGGAACAAAGGCGTACAGAGCAGGCCCACAGCTGGCCCGGAGCTTATCATTAGGGCAGGATCCATGTTTCTTTCTGTCCAGGCTCTGTCCAGGCTCCTTGTGGGAAGACTCATGTCTTCAAGGTCATGGAGTTACGTGAGGTCTGGCTGTGAGGAGACGACAGGAACACCAAATTTGGGAAAGGAGATGGAGTCAGCTGGACACGGGGAAATGTTTAGTCATAGGTTCATGAATATTTATAATGCTTGTCTTTAAATGCTGGGCTGAAGGGGGTGTGTGCCTTCTGAAGTTGTGCCTAACCTAAAACGCACGTAGATTGTGTGCTGAGGGACCTCTTCAAACCCAGACCTCTGCTTAGAATTGTACTGTCAGGGATTAAACTTTGTTAATTTGAATCTATTGAATCTTGGTCGTCTCTCCTCGATACTGAACACGCATGAAAGAAAAGCTGCATAGGACGCAGGTTTCTTCCTTCAGCGTCTGTTTTGCGCAAGCAAGACGGTGCACCAATTTACCTCATTTACTGGGCTAATACTAGAGACGTTACCTAGCTAGCTACCGAGAGAACCCCAGCACGGTTAAACTTAGACCTTGTTGTGTAAGAGCTTCAGCTATTTTGATTTGGTACATAAATTACTAAAACCCGCTCAGTTAAGAGCGAGCTAGGCCTCTTACATGCTACCCAGCTAACATGGTTACGTTGTCGCAACATTGCAGATTAGTGAATTCATGACCACACGTACGTTGTAGCTACGGTACCTCCTGACGTGGTAGTAACGTTGAAAGCACAACAAGCCTTGTCACTCCATTGTCGCTTTCCTTTCTGTCTGTGAGGTTAAGATGCAGCAACCAGAGCAGATTCTACCCGTTGAAAGCAATACCCAAAAGCCATGTTTTATAAATCCTAGCATGTAAGAGGCCTAGCTCGCTCTTAACTGAGCAAGTTACGTCAAGGGTACGTATTTACCTCCTTCACTTGCAACGTTACTACCACGTCAGGAGGTACCGTAGCTACAACGTACGTGTGGTCATGAATTCACTAATCTGCAATGTTGTGACAACGTAACCATGTTAGCTGGGTAGCATGTAAGAGGCCTAGCTCGCTCTTAACTGAGCGGGTTTTAGTAATTTATCTACCAAATCAAAATAGCTGAAGCTCTTACACGTTTAACCGTGCTGGGGTTCTCTAGGTAGCTAGCTAGGTAACGTCTCTAGTATTAGCCCAGTAAATGAGGTAAATTGGTGCACCGTCTTGCTTGCGCAAAACAGACGCCCACTGCATTCTAGGTATCACTGACAAGGGAAACATTTATATTCAAATATCTTTACAATACAACGTATGGTCTTGCTGTTTAGAATTTTAAACTATTTCATTATAGCGACTTACCTTCCAATTTCCCACCAACGGACTTCTTCCCATTCACACACCGTCTTCAGGGGGCGGGGTAACTTGGCAGATAGGCAGTAGAAGAGTTGGGGGGAGGGCCAGGCAGGCACCAGCCCAACTGTCGATCAGAGGCAAGCTACCAATAGAAATCCACCCTTTCTCCTCTTTAAGATCCCGCCCATCGCGTTCATTTGAACTTGCAAGCAAACGTTCTTGGTTTGCAAAAGATTTTGAGGCTCAAAACTTTTCGACTTGCAAACAAAACTTTGGCCCGCAATCAAAGATTTCACATTTAAAATGAAAGAAAATCAAATCTCAATAAATAAATATATAATAAATATATGAATATATATAAATATATGAATAAATAATCAAATATTTTTCCAGCTTAAAAATGTAAACATGTTTTTTTTTGTTTTCAAAGCTGTATATTTTGTTTGGATTTTTTTTTCTTTGTTTGAATAAAAAAGGAACAAAACTACCCCCATAGAGTCTCAGAGCGAGTGGTTTTACTGTAGACAGAAAACAGCTGACACCATCACAACTTTAAATCCTGTGGTCCACATACATATGCTGCCGCAGGCGTTGAAATCAGAGACTTCAGGTCTCATCAGATTCTCCTCATGTCTGTGGTGTGCGCTGTTGATTGCACATTTAAAAATCATTTAAGACTGAAAAATCCATAAGTGTGTGGCGGAAAGAGTGTTTTTTATTAACCATGGGTATTGAGTCTATTCCTTTGTATCAAAAAAACGACAGGTTGGCTTTTCTCACCTATAGAAGAGGCTTGAGGGTGTCGCGTTTTGAGGTGATACATCATCGATGATGTGAACCTCGCGTCTTGAGCAACGAGACCTCGCGCCACATAAAATGTGCGTTTAGGCTCCTGTCTATGATCATTTAAGGCACAATCACACTCAGACTGTAGAACCATGCCGCTCTCAAACACGATTATGTAGGTTCCATTTAACCGACGGTCAAAAAATTTTGAGCAGTTAACGATGATTCGGTCAACCACCGGTCAAACGGATACCGGTTAACACCCCCAGTAAGAAATATTACTACACTCATGTAAATGCATTAAAATGTGTTTTCATTTGTACTCAGAAAGTCAGAAAGGTTACACAGGGCACTGGATGCTTCACCCGGTGATGGTCAGAGCGGTGAGCGCCATCAGGCTCTGCCCCTTGCGCCTCAGCTGCTTGCTCGCCACGTCCGTTGTAGGTTGCGCCTTCTTTTGGATGATTTTACCTTGACTTTTGCCACTTTTTTTTGATGGCGTCTTTAACCTGTTTTTTTCTCGTGCTCAGCTCCTCCCTCAGCCTCTCCACTTCCCTCTGGAACATGTCACGATCGGCGGTTCGGATTTTCACCTCGTCTTTTGCGTTCCGTAATGCCATGCGACATTTATTGTACTTTCCCAAAACCTGCGCCATTTTGTCTTGTAAATCATGGCATTCTTTGCTTAAAATCGGGATCTTCTCCGCTTGGGTCGCCACCTCTTTCTCCAGCAGTCTGATCCTGTTCTTTAGTGGTGGTAACACTATGGTTGGAGTGCAGATCTCGGGCTGTTTAATTTCCACGACGGTGATTCTAGAGTGCATTTTGTTCTCAACAGAGTGGTGGCACTGCATATCCACCATCTTATTATGCTGAGAGTCCAAATCACTAGTTAGTTTCGGGATTTGACTCTTCAGCGAATCTTTGTGCTTGTCCATAAACTCATAATTTCTTCTCCAAATGTTCAAGTCTTTCTTAAGTTGATGGCTTTCTTTGACATACTCCTCGTTTTCTTTCTCTTTGCGTTTCAAATCGGCAATCATCTCCTTCAAATTGCTAACTTCTGATTTCGCTTTGAGCCAGTCCTCTCTGAAGCCTTCACGATCGTCTTGCACAAGCTTCAACTTCTCTTTGAAATCCAGCCATTTGGCCTTGTGGTTCGCGCCGTCGTGTTTAGTGACGGTCAGCTGCTTCTTCAGTGCTTCCACCTCCTCGTCTTTGGTAGAGATCCGCTTCTGGGTGTGACGCAGTTCCACCGTTAGCATGTTCACTTGTTTCTCCAGCTTGGTTTTCTCATTGGTGGCGTTGAGAAGATTGGTGCGGAGCTTGGTGTTCTGTGTGAACAGTTCTTGCGTCGTTTTTCCTTCAGTGATGAACCTTTGCAAGTGACCGTTAAGAGTATCCACTTTCAGTTTGTAGGCTGCATTTTGCATCTCAAGGTTTTTGCATTTGGTTTTGAATTTTTCCAGCTCCATCTGAACTATGAGCCGGCCTTTTTCCGAACATGTGTCAGTCATCTTGAAAACGTGTCTCTCTCTGGCGTCGAAACCACAGAAATGACTCGAGTTAACTGGGGAGATTGCACCCACAGGAGTCACTTCACAGAATCCTGATTACACAAAGCGAAGCCGCGAGCTGATTGGCCGAGAGCGGAGTTCGGAACATGACCTCACTGCTGTGCGTTTCCATGGCAGCCGCAGTGGAATTTAAAATTATGCGTGCTATTATACGATTTTTATACGCCCGTTGTAATACGGGACGTATTATGGTATGGCGCTGTCTGTCCGTCTGTCTGTCCGTCCGTCCGTCTGTGGACACTTCAAAGCTTTAGTCTTTGAAGCTTTGTCTTCATGAAGAGGCAAAACATGTGGGGCATGCGCCGATATATATATAAGGTATACTGTATTTGTGTATTTTATTGTATATTTTTGTATCGATCCATGCTGTAGGTCAGTGGTATCAATTTTATGTGACTTCAGGTTTTTTCACACTTGTTCTTTGATTTTATCTACCAGATACCAAATACAGACTGGTATTTGGTATCTGGTACCCACATTCTCTGCTTCTTTGAGCTTTGACACATTAAAGTTTTGTAGTGTCTTTAAGTTCTGTTGCTGCAATCTGATTGGTGGAATTCCGATTCTAGAATGTGATGATGTCATACTCAATTCATCTTTAACTAGGTTTGACAAATTCTTAACTTAATTCTATATACAATAATTCAAAGTACGTATTTTGCCCCGCTGGCGGAGCTCTTGTTCAGAATTACATTTATGAATTATATGAATATTTGCAAAGTTTGGTCATACTTGGTTAGAACATAGTCATTTAGAGTCACTTTTTAGTAAAATTGTGCTTCTCAGAGTACTTTTCAGACCACATTATTACATACTACTTTACTCTTACTTGAGTAAAAGTTGTGCTTCCTCTTCCCACTGTGTGTAAGGCTCTGTTTAGACTGCAGGGCTTAATGCTCAATTTGGATTTTTTTGTGAAATACTTTAAATGCCCTAAAAGTGTCCTGCAAATGCACTGGGTTATATGCCATTATATAGACATTGACATCTAAGTATTGGAGTAACGGCATAAACATTGTTTTTCAAACGTCCCACTACTCTGACATTTTTTTCCCCGCTTTTCTGACATAAATTATACGAATGTGATAGCCTTTTATACTTTGCGCTCCCATAATAAGATAATAATATCATGTTTTGGCCATTGAAAAGCAGTTTATCAGAGGATACTTTGGCCACAGAGGGTATCAGACAGTGGGAAAATGTAGTAACAGAGAACTGTGGGAATCCGTCATGCATTTTAAAAAAGAGCGTCATGTAGGTGATCTGCGGAGAACACCATATAGCCTAAATAAATAAGCAATCAAGTTAATTGTGCCAGCTCAATGAGATGACTTTATTACTCACCCAGCATCTCATCCACATTATCCATAGAGTTTGTTCTCTGCAAGTAATGACATCCAGTCTACAAAACCACGCTGTGAATCCAGTTTTAGGCGTTTTTTAAAAGTAAAAAAGTGAGAGTAGCACATGTATTTGTTCATATCCAGCACATGGACAGAGGTGAAGCTGCAGATTAGTGACTCTACTTCCTGTGGACTTTATCTCCAATATTTTATGCTTTAAAAATCCTGTATCTGAAGTATTGCACCACATTTCACAAATAATAATAATAGAGTTTTGACTTGTATCCAATGTTCCCTCTATTTTTTTTCAGAACTAAGCAAATTGAAATGTGTCTGAGCAGCTTCAGCACTATGAGCAGGCTTCCAGAACTGCATAGTGATCAGCATAATGGATAGTAATAGTTCATCATGCTATTAATCACGTCAGCAATATGTATTTATTTATATTTATTAACCTGAGTTTGGTATGTGTGTTTAACAACAGGTTTAGAACTGGGATTGTGTTCATTACATTGAAAATTTTATCTGTCTGGGCTAGAAAAGAACACAGCTGAAATTCACCTGAACAGTAATAATAAATTTGGTATCAGCAATAAAGTCTCTGTGCTCTGTACACTGACTTCCTATGGAGCCCAGACAAAGACAGAAGGGCATGACACACCTCTAAAACTGTGACACAGCATGCATTAAATATGCTCAAATGTTGGCAATTAGCTTTAATCCTCCATTAAAGTGTCTTTACATTAAGTCCAAATGAAATAAGATTTTATACACAGGGCTAAATACTGTCTAGGCTGGTTTAAACAACTTTGGAACAGTCCTTTGTGAACCACAATCCACTGCACAGATCAAACCGGATGTTTCCAAACACTCTTGTACAAGTTCTACACTGCAGCAGCAAATGAGCCAAAAATAACTTCATCTAGCATCCAACTATATACATGTAGGCATATTCAAATGTCTCAATTCAAAATGTGTAACAGTTCAAATAGACTTAGAGACTTAGACTTGACTTCATTGATCCCGTTGGGAAGACCCTTCAGGGAAATTAAATCTCCAAAATCAAAACGTTTTAGTGTCCACATCAGCCCAGCAGACAAGCCAAAAAAACACAAACAAAACACTCCCATTTTCCAGAAAAGGGGAACAGCACACCATCAGCACATTGAATGCCAGAAATGTCATTTTGGTCACTATTGGCTGAACTATATAAGAGCACAACGCACAACCTGATCCACCGCTCACACCCAGCCCCAGTAGCTCCTTCCACACTGCCCTGCTACAGTCTGTGCTCTTAACAGACACTCAACCCTCTCCCAGCTTCTTTCTGGACACTAAAATTATGTTATATTACACAGAAATATCTTAACAGACCGTTTTCTGAGGAAAACGTATGACATAGAGTCTGAGAAAATGATTGTGTATATCGCGAGTCGCGTCACCTGTGTGTATATGAGTGCATTTGATTAAAGTTGCTGTAAAGCCAAAAGCGATTCTAAAGTATTTAAAAGTAAATAACTTTGTCTGGGTTTATTTACATAAAATAAAAAGTGTCTGAAAGACAAAACTCACCTCTGTTAGAATATTTCAGCAAGTCCCTATGGACTGTTTTCTTGCTGCATCTGAGAAGGATGCCCAGAGAACAGTTTCCCTTTTACACCAAAATAAATGACAGCACAGCGCGCATGAAGGGACATGTGTGTATCGGCACAGGTTGGGACGGTGTCTGTGTCTAAGTCGGACCCCGGTCCTCCCGTTAGTGACCCCTGCCTTAGACTGTATAAAATAGACGGATTAATTGTCTGTCAACCCAGCAGATGCGCATGCAAACTGACTGCAGGAAGAGACAGAACTAATAGATCGGTGTGGTCCATCCAACTGCCATCCACTGTCTGCTAATTTAAAAAAAAACTACGAGCTATTATTTAATGCGCGGTCTGAAAAACCATGAGCACGGCAGGTCCAAGAGACCTGCATGACCGCGCAATCGCGCAGCTTAGAGGCAACATAGCATCTAGTCCATTTGTTTTTTTTCCTCAGTCTCCTTTGTAATATGAGTAAGTATTGCTGTGTATTTTGTGTAATGCTTAACCAATGTTGACTTCCTAAAGCAGTCTCAGAGTTACTAGGCTGTGACTCTTCTCCTGTGTCTCTCTAATGAGTTGAACAGAGCACCAGGCTTACATAACAGTACATGGACTGTGGATTATTAGTTTGTACACTCAAAGGAAAACAGCAGTTATAATCCAAAACAGACATTAAACAGCATTTTCTATCTATATGTTCCTATTTGACACATAAATACTCTCTGAGTACCTACATTTTGACATATAAGTCAGTACCTGTTCCACCCCTTTGCCCTCCTTCTGGCCCTCCTCCTCCTCCAGGGTTGTAGCCCGTCTGAGTGACTCTGGGACGTCCTGTGTGCGTCGTTGTGGACACCCTGGGACCCTCGTGACAGTCTTCTCCAGAGTAACCATGGCAACACTTCCACTCCATCTCTGTCACCATCTTATAGGCCACCTTATACCGTGGCCGCCTGTATGTCCGGTATCTGCGCACAGAAACAAAACAGGAAATTAGATCAATACATGTTGGGACATAAATAACACAAATGTTTCTTAAAGGCGCATTGTGTAACTTTTCTGGTCGAGAGTCTGCTACCTGCTTTTGTCTATGGAGATGTTAGTGCTTTGTCTGGAATCTTTCACAGTATGGTATTAAACCTTTCTATCTGCAAGGAGACCAAATCACTTATAGGTCAGATCTGTGGAGTGGCAATAAGCCAACTATAATTGAATAAATGTAAGGCAGATCTGCTTAATGTCATACTGTGAAACATTCCAAGTAGAGCATGGAAATTTACATAGAAAAAGGAAGGTGACGGACCATGTTGATAGGTCATGAAATTGTACTTGTACAAGTACAGTGCACCATGCAGTTTTAGCATCTAACCAGTGTGCAATCAGCCAGTATGTACAGTAGATGAAAATGTACATGTAACAGAACAGTGTGTATCTTAGCTTTGTGGGGGGTGGAGGGGAAATGTGGAACTGTTCTTTTTTTAATCACTGTAAAGCGCTTTGTGTTGCATTTTTGTCTGAATAGTGCTCTATAAATAAAGTTTGATTGATTGATATTATAAAGCAGAGTTATGTATACATGAGCACACTGACGATCACATTTACTTTACTACAGTGCAAGATGAAGTACATATATATTTTCACTTTATTCATAGATGTCATTCCTAGAAATGATTTCTTTACTGTGCTATCAATTGCTGGTTTATAGATGGAGCAGACCCACACTGCAGTTCTTTAGAGCTCCCAAATTTGTATTTTAATGACGCCACAATGTGACGTTCGCGTCAAGCCCTTCTCCAGACATGAAACCGAGACAGGCCTCTCTGAAGAAGGGCTTGACCTGAAACATCACATTGTGGTGTCATTTGGGAGTGCCAAAGAACTGCAGTGCGAATCTGTTTTTTCTTTTGCACAATTTTTGTCTTTGGATCCAGGACGCAGTTGCTACTTTTATTGGATGTCCGTGTCTTTATCTACCAGTATGGCTTACAGATGACAGCACAACACTCTACAGGCCAATAATATTTAATACAGATGGGATCAGACAAAATTCATATTGTTGAAATATATATATTTTTATTATAATACAGTGAGTTCTTGGTCACTAATAGAAATTATCAGGTTCAATATTGAATTTGCTTTTTGGATATTTCATTGTGAAATACATTGCAGTCTATAGGGAAAACTGTCTCTTGCCCCCATCTATAACCCGAAAACCACCAATAAAGATCACATCTTTTGTAGCCATAACATTACCACATCTATGACAGTTCAATATATCACAAAGATGCAAAGTGGGGTTATTTTGGAAGAGTTATGTTTTTCTAGTAAATGGAACTAACTGCACTACAAAGATTTGCTTACTCAAAACCACAGTCTCTTTCTAGTTAGCCAACAGCACAAACCAGTTTGCCATTGGACATTACTGAGAGAGAGAAGTATAAGAGCAGAAATCCCACAGTGAGACCTACAGTATATTTTAATGTGAAATGACTCATAAGATGTTGGAAAATTCCTCCAAATCATGTGCTGCTGATGGATTGGATTAAAGGTGCTTTGTAAACTGAAAATGTTATTTGAGTTCCTTTTTCCAGAAGTATTTGACCTCTACTAAATCTTTGTAACGTCCCAGAAGTATGTTTTATCTGGCAACTTTCTGGCAACTTTATTTGTAGTTATAGCACACAGATTCTAATTCACCGCAATGAAAATAAGTGACTTTATTGCCGACATTTAACAACTAACATTGAATTAAGTTTGTTCTTCAGTTTGCCAACCCACAAGTATTTATGCAGGTAAAGTAGTCTCAATTTTAGAGCCATTTAAGACTTGATCCATCATCTCTTTGGTCTGAGAGCGTGAGAATATGGGGTCGTATACATGGTCTCATAATGAAAATACACACAGGAGCTGAGGAGGAGCAGATGAGAGGAGGGTAGGAGGAACAGTAATGAATAATGAATAAACTATACCTTAAAATATACCTTTAAGACTAGTTACCTTTTATTACTACTTAAAGGTGCAATATGTAACTTTTCAAGTGGACAGTCCATCACCTGCTTGTCAGATATGACCTGTAACCATGTGTGGTGGTGTTCCATGATTGTAGATAAGATAGATAAGTTTACAGTAATGCCAGCCTGTGGAACATTTAAGGCAGAACATAGCATCCCCATGACGACAAGCATGTGGCAATCACTCCACAAGAAAAAATACATAGTGCAACTTTCGGGTACTTTAGTCATGTCTAAGGTATTGTCCAGCTTACTGAGTTATTTAAGATCTTGTCGGATTACAGTAAAGTAAATCCGATGTTACGTCAAGTCATTCATTATAAGGTGCATTTTTCCCCCTAAAATCATCTTTACTTGAGTGATCTTTTGGATGAAATGTTTTACTTTAATACAAGTATTTTTGAAAAGACTTAATAAAAATGAATAGGACTTTTGAGAGAAGAGCAAATGTTCTGTGCACCTCATTCTTGAATCAGTCTGGGGTTTAAAGTGAAGCCTCTGGAAAACAGGGATCAAGATTTGCCAAGGAAAAAGAGGAAATGTTGCCAGTATCTCTGAACAGAATACAGTGCTTTGTTATTGTTGTTATTTATCTGTATCCTTTTCACACAGAATAATAATATTTTTAAATACACAAGCTATCTTCTCATGTACTTAGATTTTTCCACAATTTGTAACGGAGGGCTGACTGAAAGGGAAAACAGACACACTAAATGCATTTGTGTAAAACTGGTAATGTGAGAATAAAACCATTTCCCTCTTTAACAGATCCTTTTGGGGCATGATTAGCTTTGGTCTGGCCTGTTCTGGCACTGGCTCCGGATCTGGGTTCTCCCTCCTGACCAGATCTGGGTGAGTCCAAAAGACATGAAAGAGCTGAGCGAGGGAGAGAGGGTGAAAGAGGGAAGAGAGAGGAGGGAGAGAGAAAGAAATAGAGAGACTCAGAGAGAGAGAGAGAGAGGAACAGAGGAAAAAGAGAGAGATGGGTAGGGAGAGAGTGGAGGTGAGTGTATATATAGAGAGAGAGAGTAGGGAGTGGAAAGAGACAGAGGGTGGATTGACAGAGAGAGAGAAAGAGAGGAACAGAGGAAAGAGAGAGGAGGGTGGGAAGGGAGTGAAGGTAAGAGTATAAAGAGAGAAAACAAGGAAGAAGGAACAGAAGGAGGATAGAGAGATAAGACAGAGAGGAGCACAACAGAGAGTGGGAAAGGACAGAGGGAGGGAAGAGGGGGGCCGAGAGAGAAAGAAACAGCTAGAGAGAGAAGAACAGAAGACAGAGAAAGAGAGTGGAAGGGAGAGTAGACAGAGAGAGCACATGAGATCAGAGGAAAAGTGGACAAGAGAAGGAAAGCGAGTGAAGAAGAGGAGCAGAGAGGAGAGAAGGAGAAAGAGGAGAAAAGAGAATAGGGAGTGAGGAGGAGGAGGGGAGAAGAACGAGACAAGGAGAGAGAGAGTATGGGAGGGAGAGAGATAAAAGGAGAAGATTCAAAGGACTAGAGACGAGAAAGGAAAGAGACAGAGAGGATGAGAGGACTTTATAAAGCAGTACAGGAAGTTATGGCAGATTAGCTGAGATTACAGTGTGGGAATCAAAGGGCACATTAAAGTACAGGACTCACGCCACTCTGGGACACTGGCCCCACGTGCACCGCTGGTAATCAGGTTTGATGTAGGTCTCCACGCCGTCCTCCATCACACAGCTCACAGTCCGCGTCACCACATACGCACACCAGTTCCTGCACAGAGATGATTTTGATTTAATGCACTGATTTTTACTGTAAAAAAAAAACATTTGCTCTGGTCCAAAATTTCCCATGTTTACTTTAAAGGTCCTATATTACACACAATTGACTCTTGTGAGCTTTAAGCCTTGTTATAATGCTGTTTCCTCCTCAAAAACATGCCTGGAGCCGTGTTTTGTTTCATTCACACATGCTTGAGTAATCCTTTATTATTAGTTTGTCTACATCTCCAAAGCTCAAGATGCTCTGTTCCACCTTGCGATGTCATCAGGTGGTAGTTTTCAGGTTAACAGTTACTTTTAATTCAGTTGAGATCAGTAACTGTGCTGAAGTCATCCAAATGATTCTAGTGAATGTGTATGGATTAAAAAAAACACACATGAGCACTTCCTGTATTACCACATGACATCACAAGGTGGAATAGTAACTCATAACTCATTGTAAATACGCATGAACAAAACACAACTCTCAGTATGTTTTTGATGAGGAAAGGACATTATGACATACAAACTATCCTTTTAAGCATCTTGAGCATCTAATCTTTTTAAAACATGTCTCTAAAAACACTAAAAAGTCTAAATCTTCCTCTATGGATTTCAAGTTTTTTTTTTTTCTTCAATAAATCAGTTCAACGATGGTTAGATTTCTGTGTACCTCAACTTCTATCTATGACTTCTGGCAAACAGACTGTATACTTTTACCAAAAAAATCAACATTGTTAAAAATCTGCAAACCACATATTTGCTTCTATGCTTTGTTTGGTGAATATTTGAGAGCTAAATAAATCAATTCAAAAATCACATACAACCACATTACTTAAAAACACTTATAGACACATAAAAACATGTATAAAATAGCTTCCTCTATGTTTTGTTTTGAATTGTGATGTCAAATAAATCTGCTCCAGGCTATATTTACTGGGCTCCGACCCAATACAAAGACAGAGGAGACTTTTAGACTGCTAATGAGGCCAGGGGGTGAGCCAAAAAACTTCAGCTATTTATTTATCAACCGAATTTCAAGTGAAGCTACTGCAATGTCAAAGTAATCATCAATCATAAAAGTAAATTAAAATAAAAACATTCTTGTTCTTGGTGTCCTTTGTGTCCTTATATGTCTACACGCCCTCTTCTATCTGCTCCATCTGTCCTCTCTCTCCGTGACCTCTCGTGACCTCTGCATTTCTATCTTCTTAAGAAATGACCATTCAAGACCTTTTAGTCTCTTCCTCAATCATCATTTTCCTATTAACATCCCGAGCTCCTATTATGGCCAATTACTGTCACTGCAGCATTCATGTTTTATGGACGGAGAGCCATTCTAGTCATTTAACTGGAGATGTATGTAGCAATATATACACAATATTGCAAGACTCGTGCGCTTTCACAATATTTTTATTGGTTAACTTCTGACACAATGATTTGATTTGTTACAGGGGGCTGGTGAAGAACAAAGGACATTACAGTTAGTAGTTTGGCACTATACTTTCAAATATTACAATACAAAAGAAAAGGGTTGAGACTAAATACCTAAAAGAAACAGAAAGCATTTTTAAACACAAAACACACTTCTTCTAAATCACCATGTGGACTTATACTTGTACCAACCATCTCTATAAAGCTATTCAGCAAAGGTCCAGTTCTATCCCATTTAGATTTACATGTGTTTAGTATTACTTCAAATATATTAGCCTATAGTTCATAGTTTTGGTACCACTTAACATCTGTGTATTATTTTTACAACCCAAACATAAATAGACCATGAGCCAGATCACTATAATAATGAATAATATTTATACTTTGCAGTTCTGGGGGTGTTCTACATGTATCTATATGGTGGAATGTTCAACAGTTACTATGGAGACACAATGCACATATTAGCAAACACTGTTTAAAAAATACAAAAATGGATTTAAACAATACATTTTCAGGAGCACGTGAGCAATACGAGCGTCCATTGTCCCATTTTGGGGTTTGATTTTCAACTAAATCAGAGACTGAAAAACTGCTGCTAGCTTTGTGAATGTAATTGTGAATATTTAATGTGTGAGAGACTTGTTTAACAGTACAAATCATTTCACTTGTTGTAGCTTCAGCTAAGTCAGCTCTTTATAGTCTGATTGTGGTCAAATAAATTGTGGTAGATCAACAGTTTTGTGAAGACACATGACACTGTGATGATACTATGGTGAGATATAGGTCGCTGTTAACTTTTATCTTCTAACTAGTCGAATATAATGTGAATATTTAGCAGGCTGAGTCCCCCTTTGTGTCCCCCTCTCTGACACACTTCTGTGGAGGAGGTTCATTCCAGAGCGGGACACGCCGACACAGGCTCTTCATCACGTTTACATCGCCCCTCCTGACCCATGACACTCAACTGCTACTGTGCAACACGTCTGGATGTTACTATTAGATGTTTGATGGTGGTCGATGGTGCAGATTGGGACCTTCACTTCTGTCAGTCTAACCCATGCAGGCCTTCAGTTTGAGAAATTAATGAACAAAGAAAGCTACAGAGACATTACTTAACACTTGTACGTGTAACACTAAGTGGATTGAATAAACAGGCTTATGGAGTTGTGCAAATATCGATACCTAGAGACCTCAACTAGATTTGAACCTGTGTCAAATCTTATAAACTCATATAAACCGGTCAAAATCTTAAAAGGTATCAATCCGTCCTTTAAAGGTCATATTGGCGGCACAAAGCTGTTTATCTTGCAGTTAAGGTGCACTCCTTGTAGGGAAATTTGTTCTCTATATTTGGGAAATCCTTCAATGCTGCTGGAGCAACCTGTCATTAGCAGCCGACCCATCTCTAGACCTTGAGCTATGCTTGATCTGGACTAGCTTTGAGTTGGGTTTTAACCTATTGATGAAGATCTACATTAATATCTGTACCATGATTACCAGGCTCTACACTGAACTTTGAATGTATTATACTTAGGTTCAGCTTTTTTACGGGTTTAAGTATCTGCCAAAACCCAATATCAACCGATACCAGTGCTAGAGACTAAAAATAAGACTTTATTTTCCTAAAAACAAAACAGATGCTATGACAAAATGTGTTATGTAGCATGTTAGTCTGTGGGTGAACTTGTACTTTGAGCGTTATATAAATCACATGTTGTGGTCGGTGCAGATCTTGATAAACTGTGTGTGTGAACATAAATTCCTCCTTCACTTGGATTACATCCTGCTGCTCAACTCTCCAGGGCCTCAGCTATGAAAACAACCAGCACCGACTACACCAAAGAGGGAAGGAGGAGTAAGGTGTGTGCAGCTACTATCACTGCTATTTTGGTAAAGGGCTCATATTAGACTGTTTACTCATGTTATATTGTTGTTTCCTCATCAAAAACATATCTGGATTTGTATTTTGTTTCACTCACACATGTTTAACACACAAACCCTGCATATTAAGGCTGAGATCTTCTTTCAAACTGAAAACACTGATGTCATGTGGTAATACAGGAAGCGCTCCACTGTGTTTTTAAACTCCATACACCTTCACTGGAATCATGTGGATGATTTGAAGCCTTGGAATTTCCCATCTAAACTAAAGGTAAAATGTAGCTGTTTAAGTTGAAAACTACAACTACATGACATCACAAGGTGGAACGGAGCATTTTGAGCTTCAGAGGTGTAGGCAGATTAATAAAGTGTTACTCAAACATGTGTGAATGAAACAAAACACAACTCTAAGTATGTTTTTGAGGAGGTAACATTATAACATGGCTTAAAGCTCACAGTCAAATGGTCATATAGGACCTTTAAAGTTATCCTTTATATTTAGGGAGGCAGTCATTGCATCTAAGACACAAACTGGAAGTGTCTTTTGGCAAAGCACTCCACCAATATTTCTGGTATAATTGTTAGAGATAATTTACATTTGAATAGAAATGCTACCTCATCATTACTCTAAATGGGCATTCTGGATAATGAATAACTTGAGTTCAGAATCATGACAAAGGATTAGGACGGTTGCCTTAGCGATTAACAATTGAAAACCAAACATTATATTGTGGGCACAGTGGTTGAAGGTCTTGCCTCACGTCTAGAAGATCGCAAGTTTGATTTATTTTGGCTAGAAGGTGGGTTTTTGTATTTGTCGTGACTATATCTTTTGCACATTCTGGACAATCATTTCGAAAACATGGGCTTGAAAAATGTATGAAGAAAGAAAGTATAAAGTAGAATGTAGGATGGATAATGCACAGTTTATAGATTCACACCCCCAAAAGAAAATCTCCTAAATATATCAGTTTGCTATTTAAATGTGTCTGCAGAGTTTGTGTACCCCTATGCAGGTGTTCCCCATTACAAACCGATCAGGGCCACCTACAGAGTCAATTAGGCAGAGCACGGTTTTACAAACATCTGAGTTTCCATAAATAACTGAAGAGTGGACAGGGAGAAGGGAAAGTCTTAATAACTTTACAGCTCCACTAAGATAAACTGGGTTCAAATTGTATTCATTCATGTTAATTTATTTTCCAAGTTGTTTTGGAACTGAAAAATGGAAAAACTAGATAAACAGAATGATATGCCAATGTAGAAACTCCAACTGTTGCCACAAGAGGTCAGTAAACATCTGATTTAATGTATTAATTTATTTTCAATCAATCAATGAATCAAACTGTATTTATAGAGCTCTTTTCATACAAAAAATGTAACACAAAACGCTTTTAACATTTTTGGTGTGGGTTTTTGTGTACATTAACTAAATATTTTCTTCTAATCAGTCTTAGTTTCTTAGTCAAGTGCTGTTACTCATAATGCCAATGGAAATCTCATGCATAGGTTTCAGAATGATGAAAAATTAGGACTGTTGCTAGAGCAGTTAATAATTTAAAACCCAAAACCCGAATTTTTAATGGTCAAAAGTCCTCAAAATGTTGCATAAAACAGGAAGATGAAACTCATATTTTATATTTATTGACAATCCAAAAGTATCCTAACCTACATACCCGGATTATTACATGATAAATATTCTGTACTGAAATAATAATATGCATTTTAATATGGGATATTTCATTCACTGCAATTTGTTTGATACCATATCAGTGCAAATTCAGCAAAATCCCTGAATAATGACAGTATCAGTGATTTCAGATTGGTTCAAAAGCTCTGTGGGCTATTTCCATTCAAACCAGCAGAGCACAGCTAGACCTGATTATGCATGATTGTTGATTGTTGTTGCCAAATGAGACGTAATGCATTCTTGTGTGCAGTCAGTGGCTCTAATTTAGATGGCAGATGTACAGTAGACTTGGCCAGACGCTTTTCATCATCTCTGCTTGATTTTGGAGCATTCACAGTGGATCAAATAAATGGTGAATATTTCTGATTTGCTAAGCCTGCAGTCATTACCGGATTGGATAGTGCATGTACTTTTTTGGCTCCACGTGTACTGTGCATTCCCATACAGATTTTAGGTGGTTAGTGATAATGTGTTGAATATTATTTTCCCATTATTTGAGTCCTCTTTTTAGCTTAATTTGATCATGATTATTCTTGTGTTAACATTTCCTTCACTATGGCAAATTGGTTCTCAAATTGTAGGACAAGTACCACTGAGTCTATTTTATTCACATTTTCCACTTCGGATGGGTCCTTGTTTAGAACCACTGTGCCAATGGTGTACTCTTATTTTAGGCCTGGTTTAAACAGGAACTAGTCCTGTTATACACCTGGTTTCTATTGTTTCTGTCTGGTAGTACTCAGAAATGTAAATGTTTTTTTGATGATAATTTCAAATGTTTTAGAACCACAGATATTGAAACTATGCAGCTGGCGTCATACACATTCACTAGGGGTGTAGACATGCTCTGTCTGAGGCTTTATTTGACTTTAATCTGTGCTTTATTTTAACACAATCTGACCAGTAAGAAGTGATTTAGCTGGAACTACAATGGATGATCTAATTTATACTGTTAAACAAGTCTCCCACATAAAATTACACTCACATCAAACAACAGTTTTTCAGTTACTCGCACTCACCATTTTGGTTGAAAATCAAACATCTAAATAGGATCGTGAACACTTGTTTTGATCACAGGCTCCTGAAAAGGTGTTGCTTAAATCCTTTTGTATTTTCAGACAATCTTAAAACATTTTGGCAGTGTTTGCTTTTTAGTGTTTGGTGTTTGCACCATTAGAGACACATGTAGAACTTCCCCAGCGTGACATCACAGCACAGTATAAAGTAATAGTAGTAGTCTATCTATCTGCTTATGTCATGATGCTAATAACCATGCTGCTTTGAACACGCTCTGTAACCCGATGTTACCATCTGACCACAAGAAACATATAATCTAAACATTCTGCACACAGTCACTTGACCAGTGCCCCAAACCAATACATTTTCCATATACTTCAAGTTATAAAACATGAAATATAAGTGGTTAAACTGCATTTGAAAAAGCCTGAATATAAAACGAAGGATCTTTAAAAGAACTTGTGTCAGAGCTTCCAAACACAGTCGTCTCTGATGATATTGCCAGAGAAGTGTGGTTTTGTGACAGATTTTAGTGCACTTTAAATCATACTTTTTGATGCCATGTTGAATTAAAAGTTACCACGTAAAACCCCAAAGCACAATGGAAAGAAAAATACACTGATTTTGTAATATTAATGCCAACTGCAAGTATGTGCTAGTCTATGCTGTATCAGCCTACAAGCTACTTAGAAAATTGTGCTTATTTGACACAAACAAGATATGAAGGATTAGTCTGGCCATTGCTAAAACCACAAACCCAATGCTAAAAGGGAAAGGAAACAGAAGAGAACCAGCACAAAGATGGTGGATATGACAAAATGTCTCTAAGCAACATGAAGCTACAGCTTTCAAACACACTGTCTCTTGTTTACCAATGCGGCCGCTTATTAAATTAGTTTTGACATCTTGCATTATGCCATGTGAACATTTGCTGGCATACTTCTCCATTGTGGTTAGTTCTCTGCGTGTTGTAAGGGTTTAGGATTTATTAAAAACATACCATAGCGATCAGGCTTGGATCAACGGGGATGAAAAAACGTGTGAATGCTGACAGATGAAGTAGAACAGTCTCCTGGCCCGTAGACTACTGTTGTCAGTGTATAGCTCACGGGGATTCTATATTTTGAGTACATAAGGTTTCAGTCTTGTCAGATCAAATGTAGAGTTGGCAGTGTTCACACCAGTCTGATGCATAACAGACTTGGATGGTCTTAAAATAAACTCTGTTCTTTATGACTGAGTAAACTTGATATATGATATGTTTACAATAGGCTACAAGTTGTCTGTCAGTGGAAACCGAGCTTGGATCGAATACGCTACTTCATTCTTGTATTGATGTATCTTTGATTACAATGTTTGTAATTGAGTCTGTAGATCTGTACCACTTGGCCCATCAGAGGAACAAATGAGCTTAAGGAAAACTTTCTTGTAGTATTATCACGATACTACAATTTAAAACAAAGGCTATCGGCTAAAATATACTCATGGCTTAAAGGTCAGAGGAATCGTTCAGAACAATTCTAAAACTGTTGAGGAAAGATCAAGTCTTGTCCCTTTTTTTGTATTGATACTTGTTCAAATGAAGATCGCCTTATAGTTTAAGGATTGGTCCATTGTGTTGAATTGTGACACATTTGACAACTCTACTTTCTTGTCCATAATAATAATTTCTAGAACTCGATTTAGCTTGATCAGGACTATATCAAGATTACATGTTTTAGGTGTAATAAGAGAGAAAACCTGATCACAAAATAAAAACAATGATTTGAAAACATCTTCCAAATCCCATATATTTCTGTTTTTGGAAATGCCAACCGCTCTGCCACAACTTCACCTTTCCCACACAACTTTTTTGATTTGATTTGATTAAAATATAAACAAACATTCACAAAGTTCTCCAAAAGCAGCTCCCCGGCTCCCACACTCAGGGCATCCTCTCCATACTGTTACATTTTCCACATGTCCTTCACTTCACATAAGAGCAGCCTTTATGACTGTACTCTGAATGAGTTTGTGTTTGCGACAGGGCGGGGGCTCACATTCAACAGGAAACTCCAGTCAATTTACTTGGTTCACCAGTTCCCAGCCTGATCAAGCACTGGGTTGTGTTGCAGCGTTTGGTGACTCGCCCATTTTGTCCTCCACTGACGGCAATCCTGACGCCAATTCAGCCCTCTGGCTTTTCCGAGACGGGACATTTAGGGAGGACCTCAGTAAAGAACTTGGACATGCTTGAGAACAGTGATGGGAACTCCCCAGAGGGACTGCCGGAAGTGTCCGGGGAGAGGGAAGTCAGTGCATATGAATAACTTCTGTGACATTGCTGGGTTGAGGTGATCTATTCACTTTCATTCATTGTGTGAAATTGCTTTAATTATGGACAGGCTCCAATTGTGGTGCAAAAAGAGTAACATATCCACTGGAAAGACCATAGATATAAAAGCAAGAGGGACTAACTAACACTGGCCTACCAGAGACATGACAGTGAATGGCTCTAAGCAACACTAAAATCAAATACAAAAATACAAATATCTACTTTGGGACTTAATATCCACATACAAAAACACATCACAACACATCAATTAGACCTTATATTAAAGGTGAACTATGTAACTTTTCTTGCTTGTCTTGAGACTTAAACTATGTTGATCCACAGGGGAAAGTATGTGGACATAGTAGCTCACACATCACAATAAATATAATAACAAAGAGCAAAAATATAAATGGTCATAATAAATTCACAATAAGTAGCAAAAACTTTATGGATATGTTATTGCTTATCATTGTTTGGAATCCACAGTATGACATTAAAATGATCTAACTCCATGGCTACAAGAAGAGTAATTTGCAGTACGCTAAGTTTCAGGTGAAATCTGGTGAGAAGGAACCCCGATCACTGTAAGAATGAATGTTTTTGAAGGAATTTTGAGCAATAAAAACACATATGACTGAATAAAAACAAGATAAGTTTAGTACCATACTGTGGAACATTAGGCAAAGCAAAAACGCCTCCATGGAGACGGGCAGCATTACTAGACTTTAAAAGAAACGCTGTGTGTGTTAATTGGCTTCCATCCCATTTGTCAGTAAATGACCTCTGAGTAATAATAAAGGTGGTTGGCTTTCTTCACTGACCCGTGCAAAACAACATCTGAACACACACAGACTTATCGTCACTCTGCTGTTCAGAGCCAGCAGCTACGAGTTAAACATTCCCAGCACTAATCCAATAAAGCCCCATTAATCCAGAGAACCAAGGAGACACAATCAGAGGGAAGGCCACTAACTAGACTTGGCATCTGCTCACCAGCGTTAAGTACCCGTACACACACATTCATTCACTATGGAGTCACTAAAAGTAGAAGAGATTCTTGGAGTCAGATGTGCTTATTTTCAAGTCTGTATGCAGAAAAAAAAATTGTCAAATGTGGCGAATATCCAATTTGAAACATCATAAGATCATTTGTTGTGTCCCAACTATAGACTGTATATGGAGGCACATAGGGGAGCTTCCTTCACCTCTCGCTCTGTAAGTGCTGCAGTGAGCGTCGTCATTTTGGTCTTAAATGCTCTTATTAACCCGCTCTAGGTGAACCTGGTGTTTTTATTTTGCTATTTTGTCTGTAAATAAATTCCTATGCCTAATATGGAAATGGGCTCCAAATTGTGTAACTGCTAGCCTTGTTTAGCTTCATTTGACTGGAGCCGAACGCTATGGGTGACGTCACACTTCTTTACTGCATTTCTTTATACAGTCTATGATACACACACAATAATCATTCACTATGGAGTCACAAGAACTAGAGGTCATTCCCAGAAGAAGCCGGACCTGCTTATTTTCAAATAGATGTGCCAAAAATATGAGCCAAATGTGACAAATGTTCAGTTATTAACATCAAAAGATCATCTGCTGCGTCTGAACTGAAGTTATTCAAGCGTAGCGTTCTTGAACAATGACCAAAGGAGTGATACTGGGGCCGTACAACAAAAGCCACAATGAATTCTGGTATATTTACAATGCTTGTTTAATAACGGTCACTGTCCTTATTTAAATAAAACATAAATAAATAACTTTCTAAATTTTAGCACACATAAGTCATCTACCGCTCCATTCGTGCATGACTGATCTGGCTTGCAGTGGATCAGATTTTTTAAATAAGAGGATAAACTATGCACTCCCTTTTGGCCGTCAAGTTAAAACTAAATAAACTGACTCCAGGAACAGACAGAGCCAAAATCAAAATTCCAGATAGTTTGTTATTGGGCTAATCTGCTGTCGTCCAGGAATTACCAAACCCAAAACTGACCAAAAGGTTCTTCCATTTAAAAGTCCTGTATTACACAAAGTTGGCTATTGTGAGCTTTTAGCCATGTTGTTACCTTCTCAAAAACATATCTGGAGTTGTGTTTTGTTTCATTCGCACATGCTTGAGTAACACGTTATTATTAGACTGCTCAAAATGCTCTCCTAACAGCTCCTTTTACCTTTAGTTCAGTCGAGATTGGCAATTCCAGGGCTGAAATCTTCTAAATGACTCTAGTGAAGGTGTATGGAGTTTAAAAACACAGTGCAGTATTTCCTGTATTACCACATGACATCATAAGGTGGAGCAGACTGTTTTCTATTTGAGAGAAGAGCTCAGCCTAAATATGCAGGGTTTGTGCGTTACAAATGTGAATGAAGCAAAATATAACTCCAGGTATTTCTGTGATGAAACAACATTATAACATAGATCAGAAAATAGTGTTATATGGGCCCTTTAAAGTTATTTAAAGCAAACACATTCTTCTTTCACTTCCTTTTAGTCAATATCTACTAGTGTACATTGACTATTGGGATATGTCACTCCCTGATTTCTGGCCTGTCCAAAGTTGTAGGAATATTCAGTAAACTTTCGCATGGACATTAGTTTTAGCTTTACTGAAACCTGCATGTTAATGTTTACAAATTATCCACTGCCCTTGAATACAAATTATTCACAGTTGACACAAGCAGTAAATAATAGCCACTTTACCCGTTTGCCATCTTGTTGACCTCCTTCACCTCCAAACGTATGTTGTAATGAATCATATTATCAATGACTTTGTGAGTTTGGTCTGACGCTCACACTAAAATGCTTTTTCCTCAGCACATCTGGACTCTGTTGGCTTGATGGACGAGTGCTTTCATTTAAAACTAACACGGCACCGGTTTTAAATGTCTCTAAGTGTAAACATCATTTACTGTAAGCTGGAGCAAGCTCAGTACTCAATATTCTATATTCCACAAAGGGAAGCCATATTTGATTTAAAACTGACCAAAGTAATATTAAAAGTGAAGTTCATACTGCAGCTAGTCATTTGGGGTTTTCACTCAAATGCCTGTACAAATTGGTGACGGTTTAAATGGGTACCTGATGGAGTATAGTTTCACCATTAAAAATAAATGAATCATATATCATACCCTTTTCTGTCATCAAATATCAACAATATGTCAAACTTGGTGTTTAAACATATCTATTTTGCATTTATTCAGTTACTCGTGGTTCATAAAACATGCATTTGTACTTTAAACAGAGATCGCCTCTCCACAATACAAGCGTTCATTGTGACTGTAGTTTTTTGTTTAAGTGCACAAATCATCTCACTTGGCGCAGTTCCAGCTAAATCAGATCTTTCTGGTCAGATTGTGTTCAAATAAAGCTCAGATTAAACTAATGTGCGTAACAGAGCTTCTGACAGAGCAGTTCCTTCAGTTAGCATCACACCCCCAGAGATTGTTGATGAACACCAGCACAGACATCTCCATAGGGACAATCAGAAAAGTCACATAGTATACACCTTTAAAACAAGATGAAGTATCCACTAAAACACACTTGTAGATTGGCATTTATTTTCAAATCTTCTACTGTTCTGTGAAAGCTTTGAGGATCTAATATGTGATACTTTATAACATGCCTCTCACATCATCGCTATTCCTCAACTGTCCAAATGAAGAAAGCATCAGTTGTTTCACTTCCTGGAGCCCGGGGGAGTAAAAGTGTCTAAATACTTCAGAAATGTACACAGAACATTTGACAACACACTTCCTAGCTGGCCTTGTTTTTCTAAAATGATTACCATTAACGACAGCTTGCTCATATTAGTTCCATATGTTAGAGTCCTGGGGTGTTCAGAGAAGATACAACTGTGCGTGCATGGTCTGGTGGTGGTAATGGTTTCAAGTATTGCGGTTGTGATTACATTTGCAATTTATGTTACAAAAGACTGCAGTGCATTTTTAAGGGCGTTAACGCTTGGTGAATACAAGAATCCCAATTGTTTCAGAAGTATTATGTATGTATGGGTCTAATTTATGGGTTAGCAGGTTTAATTATTTATGGTTTGCATTAGATATCCTTAAATAATACGATTTTTTTTAACTTCTGCAACAATACCATATATAAAGATGGTTGAATCATTGCTAAAGATGTAACTTTTCTTCCATCAAATGCTTTTCTCCATGAAGATCTTAATGCTTTTTTCTGGAATGTTTCACAGTATGGCATTAAACCTTTGCATCTTCACGGAGAGCAAACCAGACCGAGTTACAGGGCAGATCTGTGGAGAGGCGACCCCGCTCACAGTCAGAATGCCTGTTTTTCTAGGCACTTTTGAGGTATAAAACCACCCATAATTGCATAAATGTGAAGTAGGCCTGTTTAATGTCATACTACGGAACATTCCAGGCAGGCAACAAGCCGCTGACAGACTCCCAACCAAAAAGGTACACAGTGCACCTTTAAATTGCTATTAGAATTCGATTACAATTATTTTCGCTATTACATCTATGGGTTTCAGAATGATAACAAATTAGGACCGTTGCCACAGTGACAATTTAAAACAATCTATTATTTATTTTGAATGAAGTCCTCAGAGTATCGCATATAACATGGAAACTGAAATGTCTGAATTAAAAGCATCAACTTTTGCCCCAATGCTTAATTCTTTCTTATTTAAGCCTTCACTTTACTACTTTGTTTTGGCACCTTTTTGTCTTTCAAAATCACTATTTCTGCATTCCCCAAACCATTAGACCCTTCTCAAAGTGGCAGGTAGGAAAATTAGCTTTAGCAATAACTTTGACTTGGAATGCGTCATAAGTAGCCACTCTCGCCTCCGGAGCTTAGACACCTGTTTTCATTGCAAATCCCTCTGTTCGATTGAATTTGGGCTTTTTAGTGAGAAACAGGTGTCTAAGCTCCGGAGGCAGAGGTGCGAAGAGTAAGTGGGACAGTGGGGGCGGTAAATTTGAAAAAAAAAGGGAAGATATTGCCACGACTACAAATGGACTGGAAAGAATGAGTAACGTGCAGATATTAGGTGCATTCTGAGCGGTGAGTCCCTCCCTGCTGTCTTTGTCTCGGAGGTCCAGTCTCACAAGCTCTTTAACTAGAGCACAAATCACAGCAATATCAACATTTCAGAGTAGAAATAAAACAATAGAACCTTTTATGGAAATGTTGAGACTAGACTTTACCAGAATCTACTTACTTGGTTTTACTGTCTCAACCCAATCTCGGTTTAGATAAATCTTCATGCAAATGTAAAAAGTTCTTAAATAATGGAGAAATATATGTTGGTACAATACAGAATATTGAAGCAAATCCATGGAGAAAAACACCATAACTGATTACATTCAAAATACATAAGTTTAATGCTATACTGTGGATCATGCCAACACCATCTCCAAGACAAGTGATGTGATGGACCTCCTCCATAAAACTATATTATGTATTATTTATTTATTAACTATTTAAACAAAGACCAAGAAAAATAAGCTAAGAAACGAAGACAACTGAATCTATTTGCATGTTTAAAGGTTTGTTCATTCACACTTGGGTCCTGATTTGAGCCCAGTTTAGTCCAGGTGTAGACCTGGTTTAGTCCGTTTCTCGTCCTGGTTTAGTCTGGGTCTAGTCCGGGATTAGTTTCAAATGTTGTCCTAGTTTAGTCCCAATTTTGATGTGTGAATGAATGCCTCACAAGTGACTAAACAGCGCAATAGACAACTCCATTCTCCTTTTCCAATATGTCTGACAGGCAACTAACATGCTAAATACCAGCTGTTTACTACATGACGCCCCATATACCCTCTCACCCTAAGTCAATGGCTGAGGCTCCTTATCTCCTCGCTTGGTTAACTTCACACTTTTGAGCAATGCCGTCACACAGATCCAGCTCATAACCCTCCCAAAACGAGGCCCTTTGTCTTTCACTGCTCCTCTGTCAGGTACATGACTAACTGTCTTATTGTGAGGGTGCCGTGTTTGTTTTTATAAAGCCATAAATCAGCATGAGTGGATTCCTTACACCTGTCTCACACCTTTTTATCCCCCTGTAAACTTTCACCTTCATGTAAAGTTGTTCTGTGTTTGTGGACAGAATAAAGGCAGACAGACCATTTTATGACTAACAAAAGTAAAAAGAGCCTGCAATAACTTGGGAGCTAATATTATGTGCTATATTTTCTCTATAGTTTCAGTGTTCTTATTCATGTAAAACATTCAGCTATAGCACCTTAACATGTCTCTGGGTCCTGGGCCCAGTACCAATGGTAAATAAACTCCACATCAAAACTGGAACTAAACTAGGACTAAATGTGTAACTAATCCTGGGCTAGACCAAGACTAAACTGGGACTAGAACTAGAACAGGACCAAACCAAGTCTCCACCAGGACTAAACTGGGCTCAAATCAGGACACTGCAAGATCAAGTGTCAATGAACAAATACACAAATGTATTCACTTTTGTTTTTTTACTTTTCAACTCCAGTGATATGTCTACAATTTATTCTTCACCACATTTCAATATTTCTTCTCATGGTAATGAGAAGTGACACTCTATTTAAACTAGGGCTGTATGATTGTGGAAAATAATTCTCATTGCGATTATATATCATGATTTATGCTTAAAAATTAGATTTCTGTTCAGGGCGCACATTGTAAACAACTCAACACAGGAGCATTATCATTTGACATAAAACCGACATATGAACTTCTAAGTAAACAGTAGAATCTCATAAATTTCAAGAAGATGTTTGAAGAAGTAAACTACAAGAGCTTTGTATAAATATTTATAGGGCCTTCTATTGTAGAGAACTTGATTTGAAAATTGGGCAATTTTTATTTGATTGCGATAAATGGTAGCTGTAATTAAAACCTGTCCTAACTCTCATCTTCATCTTTCTCCCATGTATGTCCCATCATGCACCTGGCGGAGTCCGCCGCCTGTCTCTCTGTGTGTTTTAACCCGCGGTGTCCCTTTACAGCGACAGGGACGGGGTCACGACCTTTGTCCCGCAGTTCAAACGCATAGCTCCGCCCCTTCCATTGGGCCCATTCAGGACCCTGTCAAAGACTCCTCTCAGAGCTAAATGACAGATCCCTCAACAATAGATGCCGCTAAGTCATTTCTTTGTCTAAAGCATTAAAGCATACCTCGCCTTTCACTCTCTCATCCCTCCTTCCTCCCACTCCAGCTAAGTACGAATATTCAGGCCCTTCACTCCAGGAGAGGCTTCACTTCTCAGACTTTGGCTTCCTGTTATGTAAGAAGCAACAGTTACGCCTGATCACAAAACTGGAAATGAGATATGTTGCCCAAGAAAATATAGACAATAAACGGTATTATTGAGACAAATGTATTTATTGATACTTTGCAGCTAATGTCATCACCATCCTCTGGGGCTGTGTTGCTAACTGTAGGCACTGCTCTGTCTGAAGCTCTGGTACTCTAGTTAGACTTTAATCTGAGTTTGTTGTAACACAATCTGACCATATAGAACTGACTTAACTGAAACTACAACAGACAACAAATGACATCACAATCACACAGGCTCCTGAAAATGTCCATTTTGTATTGTTTCTTGAGAATCTTAAACCTTGTGTGCCTTGTGTAACTGATGGTAACTGATGAACATTCTGCCACAGAGATACATGCAGAACACCCCCAGCATGATGTCACTGCAAAGTATCAGCACTACTACCATAAAAACCCTATGCACCTAATAATATTCTAAATGTACAAAATTGTTTTAAAAAATAGTTGGAATAAATAAATGAGAATCAGAATCAGAATTACTTTTATTCATCCCCGAGGGGAAATTTTCTTTGTTACAGATGCAACCGACCAAGAGCATGTGGATAGAAACAAGTTACAAAAAGTTACAAAAATAAGATAAGATAAATACAATGAGATAAAAGATAAAATAGCTCTCTCTGGGAAATTATTTACATCAGTGACATATTTATGACTATATACATGTGTGATCAGGGAATAGGATAAAAAAGATTGAGTAGTTTGTGATTTAAAGTGCAGCGTTCAACAGTTTGATGGCGACAGGCAGGAAAGATTTCCTGTGTCTCTCAGTGGAGCAGCGCGGCAGCCGCAGCCTATGGCTGAGAGAGCTCCTCTGACTGGCCAGCACCTTGTGGAGGGGGCGGGAGGGAGAGTCCAGAATAGTCCAGATTTTGTCCAGTAGAATGAAATACGTGGCGGCACGGTGGCTGAGTGGCTAGCACTCATGCCTCACAGCAAGAAGGTTGCGGGTTCGATCCCCGGGTCGCCCGGGCCTTTCTGTGTGGAGTTTGCATGTTCTCCCCGTGTCTGGATGGGTTTCCTCCGGGCACTCCGGTTTCCCCCATCAACTCAAAAAACATGCACTGTAGGTGTGAAAGTTGTGTGAGTGAGTGTTGGTGGTGGTCGGAGGGACCGTTGGCGCCGCTTGGCTTGGCAGCCGCGCCTCCGTCAGTCTGCCCCAGGGCAACTGTGGCTACAACAGTAGCTTACCACCACCGGGTATGGAGTGAATGAAGATGCTCTGTAAAAATGCTGTGTAAAGCACTTTGGGGACATGTGTCTGTGTAAAGCGCTATATAAATAAACCTTACCTTACAATAAGATATGTATGAGTCATAGAAGTTATTTATTCAACCTCGTACAGCTCAAGTTATTATAGTACAGAAAAAATAAAAGTTCCCCACTAGTACAAAGATAATATGACTCTAGATATCTTACTAAAATGATGTAGAATCAAGTTAGTGCAACCTGTCATTCACGCAGGAGTGATCCAAAGGTTTCAGATTCTTGAAACGGAAAGTCTCACAAACACTATCCAGATGATTTCCTTTGAAACCTTTCCTACCAATATGTCAAAATGTCAACAGGAGTTGTTTCCAGTCGTCATTCGATATCAATACAGACTTTACAACCAGAGGACTTTAAAAAACTGGCATATTGGCATTGGAATGGCCACTATGGAAACAACCACCGCTATGTTAACTAATGAAGTAAACTGAAGTAGAAGTAGACTGACTGAAGACGTTACCTTTACAAAGCGTGCACTTCGTTTGGTTGGACGACATGGTTGTACAAATGTGTCATTCATTCACTAAAGACACTTAGATGTGGTGGGAGAAAACTGCGAGAGAAAACTGAACAAAACTTGACTGCACTGCTCTCTTAAAGGTTTGTAAGTTAAAAAAAAATGTCATGAGGGAGTTTGTAGTACATTTTAATAACATAATTTGAGAAAAAAATAATCAAAATTAGCCCAAAAATATGAGCAGAGCTTCTCGGCCATTGGTGGTTCTGGATTCTAAACAATCAGCCATAAAGAAAACTATACTGGTCAAACTCTACTTATTACAGGTGTATTATTGCTAAAATAATACTTTGGAAAAGCAAGCATTCTTACTGTGGGTAGGCTCGTCTCTCCACGGATCTGACCTGTTATAGGCCTGGTGGCATAACTTGCTTATTGCCATGGTGATATAAACATTGCTGTTGTTTGTTTGGTTGTTTGTATGGTAAGTTCACAAATATCCAGCTAGTGACTATACCAGAGATCACGGAAGCCACTTTGAAACATTTTATATTTCACAGTGCCATCCAAAACTATTTATCTCCAGACAGACAATACTGCTGTGGTTTTTGAAAAGTCTCATTCCTGTTCCAACATGGCAGCCCTCACCCTTCTCCGTGCCAATACAGATTTCCACACCATCCAACTCTTCAGAACTCTACCCCAAACTGATGACTTTTTCAGCCCTGACCTTTCACTGAAGTCTCATATAGTGTTGTTTATTCACTGTGTCTGGATCAGTGGAGATGCGCAGTGCTCTTGGCTAGCGTCTTATCAGTCATTAGCCTATAGCACACAAACTTAAAAGACAGCTGTTTACCAGAGGGTACAGTGACCTCTTTCTAGGTTTGAATTCTTTGTGAGGTTTTTCCCACATGGTGCAATAATCCTGGAGTTACACTGGAAAATTTGTCATTATTTCCTGGATTTTGATTCAGTTTGCAGTGCCTCCTTTCATATTGGGTGGTCTCGTAGAACGTTTGGTGCAAAGATGGAAGCATTTGATGTGTCTATAGATTTATACCATAGCTAATTTGCAAGGAACATATTATATTTCAAGCCTGTTTGTAGTTATTACATTTGCTTTTATTTTTCCTAAACCTGGGTGTGGAGAAAAAGTAATATTCCAGTTATTTTCCATCATCAAGGCACTGGTTAAAAAATAATAGGAAATGGATGTAATAAACCTGTAAGGAGAAATTTCTTGTCCCTCAATGTTGTGATTCCAATAACTCCTATTCACTTGGGTTTTAGAATCAGAAAGTCTTAAAAAACTACAAAATAAAGTCATCCTCACTCAGTATCAGGGGTGGAACATAGCAAAGTAGGAAAAAAAAGTAGATTTTTACATGTGATACTTTTATGTAGTTATTTGTACTTTTACTTAAGTAACAAAATAGTGGAATACTTTGTCCCCCACTGGTCAGTATTAGTGCCGTTACTGTTTCTCTTGATCTACTCTGTAATAAAACAATAAATAGAGTTGTAGCTGGCCTTTATCACGCCTCTGTCCCAAACTTCTGCTGCAGCTTCACAGCGGAAACAGGCCAACAAACAGGGCACACCCGGGCGTTCCCTTCCACCAGGCTCTCCCCTGATAAATACTTCTGCTGTACGAGTCACGTGGTCCTGGGGTTTGTTTTATTGTCCAGGGCATAAGTACTTTATTTCATTATTTCTGTGTTGTGTGTTGTACTAAATATTTCCACAAAAGTAAATAAACTTCATACTCCAGCGTCATGGTTGAAGGAAAATAAAAACTTGCCAACAGAAAGCTTTGAGCATATCATGCACATTCAAAGGCTGGCTCAAATATGAAAATGCATGTAACGTTTCTGGTGGGCGGTGCTTGTCTCCATGGCAATATTATTGCTTTTCCTAAATGTTCCACAGTATAACATTAACCTCATGTGTTTTCATTTTTCATTCTGAACTCTTCTCTTCCCTCTAATTCTCTCTAATTTAATGTCTCTCTGTATTTTAAAATTATTATTATGATTATTTATGTTTTGATTTGTTTGTATTGTGATTTTAATGTATTTCTTATTTTGTAAAGCACTTTGAATAACTTTATGTACGAATTGTGCTATACAAATAAACTTGCCTTGCCTTGCCATGTATTTAGTTTCAGGTTTTCATTGACCAAGAATACCTTGAAATGAAATGAAATATGAGAAGAATACAGTGGCGCACTTCCTATATTACTACATGACATCAAAAGTTGGAACAGAGTGTTTTCTGTTTTGCAGAAGAACTCAGCCTAAATATGAAGGTATTGTGGGTTAAACATGAGTGAATGAAAGAAAACACAACTCCAGGTATGTTTTTGATGAGGAAACATTATAACAGAGATCAGTAAATTGATGGGGCCCATTAAGTTTACCACATGCCATAAGTATCACCAACTTTTCTATACAATTATTTTGTATTTTTGGATGTCTACTAACGTTACTTCCTGTACATATCCTTTTTATGGCCCATAGACCTCCTTGAAGTCAACAATTTTACCATTAATGATCTCCAAACATACACATTTCAATAGATTCCTTAACACTCTATACACCACAGTATCCACCAACACACTATCCCATTCAGACTGAAGCAGGCTTACTCTCTTGTTGACCGAGTCTTGGCCCTTTCCCAGCTCCACTTCATCTCTCCATCCGGTTTTGCGTATTTTGCTAATTAGGGCAGTAAACAAATCGCCTTAAATATGCTAATGTTAATGTGGGAAAAGAGGGCCACTCCACCCCCAGCCTTTGTACACTAATTGCCTTATACTTCCCAGAGTGCACTGCGACGTAAAACCCGTCTTTAGATAAATTGTTTAGATAATTTCACAGAATATTGTCTCTCAGCTCAAAATAGTACCTCACTGGGGCCGCTGTAGCAATAAAGAAGAAATGTAGCAAGATTGTATTGTTTTGGGCTTGCTATTAAACCTCTTATAAATCTGTACAGTTACGACCGGGACACTTATTTCCATAAAAGGCTGGGGACATAAAGCCCTTTGAAGAACAGAGAATTATCAAGTTTATGTTGTCCCCACGGAGCGCGGTGTAACTTTTTCTGGTGTAGGGATGTAATTCCTTTGCCTGAAATGTTTCACAGTATGGCATTAAACATATGTCTCCACCAGGTTAAGTTTCAGGTTGGATCTGTGCAAAGGTAATCACACCCACAGTAAGGATTCATGTTTTTTGAGCAATAAAAGCATGTATAAATGAACATGACTAAGATGCTTAATGCTATATTGTGGAACATTCCAGGCCAGACAAAAACATCATGGAGAAAAGCCCTCCACCAGTTACCAAGTGTACTTTTAATGAAGACAGTCCTGGATTTTGTTAAATAAGAGAGGCAGAATAAGATGTTGTATACATTTACGATATGGTGCTGTAACATTTTACCAATATTGAGATATGGCCATATTCAAAGGTTTTCTGTTATTGCAACTCTGCTCAAACATAGACACAAGTTATTTAGACTCTAGACTATATAACTCACCCACCCCTGATCTGTTCTCATCTAGACCTGTCACGGTAACAAATTTTGAAGTGCAAATTATTGCTGAAGATGATAAATGATTATATTGAAACTAGTTTATGCCACATAATAACCCTAAAGCAGGATTATCCCACGAAAACTATTCTAAAAGCATAATATGGCAAAAAAAAGGATGAATAAATAAGTTATTTTTCAACCCTTTTAGCTCAAAAAACTCGTACAAAGAAAAAGCACCACAATAAATACTGACACCCTAAAATGATGGTTTTATCTAACATATACTAACATATATTGAGTAATAAGTCAATATAGTAATGACGTGACAGGCCTAGTCATTTTGCTCTGATTGACATTCAGATTTAACCAATGACAGTTAAGAGTTAAGAGTGTGATCAAGGCAAAAAAAATGTTTTATCATAGAGGCCATGCACGGCCAGTTTCCCAGTACACATAAGAAATAAGCAGAAAATGTGATTATATTTGTCAATACAGGTTTCTCGTTCACTCACTATTTAGGAATTTGAAAATGTGGTCTAGCATCAGGACTGAGGGGCTAAAGTAAATGCAAGTATCAGGGACAGAGTAGGTTTATCTTTGCGAGTTGCCTAAACAATCAGCTACAGTTTACACAGTGGTTTAAGGCTGGAGGGGTCCAGGACAGGGACGTCAGGGAGTGTGTAAAAATGTGTTTAAAGACAGAAGAGACTGGAGGCGCCAATGCAACAATGACAGGCTCAGACAATATACTATGGGTCATATAGTTTATAAGAAAGGCTATAAATTCAGGTGACTAGACCCTGGCCGCTAAAAGACCCCCAGAGTGACTTCATGCAGAGACAGACTATTCCACACGGTCACACAATGAAATATGCATTCTCACAAATCCCATTCCCTATAATTTGCAATTTTTCCAGTCTAAGTTACATTCAGAAAGGCTATGAAAAAGAAATAACTTAATCAGGTATAGTTCACAATGACCTTTGTATAACTGCATTTGTGTAGGGTCCTTTTCTGCACACTAAATATAAGAAAGCAGGTGACACAAGAAACTAACAATCAAATGAAGCATGCAAAACTATGTGTATACGTTTATCCCATTTAAGAAATCAACATGGAATTGGAGGGTCAGCTATCTGCTTCTCTCCATGGTGATATTATTGCTTTGCCTGGGATGTTCCATAGTATAGCATTAAACAAATACATCTTGTATTTATTCAATCATAAGTGTTTTATTTGTCAAAATACCTGTGATTAAACTCAAAAACGTGTATTATTTCTGTGAGCAGGTCCACTTGTTTTCTACTTTATTTTATTCTATTATATTTGTTGCATGTTTAGTGTTGTCTACATTCTGCTCCATGTACCGCAGCAATTTCCTAATGTTGTTCACTCATATGGCAATAAAAACCTTTCTGATTCTGATTCTGATTCTGATTCTGATCTGACCTGGTGATGTGGCATACTTGTCTCTATGGAGACAGTTAAATAAAATGCCATACTGTTGAACATTCTAGGAAAAAACAACGGAGGTGGCGGACCCCCTACCAGAAAAGTTACACAGTACAACTTTAAAGTATACAAAACATATTTTAGTCATATTACATAAATCAATCTCGATTTTTGAGTCAATTTAATTCTGTTTTTTTAAACAAATTTAAAAGCTTTTCAATATGAATTTCCTGACTATAAACATTAGTCTTTAAGTAACAGTCATTAAACAAAACTCTGCTCCAAACCACATACTTTTATTGACAGTGAATTAGCTGTAACCCTCTAGATTAAATAGACCTCAGTATCATGGACAATTAGTAATGACTGAATCTCTAGCTCAATACAAATTTGATTAAGTGCACAGCCTTAAAATAAAGCACATCCCCAGTAGCTTCCAAATCTCTCAAACAGACACACTAATGATAAAAAGTGCAGTTCCTTCAGCCTCATTAATAAGTCAATTACCCAACCATCAAAGTCTCTGCTCCCTGTGACTGTCCAAGCCCAAAGGAACCACAACAAACCCATAAGCTTAAGTTTCCAAACATCTCACCTTTAATTCTCTCTGTATCTGTCCACAGCTGAGTGACCGGTCAGCCAGTGCACGGGGCAGACATTTTGGCAGGAGATGTGTCATAGAGCTCTGCATGAACCCAGTCTAAAGCCCCGAGCGCGTCCCACAGACTTTACCACTTATGGAATACTTCACACATCTGTCAAAACAGATCAATGGGGTTCAAACACATGTCACAGGGGCACGCTGCTGCTACGGGCCAAAGAACTCCCCCCAAAATATTTAGGCGATGTGGAGCGGCTGAATTTTAGCTATTTAAAGGGTCTATATTACGCACTTTTCTGATCTGTTATCATGGTGCTTCCTCATCAAAAAAATACCTGGAGTTGTGCACACATTTAACACACAAACCCTGCATATTTAGGCTCCAATTCACTTTGTATTGAAAAAACTATTATTTTTATTTAGCCGTTTTGTCCATAAATCAGTTTCTATTCCTAATATGAAACTCACCTCCAAATTTGCCCCACTAACTGCTAGCCTCTTGAGCTTCACTTCACTGGAGCTGAATGCTATGGGTGACGTCACACTCACTTAGTCCACTTCTTTGTACAGTCTATGGTTGTAACACCAGAAAAGCTGTTAACTTGAAAACTTTTGACAATAACAGCTACATCATCTGCTAATAGTTGTCTGCACACTTTGGAGAAGCACACAGCAGCAGTGGAAAATATGTAGAGTACCAGAGTCATAAATTGGATCATAAAGAGGTGAGAGGAGCTGACGATTGATCTTTTGGTTTGGACTTATTGAGTGCTTCCATTCCTGGCTCAAAAAGTATAAAATATGTGTTTGTGTGCGGTGAGGGGTGAAGGAGGAGGGGGCCATGTGGACTCCTTCACAGCCTACTGCTCTGAGTCGCCGTGGCATCCCAGGATCTACACGTCAACTTAAGTTTGTTATCATTCAGAGGGATTAGGGACAGCTGTTATCTGTTTTTACAACATCATGTAGAGACCTTTAGTCCAAGTGTCCAAAATATGAGCTTAAGTGCACACAAAGGGAGTAGTAATGTTTATGGTAATCCTGTTTTTTATCATATCCTAGCACAACGAATTGTGATTTAAAAGTGCCCTATATTTTTCCGGTGAAGGGTCTAGTATCTGCTTGTCTCCATGGAGATGTGTTTATTATGCATGGAATTTTCCACAGTATGGCATTAAAGTGATCTATTTTGCATTGATTCAAATAGACATATTTTTATTGCTCAAGAAATACCTTGGAAAACATCAGTTCTAACAGTGAGTGGGGTCGCCTCTCCACAGATCTGACATGTAACTTGGCGAGCTAGTTGGAATTTTCTTTCAGGCAATGTGGGGCAGGTGGAGTTTATTTAAAATCCATTTAGTCTTTTCACAGGATTAAAGTCTTGATTTGACTGGTCCCTACTGCCTCTGTAATAGCCTGTCAGCACACTTTTTGGAGCACAGGAGCAGTAGAGACTAAACTATGCAGAGTCATAAAATGGACCATAAAGAGCAAAGAGAAATTGACAATATTTTGATCTTGACTGAAGCTTTGATGTGTGCTTCCATTCCTGACTCAATAGGGTATGGCATTTAAAGAGTACTTTTGGTTTTTTGTCAGCTATTGATTTAGTCTGAATCTGCTGAGTGCTCTTACAGTAATGTGCCAAGTAACCAAGTTATTATTATGTTAAGGTTAGATTGTCCAATAATACTGATGACTGCACTGCAGCTGGAAGATGGGATTCTAATATTTTGAACTGTGATAAAAGTCAATATATTATAATACAATGTCAGTTGTATCTCCAGCTAAAATGGCTGAGTTTGGGAGGAGTATGTGTGAAACAATGGTCAAAACAAGCAGTGAAAGAATCAGGAACAGGCTGTCATCCTTGGGAGTGGTACTGAATGTCGCATGTGGAAGGATTCTGTCAACTCAAAACTCATGTCTGCAGCATCAGAAGCAAAAAGCAATGTGGGAAATGTACATTCTGCAATGCAGAGATGAGTTAAAGATGTTCTGTGTAACTTTTCTAGTCTCCATGAAGGTACTTGCTTTGTCTGGAATGTTCCTGACAACCTAGCATTTACTATTGTTATTGTTTTATTGCTCTAAAATACCTTGAAAAGCATACGTTCTCACTGTGAGAGAGACCGCCTCTCCGCAGACTTGAACTGTAACTTGGTCTAGTGGTTCCACTTGTTTGTCTCAGTGGATACTGATATGTTTAATGCCATACTGTGGAACAATAAGCCAAAAAATAAAGACAATAACATCCCATACAAGCAGGTGAGTAGATGGCTGAGAAGTAGAAAAGTTACACAGTACACCTTTAAACAGTAGATGCACAGTTTTTGGGCAAAAAAGAAGGTTGGTTGAAGGTTGAAGCTATAGCCAGTTTTTTAAGATATACAGTAAGATATGCAGTACAGTACACATTTTTAAGATATACAGTAGCACTTATTTGAAATATTCTCTTTGTACAATTTCTGGATAATGTTATTTTATGTCTTTTAATCTCTTTTCTGGCCAAGAATTTCCTTTGGGATTAATAAAGTCATTTTGTTTAATCTCAGTAGTCTCCTGACTGAAAATCCTCGTTGATATTAATTTCTTCTTCCATATTTTGATCTAATTGTGTTGAATGAGTCTGTCACAGCAGAGCGTTCACTATCTAATCTCATTCAGGCACTTCCAGCACTGTCTGCTTCCACTCCCCATGTTTTCACTTCTGAATTTCCTCCTGTCCATTCTTCATCCTCTCCTCCTCCACAGTCTGCCTCCCACTCCTCTGTCTGTAACTCTTTCTCTCCTACACCTCTCTCTATATATCTCTCTGTCTATCACTCCTCTTGCTCTCTTTTTCTCTATCAGTCATCTCTGCTCCACCCCATCACTCCTCTGTCTCTCTCTTTACTCTTCCTTTTTCACATCTTTGTTGCTCTCTCTATCTCTCTTTATCCTACATTCTTTCTCCCCCTCGCTGCTTGATTTTTCCCCACTCTCTCTCTCATTCTCATCTTCTTCTTCTCCACCCTCTCTCTCACTCTCACCCACGCACTTCTACCTCTCCTACCTCTCATCTAATTCTGTCTTCCTTCCTCTCATCCTCCTCTCTCTATCTCTGCTTGGCTCCCCACTCCTGTAATTACCCCCTCTCTCTCATTCCTTTTTTCTCTCTCTACCTTATTCCCTCAATCCCTCTCTCTCCCTTACTCAGTGACTCCCATCTCCCTCTCTCTTCTCTCTCTCTATATCTCTTACATACTTCTGTCTCTCTTTCTTTCTCTCTCATCTACTTATCTCACTCTCTCCCTCAGGTACTTGTCTCTCTCTCACTCTCTCTTTCACTCCCATCTCTTTAGCTCTCTCCCTTCCTCACTTTTTTCCCCTCTCTCTCTGTCTCCCCCTCTCTCTGTCCCCACAGTAGCGTCTGGCTCACATCAGAGGACTTAACCATCCATATCTGAGCTCTGTCGTGTCCAGTAGCAGCAGACGATGTTGAGTGAATGATGATAGACGAGAATACTGCAGTACAGTAGCTTCAGCCCCACTCTAAAGCAGCCTTTTCCCATAGATTTTATTATAGGCTAATAGGCAGAACCCATGCAGTGGTGCACGCTCTCACATACCACACACGAGATAAGCTCTTTTACCCACTAAGAACGTCTGGATCAACTCATGGACCGCAACGCTAATGAATGAGGAATAACACCGATAAGAACATTTTTACATGTCACTTTGGATGAATATGGCTGATCTGCACCTATGACGTTATCGTGTTGCCTAGAATGTTCCACAGTTTGGTATTAGATTATCGACATAGAGACAAGCAAGTGATGTCACCAGGTCAAGTGTACATGTGTTAGATCTGTGGAGTGGCGACCCCTGTTCCCACAGACAACACATGCTTTTCAGGGAAGCGTTGCACCTATGATGTTATTGTGTTGCCTAGAATGTTCTACAGTTTAGAATTTGATTATAACCATGGAGACAAGCAAGTGATGTCAAGTCAAATATACATTTTTCAGATCTGTGGAGTGGCGACCCCTGTTCTTACAGTAAAATGTAATGTGTTTTTCACAAAATATTTCAGCAATAAAGACTCAAATTGTATAAATGCAAGAAAGATGGGTTTAATGGCACACTGTGGAACATTCTAGGAAAGCATTAACGTCTCCTTGGAAACCAGAAGGTGCCATAGTCAAATCTCAAATTTACTTTAAAATGATTTATATAGCCTCTTAAAGTTATTCAGAGCAGAGTTAAATCATTAACTACTCTGCTTTTTTTCAAGTTCAAGTCATTTTACTGGATATTACTGAATGGACAACTGCACTAATCTGAGATGGCGTTAAACTGAGTTGGTGGATGGCAAGGTAGTTATTGGTAGCTTCTGTATTAACATAAAGGAAAATTACAGATTCCAATTCCAGAAAAGGTAAATTCCTCAATGCTCTGTAAAGAAGGTTGTAAAGTAAAAGTATGTCTCTATTAGTATTATAACATATAATACTAGGACCCACACTATTACAATAATGATTTAGTTGTGCAGATATGGAGTAGTAAAATGAGGCTTAAGTGAATATATTCAGGGCAGGCCAGATGTTAACCAGTAAACTTTCTTTTTCATTTAGCTGTGTGCTGTGCTGTGCTATGCTGTGCGCACGTGTGTGTGTGTGTGTGTGTGTGGGGTGGTGGTTAGGGGTCATCCAGAGTGGTCCCTCAGGCTATGACTCAATTACATGCTAATAACACAGTCAGGGGCAGCAGAGCCACAGTAAAAACATACATGTGTTAGCTTAAACACAATATTAGCAGCTAGTCCACCACCACGATGTTTTGATTCACCGCGACTTCTAATTAAACTCTGATGCAAATGACTTCCTGGCTTTTTCATGATCTTCAAAGTGGTGTTTATTTAATTGAGTACATGTGTTTGGTTATGATAGTTACTGTAAATTTTTTATTCATTAAAATAAATGTGATCTACTTATATGGTTATGTTCACTTAATCTGGTAGTTGACTATTCAGCAATTATTTTTTGGCAATAATTATAACTATAATTTCTATTGTAGATTGAGATTTTTAATCTTCATCTAAGTAGGCTGGAGGGTAAAATATGAGACTTATGAAATTTATAAGGTGGAGAATTGCTTGTCTCCATGGAGATGTAACTTCTTTGCCTGGAATGTTCCACAGTAGGGCATTAAACATATCTCCGTTGCATATGTTCAATTACAGGTGTTTTATAGCTCAAACATATCTTCAAGACTCATTCTTACCATGTGCAGGCTTTCTTCTCCCTAGATTTGACCATTAACGTGTCTCCATTGTGATTACCATGTTTATTTCCATACTGTAGAATAATCACAGCAAACCAGTAATGTCTCCATGGAGACAAGCTGGTAGATCCACTACCCTCCACTAGTAAAAGGTACACAGTGAATCATTATAGAAAATATGTTTTTTGTTGCTTGTACTAGACTTTTACACCGAACTGTGACAAAAGCAATTAATTAGCAGTTTGTCTACATCTTTGGTTAACAGCTGTTATTAAAAATGTGTCTTAAAATTTATAGTAACTTTTTTGAATGCCAAGCTCAGCCTTTCCTTGGAAATAGCCCAGGTCCTTCAGGTATTATGACACTGAACACACTTATTCCATATGGCATGTTTTCCAGTGCTGGTGAAATGATTTTTGGGTTGCTTAAAAGCAGATGGCAGAGCAGCTAAGGAGTCCAGGCCCCACATAGTTCTTGGGTAAGGGCCCTATAACAGTAAATATGTGTAATCCCTGAAAGCCTCTCTCTTGAACTGGGGCCCCTGAGTCATCCACACTCACCACTCATTCATAAGAACTTATCATTTCCTGTACTCTGTCAACTTTTACTCAGACTTCTGCAGAACATTAGCTGCTATTATCATCCTTTACCACTACTACACTGTAAAAATGAACTGTGACTCACATCAAACCTTTACAAGTGGCCTTCAGGGAGTTAAAATACCATATAATATCCAGTACTACAGACTAAATCATTCATTACAAATACAGGCTAAATCAGCTGGAACATGAAGATGGAGATGTTATTGCTTTGCCTCGAATCATTATGGTATTAAACTGATCTATCTCCATCACCACTAGATCATGTTTTTTAAGGTATTTCTGGGCAATAAAAACACTTGTAATTGAATAAATGCCAGATAGATATGTTTAATGCCATACTGTGAAATATTCCAGGCAAAGCAATAATAATAGAAAATGGTAGACCAGAAAAGTTACATAGAATAGCTTTACTTTCAGACTAAAAAGGCATTAAAACTTAAATTACTATTAGAACGTGAACTTCTGACTCCACCACACCACCTTAAAGAAGCCAGTGGACCACAGGTTGAGACTCTTTGAGACTTCTGAACAGGTAGTGCATTATGTAGCTTGGACTATGGTGAATGTGGAGATGCCTTGTTATTAGACCTGAGTGGAGGCTCAGTTAACTATATGCAGCTGCAGTCCATTTGTAAACTGACAGGGGCTAGCACACATTAGCCACTGTAGAACAACACTGAGGCGAGCAGGAGTTAGCATAAACACCACCACATCCTTCTCCACGGAGATCAGTCACGGGGCAACCCAGTTACCACAATGGGAGGCTATAACATGAACCTAGGCTAGGATACTGTAAATGAGTCATTCTTAACATCACGCCAATGTAACTGAAAAGGACCTAGACAAATCAGGTCTGAATCATGGCTAAACTAGATCTAAACAAGGTCTAAACTAGGTCTAAATGAGGAGCAAACAGGGCTACACTATGACTGAATGTGAGTGAAAAAAGTCAGGTCACCAGAACTAATTACTTTAAAAAGATGATGCAAGAAACATGGAAATTTAAAAAATATATATAGTTCTAGGGAAAAAAACATTGCGCTATGGCCAATCCTTACCACAGATTGAGAAACTCTGATGTCATTCACTAGGACCAAGGAGGTCTATATTAGGCAAACAAGCAATGGTCAGTTCTGTTCATCCACATTTTACAAATGAATTATTTAACGGTAGTTTATATGATATATCTATCCATACAGTTTATGTGCATGCCAGCAACTTAAACCATAACGCAAGAAGCACTTGTCTATTACAGCTGCAATATTTTATTCATTAACATTTATGCACAGGAAACTGTAAATGAAGAACAATGGTAAAATTGTAGTATTCTTTATAAATTATGTGGATGATAACGTACTGTAGACTAACTTGGCCTTTTAGAGACTAATGTTAATAAATATTGATCTGGGATGAACTACTTCAACCATCCAAGCGCTCCCTGCTTGGCATTTCTCAATAATGACCCCCTCAAAACCCACCGTGACCCTCTGTGAGCCTCCAGACCATCAGACCAGGTCAGCTGTGTTACGACCCCACTTCATAAAAACTCAAATGATTCATAACACGTTTAACTCCCAATAAAAACAATGCAATTTACTTTAAAATTAAAAGCACACACCACTAAGAATAACGCGTCCCTCTGCGTAAACACTCCACACGTGCGCTCTCCGTGTGTGCGTGCTGTCCTCGTGCGTGCGTGCGTGCGACGTTACCTGTGGCGACTCGCGGCACGCTGTCCAGTTTGGTAGCTTTGCACTCCGGTGTCGGTGTATCCCAGACCCCAGCACACCCGGGCGAACGCGAGGACCAACAGGTAAAGGAACTTCTCCATCCTCACGTGGACTCTCCGATCTCTTCTCAAATTAACTTTTCATTTGGTCCGAAATAAATGAAGTATTCCAAAAACAGTGAAAATAAGATCCTGATGGGGTTACGTCAAGTGCATGCCGGACATAAAAGTGCAATGGACGCGATGAGACGTGATGTGCGCACTTCGAGGACTGTTACGGGAGTGAAGCAGGAGCTGGAAAGTTTTCTGTCAGAGTGAAAGAAGCCCATGCCCAACCAAGCCCCCCTGCGCGCGCCCCCTCCTCCGTGTACGTAAGTGTGCGTGCGTGCGTGCGTGCGTGTGTGTGTGTGTGTGTGTGGGTGGGTGGATGTGTGTGTGTTTGTGTGTGTGTGTGTGTGTGCGTGTGCGTGTGTGTGTTGCTCTCAGCTTCAGCCCCATTCAAATGAAAGCTGGTTGGCAGTGTAACCTATTGTTGAGTTGCCAGAGTAATTTTAGCAAAATCACTGTCCAAAACGTAATACTTAAATGGCATAAAAAAGTGGAGTTTCTTTTAAAAATATGTGAATCAAGAACAGAATGGAAAACAAGAAAAATACCGAAAGGTTTGTTTTCAAAATGATTAAGTTGAAGTATGAACAAAATGCAATGCTGCCCTGATTTTGACATGCACAGGATGTTTTGGGAGTCATAACCAAATAAGAAGTCTGCCAAAACTATGGATGCTATTCAAGAGGAAAGAGGATACAGGAAAATAAACCACAGGAGATAGAGAAGGAATGAATGTGAATGCAGACCCAAGTATAATACCTAATACCTGATTTCATGCCCATAGTTAAAGGGCCCATATAACCCTGTTTTCTGATCTATGTTATAATGCTGTTTCATCATCACAAACATACCTGGAGTTGTGTTTTGTCTCATTCACACATTTAACACACAAATCTTGCTTATTTATGCTGTGTTCTTCTCTCAAACAGAGAACACTTTGTTCCACCTTGTGATGTCATGCTAATATAGGTAGTGCTTCACTGTGTTTTTAAACTTCATACACCTTCACTAGAATCATTTAGGTGATTTCAGCCTGGGAATTGCCAATACTAAACTAAAGGTAAAACGGAGCGGTTAACTTGAAAACTACCACTAGTAGCTGATATCACAAGGTGGAACAGAGCATTTTGAGCTTTGGAGATGTAAACAGACCAATAAAGGCATACTCAAATATGTGAGAATGAAACACAAACACCTCTAGGTATGTTTTTGAGGAGGCAACAACACTGTAACGTGACTTAAAGCTGGCAAAAGTAAATTTTGCATAATATAATGCCTTTAACTGTTAAAAGTTCACAGTAAAAGGTGCATTGTTATTTTCTGTTGGAGGCTTGTATTCCGCAGTATGGCTTTAAAGATATCCATCTTGTCTATTCAGTTACAAATTATTAAAAAAACAATACATTATAAAAGATGTTCATATGTGAAATGATCGCCTCTTCACAGATCTGACCTGTAGTTTGGCCTGGTTGCTTCAGTTGCTTGTTCCCATGAGATAAATAACTTTAATGTCATTATGTGTAACATTCACAGGGAAGAAACATTGCTCCAGAAATATTACACAATAGAAGTAAGTTCCATGTCATCTGTCAACCAGGTGTTTCTCTGCATTAAAAGTTAGGAAAAAAATACTCACTGTGCTTTTTACACTGTATTATGAAATACAGTTGCAAGAATTCCCACCACTCAGTAATAGCTTAAAGGTGCAGGGTGTCACCTGCTTGTTTCTATGGCATTAAACAGTTCTATCTCACATTTATTCAATTATTAGGAGGTTTATTAGGAGGTTTTATAGCTCAAAATACCTAGAAAAACAGGCATTCTGACTGGGAGCGGGGTTGCCTCTCCACAGATCTGACCTGTACCTTGGTCTGATTTGGTCTCCATGAAGTTAGAAATGTTTTAAAAAAGCAATGACATCTATATGGAGAAAAGCATCTGACGGATCATCCATTAAAATGTTACATAATGCACCTTTAAACACTGAAAATACATCAGTCAGACCCACAATTACAGAAAGAAGTCAGTTAGAGAAGCGGTTTAAAGTCTGACACAACTAAGAACAGTGAGAGGTTTTGTCAAATATGCACTCTTTTTTTTACAAGTATTTTGTTCACACGTGTTACTTTCACTGGCCTTTTCTCAGTGTGATTTCTCATATAATGTGCAGTCTCTCTTATGTGGGCACATTACAACACAATGTCTACGACTCCATCAAATCTAAATGCTCCCACCTGCTCAGCTCAACAATCCCTAAACTTTACCGTGCAAATAAAGCGAGCAGATATTTGTGATCAATTCAAATTTGCCAATCAAGATTCACTTTATCAACACAAGAGCATGGGAAACATGGGACAGAGCAGCTGGTACACTGGCCAGTTCTGAGCCAACAGATTCAGCTTCAACTGAACTTTCTTGGATGGGAGGCCAAACATCTTAATTTCGTATCTATTTTGGGTGCTGCCTGCTTGTCTACATGGAGATATCATTGCTTTGTGTGGAATATTCCACTTTATGGCAGTATTTAACATTTATTTTGTGTAGTTATCAAGTTATTTATGGTTAAAAACACTTATTCTTAGATGGTGGCGTCACCTGTTTGGAATATTGTAAACAAACATGACCATGGAGGTGGAGTATTTTCCCCCTTAAAGCACCTTTAATGCAGTTACAAATGTTGAATTGAGTTTGATATGGAGCACAATAAAATTACTGAGGGATTCCATGGACATTATAATACAAGAAATATTTTATGTTTGCGACGTCAAATTTAAGCCTAAAACTTGTAATTGTAATTTTGATTCACTGTAAATTTCTCATTCATCTTATTTGAAACCAAAGCAGCGCCATCGTCTTCCCCTGCCCCACGTCTTGCACAAACATCCGCTGCGATAAGAGCCTGGCTTAATGACTATAATGGTTTAGAAATGGGGTCTCTGGAGTCCCACCTCCGCGACAGACGGAGAGCCGGGACCGTGCTGTATTTATTTGCACATGTGATAGGGAAGGGACATTATCACTGTGACCTAAACACTAGCGTGCCATTAGTGTGGAGGTTTCACATTATGGAGGTAAAATACAAGTGCAGTAATGGCTCTTTATAAGGTTTATAAGGTTTCTTGGTTTGTGACACACTTCCAAAGAATTAACAACTCTCCGTGTTTGTTTCCCTGGAAATAAAGGTACACCACCTCGTTATTGGATTTTATAGTCTTCTACAAAAACATTTTTATAACCCCTTAAATACTGTACACATCTATACACTAGGTTATATTCATAATTCATTACATTGCATTATTTTTACATTCAAAGTAGTTTCACATCACTTTAATTAATAAAAGTAAGTTGCAAAGTAGACACAGTTGCCCTAGAGTGGACTGATGAGGAGTAGTGTTTCATTAAAGGTGCATGCTGTAGCTTTCCTGGTGGGATGTTTCCATGGAGAAATGATTGCCTTATGCTCCACTGTACAGTGTAATCCTTATCTCTTGCATTCATTTTGTTACAGGTGATTTTGTTGTTCCCCAGTACCTTGAAAAACATGCATTCTACTGTGAACACGGTCGCCTTTCCATAGATCTGACTTGTAACTTCCCAACACAAGTGGCAACACCTGCTTCCGTCCAAGGAGCAAGCTTAGTTTAATGTGGCATTGCGGAACTTTCCAGAAAAGCTTCACCCTGAACCTTTATTACATGATTGATCTGATTTATAATGTTTTTTCCTCGTCACAAACATACCTGGAGTTGTATTTTTTTTCATTCACACATGTTTAATATACAAACCCTCCATATTTAGACTGAGTTCTGAGTTCTTCTCTCAAATAGAAAACACCTTGTTCCACCTTGTGATGTTATGTGGTAAAAAGTGTTTTTAAAATCCATAAATCTTCACTCGATTCATTTGGATAATTTCAGACCTGGAATTGCTAATCTCTACTGAACTAAATATAAAGGTACTTGAATACTACTGCTTCATGACATCACAAGGTGGAACAGAGCATTTTAAGTTTTGGAGATGTAGACAGACTAATAATAAAGGATTACGCAAACATGTGAATGAAACAAAACACAACTCCAGGTATATTTTTGACGAGGTAACAACATTATAACATGATTTAACGCTCACAAGAGTCCATTTTGCATAATAGAAGAGCAACAGTATCACCTATGGCCCAGTGGCAGCAGCTATGGTCTTCTTCCTGAGCATTAGAGACTGTTATTGCAGCCAATAATCAAGGAAGGAAGTGGTTATAGAGAGAAAGAGAGAACATAAAATCTATCCACTGAAAGAGATACATTGTCCCACCCTGCAGACAGACTTGGTTAGGGAGGCTCAGATCTGGTATTTCCTGGGCCTTCCTCGGGCACCTGTTGCTTCTCTGAGCCAGGAGGATCTTGTTGTTTTTTGAAATTTCCGGAATAACTTCCCAAATTATTCCTCTTTTTTTGGACACCGAACACAGCTGATGCCATGTGAGTAAAGCATTGACTAGAACAGACCCTGGAAAATGTCTCTGGGGTTTTATCAGTTGTTTCCCGGTTCCTGGTTTAAACTGTATTTCTCTCTATGGCATGTAGCTCAAATGTTCTTTTCTGTTTTATTTACAAATGTAGGCTATGTTAGAAAAAAAACAACTTAAAAGTGCACTGCATCACTTTTCACTTTGGGGGTCTGCTACCATGGGGATGCTATTGCCTTGCCTGTAATATTCCACAGTATGGTTTTAAACTTATATAAGATCCATTTATTCAATTAAGGGTGTTTTTATTGCTCAAAAATACCTTTAAAAACATGCGTGCGTGAGTGGGGGTCACTTCTTCAAAGATCTCCCCTGTAAAGTGACCTGCTTGTTTCAAGGGAGACTAAAACATTTAATGACATACTTTGGAACATTGCAGGCAAAGCAGTAACATATCCATGGAGACAAGCAACTGACAGACCCCCTATCAGAAATGTTATACTGTGTACCGTAATTTCAGATATTACTGGACAAAAGTTGTAAAACATTCTCATTAGATCTTAAAAAGACATAAACGTTTTTTCCTGCTATTTAGTAATAAACAAATGAACATATGTAGATTAAGAGTTGTGGGTGGAGTTAGGGGGCTGGTGAAAACAGGAATTTCCAGAGCACTAACACCTTAAACGCAGGATTACATGAATCAATCACAATACAATCTGTATGTAATAGAAGAGGTGGAAAACCATTACAAGGTTAAAATCTCATAAACGTCAACTCGTGTGTCTCCTTTAAAATAAAACAGACACCAATGACATGATTACATTTTAAAGGGCCCATATTCTATTTTATAATCTATATTATAATGTTTCCTCATCAAAAACATACCTGGAGTTGTTTTTTGTTTCATTCACACATGTTTAACACACAAATCCTGCATAGTTAGTGAGTTCTTCTAATGCCGGAAGTGCTCCACTGTGTTTTTAAACTCCATACACTTTCACTAGAATCATTTGGATCATTTCAACCACAGAATTGCCCACCTATACTGAACAAAAGGTAAAAGGTGATCATTTGAAAACTACCGCTTCATGACATCACAAGGTGGAACAGAGCATTTTGAACTTTGGAGATGCAGCCAGACAAATAAAGGATTACTCAAACCTGTGTGAATGAAACAAAATGCAACTCCAGGTATGTTTTTTGATGAGGTAGCAACGTTGTGGCTTAGAGCTCAGAGTTATATTTGCGTAATACTGGACTTTTAAAGACATTTTTTACAGTTTTCTCATAATATAAAGCTGCATTTCCCCACATAATTACAAAATTCTCCTTTGTACACAGCCCAGTTTGCTCTGCTTATTTCTCTTGACCCTCAAAGCCTGGTGTTGAACTCATACCAGGGCACAGGGCTTTCGCAGGAAGGGCAGTAGCACAAACAGACTGCAGACAGATTAGGCTGAAGTGGCAGTAAAGAGCGCAGATATGTTTCAGAAGCTTGGCTCCTGCTGTGTTTGTAAAGTCTGGAAATTCATACGCTCCTTTAAGAGTGGAGTCTGGGTTTGCTTTAGACTGGGTGCATTTGCTGTACTTGGTGACACATGAATGAGGCTTGTCTACAGCAGGACAGATCAAGTAGTGTGTAGGAGAAGCAGTCATTTTAAGTGTAGTATTGGGTAAGTTTTTCATAAGGAAACAACATTATAACAGATCAGAAAATAGTGTAATATGGGCCCTTTAAAGATTTTTAGCAAAATCTTTTAAGAAATCACTTTAGCTTTGTGAAATGTGGCATCTAATCAACAAACACAGTTCTTGCATAACACAAGCTTGAAACAGAACACAGCTCTGCCTTCACTACAACAACATTTATATTTCTCACATACACACTAGCCCAACCAAAGCCGTGAATGGGAGTGAGAGAATTACACCGTTTCCCCTCCCCCGAGAGCAGAGGGGTCTTTGAGCTTCACTGGACCATGCCCACTGACAGGCATTCTGACAGTCCCTCCACAGCCAAACAACAACTGGAGGTCTCCCATAATAGTTAAACCAAACAACTCACTGTGACCTACACAAATGTGAAACATGGGCCAAGCCTCCAAGAATGTCATCGCTTCAGCCGGAAACCATCAGAAACCCCTCAAACACGGGGAGAGGTGTGGCCAAAGTTGTACTCAAGTAAAAGTTAAGTTACTTAAAAATAGCGTTAAGTATAACGTAGTTTTCAAGGAAATTACTGTGTAAACAAGTATTGAGGAAACTATTAAACTCCTAGACTTAGACTTAGACAAACTTTATTAATTTGGACACAGTAGCTCACACATCACAATCAATATAATAACAAAGAGCAACAATATAAATAGAGAAAATATGAATGAAAAAACTCAAGTAAGAGTAACTGTCTGGAAGTAACATGTGATTTATGATTTGGAGTCAATGTAATTTGAAGGACAAAACATTAAATAATAAAGAGAATATTGTATTTTCTAATGATAGACCATAAACATTTATTTAAAGGTGCATTGTGTATCTTTTCTGGTGAAGGTTTTGTCAAATCCTTTTCTCTCTGGAGATGTTATTGCTTTGACTGGAATGTTTCACAGTGTGGTATTAAACCATTCTATCTTCAAGGAGACCAATCCAGACCAAGTTACAGATCAGATCTGTGGAGAGGCAACCTCGCCCCCAGTCAGAATGCCTGTTAGGTATTTTTGAGCAATAAAACCACTGTAACTGACTAAATATGAGGTAGATCTCACTTGCCTTCATTTGTAGACGTACTCATAGTAGGAAGAGTATACAAAACTTTTATTTAAGTGTTGTTACTGTTACACTATAAAATACATTACCAAAATAGGTGTGAAAATACAGTGTCTGAAAGTCATGGCAAAAGAAAATCTATTCTGTCAACTTGACAAGTTAATTTTGGTTGAATACATTTTGTAATTTATCCAAGCTGCTTCTTCAGTTCAGATCAGAATGCTGGAGGACACTACCTTAAATCTGCCTGAAGAGAGAAGCTAACTACACTGAAACTACTCTGAAACTACCAAACCTACTGTTTGTTAGCTAAGCCTACTGAACTTGCACTCGCTGTGGGGTCATATTCCCATACCATTCAGGGCCGTAATGGGTGGTTTCACCTCTGGAACTGACCTGGCTACACCTATTGTTTTCTTTGTTTGTTTTGATTTAGGTTTGAGGATAGAGTTATAAATGGGAGACAGATGATGTCTGAGGCCTCCATTTCTGGGAAGGATTCTCTTTAACTCCCCTCTCAAACCAATTCTTTTCTCTGGCTAAGATCTGTACCTCACTATCCTCAAAGGAGTGGCCCCTGACTTTTAGGTGGAGATGTACGACTGAGAACCACTGTGAAAAAGCAGCCTGGATGAGCTGCGAAACGTATTCAACCAAAATAAACTTTTGATTTTACACACATCGATGCAGATGCAAGTACAATGTTTTGAAATAGTTACTCAAGTAAATGTAAGTGAATAGTAGCCACCACCCACCAGCACAAAGACATGAATGGGCCAGTGGAGTTAAAGACCGCAGAGGAAGCAGAGGGAGGAGATGAGCTACATTTTGAACAATGGGGAGGATAAATTTTGTCTTTTTGGTCCAAGACAAACAGTTTAGAAAGATGGTGTCCTGTTCTACACATGTCACTGCTACAGAAAGCCTTGTTTGTTTAGTTGTGTACAAGCTAATCCTGCCTATTTATAATGGCAGAGATACAGCCTGCAGGAATGTTAATCTTCCAGGGCTTTGGTCAAGAGTCCAGTGGCCCCAGTTGAAAAACGCTTCACACAAGAAAAGAGAGATTGACCCCAGAACTGCTCAAAACACTAGCGCTTTAAAAGAAGATGCAATTAATCTGAAACCATAAGGAGAAGAGAAAGAAAATCCTGTCCACTCACATTTTTTCAAGACGACCTCATAGACCCTCAACCGCACAGACCGATGAAAGAGCCAGAGATTCTTGGGAAGTGAAGCGCACTGAGAGGAGAGAGAAGGGAGTTTTCAATAGTAGTTTTGACCCTAGATGCATTGGAGAAACTGTTAAACCCACAGTGTGTAAGTTTTTATCTAAAAATAGACAAATAGACTAATATGTTATGGTTTTATCATGTCATATTATCATCACCAGGTGGAACAGAGCTTTTTCTCCAGGTATGTTTGTGTATTTAAACATGGGCCCTCCTTACTGTGAACAGGCTTGCATCTCCACAAACCTGACTCTCTAAGTGGTCTGGAAGAGGTCGTCCAGCTTGTTTTCATGGAAATGCTATTAATTTCCTGTTGATTAATGAATAAACAATTACTGGATTTCTTTTTGACCTCTTGCGTCCTGAAGCAAACCACCAGTTTACTGCTCTAATTAGGAACACATTTTCAAGACATTTCTGTGACTGTTGACTTTTTAAGGCAGGCCATAGACTGAAGAAGAGACTGAAGAAGAAGAGACAGTTTTAGCGCCCCATTTAGGAACCTAATGTGTGAACCACAGGGACCTACTTACTTATACATAGGCAAAATAAATATGAATATGAGTATGAATTTCATAAAACAATTTGAGCACAACACAAAGATATTATCTCACAATGGACAAATTGTATGACCACCCAATGCCAAGTAAAGTCCTTTACAAAAAAAAGAGAAAAAAAAGCAAAGCAATGAGAAAAAGGTCTGCACAATATACACAATGGAACTTTTTACTTTTAGGTGGGCTCTGCTTCCTGTGTCATATAGGTGTTACTGCTTTGCCTGAAGGATTGTGTTTAACTTTTCTGTCTTGCATTTATTCAGGGTTTTTCAAATTTATTGCTTAAAAATGAATGGAAGGAACCTGAAAAACTTTGATCAGGATCACCTCTGACCTGTAACTTGACTTAATGTTGTCACCTGCCTATCTCCATGGCGGCAGGTAATTTTATTACTGTGGAACATTTCAGGCAAGTTCATAACATCTCCTGTTGAGGTTTCTTGAACAGTTTAAGTCTCTTCTGGATCCCATGCACTGACCAGTGTAAACAACTGCTCCATCCTGCCCTGTGGGTCACCTTTGGGGCATCCTCCATGTGAGACCTACACAAAACATCACTCAAAGGAGATGTTCTGGGGGCATAAAAACACAAGTCTGAGCCACCCACCTACAAACTGGGGTCAGCGCAATTGGACCTGCCATTGGACTCCCTGTGGTGTCAGTGAAACTGAAGCATAAATTCAACCAGGGAGACATAACTCGCCTCTTGTCTCTTCTCTGTTGCTGTCAGCCAATCACAGCTTTTATTTATGTCTCTCAACCAATCAGCTTTCAAGCCATTCCTAAAACTATACACTCTCGCTCTACATCTACTTTATGTCTAAGTTTGTTTCACTAGAGCAACGGAACAGTTAGCCACCTCAGCCTCTCCATCACCAGTGTTTGAGCTCCCAAAAAAACTATTAGTATCTATTATTAACCTCATACAGTAAACACTGAAAAACACCACACTGTGCATCTTTAAACTGCCAGAAATTCTGTCTCCAATTATTTTTCTTTCCTGGGAATATTAAGAAAGTGACACCAGGCCAATTTATGTGCCAGATCTGTGGAGAGGCAACTCTGCTTACTGTAAGAATGCATGTTTCTCAAAGTGGTTTGGGCAACAAAAACACTTATAACTGAATAAATGCAGGATACATAACTTTAATGCCATAATGTGGAACATTGCTACACCTGCATCTCATTCCTCACCAGCCTTACACTCTCATAGGCCTCTCTCACACAATAGCCCCTCTGTTTCTCAGATTGTTTATTTCCTCTTCTCTTCTTCTGTTACTGTTGGACATCCAGGTCAAGCTCCGGGTGGTGAACCTTTTTTTTCGTTGAGTTTTTTCTGACGTCATGTATACATTTTGAGGTCTCCTGTCATCCGGTGAACATAGCTCCTCTTAGCTCCTTCTCTATCTTCAACTTGAACACTATCATGGTTCAGGTCCTGCAGGAAGGTTAAGATGTGTGGGTCTAAAGAGAACCAAGCAATGACAGAATTATTAATAGTTCAAATGATGGGAATGCAGTGAGGTTTTCTCCAAAGCTGCAACACCATTTAGGGAATTCTTTATATAGCATTTGTTTCTTTTTTTTCATATATATATATATATATATATATATATATATATATATATATATATATATATATATATATATATATATATATATATATATATATAAAGTGCTGACACCATGTAAGAAACAAGTGGAATCCAACACAACATCCATCCATCCATCCATCTTCTCCCGCTTAATCCAGCTGGGTCGCGGGGGCAGTTTACTGCCCAATACTCATAGCACCTGACCCCCATATGAACCCCTCTGCAGGTGGTCAAACAGCTTCTTTACAGGTCCCATATTATGATATATTCTGATCTATGTGCTATAATGTTGTGTTCACATCACAAACATACCTAGAGTTGTGTTTTTTTTTATTCGCACATGTTTAACACACACATATTTAGGCTGAACTATTCTCTCAAACTGAAAACACTACCCTGTGATGCCATGTGGTATAGTAATAGAGGACATGCTCCATTGTGTTTTTAAACTCTATACACCTTCAGCCCTGGAACTGCCAAACTGTACTGATACAAAGGTAAAAGGTAGTTGTTAAAAAACTGCAGTCTCATGACATCACAAGGTGGAACGGAGCATTTTAAGTTTTGGAGATGTAGACTAAAGGGTTACCCAAACGAAGCAAAACACAACTTCAGGTATGTATTTGATGAGGTGACAACATTATAACATGGCTCTCCGGAGTATAAGTCGCACCAGCCAAAAAATTGCACAAGGTATAAGAAAAAAACATATATAGTCGTTTTGGGGGGAAATTTATTTGATAAAATCAGACACGAGGAACAGACATTTCATCTTGAAAGGCGAGTTATAGTAAAAACAATAGAATAGAGAACCACAGGCTGAACGTGTGTCTGGTGTGTTCACGTCACATATGAACATTATTCAGAAAACTAGAGCATAAACAACAGAAGAGAATAAGCTTACCAAACTCTCCATCTCACTCCAAATCACTAAATCCACTGAATTCTTCTTCCTCGGTGTCACTTCTGAGCAACTCTAGCTAAAACTAGCTTTTAGCCCGCGATTAGCTTTCTTGTTTTCTTCATTGCAGTTCGAGTATCCTCCGCTTTTCGCCAGTCAAACACAAGTTTATCGCTCACTCCAAACTTTCTTTCTGCTGCTCGATTATCATTTTCAGCTGCATATTTCAAGACTTGCAGCAGGACAGTGGCTCTTTCTGCAGGAGACATGCGCAGTAAAGCGAGAAGTGACGGTGGTACAGGAAAAGAGCGTGAGGCGTAGCAGATACTGGCACACAAGGCTAGAGCGCCCTCTCGTGGCTGCAGTGTGAAAATAACCAACATGATATATTTCATTCATATATAAATTGCACCTGAGTATAAGTCAGGACCACCCAAACCATGAAAAAAGTATGACTTATCGTCCGAAATGTTGTATAAAATAAGACTGGAGATACAACTTCAAATGTAGTGATTTTGATAATGGTTTTGATAAAGTTTTGTTCAATAGAAACAATAGATTTTTTTACTATCTGTTTTTATTTGTATGTTTTTGTTTGCTCAAGACCCTTGGTCTTTTCAGCAGGTCTCACTCAATAATAAAAAATATTTTTACTTTGCAGTCCAGTTCAAAAATGTAGCGGAGTAAAAGTACAGTTGTAGTGAAGCAAAAGTAAAAAGTATCCAGTTCAGTGAAGTATAGCCATCTCAATTTTCCACTTAAGTACAATACTTTATGTCGCCACATTCCACCACTGAATGTTGGGAAACTGAGCACTTTTGATAGTTTACACTTGTTTTATAATGGAAAGTCTCAGTGCACAGAAGATTGAATCTCCATTTCCCATGTAATTCTGTAAGTGTTAGGCATCTTTTTTGACTAATACTGCTGGTTTTTGAAAAGGAAATAATTTAGTGAAAGAATTTGGCCCGAAATGTTGTGGGTGTGACTGTCAATGTAAAACTGTCAAGATGGAATATTTCCTCAGGATTTACCAAAAGGATGTGCGCCAATGTATAAAAAATACTATCTTTTCTCACCACCTTTGCACATTCTTTACAGTAACCCCCATTCATAATCTGTGATAATCTGGTTTATATCTCCATCTCGCAGACTGTCAGCAGGATGTCCATTTATTGTTAGTCTAATCTTTAGGACATGGGGCCTGGGCTGTATCTTAAAAGTACAAGGTTGCGAGAGGCCCCATTCAAGTGTATAGCAAAAGGGATAAACTTTCCAGTCTTGCTGGAATTTACCACAGTATGGCATTAAGATAGCATTGTGAGAGTGTTTTTTTTTTATTGAAAAATATGCATTCTGTTATAAGCGGGCCCATCTCTCCACCTGCTTGGAAATGTTATCGCTTTGTCTGGAATGTCCCACAGTATGACCATAAGCTCATCTTTTTCCATGGAGACAAGCCCACAATGCCTCCAGGCCAAGTTACAGGTCAGATGTGTGGAGAGGTGAGCTCAGTCACTGTAAATGCATGTTTTTTGCAGTATTTTGAGCAGTAAAACACCTGTAATTGAATAATTGCAACATAGATTACTTTGAAATCTTTCAGGCAAAGCAATAATATTTCCAAAGAAACAAGTCTGTGGTGGACCTCCTACCAGAACACAGTAATACAGTGCACCTAAGTACAGTACTCTACTACTTTTACTTTGTTCTGTTCCACCACTATAGCGACCGAAAAATTTGATGTTCTTAAAACTTCTTTTGAGCCTAGACAAAATGTTCAAGGAATTAGTGAAGATGAAAAAGTCCCCCTAAATAAGTGTTATCTGGAATTCAGCATGTAGCAACTTAAACCACCAACATTCACACAGGGAAGTGAGTGACGGCTTTTGCCCAAGGACACAACAAAAAACAGGCCTTTTGTTTACCGACTCCCAAGAAACCTCCTACTAACTCCATGTTTGAAACTCTAACAAGAGAGTAACTATTTTTCAGTGTAGAAAATTTGAATTGGGTTGACAAAACTAACTTAAAACCACTTTTTACCCTATGTAATTAAATATGTGTGAAATTTATCTTAGCTTTTGAAAAGGCAAAACAATGATATCCTACTTTATATTTTTAAAGTTCCTATATTAAGCAAAAAAGACTCTTTTAGCCATATATGCTCTTACCCAATCAAAAACATATCTGGAGGTGTGTTTTGTTTCATTCACACATGTTTGAGTAATCCTTTATTACCCTGTCTACATCTCCAAAGCTCAAAATGCTCTGTTTTACCGTGTGACATCATGAAATGGTAGTTTCCTTGTCAACAGCCATCTTTTACCTTTAGTATAGTAGAGATAGGCGATTCCAGGGCTGAACTCATTCAAATGATTCCAGGTGTATGGAGTTTAAAAGCACAGTGGAACACTTCTTATTACCACATGACATCACAAAGTGGAACAGAGTGTTTTCTGTTTGATAGAAGAAGTCAGAGTAAATATGCGGGATCTGTGTGTTAAACATTTGTGAATGAAACAAAACTCTAGGTATGCTTTTGATGAGGAAACATTATAACATAGATCGGAAAACAGCGTAATATGGACCCTTTAAGAAAAGGGAATATTTAGAGCTCAGACTAGATAACACTTTTATAACATTCTATTGATGAGATAACTCCAACATACGCGTGCCATTACTAACATTAATCGCCCACCAGATTGTTTGACTACTTCAGCTGTCAGCTCGCTCCCATTGAGGCCTAGTTACTGTATAAACCAATAAAGGGAAGACAAACATACCACCCCCGAACAAATACCCCATAATGTGACCTGTAATAACTGCAGCGGGCACAGAGGGGCGCTTGATTTATGTGCAGAGCTGTCCCATTAGGGAGGGGGTCTGTCTAACATCAGGTGTAGTGACACTACACCACTTACACTTACACATTTTGAAGTGCACTAAATTACTGCAAAAATATTATATTTGGCAATAATGTTCATTTCATGACACTGATACTGTAATACTATCATCTAAACAGGTGTCTGTGTACTCCCTCAGTCATCCAGGTGAGGTCCATCACAGTCAGTGGGACAAAAGTTTAAAGACTGAATGTTTCACCCTTCATCCAGAACCCTGTCAGAACTGAAGAAGCTACTTGGATGAGTACTGAAATGTATTCAAGAATTACATTTTTTATGTAAACATTTTTCTAAACGCAGAAAAAACACAATTTACATAAATACAATGTTATGTAAAATATTCAACGCTACATGCACATGTTACGTATGGGTAAAGTGAACAGAGAGGGTGATATTGTTAAAACCCAGATTTTAGTTGTAATACAGTGACTTTTGGGGCTCATCCTTAATAGAAACAATCAGATCCAATATTTATGCATTTATTTTTTGGATACTTCATAACAAAGTACAATGCAATCAATGGGAAAAACTGGCTCTTGCCTCCAACTGATAGTATAACATCATCATATTCAGGAATCTGAAAACCACCAATTGAATCAAAGAAGAAAAATAATCTTTTATATATTGAACACCAGTAAAGATGTTAGTAATGATTGTGACAGGTTAGCAGGCCTGGTCCCCTCTCTGTGGGGGGCAGAGTCTGTGACGGGGCAGCTCTCATCAGACACTGCAGAGGGAGGATTGCTGAGCTGGGCATTCCACAGCGGCTCCAGGAGGACACGCACCACTTCTGTTCAGGAGGAATTAACCAGGGTGAGGAGAGTAGAAGCCTCCCATAGAGTTCTCACCATTATAAATCCTATTGAATCAGGATTTCACAGCCATAATATGATTTGCTCATGCTGTTATAACCTAATATGAACCCCTGACCCTGTGGTTGGTGGGTTCTTAACCAGCTCAGTCACTGGTGCACCTTCTGAATATCCAATGGTAAAACCTTGAGATGTACAATATAACTGTAATATTTTTAACGACAAAAACTTGGCAAAAAGTGCCACGTTTCCAAGAGATTTGAGAGACAAAATGTCTACAACTTAAAATTTAAAAATGTATTTTGAGAAAAAGAAAAAGGCTTGATAGTTAATAACCATTTCAGTGCTATAAAATGTTATTTTCAATACAAAATAAGAGAAAGAGATATACTTTATAGATCCTGGGGGACATTTAAGTTTTGCTACAGCAACATTAAAACTGCATTTGTCAGTGGCCTTTGTGTCTCAGTTAAAGGTCTCAGTGCAGTTTAACAGGAGGACTGTTCAGGGAGGGTCAGCAGATCCTGTGTCAGGACAGCTGGAGGAGAAGAAGAGCCAAAAGTGTCCCTCCTCTGTGTCCTGCAGCATCACAGCAGAGTCCAGGGGGAGCCAGGTGGACACAACAGGAAAGGCCTCAGTCTGCTCTGATGTTTCGGTCAGTGATGAAAAGTTTCATTTCCTCAAAGTGTTTCCTGTGGAAAGTCTTGGAGTGTTTCCTCTGGAGGGTCTTCTGGTCCAGATTTGCTGCCACATATGGTTAAAATTCCCTGATAAAATGTTAAAAGATGAGCTCAAAAAACAAAAAGTTTCAGTGTCTGAGCCAGGTAGAACTATTCAAATTTAAAAATGTCCCACTCATATATTTGTCTGTATACTGTCTGTATTCAATACTAGTTTTAGCTTCAATATCGATTAGTATCTTAGGTTTTGATGTTTTCTTTTTTTCTTTTTTGACAACCCTCTGGATGACTACTATTTAAAACATTTGTTATAGTAGAACCCTCCTGGACAACACCAACATAAAATCATACAACTTAATATTTCAAATGGTTCTGCTTATTTTCTCAGTTAATTTTCATAGAATTTTGAATGCATTTCCAAAACATAGTGTGTGTTTGTTGCATGCATGTTTGAGTAATCCTGTTTCCCAATCAATTTTCAAGCCCTGGAACATTTTTCAACATGTAAACCCAGTCCAATGACAATAAACATTTAATCACCTCTTTCAACACACTTGTTTTATAGTTAAAGTCATTTGCCAAGCTCTATTTTTAACCCGGGGCCTGAACACTAAATTTGGAAACAGATAATAAGAAAGAGCGCTGTAAATCCTGCCTGAAATGAAACTTGGAGAAGATATACAAAACCAACAATCTCACCTCGTATCCAGTTTGCAAACAGTAGCTACTTCATTGCATGTATCTGTGCATCTTTTTTTGTATTTTCTGTGTATTTTGTCCCTAGAATCGCACCTCCCTATAAAGATTCTCATCTGTTTTGATTAAAAGAGAAATGGGGCTGTCTCGGGTGAACTTGTTTAGATTGGCTGTGATACTTGTATGAAAGCAGTTAGCATCACTACACACACACTCCCTATTCCCGTGTGGAGTTGTGCATAACCGTCTAGTCTTAGATCATTGTCAGAGTTTGTTTACATTCGAATGGGCCGTTCACTTATTCCACATATAGACCGTACACAATACAGTAGATTACAGAAGCCCATTGCAAATCCGCTTTTGGCATTGTGCTCAGTTTGTGGAATAAATTACAAATTTATATGATGTAACCTTTGCTTAAAAATCTATGAATAATCCCAAACAAAGCAGAAAGATGAAATGCTATATGGAAAATATTATGTGGGGTGTAATGGTTTTGTAAATAAACTGAAAAAGCCATTGTACTGCCAAGGAACTGGGGCAAAATGTGTCAAATAACCCAGTATTTATAGGTGTAATGGATTTATTTTTTTATAAATATGTATTTCCTGCCCAAATAACGTTACTTTTTAAAGGTTCTATATTACACAGAACAGACTCATGTGATCTTAAAGTCATGTTATAATGTTTTTATCTCCTCAAAAACAGACCTGGGGTTGTGTTTTGTTTCATTCACTGTTTGAGTAATCCTATATCACTGGTCAGTCTACATCTCTAAAGATCAAAATGCTCTGTTCCACCTTGTGATATCACGTAGTGGTAGTTTTAACGTTAATGGCTACTTTTTTACCTTTTGTTCAGTAGAGATTGACATTTCCAGGGCTGAAATGATCCAAATGATTTTACTGAAGGTGTATGGAATTCAAAAACACAGTGGAGCACTTCTGTATTATCACATGACATCACAAGGTGGGACACAGTGTTTTCCATTTGGGAGAAAAAACACTCTAAATATGTAGAGTTTGTGTGTTACATGTGTGAATGAAACAAAACACAATGTTCGTGATGAGGAAACATTATGACATAGCGTTAAAAATATAGCGTAATATGGGCCCTTTAAGTGATTTCAGGTTGATCTAAATTGTCCCAGTATTAGCGCATGTTAGAGTAGTTCTGTGTTTCAGTGTTTTCACCATGTCTAGGTGGGTTTAACATGAACTCCCATCAACCTAAAACATGTACAACAGGCCAATCCTTTTAAGTACTGGACCTATATACTTCCACATCTGGAGGTAGACCCCAAGGTGCTGTTAATGGGTCAAATGCACAGGATAAACTTCCCCTAAACTGACAGTAAAGTATACTATTGTTTCTCAAACTGTGGTGCACGTACTACTCGCTCATTCACAAGCTCCTCCAGGTATTACACTAATCCTACTGCAGTTTAAATATTTGTTGAATACAGTATATTTAATTTTTTTATACTTGTTTGGAACTAGTAGCAATAGTGTAGGCCCATCGCAGACTTGGTTTAACCCTAATTTAGACCTAGACTAGTCCTGTTTTAGACCTGGTTTAGATCTAGTGGTACTCGGCGATGAAATATTTTTGTTTGGTTTTTAGTACCAAAGTTTGAGAACCATTGAATTATCATGTACAATACTATAGTTCATGTCTATAGCTCTAGTAGGATACCCCCTATTTGAACCATAGTGCAGTTAAGTTTCACATAATCTTACAATCTTTATAATGGCTTTTCAAATCACTGACAGTTTGTGACTTATAGCAGTAGAAACATTTGACCTGCTTTTATTAACACGCTCCAATAAAGAGCCATTGTTCACAGTAATCACTCCATTTTCCACACAAAGTTTTGACTTTAAAATGTCAGGTGGAGTCAAGCCAAAATCTTGTTGTTCTAAGTCAGGACCAGTGTTTTCCCTGGGCTTTAAGAGGAGAGTTCAAGCTGGCAGCCGCTGTGGTTCAGAAAATGCACCTTGTTGATAAAAAGTTAAAAGTTTGGAGTCTCTGGAGTTCCCATGGGAACGCTCAGGGCCCCGTGGATACAGCAGCTCGCAGGACACATGGAACAGATTAGCAGCAGCCTCATAAACGCGCAACTGTGCTGTTTTCGTTTACACTGAGAAGTTTGGCTTCAAATAGGGGCGGCTCAGTCATTTTCAGGTGAAATATATACTCTATGCATTTGGTACAATGTTATAATAACTACACCTAAATAAATCTTATTATTATTAAGAATGATTCAGGCTTAGTAAATATTTAATGAAGAGGTTAGGTTGGAGATTAGGGTATTAATTAAGTAGTTACTAAGCCTGAATATTCTTAAACGGCCCATATTGCACTCATTTTTTATCGCTCTTGTTTCCTCATCACATACCTGGAGTTTTGTTTTGTTTCATTCACACATGTTTAACACACAAAAATCCTGCATATTTAGCCTGAGTTCTTCTCTCAAACTGAAAGCACTGATGTCATGTGGTACTACAGGATGTGCTCCACTGTGTTTTTAAACTCCATATATCTTGATTAGAATGATTTGAACAATTTCAGCTCTGGACTTGCCTGTCTCTGCTGAACAAATGTAAAAGGTAGATGTTAACTTGAAAACTACCGCTTCGTGACATCACAAGATGGAACATTTTCAGCTTTGGAGATGTAGACAAATAATAAATGATTCCTCAATGAATGAAACCAAACACAAGTCCAGGTATGTTTCTGGGGAGGCAACAACATTATAACATGGCTTAAAGCTCACAAGGGAGTTACATTAAAAATATGAAATCGCCTTTTAATGTAATATCTTAAATGGTTACAAAAAACAGCTCATTCTCTTGAATACATTGCTTTGTGTCCACTGAAACCAGTTTTAACCTGCAAATCACAGCTCATTAAAAATTAAACTGAAAATGTTTTATTTACAACCTATGCATTGTTTGAAATGAGTGGGAAAGAGTCACATCTGTCATCAATCCATGGGTAGTTTATTTGCATTAACACATGGTAGCTGCAATAAAATTATTCAATTTAAGGCTACTATTTTCACAGTACCCACATTGCATGTTTGGTTGGAGTTAAAGTGTTACAGATCTAATATAGTCCGTTTATCTCATTTTCACTGCATCCATTTGGTGTTTGTGGCAGGTAGTGTGTGAGAATCTGACTTTTTAAGACCAAACGCTAGAATTAAACCCAACCTGTTAAGACTTCCTCGCGTAGTAAAAGTTTTGTTGGTGAAACTGAACTTGGAGCCTTCACTGGATTTTCAGATCTCGGTGAGGTCGACTCTGCACGGGTTGGTAGCTGCTAAAACTGCTGTGGTTTCTAATTCTTTGGGCTCCGCATAAACATCCTGCTGCTACTCCCTCACCACCGCGTTGTTTATGGGCGAGCGAGCGTCTTCAAACAGGCCACACAGGAGGCGCATGACGACAGCCAGAATAACAAAATCACTCACACCAGGAAACATCCACAGAATCAAATGAAGATTTTAGTATGGCTGTAAAATTAAAACCAAAGCTCCATTTTGAACAGGATTTTATTACAGGACGTAAGTGAGAGGCAATTTGGCGAAAATATAAAAAGGTGAGCTATAATAAAATATTAAGTTTAGGAATAGCAGGCAGTTTGAAATGTAATTATTCATATATTCTTGTTCTTGAATATCTTACGTCTGTATCATTATCTTACATCTGCACCATTTTTTTAGGCTTTTATGAGCAAAACCAATTTCCCTTTTCCATTGTACTTTATTTCAGAAGTACCCAGAATGCAGATGAACCCTTTTAATTCTAAGAAATGAAAATGAAAAATAGAAATAAAGAAAAAGCATAATGCACTGTACTAGGGCAGGCTATAGCAAAGATGATAGTTTACACAAGTTGATTATTTTCCCTGATTTATATATATGGGCATCCTTGCGAAATATGAGGTAATTTAAAAATCAATGTTATTTTGGGGACGCTAATAAAGTTTTGTGTTGTTTTTTTTATCATTATTATTTGTTGCCTCACTATTGTAAAATAAGATAAACAAAGCATTTGAGGCCAGGTAGTCTCAAAAGTCAGACCTATTGACTATTGTGCAACATGAGGAAAACAAGACTTAAGAATATTTCCTGTTCCTTGGTATTCTAATATACTTTTTTACCGTAAATTAGCCCCCATATCTACATTATCTACATATTATTACTTCCTTTTGCAATATAGTCTGTGGTTTATTGGCACATAATAACAATAAGAGCCCAGTGGAGAAACAATGATGCTGCTTCCTCTCTTTGTCCAAGCTGCTAATCACAAGGAAGTGTGTTGAAAGTGCTTATATCTGCATCGATCTCTCTGATAGGAAATGAGAGGCTCCAAATCCTGTTCCCTAATTTCATGCACTTTGAACAAACACATGACTGGCATTGCATCTGTTGAGCAGAAGTGTCTGATGACCTCTGTGTGACCCCTGCGTGACCCTGGGTTTAAAGGTGAAAAGGCCAGGACTGCAGTCGAACCAACAATACATATGATACATAAATCAGTCTTATTTACATTATAAAACAAATCAAAATCTCACTTACAGATCCTATATTACACAAAGTTGACTCTTGTAAGCTTTAAGCCATGTTATACCTTTTAGCTTTTATTCAGTGAAGATTGCCAAGAGCAGAAATTATCCAAATAATTCTAGTGAAGGCTTATGGAGTTTAAAAACACAGTGGAGCACTTCCTGTATTACCATGTGACATCACAAGGAGTGTTTTGAGAGAAGAAATCAGTCTAAATATGCAGGTTTTGTGTGTCAAACGTGTGAATAAAACAAAATATTACTCCCGGTACATTTTTGATAAAGTGACAACAGTCTAACATGGCTTAAACCTCACCAGAGTGTAAATTTTACATAATATAGGACCTTTAAACTAGAGGATGTTATGACATCGCATGCAGGCATATGAACTACTGCTCATATGCAAAAAAAAGTAAAGAAAAACTATCCAAGTATGTAATATTTTGATAACATTTTCTCCATAACAAAGGCCAAATCCCACTGAAATTCATATGTTTTTAGGCTCCCTGCAGCAACAACACAGGGCCACAGTGGATAATCAGAAGAACATGGCAGGTCATAGGAACTGATATGGCTACTGAAAGAGAAGCAGTAAAAAGCAAAGATAAATAAATGAAAAACAGAAACCTAAGATGAGTGGACATAGCCTCTGCAGATAGGGCTCCGCCAGTGTCATAAAACTGAGCAAACAAAGGCTAATAAGAAACATGCTGCTGTGAATGATAATTAGTTAATGTCCTATTGAGAAGATTATTAAATGTTTCACACCGAGCTCCACATCAGAAAATATTTGGATTATAATAATTCAGGGTCCTATATTGCGCAAAACTGATTCTTGTGAGCTTCATGCCAGGTTATATGTTGTTACCTCATCAAAAATAAAACTGAAGTTGTGTTTTGTTTCTTTCACATGTTTGAGCAATCCTGAATTATTAGTCTGTTTACATCAAAAGATCAAAACGGTCTGTTCCACCTTGTGATGTCATGAAGTGGTAGTTTTCGAGTCAGTTTTGCTTAATAAAGATTGGCGATTCCAGGGTTGAAATGCTCCAAAAGATTCTAATGAGCCTGTATAGTTTAAAAACACAGTGGAGCACATCCAGTATTACCTGTGTTTTCTGTTTGAGAAAACAATTCAGCCTAAATATGCCGTGTTTGTGTATTAAGCATGTGTCAATGAAACAAAACACAACTCTATATATGTTTTTGATGACAAAATACCATTATAAAATAGACCAGAAAACAGCGTTATATGTGCCCTTTAAGAGAAAATAGACAAAATAGATTTAAACATTCAATCATTTAACATTCAGAGGTAAGGAAAACAATGGATTTTACTATATTTATCCATTGTCATTTCAATCAGATTAATTAAATATATGTATTATATATGTATTCTGCGGCTTTTGGGAAGTAAGTTGCAAAGTCAAAACAGTAAAATTGAACTTCGGGTGGATTGGGCTTGAAAGACTCTCACTCATCTGAATGTAAATTTTATAATAGTCTTCATTTCAAACTCTGTTTTTGCTTCACAGACTCTTGTTTTGAAATTCTGAACTTTTAATCTCTGCTAGAAACCCAACGTTTAATCCAAATATATGTGTGAAATGATGTCGGACCACCCACTGTATTCACCCGCCATACAAGGCAATGTCCAGCAGCCTCTAAGAGTCAAGTCAAGAGACCCCCAGAGTCTGTGGGGGTCTCTTGGGGACAAATGTTTTCAGAAAAGCATGAAATAAATTAAATTCAATGGATTTAGAATGAGTCTTTTGTTTTTGTTTTTTTACTTATTTGACCAGAATTAATATTTCAAACTATTATCAATATATTTTTATTCACTATTCCAACTAACAAATAACTATTTTGAAACAAGTCAAACCATCTGGGTCAAAAAAAAGAACACAAGAAAACAAAACAGAAACTGCACTGTGTAACTTTTCTCGTGGAGGGTCCACCACTTGTCTCCATAGAGATGTTATTGCCTGGAATGTCCCAGTGTGGCATTAAACGTATCTGTCTTGCATTTACTGAACAACATGGGTTTTTATTGACCTAAAAACGTGCATTCTTACTGTGTGTGGGCTTGCCTCTCCACAGATCAGACATATAACCTGGCTCTGTGGTGTCACCTGCTGTCTCCAAGAGAGATAAAAGAAATGCCATACTGTGGAACATTACAGGCTATATCTTCATGCACTATAAAAAGTAATATGTAGATTTAAATTACTCAAATTATGAACATGAAGATTTTACTTAAAATTATCTAATGGAATAACTTTTTTTTCCTCGATTCAAGCTATATAAGGTTTATTTTCTTATTTAACAAGGTGCATTTTCATATTTTAAGTACAAAAAGGTTTATTCCATTGCTAGATTAGTTTTACTTGTCATGTGAAATTCACTCAAATCAGGATAACAATTTCTTCATTGAAGTAATTTTATCTTGGCAAGGTTTGAGTTTTTGCAGCGTGGAGAGAAGCAGGTGATGGACCGTCCACCAGAAAAGTTACACAGTGCACCTTTAAGCGCATTCACTCTTGGAGCTCAGCACTGCCCTGTTCTCCTCCATAGCCACACTTTAATGAGAGTTTGGGCAAAGAAAGCAAAAGGCCCGGCCACAGAAAGCACTTCTTTGTGGTGTGGTTGTTATTTTGCACGAGTCAGTCTTGCTCCACCACAGCACCACCCGGAGTCTAGAGACGCAGGTAAAGGCTAAAGCTACACAAGTGGAAATCTCACCCAAAGAAAACACTGCTCTAACTTTAATTCACTACAACTTGGATTTTTCTAAAAGAGCTGCATTGTCTGGTCTGGCATGAAATGATCAGGTCAGTTATACGGGAGAGTGAAAACCCCATAAGGCATGTTTGGTTGAAAGAGATACAGTTGTTTAAATATTGCAGATGATTGAAATATATATGTTGAGAGGTGCTGATCCCACTTCTTATTCCACAAGTCTAACAGTGTGGTTTTGTGGTCCATGTGTTGATTGACAGAGCCTGATGTTAAGCTTCTATTTATTGGGGATTCTGGGTTACCCCTGTTCTAAAGAATCACATCTATTCTAAGAAAATGTGGTATTTTAAAAGTCCTAAAACACAACTTCAGGTATGTTTGTGATGAGGAAACAACATTATAATATAGATCAGAAAATAGTGTAATACGGGACCTTTATATTTTTGTCAAATAGTACACAAACATTGCACATATGCATGTACAAGTTGCTAATTGTTTACCACATACAGTCATTTTGTTCTCCCCTCATCCCAAAGCCGGATTATCCATATGGGCCAGTGGCACGGTGCCAGGGCCACTAACCATTCACGACCAGTGGGGGGGGGCACCACATGACCCAAACTTTAAAAATATTTTTCCTAAATTTGCATGTTATTCGCTTGAAAATGTTAAATAGCCATACATAACTCATCATTAACACTAATTTCATAATAACAGCAATAATAATAATGATAATACTAAACAAATCAAGATTACAGAAGAGAGGGGGAAGAATGCTCATCCTTTACCCTGATGACACACAACGCACACATTAGCAAACACAGCCAGTTTTTAGATTTTTTTTGAAAACTCAAGAAAAAATACAAAATGGATTTAAACAAAACAATTCTGTGATCAATACGAGTGTTCATGGTCCTGGTTAGGAGTTTGATTTTCAACAAAAAGGTGAGAATGACTAACTGAAAAACTGGTAACTAGCTTGTGAATGTAATGGTATTTGAGAGGGACTTGTTCAACAGTAAAAATTAGAAATAAAACATTTTTTGTGTTGATTGAATTCCTATTATTTATGTTCAGGATACTGGGATCTGGAAATGTATTTTGAAAGCCATTTTTATTTGTTTGAATAAGACTAAAATACAACCAAAAATAAAAAATAAAAATTGTGATCGCCCAATATGAGGAAAAATATTATGATTAATTTATGTTGTCATATCTCCAGCCCTAAATGACACACCACATTCATACAGAGTGAAGTCTTGGCTGTATGAACTGTCTGGGAGGAAATCAATCCTCCACCCTTTAGGTTGGTGGACAGAACTACAGAGCCATTGCTGTCTCATTTGGTATTCCCAGCAGCCTCCCATCCCAGTACTAACCAGACCCAATCCAGTTTAACCTCCTAGATCCGAGAAGATTAGACATTTTCAAGCAGGTAGGTGAAAACAGACACCATACACAGACATAGGATTGTTGGGGGCAGGTGTGGAGCTTGTCTCGCATGTAAACACTAAAAAGAATCTATGGTGGAAGTATGCCTTAAACTTAGGCTAAATCTTCAACCAGTTTACAGGCTTGAATCTCTGCTCAGTAAAGGGGGTACAATTTTTGCCCATTAACCTCGGGGTTGCTGGTTTCAATCTTGAACCACCTTAGCACATGCAGTTGTTTAGTCAAGACACATTTAGCCAAATTATGTAGTTGTTTAGTCAAGACACATTTAGCCAAATCATGCAGTTGTTTAGCAAGACACACTTAGCCAAATCATGCAGTTGTTTAGCAAGACACACTTAGCCAAATCATGCAGTTGTTTAGCAAGACAGATTTAGCCAAATCATGCAGTTGTTTAGCAAGACACAATTAGCCAAATCATGCAGTTATTTAGCAAGACACATTTAGCCAAATCATGTAGTTGTTTAGCAAGACACATTTAGCCAAATCATGCAGTTATTTAGCAAGACACATTTAGCCAAATCATGCAGTTGTTTAGCAAGACACATTTAGCCAAATCATGCAGTTGTTTAGCAAGACACATTTAGCCAAATCATGCAGTTATTTAGCAAGACACATTTAGCCAAATCATGTAGTTGTTTAGCAAGACACATTTAGCCAAATCATGCAGTTGTTTAGCAAGACACATTTAGCCAAATCATGTAGTTGTTTAGCAAGACACATTTAGCCAAATCATGTAGTTGTTTAGCAAGACACACTTAGCCAAATCACCAACATCTGGTGTAAAAATCCATCACATCACCATGAATCAAGACGCACAAATACTTACAAACACACTGTTTATGAAGCCACTAAAATGCAGTTTCAGTTGTACTGTTATTTGAATCCCTTGAATTACATCCACTTTTATATAATTATGCCTCATTTGACACCATTCTCTTGTTATTTTTGCTACATATTTTGAATTCATTATTACTATTTATATTGTTGCTTTTGGCTATTATTAAGATATTGTGACGTGTGAGCTACCGTGTCCAAATAATTTCCCTTATGGAGTAATAAAGTTTGCCTTAGTCACTACATAATAGCTGAAAACAGTGGCCCTCACAGCATGCCCTCTCTCCGCCTTCCTGCTCCCGCTCCCTAAACTACACTGTCATTCTCACTTACATCTTTTTCATTTTGTGGAGAATGAGCTCATCCCAAGAGCTTAAAACCTTCCAAATTTAGCCAGAGTTGGAATTTCCCATTAAAGGTGTTTTGTGCTGGTTCCATCGCCCCAGTCTTGAGGTGAGCTTTCTACTTTTTCCTTTTCTCGCCTCCTCCTACGAGCAGAGGTGCACTGGCCCACGCATAAGGACAAAGCAGGGCATTCATAAAGAGGAGCTCAGCTGTACGCCCCCGGTCCTGACAGAGCACAGCAGCCAGGGAACCAAGCAGGATTTCATATGAAGAAGGAAAACATGAACAGTTCTGAGTGAATGGTGCCCACAGGCTTAACACTGGGCTCTATACTATACGCCAGGACAACTGTGGTTTATACTGCATGTAATTCAGGGTTTGAGCTGTGTTGTACTGGAATAGAAAGTGAGGGAGGTTACAGGTTAAAGGGTCCAGATTACACTATTTTCTGATCTATGTTATAATATTCTTTCCTCATCACAAACAGTCCCGGAGTTGTGTTTTGTTTCATTTGCACATTTTTAACCCATACATTCTGTTTATTTATACTGGGTTCTTCTCTCAAATGGAAAACACTCTGTTCCACTTTGTGATATCATGTGGTAATACAGGAAGTGCTCCACTGTGCTTTTAAACTCCACACACCTTCACTAGTGGAATCATTTGGCTCATTTCAGCCCTGGAATTGCCAATATCCACTGAATTAAAGGTAAAAGGTAGTTGTTAACTTGAAAACTACTGACATCACAAGGTGGAACAGAGCATTTCGAGCTTTGAAGATGTAGACAGACATAATAAAGGATTGTTCAAATGTGTGAATGAAACAGAACACAACTTCCAGTATGTTTCTGAGGAGGTAACAATATTATAACACGACTGAAAGCTCTTAAGAGTCAGTTTTGCATAATATAGGACCCAGTGGTGGCTGGTGGTATAATTTTTTTTGGGAGGGACGCATAAGTCAAAATTATAAGTATGTATTATAAATATATATATTATGGATAGGCTATATGAAATTATAACAAATGCCAGAAACAGACGGTCATTTTAGTCACTATTGGCTGAACTTTATCAGGAGCACAACGCACAAGTGCAAAGTTTACGCAGCAACACAACCTGATGCACCTGCTCACACCCAACCCAAACAACACAAAGTAACACACCGTAACACACTGTAACACAACATAACACACCGTAACACAACGTAACACAATGTAACACAACGTAACACACCCCTCAGCCCCCACAACCAGTCCCCACAACCAGTCCCCGTAACATCAGGAAAATGCAGCAAAAATGATGCTCCAGTCACGGCATCAGCGCCGCTCCTACAGCACACGGCAGAACACTGGAGCTGCCCTGTCACTCATTCATTTACACATTTACCTGTTAACACTATAACACTGTTTACCTGTGAGGCTCCGTCCTCAGATTTGCCCCAAACTAACAAAAACAAGCCTCATACCTTCTCCAGAGGACTGATGCAGAGTGTGTCCTCTATCCATTGTCCTGTTGGTTCTGTCTCCAATATGTCCCGGTCCCGTCAGGTCCAAGGGACAAGGTCCTGGAGCCAAGTGCACGAGCTGGTTCTAAAACTCATCTTAATCCCACTTCCCACTTCAATCTGAAAGTTACGCCAGTCTGTTTTAGCACCAGGGCACCGGGTGGACTTAAGTCCTCTGCGCTACGCTTTTACGCCCAGAGTGCCCCGCTGGCGGCAGCGAGCGACTTCCCCAGCTCCAGCAGCGAGTGCTCCACCGAGGGCAGCGAGTTCCCCGGTCCCGGCAGCGATGGCTCCACTGGCGGCAGCGGATGCCGCGGTCCCAGCAGCGAGTGCCCCGGGACTCGGTCTGTGTCAGTGTGTCTTGTGCTTTAGGTCTCTCCTCCTGCTCTCCTGTTTCGGTTTAGGTGAAAGTAGCTAGCGGCCATAGCACACAGCTCTGTAGTTCTCATCTCAGTTACCAGTTGATTTGAGTCGCCCCCACCCTGCACACTACGATGTTTTTCAGGGGCTGCAATACAAACTAATGGGCAAAAGCAACATAATGACGTCAAATTTTCTAAATGTTTGAGCCTACTCCATAGACCTCCATTAGGACGCAGAGACCCTGAGCACTCAAATGCACCACGTGACTCAAATACAGCGATATGAGCACATTTAACATGATAAAAATATGTCTATGCAGATACAAGTTCGGTTTTAAACAAAATATTAAACATATAGCGTAATACAAAATAACTTTATAATTTTTTTTTTTTTTAATCGAGGTTAAATTAAGTTCACCAGCCGCCACTGATAGGACCTGTATAACCTGTATTTTGCGTGTACAGTAAAAGTCTATTGATACTGGCACGTGTCTGGGCAGTGGGTGGTTTGTCTCGATCCACCAAAAATATGTACTTAGTTAATTCCCCATGACAGTAAAACCCAGAGAGATTAAGGGATGAGGACAAAGTCAGTCAAGGTGAAAAGTTGAAGGACCTAAAATGACTTAATAATAGAAACAAGTTCATTGACTTCCTGCTCAGAATTGCATTAGCGAGTTGTGTTTTGAAGCAAGTACATTTTCTGGTAGAGGGCCCCCCACCTGCTTGTCTCCATGGAGATGTTAATTCTTTCTCTGGAATGTTCCATGGTGTGGCATTAAACATATCCATATAGCATTGATTCATTATGGGTGTTTCTTTAGCTCAAAAATACATTCATTTCTTCTGTGAATAGGAGCGACTCTCTACAGATCTGAATTGTAATGTAGCATAGTGCTATAACCTGTTTGTCTCCCTTGTGATAGGTAGGTTTAATTTATACTGTGGAACCTTGGAGACAAAGCAACATTTCCATAGAGGCAAGCCGCTGGTAGACCCTTCACCAGAAATACATAGTGCACCTTTAAATTATACACACGATAATCCTTTTAAATTACATTTTTGTCAACTGTATCTGCACTGAAAATCTAGCTCCAGGCTCTTCTGTGGTTGGTTCAGCTCAATGCCTTCTTTCTCTACTCCATCTGTTCTGAAGGTCACATATTAACATACTGCTGCTTATAAGAAACTCCTTTCCAAATAAACACAAGACAAGAGTCTGACAAATGCAAACTTGTGCTTGAACCTGGCTCACAAGTCCTTGTGTGAATCTTTCTTGGAATTCCTCTTTGATTGTGCCAGCAGCTCCTCATCCCAGTGTGCGAGTGTGTGGGATGTCCAGCCTTGACCAAAGTGGGGCCTTTAAAGAACTGGCCCAATGTCTATCTTTAAAGACCATAGCATTACATCACCGCATAATCCTTCATTGTGTAGTATTCTATGTAGCTCAATGTAGTGCCTAATGGCTAAACCAATAAATAAATGTATAAAAGGCATTAGGGCAATTCATTTCACAGTTCACTGAATGACTCTTGATTTCAAAGACATTTTACAGGATGACGTGCGGCACACAACAAAAACACCAAAGGAAACAACAAAGGCTCATGGCAGTAAGCACTAAATAAAACCAGGTAATCAGCACAACAAATCTTACTGAATATTGATCTTAACATTGGATCTGGAGTAGTACCTCAGGGTGGTGAACCAGTGGTGTCAACAACAGGAGACTGGAAATAAGAATGTGAGGTCGGAGGGCAAGGAGATGGAAAGGGAGCGCCTTTATGGATTGACCGACGTGACCATTAACCAATAGTTAGACTGCACCCAAGTGGCAGAGCCCGCCTTCAGGCTGTAGTGCCACAACAGCTTCTAACAAGCATGTGGTACGCAAGCTCCTTCAGGTGGTACCATTCTTCAGTTTGTGGGTTTACCTAATTTAGAGTTCCAACTCCTTTAGATAATTTCTTGTTTAGAACGACAATGGAAATGAAATAGTCCACTTTTAGACCTGGTTTAGCCCTAAATTAGTCCTGGAATAGTCCTGCTATAGACCTGGTTTAGATCGGGTGGTGCTCAGAAAGCCACATATTTTTGTGTGGTGGTACTTGGTGTGAAAGGTTTGAGAGCCACTGTTCTAAACTCTATAAATGTTGTCCTTTTTCAATATAACATTGGTTTTCTGATTCCATCTTGATGCATGGCCAGTCAGCAGATATATAACCTGAGTCAGCACCTCCCTGTATAGTTACTGTTATGGTACAACATTCCTCTGACATGACCTTAAATGTTTTATAACTTCATTTGGTTCATGGCTACTCCCTTTTTTGCTAGCAGCAGTAGCTCCAGAGGCAGGGAGTGAATGGCCCTGAGCCAAAGCCATAGTAATGTATGGAGTTTATGGTGTGTGCTTACTCTGGTCTTATATGGGCTTTGACTTCTATTTGACTTGTATGTGTACCTTATTACAACAGTTTACAAGCAAGTAGAGAGAGTCAAGTTGCTTATAATTACTGGTAAATAATAATAATTACATATATTAAACAGGAAAACAATCATTCAACTTGCACAATAGCTATATTTTGTGGTTTAACATACTGGGGATAAACTTTTGCATGCAGCATTTCAAAGCATTTTCTCAATAATTATCTATATCACATAAGTTGCATCATAAAACTTTCACAGTTCTTCCTCAGCTGCAGTGGGTCACCACAGGGTATACTGGTTTCCCTCTTCAGCTTCACAGAATACTGTAGGCTAATCTTTTGATTGGGTCCCAAACATAGACCATATAAATGAGTGGACTAAGCTATCCCGTTAGCCGCCGCGTGCCAAATAGGAAGTGCTCCAGGAGGCTCTGCCGGCTCCTTCTCTCTCTTTTTCCCATTGACTTACATTGGGATATGATCGCTCCTCTCTCTGTACCTGTTGCTGTGAGCCTCGTCATTTTGGTCTTAAAATGTTCATACGAACCCGCTCTACATGATCCTGATTTTTTTTAATCGCTATTTTGTCCGTCAAAAAAACGCTATTCATAACATAGAGCCTGGCTCCAGATTTGCTCCTGTAGCCGTTAGCATCGCGAGCCTCATTTGAGCGGCGCTAAACGCTATGGGTGACATCACGCTCACTTAGTCCACTTATTTTATACGGTCTATGGTTCCAAACAAGATCAAGAGGAGAAAAATGCTCACGGTGTTTATATCACTTATTGCTTCTTCTCATCTTAACGGGACAACGCCTGATTTTTTACCATGTCTTGTTAAAGTAGAAACATGTTGAAAAAGCAGCTGTTGGTGTCAAAATGAGCTCTGTGTGCTGTCTGCAGCTAATTATACAAGTTTTTTTTTTATTACAAAGTGCACAGTTAGCATGCTAATGTTTGTTAGTATTACTGTGATGGCAAAATTATGCTCTGGCTTCTGAAAGTTGTGAAAAGTGATTATAAACTCATCTGGTTTAAATAGGATGCTAGAAATGTGTCAAGAAAGTGAGGAACCAATTTAGACCAGAGAAAAATGTTATTAACAAACTAGTTTTGTTTTTCATGCTTTTAAGAGAGTAAAAATCAGGTACAGAGCCTTTAAATAAATGCAGAAAAAAGTGCAATAATAAAGTTGACTGTTTTTTTTCTTTTTTAGCTCAATATTGTCAATTTGGTAAATAGTCTGAAAGTCCAAGAGACAAGCAGCAAATATGAAACGTTTCTCTCAATCACAATAGTACGAAATGGGGTGTTTTACTAATCGATTCAGATGAGTATTATGATAGTCTCAATCAAAATGTCTGCATAATCTCATTCATTAAAGAAAAAATCAGCTCTGTAACTGTAACTTTCTTTTGCTACCAATCAAAGAGGCTAGATACTTTCAAAATAATAACTAAGCAAGCTGTGAGGCATGAATATTGTGACATGTAGCTCATCTCAATGGCCAGTGTTCCTATGGCCACAGGTGGTCAATGCTCCTCTGTTGGAGAAGGAAGAGAATCAGATCACCTATTTATCTGACCTCGCTCTGGGTAATGATCGTGCATAACCTACAGCCGCAATGTTTATTCAGGAAACCAATCTGAGAGCAGCCATTATTAAAGCTGTCCTCCTCCGACACTGTCACTTCAGTCCTGCTGGAGTCAGGGGATAAGGGTCATGGTGTCTGTGTTTGTTATCTAAAACCATACAGTGAAGCATAAGAGGTGACTGAGGCTCTACTGAAGTCTACAGACCAAAAACACTTATGTCTCCAACTTAAAGACTGCCCAATATAGCCTATAGGTTGCTGGTTGATTTCAAAGCAGGTTGAATTTGGCATTTTCAATCCAATCATTAATTCTGTGCATTGTGTCACTTTCTCTTATTCTCCCTCCAATATGTAGGATAGACTTTTTTTATTAGCAATTGTAGCTGCAAAGTTTGGGGGTAAACACGCACTTGGATTACTCTGTGCATGTAAACGTAGTGAGCATCTGCATACATACGGTTATTAATGGAGGGAATTTTTAGGATAAAATTATAATAATGCCCTCATTATAAAATAAACACATTTTAAATCATGACAGTGGAGATGGAATTGTAACCAACTCTAGAAATTTCAAATGAGGAACTAAAAAATGGAAAACCATACTGTGCTTATGCATTCTTAACTTGTAATGTGACTGATAAAGGGACTTTTGCTCAGTCCTTTCAAATCTTTCAGCTACAAGTTGTTGAAAAAGCCATTCTAAAGTTTAATTCATTGTTCCATTCATTTCCATTGAGCTACCATTTGCACATATACGCATATATAGTCTTCAGTGTTTGCCATATAAATCTGTTCATTAAATGACATCTTTATGAGGTTCTAAATTCCTCGCCTTTCCACTGACAGCATTGTATTCTTCCATTTTGTTTCATTAAATCACACATTCTTCTAGCGATGACCGTAGAAACCTGATCACCACGTGGGACCTGTCTCTCTGTTATGTCTAGGCTCTTGTCTTTATAAGTGTGCTGTGTGGTGCTACAGCTGGGTCTGATCTCACCCCAGAGTCCTCCTCCAGGCTCCTTCAGCCTCCTCCAGCCTCCACAGGGACTCATAGAAGGACTAGAGCTGCTACTATCAGATTGTCATACCACACACTCCTCCATTTTGGCCTCTGCTGAAAATCATTGTATTACTTTTGAAGGGTTTTAGGGTTTGTTTTGTGTTCCTTCCTTTGTGTTTGTTTTCCAGGTAGTATTCATAGCAAAAGAAAATTCAGTTCTGTCATCTGGACAAAAGTTTTAAGAGTGAAGAGGTGTTGCTGCTCATCTAAATGGCTTTTTCAGTTCTGATTGTTGGTGGGACACTGCCTCATGTCTGTCTAAAGCATAGATTCTATATATAAATGGACATATCTAACCTTCTAGCCGCTGTCAGCCTCCTCATTTCAGTCTTAATTTTTTTCATATGAACCTGCTCTACTTGACCCCGTTGTTCATTTTCCTATTCTATCCATAAATCAATTCCTGTTCCTAATATGGAACTTGGCTCCAAATGCATCACTATAAGCCTAATGGAAATGATGATGGTGTGAAATGGTCCTGATGAAAACACAGTCACCTGTTTTAGCTGATTTACCACTTTGTAGAACACATATTTAAAGCAGAAGTCATTGTTTTCAGTCATGCAATTTTATTATTTACATTTTTTTTATAAATTATTTTTATGGATCACACCATCATCCCAGATCAGTCATTGACGAGGTGTAGCTGCTACTATCAGATTGTCTGTCATTGTGTGGACTCCAAACATGCCCTGGTCCATGTATCCTGCTGATGGGAAGAGTGGGAGAGCCCCAGTGGGACCTTCAGGAAGACAGCTGCTGTGGACCGAGTTTTGATCTGGACAACAGGAGAAGACAGGAGACATGTAGGAATGTCTAAACAAGATGTCAGGGCCAAACCATCACAGCCGTTACATGTCTAAGGCTGGAATGCAGACGTGAGTCATCTGTTTTAAATCAATAATCATTACATTTTCTGGATTGAGCTTTTTAAGTTGAAGTAAAAAGAAAACACCTTTAAGACATTGGCTATCAGTCGAGTAAGTCTGAGAAACGTTAGTGTTTATGGTTCCCCACAGTGTCGTTATAAAAGAGGGACATGGCTGATCACTTCATAAATACTTCACATATTTTTTCCATCCTGATTTGGGTATATGATGATGCTCGAATGCACTATATTAGTACAGTATTCACCAAACTTGCAAACTACTGCTTTATGATGTCACCAGTGCAACAGAGCATTTTGAGCTTTAGAGATATAGACAGACTAATAATAAAGTAATACTATGTGTGAATGAAACAAAACACAACTCGAGGTTCTGATTTGGATGAGGTAACATAACATTTTAAACACTCACAGGAGTCAGTTTTTTTATGATACAGGACCTTTAACAGCTAACTTGAACAGAGAAATGCATTAAAATCAATGAAACACGTTTTATATTCCATGGGAAATTGGGGTCTAGTTTTTTGCAAGGTTTCAATGCAGCTTTAGCCTTGTGTCACCGTGCAAACAAAATAAAGGGGCCTACGCGATCACTTTCCTCTGTTAAATGTCCCGAAAAGCTCCTGCTGTTTGGAGAAGAAAAGCTAACATAGATCACACTCCGACACTGGCTAAACTTTAACTTAGGAACTTTTCGTGACCGTCAGGAGCCTCCATTCAGTCAGGTCTATGAGACATGCTCACTATTAGACTGTGATCTTTGGCCTGATAGAGCTGCTCCCGCTGAGGGGAGGGGAGTGGCCCTGCTGCTCTGGGATCAGTCTGCACGCAGCCCCCAGGAAAAAGGAAGACTTAAGTTGATTTAATGCACACACACAAAAAGGCACAAACTTGTCTGTAGGATGGTATTGGAAATAGAGAAAAACAAAGTTATGGCAACAGGACTTTAAAGGCACCATATTGTGCAATGTTCTATCTTCTACCTGCACAAAGACATGGTTCAAATGAGCTTTTTTCCCATTTCAAGGTAACATTTCTGGAGGAGAGTATATTCCAACTGCTTGTCTGCTTGGAGATTGCTTTGCTGGAATGTTTCATAGTATGGCATTAAACGTATTTATTTCCATAGAAGAGTAGGTGACCACGTTACAGGTCAGATCTGAAGAGAGGTGACCCCACTTATTGTAAGTTCATGTTTTTCATACATACCTTCCTTTAGAAAATTCATTTCTGGTGGAGAGTCTGTTATTTACTTGTTTCCATGGTGAAGTTCTCACTTTGCCTGGAATGTTCCACAACATGGCATTAAACAAATATATCTTGTATTTATTTATCTACAGATGTTTTTATTTCTCAAAATTACCGTAAAAACATGAATTATTAGAGATCTGAATTGTAACTTGGCCTGGTGATGTGGCCTGCTTGTCTCCATGGAGATTAGTTAAATTAAATGCTATGCTGTAGAACATTCTAGGAAAGAACAACATGGAGTCAGGCAGGTGGTGGATTCTACCAGAAAAGTTACACAGTGCACTTTTAAGTTAAACAGTTTCTCCTCTTTCCATATTTTAGACTAAAGCTTATATTACTGGTTTCAGGTAGCTTTAATACACATGTAACCCTCAGGCCTTCATTCTATTGCCCTCTCTGCCCTTGACCTCTGCCCATTAAAGCCCCCAGCCCCAGGTTGACTCCCTACAGAGCAATACAATCACTCAACACTTCCGCTGATCGCCACGGTGACAGCTTGAAGAACAGCACCTAAACACCATTTTACTGCTCGGTCACTTTAGTTATGGTCACTGTCATGGAAATATTTGGAAACTATTGCAACACTGCGCAGAAATGACAGCAGTGCAATTTGAGTATCACTTAAAAGAAATCGCTAGTTGATACTGGATTTGAAATCATATACATTCATCTCACGTGTGACCCAGAGCACATTTGTAGGTGAAAAGCAGAGAGAGTCCTGAGGAATCCTGCTAGAAATGAAGTCCAGACTTTTACCACATGTGGTCCATGATCAGATACAGGTGGGCTGGGGCTAAACAGTCTATAAGGTCCTGGAACTGACAGCTCCCTCAGGCCTCTCATCTCCACACATGCGATTCTACTCCTGCTCGACGCATTATGGACCACTATAGTTTAGAGACCAGGTTTATTTATGCAAACAGTGTGGAGGAAATAATGTTTAAAGAATGAAATGGAAAGGACAAACTTCCTCATATTTACATAAACTGTGCAGCAAAATGACTGATTAAAGGTGCACTAGGTATCTTTTCTGATGGGGGATCTGCCACCTCCTTTTCTCATGGAATTACTATTGATTTAAAGGCGCACTGTGTAATTTTTCTGGTGGAGGGTTCACTTGCCTGTCTCCATGGAGATGTTATTGTTTTGTCTGGAATGTAATTAAATGTATCCATCTTGCATTTACTAAATAACAGGTTTTTATTGACCTAAAACTTGCAGTGTGTGCTCACCTTTCCACAGATCTGACATATAACTTGGCCCTGTGGTGTCACTTGTTGTCTCCATAGAGATACATAAGTGTTATGCCATACTGTGGAACATTCCAGACAATATCTCTATGGAGAGGAGCAGGTGACGGACCTTCTACCAGAAAAGTTACAAAGCACATCTTTTACTGGCATTAAATTAATCTTGTGTTTATTTCATTGCACTTGATTTTAAGTGCTCAAATATATGAAATTAGGGTTAAAAAAAAAAAAAACATGCATCCTGACTGAGTGGACACGCCTCTCCATGGATCTTACCTGTAACTTGGCCTGGTAGCATCATCTGCTATTCCAAGAGATATTCTGCAAAGATGGTTAAGTTTAATACTATACTATGGAACACTGCAGCTAAAACAACAGCAACTTCCCCATGGAGATAAACATATGATGGACCCTCCACTAGAAAAGTTGCATAGTGCAGCTTTAAGATTTGAAATTCATTGTGTCTTGGGTCATGATTGGTTGTTCAAATAAGAACCGCTTTTTGAATGTCAGCATATTGAAATGATTTTGAATTAAGTGAGGAAATGATCCATAGTCATACGTTTTATTACATTAGGGAAACAGCTTTTGCAAACCTGATGAGAATTGCATAGAGTTGAACATTGCCTCCAGTAAAAATGTTTATGAACAAGAGACACAAAACACATGAAATCCTCTCAGTATCTTTCTGATCTAAAGCCCCATGGACATGGGGACTTTAACAAAAACCCAAAACAGGTGGCAATATTACATCATAAGACCAGTATGGACATGATCATTGTACATTTACCTTAGGAGATGATTTGTTCTTCTATTGTAACCAAAACTCAACACGATGTCAGATTTATTTAAAGGGTCTGTATTATGCTGTTTCCTGATGTTATAATGTTGCTTCCTCATCACAAACATACCTGGAGTTGTGTTTTGTCACACTGACACATGTTTAACACATAAACCCTGCATATTTAGACTGAAAACACTGTATTCCGCCTTGAGATGTCATGCGGTAGTATAGGAAGTACTCCATGAATTTTCACTACAATCGTTTGGATGATTTGAAAACTTCCACTACATAGCTTTTGAGATGTAGACAAACTAATAATAAATGGTTACTCAAAAGTTTGAATGAAACAAATCACAATTCCAGGTATGTTTTTGAGGAAGTAACAACATTAGAACAAGGCTTAAAACTCACAAGAGTCCATTTTGATTAATATAGGACATTTAAGGCTGTGTAGTTATGATGAAGTGCTGCAGAATATTTTTGTTTTTAACAGACATTAAAAAATAATGATTTATCCATGCACTTGCTACTTCACCCTGCACTCTATTATTTGATTGGCGGCACAATATGTGCTATAATGAAGTGAGACAGTAAAGATGGCGACTTCAAAGCTGCTCTGATTTAGTGTCTGGGGAGATAGTCTTTATCACAAAGTTGACATGATGAGATCCAGAAATGACGGATCAGAGGTTATAGTCATTTGAGAAAAGACAGTGCTTAGCGTGTGTGTGCTGGGCAGAAAACAGATGTGGACCTGTAGTGCAAGTTAAGACTCAGTGTGATTATTGATATGAAAATTGTTCTGTTATTATGGCTTTAAGCATTGTTACTGTCAACATAATAGACAATCCTGGTAACTAGATTGTAGCAGAATGGATGAGAGAGTCACCCAAGCTACTGATCTAAATATTGTCCATCCATCCATCTTCTTCCGTTTCATCCGGCTGGGTCGCGGAGGCAGCAATTTGCCGCCCAGTCCACTGCGCACCCAACCTCTATGAACCCCTCTGCAGGTGGTGATCTAAATATTTTGTTTGTACCAAATGGTAAATGGTCACATTTTTATATAGCTCTTTCCAGCTTCAAGGCAAAGCACTTTACATCAACAAATAACTCACTCGTTCACACATCAATGTACACAAACACCGGGGGTGAGGCAGGTTAAGTGTCATGCCCAAGGACACAACGACAGCATTTATTTGTGGGAGCTGTCAAAAACAAACATGGGTGCTTTCACATAAAAAGAAGGTGAAGGTGAAGATGGGTTTTCTCATAAATCAACACTTGAAGCACCAAACTTATCTCAGGTAAAAGAAGGTATACTAGAATATTTTGTTCTAAATGTTACGAGAATTTTCAACAGGAGATGTTTTTCATATGTGAGAGACGCGTGATACATATGAGCAGCTGTGGTTGGACCGTCTCAAGTTTGGATGGAGGCTTTTCACCTTCTATGGTCCGACCAGAATGTAGAATAGACTGGTCTGGCAAAAAAAAAAAAAATCAGTACAGGCCCTTTAATTACAGTATCCATATTTACATGTGACAGTCTTGTGTCATGTCTCCAGTTCCTCTGAAGACGTGAATCTGGAGTGCACCACACAGCCCCTCAGAACGGTGGTCCTCAATCAGAGCACCCCTTACAGTAGCTGACAAATCATGAGAGCAGCTTTAAGTCCAATATGAGCCAGAGTTTCACTGGGCCCATTCATCTTACAAGTACAAAGGTGCGTTTCATTCCAGTACTTTGGTCTTTGGTGTCTGTAATCTCCAGGGCCCACAGCACCATCCATTTCACAGCTGCTGCTCAATACTGCTTTAAAGTAACAAATCCATGTGAAATATTATTCACTTTTATATTTCCTGTGTTGTATTAACGCCGTTGGGTTTTACGGTATTATATATCAAGTAGTTGTCATCCAATCTGGCACTAAGTCAGGTTCTGTTACAGAGTTTTGGTCAAGTTTGTTGGTATTTCATTCTGTCCATACACTGAATATTGTTGTTATACTGAAGATCTGTGGTCAGGTTTTGTTTCTTTTGGTGATGATGGGATTAAATGGGGAAAATGGTTGATGGTTGAGGTGATAGATTAGAGATCATCATATTGGAGGAAAAAACTCTGTTCCACCTTGTGATGCCATCTGTTAGAACAGGATGGGCTCACCTGTATTTTTAAACTACATAAACACTAAAATCGTTCATCTAATTTCTAATCACTACTAAACTAATAGTAAAAGGTGTCGGCTTGAAAACTAGCGCCTCATGACATCACAAGATGTAACAGAGCATTTTGATCTTTGGAGATGTAAATATACTAATAATAATACAGAATTACTCCAACATGTGTGAATGAAACTAAACATAACTCCAGGTATATTTTTGATGAGGTAATAGCAAAATAACATGGTTTAAAACTCACAAGAATCCATTTTGTGTAGTATATTTTTACATAGACATTTTTCTATAAAGAATAAAGTTAGAACTATTCCAACATTTTGAGGACCTTTTATTATTCAAAACATGATATTCTTGTTTTAAATTATTAATCGCTATGGAAAGAGTCCAAATGTTTCATAGTTCTAAAACTATTTCTAAAATTTGAATAAAATGATTCTTCTAATACAACTATTGAAGACAAGCTGCATGCTCTTTAAATAACAAAACAAAAAAGTTACTTTTTGGACTTCAAGTTAAAGGTTGTTTCTATGGATATGCCATTAGACTGCATGGAATGTTCCACAGTATGACATTAAACAGCCCTATCTTATTTATTCAGTTACAGGTGGTTTACCTTGAAAAACAGACACTCTGAGTGTGAGCTGGCTGCCTCTACAGATCTGACCTATAACTTGGTCTGATCTCCATGAAGATAGAAAGGTTTAATGCCATACTGTGAAACATTCCTGACAAAGCAATAACATCTCATGAAGAAAAGCATTTGATGGACCCTCCACCAGAAAAGTTGCACAATGCACCTTTAAAATTCAATGCAAATGAGAGTAGAGTAAATGCTAACATCCCTACACCTTCATCATTACTGTCTCATTTTACCGTATCTGTTCTCAAGTATTTAACTCTTTGTTGAAATGAGGAGGTAATGTGGAATTATCTGCAGTGAAAACAGTTACAGGGCCAGACATGATAAGAACAGTGCAGCAGGAAAAGTGGTAGCGCTCTGTTTTCGGAGGTGATTTGAACCAGACGGATTCTCTACCACTCGCCAACAATACTCCAGGCATTTTAATGAAAGCAGATGGGAATGTTTATGTGAGCTATTGTGCGCAGAGTGAAGAGGGTCTGCAGGTTTTTTTTTAAGGTATGCGTGAAATACGTGTTTCATAGTTCAAACAGGTTCAAGTACTAATTTCAGGAAACAATTTGAGGATTTTAGCAACATTTTGAAGACTTTTTTATTAGATATCATATTTGTTGTATGTAATGTTTTAAATTGTTAACTGCTAAGGTGTGGAGCATAGACTGTATAAAGAAAATGGATCAAGGGAGTGCGGCATCACCCACAGCATTTGGTTACAGTCAAATGAAGCTCATTGAGGCTGGAAGTTATGATGAATTTGAGACCAAAATGAGCAGCCTAACAGCAGTAGTTACAGAAGGGGAAGTTTTGTTCCTTTTTTATTCAAACAAAGAAAAAAAATCCAAACAAAATATACAGCTTTGAAAACAAAAAAAACATGTTTACATTTTTAAGATGGAAAAATATTTGATTGAGTTTTGATTTTCTTTCATTTTAAATGTGAAATCTTTGATTGCGGGCCAAAGTTTTGTTTGCAAGTTGAAAAGTTTTGAACCTCAAAATCTTTTGCAAACCAAGAGCGTTTGCTTGCAAGTTCAAATGAACGCGATGGGTAGTTTTGTTCCTTTTTATTCAAACAAAGAAAAAAATCCAAACAAAATATACAGCTTTGAAAACAAAACAAAAAACATGTTTACATTTTTAAGCTGGAAAAATATTTGATTGAGTTCTGATTTTCTTTCATTTTAAATGTGAAATCTTTGATTGCGGGCAAAGTTTTGTTTGCAAGTCGAAAAGTTTTGAACCTCAAAATCTTTTGCAAACCAAGAACATTTGCTTGCAAGTTCAAATGAACGCGATGGGCGGGATCTTAAAGAGGAGAAAAGGGTGGATTTCTATTGGTAGCTTGCCTCTGATTGACAGTTGGGCTGGTGCCTGCCTGGCCCTCCCCCAACTCTTCTACTGCCTATCTGCCAAGTTATCCCGCCCCTGAAGACAGTGTGTGAATGGGAAGAAGTCCGTTGGTGGGAAATTGGAAGGTAAGTCGCTATAATGAAATAGTTTAAAATTCTAAACAGCAATACAATACGTTGTATTGTAAAGATATTTGAATATAAATGTTTCCCTTGTCAGTGATGCCTAGAAAGCAGTGGTGAACTTTTTTGCACAAGAAAGACGGTGCACCAATTTAACTCATTTACTGGGCTAATACTAGAGCGTTACCTAGCTAGCTACCTAGAGAACCCCAGCACGGTTAAACTTAGACCTTGTTGTGTAAGAGCTTCCAGCTATTTTGATTTGGTACAGAAATTACTAAAACCCGCTCAGTTAAGAGCGAGCTAGGCCTCTTACATGCTACCCAGCTAACATGGTTCGTTGTCACAACATTGCAGATTAGTGAATTCATGACCACACATACGTTGTAGCTACGGTACCTCCTGACGTGGTAGTAACGTTGAAAGCACAACAAGCCTTGTCACTCAGTTTCGCTTTCCTTTCTGTCTGTGAGGTTAAGATGCAGCAACCAGAGCAGATTCTACCCGTTGAAAGCAATACCCAAAGCCATGTTTTATAAATCCTAGCATGTAAGAGGCCTAGCTCGCTCTTAACTGAGCAAGTTACGTCAAGGGTGCGTATTTACCTCCTTCACTTGCAACGTTACTACCACGTCAGGAGGTACCGTAGCTACAACGTATGTGTGGTCATGAATTCACTAATCTGCAATGTTGTGACAAGCGTAACCGTGTTAGCTGGGTAGCATGTAAGAGAGCCTAGCTAAGCTCTTAACTGAGCGGGTTTTAGTAATTTCTGTACCAAATCAAAATAGCTGAAGCTCTTACACAACAAAGGTATAAGTTTAAAAGTGCGGGGGTTATCAAGGTAGCTAGCTAGGTAACGTCTCTAGTAATAGCCCAGTAAATGAGGTAAATTGGTGCACCGTCTTGCTTGCGCAAAACAGTGCACCACTGCATTCTAGGTATCACTGACAAGGAAACATTTATATTCAAATATCTTTACAATACAACGTATGGTCTTGCTGTTTAAATTTTAAACTATTTCATTATAGCGACTTACCTTCCAATTTCCCACCAACGGACTTCTTCCCATTCACACAGTCTTCAGGGGCGGGTAACTTGGTAGATAGGCAGTAGAAGAGTTGGTGGGAGGGCCTGGCAGGCACCAGCCCAACTGTCAATCAGAGACAAGCTACCAATAGAAATCCACCCTTTCTCCTCTTTAAGATCCCGCCCATCGCGTTCATTTGAACTTGCAAGCAAACGCTCTTGGTTTGCAAAAGATTTTGAGGTTCAAAACTTTTCGACTTGCAAACAAAACTTTGGCCATAATCAAAGATTTCACATTTAAAATGAAAGAAAATCAAAAAACTCAATCAAATATTTTTCCATCTTAAAAATGTAAACATGTTTTTTTTGTTTTCAAAGCTGTATATTTTGTTTGGATTTTTTTTTCTTTGTTTGAATAAAAAGAACAAAACTACCCCCATATTACAGAAGGGGAAGTTTTTTTTAATACAAAATTAACTGAAGCTGGAGTCGATAGAGGCAGAAGTACGTACATTTGGAACTCAGCACTATTATATATGGTGTGGAAACATGGAAACTGATAAGTGCTATGCCATACTGTGGAATATTATAGCAAAAGGAACATTTCCATGGGTGAAAGCCAAATAAGAGTTAGCTTTATGTGCAAGTTCATTCACATTAAGGAGACATGTTTTTCTATGTTTTTCACAGCAATAGAAACATGAAAACTGCTTTTAATTTTAGCTGATATTTTGGCTATAAAGTTACACAGCGGGGCTTTAAGTTTCTGAAAATGATGCAAGTTTGAGAACACATGAACATACCTCTCACAGTTGCCCTGGTCTTGCACGTGCCTCTAGGATCAGTTGAGGGGCTCCTTGTGCCCTTTGTGGTTTCGGTGGTTTCCATGTGGGCTTCACGCTGACCTGCCTCCCAGCTCAGTCTTTCATGCGTGTCGGACGGGGCTGTTTTATGTCCCTCTCTGCCCCCCGTAGCTCTGAGCGCGTGTGATTTAAGAGTCATGAGGAGGAAAAGGACGACTCCATCCTTCCTGTGCTTGGATGGCACCACAGGGAAACAGAAGCTGGGACCTGCATAAGATAAACAATGCAGTTTTGAAGGAGGATTTTACTAATGTCCAATCAAGTCATGAAACAAACCATGAAATAATAGGGTTACTATGTTGTATACACATGTTGGGTTTCCAGGTTTCAGAGGATATTTAAGGAATTGACATAAGTTCATTTCCTTGGGACTAATCCTGACCTTAAGCAAAATGACTACTTGGCCTAACTCAAACCCTGATCTTAAATAAATCTTTAAATCTTTCCATCAAAACATGTTCAATTTTGAAGGCTTTACTTTTACCTAGCTTTACCTCAGGGATCTGATTTTGGTTCCCACTTGTGTCAGTGATATGAGATTTGTGAAACAGTCGCCTCTTTTGAAAGGTGTATTGTGTAACTTTTCTGGTGGAGGGTCCATCTAATGCTTTACTCCATGGAGATGTGATCATTTTGTCTGGAATTTCTATCTTCTTGGAGAGCAAACTAGACCAAGTTACAGATCAGATCTGTGGAAAAGCAACCATGTTCAGAATCAGAATGTCTGTTTTTCTCTGTATTTTTGAGCTATAAAAGCACCTGTAATTTCATAAATGTAAAGTAGAGCTGTCATAGAGTAGAACATTTCAGGCAAAGCAGTGATATATCCATGGAGAAAAGCATTTGACGGACCCTCCACCAGAAAAGTTACATAGTGCACCTTTAACATGAGCAACTAACCGGATCAAAATTTTAAAAGAACCAAATCTTTTTCTGTCTCATTTTTATATATTTTGACAGTGATTAACATCGAACCAACATAAAAAATGGCACAGAAGCAAACTAGGCAACACAAGGGAGAGGTTTTTGCACACAAAAACATATTTGGCAACATAATAATAGGTTGTTTTTTAATTATTATTATTATTGTCTTTAGATTATGCATAATTTCAATGGGTAATCACACTCCCAATCTCACTTTGAATCATTTTAAACAAAGTCTTGGTCATTTCTCTTTGTGATTAGTTTGTAGATAAAATTAGTTTTCACATTGGCTTCTGTCATATAAATGAATATAAAAAGAGCTAGGCTTTTGAAAGGTTGTTTGAAATAAATTCTTGTAAAAATAAAATCCCATCACTAGAATGTGTATACAGATTTCCGTCACCACAGTATTATAAATCCCGGTCTCCATTCCTTTATTTTTGATAAAATCTCTATGCAAAATTTCATATCAAAATAATATTGTAAACAAGACCCATTTTAAAACAACCTGTGTATATAGAACCATGGAGGATGTAACGTAACCAATACAAAAAGCACATCCAAGTACACAGTTTATATTTATGGCGCAAGACAATAGAACTGCTAATGACCTAAAGGTTCATTCACTCATATTTGAGTTATCCTTATTATTGGTTTGTCTACATTTCCAAAGTTCAAAATGTTCTGTTCCACCTTGTTGCATCATGAAGCGGTAGTTTTTAAGTTAACAGCTCCTTCTAACCTTTAGTTCAGTAGTGATTGGCAATTCCAGGGCTGAAATTATCCAAATGATTCTAATGAAGGTGCATGGAGTGTCAAAACATACTGTCACGCTTCCTGTATGCAGGGTTTATGTATTAAATATGTGTGAGTGAAACAAAACACAACTCCAGGTATGTTTCTGATGAGGAAGCAACTTTATAACATAGATCAGAAGAGGGTAATATGGGTCTTTAACATGTGTACAGTACAATAAAGATGTTCCACTGATAGCAATAACAATAGGCAAATTTGTAAAATGAATATTAAACTGATTAAACATTATTTATGTTATTATTCAGTCATTGTTGGCTTATGAAAAGACAGCATCCAAAATTATAGTTTCATTCTTTTAAAGTGCGTCCAATTCAGCTTTGCCAAAAAAATCAAAAGACTCTTCATCTCCTCTAGTTCAAAGGTCTACGCACTGCCTAACCTAAATCCCCAAATCATTCACATTTTGTCCCAGTGTTTTTGAAAACTTTTACAGCCCTGAGTCAAATTTACGAGGACGGGGCAAACCTTGATCCATCACAGTAACACAAACCTTTTGGAAGCGTCCATGTTGGAAGAAGAGGAGCAGTCTGCATTAGTTCTGGGCCCTTACGTGAGCCCTGCACATGTGTGGAGTGGAAAAGTGAATTCTACGCTTCAGTGTGGGGGTGGGTTTTGAAATACTAAAGTCCATCATGTTGACACCCATGCTTTTTGTGCTTGTTAAGACATGGTTAAGACCCGGTATAGTCCTGGTTCAGCCCCTGCTTAGTCCTGGTTTAAAGGATAGAAATAACATTGGTTTGATTTACTATTAACAATTCTGATGGTCTTTTGTAATGGAAAACAGCTTGTGTAGCCAACCTGCGGCAACGCCTTTTCCAAACTCCAATTATTTACTCATACAGTTCATACACAGTATTCAAACAGATCTGGATTAAGTTAATCTTTTGCCTTAATCCTGGTCCTGGTTTGGGCCTGACATAGTTCTTGTTTTCCTTTACCTCTCATCTACATTTGGTTTTATATCTGTTTTAGTTAAGAATAAATTATCGATGAACAGTGTGCATAGAAGAAGAGGTATTTAGTTCTGATTATTCATAGATGTGCTAGAGTAGTCCTAGTTTTGACCTACGTAGTTAAAGGTACACTATGTAACTTTTTTGATGGACATCTACAACCTGCTTGTCTCCATGGAGATATTGTTGCTTTACCTGGAATGTTCCAACTTATTTGTCTTGATAGAGACAAGTAGGCGGTGCCACTAGGCCAGATACAGGTCAGATCTGTGGAGAGGAAAAGTCACAGTAAGAATGTTTTATAAGTTGCCTTTGGCTTTTTTCAACAGAAACACCTGCAATTTAATAATGAAAGATGGATATGTTTTAATATCACACTGTGGAACATTCCAGGCAAAGTGTCATCTCAACAAAAAGAAATAGGTGATGGACCAACCAAAAGTTACATAGTGCACCTTTAAGTCCATCTCTGATCTAGTACTGGTTCAAGTATTGGTTTAGTCCTGGTTCAAGTCCTGCTTTAGTCCTGATTTAGCCTTGGCTTGAGCCCTGGTTTAGTCCTGGTTTAGTCCTGATTTAGTCCTTCCATTCATAAACCTGTGTGCTGCATACATCCATGAGCTGGTTTTCTGTCCAGCACGCTTGTAAACTGAGGCCAGACCTCACCACGCCTTTGATCGGCTCACACCTCCTAGAATCAGGCAACATTCATCACCACGGCCACTTTAAGAGCCGCTCTGTGATCTGAAGCTTCTACAAATTCCTCATGTGTTTCATCAGCGTCTGGTAAAAGGGTCTGAGGGTCCGAACTCAGAAAATAAACAGAAAAAAAACTGTCATTCAATGCTCAGATGATGGATTTTGTGAGAGGACTGTTTTATCTAAAGAGTTTCTTAAGGATAATGAGCAAAAGCCAAATTGAATCTTGAGTAAAAATGCAAGAGTGATGTCTATATATTTAGGTTGAGGTAGCAGAGGAGAAAATGTAAGTAATATAACAAGTCACTTAATTTTTCCTGAGGTTTTGGTCCAAGGTTGATTTAAATTATGTTAAAATCCAGACAGAAACAGCCAGAGTTCAAATGACCCATTAATGACTGTGAGAGTAATTTGTTCAAATAAATCATGATTAGTAACTGCATGGGGTAAATGAACATATGTGTCTAATTTCAAATGGCAAACTCCTGAACATTTTTCACCTAGATTGAAACTGGGATGAAAATTGCACCCCAGGAGGTTAGCATTGCTGAAACAGTAGTAGTAGTTGTAGTAGTAGTAGTAGTAGTAGTAGTTTATTCAGTCATTTGCGACATTAAAAGAACTTTATTAATCTCCAGAAGGGAAATTCAAATGTCACGCTTGATCTTCTCCATCATGATTTTTTGTGTGGATGCTGTGACATCGAAGGAGGAGTTCTGGTGTGGATATGAGGGTGTGATGATGGGCATCAGGTGGAATCGATCACAGATGTTTACCTGAGAATTTAAAAACATGAAAATTTGACCATGTCAGTATAGTCATTCTGGCATTTTAATTGATTCAGTAATTTGTGTTTGAACAAAATTCACCATGATTCGCCCACTGCGGAGCACAACAACATTCAAGGAAAAACCACATGCAAACAACCACCTCGGACTATACCACAGTTGTTGATATGCTCATATTTATTCTAAACAATAAACCAGCCATTTTCTATTTCAATAGATTTAGTTTCATATGTTTGTGTTATGTGATGGTGTTGAGAAAACCATGGTGCATGTGGTCTGTAGCCACCAGCTGCAGACTTTTGATTAAGAGAAAACACATTGTAATGACTGTAACAGTATACATGTGTGTGCTTGGCTGTTTATTCTGGCTTAAAATGAAGTACATATATTTTTCACACAGTGCTTTAATTAATGGAAACTTGATTATATCCAGACCCAGGGCTTTCTCATAGGACTCTATAAGGTGGTGCTTTTGAGCTCGGAAAATCTCGGAAGGTGCCCAAATTCCCAGCATTCCCTGTTGGCCCACTGCGGAGCACAACAACATCAAGGAAAAATGAGAAGAACGAAACAAGAGACTGAGATGGGTTTGGTTCATCTGTCTTCAGCGGGCTATTTTTATATGAGATCAAAACAGGCACTTGTTAAATCAATTTGGGACAAGTCTGCGGGAACCTATTATATGCATGTAATTGATCTGGTGTATTTTCCATTAAATGAGCCTTTTCAGAAGGCAAGTGACGGACTTGCACTTGCAAGTCAAGTCACTATACTGTTGGAGGGCAGGTCAAATGAATATTGTATAACAGTAGATTCTTGTTGTAATAGAACATGGTCTTGGGTTTAGTTATTAATATAATTGATCAGGTTCCATATTTGGAAATTTACCTTTGGAGTATTTTATGGCAAAGTATAATGTTATCAATAGGAAAACCTGGCTCTTGCCCCCATCTGAGCGTATGACATCACCACAATCTTGAATCTGAAAGCCAATAAATAAATAAAATAAATAAATGCAAGAGTGCACACTGACTATGAGACTGAGGCACATGATGGACTACACTAGACTAAGTGTGTGCTAACTCTCTGACCCTAGTGAAATGAGAAATTGAGAAAATTAGAATTAAGTATAGTTGTGATGGACCTCATGATTTACCCATTGCATCGCTGGTGGCCTAACGTCTTCACATTTCCTCTTAAATATTCCACTGTGGACAATAAAACATCTGTATCAAATCCAGTTAGAAATGATTGATATGTTAAGATAGGCCATATGGCCCCCTGCAGGCTCTTTAGCACAAGTACCTAAATAGTGTTGGGGCTCATTTCTGAAGTCCACTGTGTGAGAGGAAAGACCTGGGTCCCCACACGCCTGCTCCTGGTATGGGGTTAACAGTAGCTGCAAATGGAGGGTGCATTTTTTCCAGTGAGCCTTGACAGAGCCCCCCCGAGAAAAAGCCATTACTCAGGACTGAGATGAGGCCATGGAGATCCAGCTCTACCTATCACTGCAGAGGTCAGAGGTCATGACGGGTCAACCTGAGTTTATTCTTTGTTCTTTGTCTATGGCTAATAGGTTGTGTTCACTTTCACATTCAAGGATGCACTGGTGGGTGTCACATTGCATGTTTAACGGGCCTGTACCTGATTTTTTTTCCCATCCATTTAAGACAAAATAGTGTATAAGTCTGTGTACTGTCTGCATCCAATTATAAAGTGTTTTATTGTCAAAGAATCAGGTGTGCAATTGCTAAATGCTATTTGTTGTTATCATTACTGTAATGACAAAACTCTGCTTTGATCTCTGAAAGTTTGGGAAAGCGCTTATGAACTCCTGGTGAATAACAGAATGCATAAGGTATGTGAGGAATAACTTTGGACCACTGCAAACCATTTAAAATGAACTAGTTGACAAAGTGAAAAGATAAACAGTCAGTGTGCAGAGCAACTTTTAGGGAATTTCTTCTGAAAAGTAAAAATAGCTTCTACTTTAGCCATAAAATACTTAATCAATAATCTAAAACGGTCTCTGTTTGTTCAGTGGCACAGGCTCCACCTGGCCTGTCTCTGGTTGTGGTTGGTTTAAAAATGTCTTTGTTGTGTTAGCAGGAGGGGGCAGGGGTGTGTAGTCAGCAGGTGGAGGGGGTATGGGGGTCTTTAAAGTGTGGATTTTAGAGGATGTGGGTTTGGGATTTCTCATTGTGTCCCTAATCTCCTTCGTCTTTTTGAGCATGGTTAGATTACACACCTGGATATTATGTGCTTTGTATATGTGGAGCCTACCTTTTATCTCATTAAGCTAACAGTTTATAGTACTGACTATTTCTGCACATCAAGGGACCAAATTAAACTAAGTTTTAAGTAAATGTACAGCTGCACTGCATAACTTTTCTGATGGACAGTACCCCACCTGTTTGTCCCCATGGAGATGGTTTTCCTTTGCTTGGAACTTTCCACAGTATATTTGTCTACTTGTCTCCATATGGATAGATATGTTTAATGTCATACTGTGAAACATTCCAGTCTCCATGAACACAACAGGATGGTGGACCCTCAGAAGCGTCAGTGCATCTTTAAGATTTAAGAGAAGATTTGTTGTCATGCCCACAGTCTTTTGTGTATCGGCATTACACTTTATATTGAACTGAACATCTCATCCATTTCTTGCAGATTCTCACACTAATTTGAATCCTTTATGTTTTTCTACTTGAAACATTTTACCTGCTAATCTCAGGCCTGGGTCACTTTGACACAGATTGCCGCGGTAACTTTAAAGCTTCCCTCTGGAGGATGTGGGCTGTGGGAGTGAAGGCATGTGGTCCATTGTTCCTGTGGTCTCCCTGTGTGCCTTTGTCCCAGGATGACCTTGTGCTGCGGTGACCCCCGTCCAGACCAGTGATAACAAGACTCTCCACTGTGGGAACCAAAGATAGACAGTCCTGAAATATATGGAGAAAAATACATCATTAAATGCACAAAAAATCTTTAGCTATCAATCCAAACTGTTAATTAACTCGAAAGATTTAGCTTTGCATTAAAGGTACACTTTATTTTTTCTGGTGTAGGGTCTGCCCTGGAGATGCTATTGCTTTGCCTGCAATCTTCCACCGTATAACATTAAACTTATCTATTTCCATGGAAACAAACAGGTGACACCACTTGACCAAGTTACAGGTCAGATCTGTGCAGAGGCGACCTCACTCACAGTAAGAATACTGAATAATGTTTTTCAAGGTATTTTTAAGTAGTAAAAATACCTGTATTTTAATAGATGAAAGATATATTCATTCATTGCTTTACTGTGAAACATTATAGGCAAAGAACTTACATCCATGGACACAAGCAGGTGGTGGACCGTAATCTAGAAAAGTTACAGAATGCCACTTTAATGTATTTTAAGGTGGGTTTATAGTAGCTGTAGATTTAGTTACATCATTGCTACGATTGCTACCAGTGTGTCCTTGGGTACGACACTTTACCCACTTGACCCATATGTTTAGTGGTGGTCTGAGGGGGGGTGAGCATGTTGGCAGCCACATGTTCAAAGTCCGACCCAGGGCAGCTGTGGCAAGTTTACTAGGTGTGAAGGCAGAGCTAATGTTTATTGCATTTAATTGTATGGCAATTTGGAGCCTGGAAAAGCTCTTAACAAAACCCATTTCTTTACATGGATTAAAAGCATTTGGCATTTGTCTTATACTAAAAATACAAGTCATTTTATTAGCTGGACTTGTATTAGAGGTGTATTATGTTTTCCGTTGCTGTCTGTCAGCTTTCTGTTTCAAATGGATATGCCATTGCTCTGCTTCGAATGTTGAACAATATAACATTAAACAGATCTACCCTGCATTTATTCAATTACAGATGGCTTTATTGCTCAAAAATAGCTGATGACTGTCAGTGGGTTGCCCCTCCAGAGATTTGACGTAAAAATATTTAACCTATTACATAAGGGTGAGTCAGTCACTATTTCATCTTTGCACAGTTTTTCCTCACAGCCTCCTGTATATCGCTGAGATATATTTATATTACTATATTTCTATATTTTTCATATTTACCTTACATTTATATAATTATGTCTTATTTGACACCAGTCTCTTGTTTTTGTTTTTTTTTCCCTACTTATTTTGAATTCATTACTGTTTTTGCGCTTTGCTATTATTACTTTATATTGTGACGTGTGAGCTACTGTGTTCAAATAATTTGCCTTGTGGATCAATAAAGTTGAACTAAGCCTATGCCTGTTCATAGACTGTTCACATGTCCAGCACTGTATTTCAGCACAGTGAAGCTGACAGTGTTTTGTGAAGCTGGTTGTGGAATGGTAAAAATGCATTTGATTTGGTGCACTTCTTTAGACTTGGAAAGGGTCCGTATTTAAAGGATGTGGTCTGTTTCATATCGATAAAAGAATGCAGAGATTTATAGAGAGTCTTTGTATGGGGTCCATATGAAGCTCTGATGGTGAAAGAGTGTGTCAGCCAACATTCAACACGCACAGGCTGCACAGACACTGGATTTACATCAAATAGTGTCGTTTTTTTACTATAAGCTCATTTTATCATCTATAAGACCTTGGGGATACCAGGTGCTCAGTCCAAAGCAATCACGAACTTATACATGCTAACAGCCATCCAAGAGCCATTATGTGAAGCATTAAAGGAGTACTGTGAAACTTATCAGGCTGGCGGTCCACCACCATGCAGATGCTATGGCTTTGCTTGTAATGTTCCACGATATGGTATTAAACTTATGTAAGATGTATTTATTCAATTATGGATGTTTTAATTCCTCAAAAATACCTTCTGATTGTGAGTGGGGCTGCCTCTTCACAGATCTCACCTGTAAATTGGCCTGGTGGCATCTCCTGCTTGTTTCTATGGAGACTTGAGTGAGTTTAATGTCATAGTCTGAAATATTATAAATATATTTTTTATATTTTATAATAACCTACTTTAGCCTTAGTCCTTTGGAATATATAACCCAATAGTACCACTGACTTTCCTCAATACAGATTTGAATTCATTTCATTTTATTTCATGCTCATATAGTGTATTTTTACCATTGGTGGCTGCTGTTCCCAGATCTGATCAGTAGAGGGGGTCACCTAGGTTCCTGACATCAGACGATGACACAGCCCAGTAAATGTAATGACAGTATCTCAGCTCCACAGCAGATCTACAGTAAGTTTACGTAATGATTCGTTATAGGTCTGTGGACTATTTTTGTGAAATATATTGTAATTCCCATCAAGTTTCAAAACAGTCAATAAACACATCAAATACATGAGGGTGTAAAAAGTCCCATATGACACTATTTTCTGATCTATGTTATAATGTTTACTCGTCACAAACAGACCTGGAGCTGTGTTTTGTTTCATTCACACATGTTAAACACACAAACCCTGCATATTAAAGTTTAGAGTGCTTCTCTCAAATGGAAAACACTCTGATCCACCTTGTGAGGTCAAGTGATAATGCAAGAAGTGCTCCACTGTGTTTTTAAACTCCACACACCTTCACTAGAATCATTTGGATGATTTCACCCTTGGAATTGCCAATTATAACTGAACAAAAGGTATAATGTAGCTGTTAAGTTGAAAACTACCTCTTCATGGCATCACAATGTGGAACAGAGTATTCTGAGCTTTGGAGATGTAGACAGACTAATAATAAAACATTATTTAAGCATGTGTGAATGAAACAAAACACAACTCCAGGTATGTGTTTCATGAGGAAACATTCGAACATCCCTTAAAGCTTAGACGAGTCCATTCCACATAATACTGGACTTTCAAATCAAGATTTAGATGAGCTTTTCCTTTGAATTATAAATAGCTGAGTAAAGATTACACAAATGCACAGTTATGCTGGTCTGTTCCGGTGCAGCAGTGAGTCAGTTTAAGTGAATCTGACTAATATTTATGAATTTTCCAGTGAGCCTCATAAACCTCGATTGTCTTTAAGGAGTATGACCCTACATCATACTGGATCACACAGGAGACTCATAACTGTCACACTGTGCCGTCTCTGCAGCGACCTTTGAACTTTGACCCTGATTCGTGGAGGCACCTCTGTAAACGTCTGCTCAGAATGATGGACATGATGGAGATGTCTAGAGGTTAAACAACAGGTTAAACAATGGTGGTTCATCTGGAAACTGTTATAAATGATGTTTGAGAAGTGTATAGTGGCATGTACTGTAGAGTGTAGAGCTGGTGACTGGACACAAGAGGGCGCTGCAATGAGACCAGGCTGTTAAGATTCAAGCTGCATTGTAGAGTTGTAGAGTAATGTCAACTGAAAATAAAAAATCACTGAAACTACAACAAATTAGAACAATCTTGGCAACTGTCACTAGGTTAAAGGTGCACTGTGTAACTTTTCTGGCTGGGTTTCATGGATATGTTGCCTGGAATGTTTCACGCTATGGCATTACACTAATTTATCTAGACAGCAGGTGACACCGTAGAGCCAAGTTTACATGTCATATCTGTGGAGAGGCGAGCCCACTCACAGTAAGAACACAAGATTTTAGGTTAATAAAAACTCATGTCATTGAAAATGTCATTGTAAATGCAAGATGGATGTTTAATGCCATACCGGGACATTCCAGATATCAACATCTCCATGGAGACAAGCAGAAGATGAACCCTCATCATAAAAGTTACACAGTGCACGTTTAAAAAATTCTCTTCATTATTGGCAAGAAACGTTGGAACCACTTTATAATAATTGACCTTAATGATTCAGGCTTAGTAATGCAAGTTACTGAACCTTTATCTGTCAAAAAAGTGATAAAGTTTTCTGAATTTAAACTTATCAGGCACTTAGGAGGTGTGAGGAAGAGGCTAGCTAAGAACAATAAGAACAATTTGGAATAATTTAATAACTTAAAGCTCACCAATTACGTTGAGAGAGCAATTGAAACTTCTCAGTTTCAAAAACATTGTCCAAAACCTTTTGTACCAAGATAAAGGTGCATTATGTAACTTTTTTGTTAGCACTCCATTCCCTGCTTGTGTAATTTCTCTGCCTGGAATGCTCCACAGTATGACATTAAACAGCTCTACCTTACATTTATTCAATTGCAGGTGGTTTTATAGCTCAGAAATACAGAGAAAACAGGCGTTCTGACTGTGAGTTGGGTCGCCTCTCCACAGATCTGACCTGTAACTTGATCTGGTTTAAACTCCATTATGATAGAAAGGTTTAATGCCATACTGTGAAACATTCTAGATGAAGCAATAACATCTGCATGAAGAAAAGCAGCTGATGGATCCTTCACCAGAAAAGTTACACACTGCTCCTTTAAGTTACCAATACCTTTTCTTCTGTAAAAGTAAAAGAAAAACTTACACTCATTTGAACTTGACTGCTTACCTGGAGACAGCAGGGTAAAAAGCCAGAACACACCCCATTTATTTTATAAGGTAAAAAGTACTAGTTTGGTTTTAATTTAGTTTTAATCCAGGACTTTCCAGTGAACCTGCCCCACTGCTGTTCATTGTTACTTTAGAGTTAGGTAGAATTGCAGGTTTTAATAGCTGTGGTTTTATGTGTAATAATATCTGATTGTAGCCATTGACGCACACAGGAGCTTTTAGTGTTTATGGGGAACTCTGGGGGAAAAATTAAATTCAATGGAAATTCAGCTCATTTCACATCAGAACGAGAGCTTAGAGAAATGAGTAAAATGATCCATGTTTAGCAGCCCCCGTTATAAAGTTCATGCATTTGGGGCTTTTATGGAAAACTTTAGGACATGTTTATGTAATATCCACACAGGGACTGTAACCAGGCTGACAATTGTCCACAGGTTGTTCTGGTTGGATGTAGAACTGGAGGTTTTACTCTTGTTAAAGGTGCTCTAACTTTTCTGATGGAGAGCCGGCCACCTGCCTGTCTCAACGGAGATGCCAGAATGTTCCACAGTACGGCATTAAACAAGGCTAAATGAGACTCAATTGTGGCTCAGTTTTTCTCAGGCTTCAAGGTAAACTGGTCCAAAAACACCCAAAGCAATGATTTTTTATGCAAGTTATAAAAATCTTCCTTTATAAACCCATCATCAAACATGTTAGTCTGTCTCATTGAGGTCCTCAGTCTAATTTAAGGTTTGGTTGCTCAGTCGAACCTGTTCTAAATAAATCCATGTGAGTTATTCCCTGTATTGACCACCAGTCTAGTCCTTGATTAGTACTCTGCTTTGATTGTCTTTTAATATATGGCCCTTTATCTCATAGGTTTGGACAGGATTTTCATAGTGAACCTTTAAGTGGAATAGTCCAGGTTTGATTGTTCTTTGTCTTACAAACCAGTGTATGAGAATTTATTTAATATATGGGAGTAGTTGCCTAAACCTCTCTGTAGCTTTGGGACCTACAGCTAAAATACTATGGATGAAGTGTCTGTCACCCTCTGCTGGTAACAATGGGGAATGAGCATGTTGAACTAGTTTATTAGCAGCACAGATATGAGTAATAAGACACAGATATAAATTGTACTAGTCAAATAATATAGCTTTCATAATATAGAATAATAAATTATTCTGCACTGACAATGCGCATATGTTGGTCTGAAGTATTTCTACATCCGGATTCAGCTTTGATTAGTATTATCTCCATAAAGTAAATAGTGCTTTAGGATGTTCTGTCTAATGTGTAGCTAATGGACTGTTAAAAGTTCATTTGGATCTTGTTGACTCATTTGACTTCATTTAACATTAACTAAGGTTGCATCCGCTTATAATCCAAGAGTGAATGCCCATTTCTTTTTAAAAAGCATTAAATCTGTCCAAGGGAAAATGCACTTAAAATATCTGGATTGTTCAACTATGTAAGTATATAACATAATATTCCATAGGCAAACTATATATGTTTTCTAGGCCAATCACCTTTCTTACAGGAGCATATCTCATTTACTATGATAATAACTGCATCGATTTATTAGCACTACAGGGGACAATTCATTTGATATCCTTCAGACTAGTGGAAATGTGACTGCCAATGTGTTTGTATGGGGACTCGCCGATCCCTATTTATACACATGGGAGGTAGATGAAGAACCTTGCCTAAGGACACAAATACAGATTCCAGGTGGAGTGGTTGGTTGCTTTTATGGCTACCTAGTTTTTAGTTTTTTGAGATCAGGTTTAACATCATATCATGGGATTTTTACCAACTAAGTGCAGCATGTGCAGTTCAAAGGACACAACTAAGGGACTGTTGTATTTTGTAGGAGGAGGACACTTTTGGATTCATCTCCTCAAACTGCCCTGACTGTGGGCCAGAGGCAGGTTAGCTTCTATACATTAACTCTAATTGTAAAATCATAGGAAATGCTCACAAGATACATTACATTTTCCACTTGGATGTCCTTGCTACATGTTTCTCAGCACATCACTGTATCACTGAGCTCCTGTGTTAGGCTCATCATAAATCTCACTCACATTGACTGCATTCACTTTGCTCTCTCCTGACACCCGCCCTGGATGTATCAGTGTCGGTCAGTCATAGCCAATCACATCAGTTCTGGGGTATTCGCTGCTAATCCAATTCCCCCTCTGATGGATGCTGCCCCATGGAGTCATCCACTTTGCCCCCTTTCCCTTCTGCTCACATTCTGATGCACGGTGGTGGAGTGAGTAAGCTTGGTTTAAATGCAGTGATCTCATTGTGAAGGGGGGCTGAGGAGGAGAGGGGGGTGATGTCAGACTGGGATGAGAGAGTGCAGGGAGCTACTGTTTATGTTTTTATAAGACACGAGGCACTGCTGAGAGGGCGTGGCCTCTTAAGTGCCTGTGCTTAATAATGTCATTGGGCAGGAAAAAACTAGACCGCAGTGTGGACTATACTGGTAAAATGAGGTTAGTCATCGTGTGTCTTATATTTGTATTAAAAGTACTAGTATGTTTAAAAATTATGACAACTTTTTTAACAAATACCAAAAATATGAAGGTTCACTGGGGCTGCTACCTGCTGTAGTCATATAAATGTCATTGCTTTGCTTGGAAAGTTCCACCTAAATGTCATTTAGCATTTATAATTTCCCTTGTGGATCACTAAAGCTTGTCTAAGTCTATTATATTTTGTTTGTTTTTTTTGTTTTTATTCCTCAAATATACCTTGAAAAACATGCATTCTTACTCTGAGTGTGATCTCCTCTCCAGAGCTCTGACCTGTAACTTGGCCTAAAGTGGCTTCACCTGCATGTCTCAGTCAAGAAAAGGAAAGACTAGAAAAGGACATAGTGCCCCTTTAATGGGTACAAAGATGGTTTAGGCTTTATTGTTGAGAAATATGTCCACATCCACTGGGCAATTACACCATTTTGCATGTTTTTGGTTTTTGATATGGAGAATCTATCCACCCAGAAAAAACTTGGGGGAACATGTAAACACCACATCACAGAAAGGCTTGTTTGGCTCAGAAATGGAACCTGGGTCTCCACACATAAAGAGATATTTGACGATTAAAACAAGAGGATGGTTGGATTCTTTTTGTTTCTGTAGATACATTTTTGTGCACTGCAGGAAACAACACTACAAGACACCTTAACACTTCCTGGAAGACTGCACATGTTTGGCTCTAGATAGACTTTAACACTTAACATGGCCCCTTGTCTCCGGTATTCCCTGGCTGTACCCCTTAATTGTGCATGCAGTAGCTGTGGCACGACTCCTTCTGTCGCTGTCTGCACTCATTGATTTATGGAAGTCTCACAGTTTCAATTGCTCCTCCCACAAACCAATACAAGTGATGTGACTGTTGGCATTTATCACTGCACAACCAGGTAACACGGAGAAGAGGACAAAATCTACAGGGTGGCCGTTTTGTTAGGTACACCTGGTCTAATACAGTATTTAAATATATTATGCCACATTATTTCCATGTAATTATTTCATGTTCATCCATAGCAAATAATAGGAGGCTATAATATAGTAATAACACAGTGGGTCTTGTAATAGATATAGTTTTGTAGTAGCTGATGAAATGCAGTGATGTTAGGCAGATATAACTGTAAGAAAATGGTGTTGTTCTGGTACCACTGTCAAAGTAGTTTGTAGTAAACTATATTCGTATAGAGGAGTTTAATGTTATGTTCACACTTAAGTCCAGTTTGAGTGCTACTGTAGATTTAGTTGGTTTCCATTCTAGTCCTGGTTTAATCCTGGTCTAGTCTCGGTTTAGGTTTGGGTTTAATTTCTATTTAGTCCCAGAGTTGATGTGGTAATTGTGCAAGTGTGAATGCACAATAAATATGTCATGAGTGGTTGGGTTTATAGTTATAACAGCAATTGCAGTAAGGACAGTTGACGTAAAGTCCTTGCAATATACTGGATCAATATTTGTTTTTAGTTGCCAAAATATTGCGTAGTAGTAAGATAGTTAGTAAGATCAATTGGATTATGTTGGATGTACCGTTTCCTTTTTGCATCTTAAAGGATCATCCAGGTATACCTAATACATTGGCCAGGGTTTGTATTCCGCCCCTTCACACTGCTTAGAGCTCCCACACACGTCCCATGATGTCACCGCACTTTGTCCTGCACGCACGAGGTCGCACTGGGGTGTGTCCCTGCCCCCCTCCCTAATGACTACCCCTCTCTCGCCTCTTCCCTCTCTCTCTTCCCCATCACCAGCAGCTCTTCTACTGCACTAACGGGAAACGCATGTGACAGTGAACGCAGCGCACATCCTGGAAATGAGATCACCACGCACAAGGAGGAGAGAGAAGAGGAGAGTGAAGAGGGAGTGAAAAGTACTTATATTTTATTTATTTTTATTGTAGAAAAACTCTGTTCGAATTGTTATAGGGCAGAAAAATCAAAATAGAATAGAAAAACTGAACATAATATAATAATAATACAGTGCCTACACCTTAATTGATGAACACATAGTTATAGTAGGCTGCAAATAGTGTAGTTATGAAAGTGGAAGAGTGATTTCAATTTGTCATGATGTAATGTTTTTTTAGGGCTAGCACACGGGGGTCCCAAAAATGAAATATTATAAATCTGTTTTACTATTACAAATATTGTAGTAAGACAAATTACACTAAATTTTGCTCATGTAAACTCATTTTCTCATGTAAACCTGCATTTATTTTGAAATGAATGTGTTAATAGGAGTATTAATAGTCATTTTAATAGTGTTAAAATAAAACCTTTGTTTAATTTTGATGATTTTGTTTTTTTACTATTGTCATGTCTTGTAAAATAGACTTTGCATGGACATGGAGTGAAGGGAAGATGAATATCTAATAGTTGCTGTGCGTTGGGCCCTCATAAGACAAGCACCAGCCCTGCAGAGAAAGTGCTTCAAACAGTGGGATAGATTCAGAGGAACAAAGAGGAAAATGATGGAATTTGGTAGAAAGACTGAACAGAACAGAAGAGCAGAGAAGGAGCTACTCTGGGGGAGAGAGGGAGCACTGGGAGAAGATGAATTAAAGATGAGGAAAGAAAACAAAATCGCATCACGGTTAAAGAGAATACTTCACTTTAATATATTCCAGAAAAGCCTTTATCATTCAAATAAAGTACAATTTAAGATCTGTGCTCTGACTACAGTTTTTCAAGATGGGGTATGACTAACATTTTGTTAAACTCACTGAACATTTTGGGATGTTTTTTCATCATCAGTGCATTTCAGTTATTTTTTATGATGATATATGCATAGGCTAACTGTAAGCATGGAGAAATATCAGAGGATGTATTTTGTTGGAAGTCTGAAGAACTCCCATTGCTTAGTTTTACTTTTAAATATATTCACAATGGAATGTGCATATCTTTAATGAAATGAAATCTAAGTAAATATTCCAGTTTTATAATGCTTTTAAAAAGTGTGCATGTATCAATGTCTATTAAACATGCTAATTATACAAGGATTTTAAAAGGGGATCCAAAAGTCTGTAGCCCCTACGTTTTCAGTGTTATACACTGTCTGTGCAAAGAATCTGCTCCTTGTTGTCACTGTGTGAGTTTTAATTATTAAATGTCCCTGTGATTATCAGTGGGACCCCTGCAGAGAGAGAGGGAAAGAGGGTAAGAAAGAGAGGGAGAGAGAAAGAGGGTAAAAGATAGATAGACAGAGAGGAAGGAAAGAGAGAAGACAGAACAATATAAGACAATGTGACAAATGAGTTTTACATGGTCTTCCTGACAATGGAAAAAGCATATTACTCAACATTTTGCAACACTATTTTCTTTGAGGTGAAAACAATATAAAGCCTATTTTTATGTTATTATTATAGACCTAGTATTCATTTTAATTGCAGTCTGAGTGTTACTTTTTGAGTAACAAACATCTATATATTTTTGTGTCATGCATTGTGCAGTTTTGCTAGTCTATAGGATGCATGAGTCAACACTCCTACACTTCACTATGGGTTACACCTTCCTGTTTAAAGGAGGACTTTCGAGGATTTTTCACCATTCAGGAGACATAACATATACTATTTTGTTTTTAATTGTTAATTGCTGTGGCTATGATGCTAATGTTTCATCAAACGCATGGATACTTTATGTTTTATTCTTCTGAAAACAGTCTCTTTGTGTTCAAGCTATAATGACCACACACTCTCCATAAACAATAGTTGAAAAACATGTTTACAACAAGACTAAAATACAAGTATAAAACTTCATATCCAAACTTATTTCTATTCCTTAACCACTCCTAACTACCCCATGAACACTTCCCCAGACGAGCCCCCACCCTGCTGCATCACACAAAGACCCTTGGACCCGCCCCTTTTCCTCCACCCCCCTCCTAATTGGTCATGCACCCCTCATGCTGGCACTCCCTCCGTCCAATCAGCGCTATCCTTGGTGATGTCATGCGGGCCGTGTCTCTCGTTGTTGCTGATGCTGTTGCCCGGCGCCTGTATCCGAGCATCCAGACGAGGGTTACAGTAGCGACTGCCACCTCCACCTCCATCCTCAGCATCAGCAGCAGACGCAGAGGGCCAGAGGGGGTGAGTACACAGATGGGTACTGATATAGAAGTAAATATAAGGCCATGATACTAGCATACACGACTAACTTTGATTATGTAACAGAATGCAATAGTGTTAGGTGCAGCAAGGTGAGAGAGAGGAGTGAAACACGAGAGAACGGGGTGTACCCACAAATGTGTAATCTATTATTAATTGTTCATGTGTGCATTAAATTATAGAAGCTCATGTGCTGGTGCATGTCTGAAACTGTGATGTAACAGAGAAAAATATAATATAAGAACTGTTGGACATGTTTCTACTTATGTATACACCTGCCCTTCTAAAGCAGGGTCCCGGATGAACTGTAAAATATTTTGTCTATATTTTTGTCTATTTGTTACAGTTATATTTTAATATTTTTTTATTCAAGCAACTGAATTTTAACATAATTTTATGCATTTTATTATTGTGAATTATATTGAAATTGTGCGCTTTTCAGGGAGAGAATGCGCTTGTTGTAACTGTGCAGTGTTAGCTATGGCCTGTTAGCAATCCTTAAAAGTTCAAATAAATATGTAGCGTCCAGCTTGTAATGCTATCACAAAAATGTTTTAAGCCTCTCTAAATCTACTGTCTGTCATTTGTTATTTCAACATGCCTTCTGTACTACAAATTGGTTTGTTTACAAAAAAGTTTACTAAAAATGTGTGTGTTTAAGTTGACTGTTACTATGGTGTGATACTGGTACATAGTATTTTTGCACCCAACTCAATCTGTACTTCCTGTATACATTATCTATTTTAGCTTCCTATGCAACTTAACCATGCAGCAATACACCACAATGCAGTGTTGTGACTAGCAATATTTCATTTATTTTTATTGTTACATATCAAGTCCACAGTTTCTATTTCAATTTCAAATCTCTAACTATCCAGCCTTCTTTCTGTATAGTTCATTTCCACATAGCATAGCATTCCTATTGGTATAGTAGCATTAGCTGTGTGCTGCCTGGCTTGGACAATGGCAGTATAACCACCTCACCACACCTAAAGTGAATTCTCTTTGTGTTGAGGTTAATATCAGACACACAGAGGACAGTGGTCAGATGGGACTCTTTCTATGAATATCATCAACAGACAGTAAAGTCCTGACTACAGCTCCGCATCAGCAGCTCATGCAGTTTCCCCTTAAAACGACCCTAATGTTCCCATAGAGAGACACAGCTACCCCCCTCCTCCCTCTCTCTTTCTCTCTCCATCTCTCTCTCTCTCTTTCTCTGCTGCAGGACGCTGGCATTGATCTGTGCCTGGGTGGCTCCAACAGTCACTGCAGAAACATGTTACCAGCTATGCAAACTGTATATCCGTAGAGCATTGATTTGTATGGATGCAAACTGATAGTTGGATAATTGCATCAAGTATGTTTAGGAAAAAAGAAAATACCAGAGCTAGACTGTCTATGCGATTTGCTTGCATTCAGTATAGTAAAGCAGCATTGTCCAACAAGGGTTAAAAACACTAGTCAGACATACTTTTTCATATTCCACCCCCACAGCATTTGGGTAATTTAAGTGTAATCTAGTCATTTCCAGGTCATGTACAAAGATGAGCCTATATTCAAGTTCCTACAGTTCCCATTCCTAGTAACAATTCTAACTAGCTTTAAAGGCAGACTATGTAACTTTTTTTCGTTGGGAGGTCCACCACTTGCTGGTCTCCATGGAAATTATTTTGCTTATTTTGCATTTGCGTCTATACTGCAAAAGAACAAAAAAAAAAAAAAAGCATGCATACGTTATACTAATGTGCGCAGGCTTTTCTCTTTACAGATCTGCCCTGTAACTTGACCGGGTGATGATGTTTGTTTTCTCCATGGCGACAGATAATTTAACACCACACTGCGGAACATCTAAGCAAAGCCACAATGTAGTTATCCCAATGGTCAAGTCATTATTTATATCTTTAAATCACATCACGTTTCATTAGGATGGGCCTGGGGGGGCTCTTGTGTCCTTGTGTTCCCAGAGGAGCAGAGGCAGTGGTCAGGTGAATAATGAGAATCTCATCTAGAGCTCCTCGTTAGCTCACTGTCCATGTCCCTCAGACACAATGCAGGCGAAGGATCCCACAGACACATATGCAAACAAGAAGGCAGGATTCAGACTTGTTTTGAAATATGGAATAAAGTGGAGTTTGTGCAGTGAGTTTATGTGTAATATACTGTGGAGCTGATCATAGTTTTTAAGGTGTGGTGCAGGGAGGGATGCTTGGGTGTGACTTGTGCATTGTACATTGTATATTCCATCTGTATGTTTCAACAAAGGGTTTAAAGTTAGAAATATTTAGAGCATTTTAATTTAGTCACAGGGGGATATAGTTCCATTTTGACTGCAGGTAGGTCCTATATTACGCTAAACTGACCCTCGTGTGCTTTAAGCCATGTCATAATATTGTTGCTTCATTAAAACCACACCTGGAGTTGTGTTTTGTTTCATTCACACATGTTTGAGTAATCCTTTATTATTAGTCTGTCTATATCACATGCGGCAGTAGTTTCACAGCTACCTTTCACTTTTTGTTCAGTAGAGATGGGCAATTCCAGGGCTGAAATCATCCAAACAATTCTAGTAAAGGTGTATGTTGGAAAAAAAAAAAAAAAAAAACAGTGGAGCACTTCCTGTATTACCACATGACACATCACAAGGTGGAACAGAGTGTTTTCCGTTTGAGAGAACAGCTCAGCCTAAATATGCAGGGTTCGTTCGTTAAAGGTGTTAATGAAACAAAACACAACTCCAGCTATGTTTTTTATGAATAAACATTACAACATGGATCAGAAAACAGCATGATATGGGCCCTCTAAGACTTAGAAGACTTGTCAAGTTGTATGGAGTACAGAATTAACGTAGTTCATATTGTCCTGTATTTATTTAAGGAATTATGGTTCAAAGATTTTTGCAAAGTCAGACTGCTGTCCAATCATGTCCTTTGTTCTTATATACGTATACATTCCAACCCTTTCTTGGGGCAACAGTGATTCAGTGGTTAAGGGGTAAAGGGTAGATTACTTTACCCAGGGCCCAGTGCAGGAGAGGGGCCCATAGAGAAGAAGTAGAGGCCCCATAGCTACACCCCGGGGACTGAAAAGAACATTTACAAAGACATCAAACAATATCTAGAAAAACACACATAGTTTAGTCCGTAGACAGCCATGGCATTTTCATACAGACCTCTGTCAGGACATGGTGGCACGGATCGAGCAATAGCGCTATAGGAGGTAACATCGCCATTAAAACCTTCAATAGATACACAGGAGGTGGCTGTTTCATTTGGTGTTGATTACATTAGGACCACTTCAGGAGCCAGTGGAGGAAATCTGAGTTTCAGCTCAAGTGAAACTCTTAATGCAGTTAGACCTTCTGCTAATGCTGTGATACTGTTCCTAAACAGGCTGAGGGTTTCGGAGCATTCAGGGCCAGAGGGAAAAAGCAGCTGTGAGCACGATCTTCATGCTGGCTAATTTAATTTAAATGTGTTTATTAAGAAGTTAGAAAAGAGGCCATGCCAGAATTTGGGAGAATTTCTCAGAGAATTTCATATTGTTGTTTCTTTTCTGAATTTTCTTGCTGGTTTAATGTGTTGTTTGTAGTGTAACTCTAAATCATTATGACTGTATTCATTTGTATTCATTTATACAGAACATTTTGAAATAAGTCATCAAAGAGGCCATGTGAATAGCATTTAAATTCAATATTATTGTAGCTGCAGGGTAAATTTTGTTATAAACTTTATCACGCAAAAATTACCTTTGGACTTCTACTCAGTTTTACATATGGGCTCTTTATCTTTTCCAGCACAATTTTAGACCAGAAGAGAAAAAACTAGACAAACTGTGACTCAAGTTTTTTTTTTTTAATCAGTGGTTGTGATAAAACCAACTGGTCATGCACACTGTAAAATATTTTGGTATATAGAGCTGTTACGGGGACCATTAATATTTATTTTTTCAAGTAATGATAAAATATTCATTCATACGGCTGGATGAGAGCAGTCTGACAGACGTGTGGAGTGAGAACAGGTGGTGTCTGCTCCCACCATTTGCTGCCTCTCTTCCTCATTCTCCTCTCTCTCTCTCTCTCTTTTTCTTCTACTCTCCCCATCTTTCTCCATCTCTCTCTTCTTTTTCTCTCTCACTGTCATTGTCATCTTCTTTGTCTCCGACTCTTCCATTGTATCTCTTTCTCTCCCACTTTCTTTTGCTTTCTCTCGCTATATCTCCCTCTCTCTCGATCTGTCTCTCTCTTTGTCTTCTTCTTCTCTCTTTTCTCTCTCTCTTCCTTCCACTTTCTCTCTTTTACACTTGTTTCCGCTGCTGAATATGCATTAGATGAATATTGCACACTTGATTTCTGACATAAATCTGTCCCTGGTTGAATCAGTTTACTGCAGTACACTGTGACTCGTGGGTTCTCTCCTTTCCTTCTGTTATTTATACCTCCTCTGCTCTTCTCAGATTTACTCCTGACACTGTCCTCCTCACTGCAGCTCGGCAAATGTCCTCTGTCAAAAACAATGAAAAAGTGAACTGCTACTTCACACCACCCAAAGTATAAAAAAGTGGAATGTGAAAGCCAGATGCCCTCCCTGTTCAAACCAGTTATTGTAGAATTGTTGTTCACTCATCTCAGCCATTGACTCAGCATGAATCTGTCACTTTCCTTGAGGGTCACCTGCTCTCTGTGGAGACACTGATGAATATTCCACAGCATGGCATTAATCTATCCTCATGGAGAGCAATGCCCCCAGCCAAGTTACAGGTTAGATCGGTGGAGAGGTGACCCTGCTCATCGTAATGTGTTTTTTTAGCTATAAAAACGTATGTAATTGAATACAGGATAGTTAGGTTCAGTGCCATGGCCAGGCATATAAGGCAGGCAATAAGCATCCCCATCCATCGATAAACAATCACTTTATTTGCAATTTTGCACACTGAGCAGTAAAATATAATAATAATAGAAAAGCTCAAACAAACGTCAACAAAAGCCAACTCAACAGGGACGGTCATCTGAGCAATTTGAGGGGAGTAACTAGTCTCAGGACAAAAGTGCAAGCGAGCCAACCACGTCCATGGCAACCACAGAATCCCATGGCACAAACACCCTACCAGAAAAGTTACATAGTGCACCTTTGAGTGAGAGTTGGAAGGCAAACACTACTGCCACTATAATATTGAATGTGAGTGTATATTGTAATATTGTGTCAGCCTTTCGCACATGGGACGATTCTGTTGATATAGTAACAATATAGCAGAAGTACAACCAGTATAGTAACAGTAGTGGTATGCATTGTAGTAGCAGGGGATACATAAATCTTTAGACCTGTGTACTGTCTCTACAAGCCCACTGCAGTGCGTGACCTTTGAAATGCGCTGGTTCTTATGGTGTTTAATGAGACTCCTGTGTTTTGGACAGAGTGAAGGTGAGTTCCTGCAGAGACCCCTGACACAGTGACAAGATGACGCTGGCAGGTAAATACTATTTTCTACTCAACTGCACAAATAATAAAAGGTCTGAACCATACCAAAACCACGTTAAGGACTGCAGTTCCTCAACCACATTCATTTAGACTGTATCAAGTCACTGCCTGGACTGGTGTTCCACTTTCTTTTACGCATGATCTATTTTGATGATGATTTATGAGTTTATTTCAAATGAGAACTATATTTTATGGGAAATATAATGATTACTTCATTTCATCACTGCCATACCTAGCTGGATGACTTAAGGTGGCCTTAGTGTATGTGTGTGAGGTTGATTCATGGTTCAGAAAATCTATTAAATGTCTCTACCAGCCCTTCATCCCAATTTCAGGCTTACATCTAACCATTATGGTAAAATAAACAAGGGAAAAATGCTTTAGGCTCAGAACCATAGACTGTAAATGGACATAGCTAACCTTCTAACCCCCTCGTTCCAAATAGGGATCATTTGGGCGTCTTAAAATGTTTGTATTAACCCATAACATGATCTTGGCAGGTTTATTTTGGTATTTTGTCTCCAAATTTGATCTATAACTGCTAACCTTTGTGAGCTTCATTTGACTGGAGCCAATATGGATGACGTCACACTCACTTCTACAGTCTACTTCTGTATAGTCTATGGTCAGAACTGGGACATCAGCTTCTCCATATCACCTACCCTGTCATTGTTTTGCCATACTCTTTTATTTTAACTTTCTGTAATCCTAGTTTGTCCATCTCCAACATGAGAAGGGCATTTGTGTTTAAAATAGACTCACTTCTCTATTAAAATCTAAAACTCTGCGTCCCACTTGCCCTGTCCTCCCGTACATATGTGCTGTCTCATGGTTAGCTGAAGGTTACAAAGTGCTGTTGTTTCCTCAGCCTACAAAGAGAAGGTGAAAGAGCTCCCCCTGGTGTCTCTATTCTGCTCCTGCTTCAACCCACAGATCGAGAAGAACACGTACAAAGCAGAGGGTAAGTCATGTGGCAGAACTGTAGTGAATAAATTCATTTATAGGTTTGGTTACATGAACAAACACTGCTTAAAATTCAGTTTATTTATATAGCACTTTTCACAGACATAGGTCACAAAGTGTTTCACATAAAAAAGATTTTAAAAAAGCAGTCATAGCAGCCCTAAACCTAAGGGGGTGGGAACACTTGTTCAGAGAGAAAAGCAGTTCATTCCAGAGTTTAGGGGAGATGCCTTGCATTTTAAAGCTTGTCCAGGAGACCATTAGCAAGTTTTGGCTGGTAGACCTCAGGCTACGGGCAGAGGTGTACAGCTTTATCAGATCTGAGATGCAGGAAGGAGCCTGGCCATGTAGGGCTCTAAAGGTCAGCACCAGGATCTTAAAGTGGACATGAAAAAGAACAGGGAACCAAAGGAAGGATTTTAAGATCAGAGTGATATGCACTCTCCTACTGGTGCAGGTCAGAAGCCTTTTGGCAGATCTGGTCTAATCCAATGTAATTGCTATATCTATATTAGTTTGTACAGTGTCACACTACTTTTACTTAATAGATGTTTTGGATATTCTTCCCACTGTAAGTCTACAAGTGACAACAACTTTAAATTAAAATGAAAATCTCCTTATGAGGCAGATCTGTGGAGACCCCAATCATTCTGCAACAGGGTGTTAACAGATATTAATAGTGAAACGAAACACGTTTAAGACACTATAATCATAACATAGTCCAGTGACAGACAGTGCGGTTCAGATAGAGTTGGAATGTACAAAAGTAGTTGCTGTTGCTACTAAAGTAAGTCCTGTGTTTATCTGTGCTCAGATGCGGTGGACCTAGGCTGGTGCAGTATCAAAGACGTGGAGGTGATCGAACTGAACAAGCGTGCTTCAGGACAGGCCTTTGAGGTAATCCTGAAGCCCCCCTCCTTTGACGGAGCCCCCGAACTCAACACCTCCATGCCCCAGCGCAGAGACCCCTCCCTGGAGGAGATCCAGAAGAAACTGGAGGCTGCCGAGGAGAGGAGGAGGGTACGAAACTTTGACTCTAGGAACGAAGAACTAGAAGCCAACAGTATATTTATTATTCACAGCTTCAGGTTCCTGTCATATGCAACATTTTATTTTAGTTTTCTTTTTTTTTACATAAGATTTAATATTTTGGGAAGTTGTTTAAAACAGAAAATCCTATCTTTCGAATGGTGAAGGGTGAATTTGAATGGTCCTAAAAATGTTTAATATAAGAGGAAGTTGAAACCGTGATTGGGTCTGAGTATAACTAGTTTGTATTTATTTATTTAGTTATTGCTTGCGCTACTTTTTTGTTAACAACAAAAAATCTGACAATTAACAAATAGATATTCCAACTATTATTTGCCTTGTCTTTGGTGACATGAACAAAACAAAGATAATTCTTATAAACCGTGCTTCTTTCATTGATAAAATAAAATAAATATTCCTTTAATAATCAGTCCTGTCAGATATTAGTTTCAATATTTTTCATGGCAAATTTTTATCTTTTGTGACTCCCAGCAGCACAATGAAATCACTCGAGTTTTGTTTTCAGTGTAACGTGAACCAGGTGCAAAGACAACCTGTTCTATTTGTGGTTCATTGGGGCTTTGTCAAGGACCAACAGCAGCCTTTGTAGCTCCAGTGATTTATCAGCAAGCTGTGAGTATCTGAGGAGAGATCAGAGGAAGAGGATGAGAGGAAAGACGAGAGGAGGGGAGAGAGGAAAGGAGGTAGGACATAGGAGATAGGAGACAAGGGAGCAGGGCAGATGAAAGGGAGATGAGAGCACACAAAGGCTGTATTCACCAGAGAAGTGTGTCTATCAATCAGCATTCAGCTAAAAACAGACCCCAGTATGATCCTAATGGATTCTCAAACAATCCTGGACCAGTCAAAACACGGGAAATTATAGAGATCTGCTTAAAGATGCACTGTCACTTTACTGGTGATCTGAGTTTCTTCATTGAGATCGTATAGCTTTGTCTAGAATGCTCCACATTATGGCATTAAACATAGCAATCTGACCTTTGACTTGGTCTGGTGGCATCGCATGCTTGTAATACTGTAGAATATTAAGCAAAGCCACTACATCTCTATGAATCGCTCTGTTGTTAAATGCATCCGTTGCATCAAAGGGCAATGTAAGGTAAATAAAGAAGAACTACATCTGCTGTCTGTAGATCCAGGAGGCCGAGCTGCGGAAACATTTGGCAGAGAAGAGGGAGCACGAGCGTGAGGTGATCCAGAAGGCATTCGAGGAGAACAACAACTTTATCAAGAACGCCAAGGAGAAGCTAGAGCAGAAGATGGAGGCCAACAAGGAGAACCGCGAGGCTCTGCTGGCAGCCATGTTGGAGAGGCTGCAGGAGAAGGTACAAACTGTGTCATGCAAAGTAAAGCCAAGGGAGGTTTACATGGACCACTGGGTGATGTAGATTTACTCAGGAAGCATTACTCATGAATATTCACTTATATTTTGAATAGCCTATTGAATCTTGCTTTACCTATCCACCATGGAAAATAGAATGATTGAGAATAGCACATTGTGAAGAGTTGTAATATGACTACACGTTCTACAGTGCATAAAAACTACAAAAAAAAGCACAGAAATATGGGAAATTTTGAGATACGCCTAGATGATTATTCTTATTTAAATGTAAGGACAATAATACCTATAATTTTACTGGCCACAATTTAGTTTAGATAATGCAGCTGGATCAAAAATAATCATATTTTTTTAGCTTATTTTGGGTCAGTTTGAAGAGCCTGAAGCAAAGTCTGAGCACTGCATATTTTGGTATCAGGTGTGGAAACTTGAATATGGTTATTTAAAATATGTCAACAATAAAAAGCTGTACACATGCATCGGTAACTGTGTTGGGAAGGAACTGAGCACATATCAAGAATACGTATTCACAATAATCATTTTGAGTTACTGTATTCTGGTACAATTACTTTTTCATTTGGTGATATTCTGAATCAGTTTAGGCTTCAGACTGCACAGAATTTGTGAGAAAAAACAGAAAACAACACTATTAGTGATAGGAAATGTAGACCAATTAGTGGTAGGAAATGCAGGCAAATATAAAGCTGTTTTTAATACTACATTGTATCATGACACTATAATTCATGCAGAACTCAATGTATAAGTATTATAAGTATTCGGAACACAGTACTGGACCTTGTATTGCAATACATTACAAAATACATTTTAAGGGAGGTATTCAGTATTCTGTAACTAAACACATTATCATCACTGATATATGGTAACTGAAGAATTGCAGTATTCTGAGAGAGAATGAAAACTGATCAAAACAAGAAATTGCCTTTGTTAACATTATGGACATTAACAGTTATCAAATCACCTTTACATATCTGCCCGTGTCCAAAAATGAAGTTAAAAAAAAATCACCAACATTTAAATAAAAAATAGGAGAAAAAAACCTGTCAAACACACTTTAAGCTTTCATTTTCCCATTATAAATATCCATTTCTGGTTATAATCTGCACCTGCCCTTTGATGAAAGCCAATGAATTCTGAAATGCTAATGTGCAGTATGATGTGTGTGTGTTGGCAGGACAAACACGCAGAGGAAGTGAGAAAGAACAAGGAGCTGAAGGAGGAAGCCTGTCGATAGACCAGCGGAGAGAGCGACAGAAGACAGGAGTGAAAGAAGACAGGAGGGGCCTGGGGTTCAAAAAGAAAATCCAAAACAGTCATGAAAAAACAAGAACTTTTGATATTTGATGTATGTTAACGAGTAAGCTGTACAAAATTATGCCAAAAATGTGTGTTTTTAAAAGATGAGGGAGGGTGCTCTATCATGTTCTTGTTTGGCAGGAAAAAAATTCTGGGAAAAACTGTGCTAAAATAGAAAAGAAATCACAATGAATGTTAATATTTCAGACAGTTCATGTTTGCCAATGATTGGGTGTTTTCAGAACAAAATTGTAAAGTTGTTAATTATTTTATTTTCCAACAAAAGAAAAAATCCACTGATCGTTTGTGAAAAAAAAACAGAATACCTTTAGTGACAAAGAAAAAAAAGTGTTCCGAATCCATTAAATTGCTGTTTACTTGGCCCAAAATGATTGTGAAACCTTGAACAAAAGTTTAGTTTTCTTAATTTCTTACCAACTGAAATGAAAAGTCAGAGTTAAGAGTCATATAATATAATGAAACAGTTGGCCTTGTTAGTCTTGAAACTTAAAACCATATACACAATTATGTACATCTCTTCCTACAGTTTGACTCATATTACACAGGAAGCCTGACTTGTAAATGCATTTTGGGCATAATTTTATTGAATCATCATTATCGACTTTCAGTCTATTAAAACTGCATTATGTAACTTTTTTGTCTGTGGTCTGTCACATGTTTGTCTCCGTGGAGATCGACAGTATGGCATTAAACAAATGTGACATTGATTTGCTCAGTTACAAATTTTTATTGCTCAAAAATACCTTAAAACCCTGCATTCTCATAAATATAAACTTTAACTTGGTCAGCTAGCACTAGTCACTTGTTTTGTTTAATGCCATACTGTGGAACATTCCAGACTAAGCAAATACAGCTCAATGGAGACAAGGGAGCTCCATCAGAAAGGTTACACAGTGCACCTTTATACTTTAAACTTTAGTCTTTAGTTCAACAAATACATTTTCGACAGCATTCATTTCTTTGAACCTATCTGGTCCTTATGTATTTATGTGAAACTCTAACTCTCACCCTGCACATTTTAATTTGTTATGTCTGTATCTTGGAGAGTTGTATTTTGTGTTTTATGAATTGGAAAATGTTAACGACAGACAAGAAAATGCAAGATAGCTTATGTTTTTGTTTCTTTTGTTTTTTTGCGATTGTTGTAAAAGGGAGAAGAGCAAACAAAAATACTGCTTTATTCTGCTGTTTCCTGGGTAGCCTGGCTCTGAAGGACTATAGACTGTAAGTGTAGATGTCAATTAGTGACATGTTTAGAAATATAGGGCACCGTTTGCACTCTTTTTGTCACTAAGCACAAGTCATAAGCACATATGCAAAGACAGACACAAAATACTGAATGTTCAGAATATACGTGGGGTTTTAGATTGATGGAAAACTGGCACTATAGCCATAGCAACAAATAACACAGCCTAAATCTCTTTTGATTAGTGGAAAGTGCTCAAAATGGCGCCTGTGAACCGGAAGTTTAAAGTGGGACAGCTCCTCTGCTTTGGCATGTGACTGTGATTGTATGATTTTTAATAGTGAAAGGTTTGATGAGTCATACTGACTTTTGGAGCCATGTATCGAGGATTTGTTGTGGGTTTAATATAGCGCTCTGTCTGTGTCTACTCTGTTTGTCTAATGGCAATTGACTGTCTTGTTTTGGCATGGTCAGTAAAAGCAACTTGATTCAAGACTCACTATTCTCTGTTTATTATTTAAGTCCATAACAAGCTTCAGTATGATAGCAGTATTTGAAATCAACTATGACATCTATAATACATTATATAGAATTTTAAAATTAATTTTGATAACAAGAATTAACTCATTGCAAGTTTTACACCCTTTAAGCCATGTTATAATGTTTTTACCTCCTCAAAAACATAACTGGATTTGTGTTTTGTTTCATTTACACATGTTTGAGTAATCCTTTATTATTAGTCTGAATGCATGTACACAACTCAAAATGCTCTGTTCCACCTTGAAATGTAATGCACAGGTAGTTTTCACGTATTATAGCAAAGGTTCATGCAGTTTAAAAACAGAATGGTGAACTTCCTGTATTACCACATGACATCACAAGGTGGAACAGAGTGTTTTCCGTATGAGAGAAAAACACAGCCTAAATATGCAGGGTTTGTGTGAATGAAACCGAACAGAACTTCAGTATGTTTTTGACGATGAAACAACATTATAACATAGATCAGACAATAGCTTAATATGGGCCCTTTAAAAGCAAAAAAAAAAAAAAAATGAAGCAACCTGTAGAGGGCACAATTTCACTTCTTTGTGCTAAACACATTGTTACAATATGAAAAAGAGGCTACAGGTTTTGATCAAACAAAATACAGTAACATTTGATATGTTTGATAGGTAGAAAGTGTAATTGGACATAATTTTGATATTCCATTACAAACTTAAATGATAAACAGTGTCAGTATTTGGCATTCAAACAGAACATAAAGTTATATTATTTGTAAAATATTATGCTTTTATAAATAGTCTAAAACCTCTAAAAGTGCAAAAGCATTAAAGGCGGTGTCTACAGGGGACGCCGTTGTCTCATGTGAGCGTGATCAGTTCAGCTTGAGCACAGTGGGCCTCACACACGTGCAGCCCACAGACACCACCTCTGTGCCCAGCTTGAAGTCGTACCTCTTCTTGTCTCTGCCGAAGTTCTTTCTCTGTTTGCGCTTGACTCTGAAGGTGAGATTATAAATTTTAAGATATGACAAAAATGAAAATCCACATCAAAAGAGAAGTTCATGGTACTGATAAAGGCATTTTCATTTAATATGTGAAAAAAATGCCTAGTACAATAGTTTTATACCATGGGTATATAATAAATGCACTATTCCTTAATTAGCCATAATAAAGTATGAAGAAAGAGTTGATGCATATTGAACAAATTGTTTATTAAGAATTACTTGGGCTGGCTTTGTAATTAATACCAAACTCGTTAATTAACTAAGCCTGAATCATCCTTATTAACCATAATGAAGTCTTTTGGCATAACTTTTCTGGTGGAGGATCCGTCAAATGCTTTTCTCCATGGAAATGTTATTGCTTGTCTGGAATGTGTCATGGTATGGTATCAAACGTTTTTATCTTCATGGAGACCAAGCCAGACTAAGTTACAGGTCAGATCTGTGGAGAGGCGACCCTACTCACAGTCACAGTCTGTTTTTTCTAGGTATATTTGAACAATAAAACCATGTGTAATTGATTAAATGTAAGGTAGAGCTCTTTAATGCCACACTGTGGAACATTCTAAGCAGAGCAATGGTATATCCACAGAAACAAGAAGGCAACTGACCCCCAACCAAGAAGGTATAAAATGCACCTTTAATTAACTAAGCCTGAATCATTCTTATTAACCATAATGAAGTCTTTTGCCATGTTGATTTTGTGACTGTTTGATGACTTATAAATTGTGGTGCTAATAAACTCAATTGTACATCTCTATTTATCTATGTGTTCTAATATTGTCTGGCTTTTACTGTGACTTTTTAACATCTGTCTAGAGAAAAGGTGAAAAATACCCTGTTAGGTTAATTCTGGTACAATTAAGAGAAATGTCTATTAATATGCCCCTGTAAAATAAAGTAGTAAATAAATAAAAACTCAGTACTTGTGCAGAACCATGAGTTGATAGTAGATGGGTTTGGCCTCCAGACTCAGATCCTCTCTTCCGATCTCAGGATTTACACAGCCCGAGGTCAGGCACTCAGTGTGGTACAGACACTCAGGCACACGCGATGGCTCACAACGTTTTCTGAACAACAAACAATATTTAGCGTGTGTGCATTTTCTTTGCACTACTGGGAAATTAAGATTTAAATTGTAAAGGCAAAGTTGAATTAATAACTTCTATGACTCTTTACAGATGCAAACTAAATACTAAAGTGTTTTATTCTGCTGTTTCTATATTTTAACAATATTATATTGTACATTCAGAATAGTTTTTGTTGTTTAAATCTGCTCTTGATTTATCATCTATATTTACTTCAGCAATATATCGCACTCCTAAGTGTGTTATTGTGACATGTATAAATGTGAATGTAGTTTACAGAAATTCAGTGAAACAATGAGGAGTGGCATGCAGTACAATATATTTAAAAGAGAGGATTTGAATGAAATAATACATTTATTTAGACTCACTATTTAGTGCAGTAGCATCAAGGCCATAGAGTATATAGAGAAGTGGACTAAGTGAGAGTGATATCGTCCATAGCGTTCGGCTCCATTCAAATGAAGCTCACAATGCTCTCAGTTACAGGAGCGAATTTGGAGCCTGGTCCTATATTATGAATAGTATTTTTCTAACAGACAAAATTGCAGAAAAAACACCAGGATCATGTAGAGCGGGTTAATACGAACATTTTAAGACCAAAATGACAAAGATCACTGCAACAGTTACAGACAGAGAGGCGACAATATTCCAATATAAAGTAATTGGGAGCCAGGGTCAGTTGAAGCAGGAAGTGCCCACAGGCGAACTTCCGATTTGGAACGTGCCGGCTAGCGCGTTAGCTCTGTCCATTTATATATACAGTCTATGATCAAGACGTCTTGTTTATATGTGATATTTTGAGGACTATAGTCCATTCAAAAGATGAAATGTTTTGTTTCAATGGTCACTGTTTTTTAAATCATTTTGGAACTCATGGACATCTTAAAATTACAACAGTAGTCCCTATCAAAGTTGTTGATTTGAACTAGAGAAAATCAAACAAACATCAAGAATGAATCACCAGTCAAAACAGACTGGTGATTGACCAAAATGTGATTCTCATCCTTAGCTGACAGCTTGTAAAACCAGCAAATAAAATAGGAGGTTAAAAAGAGGAAACAGACATCTACAGTTCAGCACAAACCGTGAGAAAAACAGGTCACCCTTATGTAATAGCTAACCCTTTGACATCTATACTTATGTAATAGATGTCAATCGCTATTTCATCTTTGCACTGTTTCTCTTGTATATAGGTGATAATATATTGCGATGTGTGAGCTACTGTGTCCAAATGATTTCCCTTGTGGATCAATAAAGTTTGTCTTAGTCTAAAAAACTGTAAATAAAAGAATTTGTACACATTAGTGGGTTTCCATAAAAGATAGATTGTAGTTGGCATTTTTGTAGCTGGGGCATCAGTGTTTATGTCAAATTTAGTTCAGACTCAAACATCATTCTCCCCTTGGTGAATCATTCTAATACTGTGATCTGGGCTTTCCTCCAGAAGTCATCAGGGCGGGACACACAGAGGGTCTTACCTGTAGACCCACGGAGACACAGACAGGTTGGCTGTGTTGCTGGAGGAGAGGGGGAGGTTTGAGGAGAGATGTGGGGAGAGGGAGGGGTCCAGGACCAGCTTCACCGTTTGACCTTTTGCTCTTCTCGAACCTTTGTTCTGGACCTTTTGGGACTTTCTGCAGTGAAGAGGAACGAGCAGAGCCAGCAGCAATACAGCCCTGAATAACTGAGACACACAACACAAGAGAGAGATGTAACTTAGTCTTAAAGAGGAGTGTATACAACTTAGGGCACAACAATAAATCAGAATAATCATTAAGTGAACTTTAAAGGTGCACTCTGTAACCTGTAACTTTTTGATTTGCCACCTGCTTGTCTTCATGAAGGTGTTTTGTCTGGAATGTCCCAGGATGGCATTAAACATATTCATCTCAATAACTTTGAGCAAATGCAAGCGGTATCTCCATGGAAAGAAGCAGGCGATGGACCCTTCACCACAAGAAAAGTTACACAGTGCACCTTTAAAAACACTGAAACACATGTCAAAAGACATTTTAACAAAGAAAGTACCATTATTAAATCAAAACCACAAAAAGAACAATTTGTGATGTTTATATTATGTTTTTTTATTACATCGTATAGTGAAAATGTATTTAAAAAAACTCTAAAATGTAAAATAGAAATATGAGTTAACAGTTGTCAAGTGAAATAAGTTTAAGTTGCAGCAATAATTCAATAAGTAAATAAAAGTGATGAAAGAAGAAGAAAACTAAATAAAGAAAATAATCAAATAAATATATCCACTTTAATCTTAGAAGTTTTAAATTCTGCATTTTCACTTTAAGCCACTTAATTGTAGTTCTCTACAGTGTAAACATTTGATATAAAAGTCTATTCTATATTGTACTGTAGAGTAGAGGATTCTGACTGAACAAAATCAAATCTCACATAAACATAAAAATGGCAACACACTTTTAACTGCAAAACTAAAATCTAGCCAAATTAAGATTGCTTGAATTAAGAAAATTTTATCAGACTTTTTGTACTTTTTGTATTTAAAATATGAAACATACATTTTGCTACACTTACGGTAAGAAAAAAGAAAAACAACAACTCTTTACAGGTATAATAATTAATAAAATGTTATGTTGCTTGAATTAAGTGAAGCACACTTTCTCCATTGGTTGTTAATTTTACTTGTTAAGTTGAATGAACTCAAATAAAGTATAATGTAATTGAAGTCATTATAACTTTCTTATATACTGCTTGATGCAGTGCTGCATGTTTAAGAAGTGGTTTACTCACTGATCTCATGATGCCTCTCTCACTGTGGCTCCCTCTGCTCTTCTGCTCTGATGTTCTCACAGTTTATACTCTGACATGGAGGGTGTGTTCTCATCTGACCCAAGCTCAACCCTTTAAAAAAAAAAAAAAGTAATGTCACTGGTGTTTCCTTTCACAATACAAGGGTTTTCTCTTGTATTGTCAATGTACAAAATAATAAAATGAACAATACTTAACAGCTCAAAACATTAATAACCTGATGTATTATAATTATTTGACTAAAAACATTCAAATCTGGAAATGTGATTGACCCCATCGTAATGTTGTATAGGAACATTGCATAGTTTACCAACCATCCCAGAAAAAAAGGATTTATTTAACAAATTAAAATAAAAATTACAAAATAATTATAACCCAAATTAACAAAACTATACGGCTATAACAATGACCATTACATAAATAAGCCAGGATAAATGTAACTAAACAAATTGTAGACAAAAACAGAACAAAAACATGTGGCATACAAATGTTTTTTTAATCATTTTGTAAGTTTAATAAAAATAAATGTAATGTTTAATTGATCCAGGAAACATCTGGGTACCATGTATTATTGTAAAATATATATCACAGATTTGCACAAAATATAGTAAGTGGGCAAAAAAGTATTTAGTCAACCACCAATTGTGCAAGTTCTCCCACTTAAAAAGATGAGAAAGGCCTGCAATTTTCATCATAGGTACACTTCAGCTATGAGAGACAGAATGAAATCAGGAAATCACACTGTAGGATTTTAATGAATGAAAGGACCTAGTGAATGTCCTGCCTAGAGCTGGGACCAAAGTAGCAAAGGCACCATCAGTAACACACTACACTGCAGGGACTCAAATCCTGCAGTGTCAGACGTGTCCCACTGGCCGGATGACGGTTTCACTTCATGGAAACCGTCTGATCTCACAGCATTAGGATTCGTTCGCTTTAACCAATCGCTGCTATTTGGTCTTGTGCGCATGGCGTATGCACTCTGCTCGGTTCTGGCCAACACACCGCTTCACTGATCGTCTGGCACTAGGTGGCGCCAGCCTGGCTAGTGTCCCCCTCCTTAAGCCAGTACATGTCCAGGCCCGTCTGAAGTTTGCTAGAGAACATTTGGATGATCCAGAAGAGGATTAGAAAAATGTCCTATGGTCAGATGAAACCAAAATAAAACTTTTTGGTAAAAACTCAGCTCACTGTGTTTGGAGGAGAAAGAATGCTGAGTTGCATCCAAAAAGCACCATACCTACTGTGAAGCATGGGGGTGGAAACATCATGCTTTGGGGCTGTTTTTCTGAAAACCTCCTTCCATCAGCAAGGACATTGAAGATGAAACGTGGCTGGGTCTCCAGTCTCCAGATCTCAACCCCACAGAAAATCTTTGGAGGGAGCTGAAAGTCCATGTTGCCCCAGCCTCAAAACACCACTGCTCTAGAGGAGAACTGCAGGAGGAATGGGCCAAAATACCAGCAACAGTGTGTGAAAACCTTGTGAAGACTTACAGAAAATGTTTGACCTCTGTCATTGCCAACAAAGGGTATATAGCAAAGTATTGAGATTAACTTTTTTTATTGGCCAAATACTTATTTTCCACCAAAATTTGCAGATAAATTCTTTAAAAATCAGACAATGTGATTTTCTGGATTTTTTTTTCTCTTTTTGTCTCTCATAGGTGAGGTATTCCTATGATGAAATTTACATCTTTTTAATTGAGACCTTGCGCAATAGGTGACTGACTAAATACTTTTTGCCCCACTGTAGGTGTGTAAGCTTAGAAGTTTTAGCACTGTCATGTTGAGGACTAAGTCAGAGTTTCAGTCACCTTACGTCGCCCTTAGGTGAATGTGGGTCAGGAGGGTGCTGATGGGGCCTTGTGGTAATGAAACTGTGTAAGCCCTTGATACGATCTGGAGCCTTTTCAGTGTAAAGCAGACACTACACATTTACAATCATAGTGATTTTACACTGAGATAAAGGAATAGTTTTTGACAGAGACGTGTGGGAAGCATCACCAGCCTAAGGACCAAGAACGAAAACTCCTAAGTAGTCCTAGATGTTTTTGATACACCATGTAACAATATCACTTAGATTTTTTCAAGAATGCAAGATTCCTTTTTGTTTTTTCTGGGCCACTTCCTTCGCTGTAGCTGTAGACACCACAGACATTAATCTGATGAATCCATAATCAGATTTGGTGAAAAGAATGGTTTACTTGCACAACTCCACAGATAAACATTCTTTCAAATTACTTTCAAAAATGTTTATCCACATTTTAGCATCCTATTATTTTTATTCTTCTATTTTTTCTGATTTCAGGTGAATCCTATGTTTATTCAATGACAGCATTTTAATCAATTTTTGGATCCGCAATTTCAGTTAAATATATCATATAGCAGACAAACAGTGATATTTGAGAAGTGAAATGAACTTTATAGGATTTACAGAAAGTGTGCAATAATTACTTAAACAAAAGTAGGCATGTGCATAAATTTGGGCACCCCAACAGAACAATTACATCAATATTTAGTAGATCCTCCTTTTGCAGAAATAACAGCCTCTAAACGCTTCCTATAGCTTCCAATGAGGGTCTGGATTCTGGTTGAAGGTATTTTTGACCGTTCTTCTTTACAAAACATCTCCAGTTCAGTCAAGTTTGATGGTGCCCGAGCATGGACAGCCCACTTTAAATCGCACCACAGATTTTCAATAATATTCAGGTCTGGGGACTGAGACGGCCATTCAAGAACATTGTACTTGTTCCTCTGCATGAACTGCCTTAGTAGAATTTGAGCTGTGTTTAGGGTTGTTGTCTTGTGGAAGTATCCAGCCCTGGTGCAACTTCAACTTTGTCACTGATTCTTGAACATTGTTCGCAAGAATCTGCTGATACTGACTGGAATCCATGCCACCTTCAACTTTAACAAGATTTCCAGTCCCTGCACTGGCCACACAGGCCCACAGCCTGATGGAACCACCACCAAATTTTACTGTGGGTACCAAGTGTTTGTCTTGGAATAATGTGCTCTTCTTTCGCCATGCACACCACCCCTTGTTATGTCCAAATGACTCAATTTTAGTTTTATCAGTCCACAGCACCTTATTCCAAAATGAAGCTGGCTTGTCCAAATGTGCTTTAGCAGACCTCAAGCAACTGTTTGTCATGTGTGCAGAAAAGGCTTCTATCGCATTACTCTCCCATACAGCATCTTATTGTGCAAAGTGCACTGAATAGTTGATCGATGCACCGTGACACCATCTGCAGCGAGATCATGTTGTACGTCTGTGGAGCTGGTCTGTGGGGTGAGTTTGACTGTTCTCACCATCCTTCACCTCTGCTTATCTGAGATTTTTCTTGGGGCCTTAACTAGAACTGTGCCTGTGGTCTTCCATTTCCTCACTATGTTCCTCACAGTGGAAACTGACAGCTGAAATTTCTGAGCTAGTTTTTTGTATCCTTCCCCTAAACCATGATGTTGAACAGTCTTTGTTTTCAGGTCATTTGATAGTTGTTTTGAGGCTCCCATGTTGCCACTCTTCAGAGAAGATGCAAAGAGGAGTAACAACTTGCACCTGGCCCCTTAAATACCCTTTCTCACGATCGGCTTCACCTGTGTATGTAGGCCAAACAAATTTTGTGTTCAATAATTAGTGCTAAAGGTATTAAAATCAATAAAACAAGGGTGCCCTAATTTATGCACATGCCTACTTTTGTTTAAGTAATTATTGCACACTTTCTGTAAATCCTATAAAGTTCATTTCACTTCTCAAATATCACTGTGTTTGTCTGCTATATGATATATTTAACTGAAATTGCTGATCCGAACAACCAATGATTTATAAAGGAAAATCTTGAAAATGATCAGGGGTGTCCAAACTTTTTCACATGATTGTATATATGTATGTATGTATGTATGTATGTATATAAATGTATATATATAAATGTATATATACATATATACATATATATGTATATAAATGTATATATATATATGTGTGTATATATATTATATACTATATATATGTATACATATATAATATATACACATATATATAATATATAATATATATATGTATATATATATATATATAATGTGTGTGTGTGTGTGTGTGTGTATATATATATATATATATATATATATACATATACATATACACACATATATACATATATTTCATAATTAAAGGTGCATTGTGTAATTTTTTGGACCACCACTTGCTCGGCTCATGGAGATATTGCATGGCTTGGAATGTTACACAATAAACTTGGATTTCTTGTGCTTTGTTAAAAAAAAAATGCATTCATAAAGCCTCTCCACAAATCTGACCTGAAAATTGACTTTGTGGTTATTGCTTGTGTACATGAAGATAAGTTCAGTGCCATACGGGGCAGATACCGTACCCTCACCCAGAAAAGTTACACAGTGCACCTTTAAATATTTGTGTACTATTGATCCTTTTTTTTTTCTTTATGCAAAAATATTCTGAAAATAGGCTGCAGATTGGTACATACACATTTTAGTAGTTGCTTAGTAAAACTAGAGCTGATTTGTCGCTTTGTTTGAACCTAAAGCGTGTCTATTCCATATAAATGATACAAACAGAAACCATAAGAAAAAATGACAATATAGTCTACATATCTGGCCTATAATCAATCTATAATCAATCATCTCTGAAAAGACAGTCAAATAAGAAACGGAGGAGAAAAATCCAGTAAATGACTCAGGGTGTGTGGGTGTACTGAAAGTCTGTGATAGCTGGGTTAGAGTTGACTGTTTGTCTGGTGGAACTGTAGGTGGGATAAAGGGCTCTTGTTTATGCTAAATGCAACAGAGACTTACAAATGACAGGTCATCAAAATAGTTCAAATGCACGACTGAAAAGGAAATATAAGTGATTGGAAAGGAAAATATAACCATAATATGTTTCATGATCTTTGATGTGACCTCATCAAAAACTTACTGGGAGTTGTGATTTGTTTCTGCAATCCTTTATTAGTCTAACTACATCTGCATGAAGGAGTAGTTACCATGTAAACCGCTTCCAGCAAGGCGTAGGGAGCGTAAATAAAAATGGGAGCACTATTATCACATGACATCACAAGGTGGAATAGGATTTTTAGTTTGAGAGAAGAACTCAGCCTAAATATGCAGGGTTTGTGTGTTAATGTGTGAATGAAACAAAACACAACTCCAGGTCTGTTTTGATGAAGATGAAGCAGAAAATAGCATAATATGGGCATTTTAAGAGGAAAATAGTTCAAGTCTCATTTTTGTTTTACTTTTAACAACAGTATCATCTGTGGTTAAGCGTGTTATAAAACTGAAAATGAAAAACTATTGTGGGGTCAACATTTCTGTAAAAATGTGTCCGGTAAATCCTAAAAATAAAGATTTTACTTCAACTAAAATCAGTGAAAAGTGAAAGTGTATAATTGCCATAGCATAACTTAATGTATTTGTTTTACCAACCATGCTCTGATATCACACATATGGGCGTTTTATTTGCCAAATCAATATCTTTAATTTCATGACAATTTGAGTCTAAACCAAATTTCTCAATTGAAATCAAATGGTTTCACTTCACGTCTTTCCAGAATGTTTTCAGTTTACAAAAATGTAAAAGATCTAGAGTTCAAAACTAAAAGGCACATCTCTGAGCAATGGCCTATAGTTTAAAATAATGAGAATGTGTCTGCCCTCAGAACAGTTATAAAATGGGGTAATTCGCATTTACTAAAGAAAACCACTTTTTTTTTTTTTACAGTGCCAACTTTGATACTGAATGAACCACACAAATGCAAATTCTGCTGTACTTGGTTTGACCTCTAGATGGCAGTGTTAGTTGTAAATATCCTCTCCATATTTGGCTGCCATTTGGTCTTTGCAAACATTTACAACTGTTGGCAAAGACAAATATCCATAAATATCAGGTACACAATCATTTTAAAAATAACTAAAAGGTACCACACATTAACAATCTTTTCTTTACTTACTGCTTACTCTTAAGTGTTGTTTAACACTTTCATGTCGTGGAAAAACAGAGCTCTTTCAAGAATTAAACATTTGACTTATCATTGTACTAGTAGCAGATGTCTAAAGATCACCCTGTAGCCCGTGTTCCACTCTGGCCACACAGGTTTAGGATTAACCCCACAGGCTACAGAGCAAATATTTATGTTACAAATAAAACATTTCTAAACCTTTCATAACACTTATTTGCAATCTTCTGACACGTTTTACATCTTTGAAATCTGTTTTGCATTTCACAGTTTTGTTTGAATAACAAAGCCATCTTCACATCTGCCTTAACTCCATGTTTGGTGTGAGATATTCGCCAAGCTCTACTTTACAATTAGCTACGGTTTGAAAAATCAATAAAAATAACAAAGCATTTATTCTTTTCAACACATGTTTATATACAAAACTTGACACAGTATGTCATTACAGACTTGACAAAATAAAGAAATAATTTGCTCTGATATGGCAGGAGCACAAAGAAGCTGGTGTGCATTTAGACTAATTTTACATTTTTAGCATATTAGCATCCCAAACCCAAGTACTTTGAAATTACACAGTGCTGTACATACCAAATTGCATACTGTTGAAAGCTGGGAGTCCAAGTCATCGGTGTTCTTTCAGCCCATATCAAAATGACTGAGCTCTAGGCAAAAAAGAGCAATCCTGATTTCAAACCACCCAGCAAATTCTTCAGTTTTTGTTCACCCACAAAGGAGAGAGGGGGGAGAGCTTGTGCAGGGCAGTGACTGTCACAGACAGTAGACTCCTGTACAGGAATGATGTATTTCTGGAAGGGGAATTCCAATTGCTACATGAAAATTTACTATTGGCGGAACAGGTCGTCTCAGTATTGCTGAAAGACTGAAGGCAAATTAAAAACACATTTTTCTCTCAGGAACTATTTTGTCTTGAAGAACTTTGAAAACACTGTAAACTTTATTTTCAACCCCAGTGTTGTCAGCCATCTGTGTTCTCAAATTAATTGAACTCAAATATATTATATTAGTTGAAATGTGGGGGTTGACAAAGCCCAATATCTTATCTACTTATGGAACCCTGCCTTAAAAGGGCACTGTGTAAATTTGTCTCCATGGAGAAGATATGACTAGCTATTCCTAGAATGTTTCACAGTATGGCACTGATCTCCAGGGAGAAAAGCAGGAGACACCACCAGACAGTTACAGGTCAGGTTTGAAGAAGCAACCAAGCTCACAGAACGCACTTTTAAAAAGCAGGTTTTCATTAAAACTAACTGAACAAATGCATGTTAGACAAGCTGAAAGCCACACCAATGCTACCAAGGAGATGCTGCATAGTGCAGCTTTAATACCTCTCAACTCTGTGGGTGAGACTGAACGCAGCAGCACATTTTCGATTTGACTTTGATTTTCATAGTAAAAGTTCTAGATTAGGAAGATTATGTCGTCAGCCATCATGACCTGGTTGTCATCCTGCATTCGCGTAAGGGCCGTGCGGATCTCAGTGTCACTGAAGCTCTTCTCTCGCCCTTTGTTTAGGTCGACCTTCAGCTCCTTCATGCTAATGGACTGAGCGTGTGCGGACTGGAACACTGAGAACAGAGACGACTTGAACTCCTTCAGCCTAAAAAGACAAGATCCAAATCATGTTAAGCATATACTTTAATATAAATGTAAGATCATATGTTTTTGTAAACAGCATCTAACATCTATCTGACCCTATACACAGGTCTGACTTTTTACACAAGACCAAGTAAGCTCAGAAGCAGGTGGAGTTGGTGAAAAAAGCCCCTCTGGCCTCAAATGCAGGACAATTCAACATTACTCAAACATGAACAAATCAGAACGCTACACTGAGTGAGACAATGCGGGATCACTGTAAGAAGTTCATAATAGTACTGCATAAAAACTGCATTTCAGAATCTCTGATCATTTTGGATATACAGATTATAACGCAAATTAACTTGATCAAGTCTCATACCTGTCTGCTGATAGTTCCTCTCCCTCTGCAGTGGCCTCCATGGGCTCCTCCTGCTGTCCCTTCGCTTTGGGGGGTTTAGGACTCCGGGCCTGAACTAGAAATAACAGAACAATGTAAATATTCAAAACAAAATAAAGAGGAAGAGCCAAGTAACTACTTATGACATAAAAACATAACAAGTAAACCCCTTTTTTCATTTAATAAAAGATGAAAGGCGAAAACAAAATATCTATAGGCAGTGAAGCTCACTCTCAGGGACATCCTGGTTTTCAGTGAAGTCATAAGGGCTGTAGGGCTCACTGCCTTGAGAGCCACGGCGCACCCTGCAGGAGAGAAGTGTAAGTGTCAAAAAATATAAAGTAACAAGTACAATATGACAAGTACAAATAAATGTATTCAGTCACACAGTTGCATCCAATCATGTATACGTGCTTTGCAGTATTACACAATTTCTATTTACACAAGAAGTATTAAAAGTATTGCCTCTTCCTCTGTGTCCTCTGGGAGCGCTGGGTTCCCGTCTCATCTTCTTCCTCTTCTTCTGAGCCGGAGTCATGCTCTTTTCTGGAGCGCTTCTTTTCTTTCTCCAGAACCTAGAGCATATAAATCACATTTGAGTCTTATTTCTTTGATACTTGAATGTATGTTAAAAGGAAGTGTATAAATAAAGCAATTTAGGAACAATATTCATTGTTACTTTCCTAATTAGTAATATATACCTTTTTGAAGTAAGCGTACTGCACGAGCTCTACGGCGACTTCAGAGTCCTCCAGCTCGATGGCTTTGCTCATTCGGGCTTTAGCGTGAGCTGTGGACAATCGGATCATAGTCTCCAGGGTTCGAGCGGTCACTGGGGAGGTCTGTGAAGAAACAGTTTAGAAATGTTTAGGGATGCACCAATCCGGCCTTTCCGTTCCTACCAAGGTCAATTTCAATTTGATTTCTATAGCCCAGAATCACAACAAGAGTTGCACAAATGGGCTTCACAGTGAAAAACATGAAAACATCATCTAACATAGGCATCAGCAAACATATTGTCCCATCCTCAGTCTCTCAATGAACACACGATCCTTGGTGCCAGAGAGCAAAAAACTGTAAAAGAGTGTGCAGTATGGGAAAATTCTCTCCAGACACTGTTGCCAACCAGCTGTCGCCGTGATACTTAAAGCCATAGGTCAATACTATGGCTTTAAGTATCTGCCGATAACCGATATCAACTGATACTGAGACTGATCATTTTTATTTCCTTTAAACACAAATGGTGTATTGTAAACAATTTTCCAAAATGAGTTTTGCTGTTAAATATTATTTATCATGTAAAGTGCTAACAGCTTTGGAAAAAATAAATAAGTTCAATATTACAGGGCCAAAACTGACCAGTAGTCTTATTACACCAATTTATAGACGAAAACAGGCTATTGACTGAACAGGTATCAGTTACATAAAAATGTATTGGCACAATATCCAATACCAGTATCATCTTTGTGCATCCCCAGAATCGTTGATCATTTGAGTAAAAGATTTGATGACTGCTAAAATAATAACAGTATATTGAGAAGTTATTGTTAACTGGATGACAAGATTCTAAAACACTCACTGACTAAAATAATCATTAGTTGCAGCCCTAATTTGAAGACCATAATCGAAGGTATGGTAAATTAAAATCAGCCCACTTACACAACGTAATTTAACTGTGCTGAGTGATGTTTAATGTGAAGTGCCATCTTCAAAGTAAAATTAACACAATCAAAATTAAATTTTCTGTTGTGTGCCTAGTGAACTCACCCTGGCGATGTCTGTGCCTAGCTGGTCCTGGGACCTGAGGCGGGAGTACTCTTCTGCGATGTGATTGGCAGCCTCCTCCGTCAGCACCGGTGTCACAGCTTTAGCGATGCAGATGTACTTCCTCATGAACTCCTTACTCACGATCTTCTCCCTGAGACACAATTAGACCTGGTTTAGTCCTGGTTCATAAACTACTAGTAAATTAGATCTAGTTTTATTCAATTTTAAATTAATAATTTTTTACATTAATTCAAGCTAGCACAGAGCAAAGATATTGCCGCCAAGGTTAAATTTGTTTCAAACAGCAGTTTCAATGTGTGTAGTCTTTCAATTCTGTCAACTGGATGGTTAATAGTTTTAGTAATGGAAACATTTTGCCTTGAGTTACATGCATTTTAATACGAATCTCATTGGTATTGGTTCCATTTTGCATTACTTGCTACAATATTACAGATATAACTCATCAGTGAGGGACAGGGAGACATTCCTGAAGTCGTGGTCCAAAATCTGGCGACAATAAGGCTGGTCTTGTATTTATCTTTCAGTTCATCCTTTTTTGTGAACCATCTTTGTTACTTTAAACTTTGTTTGTTAAATAAACTAACTTTTTTTTCCTGGCTCCGTGCAGCAGGTTGTTGTGTTTCTCATAAACCTGAAGCTCCTCCTGCTCCTGTGCTGCTGCGTCAGGGTCGTCTGTGGCTAGGACGTCCACAGTCCCGCCCAGAGCCATGGCTGCACACACATATGATATAAAATCAACGTTCACGGGCCTAGAAAAGGCAAGGCAAGTTCATTTGTATAGCACAATTCATACACAATGTAATTTGAAGTACTTGACAGAATATATTAAATTTACAATAACAAATCAAAACAAACATAAGATGTCCTTCATTTGTCCCATCCATCCATCCATCCATCTTCTCCCGCTTAATCCGGCTGGGTCGCGGGGGGCAGCTGGCTGCCCAATACTCATAGCACCTGACCCCCCCTATGAACCCCTCTGCAGGTGGTGAACCCACAGGAGGGTGGACAACATGGTCCTTGATGTTAGTTCATAGGGGTGCGGGCATGTTTTGGGTTGATGGGGGAAACCGGAGCACCCGGAGGAAACCCATCCAGACACGGGGAGAACATGCAAACTCCACACAGAAAGGCCCGGGGATCGAACCCGCAACCTTCTTGCTGTGAGGCCTGAGTGTTGCCACTCAGCCACGGCGGCACGGCATTATGTCCCATAATGGGGAAATTTCCCACAATGGGGAAAACATAAATAATCATTAAAATTAAAAGAGACATAAAAGAGAGAAGAGTGCAAGAGTGCAGAATGAAAATCATTCAGTCATATGCACAGCTAAACAGGCAGAGAGCCTGAATTTGAGTAGAGGCCGGTCTCACATCTTCGGGGAGACTGTTCCAAATTTTAGCTGAATAAACTGAAACGCTGACTCTCTGCGTTTAGTCCTGACTCTGGGCACCAACAGAAGGCCAGTCCCTGATGGTTCATATATGGCACTATATTTCAGAGATGTACTTTGGAGCCAGGCCATGGAGAGACTTGTACACAAGCAGAGCTGCTTTAAAGTTTCTGAGCCACAGGAGCCAGTGCAGAGACCTGAGCACAAGGCTTATGTACTTGGTTCAAGTCAGGACCCGAGCTGTAGCTTTCTGGATGTACTGCAGCTCTCACAGCTCATTTGGAGAGGCCAGTGGGCAGGTTGTTGCATGGATAAGTCTCTCCAAGTCTGCTTTAGACAGTAGACCTGTGATTTTTGCCATGTTTTTAGATGGTAAAAGGCTGCAGATGTTATTGATTTGATGTGGCTGTTAAAGTCTGAGCCCATTATCAAGTATGTATTGCAGTCTGAATTGCGTTCTACACATTAATCTGGGATGAACTCACTAATATTGCAAGAATCCATAAATTTAACATGATCTGACATGATCTGTGTTGGTTGTGAGGTTTATACAAAATGGTGTATAATTATCAGGCCACTCCTTGATCACACTCATAGATGGAAACTTATTAGGACGACACCCCCCCTCATCTACAAAACATTTATTCACCTTATTCTGCTCCACCCACTGACTTCTGACTGTTGCTGACCCACACTTCCTTTGTTGGCATTTCAATTTAAGGACTTTCCATTTATTTTAATGGAGAAATACAGAAAAGTGTAAATATACCTTTATTTGTGTAAAATATTCAAGTGCACCAGCAGTACCCTTTGTCTAGATGGCTTGAAACAGGTTTTGTACATCCCGTTACTGTAGGACTTATTTGCTGTTGAGATCAGTCATCCCATGCACAAACAGGACAACTGCAAAAGGTCCACAGATAATGGTAACGTCTGTGGCAACATCCTGAATTACGGGAATATAGGTCACGGTATAGAAAGGTCTCTGTGTGTTCAAGGTCTCAGACACAATGTGCAATATTGGTATCAGAGATTTGAATAGAAAAACTTGTAAAAAAACAGACTTCCTCCATTAAAATCACTGATTCTTAAAAATATGAAAAACAGAATTACATTTTAAACCCTTTGCATACTTCTCATTTTTTTAACACTTGACTAGTATTCTAATTATTCACAGAGATGAGCGCATAACTGCATTTCATAACTTCACAACTAGTATATCAACAGACAATCAGCCCCTTTAATTCTAGGTCTTGATAGTACCTGCTCCCTCTTGTTCACGGGGGTCTCTGTAGCGGTGCATTCTCAGGACGTGGTCTGAGATCTCACGGTCCTGCTCCGGGTCCATCTGGTCCAACATGATAAAGAGCAGGTCGAAACGAGACAGAAGAGAGTCCTGCAGCCCGATGTTCTCCATGGGGGTCTTGTACTGATCATACTGCACACATGGGCAAGTACAATTTAAAATCCTGTTCAATTTATTATACTGGGATAAGGGCTTAAAAAAAACTTGAGAAAGCTGTTAAAAAAAATATCCAGATCGTAGCATTTGTTTTGTGTGGGGGACATTGAATAATACAGCTAGTTGGCCTCTAAAGACAAGACATATTTTGGATGAAAACCATGTGGAAAGAACTGCCAGTGAATATCCTAGACTGTTGTTTCTCTGGTTTCTTTAAGAATGTAGGTGGACTTTAAAGGTGCACTGCGCAACTTTCCTGGTGGAGGGTCCATAGAAAGGCTTTCCTCCATGGAGATATCACTTTGTCTGGAATGTTTCACAGTATGGTATTAAACCTTTCTACCTTCATGGAGACCAAACCAGACCATCTGTGCAGAGGCAACCCCGCTCACAGTCAGAATGCCTGACATATCCACAGAAACAAGGAGGAAATGGATCCCCAACCAAAAAGTAACATTGTGCACATTTAACTTACAAACTAAAGTGTAAAAAACATCTAAAGAACTGGTTCATAACACATCAGACATGTCATCATTAATGAATGATGATTAATTCCCCCGAACCCCACTGTGCTGCCTCTTGTGTGTCTGTGATGTGTTGAAATATTTTCTTAACCGTCGATAATTTTAAAGTTTTGTGTACACTGTATTTATCAACTGGATTTGTATAGTTATAGCTAAAATTTTACTGCTTGTTAATAATTGCATATTGTTCACTGTGTAATCTTATTTTGTTATCACTGTTTTCAGAGAGACCATTTTAAGATCTGTCCAGGGACAACAGATGAAAAATAGCCTTTTAGCTAATTCTGGTGCATTTACAGCCAAGTTAATTAATGTACACTTTCCCTGTCAAATAAACCAATAAATAAAAAAATAAATAAGACGGGGAAAAAAAAGTGTAGAAATTAAATTACTTTTTAAATATATTTCTCTGTTGTGTTATCACTCTACTACTACCTGCAAATGAACATCTTAAACATGTATACATCTATTCACAATTCTTTTTCAGTGCAGTTTCTTGTGTAGTCGTATAATTTCTTACCCTGCCATAGACCGGGTTAGCAGCAGCCAGCACGGAGCAGCGAGCGTTGAGTCTGGCGTGGATCCCAGCTTTGGCGATGGTGACCCTACCCTGCTCCATCACCTCATGGATGGCCGTGCGGTCCATGTCGGACATTTTGTCAAACTCATCGATGCACACGACACCACGGTCAGCCAGAACCATAGCTCCTGCCTCCAGACGCCGCTCGCCTATGAGAAGAGAGGGATTTTAGATTTGTTATTATCACAGTACAGTCCCATCATCATAAATTTTGTCCTTTATGGTATAACTTTAAAGGTGCATTGTGCAACTTTTCTGGTGGGGATTCTGTCAACTGCTAGTCTCCATGGAGATGTTATTGCTTTGCCTGGAAGATTCCATGGTATGACTTTAAACATACCCATTTAGCATCTATTCATCATGGGTGTTTTTATTGCTCAAAAATACAAAGACTCTCTGCGAATTGGGCTGCCTCTCCACAGTAAAGTAGCCTATAGTCATCTCCCTTGAGATAGGTTTGATCTCAACCTTGGAATATTCTAGACAAAGCAATAACATTTCCATAAAGACAAGCAGGTGACAGACCCTTCACCAGAAAAGTTGCGCAATGCACCTTTAAGTTACAAAATGCGCACCATGCTCCATTAAATAACTGGGAATACAAAACTATATACATCATGGCTTAGTTCTAGTGTGTAGACAAATAAATCTCAGTATAAACATTTATAGGTAGAGGCCAGATTAGAATAAAGTAGGTTTAATTGGAGGGGCATGAATTGTTAAGGAGTTGAAGTTAGAGCCGATAAATTGGTTATGTGAGACACACTTCTATAGCAAGGCTCACTATCATCACAAATATATTTACCAGTCTCCTGGTCGGTGGTGACTGCAGCAGTCAGACCCACTCCAGAGGACCCGCGGCCCGTTGTGGGGATGGCTCTGGGGGCTGTGTGCAGCACATAACGCAGCAACTGGGACTTGGCCACTGACGGATCCCCTGGAAAGGCAAATTTAATGTTAAGTTATCGATCTGTATATGGACAAAAGACTAAAGATAAGTCTTGCCATATTCGACTCATACTTAATTTCTTTGGCATCTTTAACGTTCAAGGTCACTACTACAATAAACATGTACCAAAATTAGTAATTAGCACAGTGAGCAGCAGCAGCCAAAGTGCACTAGAAATTTTTATTTCCGTTAAGTATTTGCTGATTAATCTGAATTGACTTTATAGTCCTAATAGCAAGGACTGAGAGAACCTGTATGTTTATCCTATTATTAACATTAACACAACCCTGACAGTCACTTGGTTCAGTCTTAACTCTGTTTCGTACCAATGAGCAGGACATTGATGTCTCCTCTGAGGCGGGATCCATTCTCCAGGACCTTCTCCACTCCTCCCAGGAGCATGCACAGGATGGCCTTCTTTATGTATTCATGTCCGTGGATACTGGGGGCCAGGGAATGTGCAAGCTGGTCAAATGGGTCCTAGGACATGGACAAAATTGCATTAGGTCGAAGTGGAGAACTGCTGGGTTACATTGAGTTTGATGAATGGTAATAGTCAATATTTTGGCATGGCTGCAGATATGCGTTTTTAAATCTTCATATTATATTTTACTTACAATGGAGCGTGTCTGACTGAACTTCCTGATCTTGGCCACATCACTGGCAGAGAAGGATGGAGAGACCTCTTTACTCATCTGTTTGATGTGACACGCAATCATAATGGTCCTGAGGAAAGAATATTAGGACTCTTAATCATAAAAGGGCAAAACTAACATTTTTAATTTATATAATTAAATAAAATATTCTTAAATATTTTTAAACTAGTCTCCCATTTCTCCTTTTATATTTTTTTTGCAAATAATCATAAAGCCAACCCAAGGTAGTGAAAATGTTTCTTTCAACACAAAACACCAAGTCAAAACGAAGACGGCCTACACCCCAGTAATCTCACCTAAAGGTCCCTGTGGTGAAGCCCCCCTTCTTGCCAGGCAGACAGCGGTAGGTGCCCACCACCTGCACACGGTCCCCAGGTTTGACCAGGTCCACTAGGTCGTTGTCCAGGATGATGTCCACAGACCGGGGCAGCTGTCCGGCAGGAGCCTTCTCTGGCATCTCCTGAACCGTGATGGTCTGATGGTCTTTGTAAATGGAAAGGCCAAACTCTGTCTCCAGGGGGTTGTTCTCCTCATCCTGTGGAGAATAAACAAATTTGAGGTTAAAAATTATGCACAAAATGAAAATTACACTGACCTTTCCATAGATGGGGGATCTTAATTTAAGCCAACTATATCCTAGCCTGTATGATACATTTCAACTTAATGGTCAATAGCTAAGCCATAGATGACTAGTCACCTTGTGTCTTTTATTTTTATATTATTTATTGCAAACTGCTTATTATTATCATGTCCAGAGTTGAAAAGAAAGAACATGATAAAAAATTTAACAACAGCCAGATTGGTTCATAAAGTTGATTGAGGAGTACTGAGTCTGACTCTTAAACGAAGTAATTTTTGAAATGTTTACGGAAAACTAACGCAAGTAGGTCTGCTCGATTGTGGGAAAAAAATCATTATCACAATTATTTCATCACAATTAATCAAACTTTTTTTCATAGTTACACAACGATGTATTCAGCATTTCTCCCTCTCAAAAAAAAAACACAAAAATTTCAAATTGAAAATATAGGCTATAAAAAAATTGTGATGAATAAAATATCATCATGAACATGAAATAAGGTATAGAAAAATGTAAATGTATCCAAAATAAACTATACTAAAAAATAAACTATTTTCCAGAAATCTATGAAGTGAAGAAAGTGGGTAAGATTTTTAAACACATTTTTCAAGTTCCTAACTGGAGTTACATTACCTCCTGGTTTTGCAGTGGTATTTACCAGCCTCTGCACATTTACCAAACACACGTCCTAACAAATACAGATGCATTTGTGGACTTTTATTAGCAACCTTCAGCCACATGTGGCCGCAGGTCTGCTCAGTGCTGTAGAGCTGCTCTGTGCTGACTCAGTAGCATAAATTTAGATTAGTTTTTGCGTCGCATTTCATCTTGCCATTCTAATCAATGGGCATTGATGAGGGAGCCCGTGTGCGCTATACGCTAGGAGGAGCAAGAGAACTAAAAGGCGAGGAGTGGAGCACTCACGTGAGGCAGGATGTTTTAAAAAAAAAAAAAAAAAGTTTAACCTTTCCTCTGAAACAGCTGATACGTAAGGGTACACGCTGTTGCGGACACGGGGGTGTGTGTGGTGACGTGCTGCGAAGTGTCCATGGAAAACAAGCGCACAGGCTGCAGAGAGGTGCCCTGCGCTCTCCTGCACACCAGTACAAGTTTACTGCAGACAGCAGCGGCCATAATGACCTAGAGTCTGAGACAAGTCCAAGTCCAAGCGCCCAGAAGACCAAGACAAGACGACGTCCAAATGCGGTAGAGTCTGATATGAGACCAAGAGCATAAAAGAAACGTCCGATACAAGATCAAGACCAGTCTCGAGTAGTATGACACTAGTTTGAACTCGATTATATGAGTTTGGAAAACGTTTGACACACAAATCACAATTAAAATTCGATTAATTGCACAGGTTTATAGGTAACCATCAACTGTTGGGCTCCATTGAAAAAAATTGATAATTTTGACACAAACAAGCTGGAATATCGGGGGACAAATAGAGTGGCTTAGTTCTATCTTCCTTTACCTTTGTGGGGTAGACGGCGCTGGATGGGAATGCATCCAGTGAAGTCAGGTCTGTGTATTTGCGCTCCAGGGTCTTCTTGGTGGCAGGACAGTAATGGACACTGCGCACCACTTTGGGACGTACCAGAGAACCTACAACACAACATCTACAGTCATTATACTAAAACCAAACTAGGGCAGAAATGTTTTATGAAGTTTGTAGAAAATATCAGGTTACATGAATTATTGTGTATAAAAGTGTTGAACTTGCAGTTTAGACTTCAACTGAAATGGAGTTACTATGTAAATGTTCCCCTCCAAATGTAGGTTTGCTACTGAAATTATTCATGGGTTTCAGCTTTTTGTTATACTCAACATTGAGGACCCTCCATTCAAAAAGACATTTTGTTTAAAATCGTTAATCTCGATGCCAACATAATTCTGAGTAGATGTAATTTAAATATGAAATACTAATTCTGAAAAACACCATACTGCACAGTCCACTCTTTGCTCTGATGGACAATTAAGTTTATTATCAAACCAATCATGATTCTACACTCACATTTGGTGATGATGCCTTCCACACACACCATGCTCCCAAGCAGGCGGGACGTGAGGGTGCGGGGGCTCACGTGTTTGGCACCAAAGCTGCCCTCCAGCCCCACGAAGAACTCCTCATGCTGTTTGGCGTAAGTGGCATCAACCGAGGCCACCAGGTCCTTCAGAGCACGCTGGAACGCCAACAGCTCCTCAAACGCATTGTTCATCAGCCTAAAGACAAGCAAACAGATACAATTACATGGTTATATTAGGAAGAATACATTTTTAGGTTATACTTGCTAATTAGTTTGTCAGTTTTGTTATATCAATGAAAAAATCAGTCTTTTTCTATTTTGACCACTATTTTGTGTTTAAGAAATGTAATTTTTCTCTATAATTTTTAAAAGAAAACCATACCATTGTCAACTGAACTACTACTGTGCATTTGGTAGACATAACAGCACTTCAGCTTTGAATGAATAATATACAATATACTCCTACAAAACAATTAGTGATATTACAATACATATTTTCTCAAGAAAAATGGACATCAAAGGCTAAATCTCAATAGAAAAATGAATAGTCTGGGATTTGTAATCAAACAAGTCTGGCAAACCCATAGGACCTCAACATTGCTTCCCATTGGTCCACACAGTCAGGCATGTTATTTCTTCAGTAAAATGCACTTACTTCGCTGCTCTGGCCTCGTTTTTTCTCCTCAGGTCGTTCACATTCACGATCAGCCGAGCTTTGTTCTCACTGATCATGTCCCGCACTTTGCTTTGATAGACACCCTGGTCTTGCTGCAGATTACAAAGTGGAACAATATGCATGAGCCACACTATAATACATTGATAATGCACACTCATAAAAAAAATATCTAAACTGGTACCATTTAACATTTTCTATAAATGATGGATCAAAATTACAACTAAACAACTAAAAACAAGATATAGGGTAGCTACGTAATACTCATTACTTTTGTGGACCGCATGGCTTCCTTTATTCTGAGATTTTAAAGAAATGTTAAAATCTTACGTCGTCGTCCAGAAAGTCCAAATAGTCCCGCTGGGCCTCCCTCATCTCCCTGTCGTCCAGCACGTCGGTGGCCATTGTGTTTAATTGTTTTTTTTTATTCCAAATAATTATAAAGTGACAAATGTTAGTATCGCTGTCTGACCTGCTTCAGCCTCCACAGACAACTGAAGAGATTTCGCGCCACGACGTGCCGGCTCCTGCTAAAACGTAACTCGGGATTGGTTGAGCTGGGCACGTGTTGTTTTACTGAAAGTCTGCGTAAAGGGGCTTTTAGCCAATAGGAGGAAGAGAAGAACCGATTGAACCCGCCTCCTGCAACAAATGCCGCGAAAATGACACAAGGAGGAAGAAGCCCCCCTCCACATTTTCTCCCTCTGCTACCCCTCTCTATTCTCTCTATCTTTCTTTCTCTCGCCCTCCCTTCTCTCATTGTCCCTCTATCGAAAACGACCGTAGGCCAAAAGCAGGATAATGCTGCATTAAAGGGCCTATGTTACGCAATTTTCCGATCGATATTATATGTAATGTTGTTTCCTCATCACAAACCTGGAGTTGTGCTTTGTTTCATTCACACAAATCCTGCATATTTATTTAGTCCGCTCAAACTGAAAACACTCATCGTTTCGTCACCAGGGGTAATAATACAGAAAGTGCTCCTCTGCGTTTTTAAACTCCATACACGTTCAATAGAATCGTCTGTATAATTTCACCCCTGGAACTTCTGATCTTTGCTGAACTAAAGGCAATAGGTAGCTTTTAACTGGAAAACTAGAGCTTCGTGACATCACAAGGCAAGACTAATAATAAAGGGTTACTCAAACATGTGTGAATTAAACAAAACAACTCCAGGTATGTTTTGAGGAGGAAACAGCATTCTAACATGGCTTAAAGCTCACAAGAGTCAATTTTGTGTAATGAAGGACCTTTAAAAGAGACACTTTGTGGTTGTCTTGCAGCAAAGCAGCCTGCCCGGGCGAAATCCAAAATGTATCGATAGTGCATGCAATTAAACGGACAGTTCTTCAGAATGAATGTATCTCTAATGGCTTTATCTCTATGGGATGACATGCTGCACTATCACGGTAGCGTTTTACTTTGTGAGTCTTGAAAATCCCAAATTCCAGTTAGATGTGATCATTCATACAAATCGCCACAAGATGGTGACAAAACAGTTTTTTCACTGTCTCTAAATGTCAATAGATAAAATGTTTAAATATTTGTAGGCTACATACAATGCAGTTCATTTTTGTTTTAAATGTTTTTGATATAGGCATACTTAATTTTGAAAAATATAAATAGAAAAGTGATCGGCTAGCAATTGGGAAATGTTTTGACGTCTTCATTGCATGAACTATAATGAATAGCAGGTGGAGACAAAGTCAGTCATTTCTATGGCGTCTGTATTCTTTATTAATTTAAATGTTTGCAAAGGTTAATATGCTCTTATTCTGTAGGCTGTAGACTACTAATTCTCTGTTTATATACACAAACACTGACATATAGAGACAACTCAATGAAAACAAACGACCTCACTAAAAACAGAAGCCGCTGTCTCTCACGTTGGCTCGCTCCTGTGCACGAGATAAAAACAACAGAGTTTGGGGGGCGTGGCCAAGCACCTGGACCCCACCCACTCACTTCCAGTTCTGCAGGTAGCGCCGGCGCGAGGATGTGGCCGCTCTCCTCTCCCCTTTTTCTTCTCCCAAATATAAAGTGGCGCAAGTGAAGCGTGTGGGATTTCACCGCAATCCTCCGGGCCCACTGGACTTCCGATTTCTGAGAAAGATCTGTTCCCCGAGGGGCTACAGCCACATAAACTGGTGAGAACTAACTAACTGGATTAACGTTAGTAACAAAGCGAAGGGTTAATTTGAGTTAGTTTGAGGCTAATTAAAGAAATCTTGTATTGAAATTCTGCATCCGGGCTACTTATAAAAAATATTGAAGTTCTGCCTTAATTTTAAAGGAACGGTGCCTTTTTGTATCTGCCTAATTATTTTGAATAACACAAATCAACTTTATTAGCCTGTGAGTGGCTGTTACATAACATTATAGCATACATTTTCATCACGTTTTGTTTTGGCTCGAGTTAACTTGGCATATAGTCCGTCTACTCACTTAAATGTTATGACATGTAAACCAATCGTTTTATTGAGCAAAACAAGCTTTAAAATGTTGTAAAGGCTAGATTATGTGTTTAATTTTACTTTAACTTATAGGCTAGGATTCAGTTTCGTCTAATGTTGTGAATGCTAATAGTATTTTAATGAATTGACCAAAATTAGAAGGTTTGAGACAAGTATAAATATCTCAGGGTTCTTGCCTAACGCACTCATTTTGTATCCAAATATAGATGTTTTGACTTTAGTTATCCTTCAACTTATATTCATGCTTAATATTTCAACTTGAGCCAAGTCTGTGTTTACTCTTCAAACTGTGACTCAGGCTGAACACATTGTGCAATAAGGGCCTGGCTTTTAGGCTTCAAACAGTGAAAGACTAAAACAACATCCAGCTCTGAAGGATGTGAGCTGGTGTCTCAGACTGTTTTTGGAGACACACCCTCCTGAGCATTGATCCCGTGGAGGGTTCCCCATTGCTCCATGTGCTTCCTATGGTTGTCAACACAGAAACTAATTACTCAGCTACACACACAGTGAAGCAGCTTTTTATATTTTTTCACACTTTTTACTTCTGCTTGAATATTATTTGAGACTGGAAGAATTGTAGATTTTGCACATTGTTTTTGTCAAATCCAGCCCAAACTATATCCAGTCATTATTCTGATCATGACTATATCTTATGAGTAATCACATTTAAGGAATTATACTTACAAGATACAACTATTAAGGGGCCCTATGTAGCCTTTCTGGAATGTTCCACAGTATTAACCTGGCATTAAGTGTATCTATCTCAGGTGACTCCACCCAGCCAAGTTCTCAGTAAGATATGTAGGAGGTGACCCTACTGATAACAACAAAACTTATTTTCCAATTTGTATTTTTAAGTAATAAAATATCTACACAATTAATAATAGTGAATGAATTAATAAAACATCTACAAGTGAACAAATTCAAAATAGACAAGCTTAATGCCATACTGTGGAACATTCCAGGTAAAGCAATGCAATCTCCATGAGATGGCTCGGAGCAGATGGATGACACCAGAAAAGTTACACGGAGCAGATTTAAAGGTGCATTGTGTAACATTTCTGATGGAGGAACTGTGTAAAATGTGATGCTATTGCTTCGCCTGGAATGTTTCACAATGTGGCATTAAACCTTTCTGTCTTCATGGCCAAATCTGACTAAGTTACAGGTCAGATCTGTGGAGAGAATGTCTGTTTTTCTAGGTATTTTTGAGCTGCAAAACCACCTGTAATTGAATAAATGTAAAAGCTGTTTAATGTCATACGGTGGAACATTCCAGGCAGAGCAATGCCATCTCCATGAGATGGTGGTGTCACTGACACCAGAAAAGTTACACAATACACAATAAGTTACTACAATATTCGGTTGCTACTTTCACCATATCTGGTTGTCAACACACCCGAGGCTTGCATCCATGGAGAGAGAGGCCTGTTTTGTTATGTACAAGTTTGACTGCATTCCCTCTGCATGTGCATCTAGCATGGGTGACTTGTCTGGGGAGGAATGCATGGTCCATGTAGATTCAAGTTTATATAATTAACTTGTTTTGTGTCTCATATACTTAGCTATTCTATTTAGGTGGGTATGCAAACAGTGTCATTATACTTAATAAATAGTTACCCGAATAGACATGTTATGTGTATAGGTTGTGGTATTTGTAAGAATAACAGAAATTACTATAATTGTGGCTTCTTTGTCTTGTAGTCTTTTTTGTAGTAAATTCAAGTTGAAGTAAAACTACTCTTAAAGGTGTATTGTAACTTTTCTGGTGGAGTATCCGTCAAATACTTTTCTTCTCTGAAATGTTATTGCTTTGTCTGGAATGTTTCACAGTATGACATTAAACCTTTTTATCTTCATGGAGGTCAAACCAGACCAAGTTACAGGTCAGATCTGTGGCTATCAATCAGAATACCTGTATTTCTCAGTACTTTTGAGCCATAAAACCACCTATAATTGAATCAGTATAAGAGCTGTTGAACGTCATACTGTGGAACATTCCAGGCAGAGCAATAACATATCCATAGTAGGTGATCCCTAACTAAAAAGTTACATAGTGCACCTTTAAGTTACTTGCAACATTGTAAACATAAATTGAACAAGTTACAAGTCTATGCAGTGTTGTTTAAATATTGGGGATTTTATTGCCAAAGTGTGCAGAAATGATAGCAGAAACCAGTTGGTCTTGTTGTGTGGCAATAAAGTCGTAGTATTAGAGTTGGTGAAGGAAAGGTTCTCTGGCAGTGTTTAAGACTGACTGGGTGTGTGCTTAATACGCTGCTACAGGGATCGGCCTGTCAGAGGAAGACAATAAAACAAATAAAAAATTGCTCAGTTTAAATCCATCTTGTACATTCTGCCAATACACATACAGTACATGTAGCATGTGTGATGTTACTGCAAAGTATAATTTTTTTTCCCCTTGTCCTAGAACCATGGATCTATAATAAAAATTGGATAAGGCATTCTCCCTCTGTCCCGGCTCTAGACCGACTAGTGGCTGCTCTCTTGGTACTGCAGCTCCCAGAAGCTTGAGCCCAGAAAGAATTCTCCCATAGAAGCACAATGCATTTTTTGGGAATTCAAACTGCCCGTGTTTGGCTGACAGGTCATCAATAACATTGACAAAGGTCAAATTTTGTAGGGATTCTTTTCTGTTTTCACAACATAAATGTTTAAATTTTTTTAAATCCTCAAAGCACCTAAAAGTTAGTTTTGTAAACCTAGCCCCACTCTGAGTCCGTGCTAGCTCCACTCTAGCAGATAGCACTCTGAATGGTCCAAATGCACTACGCTGTGCACATTACAGATGTCTCACAGGTGCGAGGCACTAGCCTGTATTGAGGAAGTAAATGTGGAAGAGAATAATTTTTGGCCCTATGCGCCAATGAGCACAGGTCATTGAAAACAAGATGACGCCATCTTGGGTTCACCTTCATATTTTATTATAGGTCTATGCCTAGAACTCAAGTTTGAAATCTCAAGTATGAGTATTGTGAAAACACTACTGTATATCCTAATGACTGTGTCTTGTTGTAGGTTGCCTTGGCGCCCTCCTGTGGCTCTTCCTCACCATGTCAGCCTTCGTGCTACAGCGCCTGACCACGCTAACCGTCAGCGTCAAACAGTTCGGCCGCATCCCCAATCTCGTCCAGCGCCTCCCCTCCTCCTTACCCTCTCCTAAGCCCACAGTGAGCGCATCCCAGGTCCCTTCGCTTTTTCGAGAGCCCTACATCCTCACTGGGTACCGCCCCCTCCACCAAAACTGGTACTGCTACCTCCTTAGCCTCTTCCAAAAACACAACGAAAGCCTCAATGTGTGGAGTCACCTGCTGGCCGCACCCATCCTGATGCTTCGCTGGTGGAGCCATTTTGGGACCCAGGGGTACCCCTTGGACATTTCGGTGCTACCTTTTTGCCTGTTCATTGCCTCCGCCCTGATTTGTTACTTTTGTAGCTCAGTGGCTCACATGTTTCAATCGCACTCCAAACAAGCTCATTACTATGTCTTCTTCATGGACTATGTGGGAGTTGCAGTTTACCAGTATGGTTGTGCACTAGGACATTACTTCTATACGTCAGCACCTGGGTGGAGAGCTAGTATTTTTGGACAATATTTTCTCCCTGGGGCGGCGTTTTTGGGGTTGATGTCAAGTCTTGGCTGCTGCATTGCGAAATCCAGGTATCACAAACCATATCCAATGGAACGTAAAATTTGCCAGCTGATCCCGACTAGCCTAGCGTACTTTTTGGGTATTAGCCCTGTTTTGCACCGTTTGCTAACTGGATCCTGGGAAAAAGAGCCGTCACTGAACTTCCATGCCCTTCAAATATTGTTTTTCCTCTGCTCTACTGTCTTCTTCTCTTGCCCGATTCCTGAATGCTTCTTTCCAGGAAAATTTGATTTCTTCGGACACGGACACCAGATCTTCCATGTATTGCTGTCACTTACCACCCTTTGCCAATTGGAAGCATTCTACCAGGAATACGAGATAAATAGAGAGAACATTGTAGACATTTTTGGAGAAAGTCAAATTTGGTGGGCATCTGTGTCTTTCCCGGTTCTTGCGATTTCTTGCCTTTTTGTGGCCTTAGCTTCGATGAAGTACACGCAAACCAAACTGAACAAAGACTGAAATAAGACTGTGTGAAGGTTGATTAATATATTTTGTTTTGTTAAATTAATCCATGACTCTATGCTTCTTGAAAATTGTTATCAAAGTGTTATATAATAAAAGAATGCAGCAAAAGCTTGTGGCTTGTGTGGTTTTATTTGCAGGCCCTGTGATATTTCAAAGTGGTAATCAAACAAGCAAATATTGAGTCAACGGTTTTCAAATGGGTACACTGAACTTTTACAACTAATGATTTTATCTTTATTGTTATTTGATGATATTATCTAAGGTGCACTAGGACATTTTTTCGGTAGAGTTTGCGATTGCAGATTACAAAACCTGCTTGTCTCCTTGGAGGTGTTGATTTGTGGAATGTTCCACAATATATAATTACACATACCTATTTATTAGTAATATGTGTTTTCCTTGTTTCGGAAATCCCTTGAAAAACATGCATGCTTACCTGCTCCCCTCTCCATAGATCTGAGCTGTTACACGGTCAGGTGGAGGGCTCCATAGATATAGACAAGTTTAAACAGCCCATATTATCTGATATAATGTTTCCTCATCAAAAACATTCCTTGAGTTGTGTTTTGTTTTGTTCACACAGGTTTAACGCACTGATCCCACATATTTTGGCTGAGTTCTTCTCTCAAACAGAAAACACTCTGTTCCACCTTGTGATGTCATGTGATAATACAGGAAGTGTTCCACTGTGTTTTTAAACTTCACTAGATACACCATTTTTATAATTTCAACCCTGGAATTGCCTATTTCTACTGAACAAAAGGTAAAAGGCTGTTAACTTGGCAACTACAGCTTCATGACATCACAAGGTGGAACTCAGCATTTTGAGTTTTGGAGATGTAGACAGTAATAATAAAGGATTGCTCAAACATGTTGATGAAAAAAAAACACAACTCCAGGTATGTTTTTGATGAGGTAACAGCATCATAACATGACTTAAAGCTCACAAGAGTCAATTTTATGTAATATAGGACCATTAATACCATATTGCGGAACATTCTTAGCCAAGCAAAAAAAAACATATCTATGGAGACAAAGAGGTGGTGTATCCTTCTCCAGAATGTTTTTTTAGTACACCTTTATGCTGGGGGTCCAGAAAGTGATAAATGACAGTTTGCCATGATAACCCAGATTATCTGAATGGGAATATTTTGGGAAATTGGTACTATCCCCTATTTTGTCCTATCTGAAGATCTGTAGTTTGGTTCTACAAGCCAGTGAGTGGCTCAGAATCCACTGGTGGCTGTGTCTCTGTGGATAACCTTACACCAGCAGTGCCTCTTATCACTGCACCTATGGACACTATTACTACAGGCCTGTACACTGCTATGGCTCACTAAATAATAAGAAAAATAGTCTATTATTCAACGTTTTTGGCACCAATTTATATAGAACTATATATCATATGTTCATGACAATTGCATATACATTTTATTGAATTAGGTTGTTATAAAGCTATAAAAAAAAGTCTATAAATCACGTTCCATGCAGAGATTTTAAAAACAATTTCTTGCACCATTTCATCAATTATTTATTAGTTGTTTTTATTTTTTGTCTATCCTTTCAAGCTACCTTGTGTACATTATTTAAAGTTTTGTGCTTCAAATTGCATAAACTAATTACAGATGTTATGTCCTAACAATTACTCTTAGATTTACTCTTGCTCAGTCATTTCTTGGACCACTATTTTGTACTTCTATCTGACTATCTATCTACTCTTAGGTGAGTTGTTTTTTTTGCCCTCCTCCCTCTTGTGTTTACAGTCTTCTAGTTGTAGTTAGAATTTGCCTAGCAGTCTCTGTTTTCACATCTTTTGTAACTAACCCAGTGTGTCAGGGTGATACCCTCTGGATAGTCTGAGCAGTGGCCAGTGTATAGGCGTGGGAACTGTGCCTTACCTTTACACAGTGTACACAGGTAAGTTTAGAGTAGCGGTAGCAGTATGAGATAGCTGTTGTGTTGTGTATTACTACTACGATTTCTATCAGTAATGTTAGAGTTAGTCTTATTTAGTAAAGTACAGAGATTTGCTGTAGATAAAAAGATTTTGTGCACAATAAAATACAACAAAGCATATTCATAAATCGAAAGGCAGGTTAAACTACTCAGTCTTTTGTCAATTTCCTCCATGTATTCTTCTTTTGGCTGTGATCCATTTAAAGGTGCATTGTGTAACTTGTCTGGTGGAGGGTCCGTCAATTGTTTTTCTCCATGGAGATGTTAGTGCTTTGTCTGGAATGTTTCACAGTATGGTATTCTGTCTTCATGGAGACCAAACCAGACCAAATTACTGGACAGATCTGTGGAGAGGCGACCCTGCTCACAGTCAGAATGGCTGTTTCTCTAAATATTTTAGAGCTATAAAACCCCCTGTAATTGAATAAAGGTAAGGTAGATCTGTTTAATGTTATATTCTGGAACATTCCAGGCAGAGCAATGACATATAAAAACAAGCAGGTGACAGACCGGCAACCAAAAAGTTGTTTTATTTTATTAGGATTAAATCATAATAATCCTAATAAAATAATACAGAAACCAATTTGGTTAATAAGTCTCCATCAACTTAAAAAGGACTAAAGCTTTAATGTTAATCCTGTGTCTGCATGGGCTTCAAGATCCTTTGAATAAATCATGAAATGCAAAATGTGTTTATATATTTGCAGTCAGAGCGTGTTCCAAATATTTGAAAATCAGTTTTCAGTGCTTTAGGGAGAATTTACACAAATGCCCTGAGGTAGAGGTTGAATAGTAAGGACAGAGCTGGGGTCATCCTACAGTAATCATCATAAAACTGTATAATAATGTCAATAAAATCTGAAGTTGAACATTGAATCTAATTAATCACATTATCTAGGCCTGTCACAATAATTACTATATCTACTTATTGTTCAATAAATGGAAGCTGGAACAATGTTTTTTGGGGTCAGTATTTAGTTTTGGATGTACGATAAGATTAAAGCCATAAAAGGTTGAATAAATCACTTCTATGACTCATTATAGATACAAACTAAAGTGTAGTACTAAAGTGTTTCATTCTGCTATTTATTTATTGCTTGTTTTTTTGCAGGGAAGTTTGTACATTTATATATTTTTTCTTAATCATAAACTAGTGGCATAAACTAATTATATAGAGATATATGGAGGTGGGTAAGGATGAACAGGGTTATCTGTTACGTAAGGGTGGGTTGTTGTACTATTGTATGGAGTATGGTATGATTATGGTCCAGTATCTGTCACTGTTTGAGCGGAGTTGTAGGAGCCAGTTGAAGAATACACTATAACAGTACAGAATACAGTGATGTCATCTTACACCTAGTCACTCAGGGTCAGTACAGGTTCAGTCGGATAGGTGAGTGTGTGTGTGCGTGTGTGTCTGCCTCTCTCTTACAATGGGCCTTTCACACACTCAGAGCTGGGCCTGTACAGTCAAATGTGGTACTGCCGGTTTAGATTTTAGCCCCACCTTGTCCCAGCCTCCAAAGTATCCGAGGCTCTTTTTTGCACTATATAACAAAATATAAGAGTGATAGTGTTCTGTTTAACTGTGCTTATGACTGAAAGGTTTTTATTCTCTCTTCTCTTTTAATGTTTATTTTATGGTGATTTTCAATGTTTTTATTTGTTTGTATTGTGATTATAATGTCTTTCTCATTCTGCAAAGCACTTTGAATTACTTTGTGTATGGCTTGTGCTATACAAATAAACTTGCCTTCCCTAGTGGTAAGTCAACGGTTTCATACTAAGTACATCATGAGAGTATATTGGAGCGTACTTAAAGGTCCTATATTGCATAAAACAGACTCTAAGCCATGTTCTAATGTCGTTACCTAATCAAAACCCTGGTACATCAAAATACCTGGAGTTGTTTTGTGTCACACATGTTTGTTCCAGGTTGGGATGTCATAATTTTCAAGTTAACAGCAACCTGTTTTTGGCCATTGCAGGTCTGAAATTATCCAAATGATTCTACGACATGTAAGCCGGTGTATATCACATGGCATCACAAGGTGGAGTGTTTTCTGTTTGAGAGAATAACTCAGCCTAACTGTGTAGGGTTTGTGTGTTAAACATGTGCAGATGAAACAAAGCACAACTCCTGATATGTTTTTGATGGTGAAACAACATTAAAACACAGATTGGAAAATAGTGCAATATGGGCTTTTGAACTGAATAAAAAGTTTTGAAAATAAATGATTGTTTCATTTAAAGGTATACTATGTAACTTTTCAGATGAGTGTCCACTACCTGCTGGTCACAGTGGAGAATGTTCCACAGTATGGCAACGTATCTGCCTCCATGGCAACAAATAGGTCCAGACCCAGATAAAGGTCAAATCTGTGGAGAGGTGAGCCCATTTTTCAATACATTTTTACATTTTAAATACATTATACAAATGCCCTACTGTGGAACTTTTCAGACAAAGCAATAGCATCTGATAGGCCCTCCACCAGAAAAGTGACATAATGTACCTTTAATTACATAATTTATTACATGTATGTGTATCTGTTGTTGTTATCTTTGCATTAGGAAGGATTTGACATTAGGTTTAATTTAATTTCATTATAAGGATTAAACAACCACAACAGATTCAATACTTTTCAATAGGCCTTTCTCTTCTGTTCAAATGCAGTCCAACTATTGCGCACATATTGACTGGAGACACTGAAAAACTAGATCATGCTCATTTTGTAAAGCACCACTGTGGATTATTTCCTGTTTATTGTGTACTGACATTTGCAGATGAAAAGTCTTCATAGAAACGTGCACAGCTGCGTCTGAACTCGCTGTAATCCAATCCCAGCCCTCCAGTCGGGACCACAGCTCTGCTCCTGGACAATGGTCTCCTCTGCCTCCGGAGCTCCCTGGAGAGAGGCGGATTTGGAGCCTTCAGCCAATCACGTTTCATCTGGAAACAAAAAGGAAAATACTATCATGGAGACAGCAGTCTGGTGTATTAGAAGAGCTATGAGAAATAAGAAGCATTCTGATTGAAAATGATTTTAACTGAAAGGTAATTAAATATTTCAATAGTAAAATATGTAATCTATATGTATATTCAACATTTTAAGTGTTCATGACTGAAATAAGATAGGAACAGATGCCTAATGCAGTGCAAACTACTTAAAGGTACAATATGTAACTTTTCTGTTGGAGGGTCCACATCTGCTTGTCTACATGGAACTGTAAATACTACCAGGTATGTTCCACAGTGTGGCATTAAATCAATCTGACTTTTTTTGCTTAACCTTTCATTAAAGGTTCTCTCTCAAGTTGACTCAGATGAACTTTATTTATGTTATAATCAAGTTGTTCCTCAAAAACATACCCGGAGTTGTGTTTTGTTTTATTCACATATTTGAGTAACCCTTTATTATTAGTCTGTCTGCATCTCCAAAGCTCAAAATGCTCTGCTCTTCCTTGTGCTGTCATGAAGTGGTAGTTTTCAAATTAACAGCCTCCTTTAACCATTTGTTTAACAGAGATTGGGAACTGTAGGTCTGAAATCATCTAAATGAGAGCACTTCCTGTACTACCACATGAGATCACAAGTGTTTGAGTTTGAAAGAACTCAGCCTATATATGCGGGATTTGTGTGTTGAACATGTGTGAATGAAACAAAACACAACTCCAAGTATGTTTTGTCATGAGGAAACATTATAACATAAATCAGAAAGTAGTAGAACATTATATGAGCCGTTTAAAAACATGCATTATAACTGTGAGCTGGGTGGCTTCTGTCTCCACCGACCTGACCTGAAACTTGTGGGTGTAGTTACCTGCTTGTCTCTATAATAACATGTGTCACTTGTCATTACATGTGATTTGCAGTGTATCAGGGTGACAAATTAGTGCCCTGAGTGTTTTAGAAGACAGAGCATATCTTTTTAACCCCCACGTACCTGGTATGTTAATTAAGGCAGCACTACTGTCATAGTGATCAGAGTATCATTCCATTCATTTTTATCATAGTTTATACACTGCAAAAAGAAATACCTGGGTAGGTTAAAATTACTTCAATTAAGAACACTTTACCTTATTTGAGTAGACTCAACTTGGCAAGTAAAATGATCTTCCAATAGAACAAGTGTGTTTTTCTTAAGTTAAGCAACATTAGATGATTTCCATCCATCCATCTTCTCCCGCTTAATGTGGCTGGGTCGTGGGGGCAACTTGCTGCCCAATCCTCATAGCACTTGACCCCCCCTATGAACGGTGAGCCCACAGGAGGATGGACGTCATGGTCCTTGATGTTAGTTCATAGGGGTGCGGGCATGTTTTGGGTTGATGGGGGAAACCGGAGCCCGGAGGAAACCCATCCAGACACGGGGAGAACATGCAAACTCCACACAGAAAGGCCCGGGCGACCCGGGGATCAAACCCGCAACCTTCTTGCTGTGAGGCCTGAGTGTTGTTTATTAAGTTATTTTAAATGCAAAGACTTGTTTTTCTTATCTTAAAGGTGCATTGTATAACCTTTCTGGTGGAGAGTCCATCAATGGTATTACTTTGGAATGTTTTATGGTATGATATTAAACCTTTCTATCTCATGGAGACCAAACCAGATCAAGTTACAGGTCAGATCTGTGGAAAGGTGACCCCATTCACAGCCAGAATCCCTATTTTTCTAGGTATTTTTGAGCTATAAAACCTGTAATTTCATAACTGTCAGGTAGAGCTGTTTAATATCATACTGTGGAACATTCCAGACATACATAGTACATCTTTAAGTGTAGCAAGATGTTTTTTCATCTTCAAGTACAAAAAGTCTTCGGTAGATAATTTTACTAGCAAGTGAAATTTACTCAAATCATGATCAAACTTTCTTAATTCAGTCTTAACGTGCTAGATTTTATTTTTTGGAGTGTAACATACCTGGACATACCTCTTGTCTGGCTCATACAGGAGCAGTGACACTAAACCAACAGATTCTGATGACAAATGAAAGCACTTCCTATTTGCCATAGACACTGGTCCCTCCCTGTAGTCTCTGTATAAAGCCCTGGCTCATTCACTGAAAACACTGATCGAGCTCCTGGAGTGACAACACAACACCTGTAATCAGAGGTAATGCCATCCAGTTACTCAATATTTTCTAATACATGTGACCTGTAATTGTACTTATATTGTATCATAACACACTTTTTGTGTTTACTTTTTAGTGTTACTTGGGAGTGTCTATATTCTTATTACACAACATTATAACATTTTTGATACTATAACTGTTACTTACAAGCTTACAGAGTCTATTAGAAGATTAGAAAAGTATGTATTCATGTTATATTTTTTTTCTTGACTTGTACATGATAAATATTTTATGTCAGTTTGGTTATACCAATAGGCTTGATTGTAATTAAGTATAGTCCCTTTTTCATTCGTCAAGATTCCATAAGGACTAAGGAGCTGGCCTGTTTTATTATACTACTCTTATAAATACTTTTCAAGCAACAATTCACTTACATTTGGCGCAGTACATTTTGGCTACCCTACCCACTTCTGCCTGTAAAACGCCACATATACTTCAAAGATATATTAGCTATGATTTTACTAGTGTTAATAAGACTTAACCCTTTGTTTCCTGTGGGCACAGTTCTTATCTTGACACACTATGGCTCCAATCGGGATGATTTTGGGGGAAGTGATTAGCCCCGAAGTTGGCATCATCGCCGCTGTGGTCTTCCTGGTGCTCAGTATCACAGGCTTAGCTCTGTGTGGCCAGTGTCAGTGAGTAAAACACAACTTATATTTTAAAGACAATATGGCAGTGTTTAAACTTTGAATATATGTGTAACTGTATCTTAGCCCCACCCATTTTCAATAGTAGGACTAATTATATAAGAAGCAATTCAAATTGGAACAGGTTTATTTATTTATTTATTTACTTATTTATTTATTGATTGATTTATTTATTTCAGTCTAAAAAATTTAATGAAACAAACTTCATAACAATGTATAAAACGTGTTGGAAAATATGTAGGTGATAAATTACTATAATAATGATGTTACTACATAAAGTAATAAACTGCAAATTAGCTGTATTCATTGCTTTTGTAATAACATTTACTTTTACAACACTGGTATTTGATATGATTCAGTACATCCATAGAATTATCTCACTTGGAAAATATTTCATAGTTTATTATTACCAGTTCTACCTGTGGCCACATATATTACAAATGCAAAAACAATGTAAGTTCAATTCCAAAATGAAACATGTATGAAACAATTTACAGCCACTAACTTTATTTTAAGTCTTTCAAACCACAGAGAAGTTTGAATAGAAACTTGCATGTACACCTGAGCATTAACACGGCTTTAATTGCTATTCTTCACTGTTGAAAATTGCACAAAGGGACTAGTTGAACCTGATGGGCTGTTTCTGGAGTTGGGTGGTGTCCCTTTAAAAAGCAGGAAGCACAAGCGGGGATTTTATTACCCACATAATATCGAAAAGGGCTGGGTTCCAGCCATCAGCTTTCAGCAGATAGAAAAAATACAAATATATAAGCATGTAATAATAGAAAAATAAAAATGTATTACTCTGGTCCATGACACTTCTGATCCTGGTTTGGTCCTGGTTTAGTTCTGTTCTAGCCCTGAAATGAAATCAATGTTGTAAAATTGTTGCTCCAACTATGAACCAGTCATCATACAAATATTTGGACTGCCATTCGGAGTCTAAACAAATCCTGTTCATAACTGGATATTTATCTGTTGTGTGTGTTGTATTATGCAAGTGTGTTGTAAATTTGTTTTGTTCTGCAACAGACACAGAAGATGTGAGCATTTCTTGCTGTACTGGAAACAAATTCCACCAACTTGTTGTGTGGCCATTAATAAATGATTCTGATTCTGATTCTGATTCTGAAGATTTTAAATCAGATGCCCTTGCCGTGCCAACAAGCTAGAACTGTGACTAAAGCAGGCTGGATGTGGGAGTGTCTTGCCTAGGGACACAACAACTGTATGTTCTTGAGTGATGCCCAAACTACTAAGCCCCTGGACATATTTTATTAAAATATGCCCATAAAAATACCTTGAGTAAATAATGAAGTATTAAGTAGAACATTTTCAGATCTAAATAAGAAACTACTACTACTGAGTATGGATAAATATGGCCATAACTAAATAACTTAACTTAATATAATGATTTTTCATTCATATAACCCTGTACAGTACTAACATATGGGTGAATCTGAAGTCTTATCTGGAACATTCTTGAGGTGTTTTGAATGACAGACACGCACCTGTAATGAGAGATAGTCACAGTAGCAGTTCACATTGTTCGAAGAGGAGGGGTGCATACTCTGGCAACGTGATGAGTGGCTTTACACAAACAGGGATTATGTTTAGAGTGGCAGCATTTGTCAACTTATGGCCTTGTAAATGACGCAAGACAAATGAAGGAATTATACTGTATGTATTTGGCCTGTGTTACCATGGCATCACTCTAGTCCCTCTGATGTGAAGTGGTGACTTTACGTTAGTGAGCAAATTGAAGAATGGATTGTTCTCTATTATGACAGTGTCTATGAGTAATTGTAAAGTAATTATTTAATAAAATAATTGTCCAGGGTGTATCCCACCAAGCATGACTAGGGACTGGGATAGGCTTCTGTCACATGGCCACAATTTGGGAAATGAATATCGTCCTGTAGTTGAAAAAGCTGTTGAGCGTGAACAGTGTTTTTTTTTAAAGAGCAGTGCAATATAACCACATCCGCATCCACATTAGAACAAGGACGGCAAAGAGTCAACACATTTGTTTATAGAGTGGATGATAAGGCCTTGTCACAAAGCCAAAAGGAAAAGGACATTAATGTCTTTGATGGCAATTTAAATGGTAGAAACTAAAGTAGAGTTTGAGTAGCCAAAGGCAAAGCTGTATTCTCCAGACTCTTAAATACTTTATTCTCTGTTCACAGGAAAGGTGGAAATGCATATGACGTGAATGGAAGCACGGTACGGACTACACACATCTTACTCTCTAATCTGTGCAGTAAAACACTTGACACAAAGTACCTGGTCACTTTAAATCAGGTTTACACAGACTATTGTTCAAAGCTCAAAATGTTTTGTTCCACAATGTTTCATGTTGTGGTGTGAGAGGGGTTGCCTCTCCATAGAGCTTGTCTCCATTGAAATAGATACATTTAATGCCAAATAGTGGAACATTCCAGCAAAGTAATACAATCTCCATAGAGACATGTAGATGGCAGACCCTTCTCTAGAAAAGTTACATAGTGCGTCTTTATAGAAGTCCCTCCCTCTTGTGTTTGTGTTAGATCAATTCTGGGAAAGCAAATGGGACCAGTGATACAAGGCCAGCAGACACCACCGGTGAGTTCCTGTGTGAGAGAGATATATCTCTTGCTCTCATATTTTGCAAACCATTATTTAACACATTTTTTAACCAATTTGGATGCTAGCAGCTACTGTTAGCTTCAATTCTCATGCTTGTCAGCAGAAGGCACAGAATAAAGTCCAGGCTCAATTGTTTTAAAAAAATGCATATGTCCAGAGATTTTATATTAAGACCTAGTTATGCTGTGACTTGTAGATGCCGGGGCCTACTCCTCGTGGAGGAACCACAAAGACATGCCCCCGAGTACACTGGATCGATCAAAGGCATACACACACTAGTACCAGCCCAAACTCAGAGCATGTGGAGAACACTGAGGACTTTCCACTCCACATGGGCCCAGCGGATGGACAGAACCATGGCAAAACAGAGCGAGAAAAAGAGGTGAAGTGGCTGCGCCAGGCTACTGACCAACTACACCTTCACTCACTGTCAACAACTCTCATTAAACTGAACCTGACCCAAGACACAAAAAGACTGTTTTCAATGACAAAAAAATGCATGTTTGTTTATTGTATTGTTGTATTGTCTAGTCCTTAAAGGTGCACTACGTCACTTTCCTCCTGGTGCGTCAGCCACTTTCCTTTCACCATGGAGATGTTATTACTTTGCCTAGAATGTTTCAGAGTACAGCATTAACCTTATTTGCATGGAGAAAAGCAGGTAATATGACCAAGTCAACTTACAGTTCAGATCTATGGAGAGCCAACTCTGCACACAGTAAGAATACATATTATTACAGAAACTCCATGGCGGACCGTCCACCAGAAAGGTTACATAGTGCACCTTTAAAATCAAATAGGAACTTTTATAGGAAAATAGTTTTTTCAACCTGAGATGGCTTACTTTTCAGCTCCATATATTTTAAAATGTGTAGTAGTAGTAGTAGTAGTAGTAGTAGTAGTAGCAGTAGTAGTAATCCAGTCCAGTAACTGACCATGATTTATGCCATTTTAACCAAATTCACTCCAGATGGCAAGGCTCTACAATGCCCCAGTTATTAACTATTGAGCAAATCAAAGTCTTAACAGCCTCATGCATATTCTGCAAAATGCACTGCCATGTTAACAGACCCTCATCAAATTTCACAGTGAGTAAAGATACTATGCACAGTTTGTCATTTGATTGAAGTTTTTATCACGTTTTTGGCACATTTTCTTCGGTATGGACCTCCCCTATTTTCAAGCACTTTTGTAAACTCCTGTAATATCGGCCCCAGTAACAAAATACAAAACCTTATTTCTGTGTCTACACCTCAATTGCTAAACTGTGACATTTTTAAATCAATGCTACAAGACACAAGTTGTAGCCAACCAGAGTTCTAATCTAATATTTCAACAGAGTATGGCCTTCTGATAAAGTAGTTTTAGAACATTATAACTTTGTTTGTGTAATGATGCTTCCTCTGAGCAGACAGCAGTAAACAATGACAGCTAAAAGGGCCACAACAGTGTTTTTTGCTTGTTTGCATTTTTATTTTATTTTTTCTTGCTAATTTAGTTTAGTTTAGAGCAGTGGTTCCCAAACTTTTTGTACTTGTGTACAATTTGAGACTTTTGATGACTAGTGACATACCCCCTACTGTGGCCTGAGGATAATGTCTGTTCTGACTCTGAACCATACACTGTATATATAAAAGGACAAAGCTAACCCACTAGCCACTGCATTCCAAATAGGAAGTGATGATGGGGGCACTTTTGAGTCCATCAAGTCTGGTCCCAACTGACTTTGAATTGAGAAATTCATTCTGTAACTGACTGGAGCCAAACGGTGTGTTCACTTTATACAGTCTATGCTCTGAACACATTATAATTTACATCTTAAACAAGGTGGCAATGGCATGTGTGTTTGAGTAGTGCTTATCTTTTGTTCTAATGTTTCTGGGATGTGTAAAATACTTTTGATCTCATGCCTGTCTATGTGGTCTTCTCTCATATTGTACAAAGGACACTCTAGATGATACTATTAAACTGTTAGCATGTAAAAGATCTCTGTTTAAATTTGCTGAATGAAGGTTTCAGGATGGGAGCGGTGTCTTGTCCGACAGAAACCTGGAGATTAATCAAAGGTCTGACACTGAGGGTGGGGCTGTTCTTGGAATGCAGTTTCATACCATGCATTTCTATCTAAATAAACTTGCCTAAACCCTGCCTCTGTGTTATATGTTCATCATTTGTGTTATGTTGTTCATAATGTTGTAATGATGTGCACATTGCTAATTTGCATAAATCTACATGTCTAATTATGGACACTACACCCATTTCCTGTGTTGTCAATTTGCCCTCACCATAGCAACCACAGAGTTACAGGATTTTGTTGAGAATAAATCACAAATTAAGAAATAAGCAAGTTTAATGCCATACTGTGGTACATTCCAGGGAAAACACCCTAGCATATCTCAATGGACACACACTCAGGTGTTGGGCTTGTACGCGAAAAGTTACATACTGCATCTTTAAAGTAAACAATAAGTACAAAACATTAAAAAAGAAAATGTAATGTTAAGACAAATTTAAGCAGTACAGTTTGTTCAAAATTTTACCTAAAAATGTACCTCTTTATTACCCAATGTAGGCATTCATTTTGTGCAGCTACAAAGTGCAGTGCTGTGATCGAGCTTTGCCCAGAAGAGCTGTTTGGTGTCTATTGTTGTCAAAGTTGATTCCTGACATAGTTTGTTACCTTTATTTTAATGCTTTTGTCAACACACTGATCAAGACACACCCAGGCAGTGCTGATAGCCTGATAACCCCAGTGACCCTGGTGGTGTTGTTTTAGAGCAGGTGTCAAACAGATGCCTATTGTAATGCCTTTTGGGTTTGCAAATATAATAAATAAAATTCTTCATTGTTGTTTCACTGATGTAAGATGTGGGCTACTGCAGTCCAGATTTACAGCAACATGTGCAGTGTCTCAAGTCTCAAATTTTTAAAGTTTTTAAAAAGACTATTAGATCCAAGTCCAAGTTATATGTTTGTAAAGTAACTGTGATTTTGAAAACAAAAAAATCATCATCTTAGTTGACTTGTATATCTCTAATCTTTCTAAATGTAATCCTTTATTATTAGTCTGTCTACATCTTCAAAGCTCAAAATGCTCTGTTCCACTTTGTGATGTCATGAAACAGTAGTTTTTAATTAAACCACTTTGTTTTACTTTTTGTTTAGCTGAGATGGGCAATTCCAGGGCTAAAATTATTCAAATGATTTAAGTGAGGGTTTATGGAGTTTAAAACACAGTGGACCACTTCCTGTATTACCGCATGACATCACAAGGTGGAACAGAGTGCGTGTTTTAGTTTGAGAGAACACATCTTAATATGCAGGCTTTGTGAGTTAAACATGTGTGAATGAAACAAAACACAACTCCAGGTATGTTTTTGATGATGAAACAACATTATAACATAAATCAGAAAAAATGTAATATCAGTGTTCTCTAAGTGATCCGTTAAAAATACACCAAATTTATATATCTACCTCACTGTTTTATAATTACTCTTAAAAAAACAATTACACCTTTCTGTATTTTCTAATCTAAATCCATTATCTGTCTCAATTTGGGAGCATTGTGGTAGCTGTCAGTGGCCCAAAGTACTCAATGACTGCAGTGAAGAGGGGCACAGTCTGGGCACAGGCACAGGATTGGGTTACTCTCCCTGCCTCTAAAATCCCTGCTAACTGGATGTCTGGTGGGACAGGGAGCAGACAGGGCGCTTTAATCTGTCCAACGCAACATACAGCCTGGACCTGACAGAGCTGCACAAGCCTAATTTGTCATGTGATTATCAGGGGGTGGATAATGAAAGATGCAAAAGAAATAAAATAAAAAGTAGATTTCTGTTAATATATGTGCTATATGACATTATTTATTATTTATATATTACATTATTTTCATCCTTGCTACTATAATAATAACATTTATTTTGACTAATGTTTGGGTATTGATTTATAGTGTGGTAATATCTGTGGAAAGATGTATGTTTTTTCCATACTGTTAAAATGGTGTACCCAGCAGCATGACTTTCTCCCCACTGATACGACTTTATGTTATAGAGCAGTTGCTATGGCGCCTGTCCTCTGAGTATGGGCTTCAGCACAACAAACAATATATGGATTCAGCGGAGGATGCTGCCTACTGTGCCTAGAGCTTGTTTACCTGCCATAATTTTAAAGATATGGGTCATTTTAAACTGCATTATAATTCACACGAAAATTACCCAGATTAATAAACATATGCTGAAATTAAACAGAAATTACATGACTGTAACAGCTAAGAAATGTCACATTATACACTGCTCAGTCACACAATTTTGTTAGTAGCCTCCTAATATTTTTAGCGAATAATGAAAATTAAACAAAAATAAATTAAGGGGTGAGGACTACATCCAAGGTCCACTTTTCAATCCCAGAGCCCCAAACAAGACTATACAAAATCAACATCAAGGAACATGTCTATACATGTCCCATGAACAAATACAATACCATTTATCATAGTTAAAATGACACTAAAATTACTTCTTGTCAAAATTAACACTGTATATATGTATTGTTGAGCGATAGTGTCCACCTTCATCTAGTTTTGACTGATTCCTGAATTCCCGAGCGTGTGCCACACTGCATTATATAAAATGTTTTACTTTAACTTTGCGTCCTATATTAATATCGACTCTTGTGAGCTTTTACCCATGTTATAATGCTGCTACCTCCCCAAAAACATACCTGGAGTTCTGTTTTGTTTCATTCACACATGCCTGAGTAATCCTTAGTCTGTCTACATCTCCAAAATTCAAAATGCTCTGTCCCACCTTGTGATGTCATGAAGCAATAGTTTTTAAGTTTAGCTGTTAACTTGAAAACTTTTACCTTTTGTTCAGTAGAGATTGGGAATATAAGGGTTAAAAATATCCAAATAATTCTTGTGAAGGTGTATGGAATTTAAAAACACAATGGAGCACTTCTTTTATCACCACATGACATCACAAGTTGGTACAGTGTCTTCAGTTTGATATAGATATAGAAGATATAGAAGATATAAGCAGGATTTGCATGTTAAATATGTGTGAAAGAAACAAAACACAACTCCAGGTATGTTTTTGATGAGGCAACATAGATCAGAAAATAGCACAATATGGGCCTTTTAAAATATCATTGCATGCATCTTCCCAGCAGTGTAACCATAGGAGTTAGTGATTTGTTTACAGTCTTATACATAAAGCAGTGATAAACTATGGTGACTAAAACATGTTGTCCGCAGAAAGTGAATTCAGGTGGAAGTGTTTTTTGCAAGATTCTCATCACATGTTAGGCTCTGGAATACAATGACATCACCCTGCACAGTGATATAAATAGCCATGATGAGTCTTGCATTTAACATGGGTGCAGTGGATGCCTTAGGTTTTCATTGCATCTTAATAAAATGTTGCAAAAGTTGCTGCATATTAGAATAAAACTCACAATAGAAGAAAATGCATGTTATTGTGAATGCAACCAGACTGGAATAAACAGGAACCATGAGATAAACACAGTGATGCGTTCAGGGTTCGTGGGGACAAACATGTAGCCACAGACAGATAGACGGGAAGGGAGAGGAGGAGGAGGAGGATGCAACTGCCGCTTATGTGCTGCTGGTAACCCCTCACCTACATCATCCTTTTGTGGACGGTGGTCTCGCAGTGGGCTCGTATCTCGTGTACAGCTGTCACCCCCCGGCATTGGTCCGATCAGCGCGCACACGTAGGCGCCGCTCCGACCCACCCCCTTCGCTCCTCGGCTGCTTCTCCCCGGTGTAGACAGACATCGAGCCGGCGAGGAGGAGGTGGACTGACGGCCAACTTTGAGCCAACCAGCCCGGTCGAGGTGCCAAGACAGGACCACAGGATCTGTAAGTGCAATAAATACGCTATCGTTGTGCGTAAAATCGGAATACATGGCGCAAAAGGCGAAGTAATATTGTTGTTTTCGTTTGGCTTGATGAGGGTGGGAGGGGGAGCTCTTTCACTTCGTCTTAAATCTGCGTTGCCGGGTGGAGAGCAGTGATGGAGTCCGTTTACAACACAATAAACTCGACAGATTCTGCAGATAATATTAGATAAACTTAACATTTGTACGTCTGGTAGTTTTGATCGTTGAATATGTGGTTTTGATTGCGTCTCTGGCTATGCAATCGGTAAACAAACGACTATTTGAAGCTTAATGCGCATTATATTTATGCTATTTTATCCATTTTGCTGCATGTTATTGGAAAATGTGTAATCAAATTTGTGCATTTCAAACTAGCATGTATTTAATTGCAAGCGTCGTTTTTTGGGGTAGTTTTGTTTTCATCGGTGTATCTCAACGACCATTTTTCGCTTATTTTGATAGTTGTTTTTTTTAACATACCCAGTTTCACTTTTTACACAGCAAAGATTGTGATCGGTGTTGTTATAGCGGTTTTATTGGTTGCTCATTAGCTTTTGTGGGATAAAAATCAAATTTTTGTCGCTATTCGGCTGTCCTGCTCCGACCCTCCCGGCGAAACTCGTGTCCTAACACGTTGCAGACGCGGAGGTGTGTACAGCGAAATCCGAAAGCAGCCAATCACAGGCCTCGCTCCTCCCACGCACCGCTGCTTGTTTACTACGGATCCTCGGCGCTGATTGGTTGAGAGCTGCAGGAAAATGGGCTTTGAGATGCGTTCAGGCGCAGAGAAAAAAAGGAGAACTAGGCTGTCCCCATTTCATTTAATTTAGGTGCTGTAAACGTGAAGGCAAATGCAGTAACTGTGTACTAGACTGAATAGACCTAGGTTGAGCTAATTTTTTAAATTTAAAAACCACAAAGAAATATTGCATTGATTGTCCTTACTTCAATGTATTTATTAGGTGCAGTATTAGCAGTAAACAGGAAAGCAAATGCAATAACTGAATACTTAATAGAACATTCCCAGGCAAATTTCTAGATAAAAATAAAATAAAATCGGCCAACATCATGCAAGCAGCTCAAAGAACATGAATCTATGGATTCAGTTTTTTTTTTTTTTTTTTTTTTTTTGGCAATATGCAAAAATGTTTTATGAACATTTTGCATTTATATTTTAAATTCTGTAATGTACAATTTTATAATGTATTATTTATATATAGCAAATTATTACCAAAACCAATTTCCTGCCTTCATTCCATACACTATAATTAAAGGAATTTCTGTGTTGCTATAGATATGCAATAGACATGTTTTTCTTGTGTTCCCTGAATGCACTATTACCCCATTTTACCCCGTAGCTGCAGGCTTCAGTGAAGGCACCCAAACCAGAGATTAAGTCTGAAGAGCACATTATCACCACTGTCCTCCTGCCGGTAATAAAACGTGAGATCTGTCGACATCCTGCTGCTCTGAGATAATCAAATTAACTTCTGATTTAACTGGTGATAAACGAATACCATTTGCATGGCGTCTGTGTACTATGGGCGTACTGTTTTATGTTTACCAAACCATGAGGCTGTCCACATCGTTCAATATATGATAGCAGGAACAAAATAATGTAGGGCTCTATATTTATCATGTGCACATTTTCTTTGCAAAAGTGGAGAGATTATTGTTATTTTAGTTGTAAAAAGATAACATTTGAGCTGTAAATGTTGATTAAATAATGATAATAATGATTTACTGGGATCATCTTGTATTGTTGTATCAGTGGAATAAAGTAATTTAAATATGATCATTTATTGATTTATATCTCTGTAGTAATTATAATGCTTCAAAATTTGTTATTGTGACAGGCCTAATTGAGCATTCTATTCATATGTAGAAAATTCATAAATTCTAATTTCTAGTTAATTGAGGTGATTTTAATTAGTTGGTTGCACGATATGATAAAAAAAATTGAGTATTGATCAATCATATTTTTTATTTTATTTAGTGTTATTAAAAATAAATAAAAATTATTTCACAATTTATTATTTGAAGATAAACAATACGATACATACTTTTAATTAAATGCCAAAATAAATAGTAACTCTTCTTCTTCCAAGTTCTGAACTCTGCTCTAAACAACATGATTTTACAGACAGAGGGTTTCTTAAATAAAAAGTTAGAATAGCTCAGTTGGTGTTTGTCGACTGACCCATAGGTTGGTAGTGCGATTCCAGCTCCCACAGATGAATGCTGCCTTGGGCAAGACACTTAACCCAACTTGCCCCCAGCGTCTGCATACACTGGTATAGGAATGTGTGTGTGAATGGAGAGTGGTTCCTTGATGTAAAATGCCTTGAGTGCCTTGAAGGTGGAAAAGTGTTATATAAAAATGTGACTTTTGACCACTGACAATTAGAAATGTCTGAATCTTGGTCTCATTTGAAATTCCGAGCCCCAAATTTTAACCTTGTGTTGAGTCTAATAACTTTTTTTTGGTCTTTTGTAGGGAGCAGTGTGTTAAGTGCTGAGTCCCTTTTACTGAGTGCGGTGGCACCATGGCAGCTATGGGACCAGAGGAGAGAGGACAGCCCACCACCACAGCCCCTAACATGCAGGTAAATACATGCTCTTGTGAGCTCTAAGCTATGTTAGAATGTTCTTACCTCACCAAAGACATACCTGGAGTTGTGTTGTGTTATATTCACACGTGTTTAAGTAAACCTTTATTAAACTGCCTACAGCTTCAAAACTCAGAACGGTCTATTCCACCTTGTGAAGTTAATAGCTACATTTTACTGAAATTTTACTGAATTTCACTGACATTTTACTGAAATTAAATTAAATTAAATATTCCATCCCGTCCTTGTATTTGGAGAGTTTGCTGGTGCTAGATTAGAGCATGTCAATGGGCATAGTTAGTCTGCCACTAAAAACAGTCTTACCCACTCCACAGTGCACCCAAGGCAAAACAATTATAACGCCAGACTGCCGATGTGAATGTCTGTTTCGATAGAATAATTTTAGAAGTAAAACCAACCTTGCATTTGAAAGATTTAGTAGCGAGTTGTACTTCCTGATAGAAAGCTTGGCAGTGGCAGACTGATAAATGGGAAAATAGTCCCCCAATGTGCGACGATTCATGCGATGCAAGGTTAGTTTTATTTCAAACATTCTATCAACACAGACATCTATGTCGATAGTCTGGCATAATAATAGATTTGCTTCGGGTGCACTGTGGAGTGGGTAAGTTTTTAGTGGCAGGCTAACTAGGAAATGAGGCCCTATGTTCAAAATTCCGAACAGTCCCTTTAATGCTACTGGGTGTGTTTCAAGTGTGAACTTTTAACAAAATCCTCCCTTTTAAACATTAATCAAAACTCACAACTGCAATGCTATTCAGAAAAATCTCAATTTGATATTTATCCTAAATCATTCAACCCTATAGTATAATAGTTATTGCTTGGTTATTCTTAGTCTCTATAGTGGCCATTTAATACTTGTAATTACAATTTACCACATATGTCTTCAGACTGAGAAGGGGGGACTGAATAAGACTTCAAACTGGACCAACCTGTCACTGGGACCCTCCATGCAAATCAACAACAGAGACACATCCTGCAGGTGAGAGGCAGGAGTCTGATCATTTGACTTTATTTATATTGATATTTGATTTGAGACTGTAATAATCACCACAGGGGTTTAACCTGGTATTTTTGTGCGTGTTCAGTTTCCGCAGCCCTGAGTCAGTGGAGATGGATGAGATTATGGCTGCTATGGTCTTGACCAGTCTGTCCTGTAGTCCAGTGGTGCAGAGTCCTCCCCAGACCGACCAAGGACCAGGTCTGAAGCACATTACACTGCATAACCAGATTTAAAAAGGAGATCTATTATACAAAAGAGGTTTAAATGTGTTATGGTGGTTTCCCTCATCATACATTTACTCAGAGTTTAATTCTGTGATTCATTGATGTTTGAGACATTTTTATTGCTCTGCCTTACTGAAGTAGGTTGGGCTTCTCTCTCACCTTTAACACACCCAAAATGTGCAAAGTTCTCATTTAAATTGACCAAAAGAACATGGATTTTTACTTTAAGCATGTTTACTTCTCAGTCTCTACAGATCTGTCTCTGGCAAGGAGATGGTCCTCCACCAGAAAAGTTAGATAGTGCACTTTTAATTATCATGAGATATTGCAGGTAAAAGGAGATCACATAGTACAAACATCATAGACAACAGTGTAGGAGTGGAACAGCCAGTGGCGTCATCTGTTTAGTTGTATCATTATATCTTGTAGTTGTTCAAAGCCAGTATACTGCCCCACTTGTCTATTACAAAATAATTACTCATATTTGAGTTTTTCTAAGTATATATTTGTGTTGTCCATACAGCCGTGTCCTCCTCATCCATGGACATGGAGTGTGGTGGGGGCGAGCTGTCCGACAGTGGCAGCAGTGGATACTGGAGCTGGGACCACGGCAACGTGAGCCCTGCCCCCTCGCCGTCCGTAACCGAGGCTGACAGCAGTCCTGACGAGGGGCTACCCATGGAGATGGAGCAGGCGGACGAGCACAACGCCAAAAGACCAAAAGTATTTACCACAATGTCCAGTCTCTGTCTATGGGTTTCTTATGATGTTTATAGTTAGGCTAGCAATTTTCCTATTTCACAAATGTAAAGAAAGGATACCAGCTTGTGGTTATATTCTTCACAACAAGGCATAATCAGCAAACAAGACTTTAAAAAAAAGTTATTGTGACTACTTTATCAATTCTGAAACTGAACTGGTAAAAACCCACTCTCTAAATAGGTCAATATCACCAAAAATACCAAACCACACCGCGTCTATGTGAGTCTGCGGCCAAACCACACTTTTGACTATTCTCTCTTTCTTCCTGATTGTAGTCCCTAGATAAACCAAATAGGTGGTATACATAACAAATATATTACTTAGGTACAGTATATAACTATTTATAGGTATGGTGTGGGTGTTGAGGGTTCTGTGGTAAAGGTATTTCAATACAAATAATTGATGCAAATTTTATGACATCCGGGAATAAGATATGATGATAAGCAAGTTAAAACGAAATACCAACAAGCAGTCACCTACACAACCCTGAATAAGCTGTCTGGTTGATAGTGAAATGTTGGATTCAAAATGCTAAGTAACTCCAGTTGTTTTCGTTTTACCTCGCATGTAACACCAGCCCAACCCCAAATAAGTCTATCTTTATCTTAAAACCAGTCCAGAAGACAACCAAAGCCATGACTCAGTTTGTAACTCTTTATTTTATTTTCTGTCCCAGAGCTCGTTCAGAGGCGTCTACAAGTGTCTGTGGCCCAACTGTGGCAAAGTGCTGACTTCCTCTGTGGGGATTAAGAGACACATCCGGGTGCTGCACTTGGGGTGAGCTACAATTTCATTACACAAATTTTCTGGTCTATGTTATAATGTTGTTTTCTCATCAAAAACAGACCTGGAGTTGAGTTTTGTTTCATTCACACATGTTTAACACAAATTCTTCTCTTAAACAAAAAACACTCTGTTCCACCTTGTGATGTCATCTGTTAATACAGGAAGTACTCTACTGTGTTTTTAAACTCCATACACCTTCACTGTGAATCATGTGGATGATTTCAGTTCTGGAATTACCTATACTGAACTAAAGGTAAAGGGTAGCTGTTAGATTACAAGCTGGCACAGAGCATTTTGAGCTTTAGAGATGTAGGCAGACTAATAGTAAAGTATTACTCAAACATGTGTGAATGAATAAAACACAACTCCAGGTATGTATTTGAAGAGTCAATATTGTGTAATACAGGACATTTAACAATTTATTCATTTTAAGTGAGATTCTCAGTATGTCTCAGTTCTCACAATCTGGGCAGAAGACTTGCACACATAACCACTCTGCTAAATTTAATATAGCCATAAATGCACTGATAATTTTTAAAATATGAATGGCATTGTTGGGCAATAATCAAGATAGAGATTCAGTCATTTGTAGTCGTCAGTCAGCCTGGTTTCTTTAACCAGGAGGTTACAGCCTCTGTCAGTAACAACATGTAGTTTGGAGCAGTGCTCAGACTTTGGAACAAAAGATTTGACTAATTCTACAAGTAATTTATTTGTTTTTATTTAGACAAATTAAATATAATAGAAAATTGAGATAATTGAATATGGAAAAAAACATGTCTTTTTTGTCATATTGCCCAGCCAAACAATAGATTTTAGGATTTTTTTTCTATCAGAGGAGTTGGGGACTTGGAGTATTTTATGGGACATTGTGTAACTTTGAGCTTTATCTTTACAGACTGGAGATTTTGAAAGCATCATTAAACATTAAGAGCAGATGAAATTTTCAGGAAGCGGTGTCTGGTGGAAGTAATGAAACATGTGGACCTCTCTAAGACTCCCTTTTCTCTGTCTGTCCTCCATTTGTCCTACAGTGGCTTGGAGCAGTCCCACAGAGAGGAGGACTTTTACTACACCAAGATCTCCTGCGAGGCTGTGGACACCTCCGTCGCTCTGTCCCCGTCGCCCCAGCAACAGCAGCGAGTGGCGGGGCAGGCCACGCTCATTGGATGGGTGCCCTCTTCTGGTTCATCTGGAGGTACTGGACTTCAGATACCTCCTGCGCACAGACCCAGGTCCAACTCCAGCTCTGGACCAGGACACAGCAAACCCAGCACCCTCAGCCAGTCGGCCCCCAGCAGCTTCTGGCAAATCCACTCCGAACATCTCTACCAGGTATGTGGCAACTTTAACATAGCAGAGGGGACTGTCTCATAGACAGAGGACACACACTCAGTTGCTGTCAAAATGCTGGATTATATTATTTTTATGGATGATCGTTTTGAGGATTAAAATTACACTTATTAGTGAAGACTTGTTATCTGAGAGGAGCCTGTATGAGCGGTGAGTTTTGCAAGTGTGTTGGTTTTGAAGCTACTTTTGGTTCTTCCTCAATGGTTTGCGCTTAGCTGCTGTAAATTACCCCACTTAAACAGCCTCTTTTCACTTACATTGGCCTACTAAAGTGACTGCAGTGGCTGTATACATGTTACTGGACCTGCACTGACATGAAAATGAGCTGTGAATAATTTACGCATATAATTAATAACGATAACAGTTAAAGGCAGTAGTTTACATAAGTTTACAAGCTAGAATGTCATGCAAAAATGGTATTAGGCCCACCTACTGTCTTTAAATGTGAGTAGAAAGGGGCAAAATAACAGACAATTTTGCCTAAATAAACCCAATTTAAAATCCAATAGAGTAAAATCTAAGTTTTAGAATCAGTTGAAGATTTACTGGGAATTTTTTCATCACTAAATATCGAAAAATATTGTAAACTTATGTAAACTACTGCCTTTAACTGTTATCGTTATTAATTATATGCGTAAATGTTGATTATTCACAGCTCATTTTCATGGTTTGTGTCCAGTTTAGTCCTGAGGTAGACTTGGTTTGGTCCTGTTGTGGTTCTGGTTTAGTCCGGGTCTCTCTCCTGGTATAGGTCTTAGTTTTAGTACAGTGCTTGGTATAAGGCCATTTTGTGGTGCACCCTCAGAGGGAAGCATACTATTACTTCAGATACTCTCCTTGATCACCTAATCTATGTCATCCATATTGTCATTAGTTAGATGGTAGTACTGTGGGGGTTGAATCAGTTTATTGACAGGATTTCCCCTAATCTTTTCAGCCATATTGTTTTTTTCTTCTTCTAGTCTACTCATTGTTTGTCATACCTTATCCCTTCTACTCTATAAAACAAGCTCACCTGTCAATCAAAAGCCATTTAGTAAACCAGCATTATAATATTGACTTAGCCTCTAAATGGATTGTGGTTTTGAAAAGCAATTCAATAAGAAGTTGGCTTTCTGTATCCACCTCGCCATGGAAATCACATGAAGCCTTTATTGTATTGTATATTTACTTTGGTTTAATTCACAGCCAATATTTTGACAATACATATTGTCCTCAATTATTCTGTCTCCTTTTATCTGGTAAATACTGTTGCTCAGTGACTTTTTATTCAGTGTTGTTACCAACCATATGTTTTTTGGTACAAGTTTACAGCACAATACAAGTTTACATTGCCAAGGTCCATGGCAAAAGGCTTTCAGATAAGGTTTGAATTGCCAACCTTCTGGCTTGTAGACAAATAGTTAAAGGTGCATTGCGTAACTGTTTGAATTGCCAACCTTCTGGCTTGTAGACAAATAGTTAAAGGTGCATTGCGTAACTATTTTGGTAGAATGCCCGTCACCTTTGTTTGTCTCCATGGAGAACAGGTGGCACAATCATGCAAAGGTCACATCTGTGGGGAGGTAGGCCCACTCACAATGCATTTGTCAAGGTATTTTAGGCAATAAGTAATTGAATAACTGCTGGATGGATGTTTAATGCCATACTTTGGAATTTCCAAGGCAAAACAATCATTTCTATGGTGACAAGTAGGCGGCAGGTGACTCTTCATCAGAAAAGTTACACAGTGCACCTTTAAAGTTTAATGGTAACTTTTCTTGTGTAGAGTCCACCATCTGCTTGTCTTCATGGATATGTTCCTTAGTATTGCATTTAACTTAACTTTCATCTCCATGGAGACAAGCAGAAAATGCCACTAGACCAAGTTACGGGTGAGATCTGTGGAGAGGGACTGGCAGTAAGAATGCATGCATTAAGGTACTTCTTTAGCAATAAAAACAACTGTGGCAGAAGTAATTGAATATAGATATGCTTTATTGAGAGAAATTACTATTATAATAATAACTGGAACTAATACTGAGCTAGAGTCTAGTAGTTTTAGTTTATCTCATTGTTATGTTTTTTTATGCATGGGCCCCAGTCTGACATGTATGCGCTGTGACAGTGAGAGGCGCTTGGTTATCCCTGATGACACTGTGGAACTCAGAGGAAGCCACATGTTAACACTTTAATACTATGCAGGGCAGAGGTGGCTCATTTTACAGAGCTTATTTATCAGTAGGTGTAGGTGTGTGTCTGTTTAATCAAGCTACTTACTCACCATGGACAAATATTATGCAACAGCAGAAGTGGTGCAGTCATACATATTTGAATTATGAACACTGATAACAAAAAACACTCCCTTTCAACATTTAGAGTCATGGGAAGAGAGCAACCCTAAGCATGCCATAAGAATTTACAACATTACTATATATCCTATATATAAATTAACTCTCGTGAACTTTAGACCATTTTATAATGCTGTTGCCTCATCAAATACATAACTGGAAATGTGTTTTGTTTCACCAACACATGTTTAAGTAACCCTTTATTATTAATCTGTCTGCATCTCCAAAGCTCAAAATGCTCTGTTCTATCTTATGATGTCATGAAGTGGTTGTTTTCTTTTGTTCAGTAGAGCCTAAATATGCAGGGTTTTGTGTAAAATATGAGTGAACGAAACAAAACATTATGACATAGATCAGAATATAGCCTAAAATAGGTCCTTTAATAACTGCCACATACAGCTTTTTTCATCAGACACTTGGGGGAACACCCTTAACTATCTGTTACATTTTCTCTAAACGAAGGTAAGAGCTTTTGCAGTGTGTTTGCATATTTGATGAGTGATGGCAGAAGAGTGCACAGTTTGTCCTGTCTAAGCAGCTCTGGGTGAAACACAGGTCACTACTAGAGTATGTGTCATGGTGCTGCTGGCTGCACACACATGAACGAACATGAACACACACACACTCACACACTCAGACACACAGACACACAGAGAGACACACAGAGATACACAAATGCACAGACACACAAACACACACACAGAGATACACAAGTACACACACACAAACACACACAGGCACACAGAAACAAAGGGGGTTTCTGTGCCTCATGTGAGTACTAGACCAAATATCACTGCACTAGAGACAAGTCAAATGAGTTAGAAGATATTTTGCAGTGATAAATACAGTGCAGTTTTTTTTTCATGTGTTTTCATTTATGGGATAAAAATGTCACTTATTATTGCCTATATTTTAAATGTAACCAGTCTTTTTTGAAGAGCTGCAAAAGCTGCATATGTAGTGCAATATTAATCTTGGACGTTGCTTACATCTGAGCTGAGCTTTACTGTAGATTATCCACTAGAGGGCGTCCCATACATTTTTTTTAACCTTTATTTACCCAGGAAAGTCCCATTGAGATTACTCATTTCTTTTTCAAGGGAGTTCTGCCATGCACACATCATTTTCATACTAGGCAATGTGGGTGATGTGCCTTGCCTAAGGACACAACGACACAATGTTTTTTGCCACTGACGCCCCACTGTGGCATCTAGAATTCCCAGTGGTCTCCCATCCAAATACTACCCAGGCCCGGCCCTGCTTCGCTTCTGAGATCTGACCGGATCAGGCTTTGACGAGCCGGTATGGCCACACACATTGTGAATGTACCATCTTCATTTAAGCTTGCACATGCACATCAAAATTGGGACTAAACTAGGACTAAATACAGAACTAAACCAGGACTAAAGTAGAACTACAATAGGTCCAAACTGAACCTATATCAGGATTAAACCAGGAACAAACCAAGACAAGTATGTACTGTTTTTCCATTTCTCACCACATGAATGATGGTGTCATTCAAAGTATGTTTGTTTATGTTTCCAGGCGTGCAGTCCCATCCAGGTGTCTGTGGCCCCCAGGACCCCCACTACTCAGCCCTGGGCCCCCTCCACTGCCCCTGGACACAGCAACACTCCAGTGAGTTTCCCATTTTCATCACTTTAAGTGAACTGGGTTTAACCAAAATGTTCATTTCAAATGCTGACCTTGTTTTCAGGATAGTTTTGAGATATTTAGATCCAGTGTGTAATGTTCATGTTGTTGTCTGTTGTCAGATGGTGAAGCCGCGCTGCCGCTCAGTCAGTGTGGGGGAACAGTGGCTCCAACAGAACAGACTCCAACCCGTGAGCGCCTCCCCCTCCCGCACCCACTGCTCCTTCAGGTACATGGCTCAACCTACAGCACGTTTATGTCTTATTTGTATCTGCAAAATATATATTCTTACATTTCAGATGGCAGCATTCTATAAGCCAGCAATGGTGCAAGTTTTACCACCATAGTTTTAAAACAAGCTATAATTTATGCTTATGGTATTGTCAGATAGAAGTAACTCTATTTAGTTTAGATTTAGCCAATAAGTGACATTTATTATCCATAAATTCTGTTACATTAAATAGTTTTAATGAGGATCACTTGTGCCACCATAGTCTTAGTATTAACCTAAGTGTGGTACTTTGATAACCATTGAGGAATGAATGGACCAGAACTTATTAAAAATTACTGTTTAACATTTTCCTTTTAAATATTTTATACTTGTATCATCTGTCTGGGTAGTTTTGTTTTGAAGATTACTACCCAACATTACGCATCTTTCTGTATTTACTGAACTTTGGTGATGTTTTCTTAAAGTCACATTTCAGCTCCTTTAAGCGCAGCTCTCAGCCTTAGAAGATAAACATTATTCTGTGTTTATTGGCCCATCTCACCTTATGATTTCTTTAAAGACAAACTCTCTGATGCTTCCTGGTGTTCAGTGCACAAGGGCCAGAGTAGAGAAAAAGTAAAAAACAGCCTTTCAACCAACTACATAAGAGTAAAACAATACTTAAAGCCCCAGCATGTAACTTTTCACTTTTCTTTTTAGAAAAACATGCATCCTAACCATGGAAATGTTTTTGGGGACTATAATATTCCACAGTTTATCATTTATCTCGGTATATCTTTGTAGCAAGATATCATGCTTCAAAATCTGTTATCCTGACAGGCCTAACCAACCCCCCATCCCCACCTTTCTATTTGCTCTGTTTGCAATGTGGTGATGTGTTTTGTTGTACTTTAATACTAAGTAATGATAACTTAAGTCTTCCTCATGTCCATTGTGTGTACAGGAAGGGACGCAGTGAGGCCAAAAAATGTCGTAAAGTGTACGGAGTGGAGCGTAAGGACCAGTGGTGCACGGCCTGTCGCTGGAAGAAGGCCTGCCAACGTTTCCCCGACTAAAATAACATCCATCTGCGTTCAAAACCAGAGGTGCGAAATACCAATGGACCACCCCAAGACAGAGACTTCTATATAAAAAACTGTTCTTCTACGTGTTTTTTACTTTTATCTGCTTTGTCTCTCTCCCAACGGAATGCAAATATGGAGTTTTTTGTGTATCCTCTTCGTAAGTCGTCCCTTTTTTCAAACACGGTCTGCGATGGTGCTAACTGTTGACTGACTTTGACCACGTGATGTGCTATGCCTCCAGTACTCTCCTGTTTTTATCCAAAGCTCAGATATTATCTCCCTGGTACGGTGGCCCTGAAGGGACAGAGAATGAGCAAATGATAGACAATAATTAGTGCTTTTGTGATAATTTCTGTTAGTGTGGGTAGATAGCTCGAGACAATCCCAGTAACTTTGGGCCTTAAGTGAACGCAGACTATCGTTAATTAGTCACAAGCTTAAAGGTACATTAAAGCCACAACCTTTCTGGTGGAGAGTTCGTTTAATGCTTTTCTCCATGGAGATGTTACTGCTTTGTCTGGAATGACCCGTAGTATGGCATTAAACATTTCTAGCTTTATGGAGACCAAATCAGATCAAATTACAGGTCAGATCTGCGGAGAGGTTACCCCGCTCAGTCATTATGCCTGTTTTGTTAGGTATTTTTGAGCTATAAAACCACCTGTAATTTAATACATTTAAATTAAGCTGTTAAAGGTTATACTGTGGAACATTCCAGGCAGAGCAGTGACATATCCATAGAAACAAGCAGGGTCGAACCCCAAACAAAAAGGTTTCCTTTTGCCTTTATCTCATAGCCACAATAGTTGGAGGTGGGAAAAATATCGACAATTGATCTTATTGCATTTGTTGTTTTGTAGATAAACAAAATAAGAAAACTGAGTATATAAAACTATTAAAAATTACATTAAAAGACAGAAATGTGTAGCATAATCTCCCAAACAATTGTATATAGCGATATTTTTGCCCTTCAGTGGGTATTTGTATGATCAGTTCATATTTTGTGTGATACTTGAACCTTAACCAAGACATACCGGTAATAGTCATGTTATATATATTGCTATCAAAATAATGCCCACCTCTACACACAGAACAAAAGAAGTTTTTTCTAATTAATTCTTACTATTTAGCTGGATAGTGATTGCAAAATCTGCAACTGCAGACTCTTCATACATTAGATTATGATTATGTGACAATCAGCTGTGGAATCAAAACCATGTTAGTTATGGCCTATTGCACGAGTCGCTATAGCAACCTTTGTACCTTTGTAGATATACTGAAACTAGTTTACATTAAGGTGTAATCTTCAATTACTCCAAAATCACACAAAAACTGTGTGAATCGAACCGCTAACCTTTAGGTAAATGGGCGATTGACTTTGCCATTTGAGTCACTTCTGCTCATGCTGCTATTGCAAAACCCGCCCCAAGACAGTCTGAAATAAGTATTGGTGTAGACGATTTTGTATAGATCTAATGGGACATATTATTTTTGCTATTTTTTATGTTTTTTTGCAAATCATAGTCTAATGTATTATGTAATGTTAATGTCTACAACTATTTTTACACTTCTAATGTTTCCAAGAAAATAATGTTGAAACATCACAGAGAAAAGCTATAACTGTGTTAAGGGCTAAAGATTATCAGAAACAATTGTAATTATACAGAGTAATTAAGATTCAAGTTAATTAACAATACTAACAATAATCAAATAAAGGGTGAAGATTAACTTGCAACACACAAATTATACTGAATTTACTTTTATTTTTACTACTTTTTGCCTATATATCCATTTTTTCATACCTTTTTTTGTAGGGCTTCTGTCAGTGCCATTGAGATTGAAATCAAGTCTTATGGAATAGTTTGATCCTTTCAACTTTATAGATATAGAACATATTTACTTCTATTTGAGTAATATTGTATGAAAAATCAGTAGACATGCATTATTCTGCTGTCCATTAGCTTTGCTTCAAAAACAGTCTCAAAGTTGTGCAATATTGCTGTTTAATTTAAAGTTACTTCCTGGTTTCTTAGATCACAAACCAGCTACTTCCACTTATATTCCTACTTCCTTTTTTTTCTTACATGGATGGCACAATAGGCTAATCTTCCAGCCATATTTTCCTAAAAAAAAAAATTAAAAATCCCTGTAAACTTTACCTTCATGTTATTTTCTCTCTCCCACATAGTTTTTTTCATTGCAGTGTTTGTCATTGTGCTTTGTGGTGCTTTAAATCTGACCCTTCTGAGCCACCGTACCCTCGTAGCTCACTGTAGTAGCTGTTATGTTATTCCAATTTTCTTCCAGTGGTAACACAGTGGTTCTAAATATGATGTACATTACTATTGTGTCCTTTGAGTTACGTATGAGTATTTTATACCTTTTTTAAATGTCTTGTTGGGCCCCTGTATTTGGGCACATAATGTTTTTTTCTCTCTTTTTAATTTTGAATGATGGTTATTGGCACTTTGTTGAGTATACTCACGAATAAGCTACATTTGGTTTGACTCCAGCCAAATTCCTTCCATGAGGTGTATTTCCTTGCTGCCCATGTGTTGGCGTATGACCAGTGTTATGGTTGATCAATGAAGCTACGGGAGTTGACATAGGAGAAAGAGTTTGTAATAGCAATAAAAAGGAAATATATTGATAAACACAAATTAAACGCACTGACAATTTGACTTTTGGTGGTCTTTTTCTACAACATTACTGTTAAGATTTGATGTGCCCTATTCAGTTTATACGTTTTATCTTATATGCATTTGTTTTAACAAAGCTTTTCTAGTGGAGGGTCCACCACCTGCTTGTCTTCATGGAGATGTTATGGTTGAGTTGTTTTCAGTCTTAAACCTTTCTATAGGCTACATTACAGGTCAGATCTGTGAAGAGATGGCATTAAGCGTATCTCTTTCTGGAGTCAGGTAGGTAATGCAACCTGGTCAGATCTGTGGAAAGGTGACCCCACTCAGAAACAATGTTTGTTTTTTTTCTTTTTTCAATATCGTAAGATATGTAACTGAACAACTGGAATATAGAGAAGTTATTGATTATTATGAATATTTTGAAACATTCTAAAATCTCCATGGAGACAAGCAGGTGGCGCATGCTCCACCAGAAAAAAATACATAGTGAACCTTTAAAATATCTTAAAAATAGTATATGAATATAGGCTCTTAATTTTAATAGACCTAAAGTAAATATAGTTTGCCTCTATCTTATTACTTTAATTGTTCATTACTATAATTACCAGTGTGTCAAAATCAAAAGAACAGTCAAACATACACTATATTACCGAAAGTATTCACTCACCCATCCAAACAATCAAAATCACCTGTTCCACTCATTTCCAAGGCCACAGGTGTCTACAGTCCAGAACCTCGACGTGCAGACTGTTTCTGTGCACATTTGTGAAAGAACAGGTTGCTCTCAGGAGCTCAGTGAATTCCAGCAACTCAACCATGAAGTGGTAGTGCATAAACTTCATGTGCTCCTCAGATTAGCACAAGAGCAGTGCATAAAGAGCTTCATGGAACGGATTTCCATAACCGTGCAGCAGCATCCAAGCCAAACATCACACCAAGTGCAATGCAAAGCATTTGATGCAGTGGTGTAAAGCACCGCCACTGGACTCGAGAGCAGTGCAGTGATGAATCGCACTTCTTCATCTGCCAATCTGGACGAGTCTGGGTTTGGCGGTTGGGAGGAGAATGTACTTGTCTGACCACATTGTGCCAAATGTAAAGTTTGGTGGAGGGGGATTATTGTGTGGGGTTGTTTTTCAGGAGCTGGGCTTGGCCCCTTAGTTCCAGTGAAGTTCCAATATGACTGTGGACCAGTGCATAAAGCAAGTTCCATAAAGACATAGATGAGAGAGTTTGGTGTGGATGAACTTGACTAGTCTGCACAGAGATCTGACCTCAACCTGACAGAACACCTTTGGGATGAATTAGAGCTAGGCCTTCTTGTCCAACATCAGTGTGTGATCTCACAAATGTGCTTCTGGAAGAGTTTTCAAAAATTCCCATAAACACAGTCCTAAACCTCATGGACAGCCTTCCCAGAAGAGTTGAAGCTGTTATAGCTGCAAAAGGTGGACCAACCCTTAAACCCTAAGGATTAAGAATGGGATGTCACTTAAATTCATATGCTAGTCAAGGCAGGTGAGCAAATACTTTTGGCAATACAGTGTATGTTGGGTTATTTATTATAAGATTAAAACTGATTAAACATTTTTTTTAGCATTCAAGTTTTCAGGTTTCCTTGTTTCTAGTTGCTGGGGAATTATTCTTGTCCTGTTTGGACATTTTGGAAACATAATATCATTTTGAATGTGGATTTGTGTTAAGATTATCATCCTATAATCCAGTCTTTATTATGTCTTCTAAATCAATCTAAAATGACTCTTCTTTACTAACTTAACTGAACTTGTCCTCCACACTTTATATTGATTTTCACGACAGTCCACCAAAGAAATAGCAAACTATTTTATTGTACTTTTCCATCTTCAACAATGGTGTCATGTGATCTAAAACTATTCACAAAGTTGTATTTTGAATGCCAAGATATTTATTATTTACACACAGACACACATGCACGTGCACTCTCTCTCTCCTCAGACACTCACTCAGAAGCATACGAGACTGTACATTTGTTCAGCACAAAAACACCAGTAAAATACTTTTGGATGCAGTGAAACGGACTAAACAAAAGAGCAAAAGCTGCAACTCTTTCCAACAGTGGTGATGATCTTTGGTCCCTACATCTTAATCTTAATATAATCTGAATCTATAGTCCAGGATTGAGTGACACTGCAAATATATTGAGAACTGACCTGGGATCAGTGTTTCTTTTGTATTGTAACGGATTTGCTTTTTAACTGCATATAATTTACCAAATTACAAATTATTACAGTTGTCAGTACCTTACAGTCTATATATAAAATCAGATCAGCCTAATGTGATATAATTTAATACCAAAAAGACATTGTCAAATCACTGCACAATATTACATTTTGTTATGGTATAGATGTTAAAATAACCCAGAAATACTCAAAATATTTTAATTTAAAACAACAGTTAACAATTGTAACTTATTATGGCACATAGATCTTTTTGTAATTTCATAATTCATGTTTAAATGTGTTTCATATATTCAAATTCTTCAAATTCATGATTAGAAGAGTGAAAAGTGAAAACTCCCCCCTTACAGAAGTACTTGAAGCGCCTGAATTGTGTGCCGTTTGTGTATGGTTTAAGTGATACTGTTAAATCACTGATCCCAGCTGAGTCTCAAAACAGTGTTGTTACAGAGACGTCCACTAGAGGCCACTGTTGCTCCACGAGTCTGAGCGAAGCGACCGTCTCCATTGTGCTCTGAACGAACAAATCTGACTACAACACAAAGAACATGGCATATTTTATCACGACTCAGCAGGAAGCCACAAAAAACAGGCGAGATTAGGACGAGACTCATTTTGGACAGGAAACCAATTTTCTATATCTTTCGTTAATTAATTAAGCCCCAAAGTAGAAGATTAGACTCTTATAACGTTAATTAACAGTAGCCACTAGATTCAGCTAATGTGTATGGCTATATTTTTAAGAGGAAGAATAAAATTACAAATTGCATACAAGTTTAGGGAAGTTTATAGTACTTTTTTTTGTAGTTAATTCATTTTCTTGGATTAATTTAATACACTAAGAGTCATCACACAAAGTACAAGTGTGCAAAAGCTGCTGAAGCCGTGATGTTGAGTCCACAGCAAAGTGCAAAACACACAAATCCAATCTCATTTGGCCCAATAGATCAAAACACAAAATACAGCATATTCAATGGCACTTCTCCAGGCAATCTTTTATTCAACAGAATGGCATGAAAATGTGCTTCAAGAAGGGCATAAGGTCAAAAGAAAAAATATGGAATTCAGTTTGTGCCAAAAATAAAAGAAACATCTTCTGGGTTGCGTAACTGCATTGGTTGACCGCTGTTAAAAATGTGATACAGAATTTTTTTTTTTGCTAAAATTTCTGTTCTGTTTTTCACTAACCACTTTAGGGGCAACTCTTTTCTGATTGGTGGAGCTAATAATGTTTATTTGAGTAAAATCTGGAATGTCACTGTTGATATTTGTGAGTGACAACTGTGACAAAAGCACTGGGCAAAACACCATCAAAATCTGACCACACCACTGTACTAAATTAAAGGTGCATAATGTAACTTTTCAGGGACAGATTCACCACCTGCTTGTCTCCATGGAGATGTTTTAGATATGCCTGAAATGTTCCACAGTATACATTATGTCTATCTCTATAGAGACCCTCAGGTGACACCACCAAGTTATAGGTCAGGTATAGACTTGTGTTAGTTCATGCACAGTAAGAATGCATGTATTTGAAGGTATTTTTTGAGTAATGAATAGAGCCAATATCAAATAAATGCTAGATAGATAAGTTTAATGCCATATTGTGGAACATTCCAGGCAAAGCAATAATAGCTCCATGGAGACGATCAGCTACTGTACACCCTTCCACTATAAAAGTTACACAGCGCAGCTTTAGTGCAATTCTTTAATAAATTTGTACTAAAATATGTGATTTCTGTAACAGAGAGATGTTCTGAAATAGAGCTACTTATGTTTCGTTTTAGTTTTTGGCACATCTTAAACTCCACAGAACATTCCTTGTTGGGACAGACAGAAGGTGCAGTCTGTTTGTGACATCACAGTTCAGAGTGGGACACAGCGGTGTGGGTGGGTTGGGGCAAGTATTTACAGAAGGGGGGCAGATTCTAGGCCGTCCTCTTCTCTCCACACGCGGGTGACTGGGCGACCGCTACGGCTGCTCCTCATGCCCAAGTACTGCCTCAGGAGCTGGTTCACTCTCTTCTGACTGTTCCATTTTCGCGCAGATTTCCTCACCCCAATGAAGCCCCCGTATCGTTTCTGCAGCGGCCTGATGGGGGTGCTGAAGATTCTCCTGTAGCTGTGACGACCCCTCTGGAAGCCCCCAAAGCGCTTGGATACAGCCCTGGAATCATTATCTTCCTCGTCATTGGGTGCTATCGGGCTCTCCTCGTCCTCAGCATCTCTGCTCTCCCTCTCCTCTGTGGACTCTGTGAGGACAGAGTCGTACTGGGGTCCCTCTGCGTCTGAGCGGAGGTCCTGAGGGGTCTGTTCCTCGCCCGTTCTTTTGTAGAGCAGCGCGGCATTGGAGAAGGACGCCTGCTGGGACAGAGGCACGGCGCGTTTACAGACCTCCCATGTGAGCGAAGAGGAGACGTGACCTTCACACTCCAATAAGCACACCTGCACAGGAGCAAACGGTTAGAAGAGTTCAGTCAAGGCAGTTTAATTCTTTTCTGATCCTTCTTTGGGTAACCTTTTGGTAATAACTACTGTAGCAAGCCTAGTTTAACCCAAGTGTAGGCCTGGAATACTATTCTTTAACTGGTTTAGATCTTTTGTTACTTAGAAAGCCAATTTTTGTCTTAGCCAGGTCTAAGTTTAAGAGTTTAAGAACAACTGGCCCATGGATTAGACTGAAGCCCACATACAGACTGATGTGGTTACATAGGATTTGTGTATGAATGTCTCTCCCACTCCCTCCCTCATTTGGTCCTTAAAGGTGCACTATGTAACTTTATTAGTGGAGGATATGTATGTCTCCATGGAGAATATTTCACACAGTAAGTCATTATACTTCTGCAGGAAGACCCGGAATATGAATCTGGTTTTCTGTTGGAGGGTCTGGCATGTTTCCATGGACATTGCTTTGCCCAGAATATTCCTTTGTATGGCATTAATCCTATCTATCTCCATGGAGACAAGTAGGTGACACCACTAGGCCAAGTTACAGGTCAGAGTTGTGGACAGATGACACTGTTCAGAATAACAATGAATGGTTTTTCAAGGAATTTTATAGCATTAAAAACACCTGTAATTGAAATGCAAAGTTAGATAGACAACTTTAATGCTGTACTGTGGAACATCCCAGGCAAAGTAATAACACTTCCATGATAAGCAGATGCCGAACCTAGCATCAAGTTACATAGTGCATCAATAACTATCTTGTCTATTATCATATCATACCTTCACAAAACTTTAAAAACCCTCCACAATATATAGATATAGAATAGATAGTTTTCATAATATAACAAATTAATGAGAACATTCATTATCAAATGATTGGCAGACTCTTTGATTTTGAGAGAAAGAAAAAAGCTATAGTTCTATCTGCATAGAGAAAGAGGCGCCACTGCGACACCTTCGTCACTTCTTAAATTTGACATCTACTTGTAGCGAGTGATGGACAGCACCAAATTAGAGCAAATTGCCAGACTGTTTGATAGACAGCTGCTAAATGAGTTCCTTTTCCCCCAAAATGATAACTGTACTTTTCAATGACTCCGACGTGTGCAGTTAAAATGAGAGCTGACGTCTGGGAGTTTTTCGTCAGCGTTCTGGAGCTGACTTCACAACGACCTACATAATTATCCTCATACCTGACATTCAGCGCCTCCCACAGTTTACATCGTTTTTAAATGTTGTAATATTGCAATTAAAATGGTAACGCACAATGTCAAAATGTTGAGTAACCAGCTGACTCACTTGACCATGTACCAAGGGATACACACATTTTGGTAGCTTTTTATTATGTAACCTTTCTGGTGGCACTTGTCTCCATAACTATGTTCTGCTTTGCTTGGAAAGTTCCACAATATGGCATTAAATACAAGTGTTTTATTGCTCACAAATACCTCAGAAAAAACATGTCTGACCACAGATCTGACCAGAAACTATGGGCTTAGTAGCGGAACCTGCTTGTCTCCATGGTGACAGATATGTTTAATGCCATACTGAGGAATATTCTTGGCAAAGCAAGCAAGTGGCAGACCCTTCAGCAGAAACAGATTCATATTCCAGGTCTTCTAGAGTAGTTGGATTGTAATAACCAGCTATGAAAAGTATACAGTGTTTCTATTTTTTTCACTAATATGTGCAGTAGAAGCCTAAATTACATGATCAAATATTGATTTTAGAAAACTAACTGCATTCTGAATACCTCCAAATTAAAGTAACTATGCTGTACTCAAAATTAGTACTCAGAATATGTATTCTCTGTACTTGTATTACTTCCCAACTCTGGTAATTGGTAACTTTGCTTCAACAATATTATTTTCAGGTAACAAAATATAAAACCACCCACTCCATTCTACCACCCTGGTTACATCCACCTCCGCATGTGTGACGTGTCCAGTCTTCGCCCTTTTCGAGTTAAATCTCAGAGTAAGGTTAAGCAGCAAATCCCATTTACTCCTCAAATCTGCCTCAAAAGCCATAGATTGCCTGGTTATCTGAAAAACCTGTTTGCATCAAAGGAATGAGGAGGAGAGGGAGTTCTTCAGCGAGTCTATCAGTGCAAATTAATTAAGCATCGTAAATGAAATGAGCACATCAGGGGACCTTCTATTGGATCAATGCTGTCACGGAGTTTGAGAGAGAGGAGGGGGCTTGTGTGATGTTGAGGAAGTGTGGTAAAGCAAAGAAAATGGGGCTATTGGGGTTTATTCATTAGATATCAGAGAAAAAAAGGTTTGTAAAAAGGGATGGTTTAGAGACCGCTGGGATGGACGATTAGATTTTGGTTATTATAATTATTAGCTGTGGTTGCTGCCTCATTTACTCCTCATTTTCCACACCAGTCTGCAGACATGTTGGGAATACAAAGAGGCTCTATCAAATTCTGACAGAAAAAAGTTATATCAATTAAATTACTTCAACTGGCTTCTTAAGACTGCATTGTCACTGTGTTTGACATCGGTGAAGCAGTTTTCACAGATCCATTTTACAGCAATGAAACAGATTTTACTCCTACCCATGAGGAGTTTGTGTGTTTGTCTGTATGGATGAATTTTCTAGGTCTATACTTTCAATCTAAAATAGGCAGCACAATCCTTAATTTGGATTTGGTTAGGATCTTGATTCAATATCAGGTAAAGTTCAATCCCCTTGCTTCCTGCTCTGAACAGTCTGGACAGTGACTTTTGTTGTATTTACTTCATGTATCCCTCTTTAATGCCAGTTAAAGTGACAAGCATTCAGATCAAAGCAAGAACTCCACCAGGTCTGACTACAACTTCCATGTTTCTCAAGGTGGATTTATTCCAGTTACTCTGATTTCCCCCATCAACCTAAAACATGCTCAAATGGCAAAAGCCTCCATCTAAGATAGTCCTGACTCCTGGACAGGGGTGTGGTACAAAATTCTGGACAAATCCGAGTACAAATCATCTTTGTGGGCCTGTCTCTATATAAAAATTGCATGTTACAGACAGCTCCCCTTCAAGATATGGAGATGTGTCCCCAGCGATTGTACTATGGCACCTACTGTTTCTGACAGGTTGCCACAGCAGCATTAAAGGATGGGTCAAATGCAGAGGAAAGACTTCCATGAAGACAATGAAGTGTACCTTAGGCTACTGGCTTGGGACCTGCACATAATGAGAGACACAACACCAAAACCCCAAACCTCCCACTTCAAAGGCAGATAAAGTAACCATTTTCCCACCACCAGTGAGCCTCCAAACCAGCATACACATTTTAATTAAATTGCATAATTGCTCTCTCTTCTCTGGGCTGCTTTAGTGATTATGTTCACTGTATTCAGTCTGCATTAGACCTTCATTGTCTTTGCATTTTTATTTTTGCCTTTAAACAAAGGGCTTAAAGGAGGATCCCAGAGGATTCATATAGGAGTACAAAAGACTACACCGCTCATAATTAGTATTCGTGGGCTGGCTCTTTTTCCCCCCTTAGATTAACTTAACGCAACAGGAAGGCATAGGTTGAAGTATGAATCTATGTGCAGTGTGTGTAGAGGTAGCATTAATCAGAGTGCTTCCTGACATGATAACAAACACAGTGGTTCTGTTTGGTGCCGGAAACAAAAGGAATTGGAGAGGGGATCCACCTGGGGCTCTGGGGGGATACGGCGCACACAATGCAGCCTGATAAAAGGTGTCAGTCACTGGGTAGAGCTGGCCGCATCAAACCCACCCGCACTCAATTACATAGTTCCATTACAACTTCCCAAAAGGTCCCAGCTGTCTTTCTCTGCATCATTATCAGCTAAATTAGCCATTCTGAGGCGATTCATGGACACCCACACACTATTTTTACCCCGGTCTGTCTGTGCAGAGATGGGATTGTTCTAGTTTAGACTGCATTCCTCTACACACATACAGTTGGACTGAATGAATGAATAAAAGGTAGGTATTTCTGTTCTTTGCTCAGTGTAATTTAGAAAACATCTGCATAGATTTACAATTTGTCAGGTGATGAGTTCGGAACCCTTTTGTCCCCGTGAAGATATTGCTTTCCTGGTATGTTCCACACTATGGCATTAAACCTAATTTTAAATGTACTCATTTACAGGTATTTTATTGCAAAAATACCTTGGAAAGTGAGAGACCTTGTTTCATCACAGGTCTGACTTATAACTTCGCCTGGAAGCATGATCTGTTTGTCTGACAAGTTTAAGACAAGCAGATGCCATATCTTCAATCAGAAAAGTTACATAGTGCACCTTTAAGGAGAGATATGGGAGTTGGTATTTTTTTAGATGCTCCACACAGAAAAGTGCATTTTTTTCTAATGTAATATATGCATAGACATATAAAGTAAACAAGGATTTCTGGATTGGGAAACCTGTCAGCTTATCTCTCAGAACCAGCAATGCCACCTTCAGGCTTACAAAATGGATTTTAAAAGATCTATCAAACTTGTAGCACATGAAAGTCTTGTTTGGAGATTAAAAAGTCTGCAAGTTTAACTTTTTGGCAAAAGTTGTTTCTCTATTTGAGTACAACCAAACAACCTCAACCCACACAACAGGAGCAGACAGCGGTGGAGAGAAAATAAAATGGCTTCTGTAATCACAGTTTCATCTGGTCTGGCCGTGTTTGTGATGGTTGGCCCACAAGGTGTGCTGTTGACAGGACGCATTAGCCCTGCTCTTATCTAAACTGCCCGCAAGCGCTGTGTACTCACCATAGTGTTAAAGGCTTGCTCCATTTGCTGTTCCTGTAGGAGAATCCCACAGGCCACACACTCCCCCTGGCAGTCGGCCTTCACAGGGCTGGACATGAACACCAGCACCAGCACAACCAGGCTCCACACAGGGCTCCTCATCACTCCCACACAGAGCAGGGGCAGACAGGGGCAGACAGGGGTGCAGGCGGGGGCAGGCGTAGGGGCAGCTAGAACCAAGGTCCGAAAGGTGGTCCTCTGACGGAGAAAACTCAGCACCAATTCACGGTCCAGAATCTTGAGCCTGGGGGAAAAAAGATTTCATTTAGCTGTATGTTGGAGATATGAATGGGTTTCTGCTTCCGGTTATATGCAACATTTGAGGACTCTTTTCCCTTTCAAAAGATATAATATTATATTATATATTTAGTTTTACATTGTTAATCGCTATGGCAATGGTCCTAATTTTTCACAATTCTAAAACTCATGGATATGTGTAAATTGGTTTTCAGGTCTTCCATCCATTCCATTTCTATAGTGTTTAACTGAGATTTGAACAGGTAAAAAGTACGACTAAAGTATACTGTTAATTTGTGGTTTAGTTTGATATAACATTAACAGTAAGATAAAAAAAAATGATTTTCCTTTTGGATATTTGGAAGAAATACAACCATATAAAAATACTAGATCCTGTTTTATCTCAGACTGTGGCATCATCATATTTGAAAACCAAATAATCAAACACGCAGGATCGAAAATGAATGGTGGGTGTTGCATAAAATTGCATCAGAAAATGTTAAATCTTATCTGCTTTTTCCTGTTAAAATCATGTTAAATGGCATATCATTTGCTTCCTACAACATACCACTTACAATATTAACATTTTAACATGTCAAGCACAGCATTTAATTGACTAAATACCCCACAGAGGAACATAAGATAACAGAACATAAAAACAGTGACGGAAGGAGGAGTGACAAGAGGATTGTGCCATTGCAGATCTACAGAAAACAAGTGTTGAATGTGAGTGGTCCACTTTGGTGGGAATGTATCCAAAATCAACATTCATATTCAGACGCAATAAATTATATATTGTATTATTCATTCTAAGTAGTGCTGCCACTAACGACTAATTTTCTAACGATTAATCTCTCGACTAATTTTTTGATTAGTCGACTAATCTAAACGACTAATTAAAAAAAAAAAAGCGGTTCTAACACACACAAGTGTGTGTGTTACATTTTCCCGGGAGGTTACCTTGTGTGTGCTGTGCGTGCGAGTTGCAAAGGTTATTATACGCCCGTGATAAAACGGGACGTATTATGGTATGGCGCTGTCCGTCCATCTGTCTGTCCGTCCGTGGACACTTCAAAGCTTTGAAGTCTTTGAAGCTTTGTCTTCATGAAGAGGCAAAATATCAATGTGCTTTTCTGTTGTTTACAATGTATAGGATTATTGTTTCCCTCTTGCCGTAGATCTGAACTCTCTTCTCAAATGTTCTGCTGCTGAAAGCGAGAACAACCCACATTCTCTGCTTCTTTGAGCTTTGACACATTAAAGCTTTGTAGTGTCTTTAAAGTTCTGTTGCTGCAATCTGATTGGTGGAATTCCGATTCTAGAATGTGATGATGTCATACTCATACTCCTACTGCAAGAGCCAGATTTCCCTATTGATTATTACGGGCGTATTTTGCCCTGCTGGCGGAGCTCTTGTTGCTGTTATGTCTGTTGTGTGTGCTCATTCGACAATGTTGAACAACGATATGCACACACAATTTAACGAGTATGCACGAGCAGCATATTGCAACGGTATTCTGCCCGCGGCACCGGTGTCCGCCTCGGGTGTAGCCGCTGTTAGCCGCGCCGGTGTCCGCCTCAAGTGTAGTACGACTAGTGGTGTGGAGGGGAAATACCTGATCTCAGGCAAGCAAAAGGTCTCTGGACGAGCCGTTTGAGACCAAAAATAAATAAAGGCGAATATTCGACCAAAAAAATTGTATTCGACTCATTTTCACATTCGATTACGTCGACAATGTCGAATAATCGCGGCAGCACTAATTATAAGTGTATAAATTGAACTACTCCAAGGTTGAACTACCCCTAATGAGTCATAGTACCTATAGCATACCCTGACTAACCCGGCTGAATAAAAGTATGTGGTGGTGGAGGCTGCATACAGTCCCAGAAAAGAAAAGCTGACCTGGTTCTGTAATCTTTACATGTATCAGCATATAACAGCATACATTTTTACAACACCTTTTACTGAACATTCTTGTGTTTGATAAACTAGGTCATATGATACAATTAATTTCTACCTGTGGTTATACAGATGCTGCAGATAACATAATGAAGTTCACAGAAGCTTGATGTCACCTCTCTCTAGCGACTGTTCTGACCTTACTTCCTCGGCCCTGTTCTGGACTGTCAGTCACTACATTATTGCATAAAGAGTTAATGCATCAAACAGAAAATAATGAAGAGTTTTGTCATGTATGTACTTGTCATTGGATATTTAAGGGGTTAAAAGTAAGCTTACTTTGCCTTGGATTCACAATACCCACTTCTTCACACTTCTTCAATACTAAGATGTGAGTTTGGTCATTGGTAAATGTCTCCATTTTCAAGTGGGTGTGGATTAGCCAATGTGGGAAAAATATCACAGGGGACTGAGAAACATTGCAGATTTCTGATAAATCAATGAGTGAAGCCTTAATAAATTCTGTTAATCTGAGGTAAGAGAAATCTGAGTTTATTTGTAAATGAGCTCCTTCATTTCACGTGTCACTGAAAAAAAACAAATCTCATACACAATCACATTTAAAAGGGCTGTAGATTCAGTGGAGGGACTATACTATACTATTGTACAATTATCATTATTATTATCTTCTCACAAAAGACAGTTCAGAGGACTGTTTAACTTAACGCTTTGAAACCAAACTTTTCAAATTACTTTGCCTTTATCGTTGATCCTGCCTAACCAAGTCTTTGACATTTTTATTAGTTTCTAATTTTACGGCTCATTCTGTATTATGGACCTTATCCTCTCAAATCCTCACATTATCCTACCATTATAGTTAATTAGAGAATAATGTTAACATTTACAGGGCTGTTTGATGCTAAAAGAAAACTGAGCACATGTAGTGGGCACCACGACCCACTAGGGAGCCTCAGGAAAGTGACTTCCACGTGGTTCCTGTTCAGTTTCGATCAGTTACTCAACTTGGATGTTTAGTTAAATAGTAGTTGCCTTTTTCTTCTTCTAAATATATGTTTGAATGTAGCTTTACTTTTACAATATTAGGCTGTATCCTCATCAACACCATATTTGGAGTTGTGCTTTGTTTCATTCATGCACATTTCACTATTCATGTTGCAAATATTGTTTGTCTTCCTCTCCAGAGCTTCACTTTTCAATCTACCAGCAGATGCAGTATTAGAGCCCTCTGCTGGCATTTTGTGTTGACTAAGTTCTAGCTAACTAAGGTATACATTATTTCATGTTATATACCAAACATACCTCTAAGGTGGTCAAAGTAGTTTAAATAGCCAGAGAAATGCATACTATATTGGACCTTTAGTACTGTTATTCCCAGCACTAACAGAACAGTGACCGGGCAATATGTGGTGGTATGTGCAGTTGTTGTGTTGTCTTTTTATATATATATATATATATATATATATATATATATATATTTATATATATATATATATATTTATATATTTATATTTATATATATATATATATATATATATATATATATATATATAAATATATATATATTTATATATATATATATATATATATATATCTCAGCCAAATAATCAACCACACTGGCTATGGATACCGACTCAGAAACGGGGCCACCATCAGTCACCTCCTCTACATGGATGACATCAAGCTGTACACTAAGAGCGAGTGAGACATCGACTCACTGATCCACACCACCAGGATCTACAGCACAGACCTTGGAATGTCATTCGGGCTCGAGAAATGTAGTAGGATGGTGACAAAGAGAGGGAAGGTAGTCCACACAGAGGGGGTCTCACTCCCAGAGGGAACAATAACAGACATTGAGGACAGCTACAAGTACCTTGGTATCCCACAGGCAAATGGCAACCTTGACGAGGCAACAAGGAAAGCGGCGACAGCCAAATACCTGCAAAGAGTACGGCAGGTCCTAAGAAGCCAGCTCAATGGCAAGAACAAGGTGCAGGCAATAAACAGCTACGCCCTGCCAGTGATCAGATACCCAGCAGGAATCATAAGTTGGCCAAAGGAGGAGATACAGACTACGGATGTTAAGACACGAAAGCTCCTGACCTGCATGGAGGGTTCCATCCCAAGTCCAGCATGTATAACTGTAACTCTAAGATGTACTCTGATTAAGACTTGCCAATTATGAGGTGCGGTATTTCAGCAGTGATTTCTATAACCATCAGATAAAGGAAGTTAAAGTTGTGCTGTCTGCAAAGCTGTGTGGTCCACTTTTAAACTTTTAATGGACTGATCTTTATCTTATCTTTAACCGAAACTAATTTCACCCTCACACTTGTCCTGACTCCAGTATTTTTATTAGACTGGTTACAAAAGAGAAAGGCGTGGTGGGAGGGAGGGAAGGGGGGTTAAGTGTCTTGGCCAAGGATGCAATAACTTCCCTAATGCTGGGAGTGCTGCCATCCTGCAATGTTGGCATAGCAAATGATCTGCTATAAAATTAAATGCATTCTGTCTTTATTTCATATTTAAATAGTTGATCATCATAATTAAGATTGAGCTACAAATTAGAATTTAATTGCAAATCTTTCACCATTACCAATATGAAGACAAACGGCCATGCTATAGCCAACTGACGTCACTACTGACAATGAGAGAGGCCTTAAACATTGTCCAGGGAGCGCTCTATTGATGGACCCATTCATGCGCAGATAAATAAGTAAAAACAGCTCAGCGTGACCATTGGTTTTGTAGGCTACTGCATTAGCTCTGGTGGTCCTTAGTGGATAAACTACGGCCCATTTAGATGCATAAAAATGGCTTTATAGGAAATCATTAGTGTGTTGGTGTTGGTAACATGCTTTGTGGGATAGTCATTTACCATTGTGCTGACTAAGTCCATCTGACAGTGTTAAGGGTCCCCCAAGTGACCTTTGCTACACAAGTTAAACAAATGAGCAATGCATGAAGGTGTAACTGAGTCTAAAGCGGTGAATAGATGTTCCCTGTGTTCTGAATAGGCTTTCACATCCATGCAAATGTGTGTTTCGTTTTTTTATATTTGTAAATAAGGCATTAGTGTCCATTTATCTCTCTTAAAATGCAGACTGGGGATTCTCCTCTGGGTTTTCTAATGACCATTGTGCAAAAAGCTGCTTTTGACTGCTCATATTTTGTCATAATATAAATACACATCTGTATCTGTTTACTAGCTTGGCTTTTCAGAACATTATTTTATTATGAATAGGATTTTTCTGACAGACAAAACAGCAAAAAATAAATAAATAATAATACCGGTAATAAAATCAGAATCGTGTAAAGCGGGTTAATACGAACATTTTAAGACAAAATAACGAGGCTCACTGCAGCAGTTACAAAGAGAGGGGCAACAAGATCCCAATGTAAGTCAATTGGAGCCAGAGTCAGAAGGATCTGGAAGAGCCTCCTGGTGCACTTCCTATTTGGCTCGTGGCAGCTAGTGCTTTAGCTATGTCCACTCATATATATATATATATATATATATAAACCTCAACCCACACAACAGGAGGTGGTAAATTATAACTGTACTAATGACTGAGCTGCATACTGTCCAATAATATATTTGTTGTATTTGCCTCAGTTACAGTGCATTTTAACTACGAGCCCATTCAAACAGATCACAGAGGTGAGGGTTTAATGGATCCATTCTGAGAGGTGTTGTTCGACTCTGCTCATTGACACCTGGCCCACTTATCTGTCATTATTTATTTCAAGGCTGCTTGGGTTTGTTTGCACACCTCCTGTAATGTGCCATCAGGCAAGGTCGACTCCTCATGTATTCCTGCGTTCAATACAGAAGTTGTTCTTGAGTTTGTCCTCATGAAAAAACAAGGAGACATTCTGAATGCAAAAAGGGATTAAGAACTTTGTAATAAATGACAAACACACCTCATTTGCTAAGTGTTGCTAAAGCTGTTCAATATGTTCAATATTCAGTGTCAACATTTTCACCATCTTTAAAGCATTCAAATTCAGCTGGCAATAAAGGCAAGGCAAAACCTCGACAGAATCTGCATGTTGTACCCATATCCAAAGTGTTGCTGTTGAATATATATATTTTAAGAAACTTGCCTACTAATGATTCACTTCTATATTGTTGGCCTCCACAGTTTCATTCATTCAAATTTGCGTAATGCTAATCATTTGCATTTTGTCGCTTTCGCTACCAAGCTGGACAAATTGGCCTAAAATTTGCGACACCAAACCAACCAATTTGTCAGTGTTTGGGTCTCATTACAGAGAGCAATACAAGAGGAAAAAATATGTTTAATTTAAAATCAAAACAGACTTTCCCCCTAAATGATCACCATGAAAGCAGGAGGCAATAAGACTGGAGTGGTGGTTTGTTCTGTTCTCCTTTAAATGAATGCTTTTACCTGAAAAACAACTCCCTCGCTTGTGTCTCCATTAGGTTTAACTAAGACCCTGAAAATGCACAATCCTGATTTATCCTTTGAATGTAACAGGAAGAAATAAAAGCTTTTGTTAAAGTGTGGCCCCTCGTCTGCACTCCGAATGCTGTGAAAGGAATTACCTTGACTCAAAGCAATACAGCTGAACAGTTACACAAGACTGACAATTACAACTTTCAGACTTACTGTTAAAATGTTCAAATAAAACTAAGTAGACTATAGGACATACAGATATACTTCGAAAGAAATTAAGTTAATGTGTTGATTCAGGGCTACAAAATGCCATCATGTTAAACTTTAAAGGTGCACTATGTAACTTTACTGTTGGAAAGTCTGTCACCTGTTCGAGCCCATAAAAAGCTGACATTTATGCAACTAAATGTGCCTAAAAAAATACCTGGAAAACATGTAAACTATGGGGGGGACTTTCCACAGACTGGCTGCATTACACGCTTGTCACTATGGAGATGGATATTTATTTATTTCAAATTCTGGAACATCCCAGCCAAAAAAAATTATATCTCCATGGAGCAAAGCAGGTAACAGATCCTTCAAAAAAAAGTTACACTGAGCTGCTTTAAATGATAAAAAAAGACTAGTTCAGTTAGAATTCACTCAAAATCTATTCAAAGATAATCCATCAAATCATTCCATCATATTCAAGACATTTTTATAAAAGCCACTTGTACTTATTTACAATTGCCTTTTTTCAGTAGGTTTGGTCCACACCAAAGAAAAGTTTGTATCCCTGATTATATCTGATTCTAAATCACTTTAAATATGCCTAAAAATAGTTGGTAAAAAAAATTTAAAAAGCAATTTCCAAATAGATAAACTTTTAACTGGATATACTGGACTCAAGCAATTGCTTTTACCTTGCCCCAAACTCTGTACCTTCTTCCATTAGCTCTAACTAAGACCTTGAAAAATCTTTATTAAGAGAAAACAGGAAGCCTTAAGAGTTTTATTATTAGCCCATCTCTTATATCAAGCACTTTGTTATGTCCCAAACACTTGAATAATGCTCCATAGTTGCGGTTTGAAAGATACAGAGCAGCACAAACCAAAAAGTACTGTACGTATGATATGAGTCGAGAGTATTAATAAAGCTAGCTAACAGAGAGCTAAATTAGCATCAGTGTCAGGTTCAGAGGGTGTCACGAGGCGCAGGAGGAGAAGAAAAGCTCCGGGTACGTTTCCAACAAAGCCCTGACTCACTCTATCTGGTCCATTAGCCGTGTGTATGGAGCACAAAGGAGCCTGCTAATGCACAGATAACCCACAGGTCCACACTCCTCTCTGCATCCCCATGCGTACACACTTTCAGCTTCTTGTTGAGCACTTTCTGCTTTGACACTTCCCTTTGTCCCCTTTGTTTCTCCGTCCCTGGAATATGGCAGCCATTTTTAAAAGCTAACGTCACAATTCTTAAAGGGCGTAAGTAGACTAGGGGTTGGTAGACACTGCATTGTTAAAAATATCTACATGTTCAAACGGCTTGAATTCATATTTTAAATCTTTATTCACTGATTTTGAATAGTTAAGGTTTAGGTTTAGATTTTGATTTGTTTAAATTTCTGGCTTGTTTCATTTTTTTTTTTAATTATTATTATTATTCAAGATAGACAAACTAAGGGAAATTATTTGGACAGTGTAGCCACACATCACAATATATTTTATAATAAAAAGCAAAACATATAAATGTTAATAATAAATTCAATATAAGTAGCAAAAATAACAAGACTGGTGTCAAATAAGGCAAAAGTCATGAGTAAATTAGAGTAGAGTATCTCCTGGAAATGTGACTTTAGCTAAATAATTGTAAAAATATGTTTACATTTACAAAGAAACAATAATGACAGTTGACTGTTGATGATCCACTCTGTTTCCTATGGACTAATTATGGACATGGTCTAACATGTCAGTGGAATCAACTCTTCAATAATCATTTGACTGAAATTACCTTTTATTTGAATCTCAATGGTTTCCCAGCACCTTTTACTCACTGGCCTTCTGCTTGACATGACTTTCTCTATGTCTCTGGATCACTGAGCTGCTGCAATTAAACACAATACTAATTAGAGGCTTTTTTCCTTTTACTGACTTTTCTTACTGTACAAGCATTCATACATTTGAACATTTGAACCCTCGGATGGTAAGGTGTGGGTGAACCGCCAACCCAAAGTCAGTCAGTCCAGGTTTGCAATGATGCAGAGTGCAGTGGCCTGATTTTACAATATACTCTACTCTAATTTACTCATGCAAGCATCAAGTCGGGTACCCTACCTTTAAGAAGTTCAATTCAGTGTTTATTATAGTTTTATCAAGCCATAACAAATATTGGCCATTAATGAGATAAATTTTTGTGCCAAATTTATGATTCAAATTTGGCATGAGGCCTTACAGACTATGGCCAGTTGGTGCCACCCCTAGTGAAAAAAGTATGGACCTGCCCCTGCTACAAACATGTGTCCTCCATCTTGTAGGCACTGATCGGAACTGATTCTTTTTTCCAAAAGTCTGGAATTTTGGCATTTTCACGTCATAGAAGTTTATATTCTTTTTTTTCCAGCTCTGATTCATGTTGATCAAATCCATGATGACTATATACAGTCTATAGAAATAACTTACATACATGCTGTTTATGTTTTAAAATGGTTACAGATAAAAAATAATAATAATAATAAAATAAAAAAAAAGATAATAAAAATTTGAGCATCTCAGTGGCTTTTCTTTGGGGAGTCTTGGCTTGGTCACTTGTTGCTCTCTGAAAATAATTCAGCCTTGATCAGAATAGGCTACAGCTGACCTAAACTGAGACTTTACTTAGCTTGTTTACATCCGGGCCTGTCGATTTTTACAGAACACACCATGCTGCTCCACTTCCCTTTTAAATCTACCAATCTATCAAGTCAATGAAGAGTTGTAGGGTAACAATGTCATCTGGACACTGTTTTTAAACCTAAAGACATTTTGATTTTGACCTGTATTACATAATGAATATAGTATAGGAAAAATGCTCAATAAATGTAATAATGACCTTGATAATTATAGCTGCAGTATAAAACCAAGAATATTGCCTGTTTAAACTTCCATTATTTCCATCTTAAAATAATTACCAAGCACTATCTAAAACTCACTTCAGTGGAACAAAAAACAAATCCCTTGGAAAGTTGAATGAAAATTAATTTAGCCTGATAAGTGATTTGGGCGATAAATCAATAACTGCATTTTGTTTTAAATTGACTTTCAAAGGATGAGCTCATTTATCTCATTAGCTTTCATTACTCGCCTGTCATCTGCCTATAGAGCAGTTAAAGACTTCATCTATTCATCTATTTTGCACACTGTATGAACTGAATGCGCAAGATTACTACACAGTATTTTCACCTACTTAGTATCAACAGACCTGTATGCAAGGACAACAACAAATAAATAAGACAGAAGGATTCAAATATTCACATTTGTTACATGTTTTTGCTGTACAAATTCTCAGATCTCAATTTCTAGCCTGGAATAGCCAGACTTTTTGCTATTATTGAGTGTAGAAGGGGCGGCGACAGACATTTTAGACTGGAAGAGCTAAGGGGGTTCTAAATCTACTCTCAACATAAAAAACATCATTGATGAGCGGTCAGATCCACTGACCCACAGGCTGGCTGGTGTGATCCCAGCTCCCACAGATGAATGCTGTCGTTGTGTCCTTGGGCAAGACACTTAACCCACCTTGCCCCCAGTGTCTGTGTACACGTGTGTGTGAATGGGTGAGTGGTTCCTTGTTGTAAAGTGCTTTGAGTGCCTTGAAAGGTAGAAAAGCGCTATAAAAATGTGACCATTTACCATTTAAATTCTTCATTGGAGGTGCACTCTTAACATGTTAATTTAGAGCCTTTTATGGATGCAAGTTCACACCCAGCCTTTTCCATTTTAAATAAGTTTAAATGCAGTTAGCCCCTGTAGTGATTTATAAAACCTAATATGGAGTCATTGTTTTATTGTAGTCTTTATTGTAGTCATTTAGAACACTTTATGGTTGCCATTTGACATTTTTAGTCTAGGCTGAATGTCTTATGAATATGGAGCTGAATGTCTTATGAATATGGATACGTATCTTTGGAAGCTATGGGGTGCATTGGTCATCCTAGGGGAGGTTAGTGCCTCTATTCCACCTTGTGATGTCATGTGGTAATACAATAAGTGCCTCATTGTGTTTTAACTCCTTCATTAGAATCATTTGGGTCATTTGAGCCCTGGAATTTCCCATCTCCACTGAACTTAAGGAAAATGTAACTGTTAACTTAAAAAGATGTAAACAGACTAATAATGCAGGATTACTCAAACATGTGTGAATAAAAAAAAAACACAACTCCAGGTCTGTTTTCGATGAGGTAACAACAGCCAGTTTTGTGTAATACAGGATCTTGAACAGGAACCCCAACGTTAACCCATTATATACGCCTATAGTAGATTGACAAAGGGGTCAGTACATGCACTTCAGGTTTGCTAGTGTTTTTTTTTCAGGACCCTTTTTGAGATGACTAAACTGACAGAATAATCCAGTTCAGACATTTCCTACACTTATATGTTTAGGTTATTTAGTTTATTTGACAGGGACCATGTACAGGAGCATTAATCAAAGAAACATTGAAGAGATGCTTTGTACGAGGCCGTAGCTCTTAGAGCTAATATCCATCTGCAGTCCCTGAGACACACAAACCACAGAATACTAAAATAGCATAAACAATGCAATCTATATACAAACAGTTATAAAAACTAAAGGTTGAATCATAGCTTTATGGTGACACCTCTATCTTCTCTTTAGCTGTGATTAAAGTTCAGATTTGTCAAGATTTGGATGAAAAATGCCAGAGGTGAGCCTGGCGTCATGGAGCTGTAGTGACGTACACCACAGAAGTACAGAATTTGTCTTATTATTATCATTACATCTACAGATAGCACATTAACTCTTCTCCAGTTTGTTTGCCTCAAGCTGCAGTTCAGACCTTATCTCAGTCAGTAATCTAAGCTCTTAGAATTAAGACTTGAATGCATTATATTAAAAGTTTTGCAGTGTGACATTTATCTCATCACATTATACTTGACTTTTTAAATCTTTGTCGCTTTTTGGCAGTGACCTGAAAATGATTTGTTGTTCTTAGAAGAGCTGTCTAAATTTTATTTCAAAAATGTAAAAAACAAAAAATGAATTAATTTTAAACTGTTAACAGATGTCTAAACTAAACCTTCCTCATTACTTCTGGGTTTACAAGGGATAAAATTGTGTCATAAATCAATGCAGACAGTACAGCTTTTACAATACATACTGAGCCAAAACCAATATTACATACATGAACACATCTCCTCTTTTACTCTCTCTTACTTCAGGAAGCACTGGCTAATCAGGAAGCCCCCTTAATCCAATCTGATCTTGATTATTTATTTAAAGAGAGCCAATTCTCAATTTTGGACTCATTTGGAAGAATTATGAAAAATATTCCATAAGCTGAGCCCCATCTTCAAAACTTAAACTTAAATGGCCTTGTTTATGCACCATTTGCCAATTAAAGGGTCCTATTACGCTATTTTAATCAGTTATAATTCATCAAAACATATTTAACATGGATATCTTGCATATTTAGGCTGAGTTTTCACTCAAACAGACAACACTTTGTTCCATCATATGTCATATGATAATACAGAAAGTGCTCCACTGTGTTTTTAAACTCCATACACCTTCACTAGAATCACCTGATCACTTTTAGCACTGAAATGTCTCATCTTTACGGAACTAAAGGTAAAATTAGCTGTTAACTTGAAATGTATCATTTCATGACATCACACAGTGGAACAGAGCATTTTGAGGTCTGGAGATGAGAGACTAATAATAAAGGATCACTCAAACATGTGTGAATGTAACAAAACACAACTCCAAGTATGTTTGAGGAGGTATGCAACATTTTAACACAGCTTAAAGCTCACAAGAGTCAGTTTTGTTTTAAAGACCATTTCAATCTATATGTTAATATTATAAATGCTGCCTACATTCAGAATACCTAGATGGACTTAAAGCTTATCTTGTTTTGTCTTAGAATCCTTGTATCTGCAGATTAACCCAATTGGCTGATAACTCTGCCTTTATCTCCCTTCGCCGCGGGGCATACAAATTGAGTGGGCCATTCACACTGTTTTCTCTTCATATCCTGCACTCACATTTACACTAAATATGAGCTCGGATATGATTTCCTATCAGATCAACTGAGCATAACATTACAACTGTTTTCATCTGCTGCATTCATGGGTTCTTTTTAATTGGAAAAAGGTTTCACCACCTCAGGATATAGCTAACAGACACAAACCACAGCAGACTCTACGCTGCTGTTTGATGTCCTTCATGGTATCGAGCACAATAGAAATCACAACTATTAATGTCCCATGAAGAGGCTTTAATATCATACAGCACTGGATAAATCTAGAAAAGGTGGGTAATTGGGTACTTTAGACAAGGTTGTTATGGTCGATAAGCTTTGAACCATACCAGTTGTTTCCTCAATAAAAAGATATGGGAGTTGAGTTATCTTGCATATTTTGGCTTGAGAACTAAAAACGTTTGCCCAACTGTGTGCCCCTATGTGTTTTTAAAGTCCATATACACCTTCACCAGATGCATTCTGATCATTATTGAAACAACTTTACTCCTTAGTGTGTCGACTAGGACATTTCAGACAAAGAAACACCATCTCCATAGAGACAAGCAGGTGTCCTACCACCAGAAATGTTACGTAGTGCACCATTAAACTGCAATTCTAATATTTCTAATAAAGGGGCATAATTTGTCTCTCAGCTTGAACAGAGTTTATCATTTGCAGCCTGCATCCAATTATTCAAGAGTATCCAACCCAGCAACACATGGAAGAACCTGCACCTAGAGATACTGAGGGTGCGTTTACACTTCTCATGAGCCAAGTTTAGTCATGATGTAAACCTGTTCTGGTTCTGTCCTAGTCCTGGTTTAGTCATAGTCTAGTTCTGGGTTTAATTAGTTAGGCCCCAATTTTGATGTGTTCCGTGTAGGGGTGTAACAATATCCAAGTCTCATGATACAATATCGTCACAGTATGAATCTCATGGTACAATGCTCACGATATGGTGGGGGGCTCACAGTATTACGATATTATACATAATAACAAGACTGACATTATAAAAGGCTTTGACCAGTCACTTGGTACAATATTTATTTTCATTAGTGATGTAACAATATCCAAATCTCTCTGTATGATATTTTCACCATAAACATCTCAGTATGATATTTCTTGCAATAGTTTGTGGAGGCTCACAAAACTGTGAATATGCTACTTTTTCCTCTAAAAATGCCTTCACAAGACTTAAAAGTGCTTAGAACAGTTTCTTCATGTAGTCTACACTGAAACAGAGCAAAGGATCATGGTCTATGTAGTTCCCTCTGTTTTGTTATCTATTTCTGCATCATAACTATTCATTTAAGCAAAGAGACTTGTGATTCGATATATTGTGATAGTCCATGATATTACTGTAAGACCTTTGATCATACAATATCACGATATTTTGTTTATTGTTACGTTCATAGTTCTGTGTGAAAACATCAAATAAATATCATTCTCAATCCCCGATCTCATTTCTAGAAAGGTTAAAAGTATTTCTTCCTTCAACAAACTTTTCCTGCTTGTTGACCTTTAAAGAACAAAAAGCTTCACCCACAAGCATTACACCAGCAGCACCTTAATAATGAAAATCACGACTAGCTGCGGTGCCCCCCCAGCCCCGGTCCTGTGCTGCTGTCTTATGGAGCTGCGCTGACGTGCTTGTGTCATCATTGATCTGCTCGCTGTTAAACTGCACTGACACCTTCACAAATCCATTGGACACGCCACCCTGGGGAACGCAATCTCAGCATGGACTTACCAGCCCCTGTATCCCGCCGAGGTGAGGGACGAGGGGGCAGCACCACAAACTTATCACTGCTCAAGTCTTCTCCAAATCACATTAAACCAAAGCCTCATCTGATCAAGATGAAAACAATCCAGTAAACAGCCTAATCAAAACATCTAAGAGCTGCTTGAGCTAATTATAAGGGAACGTCGTGATGTACCTAGGGTATATTTTTTCTTACAAGAAATCCCAAAAAGTATCTTGCATGGAAATCTTGTATGATGAGATTAAAGCTTGTAAAATACCAAATATGATTTTAAATGACTTAAGGCATGCTGTTTGAGGTAAAAGATATTCTAATGGCAGGTTACCTGTTTTGGTCCCTTTGAATTTAAAAAAATCAACTTTGTAATTAAGGATCTATATCAAGAAGTGTTTTTGTTACATTGACATACTTTTTATTAATTACAGTTTAGTAATAGCTAGAATAAAATTACATTTAAGGATTTTATCGAGGTTAACATTAAAACTATGTGGATATGCTTTTAGGTCATATAGTAAGTAATATTCCTTGCACGCTGCATAAAATATATTTGACAAAGCTTGAGTTTGAGACAACATGAATTAAGGTAATTAAAAGTAACACCAATGAACTGATATTTAAACAAGAAAAAGATGGCAATGGGTGATTAAAAATCTACACAATTATAGTAGTGTATTCATACATGTAATATCTACAATCTGGTACTATGTTTAAATTGAGTCAGATGCCCTCCAGATGCAACCTTTTGTATTTATATGGGTTTGGGACAGACTCAGAATTCAACAATGGAGTAGTTATTTCTTTTATAGTTTTCTATAGCAGGAATATTTTAGTTCCAAAAATTAACAAGAAGTTTCTTTTTTGTACATTTTATTATTTTTAGTTTTATGTTTGTGTCTTTTTGGCCAAGTGAAATATGATGACTCAAACTATTTTTAAATAAAATTCATCTCTTTTTAACTCTTGACTAATCGACTAATCTCAGATACTGACCTGTGAAGACCCAAGATTTTATTTTGAACAAATTATGTAAATCAGACTCCATTTTACATTTAATATTTAGTGATAAATTCTTCACCAAACACAGCCTATCAGGATTAGTCATAGCCCGTTCCTCAGATGTCCAGTTGATGCCTCCTGTACGTCAGACCAGCGTGCTCTTGTAAACATATTTCATTGTTCATTAAACATTTCCAGTGAGCCTTCATGTATCTGTCAACGCCACATTAGGCACCCATTTTCCCCTCGCTCTGGGCTCCAGTCGCCGCCCTCCGATAATGGGAAAAGATTATGCACATTCATTATTATTATCATTAGAATCATCATTACCCGCCGCTTAGCATAATAACACATTTGACAATTTCGCCTGTTAAGATTTGGATTTTTTATCTGGCTGCCACACTTCTCCTTTGATTTATTTAATGTGTGACTATCAGCAATGGATCAAAATATTAACACTGTGAGGATGAATCAACTGGTGTTGGTCCAATTTCCCTAAATGATAATATAAAAAGAAGTTAAAGGTGCACTGTGCAACTTTTCTGGGGTAGGGTCTACCAAGTGCTTGTCTCCATGGAGATATTTTACCTTCATTATTCCATGGTACGGAAATAAATTTGGTAATCACAATGGAGACAGGTTAATGTTCAGATCTATGGTGAAACAAGCCTGCACATGGTAAGAATTCATGTTTTTAAGGTATTTCTGAGCTATAAAAAACTTGCAAGGCAGATATGTTTAATGCCCTACTGTGGAACATTCCAGGCAAAGAAATAACATCTCCATGGAGACAAGTAAGTATAGCAGCACCTTAGAAGATACATTGCACTTTTAAATAAACAAAAAGTGAACATATATTACCCCTTTTATTTTATTAATATATTACACTTTAGTATATTTTGTTTTTTTGTTTTTTTTCTTTTTGCTGGTACAGTGAATAATTTCTAAAACAGAATAGGAAACTGCTTCCAACTATATCAAAACAAACTGGTAGCCAGGGGTAATTATTAAGTGTTATGTTGTTGATGATGATGATGATGATTAAGTATTTTTAAACACCTCTGGGAGATCAACACGTAATGGAAAAAAACAATGCAGCAAACATGGAGTTTCTGTGTACTTTACCAAACAACACAGATGACAAAGTTATTTTAGGTGGACTAACATTGCGTAACTAAATAGGATGAAAAATGGTAAAAGGTTAATTTCCCCAAGGATTCATTAGCACTTTAGCAAGTACACCGTTTCTTCTAACTACCAACTATCCTAAAAAGTAATCTATATCGGAAAAACCCAAAAGGACTTACCTGCTATATGCAAATGAAAAGCCTGGGAATGCGGTAGGAAGAGTGCGAATACTTTTGGTGCTTTGTCTGGCTTGTATCCGTACCCTAAAGGTTTTGAACAACTGATCCTCCGCTCTGTCTCCTCTGAGGGCTTCTTATATTGGCACACCCCTTCCCTCCTAGCTCAGCCTCTAGTCACCGTCCCCTCCCTCCCTCCCTTACTCCCCGCACACATCTCCATAGAGCAGCTTCATTCAGAGGGAGAGGGCTGGAGATCCCCCTGTACACGCAAAAAACATCTAGTCTGCGTGGTGTGACGTGGAAGAAATCCTGCCTACGCCACCCGTTTGCAGGGGCGTCTAGCAGAGCGCTAAAAATATGCTTTACGGGTATGAAGTTTTAGGCTAGTGATCCAAATCAAGAATGAGATAAGGTCACTAAGGTCAGGTCTGTCTTAGGCCCCATATCATTAACTAGTGGTTTGAGTCATGCTTTACCTGAAACGCTCAATGCACCAGGATTGCAATTAGACTACACTGTATAGGTTTTCTATATGAACAAGGTTTCTTGTGACACATACAAACCCAAACCCAACATAATTTAAAGGCCCTATATTGTGCAAAATTGACTTGTGTGAGCTTTAAGGCATGTTAGAACGTTGGCCTCACCAAACCATACCTGAAGTTGTGTTTTGTTTCATTCACACATGTTTGAGTAAACCTTTAATAGTCTCCACATCTCCAATGCTCAAAATGCTCTGTACCCTGTGATGTCAGAAAGAGTTAGTTTTCAAGTTCACAGCTACATTCCCAGGGTGGAAATCATCCAAATGATTCTAGTGAAGGCTTATGTAATTTAAAACACACATTGGAGCACTTCCTGCATCACCACGACACCACAAGGTGGAACAGACTGGTGGGCAGCTAGAACTGGCTATGCTTAGTCTTCCTATAGGTCTACAATCTTTATGTCTTTGGAGTCCATAATTAAGGGCACTGTACCTGATGTTTACTTTCTTAAAAACTTGAAAACCAGAACTACTTCATTTTAAATGGTTTGCAGTAGTCCACTCACTATCCTCACTTACACATTCAGAGCATCCTAAGTGCTTTTCCCAACTTTCAGATACCAGAACTGATTTTTGCCGCCATAGTAAATCAACAACAACTGGCATGTTAATGTGCACTTCCTGAATATCAGACAATAACACTATAAAAGACTAGTGGACATATTTTGACCTCAAGAGGTGCTTATACAATACATCTGTACTGGGGCAAAACAAATTTTGCTCAAATACATGGGAAAAAATCGGGTACAGGGCTTTTGAGCTTCATGAATGCATGTTTGAGCTTTAGCCTGTATCCTGCGGCTGTAAACACTGCATCATATCTCTACCCGGACATAAAAAATAGTACATTGTTCCAGAAGTACTCACAGAAATTCACTGATGTTGGACTTTGTGAAACTAAAACAGTAACACAACAGAAATAAGAAGGCAACAAACTAATGCTGCTAATGGTCATGCTAATTCACCATCAAAACACATTGTCTATCATCAAAAGTTCAGTAAAAGTATACATTTTCCTCATAGACTTACACTTGAAACCACAAACTCTGCAATTCTGGCTTATTGAAAAGAGTTATGTGCTCTGGTTGATTTATTATTGAGGTCTGCCAAAAACCCTATAAACACTGGAATTGAATGTCATAAATCAAATGGCAAAATCCGCAGACAGCAACTCCAAAGATTAACAGTACCGCTAAAACCAATTTTAAAGGTAAAGAATAAAGCCATGGCATGACACCTTGGACCACTACTGTAGAATATAGTTAACACGCTATTGTCAGAATACATTTGAGATACCAAATATATCCAGTAGTTTATGTCATTAAATATTCCCTGGTTTACTATTCCAATAACTAATCTCCTGCTTTAAAGTTTAAATTACAATATCATGGTTGTTTGGTGACTATATTTGATTGTATTGTCCCTGCCAAATAAACAAACATTCCATGGACTTAAGAATGACGAAAAACTAGCACCACTGTCATAGTGATAAACTATTCAAAACAAAATATTATATCGTCAAACGTCCTCAAAATGACGCAGAGAAACAGGAAGCTATAAACCCAATATAAAAATCGAGAAGAGGAAGGTAAGCGGGGTTCAAGAGGACTCATGTTCAGCTCTGTTTTCTTTCAGCGGATCACATTTGTACTTGTCTGAGGTTTGTAAACGCACCAGTTTATTTTGAACACCAGTGTTCTATTGCAGTGCCTTGCCTAACCTGGACAGGGGCTCTGGGGGATTCCTGCTGATCTGAGCAGAGCAGCAGCAGAGTGCGGTCAGGTGCAGCGCGAAGGTGAGTCACAGCCACGAAAACAAGACTGCTCCTCTGAGATCTGCTGTAACCCATACACAACACAGAGACCTCCACAGGAAAGACACCAGGTTTGTATTGTACTAACAGAATAAATACAGTAGTTGGAAAGAGAGGCAGAAGACAAGTTTTTTTAGTGTCAGTATGGTCCTGGAGACATAACACATTATGGTAGTACTGTCTGATCAAATCATGCTTCCACTGTAGGGAGTATTATAACTAATTTTTAAGGTGAGAGTGTCCTAGATGCCTCCATTGGGATGGAGGTTCATGTTTCACCAACAGACATGGGACAAGCTGGAAGAACAGAAACAAGATAAGATAAGATGTTTGGGAGATACTGTTATAGTAACCTAATAATCTGTAGAAATTAGGGGTGTAATAAAAAACAATTCAGTGATATATCGTGATACATTGCACAATTCTCAAATCGATTCAAAATGCATCTGAATCAATTTTATAAATAATATTTTTCACTAAAATTCATTAGTTGCATTCATTGTTCTCATGATTTAAAAAAAGATAATCAATTATATTTCATACAATTTAGTTGAAGGTGTAGTTGACAATATTATTGGAAGTAATTACTGATAAATTCCAACATATCACGCATTGTTTTAGTATCTGGATATATCCTGATATATTGAATCGTGACATGCATTTCATGATATTGATATTGAACCTTTTGTATGGTACAGTGCAGCCTTTGCATTTGATAAATGCGGCAACTTAAACTGCAATTTTGATTCGATTGCGTTATATTGCGCTGCCCTTTGTGCAAATAGTTTTATTCTTGAGCACGATACTCAGCACTGCTTGGCTCCAATATCTGTGCACACTGTTGTGTGTGGGTGGGTATTTATCATCATTACATCTGTATTCACAACACTGTTTACTTTTAGGAGACCAAAAATTCTTCAGTTTTAGATGAACGATATAATTTAAAGTTAAGATATGGATTAATTTATTTTTAAGTTTGATTAAGCTTCAAAGATGCTATATTAACCAAAACCAAGACTCCTGTGAGCTTTAAGTCATGTCAGATGAGTAGTGTTTAGTTTCATTCACTCATGTTTGAGTAATCCTTTATTATTAATCTGTCTACATTTCCAAAGCTCAAGATGCTCTGTTCCACCTTGTGATGTCATGAAGTGGAAGTTTTTGAGTTAACAGCTCCTTTTAGCTTTTGTTCTGTAAGTATTAGCCATTCCAGGGCTGAAGTTATCCATATTGTAGTGAAGGTGTATGGAGTTTAAAAATATAGTGGAGCACTTCCTGTATTACCACATGACATCACAAGGTGGAAAAGAGTGTTTTCTGTTTGAGAGAAGAACTGAATATGCACGGTTTACGTGTTAAATGTGTGAATGAAACAAAACACAACTCCAGGTATGGTTTGCTGAGGAATCAACATTAGCTTATAACAAAAATCAGAAAACAGAGTAATATGGGCCCTGTAAGTTAACGCAAGTAGTAGGGGTGTAATAGTACACAAAAATCATGGTTCGGTACGTACCTTGGTTTTGAGGTCACAGTTCAGTTTATTGTTGGTACCATATGGGAACAAAATGCAAAAATGTCATATGTTTGAATGATAAAATGCAGTGCATCTTTCCCCCAAAAGGCTCCTCACCTTGTGTTTGCTACAATACTGCACAATACTGAATGCTCAAGTAAATAGTAAACAAACCATGGAAATCATTACTAATAATAACTAGAGCCTGGCTCCAGATTCGCTCCTGTAGCCGTTCGCTTGGGGAGCCTCATGACCGCCGCTGAACACTGTGGGTGACGTCACACTTGCTTAGTCCACTTTTATATACGGTCTATGGTTTAGACTTGGTTCAGTCCTGGTTTAGACCTGGTTCAGACCTGATTTAGTCGACAGTTGTGGCTGGAGCACCCAGGAGCTGAGAGAGTGCACATCGCCACGTTCAGGCGGCTACATGCTTTACAGCTCCTCTTGCTCGGATCTCGCCGTTTCCCGGAGCCGTGGGATCAGCTGCCAGCGACACCTCGAGGCATTCCCCCCCGCATTGATCGGCCGTCCTTTCCCCCACCAAGTTAAACGATATCGCTCTGATGAATGGTTCACTCAAACTAGCCCCACTTGCGCTAATTCAACAAGTTCTAAGTCGACTATTCTGTATAGAAGCATGACGAAATTCAGGGATGTAGTATTATATGTCTGCCACGTAGTGCAGGAGAGCGTGAATGAAATTTGACACCCTATTTGACAAAATCGGCTGTTTTATTCAGCGCGGCATCTTGTCAACTTAAGCCGTCACAAGTGCACAGCCCTGCACCAAACCGAACATCCCGTACCGAAACGTTTGGTACAAATACATGTACCGTTACACCCCTAGTTAGTAGTAATTATGTTAACGGTTAGGAAAATCTATGTTATGTCCCCAGAAAGCATAGAAACCTAAACTGTAAATGAGCGAGTAGTTCCTTGATATAATGTTGCAGAAAAAGAGATATGAGACGTGAGAGCACATGTAGTATTTACATTGAATCCAGGGACAACAATTATTACTTTGCAGCTGATGTCATCAATATTCCCTGAGGGTGTGATGCTAACTGTACATGCTCTGTCCGATGCTTTGTTAGACTTTAATCTGAGCTTCATTTGAACACAATCCTACCAGAAATAACTCACTTAGCTAGAACTACAACAACCAATCAGACTTTCACTGTTAAAAAGTGCCTCCCAAATAACATTACAGTCACAATTAGCCAACAGTTTTTCAGCTAGCCACTCTCATCTTTTTGTCGAAAATCAAACACATAAACAGGACCATGTTAAACACCCCCAACGTGATGTTACTATAAATTATAAATACCTTTATCAATTATTTGTGAGCTAAGTTTCTGACATGTAACAATTAGCTAACAATACACATTTAAAGATCCCACTTAAACCTGCAGAAGCCCCTTTTCTCCTGTAAGCTAGTGCTGACGTGCATCCCTGCTGCGGGTCAGATAGTGGAGCTGAATTGGAGCGCAGACACATGGAGAGACAGAGGGAGGAGATAAGGGGCGGGAGGAACAGGCAGCTATGGAGAGGCCTGTCTGTCAGCGATAGGGCCCTACATAAACACAAAGAAGTCTGATTACCGCAGTGACACTAGAGCGTTCTTAAGTGCTGGAGGTGCGGCGATTGATGGTTGGTCCGTGTGGTGACATGAAGAAGATGTTCTATTGAAAGGGTGCTCAATATGGAGACTGTAAATTCACAAAAGGCCAATTAAGGCTGTTTGCACATGCTATATGTTTGAAGTGTGGTTGATTATATGTATTGTGCATAATGGGAATTTACATTACCGGTGTTGAACAGATGATAAAAAATGTAGCAGCATGAGATCTCAATGATGATTCAAATTGCCTGTTATTTTATGACAGTGTAAGGTACATAGTAGTGACCCCACATATACTTTATATACTTTAAGTGATGGAATATATATCATGCTTTGAGTGCCCTGAAGGTGGAAAAGCATGATATAAAAATGTGACTATATATCTTATCTGACACTGTTTTAATTTTTCATAGTTAGTATTTTAATTGTCTTTATGAGTAGAAAAGCCCAACCAGACCCAGGAGTTGAAAATTAGTATTAGCTATAATCTCTATATACAGCACATTAGTTGCAAACTTTGTCTCTGGAACTGTTTGTTTGCATTGTCCCTGTCAAATAAATAAATAAATCATGTAAATCTGTAATCTAATTCAATTCTTCCTCAGTGCTTTTATTTTGAATCAATTTTCCTTGTGTTCTTTTGATCTATTTTGTTTAACACACAAATCCTGCATATTTAGGCTTCTCTACACCTTGTGGTCATCTGTGGTCATACAGGAAGTGCTCCACTGTGTTTTTAAACTCGTACACATTTACTAGAATCATTTGGATAATTTCAGCCCTGGAAATGCAAATCTCTACTGAATCAAAGGGAAAAGGTAACTGTTGAAATGTGGAACAGAGTATTATGAGCTTTGAAGATGTAGACAGACTAATAATAAAGGGTTACTCAAACATGTGTGGCAATACCAGCTTGTCAAAGCCTGATCTCATCAGATCTGAGAAGCTAAGCAAGGCCAGGCCTGGGTAGTACTTAGATGGGAGACCACCGGGAACACCAGGTGCCACAGTGGGGCACCAGTGGCAAAAACTGCTGTTGTGTCCTTAGGCAAGAAAGTGGAGAGTGCGTGAGTATTGGTGGTGGTCAGAAGGTCTGCCGGGGCAGATTGGCAGCCTCGAGTCCGTCAGTCTGCCCCAGGGCACCACCACTGAATGTGGAGAGAATGAACAATGACCTGTAAAACCAGGCCAATCACAGAGAGATTTCCCTCTAATAGTTGGTTGCCTATGGACAAATTTAAAAGCTTAAAAAGTATACTGATTAGACCTAAATTCTGTGTTTGCTACTTGCAAATGTAATCAAATGTAGCCAAAACCATTCATCCTTCACATCTGACCTGTCTCTCATCAATTTGATGGTTGGTTAAATAAACATTGATAGATCCACAGACTGCATTGTGGCACAGCTCATGATTATCTCTACAGTTACATAAAACTATTCATGTGATATAAAATGGCATTAAAGTATATCTGAGTATGCAGCCTATAAGGCTCATATCCTTAAAGCGGTCTTAAACGTTGACTATGTTATCTTTTTCTTTGGAATTAGATTTTTTTTTTTTTATTATACGGCTAAACTGTTTAGCGAGGTAGACATAAAATCTCTCAAAATTAATCAAACCTCACCATAGTCTAAAAAAAGTGGACTAAGACAGTGTGACATCACCCATAGAGGCAGTCCTAGGCTCAGGCCAAAAGGGCAGCCTTCCAGGGGCAGCATGAACGCATGGGGAAAAAAAGGAGGGGTCTCGTCCAGGAGCATTCAGCTCCAGTCAAATGAAACTCACGAGGCTACTTCCAGATTAGGAATAGGAATTTATTTATATACAAATTAGTCAAATGAAAACACTAGGATCATGTAGAATGTGACATTTTAAGACCAAAATGAGGCTCCCTGCAGCAGTTACAGACAGAGGAGTAGCAATTTTTCAGTTAGAACCAGAGTTGATGGAGCTGGAAGCACCCCCATGCTCACTTCCTATTTGGAAAGTGGATACCAGATTAGCTGTGACCATTTATATATACAGTCCATGGATATCACACAAAAAACTACTATGTATACAAAGACATACTAGTAAATATTTTCTAAGTGAAAGGGCACTCCCAAAACTCCGGTTAACTCATTCCATGCCGTCTTCTGTCTCCTTGGAACCATATACATCCTTATAATGCTAATAAAAGTGAAATATGACAGATAAAAGATGAACTGACTAAAGAACTACAGCTGTCAGTGTTTTCTGCAGCGATTTATAGTTAGGGCAGCTGCCTTGACAACAATTGCCCCCTGCCTTGACTCTGTCCCTCCGAAAAAAAACAACAACAAAACATTACGCACAGCACATAGGCACCAAGTAGATACGGGGACACCACGTGAATCCTCGCAACACTATGGTTGTCGCACCCTACACCTCATTTTGCCTTTCGCTGGCAATGTAGTCATAACTGGTCTGTATGGTCTGCATGAAAATCCGGGAAATTAACTTTTAATGAGAAAAAAAAACAAAAAAACATTTTAAGTGAATGTGCCCCCAAAGAACTACAAAATAATTTCTGTACTGTAGCACAAATACCCCCACTGGTATCCAAAAAACAACTCAACATGTTTATAATCTTAACAGGCCTAAATTAGGTCTAAAATTAAATTAAACCATGGATAGGGGGTAAGGTTGTTTCTAAATAATGATTTGCCCAACTGATGACAAAATCGTTAACACATTTGTCGGTAAATAAAAGAAATACTCAAACTGTGCACACCGCATAACACCAGAGGCAGTACAGTTTGAGGAACACTGACCTAATAAAAGGAAGTACTGCACGGTCCATGCGTACGTGATCACTATTTACAGCAATAAATAAAATGCTTTTTATTCCCCCTAAAACTGCCTGCCATTATTTTTTGCATAAACGATCAATCAAACTTGTGTTCTGGAAATCTGCAGCATCAAGCCCCAAAACACTGCATAAAGTTTGATTTCACCGAGTAAGCGTTTAGTGGGACAAACAGCAATACTCTATGGGACTGAGTGTAAATCAATGACATTACATAAGAGTGTTGAACTGCAAAATGGAGTCAGGGAATGTGTTTCACAACCTGAGGTATGGCGACAGATCTCACTGAAGTGTCCATTTATAGGGATCTTGTGGGGCATCTGACGCCTGCTTATCTCCATGGAGATGATTTTGCTTGCCTGGAATGTTTCACATTATGCTTCAGAAGGCAAGCATCTGACATTTCATCCATACAGGTGTTTTAGTGCTATAAAAAGTATGTATTCTTTCTGTGAGCTGGCTCATCTCTCCACAGAGCTGATACCTAACTTGGCCTAGAGGTTTCATTTGCTTTTCTCTATAGAAATAGATCATTAAAATATCATAAAGGCAGTAGACCCTCCACCAAAGAGTTGCAAAGTCTGCCTTTAAATGTAACTTTAACAAAACAGAAAAGCATTTTCTAATTTCTTTAGCTCCTGAATTGCTGAAATGAGTCTTTTCATAAAAGTACTAAAGTTGGCGCTCTTCAGAGTGGAGATCAAAGCCATTAAACAGAGACTTAGGCTCTCAAAATATATTAAAGCATTTATGAATGCATGGCTGATGATTTTAGAATAACAAATGTAATACTGCCTCCTGAATACAAAACTATTTTCAAAAGTTGTAGAGGAATTGGCACTATCACAGAAATGTATCCCCTATCAAATCTGCATATTAATCAATGTTTCAAGCCTATATTCTCATTTCTATTTCTACGGTAGTGTTAAGTGCTTTGGTTGTTCAGCATTTCTACTCTAACCTTACAATGTACAAATAAATAAAATAAATCTAACTGAATAGCTTATATTTTCTTTGAAGACCATAGAATATACTGGTTTCCCTTGTACAAAGCTGCTAAGTGCACACACATTTCCATTAGTACAGTCACCTGCTGCGAACGCCTTCAATATTGTTTTCTCTTTGCGGCGTTCACGATAGACCTCCTCTGGATTAAATGGAGGGGCTTTGACCTCAATCAAGGAAATAATTACTGTTGTCCCTCCTGTTGGCAGCTTCCATGAGTAGCCAACAAAGCTCCCACTGAAACACAATTAGCAGAATACAGAGGTGATTAAACTATCATTCTTATAAGACACATTAACATCTAGCCTGAAATGCTCTTATCCTGGTGAGGTTCCCACAAAACATGGCGTTGAGTAATTCTGCAGTCAGTGGCCTATGCTATATTATGCCCAGTACTGTGTTGTAGATCTGGGAATATGTCAAAGAGAGTGAGATATGGTAATAGAACAGAGGGCATTTGCGTCAAGATAAAAACGATTGGAGTGTGACTGGCTCCATCTTCCTGCAGTAATGAAGAGGAGCGTTCATGATTGGCATTAAAGATAAAAGCTGTGAATCAAATAATCATCCATGCTTTGAGATAATGTTCCTTTTATGTGATGTGTGTGGATAATGTTTCTGTATTTTCTTTGACGCAAACATGCACATGTACTTGACATTTGTTATCATCTGTAGCTTTGACTTGAATGGTTTTCTATTAATTTGATCGTTCAGACATTACAGGGAAGATTCAATGTGTTAAAATGAAACAAAATAGGTCTATAGCGACACAAAAAATTTAACGGATATGACGGATAAACCAAGTAATGGGACTAAACTAAACAACCCATAATTTAACACGAGTAAATTAAATCTAATGCTGCTCTGATCAGCCCTACTACTTCTATAGCCAGTACATTAGGCTACTTCTACTAGTCTAAACTACCCACAGACAGACCGTATATAGAGTCTATGAGTACCCCATGTATTCTGACAAAAAAACATCCTCCATCCATCCATCCATCTTCTCCCGCTTAATCCGGCTGGGTCGCGGGGGCAGCGTGCTGCCCAATACTCATAGCACCTGACCCCCCCTATGAACCCCTCTGCAGGTGGTGAGCCCACAGGAGGCATCCTTAAAAGATCAAATGTAGGCTAACGCTAGCTAGCCTGCCTATTTCATCAAATGTTACATGGAAGGATATGACTAAAGGTCTTAAATGTTAGAACCAAGTGGCGTTTGCTACAGTGCTCTCTTATATAGGCGATAGGCTTACCTGAAATATGGGGGTTAGTTTTGCCATTCAGTGCAATGAATTAACTAAGAAATACTGCATTTTGCTGAAAAGCACACTGCTCTAGGCAAATAAAAATGACTTTTCCAACTTTGACTGCAACTCTGGTACAATAGCGCCACCCGCTGGTTCAAATGTACAACTCAGTTTGCTGTCCTGTTACGTTACATAACATCTAACTACTTATTTTAAATGCACGTTAATTTTGGTTAGTATCGGTCCTGCAAAAATATTATATACTCCTAATAATTTAAAATGATAGATTCTTAATGTTAGGCTGTTTTTAAATTTTAAAAAGTTGTTATCGGTAGGCGGGGCTTGTGCAATTCGAATCAAATTACAACCAATGGCAAACGCGCTCTTGCTTTAGAACGCTTTGGCAGCCAATCACAATGCTCGTAGGGCCAAAAGCGGGACGTTCTAAATTTAGATACGGAAGTCTGTCGCTGCTGCTGGTTTGTTGTCTTTTAGCAACATTAAATCCCGTTAACTTCAAAATTATACTTACTTTAACTAGATTTGTTCTTTTTAATCGTTGCCGTTTGCATTTCCCTTATGTTGCAGTGTCTTTAGGCCGCTGGCTGATGCCCTGCAGAGCACGCGTTGACGTGAGTGTAGTTTTTCTCTTCCTTTTTTAACATTTTTGTTAAAACAACGCCATGTTTAATTCTGTGGTCTGTGGTTACAACGCTAACTTGTATGTTCGTTTACTGACTGTTTCTACTTCACTGTCCTCACAAGTTGTAAAGTTATCTTCTAATGTTTTATCGAAAGTTTTATTCCAAGAGCTAGCATTTATCGTAAGTCATGAGGTTGATGATACAGCTGCTTTGAAACCCGATACTAATCACTGTATTATTTATTACCTTATAGATTTGTTACTCGTGTGATAAATGGAGGACCTTTACACTTTAGAGAGGGAAGTTGGACGAGGCAGCTATGGAGTTGTCTTCGAGGGCCAGATGTCCAAGACGGGGCAAAAAGTGGCGATCAAACGACTACCCTGCAGCAACCCAGAAAGCATCGAGCTTTACCTCCAGGAGCTATGGGCTATGAGAGCTACTGCTAAAAACCACACTAATGTCATTGCACTTCATAACTGCCTGCTCCAGACTGGACCAAGGAGTCTTAAGCCGTTACGACCAGGAAAACTACCTTTATGTTTAGTAGAAAGTGTCCTCAAGGGGTCAGTAATGGGAGCGCAACAGAGTCGAGAGCAAAATAATAGCACACAGTCAAGCGCTCAGCGGACAAGAAAAAACTCTGCGTCTCGACTTCAGGATAGGACCAATACATCCCTAAACAAGTCTAAAAGTGATGCCATAACTCCACAAAGACCAGCAAAAAGAGCAAGGAAGAGGCCTGCACCAGAAGAGGAGACCCAGGGCACGCAGTTAAAATGCCTGGCGCTGTGGTTGGTGATGGAGTTTTGTGATGGGGGGGATTTGAATCTATTCCTCTTGTCCAGATCTCCAGATGAAAAGAGGAATCACAGTGTAGTGCTCCAGTTGTCCAGCGCTATTGCCTTTCTGCACCGATTAGGGATAACTCACAGAGACCTAAAGCCTGCCAATGTGCTAGTGTGTGTCACTGACAAAGGACCCGTGGTGAAGGTAAGCAAAGGTGCCAAATGCAATTTCAGTCCACCCAACAACTGTTTTATTTTAATGATTCCAATAAGAAACTTATTTGTCCCACAATAGTGATGAATCTGCATTGTTAAAGGAGCAAAGAGAAGTATTACATTAATAATAAAAATGTTGCAAACAATGTTCACAAGATTAATCAGAAATTATGCCTTTTCATATTGTTGACTTTCAGTTGAAGAAAAGAAAAAGATTTGGATTGAAGTACAACGAAAACTTTTCTGCTAATTAATGGTGAAATAATAAATGGTGATTTTATAAGGAAATCCTGATTTAATCTAATCTTAACTAAACTTAATTAGGAATAATTGTACCCCAACAATGAGGCTTGTTGAAAAATGTAGCTTGTTTCAAAGTATAGGGAATAGAAAATGTATATTTGAGTCTAAAAATAATGCTTTTGTACCTGAACTGATAACTGAAACTTCCTTACAGTGCATCCTGAGCTACTACACAATACCTAAGGGAGCATCAAACACTCCTGATCCCTGATTCACCTCTTCCATGTTTGACATATAAGATCCTGCAAATAATGACATGACAGTCCCATGTGATTTTCTTTATAGACAAAGCCAATAATTGTGCAAATCCCTTGACAACATGTACACCCACCAAATGTGCACTCTACCCTTGTAGAGAAACTAGGGACTTCTATATTGCATTTTTAACAGCCATATGACATTTGAATAGTTGGCCCTATATAGAAAATAATATACTTTTTTACTACCCCTAAAGAAGACATATGTGCTCAGGGACATTGTATTAAACTATAAATTAAATACATCAAGCTGTCTAGATTTTGTTAATTGTAAACCAATCTGAAGCAGGTTAGTAATAGAAATGCATTGACTTCTTGTTAAAAATTTCTGAAACTCGTCTCTTTATCATAACATTTCACTATAGCTAGCAGCAAATTTTCAGTTCCTTGTTATTGTTGAAAAATGCAACATTTTTAACCCAAATGAGTCTTGTTTGAATAATCGTTAGTAAGTATAGAGCAGTGAGTGGGGCTAGAGGGTTGGTGAAAACCGAAATATTCTAACAGTCCCCAAAACCCAAAAGCAGGACAGTACAGGATTACTCAAATATCCACAAATCAAACTGAAAAGGCAACACTGAATAAACCTCTTTTTTTTTTTTTTTTTTTGTCAATTTACTATCCTACCTACTTGGCCTAAAATCAGAATCTCCCTGTCCTGTAGGTGGCAGACTTTGGTCTGAGTAAGATGGCGGAGGGATCATTGGCTGGAGACCTCTGCAGGCAGCATTTCTCCTCCACCTGTGGCTCTGACTTCTACATGGCTCCAGAGGTGTGGGGCGGACAGTCATACACTGCCCAGGCAGACATCTTCTCACTAGGAGTCATGTTTTGGGCTGTTCTGGAGAGAATCACCTTCCTGGAGGAGGGCACTACAGAGGAACAACTGGGTAAGACTCACTATAGCAATTAACAGAACTAGGAGAGCTATATAGAAAAAATATATATTGTAAAGAAAAGATGTGGCATAACAATGTCCTACTTTTCGGGCCAGACTTTGGGGGGAAAAAACTCCAACTTAAAATTTACTTGTATTTATTTATTAGTATGTTTTTAAATCAGATATTCCATTAATACAAGGAGCATTACCATTTGTGGGAAGAATATGAGCAGACTAGAACAAGATCTTAACTACAGGGAAGCAGGTCGATGGGGTACAGACCCATGAAGACTGGGTATTTACTTGACTATCATGTCACCGAAATAACTGCAGCCTTGCTGAATAGCTAATTGCAACCATTTAAATTACCATATCGATTTGACTTCATCTTAAATTGATCTACTTTTGTGTTTTCCAGAATGTACAAATAGCTTTATGAAGTATGATTTACAGCTTACATTTTTCCATGCAGATGGCATTACTGGTTGTGAGAAGTTGGATATTATTTCAGGATCAATACAACATCTCATTAACTAACCAGGAACCGTTCTTGCATCAAAAAGGCACAGTTGAATTCAAAAGCATTACTTCCCATTCCTAAAATACTTTCCTTCTTAATTCCTGGTTGGTGCAGCAGGTCTAAAAAGGGAAATATTCCCAACTTCAGTGCACTCATGTCTGAAACTTTTAACTTTTTCGCAACATTTTTTACTTTTCTAAATTGTAAAGCACCCATTTTACCATGATAATTCACTTCCAATCTGCATGCAAACTTGCTATTACAAAAATGGTCAAATTGCAGTGGGGCAGGTGGGTGACGTCAGTGCACAATTAGCAGCAGCTTATTAAAAATGTCACATACCATAGATCATAAATCGATCAACAAAGAGATAGTGCAATCATAAATCTGAATGTCACAGCAGTGAAGGATGATTTATGTGGTGTACATTTGATACAGATATTACAGGCCCGGTCCTAATACAGGCTGACAGAGTGTAATGAAGCTTACACTGCCCAAAAGCCAACAGGAATCTTAATGTTCACACTTAATGCAAATTCTATGGCCATTCTTGTGTTAATAATCCTCCATACATAATGATTTGTTTAGCATCAGAGAAGGTTTGGCTGAAATAAAAAAAAAGCACATTTTAAATATTGTTTTTACCTTCAAAACAGCATTGATTATTTGAGCAATTATTCTATATATTGCTCACCTCATTGTTTTTATGCTACGTCATTGAGCCTGCATACCAACTGTCCAACTCTCAAACTTTGCCATTTCCTTTACCGCCCCCTTGATACCTATTGCAATTACAACATACTTGGTTTCCTATTAGTATTTCCACAAACTATGGTCTTTTTATTTGTTTTGGTCTCCCTGTCCAAATACCCAAGTGACCATGGACCCTACACTCATTTGAATGTACGAGCGCCTTGGGACCAGTTGAGTCTTTCTGCTCCACTCAAATGAAACGTTCAGCCATTTTTTTTTTTTTCCAGAAACCCCCAAATGCAAACCTGATGGTATTTTCAAACTCCACATAAACTCCATTAGACTGAGACTCTTACAAACAGACAGCAGAATTCATATCACGAAGTCCAAATGGAATATAGCAGGCAACAGGCAGCATAGCAATCCTCTTGGTCAATAAGAAAGTGGAGGAAGAAGAGGAGGAGGCTAGAGGGTTTTCACAGAAGGATGAAGAACTGCTCTATTCTATTCTATCTTTTTCTAAGTCTCGGAAAGGACCATTGATTGGACCAGGCCCAATCCACTCAGACGAGACAGGAGGTTTAAACTCTCAATTATTACCTGCCCCTCACACAAGAAACAACCCCAACTAACTTTGTCTCAGTCTACAGGTTTGCACTGGACAATATACCAACAAATACCTACCAAATGGTTGCTCCTTGTATAACATTTTTTCAATAGAGTCCACTATGTAACTTTTATGGTGGAGGGTCTACCATCTGCTTGTCTCCATGTAGATGTTATTACTTTGCCCCAAATTTTCCACAGTGAGGGTGAAATGATATCCAAATCTCTCGGTACGGTACTTTCATGGTTTTCGTCTCACAGTACAGTATTTATTGCAATATTTTGTGGAGGCTAACAAAAAAAGGAAAAAGTAGCAACTTTTTCCTTTTAAAATTCTGTGATCGTGCAAATAATTTAGATTTAATAAGTTATTTCTTCATGTAGTCTGCACTAAAACAGAGCAAACAATTATGGCCTATGTAGTTCCCGCTGTTTTTAGCTCATGCTGCACCATAACAATGAATTTGAGAAAATAGATATTAACAATACAATATGACAGTATTCTACTGTGTGTGGATCTGCCTCTCCACAGATCTGACCTGTGACTTAGCCAGGTGGCATTACCTGTTGGTCCCCACAGAGATATACTGTAGAAAAGCAAAAAAGTTAGGCGGATTACCTAAAAATAATTATTAGTCGGGTAAAAATAATTGTATTTTTAGTTGTGTTAGTTTTTTTATACATGTTACCACTGAAGAGCCTTAAAATCATACATGATGATGCAGATTCTTTTTACTACTGTACTAACTCATTGCTTTAATAGCTCTGATAATCATCATAGCATTTTGTCCAAGTTGGGGCTAATTTACTGCTGTTACTCCATCAATCTTAATTCTCTTCATGTTGAATCAAGAGAGTATTTAATTGTGATACTTTAGCTATCTGCATTGTTCTGAAGTTGAACCTGGCTCCTCAGTGATTAAAGATGGTTTTATGCAAATCACCTTTTTGTAAAAACTTTTAACCTTTTTGCAAAATCATCTTTAGCTACACACAGCTGTTTGCGACTGTTGGGATTTAATTTTCTGGGTCTACAGAACCAATTAATCTTTTCTAATATAATTGTTCAAACTGTCAATCATCGCATGGGTTTGTTAATGTGGTTCTACCTCCCCGTGGTCAGTGTATTTTCATATGTGCAATGTCAGGAAGCAACAAATGTTGACACTCATACTAATATGGTATCACAATCACTTCTGTTCAAAGTGCGCACACACACACACACACACACACAGAGACACACACACACACACACAGAGACACACACACACACACAGAGTCCAGTGTGCATTCTGCCTTCATGTATTACTCTCGCTGTTGTTCTCATGAATGTGATTAGACGCCTGTGCTGTCTACACAAACAACCCAGCAGCAGACGATGCGTTCAAGTTCACAGGGGCAGACGGTGCGCTCAAGGCCAGTGGGAACAGCTGGCGGCTTGACTTTTAATATTTCATCATATCATTTTGATATAGCAAGTTCAATTCAAATGTAATTACATTTATATCTACTAGTTTTTACTGTCAAAATGAAAAAGCAAACAAGACTAAACCAGGACTAAAACGAGGCAAAATTTTGACCTGAGAAAATCACCTTCGTGATTAAAACGACTTTAACTTTTCTGGTGGGAGGGGTCCACCACTTCTCTCCATGGAAATGTTATTGCTTTAACTGAAATCTTGTCATTGAATTCAATTATAGGAGTTTTTATTGTATAAAAAAAAAATTCAACTGTTACCTGCTTGTCTCCATTGATGCTTAATGCCATACTGTGGAACATTATAGGCAGAGCAATTAACATCTTCAATGAAACATGCACGTGATGGACCTTCCACCGGAAAAGTTAGAGCTGAAACGCAGTGTATGTTTAAGTCAAAAGAACATTTATTTCAATAAAGGGTAAAAATATTATATTAGATGGAAGAACCTGGCACCATTTACAATGTTTTCTTGTTATAAAGTACATTGGATTAGCCAATATTATGATGTGTGCTCTATATATAACATGTACTGGCACCATTACTTTGTTTTCTTGCTATAAAGTCTATTGGATTAGTTAATATTATGATATCACTGTGTTCTATAAATAACATGCCGCCTTGTAGTTAATGGAGTGTGTTTGCGTCCTGTAGGTGCTTATGCGTGTAAAGGCCGCTGGCTCATGCCCCTGGGCGAGGCTCTTTCAGAGAACCCGGACTTCCCGCTGTGCATCCCCATGAAGTCCAAGAGGGCGCCCCCGCTGCCACCCGCCCCTGGCCCCCACATATGTGCTCTGCTGCTGGACATGCTCGCCGTGGACCCCTTCTCCAGACCGCGTGCCAACCAGCTGGAGGCCAGAGTCCGCACTGCGCTCAGAGAGGATGCCCACTGTGCCTAAGAGATTCTAATGGAAACTGCACGCCCAAACAACATCATGCTACATTCAAGGGTTCATAAATAAATGAGTAAAGCAGAGGACTTGTTTTTGATGTAGTAAAATGAGAGGTGATAATATCTGCGTGACGTGGTGTTGATGAGTGTTTATGTGATCTAGCTGCATAAACCTCTTAAGGGAACGTTGGGAGAAAGGTGCACTATGTAACTTTTCTTGTGTGCATCCACCTCCTGCTTGTTTCCATGGAGATGTTGAATTTTCTACAGTATGACATCCTCTCCTCATATATGACCTATAACTTTGCAGAGTAACATGACTTTCTTATCACTTTGGGGTTGGGCAATTTCAATGCCGTATTGTGGAACATTTCAGGCTAAGCAATAACATCTCTACATGGACAAACAGGTGATGGAGTCTACACCCGAAAAATTGGATAGTGCACCTTTAAAATGACTTGAATTCATGGTGTGCACTAAAAGGGGACTACTGACCGCCCCTGGTGAAAACACAAAAGGGACTGTAGCATTTGATACCTGCTGCTTTTCAAATATTTCATTGTTTTTAAAGGTCTGTAATTGCTGTTTCATCCATGAGCTCTATTATTTCAGGCAATTATTTGACTGAGCAAGACTTGAACAAGCTAATCTTAAAGAGCCCGTATTACGCTATTTTCTGATCTATGTTATAATGTCTCCTCATCAGAAACATACCTGGAGCTGTCTTGTTTCATTCACACACAAACCCTGCATAATTAGGCTGTTCTTCTCTCAAACATAAAACACTGTCTGCTCCACATTGTGAGATCATATGATAAAGGAAAAGGTAGCTGTTAGCTTGAAAACTACCATTACATGGCATCACAAGGTGGAACAGTGCATTTTTAGCATTGGAGATGTGGACAGGCTAATAATAAAGGGTTACTCAAACATAGTGAATGAAACAAAACAACTGTGAGTGTGTTTTTGAGGAAGTAACATCATTCTAACATGGCTTAAAACTCAAGTCATTTTTTTTGTAATATAAGACTTTTAACAGTATAGTATAGTTGATGTGCTATGATGCTGCCCCTTCCAACTTCATGAACTAAAAACTAAGCGTGTGTTTCCTTTAAAATTTGGACTGAAGGACTTCAAAATGTTGACGTGGAAATTTTGTTTTATTACTTGTTTTATGTTTAAACCAGGACAAAACTAAAGACTATTTAAAACCATTATTTTCTTTTTCTGAGACCAAAAATATATATAAAAAAAAAAAACATGTTTTGCAGTATAATATGTTGAGTTCACACATGAAGCTATAAGAGTAAATTTCAGTGAGTTTGTATTTGTTTCAATAATAGTGTCAGGCCCTTGCTTCAGACCATGGTATCAACATATTTAAAAATCCACACAAGCACATTAACTCTTCTGCCTTCGTGCTGTTGAAAACTTGAATAAGCAGGTGTATAGTGTCTTAAGTTTCCTCTTTGATGTCATTAAAATCTGTTGGTGTATTTTCTGTATTATCTTTTATGGTTTAACTTTATCCTATATATTGAAGTTAGCAGTTAAACGGAGCAGAGTGAGTGATGGTGGTTCATATGGCTCTGGCGTACTCTTATAGGAACAGGAAATTAAAGCAGGTGATAAATCCACTCGTGACATCACAAAATCTGTTACTCTGTTTCTCTAACCTCAGCATTGTTTTTCCATTGTATTCGCTGCTCCTCTACATGTCTAAACCGTATGACTTTATCTGCAAGAGGATAAGGATTTGCTTAACATATTGTAACTTATAAATCTGTAAACATTTAATTGTTCCTAAACAAAAACAACTTTGTTCTACTTGAAATATTACTTGTATTGTCTTAAGGTGCTACTATTCAGTTATTGCTATTCCCTGTGCTGGTGATCAAATGTAAAGACTACGTAAACATGTAAATATAAAATAAAAGTCTGATTAAAGTAAGACTGTCTTCCAACTTGATATTTACACTATTACTCCATATATTTCATTCAGTATGGCTTGTATTAAAGTTTAAAAAGTTATATTTTTGTTGAACTGACTTAAGAAAATCTATGTTGTAATGTATCCTCATCAAAAATGCCTTAAGTTGTGAATTTTTGATTGTTTGAGAAATCCTGCATCTTTGAAGGTGCTCTTTATAATCAGAAAGCACCATGGGGCGTTAATGCTTTGTCTGTGGCAGTATACTCATGTTTTTATTCATATTAATTTATAAAATATGTGCTTTATTGCTAAATATCATCTCATATCAAAACATGCTTTGTGGAAGTGGGGTTGCCTCTCCACAGAACTGGCCAGTAACTTGGTCTTGTGGTGTCTACATGGAAATCGATGTAAAATATCAAGACAAAGCAATAACATTTACATGGAAACAAGTAGGGGACGGACCCTCAACCTGAAAAGTTACATAGTGTGCATTTAAATTCCATCCATCGTCCATCTTCTGCTTTATCCGGCTGGGTCGCGGGGACAGCAGTTTACCACCCAGTCCTCTGTGCATTTAAATTCTTTGATTTTATGTTATAGTAGAATATCCATGGGTTTCCACAGTTGCTATGGTAATTAACAAAATATCCTACCTTTTGAATGGTGAAAAGCCCTTAAAATGTTGCCTGTTCATGGATTTCAGCTTTGGAGAGCTGCCCATTTAAAAAAAAAATATTTTTTTATTTTTTAGGATTTAGTTTTGAATCACTATGGTAACAGTTCCTCACTCTAAAACCAATGGATAACAGGAAGCTTAAAGTTTGCCATTAATATTTTGGAAGTACAATATGTATATGAGATTTCAATTAGATACTATTCTGAAATCCAACTTATTAAAATGATTCACTGTGAAATCGATCTGTCCTGACGAGATGGAGACAGACCTGAGCCTCGCTGTGTTCTGTTGACAGACGCTGCTGCTGTCGGGTCTGTGGTAGTGCTGTGGGGCCATTGCACTCAGATTGCCTCAGATTTCAGTTACAGACTTCTCCATTGGACATCACTCAAACATTGCACCAGAAAAGTCCCAAACTCAGAGCAGAGGTGAGGTCTGAGGTGTGAGGGAGGAGAGAGAGGCAGGGCTGGACACGATCAAACCCATGGGGAGAACAGCAGGGGGGCTCCATTGACAGAACAGAAGAACAGACTTTTGTGTTTTCAAACTTCGAACAGACAAGATTACATATATTTTGCTGTATTGTATCTTGAGACGGAAAGAAAGCAGAAACAAAGCAAAGTTATAGACCTGAATGAAAAGTGTGATGTCACGTTAACACATTCTGACCAGAAAGAGCTGATTTGTTTGGTTTTCTCAGTCAATTTTGTGTAATATAGGACCCTTAAACATAGTCAACAGTTTTGAATATGAACATCTGGAGGCTAAGCTACAGCTACATCTTATGGTCTCAGTCTCTCAAAACATGGGCAGAACTTGTGGAGAAAGTCACTTTTTAAAAAAAAATAATTTGAACCCTTGTGTACAAACTCACCTCTCACTTCAGCTCTTTTTACCTTCACTTATTTACTTTTAGATTAAACCGAAATTGTGCTTCAAATGTTTAGATGGAGGGAGAGAATGAGAGAGGAGGAGTTGGTCTGTTCAGATTTCACAGCTGATAGCACCAGTGAGCGGGTGAGCAAGCGTGGAGACAGGGGGGAGGGAGATGGTCTACTGCTCCACACTGCGTCAGGACTGCAACAGCAAACCCACAAGTCACGACTCAGGGGCCGTATCCAGGAAATGATCAGATGCAGTGCAGCCTACAGGAGAGGTCAATGCTCAGACTTTATGAGCAGTTTTTCAAATGACAGCCAACGCTTTCCAGTAAGTTCATCAAGACGTGAGGAAAGGCCAAGTCAGTGAGGCTTCGTCATAGGGCAGCAATGAGTGGTTTCTGACAATGGAGAGCCTTAACCAAAGCGAAACGTGTCAGAAGTAGTGATTTAAAGGTGCATCCTGTCATTTTCCCAGTGTGCCACTATGAAGATGTTATGTTATGACCTGAAATGTTCCACAGTTTGGCATCAAAACTTACAGGTGCAGCAGTAGCTCAGTGGATAAAGTGTTTGTCCACTGGTGACAAATCCTGCTTTTGACATAAACATTGTGCAATAGTGCAATTCCCGCTCCCATGTTGAATGCTGTTGTTGAGTCCTTGGGCAAGACATTTAACATCACTTGCCCCCAGTGTCTATATACACTGGTGTATGAATGGGTGTGTGGTTCCTGGATGCAAAGTGCTTTGAGTGCCTTGAAGGTGGAAAAGCGCTGTATAAAAATGCAGCTATCATCATTTTACCATTTATAGGACATTATATACAGATGCTTTTATTGCTCAAAATTACCTTGAAAACATGCACTCAAGCTGTCCACAGATCTGGGTTGAAACTTGATCTGGTGGTGTCACCTGCTTGTTTAATGCTATGCTATAGAATAATGTCTGTTTAAAGTCTGTTGTCCAAGTGCGATCTATAGCAAAGTTCAATTTGATCGACGGGACAAGGGAAGATATTTCACCACTCGTCCAAGTGGATTCATCAGGTCTGGTCAGGCTATTGTGGGACATTGCTTTATCTTCAAGTCCTTTTGATTAATGAACAGATTTCAGTCACTGATATGTAATTGTGGCTAGTATTTAGTCCAGGAGGTTTACCGCAGCTAAGACTGTTGAGACAACACAGCAACACTGTAAAGACAAACATAACTGAAGAATTGAAAACTATTAAATTAACTGAATGTCTTTTCATTCCTTTTAGCTTCTATTGTCCATCCATATATTACATTCTTTAATGATTAATGAATAATTTTGACTTATTTGTTGTTTGTATTGTGCCGTGACCAAGACTCAAAGTGAGGCCAACAACACTATGAATTTAAATGAACTGAAAGTTAGAAAGGAAATGAGTTTCTTTCTATCGGAGTCCATGAGACACAGTTAAATGCATGAACCTTTACGAGCACCTTCTCTTCAAATGCCCGGTCTGTTCCAGTAAGTTCTTCAGAACTCTGACTCAAGTTAAATGAAGCAGAATGGGTTTTCTCACAGGGCAGAGATGAGGGATCTTCTACAAGAGCCTCTGGAACATATTAACAGAAGCATTAACCAAGGCTATGCACTGCTTTGACCTTTCCTACAAGCCAATCTGCAGTTATCCAGTTCTAGTTTAATTACTGGTTATAATGTATTAGGGAATTTCAATCTATTTTCTGTGCAGCTGGGCAAGGCACCAGGCCTGTCCTCCATTCTTACCATTTCTTTGTGAACAATCAGGTGTTTCATTTCACTATTGCTGGCTTTCAAATGACAACATACTGTAGGCCAATAATATTTGATTCATCTTTGAGTATCCAAAAAAAGCGCTCTATAAATCTGATCCATTATTATAATACAGTTAAGATGCAGATTAATGTTATAATATAGTAAGTTCAAGGTTTAAGACACTATGCTACAAATGATCAGGTCCAAGGGAAGGAAGTAAAGGCAAACTTAGGTGGACAATACAGCGCACATCTCCTTAACATGATCCACACTATATGAGAACAGAAATACTCCCAATATCCTTTATTTATTACAAAAGACAAGAATGTACCAGCACTGACAACAGAAAATAAACAGGATTAATGGGATTGGCCTTGAAAAGCAAATTATGTAATATTTTATTTCCAGCCTTATAAAGTGATTACACAACGTCTGCCCATTGAGGACACTCGTCACTCATTCCGACAGACAACTTTGGTGACGCTGAAGTCATGTAATTTATATGTTTTCACTATAACTAAATATAAACAGCTTTATTGATTAGTTCATTGTGTTTTAAATATATGACCCAAGTGCCCTGCCAAAGCCAATTTGATCTATCCCAGAACTGTACACTAGACCTATGGTTGAAGTCAGTCAGAGATATGATATATACCATTAAAAATACAATACGTTTCAAGCTCATCCACTAAACTGGAGGTTGGTGCTTTAATTCTCTTAGACTGTACTTTTGTTGCATCATTGCCTGTATGGAGGAGTCTATATGATTTTATGGTGGTTGCTATAGGTTGCTGGCAAAGAATTACATTTAAAGATGCACTGTGTAACTTTTCGCCATAGAGATGTTATTGCTTTGTCTGGAATGTTTCACAGCGTGTCATTAAACCTTTCTATCGTCATGGAGACAAAACCAGACAAAGTTACAGGTCGGATCTGTGGAGAGGCAACCAAGCTCACAGTCAGATTGCCTGTTTTTCAAGGTATTATTTGACCACCTGTATTTGAATAAATGCAAACTAGAGATGTCTAATAATGCCATACTGAGCAACATTTCAGGAAAAGTAATATATCTATGATACAAACAGGTGAAAAGTTACATATAGCACTTTTAAGCTCTGCTTTAAGATGTGGAAAAAAATAATAAGCTAAATAGCTCCAACATTTTTTGCAATAGCGTAACTCTGGCAGAATCTTTCAATCCAAATATAAGATTCATTCACAAAGGACTGAGGCACTGAGGCACATTTCAGCTTTTTCCTGAGACCTTTTATGAATGACGAAAAATCCTGTTTAGTCTACTCTTAAAAACATGGCGCCGTACGCATCCCTATTCTGTCTTTGTCCGGCGTGTCCCACATAAAAACTGATGCACTTCCTAAAATAAAACCACAGAGCATTATCGTCATGTCCCATAGAGTCCAACGAACAGCCTCTTTTATGACCACCATCAAATGCAGTGTGAACAATGGCCCCTGATGAATCCATTTCAGATAAATAAAATGATTTGTGCATTATTCATTCACTCCATCTCGGCTCCGTAGAGATCCTTCACCATATAAATCCCTTGCAGCTCGTAGCCCATCTTCCTGTAGTAGTTCCTTGTGCCGACACCTGAGAAGATACAAAGATAATCAAGGAATAAGATGAAAAATGTATGCAAGAATATGTTTTTTTGTGTCTAATTATTGGAAAGGGATTTCGTTGCAGATCTCCACCAGGATGACCATCACGTGACCATAGACTGTATATAACCCGGTAGGTAGCTAACAGTTTTTAGAGCGCTAATAACTGCAAAAAAATGAAAAGAGTTATTTATCACCTTTAATAACTTTTAATAGCAAACTAAGGCAACAACTGATACATAATAAACTAATAACTAAATTGCTAAAGAGCACAGTTGTAATAAAAGATGGAAAAGAGAATGAAACTGAAATTAAGATTGAAAAACTGACCATAAAGGGCTATATTACACTATTTTCTGATCTATGTTAATATGTTGTTTCCTCATCACAAACATGTTTTTGAAGAGGTAACAGCATTATAACATGGCTAAAAGCTCACATAAGTCAATTTTGTGTAATACAGGACCTTTAAACCTTGACTAAATCAGGTATTAACTTGATCTATAAGACCAAACCAGGTCGATACATGCACAGAACTGGAAATTCCACCAGTCCATGCCCGAACCTAGAATAAGCACTGAGCTACACATGACATAACTGTCTGTAAATGAAACTACAAACAAGATTTCTTATTACAACCATAATATGTTTGTGTACCACCATAACACTGTACCACTGTTTGAGAATCATTATTGCAGAGTATCGATCGGTGAGAGAAGAAGTCATGTCTTTACAGAAAACAATCAGGGCTGAACTGACAGCTATTATCAGTCAACTTCACCTCCTCACGCTCATAATGTTATAGATACTCCATATGACCCCTAAAGCGACATAAATTGTACAACTAAACGGCAGAGACTGAAGGTTTCATTATCCTGGTATGATCTTTTGAACACTGGTAAATCAGTTTCTTTTGTTCTAGAGCGACATTTTGTTTATTTGTGAATTTATTTTTTACCTGAAATGACAGCCAGTTTATTGGAACCATGTTCATCTCGGGCAATCCTCTCCGCTTCCTCCATCAGCATCATCCCAAAACCCTGAGTTATAAAGAAAAACTGTTTTACCACTGCGGGAAGGTGCTACGATAAGGACCACAATGTTGAAAAAGTTACCCATAGTGGTAGTCAAGTATAGATCCTATAGCTGTTTTCTAATAGTAGATGTAAAAATAATGTCACAATATCACATGGGAAGACGTATTCCTAATAATTAAATGGCATTTTTAATTTCCAAAAAGAAAAGACAGAATTGTTGAATCTTTTAGACCATCAGCAAAACCCTATAAGTGTGTTGCCATGGGTACGGTATGTTTTTTTTATACAACCCAAGTGTGTATTGAATAAATATTGCCCCTCTCTCCTTAAGTGCTGCTGTCAGGCTCCTTATTTTGATCTTCGCCCCATAACTGATTGCCTCAGTGAGCTTCATTTGACTGATATGGAGGTCGTCACACTCCCTTGGTCCATTTCTTTATACAATCTATTATGTATAAAATATTTTACACTGTTACATTTCTATTCAAACTAATGAGTGAAGAGTGGAATACTGAAATACATGATATGACACAAACCTGATGCTGGAACTTTCTTGGATCACGACTGCTGACGGGGACCACGCTGCCGTACACATGCAGCTCTCGGACAATGGACACGCCTCCTTTGAGCTCGGGCCTGAACGTCTGAGGGGAACAACGCCGTAACCGCAGCAAACCGATCAAAATGTCCTGCTCTGGATCCTCATAGGACAAGAAAGTCTCCCAACCCCCATTGGCAACGTAGTCCCTCCTCACCAGCTCCACCTGACAACAAAATGTGGTTATGGGACAAATTAAACTTTAAATATATAGTATGACTGGAAAAGACAGCTGCAGAATGGACACAAGCTGAAAAAAACATTCTGATTTTTTTTATTTTTTTCATTTCACCTTTTTATTGATCCAAGCAAAGTTCATGTGATTGTGTAAAAGATAATAATTATCCTCAAGAGAAATATACAGAAGTACAGTGCCTGAAATCCTATGCTTCAATCAAGCAGAGTTTAGAAAGAGAAGAACAAAACTTAACATTTTAACTTTATATGTATAAATGGCATCTTCTAAATGCTAAGTTATGTTATAGTTGTTATATAGTCTACCTCTACTAACTGAGCTACTGAAATGTATTGCAATCTTTCTTTACAAATAATTTTTATATATCAAAAAAAATGTCAAAATATTAATATAACATTAACGAATGTGGTTTACCTGGTAAGGCCTGACTTTGTGATGAATCTCTTGAATGCCCACTTCTCTGGTTCGAACATCTCGACACTGAAAATATAATCAAGCAGAACTCAAACATGTGATTTGGTTGAAGATATGGCAGTTATTACTTTTTTTCTCTTTCAAATGTATGTTATTTTTTTAAAGCAGAGTTCATACTTTGGATGAATACATTTGACTATTTTTTGTTTGCCATATTGCTCAGAGCTGAGTTCAGTGTTAGACACGGGAAAAAAATTACACAGTGCACCTTTAATAACCATGTCACACAAATTAACTATTGTTGAGTTTCATTTCAGTTCATCCTTTGCAGCACAAATATGTTCTAGTCAGGAATTCCCAGTGAGTGATCTGCCTCTTCACCTAATAAATCTATATCTAATAAACATGCGCATTGTGTGACTGACATAAGGGAGACCTATTCTCTGCTCCAGTGGCTCAAAGCTCCTCACCTGTACTGTTGTATACAGAGGGTAAGTTATATTCATTATGTGGCAGGAGGTCCCCGGACCCTCTTTGCCTCACTTCCCATGCTGAAGTGCACTAAACCAAACTAATACAGGACAGATCCAAGTTCAAAAAGGGGCCAGAACCGTTTATACACCAAGGAAATGCTGTTTTGCATGTAATGTTCCACAATATGGCATAAAATCTAGCAATCTCCATGGAAGCAAGTAGGTGATGCCATCAAAACTGGCAATATAATAAAAGAGATAACTTAAAGCAGATCTGTTATATAAAACTGACTTTCCAGAGCTTCTAACCATGTTGTAATGATGTTTACGGCAATGTCTTCTCCCAATGGGAATTACACTTATTTTTTAAATTAAGTCATTTTAGATTAATATTGCGATGTAAAATGTTCAGTTAATCACAATGATCCATGGGTGTCGTAGATTATAATCAAATAGCACGCTCAAGCACAATATGTGTTGTCTTTAATGCCATACTGTTAATACAATCTAAAACTAGTACAAGACTAGGCCTAAACTAGGACTAAGAACCAGTAAATTCAAAGACTTAACCAGAGCTAATTCAGAGTTGAAACTACTGCATTATTTGACAAAGTGTATGATAATGACTAACCCCGACTACAATAAGAAATGTATAATAAAACCTATGCATAGAGTGACACATCAGCACCACCCATTCTCTGCTCCATTGACTTTTAACATCTCATTTGTCCTTCCTTGAGTATATGCACACTACAGTGATATTGATCATTTGGCAGGAGGTTCCCGGACGCTCTCTGGATATAGTCCCAGGTTGAAATATGCTGAATGTCTGCTGTGGGGGTCTCACCTCAGTGCCTAAATCCTTCATCCGAGCCAAGGCTAGCTCCCTCAGATTACCATGTTCCACCCCAGAGCTCACCAACGGCATCGGAATATCCCTATAAAGTAAAGACAGGGGAATGAGAGCAGAATTTAACTGTATAGACACATTTGAAAACTTTTCACACCTTCTTCATGAAATTATTTGCTTTCTAAGAGTTAAAAAAGCAATCATCTGGACTGGGTTATAATATTGGGAAGTGGAAAGAACGGAGGAGTTTAGGACTCACATTGCACTTGTGAAATTGTATATTACAGACTTAATTATACATTTTTTTCTGAAGGCGGGTCTGCTCTCCAGTACTTGCAGCAAAACAACTAAATAAAGACAGAATAGACAAGTTTAATGCCAGACTGTGGAACATTCTAGACAACACCGTTCATTTAAGGAGATATAAACAAGGACTAAAGCCACACTAATCAGATCTAATTAGGCCGGGTATAAACTATTCCTAAACAAGTGACAAGTAATAAACCAGGACTAGACCAATATAATCCAGAAGGAATTTACAAGAATTTACACTCACGACTCAAATGTTTGAACTTTGAACTACTGTGGATCTTAACCAGGTCTAAATTAAAAGTGCACTGTGTAACAATTGTAGTGGAGGGTTTGCCACTTGTTTCCATGGCAATGATATTGCTTTGCCTTGAATGTTCCATAGTGTGACATTAAACTTTAATCTTACATTTAATACATTTCTCATAAATTCAACATAAAAACATGAATTCACACTGTTAGCAAAGTAACATCTCCACAGATTTGACCTGTAACTTAACCATGTGGAGTTACTTGCCAGTTACAATGGAAAGATATTCTTAATGTCATACTGTGGAAAATACCATTTAAAGCATGAATATTTCCATTTAGACAAGCTGGTGGCAGACCCTCCACCACAAAGTTACACAGTGCACCTTTTAAAATAAACATATTCAAACAGTGTCAGTGCCACCATTTTACAAACCAATGAACTGCAATACTATGTCACTAAAACTATGTAAAATTCAAACTTTTGCAAACCTCTAGCACTTGTAATCATCTAAATGCGAGGCCATTTGAGAGTAGCATGAAATGGTCCGAGCGTTTCCTGGAGCAGTGGAAACAAATTAGGCCCTGATGGCTGTATCCAGACTGGGCTGATTACTTACAAAGCCCCTGAGTATAAAGGCAGTGATAGTGAACACAACACGACACCAACGCAGTAAACCACTAATATCTGAGCTCTATCTGAGGAGATTTTTTAAACTCCAGACACATTTAAGAACAATAAGGGCATTCAAGAAAGATAAGGGCTAAACATGTAAATATGTAATGCAACTTACTACTTACTAATACATACTACTACTAATAATAATGCATTAGTTTTATATAGCGCTTTTCTGGACACTGAAAGACGCTTTACAGAGCATTATTCATTCACTCCATACCTGGTGGTGGTGCTATTGTAGCCACAGCTGCCCTGGGGCAGACTGACGGAAGCGAGACTCAAATCTGCGCTATCGGCCCCTCCGACTACCACCAACACTCACACACACACACCACTTTCATACTAGGCAATGTGGGTGACGTGCCTTGCCTAAGGACACAATGACAGTTTTTGCCACTGGCGTCCCCCTGTGGCACCTGGAATTCCCAGTGGTCTCCCATCCAAGTACTAACCAGGCCCGGCCCTGCTTAGCTTCTGAGATCAGACGGTATCAAGATTTGACAAGCCGGTATGGCCCCTACTAAATAGAGCTGTACAATTTCAGGAAAAATGTGACACCTAAATACGAAATTAAAGAAGATACACTGCTATATAGTTATAATGTATGCCACTGTGGATCTTTTTTTTGACGTATTAAATATTAATCTAGAATGAGTTAATTAAAAAAAAATCTTGAAAGGACTTCAAAAGGATCAAAGCAAAGTTAAGTGAAAATTGTATTATTTAAATTTTCATTCCATTTTCTTGTGCATGTTATGCACTAATACTACATAAACAATTGTATGGACTTTATTGACAAGCTGAGTCCCACAGTCAAACTGAGTCAGAAAATTGGCTTTGAAGACTCACACAGTATTTAGTGCATAGTAACACTACGGCTGTTTATTGATGGGATTATGATGAAGTTGCCCAGCATGGCTAAATTCAAATTTAGGAGTCTTTAAAGAGATAATGCAGGTAATCTTATGCTTTGATGAGATTTTGAATAGCCCCTTTATCAATGGGCTTAGTAGAAAGATACTAATAGAAATTTAAAATGTAACTTTTTAGTAGCAGCATGTCATCCAAGAAAATCTCATCCAAGAAAAAGCCATCTAGTAGAAAGTTCAAATCACTCTCCACATGAATGATACATTTTATACCAATATCGTGGACTATTTTATCCAAAGCAATACAATTTCCAGTTACCATGTTTTTTAGTGCAATATAAAGTTTTAGACTGATAATATATGATTCTGTTTCAATCTTTTTCTGTATAAAGTTTTGTGGTGGGGCCTTAAAAGTTAAAGACGTGGTTTTGACCTGGTTTAGTCCTGGTTTAGACCTCATTTAGTCTCTAGTTTATAATGCATTTTGGTTGAATTCACACATGATATTAAAAATGTTTGCCAATCATTCATATATAAAAACAAGTGTCTTCTACTTAAACTTACAACCAGCAACTTCTATTACTTCAACTGTTTCCATCTTGTTACTTTCTTCTAATCTTTTCCAAGAGATTAGATCAATATTATGTATCATTTCACAGTTGACTTATTGTTATCTGCTATGAAATATTAGAGAGGATATTAATGGTCACTTAGAAAGCAACGTGTGATAATGAGTGATTACAGAGTTTTTTCTCACCTCTGCACTCGGTACACTCTGGTCCAGGGGGGTACAAGGGCCAGGATACGGGCCACCAGGTCGACCAGAGCACTGGGGGAGTAGCTCTTGTATCGGCCAGTTTTCCACAGCTCGTACAGACCTGTCCCACGAATCACCAGTGTTGGGTACAACTTCAACCCATCTGGTCGAAACGCTGGGTTTTCAAAAAACTCCTGGAGAAATTTACAGAGAAATTAAAAGGTAAGGTAAGTTAAGATACAGTAGGCATTCATTTCTTCAATAATGTTGGGGCAGTTTGTAAGGAGTAGTATCCCTTCTCCAGTTTTTGAGATCCAACATATAATATACAACAGTATATTTGATACTTGATGTGGAGATGAGGTAATATCAACTAAATCCTCCAGCTAAGATACTGACAAAGCCTAGTTCAAGATCAAGAGATAAGTCTACAGGAGCAACAAAAAAAATCTATTTTCATCTTTTTGAGAGTGAATATGAGAACAGAAACAACACTTTACTTTCCCAGTGTTCAAACACAGAGAAACAATTTGAAAGGAAAAACTTACCCCCTATAAAAAGAACTGAAGATCTAGAAAGCTATGTCAATAGAAAAAAAAACGAGTTGATGAACCTTAGTTAGTAATAGTATATATTAAAGAACAATTTGCTTGTCACCTACTGGCAACAGAGAGAATTACCATAGGGAAAACAATTAAACTAGGAGACAAAAATATCTGGACTGAGCAAAGTCTCTACTTGACATCACAATACTGAGTACCTCAAACAGTGTTTTGTGAGGGTAAAAAGCATTTTAGAGAGGATAACTGAAAACAGGGTGCATGATGCAAAATACAACTCTCGGTATGTTTTGAATTCATTTAGCATGATAAGTGTTCTTTAAAAGGTCCTATATTATGCAAAATTGATTTCTGTGAGCTTTTAACCATGTTATAATGCCATTACTTCATGAAAAACATACCTATATCTCCAAAATGCTCTGTTCCATGTTGTGATGTCATGAAGCAATATTTTTCAAGTTAACAGCTACCTTTTACCTTTGGTTAAGTACAGATGGGCAATTCCATGGCTAAAATCATCAAAATGAGTCTAGTGAAAGTGTATGTTTAAAAACAAACAAACAGTGGAGCACTTTCTGTATTACCACATGACATCACAAGGTGGAACAGTGTGTTTTTTGTTTGAGAGAAGAACTCAGCTTAAATATGCAGTGTTTGTATGTTAAACATATGTGACCTTTGTGTGTTAAACATGTGTGACTGAAAAAACACAACTCCAGTTGTGCTTGTGATGGAGAAACAACATGATAACATAAATCAGAATATAGCGTAATATGGGCCCTTCAATGTATATGCCTCTCAATTGCCCTGGTTACTATGTTTAGCATGTAAAATTGAATGCCATTCATATGATTTTCAGTTCTCCTGCTTTCTCTCTATGAAAACCATGGCAATTTGGGACGGCAGCCCGTTCTCCAAAATAGGCCACATTATTTGTAACTCATAATCCCTTCTTTTCGTCACGGCTCACAATCCTGCCTGGACCAAACCAAAGGAGACACACCAGTATCTCTCTTTTCTCCGATACAGAAGGATGACAGCGTTGGGGAATAGTGCACCTGCTGCCATCTTGGACTATGTAATATCGCTCCCAATAGTCGCTGAAGAGGAACCCAGTTAAAAAGAGCCACCCCCGGGATATAAAGTGCCTGTCCCTTGTAGATAAGTGAGACAGGATCTGGGAATGGGGAGGAAGTTTTAATCGAATTTCATTATCAAGCCGATGGTGATGGACGCGGAAAGCATGTAAAAAAAAAAAGACCCCTCTGCTGCCCCCTGCCTGCTGTGAGGACATAACCCCGAACATTAAGCATCTAATGGGGTGTGGTAGGGCCAAATACAAGATACACAGGGCTTAAGGGTGCAGATTTATGCTAAAATCTGCAGTAAACATGGATGCTGCTCATCAAGTAACAGTGTCTTTTTTTATTTTTATTTTCTGAATTTACCATTTCTAACATTTATAGATAATACTTTTATTCACATGGCTGCAATGGCTGCATATAAACAATAGATAATATATCAAATATATGGTTTTGTTTTTCCCATATACTGCGATATTGACATTAGAAACCAAGAAAAATACTAAAAATACAAAAAAATAAAAAATAAAAAATACTAACACTTATTTTATTTTAGGTTTATTATTAGGAATTATTTAGGAATTAATATTCTGCTGGAAGACCATCAACCACCAGCTTGTCTCTCTGGAGATCTTTCTGCTATGTCTGAACTGCTCCATAGTATGGCATTAAACATGGATACAAACAGGTGATGATACAGGGATACAAACAGATGATGATACAGGATGCTCCTGTTCATCATGGATAACCCCCAGCACAGCACCATCACCGGACAGGCTCTTGTCCCTGTCCTGTTCCACGGACAGACTCTGCAAGTAACTTGTTCCACACACCATACGCCTGTACAACACATCTCTATAAATGATGAACTGCTATATGATGTTATTATGAGTCATTGTTGCTGCTGCCAAAATATTTTTTCCTTTGGGATCAATAAAGTATCTATTTATCGATCTATTGATCTGGAGAGCCAAATTCGCAAACAGTAAGGATGTATTTTTCAAGGTACAGTATTGTTTAAAGAATAAAAAGCATGTTAAATGGAATAAATATAAATAAAGTAATGCCATACAGTAAAATTCTTGGGAAAGAAATAACATCTCGGTTGAGAAAAATAGGTGACTTTCAAATCTGAAAATGCTACCAGTAAACACATTTAGATAGACAACCTATCTAAAATGTGCCAGATAATCAAACTCCTGCTCTCCTGGCTCCTATAATCAAGTAAACAAGTTTTTTATTTATCAGTTCATTCAAGACAAATCAGATATTCACTAAAGCTCTGCTTCAATATAATGCTTCTGTATGCCCCTTTATCACAGACTCTAGATCCTCTTTAGCCTTTTGTGGATGTGAAGAAGTTGCGCAATGCCTAGTTTAGCTCCTGGAGTGAGGATGATTTTTAAAGCCGTGCATATTTTCTGCCCTCCCTCACTAGAAAGGGGTCTGTCATGGAAGATTAGATATGATGAGGAGGAGCAAAGGGGTGCTATCTACTGGAAGTGTCAGAGCGATAAGAGGAAGAGAGGGAGAGCAAGAGAGAGAAAGAGCGAGGTATCAGGGAAGGTTCTGTGATTGGAAAGCACAGCAGAGGGGAGATAGATGGAGTGACGAAGAGACTGCGAGGGCTCTGGGAGCACAAAGAGTGGAAAGTTATGGCAAAGAAAGAGCAAATAATACAATGACAGAATATAAAAATGAATATAAAAATGAAAAAAAAACAAACATTTGTACCGTTAGCATTTGCTAGATCAGTTTAGATAAAAATAACACATGAAGTGGAAAACAGATATTGTTATGCATTATACAACATACATAGTCATGTCATAATCTTGAATTTGTATTACAGGGTAAACTAGGGATGCCAAGATTTATCAGTCAGTGTGAAAAAAGTGGTAGTGTATTTAACTTTCTGGAGGTGGAAAATGAATTGCATGCTTCCATAGAAACAGAAAGTTAAAACCACAGTTTGAAACATTCTCCAGATAGATAAGTTTTATGCCATACTTTGATAAATGATATAGCTAAAGGAACAACATTTCCTTGGAAAAAAGCAGGTGAAGGAATTTTTGTGGAGATGCAAGCCCACTCAAGTAAGAACGTAGGTTTCCTTTTTTTCATGCAATAAACACCCCCAAAATGAAAAAAATATCCTTTTATTTTATTATTATTTATATTATGAATAAAAGTTACAGTCTTTTGACACGGACGCTACCATCAGCAGGAATGACAGGAAAGGGCAGGGCATTACACTAAAAAGCATTAGCTGTATAAAATAGTCTGTGAATATTGTAGATAAAAGGAAGTTAGACAGGAACAAATGAGGGCAACGCCAAGGGTAAACAAACCAAATTGTTTGGACATGTTTAGACTCCCCAATGTAGGAGACACATTTACAACAGTCAGGAGGAATTTAACCTTGGCAGTTTCTAGGCAGAATGTCTCTACCATCTAGTTCATCTACATTCTGTTTGAATCCAGAAGGGACTGGAACCGGACTAAAGAGTGTGGAAAAAACTTCATCCAAACTTGAGACAGTCCAACCACACCTGCTAATTTGTAGCACGTTTCTCAAATGCGGAAGTAAATTCTTGCAACATTCAGAACAACTTATTACTCATTCTAAAAAATCTGCACCATTTCTCAGCCCTTTATTTAATCCATCAAGTTTGCTTTGAAGCAAACGGAGCATATATCTCTCTGAGTGGTTAATCAACCTGTCAATCACGCCCTATGAAATCAGGAAGACTTGTCTTTGCAGTTTTGCCAAAGTGTGTGGTTCTAGCTGGTCAGGTAACAACTTCAGTGAAATCAATAGTTCACAAAGTAGTTAATAAGAGGTGAGGGAAGTGCACAAAGTTTTGCTTAAAGAAGATGGTTGTTGTTTTTGGCTGTTAATCAGCTTTTGAGGTCCTAACTTTTTCTGCTTAAATATTATTGTGTTGCTGTTGTTGGGTTATGGGTTTGTGTCTTTGTTAAATTCTTTGTTAAATTTTGTTCTTTTCAATCAAGCTTTTTAAACAAACTGGATTTGCTTTTGCTATCACACTATAGTAGGTGATCTCTGGTCAAAAGTACAATTAAAATCATTATCCAGATAACAATGCCAAAACAAGATGTTAAATTGAGTGTCAATCCTGTAAAAAGCAAAACAACAGGACAAAATGGGCCTTCCTTGAAAATGGTTTGATTTCTATATCAGAGCGACTATAAAACCACGTGGTAATGTTATATAGAGACTATGAGATCAAGAACCAAAGATTTCCCCTGGTTACAAAATCAAGACAGAATTTTTTTGTATCTTGACAACACTACACTACACTATTGTGTTACTGACAGAAAACTTGTGTGAACCTTAAATCAAATTAGCTAACATCTTAACATCTCCATTGGTACAACATTAGGCTAACTTGGTGATGACGTGTAACCATCTGTACTCTGGACAGTGGTGGAATGTAATGAAGTAAAGTAGTAAAAGTAGTAAACTGAAGCTTTATTAGACCTGAAAAAATTTTTTTTACGTTTTACTAGTACAATTTAAATGAGTACTTTAATACTATTACTTAAGTAGTTTTTTTCATGTGATTCCTTTACTTGAGTGTTATTTTTTTGCTCCGGTATATGCACTTAAATAAGAAAAGTGGGAACTGCTTCCACAAAAACAGCATTGGCTCACCATAGAAAAACAAGACAATATATTGTGGTTAAAAATACAAAGAGCCTAAAATCAGGCCCAACCTGCAGCAGCCTTCCATCTTAAAGACATTATTAAGCAGAGGCATTCAGACAAAGGTAATGAAACCATCCAATCAGAAACTGACCTCCACAAGCCTAAATCCTGAATGTAACAGTAAAGAAGGACAAAGAATGCTGACAGGACAAAAAGACAGCTCAGGAAAGACATTTAGAGTTACAATCGAGTTAACATCCAATCTACTGTATTCATGTTTTATTTGGAGCTCTAAGTAAAGAAATGGGTAGAAATGGATAGGTTGTGTGAATGAAACAAAACACAGATATGTTTTTGATGAGGAAACAACATTCTAACAAATCAGAAAATAATGTAGTAATAAGGGCCCTTTAACTACATTTGAGTGATGTACTAGTCTAAAAATCTTATGTAAAGAGTTATGTGTATTATATTGTATTGGTGATAATGGTAATGGACTGTATATTGCTAAGTACTCTGGTCACTTTCATGAAGTAGTGTTAACATTTCTCACTTTTCAATTACTAAAACAGAATTAGAAAAAAGCTATTAAAAACACTCCATACTCCTCACTAACTACACTATCTCTGAAAATAAAGTTAAAATCTTGCAGTTAGATGGGCCATAGCCCAATCAGTTTGACTAAAGCCAAATTGCTGATAGCCGCATAATTAGGCCAGTGAAGCGAAGCTTGGACAAACACATTAAAAGTACTTAATTGTTTATTGATTGACATTTCCATTCATGAATGTTCCATTTTTATGCCTGAATAATGCAGTGGTCAAAGCAAAGCTGCCTGAGGGTCAGGGGTCTCCAACAAGAACTTTATTTAGAAAGTAGTTAAAAAGGTACCAATTCTGTTTAATTATAAAACTAATAAAGCTGTCGATATCAGTATATTAATTGAAAATCCATATTAAAACACAAAAATAGTTTGTAATTCTATTCATCACACCCCAATTTTCAATAATTTGACCATTTTGACAACACTTTTAGATTTCTAGACAATAATCTTTCTCATATACAGTGGGGCAAAAAAGTAGTTAGTCAGCCACCAATTGTGCAAGTTCTCCCGCTTAAAAAGAGAGAGGCCTGCAATTTTCATCATAGGTACTCTTCAGCTATGAGAGACAGAATGGGGGGAAACAATCCAGGAAATCCCATTGCAGGATTTTCTATGAAGTAATTGGTAAATTCCTCCATAAAATAAGATTTGGTCACCTACAAACAAGCAAGATGTGTGGCTCTCACAGACCTGTAACTTCTTCAAGTCCTCTGTCCTCCACTTACCTGCATTAATGGCTCTTGTTTGAACTGGTTCTCAGTATAAAAGACACCTGTCCAACCTGTCCACAACCTCAAACAGTCACACTCCAAACTCCACTATGGACAAGACCAAAGAGCTGTCAAAGGACACCACAAACAAAACTGTAGACCTGCACCAGGCTGAGAAGACTGAATCTGCAATAGGTAAGCATCTTGGTATGAAGAAATCAACAGTGGGAGCAATTATTAGAGAATGGAAGACATACAAGACCACTGATAATCTCCCTCGATTTGGGGGTCCACGCAAGATCTCACCCCATGGGGTCAAAATTATCACAAAAATGGTGAGCGAAAATCCCAGAACCACATGGGGGACCTAGTGAGTGACCTGCCTTGAGCTGGGACCAAAGTAACAAAGGCACCATCAGTAACACACTACACTGCAGGGACTCAACTCCTGCAGTGCCAGACGTGTCGCCCTGCTTAAGCCAGTACATGTCCAGGCCCGTCTGAAGTTTGCTAGAGAACATTTGGATGATCCAGAAGAGGACTGGGAAAATGTCCTATGGAGAGATGAAACCAAAATAGAACTTTTTGGTAAAAACTCAACTCGTTGTGTTTGGAGGACATCTGACACCGCTGAAAGCCAATGCATAGTTGGTCTACTATAAATGTGCCATAAACTCAACCAGGACTCAATTCTTTCCAAGCTTAACAAGACCAGGTCTAAACCAGGAGTAAACTAATACTAAATATCTGGATTGGATATTGGGTTGTATAATCACAAATATTATAGCTAAATCAGAAAGTGTAGCTGAAATTCGTTAAATAATTTTCTATTTTACCACAAGAATGCAGAATACACATCCTCTCAACCAAGTCTGAAGTAAATATTAAAAATGGAAGCTACCAAAAGTTAACATTTGCACTTTAAATTCTGCTTTGTTGACACCTAATAATCTTTTTCTGCCATTCTAGTTCAAATATATATTTATTCTTATTAAAGTTAGCTTTTCTGATGACTCAAGTCACGACAAACTTCACTATAAATCACCCGCTGTCATTTCTTCAAACAGCCAAGGCCTCCTCTCCAACCAGTCTCCTAATTACTACTATTTTAATTCTTTTGATTGGATTTATCAGCAGAAAAACAGACTGAAACAACTCAAAGATGGTGCACGGCTTCACACTGAGCACTCATTTACATCCAACGGTCATGTTTGTCTCGTGGTATGATTCTGCATAATCATCAAATTCCTGTTTTCAATCAGGGCTCACTGTTAAGACACATCTGCTATTTGCTAAGACACATTTCACAGCTGGGGCAATATTCCCTTTTGTCTATTGCTATTTTCAGATGCCATGGTGGAATTTATGAAGCTGCACTTGTTGCTACACCGCTGTGAAATGGGAAGTAGAGATGAACTGGAGTTAATCAGTTATAAAGATGTGGGTACATCGCTATAGTTACTAAAGATACATTCACATTTTTCATAAAGGGCCCATATTACACTGATTTTGGTCTATGTTATAATGTTGAGTCCTCATCACAAACAAACCTGGAGTTGTGATTTGATTTATTTAACACATAAACCCTACATATTTAGGCTCAAAGAGAAAGCAGTATAGGAAGTGCTCCACTGTGTTTTTAAAACTCCAAACACCTTCAATAGAATAATTTGGATAATGTCAGCCCTAGAATTGCCTATCTCTACTAAACAAAGGGTAAATTGGAGGTGTTGACATGAAAACTACCTCTACATGACATCACAAGGTGAAACAGAACAAATTCTATACACGTGTTTCAGGAGTTTACAACATTATAACATGGCTGAAAGGCAAAAGAGAGAGTTCAGTTTCTTCTTCAAAAAGCAGCTTGGATGAGCGGAGAAACGTATTCAACCAAATAAACTCTTGTCCAGTTGACAAATTGAACTCACTCCTTTGCCATAGATTCTACCTGAACGACTGAGAGATTTTACAAACATGGCTTAAAGCTCACAAGAGTCCGTTTTGAGTAATACTGGACCTATAAACTGTAACATAAATTTCAGCACATTCAGGTACATTATGTAACCTTCCTAGTGGAGGGTCTACCATCTCCTTATCTTAATGGATCTGTTATAATTTTGCCTGGAATGCTCCACAGTATAGCATTAAACATCTAGCTCCAAGGATATAAGCAGGGACATCATCAGGCCAAGTTATAGATCAAATCTGGGGAGGGGTGACAAGTTTAATGCTATACTATTATTCCCCTCCCCACCACAAGAAAAATGACACATTACACAGTGCAAAATTAAACAGCATGTACCTGATTTTTTGCATGTATTTGAGCTAAATTCATCTAGTCCCAGTACAGATATACTGTATAAGCAGCTCATGACATTAAAGTGTTTTATTATCCAATAATCAGGAAGTGCGCTGCTAGCATGCTAAGTGTTGCCAATTTACCGTCACAGTAAACTCTGCTCCCGTTTCTGTTGTGAAACACGATTATTAACTCATGAGTTATGAACGCAATAATCTAGTTTTGTTTTTCACGTTTTAAAAAGTTAAAATCAGGCACATTGCCTAAGCAGGTGGTAGTAATAGTGAATTACACTGCAGGTTTGACCAAAAGATCTAAACATAAATCAGATAAAGTATAAGCTTTCAACAGTATTAATTGAATACTCTCCCAATCTCTTTTACTGGATACTTTGAGTGGGACTCTCAGAGAATAATGACTAAAAAATGTAAAGATGGAAGACTTGGCTTGGATTTATGCATGAAGGCAGGCGTCCCATGGGCATTTGTGTGATGAATAATACAAACACACAAGCGATACAGGAAGTTTCTAGAGATGTAAGTTCAAGCGCGTTGCCAGCAGTTGTCGTCACCATCAGCATAAGGTTTAAATATATTCTTTAAAAAATAAAACATGCAGCAGCCCTGGTATAAAGTTTTAAACAAGCTAAAATGACTGGGACACTTTGCTCAAAGTTGGTGACAAACTGAACATAAGGGAATACGGCCAGCTGCTTAAGACTAGTTTGTTTCTAATACTATAATAATATGAATGAATCAAGTCAATACTTTTAAAAACTAGATATGTCTTGTAATATTCAGTACTAGGGCTGGGAATCATAGGATCAAAACAAGATCTAAACAAGCAACAAGATTGTAGCATTGTTGCAAAATTATTTATACCAAATTAAAAAAAAGGAAAACTCAGTACCAACATTATGACATGTCAACATTTTAGCACAGCCATACTCCTTAAATTACATTTTCCATTTGCAATAACTTATTCATACAGGCAAAGTGCAGTGTCTTGCCCAATGACACAACAGAATGCAGTCATTATAGCAGCAGGTTTGGACCATTCAACTTAAAGGTCCAATATTGCGCAAAACTGACTCTTGTGAGCTTAAGCCATGATATGATGTTGTTATACCTGCCTCAAAAAATACCTGGAGTTGTGTTGAGTGTGTTCTGTTTGAGAGAAGAACTCAGTCTAAATATGCAGGGTTTATGTGTTAAACGTGTGAAAAACACAACTCCAGTTATGTTTGTGATGAGGAAACAACATTATAACAAATCAGAAAATAGCATAATATGGTCACTTTAAGAATTTGTGGGTGTCAGGTGAATGTTTTACTTATCCACAAATGAATTGATTTTTGAATGCTGTAGGATACCAGTCACCCTTGATAAGTAGTAGGGTTGCATGTTCAGCAATATAGAAACATAAAAACTAAAAGTGAGACAACTGGCGAACGTGATTTCAGGAGAAAGGAACACTTTGCTCTAGGGTTGGGCAGTAATACGGTATTAAGGTATCCTCAGGTATCAAAAAGCTGCAGCGGTATCAGTTTCATTACCGTCATTTTAAAACATCTGCAGCGCATAAGGACCTAATATAATATTATAATTTATTGATACCTACATTTGTTTGCTCAGCACAAATGAATGTGTGGTTGAATTTTCAATGCAATGCTATGTCCTGGTTCAGTCTTGTCCAGTCCTTGGTTAGTCCTGATTCAGTCCTGGTTTAGTCCTGGCTATCAGCTCAGCGCTTGTGGCGTGTATATATTTACATGCCGCTAATGACACAGTGTAGATTTACTAATGGGATCTCTACTCACTGGTCCATTTTTGGACTATTGGGCTGTCAGGCCAATGGGCTAACCCCAAATAGAGCAGGTGGTGGAGGGGGCAGAGCTTTACGCACAACATCTTATGACACTCCAATGGTACAGGACGTGGCTGCAGAGCCACTTCTAAATGGAAATTTACTTTTGAAATCCTCACGTTTACCATGGTTAGGATGTAAATATAGTAAATACAAGCCTGTTCTGCTAGTTAGTTTCACTGTAGACATGATACAAGTGGCTAAACGCGCCCAGTCGAGTTTGATTGGTTTTTCCATCGAGAAAAACAGAGCCAGTGCTGCACACATACATCCTGCTGGAGCTGTCTGAATGGTATAGGCACAAGCTACAAAATAATTCTTAATTAGTCAAGGTAATACCATATACCCCGGTAAAATGCTGAGAAGGTTTAACGGTATAAAAATTATTTTGCACTTATGATACAGTCTCAGCTGCAATGCTTTTACCATTAAAGGGGTGTTGTTTTTAGGTGGGGGTTTCTTTTCTCTGGAGATGTTTTGCCTGCAATTTTCTACAAAAATCGTACAAAACTTGGTCAAATAAGGATTTAAAATATTTTTCATAATTTACAGTATTTTTATAGACTGAACGTCAGAAATGGCGACCACAGAACAGCACCTGCCCAGAAAGCAGGTCATGATAAAAATGTAGCTAAAATATTAGCCAGTTGTGTACATTTTAAAGATTTGAGAAATATGGATACCTAGATGTAAATGTCTCAGGCAAAGAAACAGACAGATTTAAATTGAATTTTTGTAACAGCAATTTACCAGTTCCTAAGCTATTATTTTTCACAGAGCCAGTACAAAATAATAGAAAACAGCTTTGTTTGTTTGTTTGTTATTATACCTGGAAGCCACAAATTGGTGTACACCCTCAAAATGTGCTGAATCCATTTGCCTTTATAACTGTAACAAACCTATGTTACAGTTAAAAAACGCAATAGAAAACATGTAAAACAACACTATACTCTGGCTGCTGGTGATGGGCAGTATGTGGCCAATATCAACACAAAGCAATTCCAATTTCAATTTCCACTTTTGCCAGATTTCTTTCCTCATCTGTCAAAATGTCCGACTGGTGGGACGGCTGTCAGAAAATGGTTATGACACATGTTGGAGTTGCTCCGCAGAAGAAAGCACTCTCTCCGACACAGAGCTCGCGTCACTGATTCACTGAACGTGCTGCACTAGTGATGAATGAGGCATGCACCGAAAGTTTTACAAAGTTTCACACAAACGGAAAAGTTTCAGAATCTCATTTACTTTTTGGAATGGAAAACAATAAAGGTGCACTATGCAAGTTTTTTTTGGTGTCGGCTATGGAGATGTTATTCCTTTGCCTAGAATGTTCCACAGTAGTACTATTAAATGTATCTTTATTTTATTTCATTAAAGGTGATTTTATTGCTGTAAATATCCTGAAAAACTGCATTTGCATTCTCTCTTGCCTCTGCACAGATCTTACCTGTCACTTTGCCAGAAATGTGTCAACTGATTATCTCCATGGAGAGAGATGTGTTTAATGACATAATGTGGAACCTCTATGCAAAGTCATAACATCTCCATGGAGACAAAACAGGTGGTGGACCACCCACAAAAAAAGCTGCACCTTTAATTTATACTAAAAGGTAGCAAAGGGTAGAGTTCAATTTGTCAACTGGAAAAGAGTTATTGGTAGAAGATTTAGATTTGAGAATGGACTTATAGATTGGACTCCATATAGATATAGATATAGATATAGATATAGATATAGATATAGATATAGATATAGATATAGATATAGATATAGATATAGATATAACTCCATTCTCAAGCCTAAATTAAAACAAATTAAGTAAACAATAGGTGTAGCCAGGTAAGGTCCAGAGGTGTGAAAACACCTATTATGGCCTTGTATGATTATGCTAATTCAACTTCACTCTCAGATCTATTTCAGTAGGCCTAGCTAACAACAGAAACTGTAAACAAGTAGGGTTAGTTTCTAAGTAATTGGGGTATCTAACTCCTCCCTCTTGCAGGCAGATATAAGTCGGTGTCCTCCAGCATTTTGACCAGAACTTAAGAAGCAGCTTGGATGAGCGGTGAAACATCTTCTACCAATAACTCTTGTCCTTCTACCTGGGCGAATGAGGGATTCTACACACATACTAAAAGATAATTTTTGGACACTGCCAAAACTTTTGCATTTGAATCAAAAGTGTCACTTCATTTATTCACTAAAGGATTCTTTTTGCAGATCAACTAAGTACAAGCACTCATCTGCATAGAAATGATAGGGTATTAGTTTTCCACTCAAACTGCAACTTGAGATTTCAATTTCAGTGTGATTGTTACTAACCAAAAGATTTCTATTACAATTATCATAGACATTTGCTACCTTTTACACTCAATCATCAAACCTTATCTTAGATAAAAATCAGAGAACTTTTAGTTCATTCTTTTGGTGACAGCATTTTCAGAATATTAGAAGCATCAAATCAAATAATTTTGAAATACTCTGTGGCCATTAGATGATACTGTTAAATGGTATATGTATAAAATAATTATAATTCTAGTCTAATTCTAATTTATTTAATTCCAATGTACTTCATTCTAATTCTAATAAAGGCATATTATTTCATTATATGTTTGTATAAATCAAATGACTTACAATAAACTGCTCAATGTCCCGTTCCATCCCCACGTTGGGCAGGTCGGGCATCATGTGGGCCACCACTTTGAATCCAGCATCTTTGGCCAAATGGAAGGACTCAGACACGGCCTTCACTGTATGACCTCTGAGGAGACACACATCCAACTCTTCAATACAGGGTTTACTGCTTGTCCTGGTTCAATCCTGTATTATGTAAAAATATTGGTCTTATGTGAAAAAGTTGTCTACATCTTTCAGAATGGCTCCATATACTATTGTCAATTATCCTTTGATAATTCACACTTTAATAGAGGTGGTTTCTTTCTTTGCTTCTTATGGTACTTATGGTGATCTTTAAACCACTTATTCAATACACTTGTGATAATTAAAATATGACTCCATGTTATACACGCGGAGTTAAAAATGTCACACTGCTATTTCTTCTCAAACATAAAACCATGTAAATGAAACTATGAACATTTAAAATAATTATAAATTTTTCTCTGCTGTTACTGCAGTCTTCCTCACTGACCTGTTTGTGTCTCTGGCCACATCCTCGTACACGCTCTGCACCCCGATCTCCAGCCGTGTGCAGCCATAGCTCAACATGTCGCTTAAATGTCGCTTCAGACAGTAGTCGGGACGCGTTTCTATGGTGATCCCCACGCATTTAGTATTACTGCGCTCCGAATACCTTAAAACAAATAAGTCAAACGATTTACAAACTCAACCACTAGAAATGTATGTAAACCATTTAAAAGGTCCTACATTACACAAAAGTGACTCTTGTAACCTTTAAGCCATGTTATAGTGTTGTTACCTCATCAAAAACATACCCAGAGCTATGTTTTGTTTCACTGAGTATAATCCTTTATTTTTAGTCTGTCTACACCTCCAAAGCTGAAAATACTCTATTCCACCTTGTGATGTCACGTAGTGGTAGTTTTAAAGTTAACAGCCACCTTTTACCTTTTGTTAAACAGAGACGGGCAATTCTAGGGCTGAAATTCCCAAAATGATTCTAGTGAAGATGTATAGAATTTAATGCCATCAAGGTGGAACAAGGTGGAAGAGAGAGGTTTCCATTTGAGAGAAGAACTCAGCCTAAATATGCAGAGTGTATTAAACACGTGAATGAAACAAAATAAAACTCCAGGTATGTTTTTGATGAGGAAACATGACACCGATTAGAAAATAGCTTAATATGGGCCCTTTAAATGTACACAGGCAGGAGGAGTGCTACTTTGATGTGTGAAAGGCTTTGGCGCAGTTCAATCAGGATCAGTCTTAAAGTAAGGAACCAAAAAACTGAAGCACTGAAAAAATCCTAATTATTAAAAGGTGCAGTGCATAACTTGGCTGTTTCCATAGAGATATTATTGGTTTGCTTGGACTGTACCAGCCTGCATATAGGTATAAAATAATAATCTGTGTTTCTGCCCTTAGTGTAGGTCTTCATGAAGGCAAACTGTCAGTCAACAATTCATTCTAATATTTCTTGTTAAAGGAGGATAGACAAAGTACAGGCAAGGATTGTAAAATAATAATAATAATTAAAAAAAATAATAATAATGTAAAAATTTGAAATACATTAAAACTAATATTACTCAGGTTAAAGTAGCAAGTAATTTAAAATATTACTTGGTTACTCTGCATCTCAGTACTATCCAGTTCAGCTTCTTATAATGGATTTTTAAAAACATAATATCACATTTTTAATTTGGCTAGAAGGTCCGACATGAGCGAGACAGATCATTTAACAATATCCATTTAGAAGCTGAGAGTTTGAACAGTTCATTATGCAAACACTAACCTCACATTAAGGATACACTAATGCAATGTAAAGCAGAAAAACAATGTTGGTCATTTATAATGGGATGTTAATGGATATTTGAAGTGACGAAGAGTGAAGTTATAAGTCTAAAATCATCTTATAGTCTATTATGATAAAAGGTGGCATGGGATATGTATAACAATATAAATGTCAATCAAACATGAAGTTCAACAAGCCAAAAGCAGTTTGTGTTGCCTTACACTGTGTCCAATTTCAAGAATCAGTCTATGTTAACTTATATGTGGATGACACGTTTTAAAAGAATTATCTAATGCAATAATGATGCATTATTTCACTTTTATGGTGATGTTATTGCTTTACCTGGAATTTTCCAGTTACAGGAGATTATTAGGAGGCACTTCCAGGCTAAGTTACATGTCAGAGCTGGGCTGAAGTGTGCCCATTAAAGTAAGAATACATGTTTCTCTAATGGTTTTTTGACCAATTAGAACACCTGTAATGAGATACAAAATTAAATATGTTTACTGTGGGACATTCCAAGAAAAAGCAAAAACATCTCTATGGAAACAAAACGAGTGACAGACCCTCCATCAGAAAGGTTAGATGACAGATGATTACCAAACCTGGATGATTGATTAATCTGACTGTGAGCAGGGTCGCCTCTCCACAGATCTGACCTCTAACTAAAAAGGTTTAATACCAGACTGTGAAAGATTTCAAACAAAGCAAGAATAACTCCATGGAGAAAAGTGTTTGAAGGACCCCACACCAGAAAAGTTACATGAGTCACATTTAAAATACAGTCACCACTGCCCAAAGTCCTGCAGTAATTTAAATGACAAGAAACAGAGGCAGTCTTATCTATTATTTCCAGTATATAACATTTTGAAACATGTCACTTTTCTGTGTAGATTATAAACAAGACAAGCAGAAGGACTGCAAAAGTGTTATTACTTCCTTCCTTGCGTCATTTTAAGGACTTGATGATGAATGGAAAGAGAAAACGAAGCTCATTGAGAGTTCAACCATACAATAAGAAATGCATTATCTGGTCATGTACCATAGCGTCAGAATGGAGCTAAAATTGAACCATGTATAAAGACAAATGACATGTTCTACAGCTATGAGTGCTTTACGAAATCTAGGGGCAGAACATGTGCTCCTTTAAAAGCATTTGTGACTGAAACCTAGAGATGCCCTCATACACTTCATTCTATCCACTCTGGTTGCTGTTTTGACCACTAGCTCCCCCATATTCCCTCTGCCTCTTCTGCTGGCTATAAATGTCCGTCTTTTTACAGTCTGCTGGTTGATTTATACCAATTACAGTGGTTTATGCTTCACGGAGGATGCTCAGATTGTATGAAATGAATCAATAAAAAGTCTATTATCTGGAAGCGATTATCCAGGAGTGTCTTGCTGGGCTGATCTTATTGCTAGCAAGGTTTGAGCAGATGCGAGATTCATAGTTTTGACTTTAGTTGTGTTTCTGTCTTACATTTACAAGTAGATTTATCTCATGATATTTTGTACCAGTATAAAGTTGTCTTCAAATAAGTCTTCATTTGCCATCCATTTGTTTTATACTGAATCAAAGACAGCTAGGATTTTAAGTTAATCTTCTCAAAATGTATACTTTTAAATACATCAAGTAAAATGGAAATGGAATATGTAAAAACCTATGGGACTCTAGACATCCCAGGATTATTTCTATAAACTGTATTTTATTAAAGTTTACTTTTTACAGAAAGCCTGTAGGTTACAAAGCATTTTAAAATGATCATTATTTTGTTTCTAGACCGTGAAATAGGGAGAGAGAGGGTAGAGACATTCAGCAAACCCACAGCATTGAGGTGCCAGCAACTACATATGTACACCATCTTAAACCACTACACAACCAGCGAGGATGCATGTTTTGATTACTGATGTTTTATGCCAGTGTTTATACCAGAGTTTATACCACAAGTGAAAAGAATGTGTTTCTTCTACTTTACTTAAGGGTTTGCAAATTTACTTTGCCTGTTGTTCAAGATATGCTGAGCTTTTATGACATATTTTGATGCTGTATTGAATACAAATGAACCTCCAGGCCTGTGTAGCACCTTGCAAGGCCTTTGCAGAGGGCAAAGCTACACAAACCCTGAGTAATTCACAAAGCAGCATTCTTATCAGACTTCCTAGGATAAACAAACAACTTCAGCTCCACAGAAAAAGCCATTATTTGGTCCAATCACCTGTAAGAACCCATCAGCAACAGCCACTCTTGACTTTGAATTTCTCTGAAAAGTTGCTATGATAGTAAAAACCGTGTCCATTTTTGTTTAGAAGTGGCTGAAGCGAGGGAGAAAGAAATCAATGGAGGTAATTGAGGCCGATCTTTTGGAACGCCCTGTGCCAATTTTCTCTAACGGTCTTTATAGGCCAATTTCAAAACTTTATCTGTGAATATGATGACTCTAACTTGGCTTCCTTTGAAAAATAAGCAGGGAATGCCTCATAATACAAGCTAGTTGGAACAATCTACATGCAATACATATTCAAGGTTATCCATGCAAGTGGATCAGGTCACAATGATGGCCTTAGACTTTTTTTTTTTTTTTTTTACAGATTTCCAATTTAAAAAGTGTACTGTGTAACTTTTCTGGTGAAGGGTATGTCACCAACTTCTCTCCATGGAGATGTTGCCTGGAATGTTCCACAGCATGAAATTACTCTTATTTATCTCTATGGAGACAGCAGCTGATGCCATAAGGCCAAGTCAGATTTCAGATCTGTGACATTCACAATAAGAATGCAAGTCAAGAAAAACCCATATTATTGAGCAAATGCAAGATGGATACATTTAATTCTATACTGGGACTTCGAGACAAAGCAACATCTCTATGGAGAGAAGCGGGTGATGAACCCTCCACCAGAAACGTTACACAGGGCACTTTTAATTTTTATGAACACTTTTTATCTCTGCTTGAGTTTAGTTCAGGTTTTGTAGATGAATATTTAGTCCTGTTTTATTAAATTATTCTCAATGTAAAAACTTGATAATAAAACACTATTAAACATCACTTACTACTTAGTAATGAGATAATGAGATAAGTTACTACTTTACTTTTCACTCACTTGACCACAATATGTGATTACTGCTGAATACATAACAGGATTCATAATATTACAAAAACAATTATTGCATACAACAGTATATTAACACTGGTACAAGAGCTCCCTCTGGTGTAGATGTATGAAATAAATCTACTTGACGATTAACTGATTATAAAGGGCACATTTAAATCCTTAGTACATGTTGAAAAGGTCAATCAGACTAATATAATCAAGTTGTTGAGAAGATAAGGGTGTAATTAAGCAAAACATTGTGTTTTAACAATGAAAACAGCAAAATAGGAATATTTCTCTCGTAAGTTCGCAGTACAATCTATCAAAACTTGACAATTATCAAGCCTGTATGGTTGATTAAAGGTCCTATATTACGCAAAACTGACTTAAATTGAGAGCTTTAAGCCATGTTTTAAAGTTACCTCCTCAAAAACATACCTGGAGTTGTGTTAAGTTTCATTCACACGTTTGAATAATCGTTTATTATTAGTCTGTCTACATCTGTCTACATCTCCAAACTCAAAATGCTCTGCTCCATAAGAGGTACTTTTACTTTTTGTTCAGTAGAGATGGGCAGTTCCAGGGCTGAAATTATCCAAATAATTTTAGTGAAGGTGTATGGAGTTTAAAAGCTTTGACTGACCTGACAGCCTCTGCTACGTTGTTGGAAGTGTGTCCAGAGAGAGCGTCGTGGAGGTTTCTGATGAAGTAGTCCCTGTACTCCTCAGCCAGAGCCATGAAGGTCCCACCCATGACTATGAACTCCACTTTGTCCACACTGTGTCCCAACTGCTTCAACTGCAGATAAAAAAAAAAAAAAAGTTCTTAATTGCTAGAGTTCAGCAAGTGTGTAACTGCAGCAATTCACAAATGGTAGAAATGACATGCATGAAAGAACATCCTCTAGAGCAGGCATGTCCAAACTATGGCCCAGGGGCCAAATGTGGCCCTCAGACCAATTGTTTTTGGCCCTCAGGCTTCCAGGTGAATTGGCCCATATTACCACAAGTAGTACTTTTTACTGCATGTTTTTGAAATCTACCTTGATCAAGCAAATGTAGTGTGTCCTTTTGAGGGTCTAAGCCTGAACAAAGGTCTGGAGGATCGTTCAAACCTGTTATAAATGCACAGATTTGAATTACTCACCGTTTTGATCATCAGTCTATGACCCCCGATTGGCCCTCACGGTGGTCTGTGTTTTAATATGTGGCCCTAGATGAAAAAGTTTGGGCACCCCTGCTCTAGAGGAAGTCAAGTTAAAAGCAAGTTTTTTTAATACCCGTTTTGATTACAATTTTGTTAAGATCTTGTCTTTTAATTTACTTTACTCTGGATTTTCATATGTCTGGAATAAGCATTTGTTAGACTCTTGCAGCTCTAACATTGGTGGTAATATTATTTTAACTATTATATTGTATAATTGCAGGTCAATTTTCTTTTTTGTTATTTGAAGAGGTACAAAGGTAGACTGATAATCCTAAAATAAATTAACCAAATAATAATAATAATAAAATAATATGTTTTAATATAGTATTTTCTCTAAAAGCCTCCTGTGGACAGGTGTTGAAGATTAGCACTAGTGCTATAACACTTGAAACAATGCATCTGGTTCGTCCAATGCAATTTGTAATGTCCACATCAAATAAATAAAAAATTAAATAAATAAAAAGACCATGGCAAATAAGCAGGTGTAAGAATCCTCTATCTTCACAAAATATGAGCCCCAGTGTTAATGAATCTGTTTGCTCTGCTGCATTAGACTAATGTGGGCATAAATTTAAATAGTGATATAATTGGGGTCAGGTCTGGTCAACCATTACTGTCGGGTGCTAAATATATTATTGATGTTCATGATTTCTTGATTTAGTCAATTAGAGTTTATGGTTCAAAGATGGTCTTTAGCAGTGGGAATCAGAAAATGAGCTGCATACATTAGACAAAATCTCTCCATTTCAGTACCGATACACACACACACAACGTACAAATGTCACTGTGATTTATACCTGTTCCACTCGATGTCTTGTCTGAAGGTAGGGGTCATATCGGGCTCTGATGGCTCTCATAGATGTCGGCTTTAATTTAAAAAAAAAATGTATTAACTGAATATTGTGGTAAACTGGCATTTGTATTTATAAACCACATATACAGTGTATTTTACAATCATTACTATTTAATCAATCATGAATCAATTCCTATTCTTTACAACTCAAACATTTTAAATGTATAAATCCTGACTTTACCTCGTAGCCAGTGTATGACTGTGTGGAATACTCAAAGTCTGAGTCTGGACCCCCAGGACAGTAACTGCAAACAAAATATGCAATTTAAAATGATAAATATGTTGGTATACAATATACAAACTGAAATCCTTTTTTATATTATTAAAAGAACAAAACAAGTAATTTAAGGTTTCTGAATCATTAAAGAAAAACAACATAGAGAAACCTACACACAAATGTTGCCGGTGAAGTTGATGTGAGGACATCTGTGTGGTTTACACATCACAGCAACAACAGCAATCTGAATCGAAGAAATTGTACATGTTAATTTAAACACAAACATATTTTTCTGTGCAATAAGTCAGTATCAAGCGTCCTTTAAATGGGGAACTCCGGCACGTTTGAAGCTAAAGTCCGTTGCTAGAGGTGGTCAAATATTGTCAGAAGTCAAAAAACGGCACAGATTAGTGTTGCACTCTCTCCATGGCAGTGAGCCTGTCAAGGCAACAAGCTAGCATAGTGAATTGGGCAAGTTCTTAACTTCCACGTAAAACGCCAATTTGCACACTGAAGAAGTTTCAGTTTCTAACCCATTTTACAACATAGCCACAAGTCTAACAAACAAAACGCTATGCCTTAACCTTACGTTTGTTGATTTCCCACTGCGCATGCAAAAGCCCAAAAGACTTGATTGTCGACATTGTTTCTAATCCCATTTATTTACGAGTGAATTAATTTTTTTTTTTCCAACACTAAAAAAATACATTCCCAAACCATTTTCTTTCAACCGCTTTCAGTTTCTATTCAGTCTGCAGTCTATGCAGTCAAGTCTTTTGGGCTTTCGCATGTGCAGTGGGAAATTAACAGGTAAGGCTAAGGCTGCTTATAAAGTTGTTTTATAACGTTTCCAGAGCACTAATGAGTGAACCAGGCATAGCGTTTTGTTTGTTAGACTCATGGCTATGTTGTAAGATGGGTTAGAAAGGTGTTAAGCTTCTTCAGTGTGCAAATTGGCGTTTTATGTGGAAGTTAAGAACTTGCTCAATTCACTACGCTAGCTTGTGCCTTGACAGGCTCACTGCCACAGAGAGAGTGCAACACTAATCTGTGTCCTTTTTTGGCTTCTGACAGTACTTAATCACCTCTAGCAATGGAATTTAGCTTCAAACGTGCCAGAGTTCCCTTTTAAGTCGTGCATACCCCACTAGCAGTGCGGATGGGTTTAGCCTTCAGTTTGGGAACCAGAGCTCGGCGATACTGAGGTGGAACAGCGGCTATGATGTCCACCAGACGAGGCTGATTCTCCAGACCATATTTAGCCGATGTTTTGGTCTTCACTCTAATAACAAAAAAACAACAACAGTAACCTAGAATGACACACCTTTAAGTGGTCCGGGGGTCAGTCATTAATTCACAATATTTTAGTACCAGTAGTTGCCACTTCTCTTCACTTTTTCAAAACTCTGTGCTCATTCAGGTCAGATGGATTGTGTTTGTGCAATAACTTGGACACTTTATGGTTGTGCAGTGCACAAATGGACAATGGGCATTAATAAAGGACACGTGTATCTTGCAACTATTGTCTGACTGTACCGTAAGTATGAGTGTAACTGTTTTTAAGCTCTGGGCAGTGAGCCCAAGACAAATTTCCCTTTGACACAACAAAGTTATCTTATCTTATTTCTAAAATAAAATTATAAAACACACACACAAAATATATTAGAAATTATAATACAAAAAAATACATGTATACAGATCCCCGCCCTCCATCTGAGATTTCCACATTCTAGAACATGTACGTAACCACCAGCAAACTGGGTCATGGTGTTAAAAGCAGCTCTAACGACATGAGGAAATTACCCACTTGTTGAGGTTGATGTCTCTCCCCTCCTCGTGAGCCTCCACCAGCTGCTTGATGACGTCTGCAATGGTCATCATCATCAGCTCCGCTCGGCTAGCATCGTCTGGAAACACATTAGGACATAATGAGACAAGACTACTCAAAGGGAACACTTCAGTTCACTTTGTAATGGCTAAAAGAGGACAACGACTGGCAGGAATAGCTCCTGGCTTGTTTTAGGTACTTTTAAATTATCTTGAGCTAAAGCTTGAACACTTCTTATGAAATTATCATAATACATTTTTTTTTTATTATTTTGGCTGTAATATTTGTAACATATAAATATGTACTCATTTCCATGCTCTAAAAATACACACTTATTGTATAAGAATGATGCTGTAATCTAAACTGTAAATACAATGGGAAAATAAAAGATTTCGATTCTTGAACTTTTTTTGTTCCTTTAAAAACTGGATCTCAAATTGTATTTCAATATTTATGTCCGGAACATAAACAAGATACAAACAAGTCAACAACAATTACTCTTGTTCCTTTTCGATTGTCTGAACTGTCCAAACACATGCTGTTATTGACAGAAGATTGGCTGCAGACCTCTTAAATAAAACTATTGAAAATATGAAATAATTTCTGGTTACAATAAAAATGTGATTAATTGCACAATCCCCTACTGTACAATGTAATTTAGAAGACAATAAAAGTGTTAATATTTTCCGCATTTGTATTTAACTAAAACTATCAATGTCAGATTTGAGAGAGAAGAATGTGATGACAGAAGTTTGTTCAATACAGTATTAGTAAATAATGTGATGACTGATTTAAGTTTGTGGAAACATGGGCAGAAGTGTATCTAATAATAAAAAATAAAGCAAACAGGTTTACCTCGCGTATTAAACATGGAATTATGTAATTACAGAAGGGTATGTTCTTATTTTCTCTTTGCTCTATACAAAATCGTATCCTGTACAAACCTGTAAAAACAGCACTGTTCTCTTCGTTAGAAGGTATTTTATAACCTCAATTCCACAATGATGTAAGTTAGCTTTAGCATGAGGCTAACCTAATCCAGTGTTGAATTTGAAGAGCTTTAAACCGTTAAAACGTTTTGTCATGGACTTACTCTTCTTCTTTGGCTTTCCCATGTCTTTACGCTGACAACAAAACAAATTCACATACAAGAAACGTCTGTCGGAGGTGCCAACATGAGTTTATTAAGCCGAGAGTGCTGTCAGAAGAAGTAAACAACCCCACGTTGCAGCATCTAAACACGGCTTTCTCGTATGAAAGTTAGAGATGTCGTAAAATGACGTAAATTAATGAATGCCGTTGGTTGTTTTATGCATAGACCTGCCTATGGTTTTATGATAAAATTAACTAAATATACTGTGTAACTGTATACACAAATATAAATGTTTACATGTTTACATTTTATGTTATATATTTTGACAGGAAAATACTTTTTTTTTTACACTCAAGTTCAGTCTGCATTTTGCCTTAGATCCTTAGTCAAATTAGACCTTTCTAGAAGAGGGCTATTTGATAATAAGGATCCTTACGTTGGAAAGGTTTAATAATTACAGTGTTATTTTATTTCCTGGAGAGTATTCCTGTCAGCCCATTTAGTGGCAGTGCCCGTGACTCCTCCACGCCGGGGCGCCACAGTCCCTCTATCCATCGGCTCCTGTGTGCGGCAAACGGAGGCAACTTGGAAGCGCTTGGCTAAATCTCAGGCAAATCCCTTTAGCCGCGTCTTGATATGGCTTCTTCTTGGTGACTGGTCTCTGCTTTCAGGAAATGCAACAGGTGGAGTATCCGTGTGAATGAACAGTGGACTATGGTGAGTGTTTTGACATATTCGCGAGAACTACAATCAATACAACATCCACGAAGCTTCTTATTTTGAGTTTCTAAATGTTCTCCTTCGTGTTTGGTTTTGTTTACAGCGCTTGTTAGCGTAAGCTAGCTTCTGTTCCTACTGCTGGAGAAGGACAGATACATTTTAGCGATTACTTCACACGGTTGGTTCACTTTAATAACTAGTCAATATTACTGTTTTATAAGATCAAGTATGCCCTCATTGCTGAAAAAATAGTCTGTCCGTAATTTATAGCACGAGTTCTGACTTGGTGCGGTTATTTATAGTCGCATTGTCACACACCACCGTCGTGGTAGCTTATAAAGTCCATGAACAAGTGCATTGTGGGTTACTGAGAATATGTTACTGTATTTTCCACAGAGGTCAGGTGTAAACATGGATGACAACTGTATGAGCGACTCCAATGTGAAGGTGGCGGTCCGTGTACGCCCAATGAACAGGAGAGGTGAGTGTGACAGCCATATGACAGACCTATAGTCAATCATTACAATAAGGAATGTACACTGTGCATATTTGCCCTTTTCTGTGGGAATCAACAAGTAGATCATTTTTTACGTCTACAATTACCCTGATTATTATGACCTGAATGCAAGGGTGGTGTAAGTAGCCTCCTATCAGTATCATCAAGTAAAAGTAAGCAAACAAAGAATTATAGTGATGTTAAGAGAAAGGGTCAAACTTCAATCAACACAACCCAACTAAGTTAAAAGTCCTTGAGCAAACCACTGAAGTACTGCAAAGATAGTAGTCAGGTCTGTCTTAAGTCATATTTGCATGTGGGTAGCGTAGTAAAAGCTGTTCCTAAGTTTGTTCATTAGCTGTAGTATTGAAACTTGAAAGATTGTTCCTCAAGTACAGGTAAACAATAATATTCTTAGAAGTCCAGTCCTGACTACCATTACAAGCCGTTTGTGTACAATCATTCGGTTCTGTAAGACATGATAACTGCTTATCTATGACTATACATAATGCTAATAATTTAAAAAATGTGACATTGCATGTTAAACAATCTCCTGCTTTACTCCAGGAGGGTGACAAATTGTGTATCTGTTTTGTAGCAGTGTTGAGGATGTGATGTTTGCACAGGCTGGTGCTGCTGAATCATCAGTGATAACACACCTTCCTGACTGTACATGTTCGACTGTTTGGTGTTCTGCTTGTGCGCATAGTTTATTTAATGAAAATGAGCACATGGAAAGTTATTGTGGCTAGTGGTCTTTATGCATGCCAAAACACACTGTGAAGCTGTGACATTCAAGTTACTGTTTCTGCATTTAAAGGATGTCAAACTTAATGCAAAATCAATATCACTATTAAAATCAAACAGATTAATAATGTTAGTCAAATTACCAATGACTTTTCTTCATGAACCAGGGTCTTATACCCATTCTTTGAAGGTTTTTTATTAGCTACATTGATCTTATTATTATCTTTTAACAACTAGAGGGAACCCTTAACTTCCACATTTTCCATGATTGGTAATAATTAATGATAAATCATTTGTTCTTGCATCTCTACTTTATTGTGGAGCATCTAAACCATATTTACTTTTTATATGTTTTTCTCTTTGCACAGAAAAAGATCTGAACACAAAATGTGTGGTAGAGATGGAGGGAAATCAGACTATTTTGCATCCAGCCATCACCAATGCAAACAAAGGCGATCCTCGGTGAGTACAGTTTGATCCAATTCACTCAAATCCAATGCTACATATTAACTATCTGGATTTATATACAAACATTCCTGAACTGCTAAATGCTCTAAACTAAACAAGACCTAAGACCTGTTGTGAAGCATTACCACAATATTACATTAACTGTAGCTTATCAGTTGCTGCTAAAAAGTTGCTCTTTTTTTTTTCTTAAAATGTGTGTAAGGGATATATACTAAATGATTATGTTTGTAATCAGCATGTAGGTTTGTACAGATATGGTTATGTTGGAGTTTCTTATCTAAATATGACTGGATGTACATATGGACTTTTTCACACACATTGTTCTGAATGGGTCTTTAGGTGCCTGACCTTCATGATTTTCTAGGTCAGTACTTTGATGTTTCTCTGTGTGTACTTTACAGTTCAGTACAGCTGGACTGAACATAGCTCTGTGAGTCTCTGTGTGTTTCTTATATTATAACTATCAGTGGCGCCACAATGGATAGACTGAGTGATTTTGAAATTCTTAATTCCACTTTTTTACCAAAGCCTGATCCACATTGATTTGTTGTTTTTATATTTTTGTTTATTTATTTTCTCTTTATATACTTTTTTATTTATTATTTTTGTATTTATTTGTTTACTAGAATAACATTGTTAACATAGTAGTAAATAATAGTCATATTGCATAATATGCACATTCCTATTACAGACATACTTAATTCTACCGAATTTGTACAGAGCTGAACCAGTCTATCAGCAGTGGCCCCACCCACCTCCTCCACTCTGCTCCATTCCTCTCTTTACAAAGGGAGTGTCTGTTCCACATGAGACCTGCTCAGGTATTCAATAAGGAAGGAATCACCACTTTTGAGACTATTTACAGAGGGGGAGGTTTGAGGTACTCTGTAAATGACAATGTATATATAAAAGTCCTCAAAATGGGTACTCACAACAAAATGTATTTAGTCTCTCTTTGTGGTAAACACATTTCATAATCAAACCTTCAGCCAAGACTAATGAAGTGTCTTCCCCAAGGACACAGTAGCATTAAGGCCTATCACAATTATTATTATATTTAAGTCAATATATTTTTGACTTATGTTTCAATAAATTAATAAATCATTTTGGGGGGTCAGTATATATCATATGTGGTTTTCATTATATTAGTAGCAATTTTCTTGTTTTCTGTAGTACATTAACATTTGAACTAGAATTAATATATCTTTAATTTGCCTCATTACAAATATGTATATGTAGTATAATGTATATCTTTGTATTGTTTACTACAGCTCTTGTTCTTTGTTTTGGTTTTAATGTATCATTATGGTTTGTTGTTATCGCTATATTTCATGAAACTATATACCGGTATCATGCTTCAAAATGTGTAACTGTGAACCACTTTTATGGCAGTTTGATGTAGCTGTACATAACTTGCTACTGAGGTCAAAGTTTTTAACCATTCAGATAGTTCAGTTCTTGCATAATCATCAATATATTTAATTGTTGTTGACAGTGTAGTTTTCTTGTGCACCAGGCTGTAGATAGATGGATGCTGAAAGCTACCTCCCCTTCTCAGGTTTCTGTATCTGATAAGTGCCCCCTTGGGCCAGACCCTGGTTATGATGGGAGTGAATGAAACACAGTCTTTGTATCATAGAGTTTGATAGTTCTTTGTTTTACTTATATCTCTGGTTCCTCTGTCTTGACATGCTTTACTGAAGTATTCTTCCCCTTGGGCCTTCATCTGAACAGGTTCAACAGGATCAATCTGACTTTGCCTGGTTTAGAAAGTGAAGGAAGTTGGCTATGTAAATGAAACAGGTGGAAGAACTTCGAGGTCCTCAAACTAAATATTTCTACTCGCAACTTTGTACACGGAAGTTCCTGTATCAGATTTTTTTTTGACCCATGTATTTAAACAAAAATGGTCTTGCCCCAATACAGATGTATTGTACATAAGCAACTCTTGTGGTCAACAAATATCCTCTGTGTGCTGTTTGCATTTAAAAATAAAGCGCTTAACAGGATGTGCACATTAGCATGCTAGTTGTTGTTAGCTGTACTGTGATGGAAAAACTGCATTCTGGCCTGATAGTTGCGCTTATAAACTTTGTGGTGAACAATTAGGATGCTTGGAATGCATAAGATAAATTAAGAATAACAACGGACCAATGCAAACCATTTAAAATGAACTAGCTCTGTTTTTCACATTTTTAAAATCAGGTAGATTGCTTTTAATCCCAATTTAAAACCAATTTGGAATCTTTTTGGACAATAATATGTGTACTCAGTCAGACATATGCTGTATATGTGTGTGATGATACTTGGCTTATGCTCTGACTTAGTTCACAATTCTCTCTTGCCCACTCTTATTTTAGCCTGGTAAAGGTCAGCCATGTTCACTCTTGCCTGTTTTATTTGTTAGATCTTTACTAAAGATAGACAGAGATAATAGTCATTATACCGGGCCGATATCTGGACTTTATAGGATATCAGCCTTAAATCTTCAGCATAAGCCAATATTTTGTTTTAGTCAATCTGCTGCCTAAAATACACACAAAGCTGCTGAAAATATGATTACGGTGCCCTCTTAAAGTTTTGTGTTAAAAAGGGTTGTGGGTGAGTTTCTTTTAAAATACATACTAGTTAGAAAATCATCAAAATCGGCCCAAAAATATTGTCAGAGCTTTTTGTTGCTTGGTGTTCTAAAGAATCGTTATCAACATGAAAAAAATCCATATCGGTCAATCTCTAATCTTTACAAACAATGTATTTTAAGTGGGTTCCTTGATGTAAATCAATGAAAGTAGTCGCAGCATTAGACTTGTATATGATATGAGATTTTTGTTCAGTTTGTATTTTTCATAAGTCCTCTGCCTGCTGGGTTAGCCCATGGTGGTGTTAATATGTAGCCCTGTTGGAGGCTGGCCGTCACTCCAGGTTTCTCATTTTAATAAGACTTTGTCATTATAGCCTTCACAAGTTGGAAATATCCACTTAGATCTACTTTTATAGCTTCAACTTTTAATTTTCATAACTTTTTAAATATATATTTTTCTTCTTTTTATTTTTACCATCACTTTCTATATGTTTTGTTGCCAAATGTAACAACCACATAAAAGTGAATTCCATTAGTCTGCTATGTTAACGCACTAAAGTCTGGAGTTTGGTGATCATTCAAATACACTGCCAATCAAAAGTTTGGACTCACCCTCTCATTCAGTGTTTTCTTTCTATGGGTTTACTTCTTTCTACATTTGATATACATACAGAAGACATTAAATATACAAAGTGAAATGTATTAGCAAATGTATTAGTAAAAAGTTAAATAACCCTACTAAATATTTTTCAACAAAGCAAAAGGTGGGTAATTTGAGGATTTAGTTATAAAATATACTATCGGTCAAAAATTTTAGAACACCCTAATTTTTCCAGTTATTTATTGCAGTTAAGCATCATTTCCTTTTCTTTGCTGTGTTCTCTTGGAATCTTGACCAACTCAACTTTGCCATGTCCAGAAATTGCTGTTGCCTGGTGACCGTTTCCATTGCCATACTTTTGACTTTCTAAAGTATTTTCTTATCCAGACTTGATAAGATTTGCGTGTGTTCAAAGCTTGATAAATATTAGCTTTAGTGACTCCTCAGATCTGTCCAGTTATCTTAGGAATGTCCTCTGGGTCTGGGACAGGGCAGGAGTTAAAGCTGCTCTTTCATGGAGGCCAGCGTTCACACAGGGAGCCCTTGTTTTATTACTGCCCCCATGTGAGGCTAAATTTACTTTTTTTTCATTCCCCAAATTACTATTTCTGCTTGAGCAGAGACTGTGTGTTTTCTCATGCTGAGGAGCTGCAGTGTGAATGGGCCTCCTCAAAAGTGTAATTAAAAAGCCTGGGAGAGCAAACAGTTTGGGCAAAAGCTAAAGTTATTTGCGATTTCCATATGAACAATGAATCTATAGTTGGCTTGAGTTGTTCTTATTGGCATTGTTGTATTTTATAGTGTGTTGGCAGTAGCACAATACCTGGATTTCTATACAATGGAAACATAGCAGTTAAGTTTTAATGCAGTAGTTACTTTTCTGGCTCTTCAACACCTTGGCACTGAAACAAATGAGCAGAAGTTTTCAAGTCTAAACATACATACAGCGTTAGGATGGATAGCCAAATCTCTCAGCACGCTATTTAGTTATTGCTCAGTCAGTGTTTTGTGTTTTTGTTTTGTTTGTATTGTTGACAGGGTGCTCATGAAAAAGAGGCTCTGGTGCTCTCATTGGGCTACTGTTTAAAAAATGTAAATGAGTGAAATGAAAAATACATTTTCAAAATTCAAGTTTTAAAGATACGCTACGTAACTTTTTGGTTATCGGCCTGTCACATGCTTCTTTCTATGGATATGTAATTGCTCTGCCTAAATGACATTAAACAGCTCTGCCTTACATTTCTTCAATTATAGGTGGTTTTATATCTCAAAATACCTAGAAAAACAGACATTCTTACTGTGAGCATGGTTGCCTTGCCGCAGATCTGACCTGTAACTTTTTTATGACAAAAAGGTGTAATACCATACTGTGAAGCAGCATTCCAGACAAAGCAATAACATCTCCATGGAGAAAAGCATCTGACGGACCCTCCACCAGAAAAGTTACACAATGCACTTTTTAACAGTTACTGTATAATAGGACCTATTTAATTACAATTAGCAATTTACTGAATAATCTTGACATTCCTACTTTACTGTTTAAAAGGTTTTAAATACAGTGGTATTATTATGAGTCTTTGATTTTGTATATCTTAATTTGTTGTTAAAAAAATGACATGCATTTTTGTTTCTTATTTTAATTTTGATTTTACTGTAGGGTGTGGAGTGTGACTGAGACAGTTTCTTAGAGTGAGTGAAGGTCAAATTCTTTCCCTTCAAAGTGAGTCTAAGAAAGAGGAATAAGAAGCTCCTGATTTTGTGACAGTTGTTATCATTAAAACACAAGGCAGTGCAGAGCCAGAACCTAATCTCTGCTGCATTGTTGCACAAGATATGTTTATCTGTTTATTCAGTTGATTATAATATCATTATTTTGTTGATTCTTTTACAATAAATGTTTGAATAGAAATACATTATTGGGTTAGAACAAAACTGAGATGTAACACAATTTTGACATCACTTAAGATAATTAAATCAATACTTATTTTGTTTGCATATTTTTGTTTAACATTTTTCACTTGCATATTTTTAAATTATTTTCAGTTCCATTTTTGGTTGCATATGATAAAGGCACACTTTAATGCCCTGTAACCTGTATGGGGGGGGGCAAATAAAACTATGTAAAATCACAAAAAATTACTAGTATATTTACAAATTTTAAATATTTTTTATAATGTATTTTTTCTCTTTTCTTTCAGCAACCAGGCAAAAGTAAGTATTGTAATTATGTATTCACAATATGTTTTTGAAAAGCTTAACTCACAAACTGTCTTTTCATTTGCAGGTTTTTGCCTATGATCACTGCTTCTGGTCCATGGATGATGCTCAGAAAGACAAGTTTGCAGGTGGTTATCTGAAAGCACTTTGTTTTGTTTCTATTTTAGTGTAGTTCCTTCAGAGCTCTGTCATTTCTCAGACCTATCTTCTTGCTGGACATTTCCTGATATTGTGAACTATTTATGGATTTTGTGAATAAACCTCTCGCATGATGGAATTAAAAGGCCTATTTTACACTATTTTCTAATCTGTTATAATGTTATATATAGTTTCCTCTTCACACCTTAAGTTGTGTTTTGTTTCATTCACACATGTTTAGCACACAAACCCTGCTCATTTAGACTGTGTTCTTCTCTCAGATGCAAACACTCTGTTCCATCTTGTGATGTCATGTGGTAATACAGAAAGTGCTCCACTGTGTTTTTAAAGTCCTTACACCTTTTTCTACAACCATTTGGGTACTTTTATAATCAAGGATTACTCAAACGTATGAATGAAGAAAAACACAACATCTGGCATGTTTTTGAGGATGTAATAACATTATAACATGGCTTAAAGCTTTCGAGGATCAATTTTGTGTAACATAGGACCTTTATGGACTGAACTATACACTCCAAATGAATAATTACCTTTTGGCTACCACAACAACCACATAATTAAGACACTGGATAGAGTAGTTGCAGGAAGTGTAGTGCAGTCTTTCTTTAGTGCTGTCTGTGATGAAAAGCAACCCCTTTTTCCTCTTTTAAAAATGTTTGGTCCATTCAACTTTCTGTGCTTTGTCCAGGTCAAGATGTAGTGTTCCAGTGCCTTGGGGAGAGTCTGCTCAACAATGCTTTCATGGGTTATAACGCCTGCATTTTCGCTTATGGACAAACAGGTATTACATTATGAAACAGTGAGTCTATTGTGATAATGCACTTACACAAAAATGCACAAATGGAGATCAGCTCTATATTTTTACATATCTTTTTTATTCACATATGTGTTCTCTAGTTCAGTGATGTTTTGATGTGCTTTTAGATACCAGGATGTACCAGGGCATAACATAAGCACTTGTGTCATAGCCATAGCCAAAGCTATGCCAAACTAAAAATACATATCTTACTTTTTCATTAACAAAGTATGGGATCATTTGAGGAGTGATTCACCCTTGCTTGGGCTAAAATAAACATAAAGGTGGCTTAAACCTGGTCCAAACTAGAGTTAAACCCATGTAAATCAGGTCTATGCAGCTCTATGCAACCCTTTTATTGTCCACCATGAGCTTGACTCCATGGAGATGTTATTGCTCTCCAAATATTACATAGTATGGCATTAAACTTTACAAGTAGGTGACACCACAAGACTAAGTTACAGATCAGTTCTGTGGAGAGGTGACCCAGTCACAGTAAGTGTGTATGTATTTTTGTGCAATAAAAACATTTATAGTGAAATAAGTAAATGAAATGTGAGAGACAAATTTTATGCCATGCTGTGGAACATTCCAGGCACAGCAATAAGATCCCTATGGAGACAAGCAAGCAAACTCTGCCAGAAACAGAGCACTTTTTAAAAATTAACATAACTTGCATCATAGAAGACACTAATATATAAAGTAAATAAGTAAATGTAAGTCATTTTTTTCTGGTGGAGGGTCCCTCAAATGCTTTTCTCCATGGACTGTGTCACTGGACTTTCCCATGGGGGACCCGGGATCGAATCCACCCCCAAGGGCATTAGGAGCGAAACCAGTGTGGGTCCTTGGGCAAGACTGCCCACCTCATATGATGAGTGGCGATAAAACTTACGAGATGCCGGCTCAGACGTCGCCCGGCCAAACAAGGTCTGCGTCAGGTGTTGAGGAACCAGGACACCTTGATGAGAAATGGGCTACTGGAACAAGACGGAAATGGGCGAGATGCGAGAACCAGGCTCTGTTGGAATGCTACTACTCCAGTAACCCTAGTCAGAGGGGTTACATGAACAGGATGTGGGAGAAATGGTTACTACGATACCCACAGTCCAAGCTAACGGCCAAACAACTAGTAGCTCAGTGTTCCAACATCCACAAACGGCAACTGCTATCACAACTAGAGATTGACGAGGTACAACACAAATGCTACGGCAAGGGGGAGCCAGGACGCCAGGTCAGAGGAGTTAACACTAACTCCCCAACCAGAGATTGGGAAGGAAGCCCCAATAAGTATCACGCTGAGCGAGGCAGCGACTGACCTGAAAGACAAGATCATGGCCCGGATGAACACAAGGCAACCCCGACGCCAGCTACACAGGCTAAGTGAAGTACCATCTGAAAGTCTGCTAGAGGATGTGAATGCAGCACTCAGAGCGATCCCTACCACAACCATCACTGAAACCAATGAGCTGATCTACACTTCAGCAGCAGTGATCCTAGAGGTGTTGGGCTATAAGAGCAACCATGGGAGCCATGAGATACGATACCCACCATGGAAAAGACGGTTAGAGGCTAAAATCAAGGAAGTGCGGCGAGAAGTGAGCCAACTGTCAGAGGCCCAGAAAGGTGCGATGAAAAAGCGAGTACCCAAGAGGTACAGCCAGATGCCCATACCTGAAGCACTCGAAACTGCCAAACAAAGGCTCCAAGCCTTGGCCAGCCGCCTAAAGAGGTACACGAGAGAGAATGAAGCCAGGCGAATAAACCGCCTGTTCGCAACACAACCTGCGAAAGTGTACGCTCAATGGCAGGGTAATAACAGCAGAGCAGACCCACCAAGGCTGGAGACTGAGAGGTACTGGAAAGACATATGGGAAAGAGAAGCATCACATAACACCGATGCACAGTGGCTGGTGGCTCTGAGAGCAGACCACAGCAACCTCCCTGAACAGAATCCAGTTACCATCTCAGTGGCAGACATCCAGGGAAGAGTCTCAGGCATGAAAAGTTGGCCCTGACATGATCCACGCATACTGGCTAAAGAAGCTCACTGCTCTCCACGAGCGCCTAGCAGCACAAATGAACCAGCTGCTAAGGGATGGGACTCACCCTGAATGGCTAACCCAAGGGCGTACGATCCTGATCCTGAAGGATCCCGTAAAGGGTACAGTCCCATCCAACTATCGGCCAATAACCTGTCTCTCCACAACATGGAAGCTCATGTCAGGCATCATCGCGGCTAAGATAAGCGGGCACATGGATCAATACATGAGCGCAGCACAGAAGGGCATGGGCAAAAACACCAGGGGAGCCAAACACCAACTCCTGGTTGACCGAACAGTTGCTCGTGACTGCAGAACCCGTCAGACCAACCTGTGCACTGCCTGGATTGATTACAAGAAAGCCTATGACTCAATGCCACACACATGGATCACTGAGTGCCTGGAGCTGTACAATATCAACAGGACTCTAAGGGCGTTCATTGCAAACTCAATGCGGTTGTGGAAAACCACCCTTGAAGCCAATGGCAAGCCACTTGCACAAGTGACCATCAAATGTGGCATATTCCAAGGAGACGCACTGTCCCCACTGCTGTTCTGCATAGGTCTGAACCCTCTCAGCCAAATAATCGACCACACTGGCTATGGATACCGACTCAGAAACGGGGCCACCATCAGTCACCTCCTCTACATGGATGACATCAAGCTGTACGCTAAGAGCGAGCGAGACATCGACTCACTGATCCACACCACCAGGATCTACAGCACAGACATTGGAATGTCATTCGGGCTCGAGAAGTGTAGTAGGATGGTGACAAAGAGAGGGAAGGTAGTCCACACAGAAGGGGTCTCACTCCCAGAGGGAACAATAACAGACATTGAGGACAGCTACAAGTACCTTGGTATCCCACAGGCAAATGGCAACCTTGACGAGGCAACAAGGAAAGCGGCGACAGCCAAATACCTGCAAAGAGTACGGCAGGTCCTAAGAAGCCAGCTCAATGGCAAGAACAAGGCGCAGGCAATAAACAGCTACGCCCTGCCAGTGATCAGATACCCAGCAGGAATCATAAGTTGGCCAAAGGAGGAGATACAGACCACAGATGTTAAGACACGAAAGCTCCTGACCATGCATGGAGGGTTCCATCCCAAGTCCAGCACCCTGAGACTGTACACGAGCCGGAAGGAAGGAGGCCGAGGACTAGTGAGTGTGGGAACCACTGTCCAGGATGAAACATCCAAGCTCCACAAGTACATCAGTGACAAGGCCCAGACTGATGACGTGCTCAGAGAATGTCTCAGACAGTGGAGCGCAGAGGAAGAGGTGCTGGAGGGACCATCATGGCAGGACAAACCCCTACATGGGGCGTACCACCGGAACATAACTGAAGTGGCTGATATCAAGAAATCCTACCAATGGCTGGAGAGGGCTGGTCTGAAGGACAGCACAGAGGCACTCATCCTGGCTGCACAGGAGCAGGCCTTGAGCACCCGAGCAATAGAGGCCCAGATCTACCACACCAGACAAGACCCAAGGTGTAGGCTGTGCAAAGAAGTGCCTGAGACAGTCCAGCACATAACTGCAGGGTGTAAGATGCTGGCAGGGAAAGCGTACATGGAGCGACATAACCAAGTAGCGGGCATAGTGTACAGAAACATCTGTGCAGAGTACGGGCTGGAAACCCCAGGATCAAGGTGGGAAACGCCTCCAAAGGTTGTGGAGAATGAGCGGGCCAAGATCCTGTGGGACTTCCAGATACAGACTGACAGAATGGTGATCGCGAACCAACCAGACATCGTGGTTCTGGATAAGCGGGAGAACCAAGCCGTGGTGGTGGACATTGCAATACCGAGCGATGGCAATGTCAGGAAAAAGGAACACGAGAAACTAGAGAAATACCAGGGGCTCAAAGAAGAGCTGGAGAGAGCCTGGAAGGTGAAAGCATCGGTGGTGCCTGTGGTGATCGGAGCACTCGGGGCCGTGACCCCCAAACTAGAGGAGTGGTTGCAGCAGATCCCAGGAAGGACAACAGACATCTCAGTCCAGAAAAGCGCAGTACTGGGAACAGCAAAGATACTGCGCAGAACTCTCAAGCTCCCAGGCCTCTGGTAGAGGACCCGAGCTGATGAGGGTGAGAGAGACCAACCACCGTGGAAGGTGAGAAATGCGTTTTTTTATTTATTTATATATATATATATATACACACACACACACACACACACACACACACACACACACACACACACACACACACACACACACATATATATACACACACATTTTACATTAACATTTCTATCTTCATTGAGACCAAGTCAGATCTGTGGAGAGGCGACCCCGCTCACAGTCAGAATGCCTGTTTTTCTTGGTATTTTTGAGCTATAAAACCATCTGTAATATGAATGAATATGAATATATGGAATAAATATAACATAGAGCTGTTTAATATCATAACATGGAACATTCCAGGCAGAGCAACATGGTGATGGACCCCGAACCAAAAAGTTACATAGTACACCTTTAAATTCCATAATCCATCCAGTATGATCTGCTCTCATTGTGAATGGCCTCCTCACAGTGACAGGCTGATTTAGTGAATGAGAAAGATCCCCTTTGTTAATTAGACTGGAGTGATGAACTGGTGCGAGTCTCAGCAGGATGCACTGACCTTTAGTGTGGCATTTTCACTAACGCTCTGTCAAAACAACATAAAACACCTCAGTAACACTGTTCTGCAGCAACAACTGGGGTTTCTGTTGTGTTTTAATACTGGTTTGTTTTTGAAGTGGAATTGTGGATTTTACTTTTCAACTTCAAGTTTGTTTTTATTGTCAATAAAAGGAAAATGTTAATTAATATACTGCAAATACAAATCACTTATTAACTAATGCAGTCATGTCAAGACAAATCAATTTAATATAACAAATATATCTGTTAAAGTACAAAAGAGCATCTAAACAAAAAAGGTCCAGCTTTTGAAATTTGAAAATAAATAAATAAATGCTTCTAGACATCTAGAGCTAATTCTCTGTCAGTAAAAGTATGATTTGAAGCAAAATTCAGACATCAGATCAGAAGATGAAGAAATAATTGTGATTAATTTTCTTCTGATTTATTCCCAAACCCTAATGCTTTGGGATATTTTAAACTCAACTAGATTAGAAGCCAAAAACATAACAGAAAATCAAATAAACCTGTTGTGACAGTTCTTTCTCCTCGTGTGTCCAGGCTCAGGGAAGTCTTTCACCATGATGGGCTCAGCGGAGCAGCCAGGTCTGATACCTCGTCTCTGCAGCGCTCTGTTCGACCGCATCAACCTGGAGCTCAGGGAGGGAGAAAGCTTCACTGTGGAGGTGTCCTACATGGAGATCTACAATGAGAAAGTCCGCGACCTCCTGGACCCCAAAGGGTACTGATGTCAAAGTTAGGGCTGCAAGTTATCACAACTGAATCAAAATCACAATTTGGATGGGCACAATTAGTACATCTCAATGACTGAAATTTTTAAAGTTATTTGCAAACAACAAAATATCCTGTCTTATTATCCAGTATAAAACCTGCTAAGTCGTTTAGATCTCTACAAACATGTTCTGAAATACATGTTGCTCTTGGATTAGTTTACCTGTTCAGATGTCAGTGCTCTTTCAAATGTTCAAGTTCCTGGACACCATTAAAATGTGAAATTTGAATCTAACTATTAAAACGTAAATCTCCAATTGTATCCCATTTGCAATGTTACAATTTGATATTTTATCTAAATCAATTGTTCAATCCTTGTTCAAAACTGCTATTTGTTCAGTCAGTCTTTATTAGGGACTGAAGAGACAACGTATGGCTCATATCTTCAGTGAAAATAATAATCCAATTCTGTACATAGACTCCAACTAATGCTGCCATTTAAAACTACTTATAAAGCAACTGTTGATCCTTTGCTTAAAAATACCAAGTATAACAAAATATTGGCGCTACTTGCAGTCATGAAAGTGCAAGTATCAACGTATCTTTTCAACAACCATTCCACCAACTGGTCCCTAAAACCCTGAAGTGTATTACACCACCACAAAATGTCCTCAAAGTCAGACATTGTAGCAATGCTTATTTATTTTTATCATAACAAAGTCCATAGTTCTGCGCATTGAAATAAGAAAATGTATACGTAAAGCTGGAGCTTAGAGCTATGTGTTGGGTATGAGATGTAAAACTTTTTTGTCTCTCTTTTAGAGGTCGACAGACACTGAGAGTGAGGGAGCACAATGTGTTTGGACCTTATGTGGATGGACTCTCACGACTGGCTGTATCAAGCTATAAGGTATTGTGCATGTGTTTCAGTATAACCATTCTTATTGTATAGTGTTATCCAGGGAACCATATTATTATACTTTAAACTTTTTGTTATGTGTTTAATCAGGATATTGAATCGTTGATGTCAGAGGGGAATAAATCTCGAACGGTGGCGGCAACAAATATGAACGAGGAGAGCAGCCGATCTCATGCAGTGTTCAACATCATCCTCACACACACGCTCTGCGACCTTAAGTCTGGGGTAAAATGAAAAAAATAATCAAACCTGCAGGTGACAGACCCTCTAACAGACAAGCTATACAGTGCACTTTTAACTTACTTTGCTAAATAAAGGTGTATTATTGCCATGCCTCGAATCTTACATACAATACATCAATTAAAATGGCAATGTAGGGCTATGAAAACGATAGAAATTTTAATCCTGATTACAGTTTCAACTCCAATCAGATACAAAAATGGTATTACTGGGAAAAAAACAATTTTCTGAATAATGTAGGTGCAGGCTCTGCCCCTCTAAATCTTGATAATAAATTCACTTTTCTAAGCTACAATATCTTTTAAAACATGAATTACACGTCTATTCCTCTTCTTAACTTTGAATAATATTTGTTTCAAATCATAGTGATTTCCAATTCTTCCAAAAATTGTCATTATAAATTGATAAGTCCAATACTATATTTAATATAATATTATATTGTTCAAATCCTGTAATATTTTTTTTATTTTGGTTGGTTTAATTTGTGTAGACAAGTGGAGAAAAAGTGAGTAAGCTGAGTCTGGTGGATCTGGCCGGCAGCGAAAGGGCGGCTAAAACTGGAGCAGCTGGAGAGAGACTGAAAGAAGGAAGTAACATAAACAAGTAAGTAAACCAATAAAACTGTAGACCTCTTCACAAATGCTATAGTTAAATTTAAAATTACGTAATAGATGGACAAAATTATGAATAAGTCACCAAGTTTTTTTTAAAAGCTCAAACTTGCACAAAAGTTAACTTAAAAATGGTTCAAGTTAACATTATGGGCACAGCTCGGGGCTGTGACACTGGACCGGAATAGACACACGTCTCCTATGTGCTGCTCTCTTGGCAGCAGCAGTCAGTAGAACTTTGTACAGCAGCTCAATAGACATATCGTGCACATAAGCACTGCTCTGTACAGACCTGCACATCCTCATCCTATTCTGTGTGCTCATGGTGCATATCAGTCACCATCTCCATGTGTAAATGGTTTAATCTATGTCTGGGTGCAAAGCTGTAAAATCAAGATATTCAAGATATGGCTCTACGACTATAGGTTTTATTCAGACAGAAAAATCCTGGGAATTTTTGTTGTCATTTTGGTAACAATAATAAAATTAAAGCTTCACCAACTTTCTATTGGCATCTATTATTACCTATTTATATTCTGGCACTGACAGAAAAAAAAACTGCTTAGTGAATTTGCGCTGAGAGAAGATGTTCAACCCTGTTCCAGTTTTAGTTTTATATCAGCAGTTCTGTGATTCCCTGATATTAACTATACTTCATGCCAAGAAATTTCCTGCAAACTTCCACAGAAATCTTGTTTATTTAAAGGGATGATAAAGGGAGAAACAAAAAAGACTCTGAACCACATGTGATGTCATGTGGTAATACAGAAAGTGCTCCACTGTATTTTTAAATTTCATATACCTTCACTAGAATCATTTGGATAATCTCAGCCCTGGAATTGCCAATCTCTACTAAACTAAAGATAAAAGGAGCTGTTAATTTGAAAACTACCGCTTTATGACATGTGGAACAGAACATTTTGAGCTTTGGAGATATATACAGACTAATAATAAAGGGTTAGTCAAACGTGTGAATGAAACAAAAACTCCAGGTATGTTTTTGATGAGGTAACAACATTATAACATGGCTTAAAGCTCACAAGAGTTTATTTTTTCTAATATAGGACCTTTAAAGCTACAGTATATTTGCCCATTACATTAAAATAACATATTCAAAACACAAACTTTTGCTTCTTTTCCAGTCTAGAAGGAGCAAAGTAAAGGTTCTAAGAACAAAATGACCAAATGACAAAAATGTTGTGTACAGGGACACTTGATATCTTGTAACATAGTGTTCCTTTCTCTCCCGCTCTCTCTCTGCTTTGATGATAACCTCTTCGGCCACAGATCGCTCAGTACTTTGGGTCTGGTAATATCGGCCTTGGCTGATCAGGGAGCTGGAAAAAACAAGTTTGTTCCCTACAGAGACTCTGTGCTCACCTGGCTGCTCAAGGTACACTGCAAAATTTTGTCATGATGTATTTAACAAAAATACACCTTTTTATTGTTATCTATTGTCTCTATTCACATGATGTTCTTGGCAGGTCTTTATTACATAATACATAAAAAGCCACTTCTAGGACATCTCATTTTTTTTTGAGATGTGTAACTTGGCCTTGTTTGGTCTCTCGGTGAAGATAGAGAGGTTTAATACCATACTGTGAAACTTAATTAATTAATTAATTACATTACATTAATGAATAATATACTGTGTTTCAAGTGCTTCACAGACCACCATTGAGTCACTCCACTCTCAGTGGTGGTAAGGTACGATTGCAGCCACAGCTGCCCTGGGGCATACTCGTGGAAGTGAGGCTGCCAATCTGCACCATCGGCCCTCCAGCCACCACCATCATTCACATATTCCACTTTCATACTAGGCAATATGGGTGAAGTGTCTTGCCTAAGGACCCAACAACGGTTTCTGACACTGGCGCCCCACTGTGGCACCAATGGTCTTCCATCCATGTACTAACCAGGTCCGGAGTTGCTTAGTGTCTGAGGCAGGCTTTGACAAGCTAGTATGGCCACAAACATTCTGGACAAAGCAATAATGTCTCCTTGAAGAAAAGCATTTGATGGACCCCACACCAGAAAAGTTACACAATGCACCTTTAAATATAAATATTGATGCCACACCTCACTAGGGTCTCTCTCATAGTAAAATCATAAATACCATTAACATTTGGCTTTGTAATAAAAATCTGCATAAATTCATACTAGATAAATAGCATGTTTGTGTATGTTTGTTTGCCCTACGCAGGACAGTCTGGGTGGGAACAGCCGCACTGCGATGGTGGCCACAGTGAGTCCAGCTGCCGATAATTACGATGAGACTCTGTCCACGCTGAGGTACGCAGACAGAGCCAAAAGCATCGTGAACCACGCGGTCGTCAACGAAGACCCCAACGCCAGGATCATCCGCGAGCTCAGGGAGGAGGTGGAGAAGCTCAGGGAACAGCTCACAGAAGCAGAGGTACAGACTAGTAATTAATTAACCAACCATTAACAGCATTAATTTCATCGTTTATTTATAGCACTTTTTATTAAGTCAAGTTAAAAGGCGTAGGTACTAATAAAACTCATAATGTCAAAAATAATTGGGGCTATAACAGTTGATGAATACATTTTTTTTGGTACAACATTTTTTTGTCCATAACTGTACATAATCAAACATTGTAAATTAGGAATGTGCTTTTATAGTTTACGGTTAAATTAAATACAATTGCAGTGAAATGTGAACTCTCAGAAAGCTTTTGGTCACCTCTAATAGGCATGTATCATGATAAAATTGAATTTGTGACCTTATATCATAAGGACTTTTAAAGCATGTGTGTCTTTGTATCAGTCCTATAGATTACATGTATTTTTAACTTAATACACTTTTTTTTTTAAATTATTTTCAGTCCATGAAGGCTCCAGAGCTGAAAGAACGTCTGGAGGAGTCTGAGAAACTGATCCAAGAGATGACTGTGTCCTGGGAGGAGAAGCTTCGCAAAACTGAGGAAATTGCTCAGGTACTGGTCATGCTGATGTGATGGGTTGATTGTATTGTACTATTGTATATAGGCCAACTGTTAAATAATGTAATCTTTGTGGTTGGTGCAGGAGCGTCAAAAGCAGCTGGAGAGCCTGGGCATCTCTCTGCAGTCCTCGGGTATCAGAGTGGTTGACGACAAGTGCTTCTTGGTCAATCTCAATGCCGACCCCGCCCTCAACGAACTGCTCGTCTACTACCTCAAGGTACAACACACATGATTAAGTACATTTCGTGTACATTAAATGTCCTATATTATGCAGGATGGATTCTTGTGAGCTTTAAGCCATGTTAGCATGTTGTTACCTCCTCTAAAACCTAGCTGGAGTTGTGTTCTGTTTCATTCACACATGTTTGAGTAATACATTTTCTTTTATTAGTCTATCTACATCCAAAGCTCAGAATGCTCTGTTTCACCCTGCGATGTCATGAAGCACTAGTTTTCAAGTTAACAGCTATTTTTTACCTTTTGTTGAGTAGAGGTAGGCAATTCCGAGGTTAAAATGATCTAAGTGATTGCAGTGAAGGTGTGTGGAGTTTAAAAACATGAAAAAACATGACATTTAACCTTTATTTTACCAGGTAGGTCGGTTGAGAACCAATTCTCATTTTCAACGATGACCTGGGTGTGGCACCTGGAATTCCCAGTGGTCTCCCATCCAAGTACTAACCAGGCCTGGCCCTGCTTAGCTTCTGAGATCTGACGGGATCAGGCTCACATGTTGAACAGTGTTTTCACTTTGAGAGAACTAAATGTGTATGTTTAAACGTGTGAATGTAACAGAACGCAACTCCAAGTGTGTTTTTGATGAGGAAACAACATTATATTATAATATAGATCAGAAAATAGCATAATATGATCTCTTCAAGTTACAGTTACTTTTTATTTTCACTAACTACTGTAATCATATTTCCAATGCTGCCTGTTTTATCAGGATCACACTCGGGTGGGTTCTGCTAACTCTCAGGACATCCAGCTCTGTGGAATGGCCATTCAGGCTGAACACTGTGTCATTGACATCAGCGACAGCAGTGTAATACTGACTCCTCATCGGAATGCTCGGTATGAACCTGCTACTTTCATCATCGCTCATTTGTCTTAAGTATCATCACAATATTAAAAAGATGTTATACTCAATACCAGTTTCGATACATGGATAACTCACATATTTTAGAGTTATTAATTATTAGAGTTAGTAATTATTAAGTTATTTTTTACACTAAAATAATTGTAGCTTCTTTAATATTACATTACATTATCAGTCTTCTTTTTTTTTTGTCTCTGCAGCACCTGTGTGAATGGCTCTGTAGTGATCAGTCCAGTGCAGCTGCATCATGGAGACCGAATCCTGTGGGGCCACAACCACTTCTTTAGGTTCGTCTCTCTTTTATTCTGCTGTTTCTAGTGTTTCATATGACCAGTGGTTAAGAGAGTACACCTTTATTTTATGTAATATCCATTAGAAGAAGTTAATTACATTTTTAGTAATTGTACTGACGTATGTAGGTTGACAAACATGCATTATTATTTGAGTCTTAATTTAAAATGTGTATCATAATATAATAATAATTTTATTTCTTTAATTTTCCAATATTTCCAGTATTTTACTTGTTGTCGTGAAGTCTTTGTGTAGTTTCAATTTTTACATGAAAGGTAATGGTATTGTTGTTCAGTGTTTCCTGTAGATTAGTAGTTATTAAGATTATGGTGGCACAGATTAATTTATTTGAATTATTTTATCTCATTCAATTTGCGCAGTATAACTGTTACTTTCTGCCTATATTTAACAATCACTTTTTACATTTATAATACAATGAGCACCAAAGTCTAATTTTGTTATGCCCATATAGTTCAGGTTGTTTTTAGACTCTGGGGGAGAATATTAGATTCTGGAGGGGCCACCATTGTCTCCTGAATCAAATTGATTTAATTTAATAATAAAATGTCACGTCACAATATTTGGAATAGTTATAACACATCATATACTTTATCACTTGTGCTACCCTACTTTTGTTTTCTTCCTGTTTCTCACACACACTTCCTCTCTGTGACATTGACCACACAGGATAAACCTGCCCAAACACAAGGCCCAGAGCGCCGCCGAGGGGGACGAGAGCGCCGCACCCAAAGCCAGTCTGAGCGTGGACCGCCTAGACGTGGACCACGATTCCTTCAGTGACGTCTCTAGTGAACGCAGCTTCAGCTATGAATCTGCCCAAGCCGAGGTCATGATGAAGACCATGGGCAGCAATGGTCAGCTTCTTTATTACACCATTTTGTTTTTTGTTTAGATTTTTCTTTTGTTTACTATTTTTATGGTAACTTTTTCAGACTGTGCTCATATTCTAAAGTTCTGCAGTTGCATCCAATAACAGAGATTTGCATATAACAGCAGCCCTAATGTATTGTCCATTGCTTATTTCCACAGCCCAAAGATGCAAAGGTGTAAAAGGGCTTTTTATGTTTTTAGTTTCACAAAGCTCTTTTGATTTTGGAATTAAAAAACAAGGTGCTACAAGTTCCTTTTTTATCAGTGAGGGACACGAATGGCCCACTGTCCGTGTTTGATTAAGTTCTTCTTTTTGGATTTATTCTCAATTCTTTTCTTGTTATTAAAACAATACATATTCTAATCTATACATCACGTTTAATCCAAAACACATTTTGATGAGTCCAATATTTGCCAACTTTCTAATCTTTTAACACACAAAAAAAAATAAGTGGGTGTTTTGCACTGTTGCGACCTTTTGGATTTCCTATTTCCTTTTTTTTTTTTGCCATCGACATAAAAATAGACACAAACTGCAAAAGGTTCCACCAGTGCAAATCCCCTCGACGTCACACTGGACATTAAGGACACACCTCATAATAAAGTCCTGTGCTTTTATCAGACCCATTGCAGTCGGTGTTGCAGACTTTGGAGCGGCAGCACGAAGAGGAGAAGCGCTGTGCTCTGGAGAGACAGAGGCTGATGTACGAACAGGAGCTACAGCAGCTCAGACAGAGGCTCAACCCAGAGAAGCCCTCCCTCCTCGACCCGGGAAGTCCCGCCAGTACTACAAATAGTACTAGAACCGCCAGCCCAGAGAGACGCACACGCCGCTGGAGTGAGGACAGGTGACACAATCTTCATTCATCCTTGGTGGCACAATAAAATAGATAGATGTACTTATTGGTCCTACATTATGCAAAATTGAGCTTTAAAATATGTTATAATGTTGTTACATCATCAAAAACATACCTGGAGTTGTGTTTTGTTTCATTCACACACATGTTTGAGTTTCCTGGTTTATTAGTCTACATTTGTCTACATCTCCAAAGCTCAAAATGTTCTGTTCCACCATGTGATGTGATGGATCGGTAATTTTTACCATTAGTTCAGTAGAGATGGGCAGTTCTGTTAGTTCCAGGGCTAAAATTATCCAAATTATTCTACTGAAGGTTGGTGGAGTTTAAAAACACAGAGGAGCACTTTCTGTATTACCATGCTTCCGTCAGTCTGCCCCAGGGCAGCTGTGGCTACAATAGTAGCACCACCACCGGGTATAGAGTGAATGAATAATGCTCTGTAAAGCGTCTTTGAGTGTCCAGAAAAGCGCTATATAAAACTGATGCATTATTATTATTATTATGACATCATGAGGTGAGCGTTTTCTGTTTGAGAGAAGATCTCTGCCTAAATATGCAGGGTTTGTTAAACATGTGAATGAATGAGGAGAACATTATAACATAGATCAGAAATGGCTTAAAATGGGCCCTTTAAGTGATCTCATGCAGGTATCACAGTGTTTAAAGCCGAGGCTAATTCACAACACCAGTCCACTGAAGGGCTTAAACTCTGAAAATATACAAGTATATAAAGCATTACACCAAAAACCTAGCAAATGCACGTGAATGCTTCAATCACTATTTAGACAATTTAACATAACATGGCTCAAATTGTTGAAGTTGTTGATGACGTATGTTTTGTATTTTCAGAGAGGCGATGATGACCAGGAGCCTGCGTCGTCTCAAAGAGCAGATTGTGAGGGCGAATCTTCTAGCTCAGGAGGCTGGGTTCATTGCAGAAGAACTGAACAAGAGAACGGAGTACCTGGTCACTCTGCAGATACCCGCAGCCAACCTAGACGCAAACAGAAAGGTACGAGATCACATGTTTTCCCCATTAGTAGGCCTGTCACGATAACACATTTTGGAGCGTGATATTGCTGAACTAAATATAGACGATAAATGATAATATTGAACCTAGCTAACTCTGACACAATAACTGAAAAGCAGATTTAAACTACAAATACTATTCTAAATGTATAATATTGTCAAAAATGATGAACTGCAAAAAATAAATCGCAAAATGAAATACTTTAGTAATTCAACCTTTTGTGGGTTAAATCTTATCATATAGTAAAAAAATAACCACAGCTTTCAAAAGTACACATGATAAATATTAACCCCAAAGATTGAAAGATTTTTCAAATGTATCTAAATCACAACATGACAAAAACAGGGCTTAAAGGTGCGTTATGTTGCTTTTCTGGTAGATGATCCTGCTTGTCCCATGGATATTTTATGTTATGTTTTGCCAGCAGTGTTCCTCAGTGTTGAGATTAAATTTATTCATTTATGTCTGGTGGTATAAGCTCTTGGCAAAGCAATAACATTGCCTTGCTTTGTTAAACGTGTGAGTTAAACAAAACAGAACTACAGATATGTTTTTAATGAGGAAACATTATAACATAGATCATATTATTTCTTGTCATAAGTAGCTTCATTCCTTATAGACAAATTTATCGACATTTACAAGTGTAATATTAACAAAAACGTGCAAATGATCATTGTTGTATATCTATATTATTCAGACCAGATGGCAATAACTTCTGGTGTCATGCATTGTTGTCAGGTATTAATTCGTATTCTGTGTATTCTTAGCGTGATGCTGTGTTGAGCGAGCCGGCCATCCAAGTGCGTCGTAAAGGCAAAGGGAAGCAGATCTGGGCCCTGGAGAAAATGGAGAACAGACTGGTGGACATGAGGGAGCTGTACCAGGAGTGGAAGGACTTCGATGAAGACAACCCAGTCAGTAAAACCCGGACGCAAATATCTTTTGCGGCACGGTGGCTGAGTGGCTCATGCCTCACAGCAAGAAGGTTGCGGGTTCGATCCCCGGGTCGCCCGGGCCTTTCTGTGTGGAGTTTGCATGTTCTCCCCTGTCTGGATGGGTTTCCTCCGGGTACTCCGGTTTCCCCCATCAACTCAAAACATGCACTGTAGGTGTGAAAGTTGCGTGAATGAGTGATGGTGGTGGTCGAAGGGACCGTTGGCGCCGCTTGGCTTGGCAGCCGCGCCTCTGTCAGTCTGCCCCAGGGCAGCTGTGGCTACAACAGTAGTTTACCACCACCAGGTATGGAGTGAATGAAGAATGCTGTGTAAAATGCTGTGTAAAGCACTTTGGGGACATGTGTCTGTGTAAAGCGCTATATAAATAAACCTTACCTTACCTTACCTTTAAGTTTTGAGTTTAACTTAGTACATTATTTAGCACAATATTTCTAACATAGGTTTATTGATGTCTTATTGTTTTACTTCTACTTTTAGTGATATTTCGAAGAATCAGTATTAATAGCTTTGGCTACTCTACTCTCATAAAGAAAAAAAAATGCAACTACGAGGGACATTTTTATTTTAATTTAATTTAACGGTTGAAATTCTACAAAACAAAAGTAAAAAAAGACCAAAAAAAAACTTCTACACACCATTTTTACAAGGGACAATTAATACTTTTACATTAGTATTGCTGAACCATGTGGAAACTGCATGTGACTATTCCAGGCAGACAGTTGTTTCTATGTCATGTTTCAACATCAGAGTCAGAGAAGAGACTAAGAGGGCAGTTCTAACAGTTCATTCTCGAACATGTTTTTCAATCATGGCTCAAAATCATGTACAGGCCCTTTAATATCTTGTGTATTCTCAGGTGATGCGGTCATATTTTAAGCGCGCTGATCCGTTCTTCGACGAGCAGGAGAATCACAGTCTGATCGGAGTCGCCAACGTGTTTCTGGCCTGTCTGTTCTATGATGTGAAGCTACAGTATGCAGTGCCCATCATCAACCAGAAGGGGGAGGTAAACGGGCACTTGTCTGTCATAAGAACTGCTTTACTTGTGCCCTGTTTAATACTGGAAAAACTATTGTGACTGCCATTGTCTAAGAAAGCTGGATAAGACATTTGAAGAACAAGATGATATTTTCATGATTAAACTGAAAACACTGTACTGAAATGAATTGCTTGATAAATGAAAAGCAATAACTGACCTTTCAAAATGTCAGGTGAAAAAAGGGATGAGTGATTAGTAAAAGAAATTCTAAACAATGTTGCACCTTCACGACTTACCCCATATTACGCTATTTATGTTACAATGTTGTTTTTTCATCACAAGCACGCAGAGTTGTGTTCTGTTTCATTTACATGTTTCAGATACAAACCCTGTGTTCTTTATGCTGTGTTCTTCTCTCAACACTCTGTTCCACCTTGTGATGTCATGTGGTAATACAGGAATTGCCCGTCTCTACTGAACTAAAAGTAAAATGTAGCTGCTAACTTGAAAACAACCTCCACATGACTTCACAAGGCGGAACAGAGCATTTTAAACTTTGGAGATGTAGACAGTCTAATAACAAAGGATTACTGAAACATGAAACAAATGAAACAAAACACAACTCCACATATGTTATGATGGTCCATAAAGAGAAAAGCTGAACAAATCTCTTAAAGATCCTACATTGCAGAGAGACTATTGTGAGCCATGTTAGAATGTTGTTACCTCTTTAAAACTAAAAAAATCATATAGGCCTACATTACAATTCACCACATGCAAATAGTAATATAGGCCTATATGATATTTTTATTTGTAGCATGTCAAGTTTTTATACAAAACAGTGGGAGAACGCATGGCTTGAAACTGTAAATGGGTGGATATTTGGATGTATTTTAATTGTGTTTTTAACCTGCCTGGGGACCACAGATGGAAACTAGCTTTAGCTAAATCTAGTGTAAAGCATCTCTTCCTTTATGAGCTTAATGCATTTCTAAAGCAACTTTGAGCGTCTGGAAAAGTGTTATATCAAATTACTGTATTATTATTATTATTACTGAAACTAATAAACTAAACTATGAAAATTTAAAAGAGAAAGAGAATAGTCTTTGTATAGTTTTTAGACTATTAAATGATGATGCAGAATAAAGCCATTATTCCCTTGTTTGACACATTTAACCCTGTATTTTCTCATTTTCCGTCAGGTGGCTGGTCGGTTGCATGTGGAGGTGTGGAGAGGCACTGAAAGCTCAGAGGACAGTTCATCTCTGGTGGACTCTCTGAGCTGCACAGATGGAGAAACACAAGAACGCAGACTCTACTGTGTGGTGAGGAGGAGATAATTGTAATAATCACAATGCTCTTTTAGTGTTTATACTGTGAGACAGGCTGCGTTCACACTTTGATCCCTTTTTAGTCCTGAATAATGATGCAGATCTGATTTGGTGTAGGTTTATTACAAGTTTAGTTCTGGGACTATTCACTATTAAAGATGCATTGTGTAACTTTATGTGGAATCACATTATGATACTAAACCTTTCTATTTTTATGGAAACCAAACCAGACCAAATTATAGGTCACATCTGTGGAGAGGCAAACCAAGTCACAATCAGCCTGTTTTACTTGGTATTTTTGAGTAAAGCCACCTGCAATTGAATAAATGTAAAGTAGAGCTGTTTAATGTCATACTGTGGAACATTCCAAGCAATGACATTTCCAGAAACAAGCAAGTATGAACCCGCAACCAAAATGTTACATAGTGCAGCTTTAAGTCCCAATTGTGATGCAAGTGTGAGATAACGGCCAGATTAAAATGATTAAACTTTTGATATGAGGATATTTAGAAATCGGTTATTGTTAATTTTATTACTTGATCCCTCTTCATGAAACAAAAAACAACTTGAACTTTCATGTCATTTTTAGTTTTAGCTTGAGTAACAAATACTTTTTGGATTCAGCTACACTAATATTGTTGTTGCCAGTAGACAGAGTAACATAACAATAGAGACTAAAATTGCTAGCAATTTGTGTTTTTCCTCTTTCCAAGTTAAACCTGAAACATTGTTTAATTAATGTTGTACACTGTAGCCCTACATCCCAGCATTTTTCATAATCATTCAACATTTCTTTGTCTCTTGTCTTAGGTGAAGCTCCTGCAGGCCACAGGACTCCCTCGGCATCTGTCCAACTTTGTGTTCTGTCAGTATCACTTCTGGGGTCAGGAGGAGCCTGTGTTTGTGGCCCCAGAGATGGACTCCTCCTCGTCCCCCTCGTCCCCCTCCTCCTCCCGGGACCCCCAGTGCACTGTGGTCTTTGACAGCGCCAAGGTCAGAACAAGAGCAATTCATTTAACAAGAAAGTTTGTTTAGACCTGTTTTAGCTTGATTGTTAATAGTTTGTTTAGCCCTGAAAATACAGTTTGTTTGTTTATCCATCTATTTATTTATTCATAAAATTGTGATTTACACCACATAATTATCATATTTTTATTTATTTTTATTTAATTTTTTTTGCCTTGACATTCCATATTTTTAAAAATGTTATCCATTATTCATTGTTTAATCTGTTGAAAGGACACAGTCTAAAAACCTTATGTCATGTAATATTAGCAGTATTATTGGAAAAATCATTTAATCCTGTATTACTTGCATTAAATTTGCCAAGAATCGAGAGGTGATTGTTTTCTCTTGGTGTATTTTTAGGAGCTGGTGGTCCCTGTATCGGAGGACTTTGTGGAGTACCTGTCTGAGGGCGCCGTGGCGATAGAGGTGTACGGACACAAACAGGCCAATCACCGTAGGAACCTGGCTCTTTGGGACCTGGGTGTCATCCAAGCCAAGACTCGATCTCTGAGGGAGAGGTACGAGGAGAGTGCGTACTGTTAGATGACCGTAAAATACCAAATAAGAGCTGGGTTCCAATTAACCGCAGAGTCCTCTTTAAATGCCGGGCGCAGGTGTATATTTTGATAAATAACCGCTGAGTCTGAAGTATTAATTTTTCCAAGAATCCTGCGCTGCTGCGGGTCCCAGAGGCGGGTCCCAGAGGAAGAATTTGAGTACCATATTTTCCAAGGAATTAATCGCCGGTTCCAAACTGCCGGGTCTGTTAAGTGATTGAAACAAATAAACGCCCGGGTTATTATTTGGTATTTTACGGTAGTCTAAAAATAATACTTTTTAAACAGTCATGTGCTACCAAAAGTTAAAAGCAAGGTGTAAAGCAAGTTCAGATTGGAGGTGGTTTATTCATGTTTGACAAGTGACTTTATTCCAGGTTTTGAGGACAGAACCTGGGCCCAACTAATTAATTAATTAAGAAGAATTAATCTTTTGTTACAAGTCCAGAGGCCAGAGTTGATTGAGTACCCTTGTGGCTTGGCCTGTTACGATAATTACTCAGGGGTACTTTTTCTTTGCACTAGCGAGGAATATTTTGTTATTATTTTGCTCTTCTATGACTTAGATTGAACTTTAAAAAGCTGGACAAATCACTATGACTCATTACAACTAACTACTAAAGTTTTTCATTCTGTTATGAAAAGCTATTTATTTATTTATTGAGAGATTTAGATGTATTATTTATTAATTATTTTTTAGCCATGTTACAGAGTACATGAATACTTTTTGGGGGATAATTCTAACGTGACAGCAGCTCTCATGACTGTGTGTCCCTTTTCAGGTGGAGTGAGGTGATGCGTCGTCTGGAGCTGTGGGTGCAGCTGATGGAGCTGAACGACGTCGGAGACTTCACCCCTGTGGAGGTCACAGCCGCTAAAGACGTGCGCACCGGGGGCGTATTCCAGCTCAGACAGGTACAGAGCCAATGATCAGCAGTTTAGTTTCATAAAGACATTTGGCTGGATGTATCAGAACTGAAGCAATCTGAGCTTTGAATATAGATCGACAAATATTAAGGATTATTCAAACATGTGTAAATGAAACAAAACACAACTCCAGGTATGTTTTTGGGGAGGTAACAGCATTGTAACATGGCTTAAAGCTCACATGAGTCAATTTTGTGTGATATAGGACCTTTAACCCTAAATTTTTGACCTGGAGTCTGTTTTTTGAATAATCACAAGCAGGTATAGAAATGTAGGGGGGATGGGGGTAGGTGGAAACACAAATTTTCCAAGCACTTAAGTCTTCAATGCAGTACAGTACAGGATTACTCAAAGCAATAATTAACCAATAGTTCTGTCTGTTGTATAAATTGCAGGGTCAGTCTCGGCGTGTGCAGGTGGAGGTGCGCTCTGTGCCGGACTCTGGGACTATGCCTCTGATCGCGGCCTCCATCGTGTCCGTTTCCATCGGCGACATCAAAGTCCGACAGGCTCCTCCATCCAAAGCTGCTGAGGCGCACTGGGTAAGACATTAAACACATTTACTTTGGGGATACCTTATAAGAAGGTATAGGGCGTTTTTACTTCATGCTAAACAGTAATTCTGGGTATGTTTATTTCAGGGTGACAGTGAAGAGTTGGACAGCTATCAAGTAAGTAGCAACTCTTATACATGTGTCTTAATGGGACGGTAATAAAAACTTTTTCCATGTTATAATTCTGTATCCTCATCAAACATATATATATTTTAAATAATATACAACACATGTCTAGTATCCTTCACTGAAATAAGTTTATAAGCACATTCCTGACATTTTCACACATCTGAGGCCAATGTGGAGTTTGGCCATCATGCTACTCCTAAAAACTAGCAAGCTAACAGCGCAATGACAACAATCTGGTACGGCCCTGTTGCAGTGCACACTTTAGGACCCACTACACTCATTTAGCATGTTATACTGTTCCTCATTAAGATAATACAAGTTGTCGTTCTTTTCATAAATCCATAGATTCAAAAATTATGTATAAATATATACATTTTTCATTTTTCTGTAAAAAAATACTATGAAACTGCACTAACCAGTTTAAGTGTTACTTGTAATTGTTTCCTCTTGTGTTCAGGAGGTGGATCTGGAGCGCATGAGGCAGCAGTGGCTCTTCACTTTGACTCAGAGACAAGAATATCTAGACCAACAGCTGCAGAAAATCGTCTCTAAACCAGGTACTGCTTCAGTGAACTTGTATATGAAGGACAAAACATGATTAATTTTTAACTGTACCACCAAGCCCTCTCAGAATCTGTAATTATATGTAATATTCACAGAATGGCAAAATGTCCACTCACTTCTCTAATACAGCAGCATATCTCATTGCAACATTATCAAACACAGCCAACACAGCCAAAATATAATCATCTGAAAAAATACAAAATGGATTGAAACAACCCATTTTCAGGGGTCTGTGATCAATGTGAGGGTTCATGGTCTTGTTGAGGTGTTTGGTTTTCTACAAAAAAGTGAGAATATCCTACTGAAAAATTGTTGGCTAATGCTATCTAGCTCGTGACTGCATTGTTATATGAACGAGACTTGTTTAACAGCACAAACCATCTCACCTGTTTTAGTTCCAACCTAGTCAGCTCTATCTGGTCAGATATTGTCAAAATAAAGCTCAGATTAAGTCTAACTCAGGACCTGTCGTGCTTTTCTCCATGGAGATGTTATTGCTTTCCCTGGAATGTTTCACAGTATGTTTATTAAACCTTTCTGTCTTCATGGAGACCAAACCAGAACCAAGTTGCAGGTCAGATCTGTGGAGAGGCGACCCCGCTCACAGTCAGAATGCCTGTTTTTTGGGGTGTTTTTGGTTTATAAAACTACCAGTAATTGAATCCATGTAAGGGAGAAATGTGTAGTCACACCATGACATATCCATAGAAACAAGCAGGTGACGGACCTCCAACCAAAAAGTTACATAGTGCACCTTTAAATACAGTAGTAGTGTTTTTAATCTGAACATGTCCCTGTGTTCAGATAAATCAGAAGACGATGTGGAGAGAGAGTCTCAGCTGCTGGAATGCCGTCTAACCCTCACTGAGGAGAGGAACGCTGTGCTGGTGCCCTCTGCGGGGAGCGGCATCCCAGGAGCCCCAGCTGAGAGGTCTGTGTCCGACTGGGGCAAGAGGGCAAAACAAAATTATTGTCCTTGTTGACTAGAGGTGGTGATATAATAATAATATTCTTCAATAATGTTCTCCAATTGCTGGTGTGAACATCCTTTATGGCTCAAATATTTGCAGAATTTTGAGTAAACCACAATTCTGTTGGTTTTGAGTTGGGTTGGTCCTTGTTTAGAATTAGTATATCAAGTAGGTCTTGTTTAGAACTGGAATCTTGTAAAATCTTGTTTTAGATCTGTTGGTTGAAGGCCAAATATTTTCTTAGGTGGCACATACTTCATATCAAAATGGTTGTTTTAAAAGTATGCACAGTTAGAAAAACTATCATGTTCTGTATGATTAGAAAAAATGTTAAAAACAACAAAAAAAAGTTAAAATAATAAAACCAACAACTTTGGAGTAGTATTAAATATGAGGTAGGCTTCTTTCAGCACATTTCTGATGCATTGCACACATGCTGTAAATATTTGAAGGATCCCAAAAAATGCTAAGATTGCAGTTTCTGTCAATATCACCCACTTCTATTGTGTTTTATTGTTCTGTTTTCCAACATATTGCAAAACACCAAACAGAAGTGGCAGTTTCCATCTCAAAGTTGTGATAGATGTAAGTTTAGCCCGTTAGAGCCGTTTCGTGAGAAATGCGCGTCCTCTGTGTCTCTTCTGTTAATGATGTGTTAAAGGTGTTAAGTCACTGTCTGACAGAGTGTCTCCCCCAGAGTCCCAGTCCCAGGAATGGAAACACACATCCCAGTCCTCTTCTTGGATCTCAGTGGTAAGTTAATGGCATTGTTACTGTGAGCATGACAGATATAAGGTTCTCAGCTCATCTATTTACATGTAATAATATCTAAAAAAAAAATTACTGGCTAATTCCAATATAATTCCAATATATGAAGGTCTACAGTCCATCCCCAGTAAAGACCACTATACAGAGCCTTATAAACTAAAGCTAAGGAAAGTGTTTCTGCTGAGTTGATTTCTTTTGGTGAATTTTGTATTTATGTATTTTTCTCTCAGCGGATGATTTCCAGTCCAGGCTCTCTGCTCCTCTTCCTGGGGGCCTGGACGCTTTACTCAATGAAGAAGATGAGGATGAGTTCTTCGATCTGCACATTGTCAAACATTATGATCCAAAGGTAATGGGGCTGTTGGAATAAAGTAGGGCAATTCCTCCTGACAAATTCACTGTATTTATCCCCTTTTCTAGTAATAATTCCACTGCTTTTTAGAGAACAGCTTAGAAACTCTTCTGGGGGACTGGTCTTGCCAATTAACCTATGCTATAAACACTGTGCTACCTGCATCAGATTACTGAATTGCTCATTGTTTGTTGTGTCTGCCGGTATTCATATAAACAATTAATAAATAATAAATTATCCTGACAATAATCTTACCAACCACTGCTGTTTGTCTGGGCAAAAGTCAGTGAGGAATTATCTGCGTGATTTGACTTTTAAAACTTGGCAAGGCAAGTTTATTTGTATAGCACAATTGGTAAACAAAGTTGAAGTTGAATGTAATAATCACAATACAAACAAACAAAACCCAAATGAAAACAAATACTCCAGATAAGCCTAACCTTGCTTTGAGTTGCATCATTTGGACTGTAAGTATCGTAAATGCATAAAAATTGCTTTAATAATCTGATTGTTTTCCCAACTCTAGCCAAATCTCAAGTGTAATCAGGTAACTTAATTTTTTTACTCGTGTTAAACCAGACATCTGTAGAGCCCATAGTGACAACTGTTTGCATCTACCTGTAGCTTTGTAGTTACTGTAATATTAGTTATTATATTAGTTAGTGGATAAAGTATTAGTTAGTTTGTCCCATAGACTATATAAAGAAATGGACTAAGGGAGTGTGACGTCACCCATAGCATTCAGCTACAGTCAAATGAAGCTCACAAAGCTTGAAACTATAGGAGCGAATTTGGAGCGGAGGTCCATATTAAGAATAGAATAGAATTTATTTACAGACAAAATAGCAAAATAAAACAACAGCAGGATCATGTAGAGCGGGTTAATAAGAACATTTTAAGACCAAAATTACGAGGCTCACTGCAGTAGTTACAGAGAGAGGTGACAATATTTCAATATAAAGTCAACTGGAGCCAGAGTTGATGGAGCCGGAAGTGCTCCCATGTTCACTTCCTATTTGGAACGTGGCGACTAGCAGGTTTGTTATGTCCATTTATATATACAGTCTATGGTTTGTCCCAATCAAACATGTTAAATTGTACTAAGTTCTGTATCCTGTCTTGCGTCTTGGTAAACTTGCATAATCGGTGATATGACATAAAGAAACTTCTTTTGAATATCATGACATCAACCTGTCACCAATTCTGTACTATAAAAGTATGACTATTAGTTAAACTGTATTTTTGTGTTGTGTTTTGCAGGTGAAGGTGGAGGCGTCCTGGGACTCCACAGTTCACGAGTGCCCAGAGCTGAGCCGAGCAGGGGCCCCAGACCTCAGGGTTTATCTGACTGTGAAGACTGTGGTGCAGCTGTCCCACCCCGCCCATATGAGACTGTTACTACGGAAACGCATCTGTGTCAGCGTCACTGGGAGACAGGTCTGATACAAAAACTACTATTGATATTTCAAACTCTACAATGTTAAAACTAAGATTTTTTTAAATCAAAATATACAATATTGTGAACAAAGTGAAATTTTCTAAATAATATTCATACCAATGTATCAGTATCTTCTGTGTCTTACAGGGCTTTGCTCAGAGCCTCCTGAAGAGAATGTCCCAGCGGAGCACCATCCCCGGCTGTGGAGTCACCTTTGAAATCGTTTCCAACATCCCCGGGGTGAGAAGAACAGTGTACTATATAATACTATATGTATTATTCTGAGGTAAAATATTGTATTACAAATGTCGCAATAGTCAACACTGCAACTGACCATTCTTTAACGGTGCACTAAGTAACTTTTTGGTTGGAGCTCTGTCACCTGCTTGTTTCTGTGGATATGTCATTGCTCTGCCTGGAATGTTCCACAGTTAAACAGCTCTACCTCACTTACTTATTAAATTATAGTAAAACAGGCCTTCTAACTGAGCGGGGTTGCGGGGGTCCACAGATCTTGTAACTTGGCCTGGTTTGGTCTCCATGAAGATAGAAAGGTTTAATACATTACTGTGAAGCATTCCAGCCAAAGCTACATTATCTCCATAGAGAAAATTATTTGATGGATCTCCCAGAAGAAAAGTTATACAATATATTATATTAATATATTACACAATACATATATTACAGTAAGACTGAAAAACATCACACAATTTGATCTAGTCTACAGTCAATTAAAAGCCAAAGGAAAATGTGTGTTTTTTTCATTTTCATTACATTCCAACCATTATTTATGTATTTGTAATTCTCACACCTCTCATTATTTTCTCTATTGTTCATTCACTGTGTTCAGGACATCCACGGGCCAGAGGACAGGGAGATGCTCGCTCGGCTGGCAGCCAGTGCAGAGGAGGACCCCACAGCTGACAGTGAGGCTGCCATAGAGAAGTACCTGCGCAGTGTCCTCGCTGTGGAGAATGTGCTCACTCTGGACAGGCTCAGACAGGTCAGGGGTCACTCAGGGCACAGCATAAGGGTGCAGTTTGGAGATGTTAAAATGGATATCAGACCACACAATTCTATAATAAACCTTTTACTGATCAGGTCCACAAAGACACAGTCTTTCAGCTATGATTAATTAATATCACTAATTCATTGGTTTCAAGTTCTGAAAACTGTTTATTGCAACCTTTTTAAATTAGATTTAGAGGAATGGGTTGAATAGTTGATACTTAACATCCTGGGAAAAATTACATAATCTCCACCTTTATGATTAAGTAATATATTGTTGCAAATAATTAAATGATGTACTTGAACTGACAGTTAATGTTTAACCTCTTATTGAATGGGTTTAGTAAATATTTAGTTGATATGTCATGAATATAATTCCTTGTTGTTATAGTCTTTATATGTGATATATCTGCTTACAGGAGGTGGCAGTGAGGGAACAACTGGCCGTCAGAGGAAAAGCCCAGAGGCACAGTCTGAGCTCTCCAAGTGTGAACCAGGTCAGACATTTGTGTTTTATATTATAGTGTTTAAATTATCTGTGTGTTGCAACTAATCCTTATCTTAAGCTTGTTAACATGTTTCTGGGACTATGTTATGTTCATATTATTGAAACAAAGATTATATTATACAATCTAATGGAGGGCAGGGTCGGTCTAAATGAATAAACATTAAGAATTACCCAAATAATTATTATTTGGATATTAGATATAGATATTAATTTTGTGAATGTTTGCTGTGCTGTCCAATGGGAACAGTGAAACCAGTATGACAAAATTATATTGTAATTGTAACAGAATCATGCTCTCCATCTCATTCTCACTCACACTGCAGTAAAGAGCTCAAATTACGTTATTTCCTGATCTATGTTATAATGTTTCCTCATCAAAAACATACCTGGAGTTGTGTGTTTTGTTTCATCATACATTTTTAACACACAAAGCCTTCATATTTGGGCTGCATTCTTCTCCCAAACAGAAAACACGGATCCACCTTGTGATGTCATGTGGTTATACAGGAAGTACTCCGCTGTGTTTTCTAACTCAATAAACCTTCAGAAGGATCATTTGGATGATTTCAGTCCTGAACTTAAAACAACAGCTTCATGACACGAAGGTGGAAAAGAGCGCTGGAGATGTAGACAGACTAATAATGCAGAATTACTCAAACATGTGAGAATGAAACAAAACGCAATTCCAGGTATGTTTTTGATGAGGTAACAACATTATAACATGGCTTAAAGCTCACAAGAATCCATTTAGCGTAATATAGGACCAATGTCACTTGAATGCTATCTGTTGACTGTTACCTACTGTTATAACTGTACTATTAACTATTCACTAACCAGCATTAATTCACTAACCTTTGGCTGTGCAGCTGTCCTCCAGTTCCTTGGACCTCTCCTCATCCACTCACAAACTTAATAACATCAAGGTGAGACTAACATGTACCAACACTGAATGCCAAGTTGTGCTATCACCTTGTTTTGCAATGGGTTCTTTTTTTTGCAGATTTTAGTAGTGCAGTGTGTAATTTTTTTGGATTTTGTTTGAGACCTGGGTTAGTCAGGTTCAGAATCAGAATTACTTTTATGGTTATGGCCTTTTTGAATATTCTAATGAAACGTCCTTTTAAATGGCCTTCAGTGCATTACTGTTGGAAAACTGAATGGTGATTTTTGTGACTTCAGGGTTGGGAGAGTCACCAGGACCTGTCTCTGAAGCCTTCTCCAGTTAAACCTGCTGTTCCCTCCAACTCTTCACCTGTGACACGGAGCCTCCCCTCAGACACTGGTAATATATTTTCAGCACTTTTTTTTTTCTTTTTTTACTAATATTATTTTATGGGGACATATGTAAAACCCTTTAAGCATGTTATAAGTATAACTATATCCCCTTGTTTTTAGTGGACTCAAAGTTGATATTGTAATTGATTTGATTTGATTCATGTAACACTTTGTCAACAATAAAATCCATTAGTTGCTACAGTGCAATTTTTGCAACTTTGAAAATGAAATTAATTCACTGATATCTATTATTCAGTCGCTTTAGATCAGTTTTCTGATTTACAATTTTAGGTTAAAAAGTAAAATCATTTTCTACAACAATGTATGTTATAGTTGAACACAGTATACTTAAGGCTATATGAAGTACAATCTTTGGACATTGGACACAGTAAATTGTTTTAAAGAATTTACAGTGTATTGTGAACAAGTGAGAAAATTGTAATGTGGTGTTTCTTGTTAATTTTTTGTGGAAAAATATACATTTTGTTGATTATGTCCAACCTCAGCTGTTTTTTCATCAATTGCTTTTTCCCTGCTTCCAACCTTTGCCAATAAAATCCCTCTCACCACTCAATTTCCTCTTGATTTTCCAAACTTGTTTCTTTTCTAATATTTTCTATCCTTTCTCTTTGTCCTCTGTCCTTCCCTGTTTGTATGTGTGTTTGAACATTATTCAGGTTTTGCTGCGTCTTTTTTGCCCCCAGTGAAATCAGTGCCTCGTCTGCTCATGTCTCTACTTCCTGGAGGCAAAGAGGAGAAATCCAACCTGATGCCCTCCCCTCCTCCTCAGGTATGCTCCGCACGGCACCTACACATTTGAGGTAAACGTGCATCACAGATTCAGAACGAACACATACGCACATTCGCTGCTATTTCTGTCTCCTGTCGCCATGGGAACAGAGGCAACGTACAGAAGGCAAACAATAGAAAGATAAAGACAGGAAGTGAGAAAGGCAAAGAGGTGACTATCAGGAGTTTGAGGAAATCACATGTAAAGAATATTAAAGAGTTCATTTGCAAAAACCTCACCAGAAGCTTGCAGTTCATTATTTGTATAATCTAGTTTTCAAAAGCCAAATGTATTTACTGCTATCAAAATATTATTCTGTCCATCCTTGATTAAATCCATTCAAAATTATATTAATACCTATGGAAGTACTTTTTTGTCATTTTTTTTACAATGGGAATACCAGTCTTTGTGATTGAACTCTTATATTGTCTTGTGGCAGGGCTGAATTATTGTGATTTAAGATTACATTTTTGTTTCTGTTTATGTGCATCAAGACCATTGCTGCTGTTCAGGTGTTAGAGTAGTTACTTATTACTCAAAGTTTTAATCTAGTCTCAACCAGTTGTCATGGTTTCTTTGAACTAGAGTTGGAAGATATAGTGAAAAGCACATTTACAAACAGATACACTGCCCCAAAGTGCTGTACAAGCAAAAAAACAAAACAAATACAAGACAAAAACACTTTAATACTGATTAAAAGAAACCTTCGAGATCATAGTATTTAAATCATAAATCATAAAATGTCCAACTCAGCTTGAATTAAAAGCCAGTCTTTAACATTGACTTAAAAATTCCAATAGAGGCAGCAGCTCTTATGTTCAGAGGAAGAGCATTCCAGAGTTTAGGACCAGCCATCGAAAAAGCTCTGTCTCCTGTAGTCTTTAATCTAGACCTGGGACAGACCAACTGCTCCTGGAAAATTTAGTGTATTGTTTATAATAAAAATGTAAGAACTATTTAAAGTTTTTTTTAAAAAACTAATAAATAAAAAAATAATACAAACTCGGCATTGTAATATTCCAAATAAGGGTTTCAAAGTTATTTTTAGGTTCTTTCATACTCACATTTTTCACACATTCATGTTTTTGGAACTCTTCAGCCCCAATTGAAACTTTGCAGCCGATGCCATCAACATTCCCTGAGAAATTCAAGTGTTTAATCTGATCTTTGATTTAACACAATCTGACCATAAAGAACTGACTTAGCTGGAACTACAACAGGTTTGTCTGTGTTTGCTAATGTGTGCACGTCTCCACGGTAACTCCAAAACACTCCGCCATTAGAGATGCATGTATATGAATAGAATAAACAATAAGTACAAGGTGTTAGTGAGTTAGTGATTTTTGTATGGAAAGACAATTTGCACAGATTAACATTTCACACAAACACATTAATTAAAAATGTTCATTTCTACAGGTAAACTGGTCTCTAAATTAAAATGTTAAAAGTAAAGGTCCTGGCAGGTGTCTGGACTCTGATTTGTCCTCTGTGTGTCTCCGTATTTGGATGCAGTGAGTGAATGAGAAACAGATGAAGCATTTGTCTCCAGTCACGCTCTGTCTAAACCACAGAAGACTCCAGAGTCACCAGACTACAGTGGAGTTTATTGGTCTGATTAGCGGTTCCCGCAGAGGGGAGGCCAATCAGAGCGCATTGTGTCTGTGTGGAGTGGAGACCCGCAGATCCTGTTGTTCAATTGTTTTAGATTCTGGTTCTAATGAGCACTTGTCTTCTCCCTGTGAGGCCCTGCTGTAGGTCAACACACAAATAGATTATCCACTCAGAGATTAGCACAGCAGTGAAGGGAGATGAGCGTGAGTGTTTTTGAGAGAAGGCAGGCAGATTTTATAAAGCTCTACCTTGATGAGAATACATGTTATTTTAAATTTTAGATTGATATCATATGAGGAAAAAATATCAACTTCATTGTTTTATTTCATGTCCTTGAATGTTGTATAATAAAAACACTCAGATACACTGTTCAAATTCATTGTTCTGGAGTTGAAGTATTTTTTCAATTTCTATAAAATGAGTAAAATGTAATAATACTGAGGTGCTAAACAGAGATTTAAAGGGCACACATTATGCTATTTTCTGATCTATGTTGCTTCCTTATCACAAATATACCTGGAGTTGTGTTTTTGTGTTGTCATCTTTAACACACAAACCCTGCATATTTAGGTTGAGGCTCCTCAAACGGAAAACACTGTTCCACCTTGTGATGTCATGTGGTAATACAGGAAGTGCTCCACTGTGTTTTTAACCTCCATACACCTTCACTAGAATCCTTTGAATGATTTTAGCCCTGGAATTGATCATCTCTGCTAAACAAAAGGTAAAAAAGTAGCTGTTCACTTGAAAACTACGACTACTACATGACATCACAAGGTGGAAAAGAGCATTCTAGCTTTGGAGATATAGACAGAGTAATAATAGAGGGTTACTCAAACGTGTGAGTGAAACAAAACACAACTCCAGGTATATTTTTGAGGAGGTAACAGCATTCTAACATGGTTTAAAGCTCACAAAAATCAGTTTTGTGTAATAGGATCTTTAATCTTTAAGCAAAGAAACCAGTTAAAATAACGCAATGTAAAAAAAAAGAAGAAAAAAAGTAGGAGAATGTTGACCGTGAGTTTTTGTGTGAACTGTAGGATGCAGAGATGAACAGAATCACTGTGTTTGACCTCCTGAACTTTGACCCCATCACAGCGGTCAGTGTCAGTGGAGCCCTGACCCCAATCAAACGTCTGCTTCATAGTTCAGTTCTCACACGATCATAATCACATACAACTGTTCTGATTCATCAGCTCTTCTTGAAATGAAAACATGGTGTAAATGAATTGATGATGAACAATAAAGCTCACTGGCTATAGTTACAAGTGCACTCTAAATCTGATTATTATATGAGATTGAAATGACATGTAAATGGAAAAATCACCTTTCTTCTGATTTCTCTTGATTGCTCACATCAGATTTAGTGGGTTGCTTGTCATTTAAATTATCTCAAATGTCCAGAAATTTGATAATCAGATTTTGGTGTGCATTTGAACCTAGCCTCTGATTCTGTGGGATAATTCTGTGCATCTATGAATATTTGAGTAAAAATCTGGAGGAAATGGTGGTGATGTCAAGTGTCAATATAAGCTTAGTAAATTATTAATCAGACTGTATAAAGCATATTTTGACAGTAATAGAATGAATGGTATGGTGCAAGTGAAATAAAAATAATGATTTGATACTGATTGAAAGTTTGATGTCTTCTCCAGCCCAGTCTTCCTCGGATCATGGTGCAGTCGGCCAGTGTAGAAGAAGGCTTGAGTCGACTACAGCAACCGGTAAGACCAGAGTGACTATTCAAAATCATGGGTTCGATCCCCGAGTTTCCTGGGCCTTTCTATGTGGAGTTTGCATGTTTTCCCCATGTCTGGATGGGTTTTCTCTGGGCACTCCGGTTTCCCCCATTAACCCAATCAACCTGCGAAATGCTGCCCCTGCGTCCCAACCGGATAAAGCAGAAGAAGATGGTTGTTGATAATATAAGATAAGATAAGATAAGATAAGATATCCTTTATTTGTCCCACAATGGGGAAATTTCAGTGTTGCAACGCACAGTAAAGAGAACAGCAAGAAACAGTAGCAGCAATAGAGTACAGTTAAGTTAAAAATAGACAAACACTATAGGGATCTAAAGACAATATATACACAATATATACAATAAATTGCAATCAAAAAAAGCTATATATACAATAAATTACTATCTTACATTATTGCACAGGGTCCCAGTATTGCACAGGCAGCGGAGTTAGCAGTGTTCATTGTAAAGTCTGACAGCAGCAGGAAGGAAAGACCTGCGGAACCTCTCCTTCACACAGCGAGGGTGGATCAGTCTGTCACTGAAGCTGCTCTCCAGAGCAGACAGGGCGCCCTGAAGAGGGTGAGACTCCAGGTCCAGCATAGAAGTGAATCTGGCCAGGACCCTTCTGTCCCCCACCTCCTGCACCGAATCCAAGGCACAGCCCAGGACAGAGCTGGACTTCCTGATGACTTTGTCCAGTCTCCTCTTGTCCCTCTCTGTGATGCTGCTGCTCCAGCAGACCACACCGTACAGGATGGCTGATGCCACCACAGAGTCGTAGAAGATATCTCACGAATCTTGCATGTACATTACAACTGCATAAATTAAACTCAAATATTTTGCCACTATAGAGTAACTACACCTTGATTATTCTTAATAAAGCATGATCAAAGACTTCATGATGCACAAATAGTTTATTAAGAATAATTCAGGCTTCACTGCTTAGAGGTTAGGCTAAGCCTGAATCATCACGTGACCACCTTGAGGAAGATCACTAGTGAGCAGTCGACACTGTCACGTATGAAAACAAACTCTTGGTCTAAAAAAGAACATAAGCCTGAATCATTTTTAAAGGTTCTATATTACACAGAACTTGTTACCTCATCAAAAACATACCAGGAGTTGTATTTTCAATTTAGACGTTTGAGTAATCGTTTATTATTACTCTGTCTACATTTCTAAAGCTCAAAATGCTCTGTTCCACCTTGTGATGTCATGAAGCAGCAGTCTTCTGGTTAACCTCTGCCTTTCACCTTGAGTTCAGTAGAGAATGGAAATTCCAGGACTGAAATTATCCAAATGATTCTAGTGAAGGTGTATGGAGTTTAAAAACACAGCGGAGCACTTCCTGTTTTACCACATGACATCACAAGGTGGAACAGTGTTTTCTGTTTGAGAGAAGAACTCAGTCTAACAACATTATAACCTAAATCAGAAAAAAGGCCCATATTTTGCTATTTCTTATCAATAAGTGTTCTCAAATGTTGTGACAAGAGAGACATATAATTGTATGTATTCATTTGTTTGTTTTTGAAGGTTTCCATTGAGAAAATCATTCCCTGTGACATCACACAGGAGAGCCATAAACCGGCCCATGCTCCGCCTCCTGTCGTCACAGAGACAGAGAACTCTACCCCGAGTCCCGTCAGCGAATCGTCCAGCGGGTACATGTCCACCAGCATCTCCACGGCCACGCTGTCCGACGTCTACACCCTGAGCTGGGACCTGCCGCCTTTGTCCAGCATCCAGCCAGAAGAGGAGGAAGAGGAGGAGGAAGATGGCCAAGTCACAATTGATCGGGAATTTCTACTGGACAAATCGCTCACAGAGGAATTGGAAAAAGATTTGCAAAAGCGTCAACTTCATCAAGAACAAATAAACAGTGTGATATCTGAAAAGGTAGTTCAACAATGTGATTTAGACACCAAAAACGAGCAAGAAGTTGAAATTCTTGCTTCTAATGATGCAGAAAATGTAAAGCCAATGGATTCTATAGTGGTAGACAAGGAGGAACGTTCAAAAAATAAGGAGATGGACACCAAAAATCCTGCAATGAGTGGGGAAACTTCAATTCAAGAAAGTATGAATGAACAAAAAGCCAATGAGCCAATTCAGACATCAGCTCTTGAAATATCCAAAGTAGATGATAAAGACTTTGAAGAAATTGTACTTGATAATGACCAAATTTTAACTGTAGCTTCGGAAGTTGAACTGGCAGGTCAGTCTGAAACAACTATAGTCAATGGACAATCTTCTCGCTTGATATCGGAGGAATCTAAACCGTCAAATATAGTTTCAACACAAAATGACAATTCCAGGTCAAAAGAAGATGAGGCAGAAGAAGAAGAGGTCCAGTCAGAAAATAATGAAAAGTCTATGGAGCAACTGCAACCACTGGGGCAAGAAGGGGTTATAGAATCAGCTATAGATTTGGATGGGCAAGTTCAGGAATCTAAAGATAAATCACAGTCTTCTAACATGAAATCTGAAAAAGGGGACTCTTCACTTACTGTTACAACAATAGCACTGGAAGGAGAAACATTGATACTTAAAAATGATCAGTCTATAGTTGTTGCTGCAGAAAGTGAAACCAAGTCGACGGAGGATTTGTCAAGTAATTTAGAAAACACTTCAGCAAAGGACAATGGACAGTCTTCAATCTTGAAATCTGAAGAATCAAGTAAAATAATTGAAATTAGCTCAAAAAAATCTACAAATCTATTACCACCTGCTTCTAAGGTTGATTCATCCAAACCACCAGCAGCAAGTCCTTTCAAGATTACAAAGAAAGTCAAGTCCTCAGACCTCAAGTCCTTCCAACCAATCATAGACGAGGATGACCCAGAGAGGTCTGGGAGTCCCGGGATGCACCTGTCCGTTCCCACGGAAAATCTGGAAATCATTTCAGATTCGGAGGAAGGAGAAGCCAACGCCGTCCTGCCCGAATGGTTAAAGGAGGGAGAGTTTGTGACAGTCGGGACAAATAAGTACGGCACTGTGCGCTACGTGGGGCCCACAGACTTCGCACAAGGGGTCTGGATCGGAGTGGAACTGGAGATGCCGGCAGGTGAGTGGTGCACATGAATTGCTGTGTTTGCACTGTAATGTCAGGCTGTGAGGGCCCCAGCTCTGTCCTTGTTGATATTTATTTAACTTAATCTTTTGACCTGTCTTGTTCAGTTAAGATCAACAGTCTCACTCAACAGTGGAAGAATACTTCCACAATGTGTTGACCAACGGTCACGATAACAAATTTTGAAGTGCGATGCATTGCTGAAGTAAATAAAAACGATAAACAATAATATTGAGACTAATATATGCCACTGAAACAACGACCCCAGAGCAGATTTAAATCACAAAAATGACTCTAAATGTTCAATATTGTTAAAAAACCCAAGAGCTGCAATAAATAAACAGCAGAATGAAACACTTTAGTACTTACTTTTCATCTGTAATGAGTCATAGAAATTATGTGTTCAGCCTTTCATATCGTTAATCTTATCATGTGGCCAGAAAATAACCAAAACTTCCCAGTAGTGCAAAGAAAATGTACAAATAATAAATATTGACCCCAAAAATATATACTGAAGTCCATAGTATTTACCGTGGCAGGCCTAGGTTACAAGGTTGCAATATTGGCATCCTTACTGCTTAAACTTCATCCTACACCTTTTTGGTCTGTCTGCTTCTATTACTGCTTCTGGATTAATGTCAGAATATACCTGTGACCGAAATAAACTAATCAATAAAAATCAGTAATGAAGAGGGTTGAAAATGGGAAAGTGCAATTTTCAAAGCTATGATAAATATGTAGGGCAATATATCAGCATTGTTTTTCTATTGTGTGATGTGATTGTGTCTGTGCCCACAGGTAAGAACGACGGCTCAGTGGGCGGAAAGCACTACTTCCACTGTAACCCTGGATACGGGGTACTGGTGCGCCCCGGCCGAGTGACCCGCGCCTCAGGTACCAGCAGCAAACGGAAGAGACAGCAACAGAAGCGCCGCAGTGCCAACCTGTCCGGGTCCAGCCCCAACCTGGCAGCCCTCACTGCCCTCGCCAAAGGGGAGGGGCCAGGGGGGGCAGGGGGCGTGGCCCCAGGACGAGGAGGCAAAGGAGAGAACCGCAAATCATGGAACACATAGACGCACACTGCATGACTGATACTGCGTTAATCATAAAAAAGAGTTTTGGACAGGAGAGAGGCCATAACCCCAGAATGCACTGGATAAAGTGGGATTGTAGAAGCAAAAATTCTGACATCACTGACAGTTCATTGGTTAAAAAGTTTCTTATTTGGACATATTTGGATTAAGATTGAGATAAAAGGGGAATGTATGTGGATTTATCATTGAAATATATGGGTTATGGTACATCAGATTTAGGCTTATTTAGCTAAAACCTTAAACGCTGACTGCTGGTAATGTTTACTTCTATGTTTGATACCTGATCCTAATCTCAAACAGCTATGGTGAGTCAACAAGAGGTCGAATTTTCCGAAATGCAGCATAATTATTCACCATCTAAAGATGATGAGACAAGACTATACTTCACAGAAAAGGGGCACGGTGTAACTATTGTGGTGGAGCGTCCCCCACCTGCTTGTCTCTATGTTATTGCTTTGCCTCATGTGTTCCACAGTATGGCATTAAGCATGTCTATTTCCATGGTAACAGGGAAGTAACACCACCGGGCCAGGTTGCAGGTCAGATCTGTATGAATGCATGTTTTTCGCTTAACTTGTGAACAACTAAAACACCCACCCAGTTGTATTTTTTGTAAGATTTAAGGTAACGCAGTGCACCTTTCGTGTTTTTAATAATGATGTGAACATTTTTATATCCTACTGCCACTGAACATGGTTTGACCTGAATACATTTTAAACCATGGATTGCTGAACAGATAGTAATATTATGGGTTTGTATTTAGATTCCAACAATACACTTCATATGATTTTTATTAAGTTGGTCAAAGAGCAATTGTGTGAATGTATTTTATATTGACGTCTCTGTGCCTTTTAAGTATCAAATTACTACAGTATGTGAAACGTTATTGTGTTAAAGGTACATTAACTATTCTGGTGGATGCTACTGTGATTGCATTGACTGGAATGTTTCACATTATGGCATTACGCGTATAGCTGGAGACAAGCAAATGACGCCACCGGTCCAAGTCACGAGTCAGGTCTGTGCAGGGGCAATCCTGCGCAACAATCTCAGTAATGTTGACTTTACATGATTTTGAATGTATTGGATCTAATGCAAGATACGTTGAATTCTTGGCAAAGCTACAATCTCCATGGAAACAGGTAGTCAAACCCTCACCGGAAAAGTTACAGTGTACCTTTAATGAACAAATGTTAAAGGGCTTAACTGTAGCATATGAATGTGCCAATCTACTTTTTAAACAGCTCCTGCACTTTCAGTCTGATCTCCCTGTGTTAAAATACTGTTTTTTTTTATAGACTGTTTGGGGAAAGCTACTGTGTGTGGGGAGGGTCATGATCATGTTAAAATAAGGTTAATGAGGGAGATTATGCATTTAATATGTCTGTATGGAAAAAGATTTTATACTTTGGTCTTTTTGAATGTAGAAATGTTTATTTATTTGATGAAATGGTTCCTAATAAAACAAATCAACTTTGCACATTGATTTGGCTGCACTGCTTAAAGATGTTTCTGCATTTGACCCATTCAAAGGCACTGGGCACCATTCTTACTGCTTAGTAGTAATGTACACACATTTAAGTAATTCTTTTAGGTATTGCTTTCATCTCTTTTCAACTATGTAAATGTGGTATTTTTTAATATGTCCTATACATGGAATGACGCAAAATTGGTTCTCTGAAACAAAATTCAAATGCACAATAGTTACTTAAAAATTGAATAGTTGCTGCAAATACACTTATTCAAGGTAGTTACTTTGATAACACTCAAATTAAAAGAATAAAATATAAGCCTACTTGTGCGGTACAATCAGTGATGGGAAGAATACTTTGAAAATGTATTTGGTTACAGAATACTGAATACCCAAATTAAAATATATTTTGCAACATATTCCAATCAGAGTACTGTATTCTGAATATTTTTTCCACACAGTTGCATTATATTATAGTGTAAAAAAAAGGGATATAATGAACAGCTTTATTTTTGCTGTAGTTATTTATGCGTTTACTTAAGAGACGGAAATGACGCATGCGCGCTCTGCAAAAGCTTTTTATTCTCACTTATTCCGTGCAGTTCAAAACCGAAATGACATAACGTACCATCCTGTATTCCTTTTATATACAGTCTATGATTCATTTTATTTTAGGAAGGTCACCATTTTGATGCCACCGAACGAAATAGTAACTGTACCGGAGGACGCATTTTCGGTACATGTGTTCAGTTTTTCCCAACTTCGTACTGAGCGCCGATTTAAATGGCTTTAAATTTTGTCAAATATTTTTCCACAAATCAAGTCCAGGCATCTCACGTGTCATTGATATAGCTTTATTCTCTTGTACATTTTATATATACTAAAATAAACACAAGTTAAAAATGAACAAAGAAACTGTACAAAAAATGTTTATATACTACATCTTAATTACAGAACAGTCTACTGTCCAAAAAAGGCACTAAATTCTGAAATGGGCAATTACAGTAATAAGAGAACTTAAAGAGTTACGAGTTAGCGTCCAGTCTTCTGCGTGGGTCCGGGATGTGGGAGGGGCACGTGGACGGGGCGCGTGGACATGTTTTTGACCCTGACACACCATGAGAAGACGCCCCCTACTGAGCACACACAAGCATTACAACACTGGTGAGGCTCCCAGTGTCCCAGGTCAGTTCAAACCACATCAAATACTACTGGATTCTACCGTAGACGTGCTAATAATCGGATATAAAGGCAATTTAAAGTGTCTTTTGTTTCGTAATCTCAAAATGCACACTCACAGCTAATTACATGATGTGTCCCTTACTATATTAGGCTACTCATTACAATGTCACACCGAACTCCATAAAGGTGCAGGTATCGGATGTTTTTCCTGAAAATTTGACCATATAAAATATACCTTCCTCTTAAAGCTTCCACATAATAATCTACTTTGGTACAATTACTGATCAAATCTTCAAATTCTTATGCTAACTTACTTTAACCAGAAGATTTAAGTTTTATTTGTTTTTTAACTTTTCAATAGCAAGAGCAGTGACGTTTCAGTCACCATCATTTTGATTCTCTTTAGGGATAGTAATAGATGACTCAAGTCTTCAAGTAGTTACAGATGTTTCATAAATTTGAAAAGAATCATTTTTGTAATCAGCTTTTACAATCAAAGTCAGGTTGGGTCATTTTTTTCTTCTTCTGGGTGGTACAGGTGAGACAAAGGTTGCTATGGGTTTCACATATGACCTTTTAAAGAGTTTGGTGTGGCATGTTCATTACATTAAAAGCTTACAGGGTTCATTCAAGCTTTAGTTTTCATAAGGTGCGTCATCATTCATTTTCACAAATTGCTTACCAAGACTAGACGGGGGACTGCTGTTCAGTCAAGTATGTTTAGAAATACAAAATAATTTTTAAAAATGAAAAAAAACAAACAAACAAAACAAAACGGATTAATTTAACATTAAAGCATGACTAATTTCAAACATGTCATTCTTTTTGTACATCACAATAAAAATGAGTATAAATACACATATTTTATCATTTCACCCTTTTCTTTCAAACACAGGTCCCCCTTGTGAGCTGAAGCTTGATCAAAGCTAACCCGTTTGGTAAAGTCAGGGAGTTGAGGAATACTTGGATACTTGTACATACTTTATAGCATACTATACTGCGGATCCTGAAAAGTTACATTTATATGTCAAAGATGAGGCGACAGAGACTGTAGCTTGGCACTATATTCTGACAGCTCTGTTAGCTTACCACTCTTGGAAATAAAAAGTGGGAAATGCTAACTAAGCTTAGCGTCTGATAGCAGGGCAAACAGCTCTGAGCTGGTGCCACCTGTCAGACAGGGTGCTCCCCTGCCGGCGTCCTGTCTGCAGCTCATCTTTAGCATAAGGACCTGGAGTCTTTGAGACACATTTAAACACACAATGGACCTTAGGCCTGACCCAAGGCTCAGTCTGGGACTGAAAGTGCTCACACTTTACAAGTGAAACAGTAACAACCTCTTCGTTAACACACGCATCTCTGGGCAGGCTCTGGGACCACCCTCTGTCTGTAGGGACCCTCTGTACAGACTCTGAGTTTGATTAGGACCCTCAGACTGGCCCCGTTGAGGCAGAGCTCTGTCCCAGTAATGGTCTAAAACAGAAGCGCTCTGAGGCTAGTATAAAGAGGCAGTCACACACAGTATTAAAGAGCAGGTTCAGTATTACTCATATAAGTGCTGCTAAATGTCTAAGTGTGCGACACAGACCTGCTGTAGACACACCAAAGGAGCTGGGCTCTTAAGACTCTGTCGCTACGGTCTTTCCTTTGGCATGAACAGCATGAAGCAAAGCACAAACCCCATCCTTATACAACTTAAATTAGCTTGATTATCACATTGACCCTAAAAGTGATTTTCAAAGTACTTTACAATAGTATAACTGGGAAGCTAAATACCAAGGCAAAATGATTGTACGTCCAATCCCCATCTGGACTCAGCTTCAGTGAAACCTGCTGCTGGCTGCCATCCACAGTCACGTTTTCTCTTTTACAGTAATGTCTTTGCATGTCTTCTGATGCCTTTTCATAGTGGTTCTGTGAGGTCATTATTATTATAGTTTCGATTCACAGACAGCCGCAATTTGACCTTTGACCCCGAGCAGCTCTTCCAGTGTGGAATGATGAGGAGGGCAGGTCCGTGAGGAGGTGACAGAGCAGGTAGAGTAGGTAGGTCGTTGTACGCGAGTGAGACTGAGAACCGTAGTTATTGGTAATATTTACAGTACAGCTATATCTGAGGTCTACTGAGGTGTTCTGAGGACTGGCTCAGACTGAGGGAGATAAGAGAGGTATCCGGTGAGCAGGAGAGGACAAAACATGCTTCGCTCCTTGGCTTTTTTTAAGACTACGACCACATTAATGCGCTTTCATTCAGAAAACTACTGCAGTTTTGGTAGTAAAAAAAACACTGATAAATTGTAATACTAGAGCAATACAATATATACTATTCTGTGTAAGCATCACACATTTTAGCTTTTGATTGTCTTCTAGATATGAATTTAGGGTGGCAAAATCCTCAATACAGTAAGCAAGTTAAAGATATGTCAAGGGTGCTAGGCAGGGCTCATTGCTTCACTTTTATCATGTAAAAATTACAGGCTTTTAGACCATTTTGTAGGTTCACATATTATTGCACTGAGAATAAATGTTAGCGTATAACACTATAAATATTATCAGCGGGTAATAGGCTCATGACTTATATAATATTTTGAGTGACTGGTCAAGATATAAATAATTTTGTGTGTGCTAGGCCGTACAAAGTTAATTAACTACCAAGAAGAAGTGAGAAACCTAAGAACCAGACAGCAAAACTTAAAACAGGAATCCAAAAAAAGCAGTTTATGAATAAAAATTATAAAAAATATAACCTGATAAACCAGATGGTCTGATCCACAGAACCACCTTGAGAAAATAGTTATTTCCTGTATAGTAACAGTATCGATCCTGAAACTTGCCAAGATGGACCAAGCGATCAAAATAAAACATCATCAGATATGTTAATTCAAAGTTTGCATGTCTGGATATTATAATACAGCCTCTTTATGTTCTAGACTTTTTAATAGTTATAAATAAATGTGAAAACGCATTAATGTGAGTGTGGCCTTTATCCCGAGGTTCAGCTGGGTAGTTCCTTGAGACTCAAAGCATGTGTGCAGAGAGAGGTATTGAGTGATGAGGAGTAGAGTTGATATGGACAGACCCGTTTCGCTGTCCCGTGTGGTGAGTTTCATGACTGCAGATATGACTGTTTACATAGAGGCAAACCTATATGTGTTTACTAAGAGGAGAAGAGAGATGTCTTTGAGCCCCTGTTTGGACCCGTGAGCCCGTAGAACCCCTGAGGTGCTCATTCGTCCTCCAGAGCTTCGGTCTTGATGTCACTGGGCACGCCTCCGGTCCGGGACAGGGCCAGGATGGTGTGGTTCACGGCGGCCATCTCCACGGCCAGGGAGATGGGGTCCTGGTGCTCCGTGTGCGCTGTGCTCTCCTCCTGTTAAATAACAACAAAATCACAAAGGGAGAATACAAAACAGAATGAGTAAGAAGCTGGATCATTGTTAGGAAATGATTAAAAGAATACATATATTCATTCATAATGTTGCCATGGTGACACAATGCACACATTGGCAATAACAAAAAAAAGAGTTTTAGATTGTCTGATAACTCAAGAAAAAATACAAAAAGAATTTAAACTACACATTTTCAGGATTGTGATCAATACAAGCCCTAATCGGCCATGAATGAGAGTGTGACTAACCCAATTCAAAAGTTTGGCTCAAAAAAAATATTTTTTTTTTTTTTCAGCTGTCAGTATTTGGACGTGCACTGAGCACTTTGTTGCATACGGTAAAAGGAAATGCAAATGTCAAAAGTAAAAGCCTGACATTTATACATTTTATCTGTGGAGATAAACGGTTTAAGTAAACAAACCTGAACAGGCAGAGCACTTCAAGTTTTACATTGTTGACTATAAATCTAAATTTAGATTTTTATTTATTTAACAGTGATGTATTTGTAACAAATTAATGTATTAACCATCTATCTTTCCTTTGTGGATCACTTACATTTGTCTAAAATGACTTAAACTAGATGCTGAAGTGTATTTGATAAAAAGTGCTTTACACACTATATTTGAACAACAGGAGAATGCATTTATTACAGACTCTAATAAGTTAAAAGTGACCCTAATGTCTTGGGCTCATTGTACAGACATGTAGGATGGGCAGAGTGTGCACCTGTGTAGGTGAGGTGGGCTCCAGTCGGTAAATGCCAAACGGTCGGCTCAGAGGTCTCTTGTCAAAGTATGGCAGGTCACAGGCCTAAACACATTCAATTAACAGCATTACTATATTCCAAATAATACTTTAAAATATTATGAAAATAATGATTAAATGAGTTGTTTCCAGACACTTGAAGGGTCCATTTTATGCAATTTTCTGACCTCTGATGTCGTTTCCTCATCACAAACATGCACACAAACCTATATTACACAGTACAGAACCTTTAAACAGAAATCCTGAACTTAAATCTAATCTGATACTTCTGAAATAAAATCGTGCACCAGAAACACAGACAGTTCACATGTAGAAAGAGCATGTACTGACATGTTCGGAGAAGTCATTTCCATCGATATCGTCGCTGTTGGAGTGGCCTCCTGGACTCTGGACATCGATCCCGTGGCTCTCCAGGATTGTGGCTTCTTGGAGGAACAGAATGGATTATTGTGAGTGAGTGCAAATGCAAATGCAAATGCAAAGGTTTTTTGTCAATATGATTCGCTGTTTTTATCTTTACTGTCTTATTTGCTTATTGCTCTTTGACTGTTTAATATGTGTTCTGTAAAGTGTCCTAAAAAGTGTTATATAAAGAAATTATTATTATTATTATTATTATTACTACTACATCATCTCTAGATCAATAGATAACCAATCGAGATTAATAAATTTCAAAGTACAATATAACGCAGAAGAAGATAATATAGACAATAAAATATAAATGATACTGAAACTCATTTATGCCACTGACACAATAACCATAATGTAGAATTATCTCCAAAAAACTATTCTAAATGGCTGAATTAAAGTTGCACTCTGTAACTTTCTGGTGGAGGATCTGCCACCTGCTTGTCTCCATGGAAATGTTATTGCTTTGCCTAGAATGTCCCACAGTGTGGCCTTATTCTCATCTATTTCCACAGAGACAAACCCACAATGCCTCCAGGCAAAATTACAGGTCAGATCTGTGGGGAGGTGAGCGCTCTGATTGTAGGAATACTTATTTTTTGTAGTATTTTTGAGCAGTAAAACACCTGTAATTGAAAATGCAACATAGATGAGTTTAATGCCATACTGTGTAAAACCTTTGAGGCAAAGCAATGATATCTCCATGGAAACAAGTTTGTGGTGGACCCCCTTCCAGAAATGTTACACATTGCACCTTTAAATACTTAAGTACTAACTTGTATCTATGAAAAGTCATAGAAATTAAGTATTAAATAATCTTGAGCTCAAATCTTTTCATAGAACAGAAAAATACCAAAAAGTTCCTCGCCAGTACAAAGAAAAAAGCCCCACAATAAATAATAATTCCCCAAAAATACTGAAACACCTTTACTGAATGATAAGGTGATATAGTAATTATCATGACAGGTCTAATAATATAAATAATACAAACCAGATCATATGTTTACTCTGCATCAGAAATGTGCTAATTTAAAATGCGTCTGTAAATATATGTGTTGAGATTAAAGAATTACAAGTCTGAGTGAACAAGTGCAACATTATCACTTTAAGTAGAAGATGAGACCACACATCACATTTTAGAAGATTCTGGATAGTTTTCTTATTATTCATGGCTTAGAAAAATTTGTCAGTTTATACTGTATTTCAGTATAATATGTTTGAATGGGGACAGGTCCTCACAAAATCCTTAAAAGCAGAAAAGAATATTTGCCTGAAATCTAGGAATATACATGATATTCAAATATAGCACAACAGATAAAATGGCGTTCCATTTGACTTTTATTTTTGTAAGCAGTGTGCCTCAGACATTTTATTGAACCTCTTGTGACATAAACTGTGCTATGACAGTAAGAGGCTGACCTTGTATTTTAATGTTATTTGCTTGTCCTGGAGAAGCACCTGATTTTACACTTAATGGAGTCAGTGATGCACTCGTCCTACTTGTCTTAGTTAAATCTATTTTAAAATTGTCCTGTAGACAAGATTCAGCTACATGATACAAAGGACTTTGAGTACAGGACAGAAGTAGCATTACCAATGTTGGCGCGTCTCTTGATCTCTTTGCGGCGGTTGGCAAACCAGTTGTAAACCTTTAGGGAGGTGACCCTCTCCAGATCAGACAGCTTCTTCCCTGAAACAAACAAATAAATTTAAGGAATTTAAATGACTTTTTCCGTTTTTTTCCACAAATTAAAAGTACACTACATAACTTTTTGTTTGGGGGCCCGACACCTGCTTCTGTCTATGGATATGTCACTGCTCTTCCTAGAATATCATAAATTAATTCATAAACTCATTCCCTTTGACTCTACATTTCTGCAATCTTAAATTCAGATAATATGGTGACATGATCCTTTCTTAAAACATCTTCCCTTCACTTGAGTCCATGTCACCGTACCTGGTTTCTGGATGACAGCGTTGCAAGCGTTGGCGATCTCCTCCCTCTTGGCCTCGTCTGGATACTGGTTGTCATTGAAGTAGCTATAAATATCAACAGAGCAACACTGTTTTAATTAAATACCACAGTGTCCTCAACAAGGCGGCCAGTTTATGGATGGGCTGTTCTTTTCTAGGACAGTGGGTCTCAAACATGTCAAATACCATCGCGGACAAATATGGCTTTCCAAGTACAATATTTAATCAAGTGAAATTATCCTAGATTATAACCAGGAATATAAACCAGGATGAATGCAGGAATTTGCCATGACCAAACCAAGACTGAATCCCTGACTGAAGTCCCAGACTGACTGAATCCCTCCTGTGGGCTCACCACCTGCAGTGGGGTTCATCGGGGGGGTCAGGTGCTATGAGTATTGGGCAGCAAGCTGCCCCCACGACCCAGCCGGATTAAGCGGGAGAAGATGGATGGATGGCAAACCAAGACTGAATCAGAACATAACCAAAACACTATTGCCACAACTCAACCAGGACTAAACCAAGATTAAACCTGGACCAAACCGTAACTGAGAACATGACTAGAATAATTCATGACTCCAGCAGTAAAAGCATGTGGACCCACCCTCATATGCCCACTGTCATATGCCACCCTCATATGCCCACTGTCATATGCCACCCTCATATGCCCACTGTCATATGCCCACCCTCATATGCCCACTGTCATATGCCCACCGTCATATGCCCACCGTCATATGCCCACCGTCATATGCCCACCCTCATATGCCCACTGTCTTATGCCCACTGTCACATGCCACCCTCATGTGCCCACCCTCATGTGCCCACTCTCATATGCCCACTGTCATATGCCCACTGTCATATGCCCACCCTCATATGCCCACTGTCATATGCCCACCCTCATATGCCCACTGTCATATGCCCACCGTCATATGCCCACCGTCATATGCCCACCCTCATATGCCCACCCTCATATGCCCACCGTCATATGCCCACTGTCATATGCCCACCCTCATATGCCCACCGTCATATGCCCACCCTCATATGGGCCATACCGGCTTGTCAAAGCCTGATCCGGTCAGATCTCAGAAGCTAAGCAGGGCCGGGCCTGGTTAGTACTTGGATGGGAGACCACAGGGAATTCCAGGTACCACAGGGGGGCGCCAGTCACAGAAACTGTTGTTGTGTCCTTAGGCAAGACACTTCACCCACATTGCCTAGTGTGAAAGTGATGTGTGGATGGCAGGACTCCCTTGAAAAAGAGGTTAGTAATCTCAATGGGACTTTCCTGGGTAAATAAAGGTAAAAAAAAAAAAGCCCACCCTCATGTGCCCACCCTCATATGCCCACTGTCATATGCCCACCGTCATATGCCCACCGTCATACGCCCACCCTCAGCCCCCTTTGAGAAGCGCTGGTCTTGGCCACTCCCCTCACCTCTCCATGACAGCCAGACACTCCTTCCTCCAGGTGAAGCGACTGCCGCGGCGCAGGCGGAAGGCGCCGGGGCCCGTGGCGAGAGGGGGCGGGGTCTGTCTCCACTCCATGTCCTCCAGGGTCAGAGGAGCAGGACGCATGTTCAGAGTGGCGCCTGTAGGGGGCAGAATGTAGCATTTAGAAGATAAGAAGGTTTGAAATGTTTGGTTGAATACTGAATCATAGTTAAAGATGAATGAACTTTTCAAGTGGAGGTTCGCCACCTGCTTGTCTTCATGGAGATGTTATAGCTTTGTCAAGAACGTTCCACGGTAGAGATTAAACCTAATCTATTTCCAGGGAGACAACAAGGCAGCATTACAGGTCCCTGCAGAGGGAACCCTATTCACAGAGAGAATTATTGTATTTTTGAGCAATACAAACACCTCTAATTCATAAATCCTAAACATATGTGTTTAATGCCATACCATGGAACATTCTAGGCAAAGCAATAACATCTCCATGGGAACAAGCAGGTGTTGGACCCTCTACCAGAAAAGTTGCACAGTGCACTTTCTGTATATTGTATGTCTGCATCCTTTGTTTCTCCCATGGGACCCCAGATGGAGCTCTGAGTAGGGCTGCAACTAATAATAAATCTGGCGATCATTTTCTTTGATCTATTAGTTAATGATCACAAAAAGCCTGTGAAGAGACTTTTGCCTAATTTGATCCAGATAAAGTCAGAGAGATGTTGCTTGAGGACATCTTGACTGAGTACACTTTCAGACAAAATAGGTTTTCAAAAACACAACTGCTTTTTCTGTCATTGATGTAATTATGGCTCTATCTACGGTCTCAATCTTAAATAAATGAAATGACAAAAACATAAAAATTGCCTTCCTTCTGCACAACTGCAATGAACATTACCAACCACATATAAGAACACATATGTAAAGAGGGTGAAATGTCTTGACCGAGGGCATAAGGAAGGTCAGAGGAGCAGAATATCATTAAAGATGCAGTGTGTAACTTTTCTGGTGGAGGGCCCCTCGAATGCTTTTGTCCATAAAGATGTTATTGCTTTGTCTGGAATGTTTCACAGTATAGCATTAAACCTTTCTATCTCCATGGAGACCAAACCAGAATGCCTGAATGTCTGTTTTTCTATGTATTTTTGAGTAATAAAACCACCTGTAATTGAATAAATGTAACTGTTTAATGTTACACTCACATTCCAGGCAGCAGTGACAAACTCATAGAAACAAGCAAGTGATGGACCCCCAACCAAAAAGTTACACAGTGCACCTTTAAATGTGAATGAAGAGACATTGTGCGGTAGTTTTCTTACAAAGTTTTCAGCTAACTGCCTGAACCACCTTGTCCATAAGCAGTGCTATAATAATGACTATTGATTTACAAAACAGTGCGTGCCCAGTTATCTACGGGTATCACAAAAGTGAAATGGTGTTAAAAGAACGGAGTGGGGCCCTAAATGCAGAAAGATGCAGAGAAGCTGCTGACACAGACAACAGCTGCAGATGGGTGCTTTATTGAAAAGTCTTTGGATGTGTGATTTTTCCGTTCTCTACGCAAAGATGAAATTAACAAATGTACTGACTGTGCAGAAGCTTGTCCCTGCAGGAGGAATTTATGCGAGAAACGCGTGTCACTTCTTGCAGATCTCACAATATATCCTGATTATAAACTTAGTGCTGACAAGGGCTCTGCGGAGGCGCTTAAATCATGAGCACAGCTAAAGAAAGCGCACAGAGGAGCTACACCTGTGTTTGCACCCCTGTTTATGTGGTCTACTCACAGTTACACAGTTTAAAGCACAATATACTAAAATGTACTCATAAATTATTTAGTACTGCCACCAACCATTTTATGCCGCTAATGTAATGCTTATATACTGCATGGCCAGGGAAGTGCGCTATAAACTTTTATTAAGCTCATCTTAAATACAATGTGTGAGTTAAAAAAGATGACCTGCTCAACTTTTCTTGTGTAGTGTCCACTACCTGCTTGTCTCCATGGAAGTGTTATTGCTTTCTCTTTTGTCATTAAACATTCACATCCAGCTTTCAATCATTATGGTGTTTCCATTGCTCAAAAATACAATCATTCCTTCAGTGAATTGGGGCAACCCTCCACAGATCTGAACTGTAATATAGCATAGTGCCATTACCTGCTTGTCTCCCTTGTGGTAGATAGGCTTAATCTATACTGTGGAACATTCTAGACAAAGCAATAACATTTCCATGGAGACAAGCAGGTGGTGGACCCTCAACCAGAAATGTTACACAGTGCACTATCTTCCCTGCAAAATTTGATATTTTATTTTACTTGACCATCTACAGTATGATGACAGTGTGAGCTATTGAATTTGTTTTCATATTTTTACAATGACAATAAAGTATCTAGTTTAAAAAACAAAACAATGGAAATCAACTTAACTTTTTAACATTTGTCAGATTTTAAATAAAAAAAAAAAACTAAAAACTTGCAAGCAGAGCCACCAAAAGTAGTATCCAGAAAATCATTATTATTGGGCAGCTAAAGATTGCACATTGTAAGATTAACTGCAATCAAACTGATATTGCAATTTTAAATCACTGTCCAGTTATTTAAGTAAAATATTACTGCCAATGAGTGCAAAATATCCAGTATTTTCATGTGTAAAATTGTACTGTTATTCCTGAATGCATCTAGATGTGTTTAAAATCTACACTGTAACTGAATCATGATTTTAGAACATATAAAAAGGAATAAATAAAATATATCTTTTTTTTTATTTTGTCTAATTATAAATTAATAAAAACATTCAAAATACATTTCCTGAACAGTAACTATACTGATATACTGAATATACTTTATTGATTGCTATTTGCACAAAGAGTCATTGTTTATTCCCATTGTACAAAAAAAGTGTTCTTTGTCTAATCCTTGTAATATCAGAATCAAAATCAAGTATTTTCCATGCTTGAAATAGTTTGATATTTCACTAACATGACAGCACTGGGAGAATAGTAGTAGTTCAGAAATAGCAGAGGCTGCTGGTAGTGCTGACAGTGCTGGCTCTGCTCCATAAGGAACAGCAAAGAGTCTATGTCGGGCTCACGCTGCCTGGAGAGAGACTGTGTGTTTGTATGTATCGTCATATTTATATATCCTCCATGAAAATAAGGCCTTCTATTATTAGAAAGCGTTATGTTTTTTTTTCTTTTTACTTTCTACGAATAATCTTGATTCTTATAAATCTTACCTGCAGAACTGCTTTGTTTTATAGATAATTCGGTATTCTTAAATAAATTGATTTAGTGAATAGAAATTAAGTTTGAGTCAATACAAATGCCTTAATCCCTTAATTCATTAACAGAATAGTTTCTACAGATAATCCACATACAGTTTTTTTTTTTTTTTTTTAATTACATTAGAAATAGAATAGGAAATCCTGCTGGTCTTTTCACCTGACACACACACACATTTAACATTTTAACATATTTTTTTGTGGTCTCTTAAAATCTTGCTGAGATAAACCTTATGTTCACAAAATATTATAATTATTCCACTGGGACACTGCAATACTTTCACAGACATGACATTTAAAATCTTTTTGTTGTCTAAAGTTGTCTAAATGCATGCAAACATATTTACTTTGTATGTTTTTAATGACAGACTAAACAAAAAAGCAACAACAAAAAATAATTTACCAGGGACTGTGCATTCTCCATTTTGAAGTGTATGCCTTACTGTAGAATTAAGGCTGCTCGTTTTAATGGCGCCTGAGTCTCATAGTAATTTTACATCTGTTGTCATAGCAACTATAAAGGGCAATGTATTTTTAAGGGCAGAAAATGTTTCTTCACAAAAAGGTTTAGATTATGAATACCAATTGGGCACAGCAATTCTTCTCTCAAGGCATTTCAGATGCCTTCTACACAAATACTATAGGGTACATTTTACAAACTGTATTTCTAACACTATAGAATGGGAACAGTCTAAGCCTATTTAGTAAAAGACTGGGTATAATGTATATGTTTTATTTTAGTTAAAAAAGGACAGTATTTCATTCTCATTAAAAATAAAAGTATGAATGCAAATGGATGAATTTAAAATGCAAAGACACAAACTATTTGAGGTATAGTGCTTTTAGCAATCAAATACAGAAAACCAAACTCATTCTAGTCATTAAAATCTAGGTAGATCTCTTTGCAGATACCTCTCACTGCATAATAATCACGTACAATTGTTCTGAAACTATGTAGTAAAAGACAGCTAGCCATTTTTGTCTTTCCAAATCAGGACATATTCCTAGCTGACTAATAACATTCAAATAAATAAAGAACAAGATCTACATGAGGGCTATTTCTGCATTTCCCCAAGGTGTTAAAATCTCTAAATCAAACTATTCTGAGCCATGCAGCTGCAGTTTTCTTCTACAATCAACAATATATTTGATACTGCAAATCTGCAGCCACAAGAGGGCAGCACCAATAGAACAAGAGCTACTTTCATGCAAGGTGACAGCAGTAATATTTTGTAGACATGGGGTTAGTATAAGTATGGAGTCTTGACCTTATTTACTGAGATTTCAGAAGGCGTGGACATGTCTGCAACTGTCTAAATGTTACTTCTGTTACTATGTTTATGTCATTTTAATAGATTCACTCCACATCCATGTTCTATTAAGGAGACCAGGCTGTCATTCTGCACCATCGACTGACTAAAGAAGTGGACTAAGGGAGCGTGATGTCACTCGTAGCGTTCGGCTCCAGTCAAATGACGCTCATGAGGAGAGCAGTTATAGAGGCAACTTTGGAACATGTACAATAGAAAAATAAAAAGATGTGGATCACGTAGAGTGGGTTAATATGAACATTTCAAGACCAAAATGACAAGGCTCGATGCAGCAGTTACAGAGAGAGAAGTGATAATATTTCAATGTAAAGAGCCAGAGTAGATGGAGCTGAAAGTGCTCACGTCCTGTTTGGAACACAGTGGAAGCATGTCGGAACGTGTCCATTTATATGCAGTCTGTGTCCTGCTCCTGCAGCCTCTTTGGCAAAATGCACAAGTAACACATTCCCTTAAGGTGCATGAAGTATCTTTCCTAAAAACAATAGGTAATTGAACCTCCAGCTTTTGGGTTAGAAGGTGTGAAAGTTACAACTGATATGTACATCTGTCTATTTCAATTCCGACTAACTCCATATTAATGAACCTGGATTTGCATGTTAGACTAATATCATACATCCCAAATAGCAGAGGGCTGATTAGCTACTTAATAAGCCAGTCATTAGCGAGTGAGTGTTCCAGCAGTGCATTGGGGCAGGTACACAAACTCCTCACACACTGTATATGCGTTCACTTGGATCCAACTTTTATCACTTCTAATTAACAGTCTGTCAGGAGGAAGCAGGTAGACGAGTGGGTGAGATCCTATTTTTAAGAGATCTAAACAACTATTTTTACTGCCAAGTTCAGCCGCTTCTCTTAAAGCTTTCAAAGTATGGCTGTCGAAGCTAACACAATAATCACGTGTTAAAGGCAGCCCACTTAATGGGAGAAGAAGAACCTCTCAGACCTGGACTTATTTTGAAAAGATTATGTTACTAGATTTATTTTCATTAATACGTTTTAGGGCTGTAGTAGACGGAAGAAAGTAAAAAGACGCATTTCTGCATATCTACCCAAACTGCACTCAAGACGACACCTGCACAGGAGTTCTTGCAAAAAGAAATATTCACACAGAAAGGAAGTACGAGGAAACAATGTATTTATAAAGTCAGGTTACACTTGTGAATCTTGATTTTAATCTAATTTATTTACACAGAAACTCACTCACTTCTCCTTCCTGCTGTGGTCCAAATTAAATTCTTATAATCTAAATAAAACAATCAGTCGACTAATACAAATGTTGATTGACTGAGAGATCACTGACTGATGAATCAACTAGATGACTAAAGGCCTACAGCCCTAATACATTTTCAGTTTTTTATATCCTAGCACAGAGTTTCTATGTTGCCGTGTGCTGCTCCCTCCAGATATAATGAATATGCCTCATGTCAAACTTGGAATTATATCTGTTTTTGTTGCTGAATATTTGTATATTGTGTAAACTAGTGATTCCCAATTTTTTCACACTAAGTACAACCTACGTACTACTATAGTATAGCACAGTATAGTATTTGGCTTTCCAAGTACCGCCAAATCTAAACCTGGACTACATCAGGCTGCAATTAGGGCTAGAATGAGACAAAAACAAACCTAAAATTAGACTAAACTAAAGATAAGGTTGTCTCTGAAGCAAACTGATTACTGATTAACCCGAAGGAAATCAAAGACATTTAAAGATTTGTCTAATTAAAATTGCAGAGGGACTTGTGTACCACAGTCTGAGACACACTGGTGTGTATTATAAAAACTGTCCAACTGTTCTCTGTATAACTCTGCATAAACTAATGTTGGTGTGTGTAAAGACTGAATGTTTTACATCACGCCACAAATACTGGACTAATATCTTTAACGTGCATAAACCATCTTATAAATCAATATGTATACTCTGATGTGACCATAATCCTCTTTCTTTGTAAGCAATTTTTTGCAATTAATAAAGATTGTATCGGTCCAGAGCTGAACTCCAAATACCCTGTAATAAATCCTACTTCATTCTAGTGCCTCTACTGTCTTATGTAACAGGAAATAACCAATAAGCAAACAGTACAGTCTGGAGTTGGTGCGGTGTAATACCTGGTGTGGTCTTCTCCAGAATATACCAGCGATAGAAGGCCCTCTTCTTCTGCTCACTCAAGTCTGACCCATGCTGCAGAAGCCAATGAGAGATCCGGCTCTGACTAATTCCTGCACAGACAATGAATAGTTATGTTAAATAGCAATTAAATGGATGTACTATATACTATCTCTTGTGTAGAAGTGGGATTAACACAGAATATAATTTGAAAACACCTTAAAGGGCCCATATTACAATATTTTCTGATCCATGTTAAAATGTTGGATCTTCATCACAAACAGACCTGAAGTTGTGTTTTGTTTCATTCTTCTTTCAAACAGAAAACACTTGTGATGTCACGTGGTAATACAGAAAGTGCTCCACTGTGTTTTTAAACTCTGCATACATTCAGTATAATCTTTGACCTTTAGACTAATAAAGGATTACTCAAACATGCGTGAATGAAACAAAACACAACTTCACATATCTTTTTGAGGGGACAATAACATGCTAACATGGCTTAAAGCTCACAAGAATCAATTGTATATAATATTAATATAGGACATTTAAAGGGGGAGAATTTTCTACACATTTTTGACAGTTTCCTTTGCTTATAAGATGGTACAAGTTGTTTTAAGTATTTTGTTGTCACGATGTCAATGAAGAACCAAACACTTATTCCTGTTCTGTAATTATTATGTAGATAATAGCTGAATCCTCTGACAATTAAGACTGTGTATCCAGGAAGCCACATTTAAACATAAAAAGTGAAACTGAGGCTGTACAATAGAGAAAATTACAAAACACTTTGATTCACGGCTCACCCTTTTGAGAGTCTTTGTGTCTCTAAAAAAAGATTGTGTAATTAATTAGGAATTGTTCGGCATCTCGGCTCAGGAGAAAAATTATCATCAAAAACAAGGTTGTATGAAGGAAGGACAAGACTGATTTTGCCATTATTTCTGATGTAAATGTCATAGTCGGATGAGCAAAAATAAATAATGTAATGCTCATCTCTAGTTTATCATACATTAGTATATATTAGTATGTATATTTTTTTATGGTGTGTATCTAGCACATGTCATGATGATTACTATATAGAATTCAGTATGAACAATGTTTTGGTGCACCGTGTAACTTTTTGGAGGGGGTTTGCAACCTGTTTGTCCCCATGGTATGGGGTAATCTATGGTTTTAAACTATTCTATTTTAGATACTAAGTGGCCATGCTTCCTTCTTTAAAATGTTTTGATACTATTGTTTATTATAAGGTCAGTATTCTAAGAAATAACAAGACTAAAAAAATTAAGGTCAAACTATACAAATAATTAGCTAATGTTATATTAATATAATAATAATAATTATTATTATATATTTTGTAATTGCTTTCATTTATTGAGAGGTTGTACTCACCAGTGACTTGTGCCACCACAGCCTGAGAGATTCTCCTATTCCCCAAAAAGGCCTTGATCTCCTCCTTCACCAGACTGCTCTCCCTCCTACACACACACACACACACACACACACACACACACACACACACACACACACACACACACACACACACACACACACACACACACACACACACACACACACACACGAACACACACACACACGAACACACACACGGACGCACTCGCACGCACACACACATGGACACAGACACAGACACACACACACAAACACAGACAGGGATGCACACACAAACACATGTTATGTAGAGAGGTAAGAGCATTCAGTATCTGAAATTGTTAAACCATTTTTTTTTTTTTAAATAAAGCAATCAATCTAGTTTTAGTTATATTTGGCATGGTGGCATAGTGGTTAGTTTGTCCGTTTTACAATGACAAAACCACAAAACAGCAGCAGTGAGTGTGTGAGTGAAAGTTGCTGTGCTATATGTGGTCTTCTGGGCATATTCACTGTATTTATTTGTCCTTATTATTTTTGCTTAAACCCATTTAATATTGCATTTAGTGAAATCTGATCTGTTAAAAGCCCTCCTAGGGACTGGTGTTGTGAAATAGTCTTGGCTAATAGACCCTGTGATACCTGATCAGATTACTACATGCTAATCTATCTTTATTGTATCAGAACCTTCACATAAACAATAAATAAATAAATAAAGATCTGGGGTTTGATTACTGGATCATGTGGACTGGAGTTTGAATGTTCTACCTATCTACCAACAAAAAAGGAGGAGTAATTATGATATTCAATACACTTAAAATAAAAGAGTTATTTTATCAGTTACTTTCTACACTCGAAAAAATCATAACGAAGGACATCTAACCACTAATAAAATAGCCCTAAGACAATAATATTTCAGACAAACCAAGGTCTTACAAAGAGCATGTTTGGGCTGGAGACAGACGAGAATAGAAAAGGAATTCTATATACAAATATTGTATATCAATGAATATGTAGAAAAAACCCTTAACCCATGGTTAAGGCTACTGACTTCGAAGGGAGTAATATATTCTTTCAGATATGCCTCAACTATACAAATGATTTAAGATAAACAATTTTCTTAGATCCATCATAACTTTTGTGATTAGTAAAACAGTCCAGAGCCAGATACAGGGTCCAACTTGACCAGAGTCCAAAACCAGAAAATCAACACGGAAATCTTTTTACAAAGACAAAAATCAATGCTATACACTTTCAGCTGAAGATATCAACCATTCATTACATTTTTCCTTCTCAATTCAGCTTACCGGGGCTCTGTTTTTCTGCATTTTAATAGAAACATTTCAGTGCCGTTTTTGCCGAGGCGTAATCAGAGCCACACAAAGGCGAGGTCTTTCAAATCAGTCGTAATCATGTGTTTGTTATTTTCCTCATTTCATGTAAAATGTAGCGCCTCTCTCCTCCTGTCTGGGCGGGTAAATAAAAAAAGCCCAGAACATGCAGAGACTTGCAGAATCGGAGGGTGGTGCGTGAACACATAGTCACATAGTGTACCCACCCTGCTTTCTGGCACCTCGCCCAATCCGCTCCCCTATACATCTATAATAACACGAGGAGGACAAACACAAACACATATATTACAATCTTGTTCACAATTGCGCGGAGATGGCAGACACAACAGCTGTCATCCACCCAGACTGAAGATCTGTTTCTCAGTCCAGTACAATACATTTCTACATAAAGTATATACAGTACAATCTCAGCAACCTTCTAAGAACCCAATCAAATCCAGTCAATACAGATAGATGCAAATTAGCAACTAGCGTCCAAATGAGCATCTGGGGTGTTTTTGCAAGATGAAAGTATATTATATAAGCATGATACTAAGTGAGTGGAATGGAGGTATAGAAATTAGTATACGTAAACTAGTAGAGAAAGATATTATTGAATAACATTAATTGCACTTGCCTATAGATAAGAAAAAATGGGGGACAAACTGTTAGGCAATAGAGGTGTAAACAACATGGACCACAAATATATGGGAGATTTTGTTGTTCTGCAGAGAAGTGTTATATCTAAATTTTGATTAATTCAAACTTTACTCAGATAAATATAAATATTTAATTGACCCCAAAGTTAAAAAATTGTTCATTTTTGTTATTTATTATAATTTTTTGTATATATTTTTGTTTTGATTTGTACAAAGGCATTTTTACAAGGTTTTTATAATAAAATTAAACTTGAAACTTGAATTTTTTTACAATTTAAATAGAAAAACTTTAAGGTGGACAGCCAGACCGGGCACAATTTTGCAAGCTTGCCAGATTCCCTAACATTGCGGAGCACTTGAACTAACATAGGTCTAAAATAACAAATGCGTCACAACTTTTTTGACATCCAGCATCAATATCCTCCTCAGCGGTTCATGCGGCACAGCTAAAATTAGAGCCTCAAAAGTGCTGCTTGTATCGACACTGGCGAATCAATGTAGCGCGAGCGCCTGTACAAGGACTGGCAGGAGGAGACGGGGAGAGGGAGGGGGAGACCGGAGAGAGGGGTCTGAAGAGTGAGGGGGAGAGGGGGAAAGGGAGAAGAAGGGGGGAAATCATGAAAACGTATTCTAAATGTACAATATTGTTAAAAAAACATGAGCTGCAATAAATAAATAGCAGAATGCAACACTTAACAGTAATTAGTTTATATCTGCAATGAGTCACAGAAGGTCATAATTTAAACTTCTACAGCTCAAATCTTATCATATTGCCAAGAAATCACTAAAAATGTCTCACTAGTACGACAAAAACATATCCACAATACTGGCCCCCAAAAACTATAGTTCCATCTTTTATGTATTGAATGGTCGAAATAGTCAATATAATAATTATCGTGAGGGAAAGAGGAAATAAGGGAGGAAGGAGAGAAGGAGAAATAGAGATAGAGACAGAGAGAAAGAGACAGACAGTGAGAAAGAAAGGAGGCAGCAGAGAGATGGGGGGCGAAGGCGAGAGAGAGACAAGAGGAGGAAGGAGTCTTTAGTGTTGAGTGCGCTGGCTGTCATCACAGAAGGCAGAGCCCCCCCACCAACCGACCACAAGGAAACATGCACTTTACGACGAACAAGAAGTGTCAAGGGCTCCGTGGGATTGTGCGACGAGCTGGAGCGCCACGTCACGCCCCCTCAACTTCAGGGAGGCCGACAGGCGCAGGGGCGACAGGGGCGACAGGCGAGCAGGGCGGCTGAGTGCTACTTAACTTTGTGCTCCATCAAAATCCAGGACAAGTGCTATAAAGAGGAGGGCTGCACTGTACAAAAGGAAATACGCCATGAGTAAACTATTCCATTCCCATAACAGCAGAAAATAATATGATATCAGTATTTATAATGTACCTGGTAAATAATATATGGCGAGGCACAGTTTTCACTGTATTCATGTTCTAATTGATGGTCTAAAATATAAGAATTCATATATTTGGTATACTACTGAAAAGTGCACATGTTGAAACACACCAACTCAAATTCAGATGCTGTGGATGAAAATATTTCTCTTTGTGAAGACTTTTGTGTGATTCTTTTTTTTTTTCCCCAAATAGAAAAATGTTAGTAGTCAAGCCAAAAAAAATAAATCACTCACATTTTAACCTTATGGTTGTTAGTCCGAATGTTGGAACCAGTTATTGCTGCGTGTGTTCTCATCACAGACAAATGACTGAAGGTCATTTTTAAATGGAAGATTTGTGCTGAAATTAAGAAACACATTTAGGAGACTTTAAAATTAATTTATGAAATTTAGTCAATCAAAGGAATTAGCATATTATACTATAAACTCTCACTTTTGGTCACTGCATCAGAGAAAAATTAGCCCAATTCATATGAATTATGATATTAATATTAGTAATAATTATGAGTTACCTCCGAACAAAAGGTACAATAAGTAACTTTGCAATTCAGCAGAGATTTGCTTTGTCTGTAATGTTCAACAGAAAGGCATTAAAACGTATCCATCTTCATGGAGAAAAGCAGGGGATGCCAAAATCAATGTGAATCTAAAAACTGCAGCCAGCTAATGAAACTAAATGTTACAGATATTTCCATTATAAATCCTTGAGTATATTTAAACTGTCAGCCAAAAAACAAGTTTAGTGAAACTATTCATAATTATTTGACATTTTGAATCAAAAGTGTTCTTTCACAGAGGTTCATAGCAGGTTACAAACTCATTTTGCAAGCACATCCTTAGCTAAAACACATCGCTGTCGCCAACACAGCTAGCTGCTTTTACTAAGGATGTACAACAACAGAAATGCTGTCACTGATTAATGTCCACTACAAAGTCATGCGATACCATAAAGGAGAAAACTAATTTAGAAAGATATTGGATAACTGAATTTAAAGGACTTACATATTTTAGATTAGTAACTTGAAAAGAAATCACAAGAACATATTTAAAACCATTTAGACTTCTACATCCTGTTGTTACACATCCTAACATTCTGAAAATGTCAAAATGAGGATAGCAATTTTCCGCCAAGTCACGTTTTCTCATAATTGTTCTATACACGTGATAGTTTTATACATCAGTGGTGTAGTGCAGCATGACACAGAAAATCACTGAATATAATAACAAAATTGTCTAATTATGCTGTGAAAGACTAATATACCTGTTGGACAACACGGTGTTTAGTTTAGTATTGTATTGTTTAGGCCAAAACACTAGTAGTGAGGGCAGTACACAAAATCTACACTACTCTCTCATTGGTTTATAGTGAAAAAGGGCTGATTATTGCTGTATTTAGGTCTGTCAAGATAAAAATGTTTCAAGTGTGATATATTATTGAACTAAATAGGTGATAGACGATAATATTGGAACCAAACTAAAAAGCAGAACTATCCCCCAAAAAGTGCAGAAGTCATTTATTCAACCCTCTAAACCTCAAATCTAATCATAGTACAGAAAAATAACCACAATTTTCTCACTAGTAAGAAAAAGCAATCATGATAAATTATTGTTCCGTCTATCATGTGTTGAATGATAAGTCAAAATAGTAATAATTGTGACTGGCCTAATTGTATTTCTTTATTTTTATAATTTACACAAAATGAATTAATTAAGCAGTGACTATAGTTTATAATAAGCTCTTCTAATTTGTGGAAAATCAAAAACAAACAAACAAACAAACAAACAAATAAAAAAAACATAGCTCAATCAGTTCCAGTTATCCCTTTCACCAGCTCCTGTCATGGTACTGCTCATATTAAGCCAGAAATATCACTGTCAAAATACTGTATACATGTTTGACCCTTCACAGTGCCCCATAAAGGCATTATATCATTTCTGATTGAACATTTACAATGTAATTAGCCATACATTAAACATACAATAGAGCCTTTATGTTTGATATTCTGCTGCCAAATCACAGGATGTACATCTCCGTATGGTATTCACTGTGAAATGCATTCATCACAACAGTCATGTGCTCCAAAATAATCAGTTTCTATTTTCAGCTTTTTATAGTGAACTCTAATTTACAGCATGATTGTAATGGAATAAAACGACTATTTGCAAGTGCCCACACAGTGCTTTGGGACAAATTGCTAATGGCCATTTTTTTGTATGACACCATCTTGAAGTAGTACTGCTTTACATATCATTGTACCAACAATTAATATATCAACCGATATTAGTGCCAGGACTAAAAATAGTTTTCCTTAAAACATAAATAAGCTATGACAAATGTTTTATTTACCTGTTGTTTTCCTAGTATAGTTATCCCAAGTACAGAAAAACTTTGTATAAATAAAAACTCAAATATTATGAGACTATGTGGACTTATGTCTTATTACATCCCCAAAAAGTGAGATTTGAAATTTGCCATCAAAAATATTATTTAAAGTTGCTCTATGTAACATTTCTGGTGGAGGGCCTGCCATCTGCTTGTCCCCATTGAGTTGTTATTGCTTTGCTTGGAATGTTCCATGTTATGACATTGACCGTATCAAGTGGTAGAGGCAAGATAACTCACAGTAAGAACATTGTTGTAATACATGGAGTATTACAATGTATTTTAGCAAAAACAAACAGCAGAGGGAGAGAGAAAGCAATAATATCTTCAAGCAGGTCATGTAACTGAAAAGTCACACAGTGCACCTTTGAAGTAACGATTCGTATATTCAAGTTCTAGTATTAGATTTAGAGATAGAGTTACTTCAGTTTAAGCATTTGAAAATTTAAGAAAACACAAGTACGATGCTTAAATATTTGGATGGAGTCATGCTGCACATTTGGTATTAGATTGTAAAATCAAAGCTATGCAGTATTTGATGATCTCAACATAAATTTTATTGCTTTTCTATAATTAAATAAAACAGAATCTGAATATTTAATCTTAATCTGTTCCTGAGACAGGTAATTATAAAGACACCAGTATACTAAGAAAACATAACCGAGTTGAATGAGTAAACATGACTGTGAACTTTGAACTAACGCATTACAACCTCAGCTGCACACAATGACCCTATACAGTAACTATACAGTATACAGTGTCTAACATTGTATATTCTATGCAGTCTGTGCAGAGTCATTAAGTCCACAACTACAAATCACGAGAGCCCTTGGGCTTAGTTGGGCCATATATATTGTGACTGGATCAGTTACTCAATATGCCAAGATAATAGAATCTATATTACTTTCCACCAGAAAAGTTGCACAATGCAACTTTAAGTATCTGCCAGTTACTTACTTACTTACTATCCTCCTGTGCCTCCGTTGGCTGCTGATACGTGATATCAGATGATACTAGTGGAGGACTAAACAAAAATAACACATATGACAAAATGTTTTACGACCAGTAAACACTCTTAGTAAATCAAATTATAAGACCAACCAGGATATCAGCATTGGTGCATCCCTAATAATATAGTTTAAGTCACAATACTGGTCCAGTACTAACACCTCTAAGGACCCATTCTGTAAAACCTAGGCCTGTCATGATAACACATTTTAAAGCACATATATTACTACAGAGAAATATTGTGATGAACTATAATATTGAAACTACTTTACACCACGGACACAAAGCAGGATAATACCAGTGAATCTATTTTTAAATACACAATATCATTAAAATGCATGAGCTGGAGCAAATAAATAGCAGATTGAACCAATAATTAGCCATAGATGTTGTTTATTCAACCCTCTAAATCTTACCTTATTACATATACATATAAATGACAAAAAAAAATCCCCACTATTGCCAAGAAAATGTACACACGATAAATACTGAGCTATAAACTTTCATATATTGAACAATAAGTCGATATAGTGTACAGTATACAGAAAGAGGCCTAGAAAATCCTTGCCACACAAATGAATACTTAAATTATTGTATTTCTAAGAAGAAGTCTTTTTGGAAATAGGAGTACATGTGTCCCTGTATCAGTATTGGAATATATCGGGATTACTGTACATGATATGTGAATTGTGATACTTAATGGTATCGCCAGGTTAAAGACTTCTAGGGATGTAACAATACAATATTAATTGTGATATTTTAGAAATGCTAACAGAAATGAAGAAATGCTCCTTTTTCCGTTTTAAAAAGCCTTGACAAGATTTGGTCCTACATTATGGTCATATTCCAAAGAATTAAGATAAAAGTTCACTTTATACGGTCTGCCTTCATCATCATGGTCATGGTCAAGGTCTATCTAGTTCTCTGTTTTTAGCAGTCGCTGCACCATAAAAATTAATTTACATGTGCACTGCACAACTTTTCTGGTGGAGGGTCCGCTACTGGTCTCCATGGAGATATTATTGCTTTGCCTAGAATGTTCCATGATATGGCATTCTGTGAATGCGTGACTCTCCACAGATCTGAACTCTAATGTAGCGAAGTGCTGTAACCTGTGTGTCACTCTTGTGATAGACAAGATTCAAGACAAAGCAATAACATTTCCGTGGCGACAAGCAGGTGATGGACCCTACACTAGAAATGTTATGCAGTGTACCTTTAAGCAAAGAAGTTTATAATTCAATATGAATATTGTGACAACCCTCGATATTATTGTGAGACAATATCACAGCATTTCGTTTATCATTGCATCCCTAGTGAATAGCACAGAATAAATGTATTAGTATTCAATTCTGAGCAATGAGGAAAAGTGGAGAGCATTTGGCAACAGCACTTTTATAATATGACAAAGACGTATCAAAAGCAGCTCAGCCATCTTGACACAGTTGAATTTAGAGTGCTCTCATTCCTCTGTGCTGCTGGCTCCACAATATCATCAGCAAACCACAAATTACCATTTACATTTCCTCGCGCCGTCGCTGACACCGGTTTGAAGGTGCTCCTATATGTTACTATGGAAACAAAGACCCTACTTCTTGGTTAGCTGCGGGCTACGGCAACTTTGAAACAATAATTTAATCTTTTGGAGTCTGCACAATTTTAGCTGCATTATGAAACAAAAATATATAAACAAGGCGCCGTTGCCGCATTAATTAAGTAAAACAGTGGCAGGATAATCTTCCCAAATAATTACATTTTTGTTTGAAATGCAGGCTGTAGAAGAAAGTGAGGCAAGCCATCAAAACTCAATCTTGACAAACATAATGCTTAATGGATTTGTTACCCAGGTTTGAGAACCAAGGAAATTACAGTTGCATGTATAAATATGTTAATAATTAAGGTAAACATAGAAAAGAAACAGAATAAAAACTGTAACTGAGGACTAACAATTTCAGTAAGGACAAAACCAGGCTAACACAGATAGCAAGAGAAAACATACAGATTTTAACTGGGACCTAAACAACATAGGACCACATACCGTTAGATCGGTTTCCCAAGCAGTACGCAGTATAGCAAAAAATAAAACATGCAATCAATGTAAAATTTATAAAAAATGTAAACACTACACAAACTGTATCACTGACTAAACATCAGTCTAGCACCTTCTGTTGCTATACAGCATCATGTTGGCTTCAACATTCGTCAATCTATGACTAAAAACAGAAGGTGTCTGGTAGTAAACTCCTCAGTAAAGCAGATGCCAATAAAACATAGTGCATCATAATACTGAGTTTGTCTGGCTCTGCTGGGCCCTCAAATCTCTTTACATTAAGGAACCATTGTGCCATTCCCACTACAAACACTGGAGACAAGACAGGTGAAGTGTCTAAGGGTACAACAGCATGGCAGACAAACACACCACAAAACTTTGGGTCAGTCATTCTCTAACAACTGAACTACACTCATGGAACTCTTTTAGCTGAAGCGCAAAGAAACTGATTTTCTACTTCAGAGGTCAAGAACACTGGAAACAAGGCCTAAAACGACTTGCGACATCTTCACCAGAGAAAGGGCCACCTCAGACACACACTGACAATGACAGACAACCTGTTACAACCTGGAGGGAAAGCAGGAGGTATTAAAGAGTAGACACAGAATCTCACACACACTTCAAACATTGAGAGACAAGAACGCTAACCACTATGCCATCCACCAACATCCAAGTATCACAGTATTCCCAATTATGCCCTTAAACCTCCCAGTACTGACCTGACAAGCTCCTCCACCTTGTCATCGATGTCCAGGTCCTCTTCCGTGGGCTCAAACCCAAAGGCCCGTGCAGCCGCTGCACTGTTCACCGGGTAACGAGGCGGGGACAGTTTACCGTTGGGTGTGGCTGCTAGGCTGTCCCGCCCATTCTGTGCCAGCGCTACCAGTGACACGGGCGAAGGTAAGATGGCCGACGGAGGGGGCGGGCCTGGAGGAGGGGACGTGTCATAGCTGTTGCTGGGGGAGGGAGAATGTGCCCCACTGTTGGCGTACTGTGTCTGGGTGGACGTGGAGATTTTGGCGGAGGTTGAGAGGTCAGTGGCACTGGCTTCACTGGTGCTGTTGCCGTTACACGCAGAGGCGGAAGAGGCAGTGTTGTTGTTGAACGCTGTGGTGCTGTTGGAGGCAGAGTTGTTGGTGCAATTGTTGGCCCCGCCCACTACACCATACAGAGAAGAGGAAGAAGAGGAGGAAGAGGTTCGGCGACCAAACTTGTCCCCATGCTCCCGGTCCAGCCGGTCCAGAGTGTCCAGCGCATGAAGGATCTCCTGCTTGGTCATCCCCGAGCGACGCAAGCGTTGCAGCAAATCTATCTGTTCAATAGTGAAGCGTGGCTCCTCGCTCAACTCAGTCATCCTGCTGCAGGGCATAAGACACAACTCACTGTCAGAGGGAAACAGGAAATACAGGAGGAAGTTAGGCAGAAGTGGAGGAAAGTCAAATCCAAGGAGAAGTAGAAAAAGTGCAATCAAGAGCAAAGAGGAGGGAGGAAGAGGAGGGAGAGATGAGACAGTTTACAGGCTGGAGGAGGCAGCGGAATGAGAGGATTAAGTGGGAAAAGAACATGCGGTAGAGTTGCAGATGGAACAGAGAAAAGCACTGGGGGCGAGTTAGGAATGAAAGAGGAAAAACTGCAGGAGGGGTAAAAGAAAGAGGCAGCAGATAAGAAAAGAAGACGTGCCAGAGACACAAGTGTGAAAGAAAAGGAGGGAGGGGCAGGGCATAAAATCTGCTATTTTTGGGAAGCAGCAGGCAACGCACGCAGAGTGCCGGAGTCACCTTGACAGCTGATGCTATCTTAACATTCTGACTGCCGTTCTTTAAGAGCTACAATATATCCCCAGCTCGGCACACCACCCACGCTCTATGTTTTTCATAAGCAATTTGCTGTGCTCAAAATCAATGCAACTGGAATCAGACTGCGGCAGATTTTCCATCTTCTGTGCCAGCCCGACCTATGGCGATATGATAAATGCTTTAAAAGGGGTCACTGGCATTTTTCTACATCTGTGTTAGTGCAAACCCCACAGAGGACAGAGGGAACATTAAGTGAATTCAGACTGTGCAAGAACCACTCAGTCCTGACATGTATACTTTTGTTCAGTGCTAAAGCAATTTAGGAGCATTTTAACATTCTGCATCCAAACAGCTATTGCTAAAAGCTTTGATATTCACAGCTTACAACTAAGATGTACATCTTAAGACTGTACTCATTTATACCAGATATATACTTAAAAATTACAGTCTAAAACATGTCTATCTATGCACAAGTTGGAACAGTGGATATTCATATTTTAGTATTAAATATCAGTCAGAAAACTATTGAAAATACAGAGATTTGACAACTCAAATTAATGCCTAACCTCTTGAATCAACTTTAACCTCCACTAAACAGTGCCAGCTCCACGTCATTTTAGGGCCCAGCTCAAACTTAGTTATTTTACATTGTGCAACTTAGTTACTCTGGTGATTGAACATTAGCTAGTCTACTGTAAGTTGCCATTGCAAATAAGTAATCATTACAGGATTAGCACAAAGCCTTGACTTGTCCTGATGTAACTAGTTAAATCCCAGAGAGGTCAAGTCGGTCAGAAGTATGCTCCTCAAATATGCAGAGACTTGACAGTTCTTCTGCTGAAAGAACAGAATGTGCTCCAGTGATTTGAGTGGACGGGAAAGTTTAATTGCTTTACTACTCAAGACACGTGTGTGCCGTTAATGAGTAATAACCTGGAACACACATGTTAAAATACAAACAAGAGTACGTCTAGTTGTTGCTGATCTAATTTATCTACCCCAGGTGAGACTAACTTCTAAGACTCTAACTGCTAAGAATATTGTCTGTGACTGTTTATTTGGTTGCACAAAGCACACTAGCTTCATTGTTTTGCTGAGAGTTGTCTTGCAGTAAGAGCTCAGCCCGTGTCTGCTTTAAGCGCTGCGGGTACACCACAGATGATGCCAGCTTGCACGCCCTTTGCCCAAAAGCTAACGACGCTAGCGAATGTATGCATTATGCAGGGCGCAGTAGCCTATACTTAAACATTTTATCACAGCGGTAATGTTAACAGAGAACTTATCCATGCCGCTGTTGCTCAAAGTGACATTTAGTAATCTGAGTTGGCAGCAATCATGGGCATCTTCACACAGGGACAAACTTAGCATTCTCAGAGGTAGCGTACAGTTGACAGACTGATTAGCATAACAGGCTAACCGTGCCAGCGCTGATACTAGCTGACGTTAGCCGTCGAGGCTAGCAAACGTTTGATATCAATAAGATCACTTTCAGTGTTGCACAGAGTAAACTACATGACTTACCTCTCTTTCCAGTCACGGTACCATTTAAGTTGACAGTCTGAGCAACGATGCGCGGTGTGCCCACTGCAGCGGAACAATGGAGCGATATGGTAACAGTGCCCCGTCCGACCCCTTTCCAAGGATTTCTGATCAGAGGCGAATTATTTGCCTTTCTGCTTTGTCTGTCTGACAACAGCCATATTGACAACTTACACCTCTGTGGAGCTGCGAGGGAACTGTAGTTTTCCTCTCTCAAAGGCCTCTACCAAACGACCGAGCGGGGAGCTCCAAAAACTACAAGTCCCTGAGACGAAAGCGGAGGAGCACTTCTACAGTTGTCAAAAAGAGACGCAGTTTGTGCGGTGGCCACAGCTGGAGCAGCGGGGAGCGCTCCGGGCTCTGTCTGCGCGCTCCTCTACCGGACATGGAGGGGCTAAACTTTCAGGTCCCGGTTTATAATAAAAACATTGTTACACCAAATCATTTTTGACAAGGGCAATGAATAACAGGCATTCATGCCAAATTTTAAAAAATCTAGGCCACCGAGCAGGAATAAATTGTAGGTTAGACTAATCAAATGAATTAGGTCTAATTTATCATAGGCCTTTAAATCCCATGAGAAATTCCATGTTACAGGCAGCATTAACATAAGACAATCTATTGACAGACATTCAGCTAGAGTCTAGACTAACCAAAATGCTTTATGATACAACCTTGTGTGAGGTTTAAAAAAAGCATATTGCTGTAACACGGCTATAGACATCAGCATCTTCTAATAAAACATTGGAGGCCTGAATGCAACAATTCCTCTTTGAGTGACTTATAAGGACCATGGGAGATAAAAAATAAATAAAGGACATTGCTGTGAAAATGGCAAAACATCCTGCTGTCATCAAGTCTATAGGCTATAACCCTCAGAATGTATGAATAGGGCGTAATTGATAACTATGCTGACTTTCATTTAGACAAGGTAAACATTATGTATATAGCATAAATGCATATAATACATTAATGGTTTCAAAAACATGCACGTTTGTCAGATTTGGCTCAGTCTCTTGGGCAACTGTGGTGCTGTCCAGAGTTTTTGAGTCCAACCTCCAGGCCTATTGAGCAAATAATTGTAAGTCCTTTTGCCTTGTGTAGATCCTTTATGAAGTTAGAGTTTGCTTTCTGCTTTTATCAAACACATGTGAAGAGGCACTTTAGCCAGTAAGTTTCTTGATCTGGTGAATTGTAAAGAAGAACGGTCAGAACTAAAGAGACAAATTAAGAGAGCCTTTATGCCGATGCAGGTGGCTAATACAGCATAGGATTCAAATGTACTTTTCTACTGAGGCAGATCCAAGCAACCATTAATATTTTCTGTGCTGTTTGTTATTCTGTTCCTGCACCTGCATTGTCTCCACAGTATGCAATAACATTATACTGAATGTGAAGCAATTTACCATTTCTTTTTCTATTACAATAGAATATTATTTTAATGTAACATAGTAAGTACATTCATATTTTAGGGTAAAAAATTACTAATGGTCATGAGCTTGAATGACTGAAACAAGATCCATAATTGGCTAAAATGCTGGGCTGGCTACTCTCTCTCTAATCTTCCACATTCATAGGAGTCTGCATGGAGTCCTTACTCAGACTGCGGCTCTCATGACCTGGTCCATGAAAAGCAGAGGAAGAGAGTGTAGTTTTTTTCTATTCTGTCACTCCTTGTGAAGAAAGCTTTGTGCCATGTAAACAGCATTAATGTATACAGTTGCAGAGCCCCTGCCAGCTCTCCTTAACAGCAGATGAAAACCTTTAACACTGAACCCACAGACAGATGTGTTAATAAAGTGTTAAATAACAATATAGGCTAATTCAAACAAATGGGAGGTATATACATGAATAAAACACTCGTCTTCAAAGGTACAGTAGGTTTTGTGACTATTACATTTCATTACAGCGCTATATAGCGCTCAAACCATATTCTAACGTTTATACTGCCCCCTTGTGACCATAGAAACGTGTAGCAGCCGCACAACATAGACCAAAATAAAACGCCCCATTATTATAAATCTTACCACACACTTAACATAGGCTACTTATCTAAACTAAACATTCTGCGACAAGATGGTGTGAACATTTTGGGAAAAGGACTGATTTTTAGAACGGCTGGTTTTACCATATAAATATAAAATATAATATATATTGACTAGGCTATAGTTCACATACAATCTTTTATTTATTTGTTGAAATATATAATTTCTTTTGCACAATCAAAAAGCTCATAATGTTTCTATGACGTAGCATTGGGGCCATTCATGAAGGAAAAAAATATATGACGAGATTAAAGTCAACATGTCCGAGAATAAAGTTGAAATCAGATGTCGACTTTAATCTTGATGTGTCGACTTTAAACTCGACATGTCGACATTACATGACACTTGAAAAGGTCGAGAATAAAGTTGAAATCAAGTTGAGATTAAAGTCGACCTGATGAATGGCCCTAATGCTCCGTCGTAATGTTTCATATAGCATGTAATAGAAAAGATCCCGTTCAGCATTTGTAGATTTACCCTCTGAATAAGCTATTTCTTGTGAATGTAATAATAACTGTCTCTTGTTCCCATCTGAGAGTGCGTGACTGCCATAAAATAGAATATGGTAGTCTATCTTTACTGTGTTATTAGACCATTTGCTATTCATAAATAGGCCTACTGTTCTCTTCTGTATTAAAGATATGGTTAGCTAGAAAGTATATCTTATATGTACAGTGTATACAGACCACGTTTTGTATATGGCCATGGGCTACCCCTTCAAGGTGAGAACTGTTGGAGCTTCCTCCCAAGTTTCCTATTTTCCAAGACATCCTTATGGACTCAGTGCGCAGCTGCCCAGCCAACATGGTCTAATGCCTGGAGTGGATGCATTTACCTTCATGACTTTAGCTTCTTCTACAAAAACACATTTTAACTTTTATCATCAAACTGGGCGTGGGTCTCCCCCTGGTGTTTCACGGTAAGTTTGATGCTGGGATGTGTCTTTGCTGAAAACGTGCAGGAGAAAGCGCAGTTGTAACCAGCTGTTTTGGTTAGGTTAGCAGGCTAGCAGCGGCTAACGTGAACTTAGCTAGCTTTGGAAAGTAAGCAGCGATGGACAGTTTTACTATTAACAAACTAATTAAAGACACCGATTTAACAATAATACGGCTGTGTGTTATGGCGGGGTGCTGGAGGAATTAGGCTTACATTGATCGGATCTATAGGTCAGCTGTGATTTGACACGGCGTTACTGTTATGAAAACGTCATAACAGGATCAACACATCAGGCAAAATAACGGGACACGTGTATTTTAATAAAGATATACCATTCTTACATCTTTAATTATAATAACGGCTAATGACTTAAAAATTGTAAGTCAATTATTCATATATATATATACACACCCTATATATATATATATGTATATATATATATATATATATATATATATATATATATATATATATATATATATATATATATATATATATATATATATATATATATATATATACATATATATAATCATCTGGAATGTTTCACACAGTATGCCATTAAACTTTTCTAACTTCATGTTGACCAAAGCAGACCAAGTCACATGTCAGAGCTGTGGAGAGGCAACCTCACACACTGTGGAACACTGCAGGCAGACATATCCATAGGAACAAGCAGGTGATGGACCCTCTACTAGAAAAGTTACACAATGCACCTTTAAGGGGGCTAAAATAATAATAATAATAATAATAATGCATCAGTTTTATGTAGCGCTTTTCTGGACACTCAAAGACGCTTTACAGAGCATTATTCATTCACTCCATACCCGGAGGTGGTAAGCTACTATTGTAGCTACAGCTGCCCTGGGGCAGACTGACGGAAGCGAGGCTGCCAATCTGCACCATCAGCCCCTCCGACCACCACAAACACTCACGCACACACCACTTTTATACTAGGCAATGTGGGTGAAGGGCCTTGCCTAAGGGCACAACGACAGTTTTTGCAACTGGCCCCACTGTGGCACCTGGAATTCCTTGTGGTCTCCCATCCAAGTACTAACCAGGCCCGGCCCTGCTTAGCTTCTGAGATCTGACGGGTTCAGGCTTTGACGAGCCGGTATGGCCACCAACTGCTGTTAACATGCTTATTTTGTGGTGTATGTGCTTGAATCAGTAGGCCAAGTGTGATAATGATTAATGTTTTAACTCTGGTCTTATAGTTACAGACTTAAACACTGTATCATTACTTATGATAATGATGATAAAAGGGCAGATAATAGTGCACCACACCACATAATCTAATATCCAAAAACACCCACAAACCTGTGTTATGTTTTTTCCAATATCATAATAACAATAAAGTAAACAAATTGAAGTGTTGCAAATGTTATTAACACTATTTAGACTGCAGGGTAGTGTTTAATGGGCTACTCCATGCACTCAGCTGTCCACTATGACCTCCTTTTCAGATTTGTTATTAGAAATATTTCTGTCAAAAGTATTACCAGCCTAATCCTGGTCTTATTGCTTCTTAACGTCATATGAACGTGACCGCTGGTGTTGGAGCCAATTAACAGTTTTGAAACAAAAGCTGAGATTGAAAACCAAAGGGCACTGGGTCAATGTAGAGGAAAATAAGTAAAAATGCGCAGGCAGTCAGGTTTTAGTACACCACCTTATGTTGTTATACCTTTATAATATCTTTTATGTAATGGCTTTTTGTATCTGTCTGTTCTACAGAAGCTGGCTGTTGTCAAGAACTAAGAGTAAAAAAATCAGTGCTTCTTTAAACTCCTCACAGTGAGTACTTGGACATCTTTACTATAACATTCTGATTGTTGGTGTGTGTCTACAATACGGCCACTAGAGGTCAGAATAGCATTTCTTTTTTCAGTTTTATGAACTAAACAGCTGCTTTGGATCTTACTACACCTATCTTCAGGGAATGGGATGTATTTTCAGCGTATGTAAAACTTATGTTGGCACAAACATTAGCTAATGAGAAGAAACCTCATGCCATTGGATCACTTAACTGATCGTTTGATAATATTTACGACAATCAGCTGACTATGTTAAGAATGGCGCCCAGATGATTTTGTCTTTACCTCTGCAGCTGTTCATTTATATTTATGTGTTTTATCTATTTGTGTGTTGTGCTGTTGATAAGTCTTAAGACACTTCTCATACCACTTCCTGCATATGGGGTGGTTTTTGGCAGTGTACATTTTCTTAATAAGTAGGGTGAAGAGTGGAGAGAAACATTTAGCAAATTGTTATTACTTTTCTCATGAATGTATAAAAGCTATTGTAGAACCAAGCATGTGCATTGCGACCCAGCCTCCGGTCCATTGTAGACTACAGCATAACTTTGTATTTACTTGATAACTGAAGGCAGAGCAAGTCCCCCAAATAAAATTTTATTTGTTGTTGACATTGTAGACAGGGCTTTATCCTCATTGAATGATTGCATGGATCCAAGTTTTATCCACAAATGATGATTAGTTTCTTCCTATGTCAACGAAACATTTGAAATGTTGAAATTAATTGTACCTCTGTTAGTCATGTAAGTGACTCATTAGCATCTGTCTGTCTATTTCTGAGACCCATAATTGTTCTTGCAAAAAAGAGAGAGAGAGTGAGAGTGAGAGTGAGTGAGAGAGTGAGAGAGTGAGAGATTTCTTGTGGGGACTTGTGGACATTGTGTCTCTTCCCACCCCTGGTATTCTACAAAAAAGTAAATATGTGCACTGCAGTGTGAGTGAAATAGGTATAAAATTACTTGAATTATTCAGTTGACCGCTGCCCATTCCATATAGCACGTGAGCATGGCCATGCTTCCAGTTCCAAGTCACTTCATATAACGCCACCCCTCTCTCTGTAACTGCTACTGTCAGGCTGCTCATTTTGGTCTTAAAATGTTGATATTAACCCGCTCTACATGACCCTTATGTTTTTATTTTGCTATTTTGTTCGTAAATCAATTTCTATTCCCAATATGGAACTAGTTTCAAATTCGCCCCTATAACTGCTAGCCTCTATGAGATTCATTTGACTGGAATCGAAAGCTATGCATGACATTGCACTCTTTGTCCACTTCTTTATACAGTTCTGATCTTGATGCGCAACTGTCTCTAGAACCCCACCATTCCATCACATAGCCGCTATCATTTGACAAGAACATAGGACCTGGACTCCAGCTCTGACCTCTGTGACCTGCTGACCTGCTGTGCATCTGCTGCTTTGACAAAGTGCTCTGTTTGCAGTTGCTGATTCGCTCATCCATCTCTGCCTCCGTGAGCACAGAGGTTAATCGGAGAAAGGATTGGGCTGCCAGCGGGGCCAGGATCGCGCACTTGCAGTCCATATTTCAAAACTGTTGCACTGCATTCTTTGATGTTAGAGGATAGAGATGCTAGCCTGGAGCGAACCCCATGGCACCACCGTTGCTAATCTCCTTCTGTTTTTTGCGGAGACTTCAAACTGCTACACACTGTGGATTTGTGAGTTTGGTGCTGACAACGGCCGGCCTGGACATCAGCAGGCGTCTGACAGGGAGAGAGGAGGGTTTCCCAGCTTTTAAAAGACAAAGCGCCGCACTATCAGTCACTGAGCTCGGATATAGATGAGACTGAGATAAATATTATTCTTTCAGTGGGGATGTAATCGTACCCCCGCTCACATTTCAGAAGTTTTGCTGCTGTCCTGAGAGAGCAATTTAACACTTCCAGTGTGCATGTGGGAAGATTCATGAGAAGCTGTCAGACTTTCTGCGAGTCTTCATAAAGCCAAGGTAGACAGCAATGTGGTCTATAGCCTTGTTTAACCACTCATATTTGATAAAGAAATATTTAGGATTATTTAGTTCCGTCTTAAATTAAATAATTCGTTTTTGTAACATAATCATATTCAGTTTTAGAGCATCTTTTAGCATTTTTGCATTTTGCAAAGACTATTGCCATATGAAGAATAAAACATCCAGTCCTTAGCCTCCAGAAAATACTGTATCCACCTTATTCATTAATTGTAGCCTTTCTTTCTTTATGGGATTTTGCATATGACTGGCAATCATCAGAGCAAACCTATTATATGCAGACTTGCAGTTGTTTTCTCCCATAGAAAGGGTGCATTAAGATTTTACACAAATTAACCTACCCTATATATAATTTTAGCTGCAATATATTTCTCTAGTTCTCCACTGAAATTAATGGGTTTTTCCCACTTGAAAGCAGAAATGCCAATGACAACAGAAGTGCAGGTCTGTAGCAGTCAGTAAAAGTGGGTGGGGTCAGGTGTCAAGATGGAGTAAGGTGCATATCACAGACTGTTAAAAAAGTGGACTTAGCGAGTGTGATGTCACTCATAGCGTTCATTTCAAATGAAGCTCGTGATGCTTACGGTTACAGGAGCGAATTTGGAGCCAGGCTCTATATTATGAATAGGATTTTTCTGATGAACAAAATGGTGGAAAAAAACCCCACCAGGATCATGTAAGAGCGGGTTAATACAAACATTTTAAGACCAAAATGATGGGGCTCACAGCAGTAGTTACAGAGAGAGGGGCGACAATATACCAATGTAAGTCAATGCCAGGGTCAGAAGGAGCTGGAAGGGCCACATGCAAACTTCATATTTGGAACGTGGCTAGTGCGTTAACTCTGTCTCATATACAGTCTATGTTGCATATATAGACTGTATAAATAAGTGGACTAAGGGAGGTTTCTCCGTAAATCAATTCTTATTTCTAATACGGAACTCGACTCCAAATTCACCCCTATAACTGCTTGGATCGTGAGCTTCATTTGAGTGGAGCTGAACACTATGAGTGATGTCACACCAGTACACCAGGATCATAGGATCATGCTGGTTGATAGAACATTTTAAGACCAAAATGAGGAGCGTGACAGGAGAGGTTATGGGAACAGGATCAATGTTTTTTTTCAATACAAAGTGAATTGAAGCTGGAGTCCATGGAGCCAGAAGCACGCCCATGCTCACTTCATATTTGGATTGCGGCGGCAAGTGGGTTAGCAATGTCCATCTGTTTACTGGTGGATATTATTCAAAAATCCAGGCTGTTACGCATGTATGCATGTTTTAATGAGGGTTAGAGACTAGACTTTTGCATATTATAGCAGTCACTTTAACATGTCCCGATCTCAGCAAGGGTTCTTTATCCATCATCTCAGCTCCTATCTCTACCTCTTTATGGATGTGGTAATTGAAAGCACACTTGCCGATAGCCCTTCTCTAGTCTTTCTTCCGGGCTCAGATGCAAGATTGCTGGCTCTCCTCAGACTCCATGTGAGAGTGATTATGTCCTGTGGCCACTTCTCTGACCAGCCCTGGGCCTCTGCTCCACACCATATCGCAGCCTGCTCCACAGCTGTCACAGTTTGTATATTTGATATACTGACGGATGCCGAGAGGGAACAGGTGGGGCATATTAGTTCCCCTACTTTTTTTAAGCTACTTTAAAAAAAATTTGGACCACAGTCAATAGAGATGTCAGAGGGGATCATGTCAATATATCACAATCTGACTTGTAAATGGGGCTTCACAGTCGTACCATGGGAGAAGGAAAGTTTTTGAAGAGTTTTTCCTGCTCGGGTTATTTTTAAGATTGTTTATGAATACTACAGATGTGCTCTGATGCTTGGTTTTGATGTGTACTCTAAGTTACATTAATATATGTAATTAATGTTAACAAAACTTGTTTAGTCTTCTAAGGCATCTGCTACAATTCATTAAATAATTTTCATACAGGCCACAAGAAATACCTGGGTCTTGAAGCATTTGAATCTTCATGGTTTCTGTACCTTCTTGTGTTATAATGTAATATTTTGAAATCCAAATATCACATACCTATGTATGGAAATATTTTAGGAACTGCAGCAAACAATATAATAAATGAATCATTATAAGTAAACATTGTGGCATTATTGGCTCACCACTCAGTGTTATGTGCTAGCTTCTATACAGTGTCTCTCTGTGGCTCAACCCGTTGCTAACCCAAGTTGTATTTTGTATTCATGGTTCACATGATGTCAGCTTATATTATCTCTCAAAATATGTGGAATTTCTGTTCAGTTCACCTTTTAAACTCAACTCCCTCCTTAAACATGAACACAACAGTGTATGTTTTGACATAGAAGAGTTGGTTGTGTATCGTTTCTTGGTTGTTTTGTTCCTTAGACATATATACCTATAGACAAGTATGAAGAACACTGGCCCATTCTCCCTGGCCCTAAGCTCCACGTCCTGTCCCTTCTCATCTGGTTCAGAAAGATCTGTTTCAGGGGTTCTACTCAAACTTCCTCAACATTTTTCCACCATACATTTTAATGTAACTTGTCAATAGTTGTATTTTTATTAGTACTTTGTTATTTAAAATCATTGTTGGTCAATAATTAATGCTGCCAGCCTTTTGTGGCAAAAGGGTTGACTTTTATATTTGATATGATGATATGATTATTTTATATTGCCAATCTCAAAAATTATTTTGAGATTGCAATTCCAGTGCTGAAATCATCCAAAAGATTCTAGTAAAGGTGTATGGAGCACACAGTGGAGCACTTCCTGTATTACCACATGATATCACAAGGTGTGAGTGTTTTCTGTTTGAGAGAAGAACTGAGTCTAAATATGCAGGGTTTGTGTGTTAAACATGTGTGAATTAAACAAAACACAACTCCAGGCATGTTTTTTGATGAGGAAACAACATTATAACATAGATCAGAAAATAGTGTAATATGTTTAATAAATGCACAGCGGCTCAAAGCCAACTGGTTAATATAAGAAATGTGTAAACACAAACTGAAACAAAAAAACTTTCAAGACAATTAACCTCAGAGTAGGTATTGAAAGCTCATTCATCATTTGAAATCAGTGAAGGTGCTCTGGTTTTGTCTGTTGTGGTGTCACTGAGAGTGGATGAAAGCCCCGCCCCCACAGGAACCTGCTGCAGATCCCATGTTGAGTAATGCTGGACATATGGAAAATGTAAGTCGCCACTGTGTCTCTGGGGCTCTCAACACTTCTCTGTGATTTCCAACAGACTCTGCAACAGTCACTTTTCCGCAGCCTTGGACCCTCCCCACTGGATGCCTGACAATGAAATACCAGGTTAAAAAATGCAATGTATTCTGTTTTCAAGGATGCAGTCATTATCGGTCATGCACGCGTAGCTTTGCCTCATATTAATCAGATGAATGAGTAAATGCAGAACCTGGTAATCAGTATTAGAACAGCGGCATGATGTAATGACATATCTGGAAATCTAGCACAGTATTGCACTGTTGTAAGATGGTTGCCATGATACAAAAAGTCTGCACATTTATTTTGCATTGCCCAGTTAGGTATAAACTGATCTATTAATGTGATGTATTAACATATTAAATCTTTTTTTGTTGAGCAATAAAATTACCTGGGTGAAATCATGAGAATAAGTAATTATTTGTAAGTACTATTCCAGTTCGAAGACACTTGACACGAAGAATGTTGCAGAACTTCACAAAAATATAATATACTTTTTAAAAAATAATTTTGTTAGTATAATAAGGATAATTAAGTATATTATCTTTTTTTTTTTTTTTTTACTAAAGCCAAGTAATATTTTTAAAGGCTGCCATTCTAAGGTGACCAGGAATGGATAGAAGATATACTATGTGCCCCTGTACTGTAATCATAAACTATATAAAAAAGTGGACTAAGCAAGTGTGACATCACCCATAGTGTTCAGTGCCACTCAAATGAAGCTCACAATGCTAAAGGTTACAGGAGTGAATTTGGAGCCAGGCTCTATATTATGAATAGGATTTTTTTGACAGACAAAAGCGCAAAAAAAAAAATAACACCAGTAAAATACGAACATTTTAAGCCCAAAATGATGAGGCTCACATCAGCAGTTACAGAGAGAGGGGCCACAATATTCCAATGTAAGTCAATGGGTGCCAGGGTCAGTTGGAGCTGGAAGTGCCCGCTTGCGAACTTCCTGTTTGAAACACGGCGGCCAGCGCGTTAGGTCTGTCCATTTATATATACGGTCTATAATTGTAATGTATGCACTATGATTCTTGATTCAATATATAACTTTCTGGATGGGGTGTGGCACCTGCATTAGTCTATGGAAAAAGGTTAAAACCATACTTCGAAGCATTCTCCATAATAAGATTTTCCACTGGATTTTAGTCAAAGAAACAACTTTTTCATGAAAATAAGCTGAAAGAGGCCCTTTCCCAAGCCAAATAAAGGTCAAGTTTGTGGAGGAGCAAGCCCACTCAGAGTATGGACACATGTGTTTCAGTGCCATAAACTAAAATGGTAAAAAAACTAAACAAAGAGACATGTTTTTATTTTATTTTTTGTTTTTTGGCTAAAAAGGTACATGCAGTGGCTTTAAGGATCGAATAAGTGTTGAGTGTCTTTCAAAACCTTTATTTCAAGCTTATTTAATTTTGTAGCAACTAATTGAATCAGAGCTTTTTAGGTCCAGAGGGGAGCCGGCCGGTCATGCTTTTCTCACTGTATAAGGCTGATTTTCACCATATGAGGGTCCTTTTGGTGCCAGTCTACAGTGTGATTGCCAGGTGACTGTGGACCAAGGATGTAGGATTAAGTTTAGTGCAGAGTGAGGAGAAAAGATGGACTCCATTTTCTGAGTAACAAAAAGCGCTCTTGGCAGCATATGGTCAAATGCACTTTAGGGTCTGAGTGAGATTGACTTTTATTGGACAGTTACTAAACATGTGTGCAGTGCTCCATATTACGATTAGTATTGGCCCAGCATGTTTATGCTATGTACCATTGTGCTTGTGCTGTTATGAGTAGTTATACAGTCAAGTCAGTTGGACATGGACTGTACGATTGGCATTTTGTTTGAGAATATTGCTGGCTGTTTATCATTTGTGCATTTTAGCTCTGATCTGGAACAAAAAATGCTTTAAATAGGACAGAATCAGACAGATGGCCAGCTAGGGTTGGGCGGTAAAACGGTATACAGAGGTATCAAAAAGTAGCAATGGTATTAGTTTCATTACCATCATTAAAAAAATCAGCAGAGCATAAGGACCTAATATAATATTAAGCAACATTTTGGCTTCAGGCCGAATGACAAGGGAAATGTTGATGGAGCTACGACCCTGGTTCAAGTCAGCGATCCCACCACAGTCACTTTGGACATGGGGCACTGCGCGAACTTTCTCCCCTCCGCTCTCTCTCCTCTTCAAACATTGTTACGCATGGAGATATCCGTCCACATGCAGCGAGGAAGAAGAAAAAAACGTGATTGACGCTTCATGTATGATGTTGCGCCAAAAAGTTTGTGATGGAGATGTTTAATTGAACACCGAGAGTCAAGAGGGGACGCGTGGCGCTGAAGAGGAGAAATTTCCCGCTTGAGGGCGAAATCAGAGGAGATGGGAGGAGATGGGAGGAGATGGTAACTTCTCCGAGTGCCGAGAGCGCAGGTCTGTCAGATACAACAAATGGTAAATATCAGCGCCGTGGACTTTCGCCTTTTACTATTTAATCCGGAATCTGCATCTTCTGCGCTTTTCTTGTCTTGGCGTGTCCCAGATCATTAAATGGAGGGAGATACAAGCTGGCAAAGTTTGGTTTGATCAGAACTTGTATCTCATCTTTAAATATAATTCTTGCTATTCTGTTAGTGAAGGGTATTGGTACAGAATAATTCTTAATTAGACATGGTAATACCGTATACCCCGGTAAAATGCTGAGAAGGATTAACGGTATCAAAATTTGGACACCGCCCAACCCTATGGCCAGCACTGGCTCTTGTCGTGTTCTTAGTCAACAGTGCCTCAGTTGGTTTGTCCACTGATCCAAAGGATGGTGGGTCGAATCCCTCTCTCAACATAAACATCATTGGTTGAGCGGTTTAAGCCACTGTCCCAGTGGCGGTGTGATTCCAGCTCCCACAGATGAATGCTGTAGTTGTGTCCCTGGACAAGACACTTAACCCCCCTTTTCCCCAGTATCTGTATCCACTGGTGTGAGTGGTTCCTTGCTTTTGGAGTGCCTTGGAGATGGAAAAGCGCTACATAAAAAATGTGACCATTTACCATTTTTACTGTGTGTGCGTGAGTGGTGGTGGTTGGAGGGGCAGATGGCGTAGATTGGCAGCCTCTCTTCTGTCAGCTGTTACAGTAGTGGCTTACATAGTACTTTAAAAGCGCTATATAAGACAAATGTACTATTAGAATCAAGACTGGAACAGAACTACAGTATAAATCTGAATTAAGGAACTAACACAGGCAGAATATGCAAATTCCACACTGTAAAGCCCTACCTAGTCCAAAAATAAACTATGAGACCTTTTTGCAAATTAACAAGAAAGGGCCAGATATTATAAGATGTTTCACCACAACAGTGCACAACTAAAACAAACAATAAAACTTAAATTTTATGAAAATGTATGTGATGCTACCTAAAATCACTGAGACGAATACCTTGACAGTATTGTGTTTTGGGTTCAGAAACAATTGTTGTAAATCTTGTATTTCTTAAATCTCAAAACACAGTGAGCCAAAACTCATGAAATAGAAGACTGTTTTCCTGTGTACTCCTATTCTCCCTCATTGTTTTCCTGAATGGCGTCCAGTCGTCTGAAGTCTTAATTCAATAAGAGACGGATGAGAAAAATATGCACATGTTAGACATATTTTGGGTTTGACGAGCCGTGGAACATGTTGAGAGTGCATTCTGTACTCCCCTCTGACTTCATTTTCCTTTTCGACCTCGTCCCGTGTTGTAAATCGTCCCACAATTCCATCTGCTTTTTGCCTGAAAGACTGAGGAGACCGTATGTCCATTACAGTGACATAGTCCAGAGAGAGTCCGGAGGTACATCCCATGGCCAGAAGGAGGAGGGGGAGGAGGAGGAGGAGGATGGGGATGAACTGATGAAGAAAGATTGAACGATGGAAGCTTGTCAAACATGACATGACCTGTCCTATTCAGTCGTTTCATATATTGACACGGGCTTAGATAGAGAGATACATGAGAATGGAAAAATTTACCGCAGTAAAGTTAATTTAGGACAGACTGTACAGTTTTTCTTGGCCTTGTAGTTAGATTGCAAAAAACAAATTGGATAACAAATATAGAAAGGATTGTTTGACTAGTTGGGGAAAAAAAAGCTCCCATATCGACTACAAAGATAATCTTTACTTGAAGCTCTACACTGTGGTGATTAGGGCTGTGAAGAGTATAACAAATTAGACACTCACTGATATTAAAACTAGTATTGAAACTAGATGGTGATTTAAGCTGGTACTGATACTAAATAGACAAAAATGAACTCTTCCTGAATAGCTTCATAAGACCACATAAACGACTGACACATATAACACATATAACCAAATGGTAATCTAAAAGAAAGTACTTTTATTCAGTGGTGAAAATCACATTGTTTTGTCTAAAAAATATAATAAAATAAATGTTTTTTATTGTCATTGTGGTATTGAATTGATATTGAGTATCAGGTCTATTTCTTAGTATTGAAACAGAGTTTGACATTTTAGTTTTGTGACAATGCCAGTGGCTATTAGCCTGATTCATCAGCCTGTTTCGCTTCGTGGAAACCGTCTGGCCTCGCAGCAATAGGATTCATTTGCTCCACAGTAGGCAGATACTTTTTTTTATTTAACCAATCGCTGCTATTTGGTCGTAACGTCTGTAATGCGCCCGAACGCTCAGTGGTGTCCAAGTAATTGCCGGCACAACAGCAAATCCCGTAGGAAGAAGGGCAATAACATCTTTCCCCTTGATAAAATTCACCAAACATTCTCTTTGTTCTGGCTTTAAATCCTCGATGTCGGGAATCGTTGCCAACACAAAATGTATGGCTTCTTCTACATCCATCTCGACTGCTTTGTTTACTGTTGTGCTGTACCACAAAAGGGACCCAGAGGCGCTTGAGTTTGACCTCATGGCTTCACAGCTCTTTGCTGATTGGCCAGTGCACCGACTACAACTTCCAGGGTTGTTGCAAACCGCCGAGTGTATTCCAATTCCTGACTAGCTGCTGAAGAGAAATGAAATTGAGCGGAGGCACTAGGTGGCACCAACCTCACTAAGTAACTATAGCTTTTTCTTTATTTTATCAAGTGAGGATGGTACATTAAAAAAATAAGAGGGACAAAACAGGAGTAATTCAGACAATTCTTAACCAGGACTAAGCCAGTTCTAAACCAGAACAAAACTTGGATTTAACAAGCTTTAAGCTGAACAAAGTTTACAAGAAACCATAACTCACGAAAACCTCAGTTGACAGAATGATGAGATGTTTGTGCTCCTTGTTGTTCTTTAACCATGGATGTTTGTCTTTCACATTAAACCTGTTTAAGTTTGAACCAGTAAATTAGATTTGGTCTGTTTTTACTTCATGTTCTGCTTATTTAGGCTTCCACCAGCCTGCCCCATATTTCCCCCCCTCGGCCTCTTTCTTCCCCTCTGCGGTACTGACAAAAAGCATGCTCCCTCCACCGCATGCCAGTTTGATAAAGTTATTCTAACACACCTGCATCCTCACATATGGTCCATAAAGGCACATAGATGTACACATACCATCCATGACAACACAAGTGAAGCGGAGCAACATTTGGCTTGCATTTCCTTGGCAGTGTATGGGAGGGTGGGGTAGATTGAAGCCATGAGGCGAATTGTGAACTTCAAAGCTGCCTTTTTGGGGTCCGGTATTCTCCAATGCTCATTATGTTGGCTCTCCTGTGGACATTATGTGTGTATGATGTGGTAGTTGTTATAAGGTTGCAGGTTCAGGTTGTATTTACTGTTGGCTTGCTAAGAAGTTGGCAGATCCCCACTGTTTCGGGTACAGCCAGAGTGAATGACGCGGCAGTTAGCGTAGCACTCACCTCCAGCACAATGCCCTGCTTCTTGTCGGGAAATAAGGTAATTTTGCAGGTTGGGTTTGTGCCACTTTCAATGTTTTCGGCAACAGAAATTGGTTTTGTTCAATGGTTTCACTGTGTAAAATCAGCACATTTTAATATGGCTGAAAGTACCTTACTAAATTAGACCATGGTAGTGTTGTCATTATACAAAACTTTCAAACTCGATTTCGAGTCTAAGGAATTGACTATGCTGACTGTATCGTTTCCTATACCACAATGATAATAAAAGAAACACTTTCTTTAGACAGCAGAATATGGTTTTCAATATTAAACAATAATACTTTATTTATAATACCATGTGGTTTTATATCTGTGCAATCCCTCATTCATCCAGGTAATTTCCATCGTGGTCCATGGGCATATACTAGTTTATCTAGTCTTATCCTACAATTCCCATCTGCTTTCTAGCCCAGAGTAAATATAGTTGTCATTTCATTATAATGATTTGGTAAAAGTTCTTAAGAGGGAAGGGTTACCTCTATCTTTAATGTTTTTTCTCTGCTTTTGATCCTGCATCTTTTGTAAACCTGCTATTGACTCAGTGCCTACCAGTGGTGATGGATTCTAGTCTTTTTCTCATGTATATTTTGCTGTAACTGTTGCTATGTCATTACCTCTTTCCTCTGAAGATAAAGGATTTAATAATGATTAGGTTTGACTGGTATTCCCATGCCTGCCACATTATGTTCTGAAATACTGTGCTCTTCCTGGAAACATAAACTTGTAATTTTGCAAAGCTCCAGCTAATAAATGTTTTGGACACAAAATGGATGAAAGGTTTACAGTAACAGAAGCAAAAGGTTCCTATGACATTGCATTACTAATCAGGAAATACAAGCCCTGAGCCGTATCCTTGATGTCTCGTAAATTAATGCGTTTTTTCCTTCTTGGCAAGAATCCTCTAGTCTTATGTCATGTTAAGGGAGTTAGGATGAGCTGCCAGCACTCTCTCCTTTCAGGATGTCCTCCACTGTCAAGGCCAAGGACAAGAAATGATTTAAACAGCATCACGTAAACCAAAGTGAACCTAACCATTGTCAAGGCTGATCTCACGTTTTTATTGAAATGATCTTGTCTTAAAGGTGCGAAGTGTAACTTTTCTGGTGGAGGGCCCATCAAATGCTTTTCTCCATGGAATGTTTCACAGTATGGTATTAAACATTTGTATCTTCATGGAGACTAAATCAGACAAAGTTACAAGTCAAATCTGTGGAGAGACAACCCCGCTCACAGTCAGAATGTCTGTTTTTCTAGGTATTTTTGAGCTATAAAACCACCTTACTTGAATAAATGTAACGTAGACCTGTTTGTCATACACTGTGGAACTTTTTAAGCAGAGCAGTGACATAGCTATAGATAGTTACATAGTGGACATTTAAAGAAAGTAAGTTTGTGCAAAATTTTAATAAAGATCGAGATCCAGGCAAGTCTAACCGTCAGTGATATGCTTTGGTCTTTTTAACTAAGAGGTCCACAGCCATCTCAGTAAAAGCATGTGGTTTGGAGCAGAGATCAGACTGGTGTAATAAATTAGGCAATGCTTTGGGTTAAATTACACTAATCAAAAGTTGATCTTGTTTATGTTCATGAAATCAAAACTTGAAGCTATTTTATTTTGTTGGAAATTTATGATTCATTACTTGTCATATCGCCCAGCCCTTAATGGTCCTGGATTACTCAAAATTGACTCCGGTGAGCTTAAAGCTGTGTTATAAAGCTGTTGCCTCATCAAAAACATACCCAGAGTTGTGTTTTGTTTCATTCACACATGTTTGAGTAATCTTTTATTACTAGTCTGTCTATATCTTCAAAACTCAAAATGCTCTGTTCCACCTTGAGGTGTCATCAAGAGGTAGTTTTCAAAGTTACAGCTACCTTTTACTTTTAGTTCAGTAGAGATTGGCAATTCCATGGCTGAAATCATCCAAATGATTCAAGTGGAGGGTTATGGAGTTTAAAAACACAGAGGAGCACTTCCTGTGTTACCACGTGAATCAGTGTCAGTGTTTTTTGTTTAAGAGAAGAACTTAATCTAAATAGACAGGATTTGTGTTAAACATGTGTGAATGAAACAAAACACAACTCCAGGTATGTTTGTTTTGAGGAAAAAACATAGATCAGAAAATAGTGTAATGCAGACCCTTTAAAGAAAGTCATTCCAGACAGCTTGGTTGCAAATGTGTTGATGTGTTATTTGTTTGTTTATTTATTGCACAGTTCCATCCACATCAATATGAAATTTTATCCAGCTCTAATTTCTTGTGTCCTTGGGCAAGACATGATCATTGTGGTGTGTGCGTAAGTTATTGGTGTAAGTTATTCGCTTACTGTAGAGTTTGGAAAAAACTTTTCAAGCTTGTAAAGAGCAACAAATTCAAAGCGCCGTTATATGTTAGGAGTCAAACTTTCAGATAAGTGCATTTAAACACATGTATTTCTGTTATTAATATTTGTTTTTGGAGGGTGATATGAGCAAAAAGCATTTTCTATTAAACTACAATAAATTTAATGAATATTATTTTTACAGTGGCTAGCACTCGCTCAGTCCGGAAGGACGACGTTGGTCCGCCCTCCTGTGGGTTCACCACCCAAATTATTGTATCTCAATTTGATTAAAATCTGATGAATTGTGTAGCAGTGAGTTTAATGTAAAAACTGAATGTTGAAATGTTCTCAGCGTTGACCCAGGCCTGCTTTGTCTCATCTGTCCTGACCTGATCTGTGTACCATCCCCTTCTTTCACTTTAATGTCTTCTACAGCAAGGCCCTCTGCACTACTCCCTGATGATGATTTGTGGACTTTTTGGCTCTGGGGTCAATCACATCCTCCTTTATTGACATGAGGTTGAAGATAAAGTTGTTCTGACATTACTCTTAGAATGCTTTGCTCTGTATTATCTCTCCAGTCACTCTGATGCTCCAGCTCAGTACTTCTTGATAGATGAAAAGGTGCTGATTTTGATTATGGAGCAATTGCAGACATCACAAACTGCACTTTTCACTTCACTACTGAGAAAACATTGGCTCTCCTACAACATCTGTGTCTTATTTTGTCATGGAACCTCTCTAATGTTGTACACAAGAGTGTTGACAATAGTCAATGTTACTTTCATTTCCTTATTGCAGTGAAATGGACCAGTAATCTTCTCCATTTTCTGAGCAGTGCTGTGTTGATGTCTGCAATCTAGAAATCTGTTTTGTAATGTGATTTTTAAATGTTCTACTAAAAGGGCTTATCCATGGATTTCAGAGTGATGGAAAATAAGCACCATTGCCTAATATAAAATATTATCTTGTTTGAATGATGAAAAGTACTCAAAATGGCACCCATAAAAAGGATGCAGAAACTCATGAATAAAGTGAGCGATGGAGGAGTAATAGTTTGGCAGAATTTGGTGGTTTTCTATTATAAAATAGCTGCATTTTAAATCTTTAAAATGCAGCTATTTTTTAATGGTAAAGCCGAACCCCATTTTAATAATTCACACAAAGGATGACAAGATTATTCTGTTGTGCCTATTGAAACCAAGATGCAATTTAAAAAAACTTTAAAGATATGCACACAATAATCATACCTCATAATTTAATAAAACATGTTGCATCCCCATTTGGCGCTTGCTCTCCATGTTGGATTATAATATAATGAAATTCAAGTATAGAAAACACCACTTCTCATGATTCAATTGGTAGTGGTTACATTGATCCAACAAGCAATGCTCCAGGCAGCTCTTGGCTAAGCTGATTAGTTTAGAGGAAGTTAATTTTCCTCTAGACCTGTAGCTACTGCCACTTTCTCTCTTTCATGCTCCTCTGTCTTATTTCCTTTTGGTGCCACAAACAACTCTTTGTTAAAGTCATTATCACTTCTCTCCAAATCACGAAGGTCACGGCCACTTCCTCTCTCAGATTCTGATTTAAGTGGCACTTATGTTGGCTACTGTAGCTAATCACATGGATTTATTGAGTGCATTGCTGAGGGGCTGGAGAGGCAGGGAGAACCTTTGGCCCCCCACTGCAGGTGCTACATCCCTCCGTAGCCTTTGCCATTATTACAACCGCTGATGGAAGGCAGCTGGAAGACCTTGCTTGTCCCTGGTTCTTTGGGGCCCCTCTCTGGTCACTGCCCCGTCCAGAAAGTTCTGGAGGGGGCGTTTACTGCCTGCTGACGCTCTCAATCACATGTCAGCGTGAGGGCGACTGCGGGGCCCCAGTGTTTTGCATATTCCAAGTTCATGTCCAGCCTGTAGTTCTTCTCGTGTTGCCAGTAATTGGGAATTTTCACATGGGTATGAAAGAGAAGGGCGACCACGAAAGGAACTCATGAAGAGCAAGCATGAACTAAGATTTAGCTTAAAATAACCACCTGGATTAGGGTTTGACTACAGCTTGGTTTCACTTGCCACATAGCTTGGAACAATTTCGAATTAGTCTGTGGGTGTATAGGCAAAATACATCAATACAAAAACATGGTGTAATCATGTACACTTTGAAGGGCCCATATTACACTATCTTCTGATCTATGTTATAATGTTGTTTCCTCATCACAAACTTCATTTGGATCATTTCAGCCCTGGAATAGCCAATTTCTACTGAAGGGTAAAAAAACAAACCAAACATGCTCCAACAAAAAGTACAATTAGCATTTGAGTCAAATGGTACAATTTTAGATTTCTTATGTTGTGTAGGGCTGATCTCCAACTATCTAACTAAATATCAGTTTTATTTTCCAGGATAAATACAGGACGTCCTGCTCACAGCCGTACACACATATCTGCTCCTTCCCCAGACCCTCTTTGAATTTCCAGCTGATCACATCTTGGTTGTGCTGTGAGTGAATGCAACAGCAGGTCAGGGCTAATGAGCTTCTGTGATCTCAGACCAATGCCTTCTATAGGCATTTAGCCTGACCAACGGAGGAAAAGAGATATTCAGTGAAAGATACTATATTGTGGATGTGAAAGAATTAAACTTATATACAGACTTATATATTTTCATAACTTAATATGGACATTTTTGTAAGATCAAATCTCATATACGCCATCCTCAAACTGATAAGAATGATAATATGGTTGCCACACTACTAAAATTTTGAACTCAATTTCAGTACTGAGGAATAAACCATAGCCCGTATATATGAGTGGACAAAGCTCCTTCTCTCCCTTTTTCCCATTGACTTACATTGGGGCCCTCCCTCTGTAATTGCTGAAGTGAACCTTGTCATTTTGGTCTTAAAATGTTCATATAAACCTGCTCTACATGATCCTAAATTTTTCATTTTGCTATCTTGTTCCTAAATCAAGATATGAACGTAAATAAAGGACCAATCAGACACCCTCATTTCCCTAGGTTGCTGCTGCCTAGCGTTAGCAACAGGTTTGATTGACAGCTAGTTGTTGTTCGTACATAACAGAACATATAACATAAATCAATGACTTAAACTTACTATTTAATTTTGATGATAAAAGCTAAAAGTTACCTTATTATTCTGAAGAATCACTGAAATACAGCGGTCTGTGCAGAATGGTGCAGAGTATTGTCGCTCTGAGTCGGGTGGGCACATTTAATGACCTCAGTCATGATTGGCTCTTGTGGTTGCTATGATACTCATGGTTAGATTTCCAAATAATCAGCCTGGCTCCAGATTCGCTCCTGTATCCGTTAGCATCAGGAGCCTCATTTGAGCTGCGCTGAACACTATGGGTGACGTCACACTCACTTAGTCCACTCATATATATGGTCTATGGAATAAACTCAATATTAATGTTGATATCTGTGTAATCCTTCATCCATCCAAGTAGGATTCCTAGTGGTCCATTAGTGTATCATTCTAAAGCATTTTTTGTACATTTGTTCAAATAAGCACAGTTTTGATACTATTTTTTATTATTGATTAGAATCAGATTTTCGATGCTCTCTCTCCTCCTAATCCCTCTCGATCGCTCATCCTCCTTTACCCTGACGTGACCTTTGCCCCCAGGGGTCAGTCCAGTGTTCCAGCAGGATGGCCTCTGGTAATGAGTAGGCAGGTTAGCGTCCGACCTGGAAGTTCTTTGTCCTCACCTCCTGGGAACACAAACAGACAGAGCTAAGACACACAGGAACAGCTGCAAGGTTCACCCAACTGACGCACATTAGGTACAATCATAAACGGATTTGTTATAGCTTTGGCATCACAACAGCAACAAAGGTTTGTGCTAGAGTGTTATTTTATGTATAATTTCAAGGAAAACCAGGAAAAATGTCTATATGGACATTAGAAATTGCTAGGTTTGAGGTAGTATCCAGGATGAAGTTAGCTATAACCCAAGACTAAACCATGTCTTAACCAGCCAGAACAACAAAATCAGGACATAAACAAACTAAACAATGGACCTTGACTTAGCAATCATTTCAATATGGAATAATATATGAGAATTAACCATAATTAAAGGTGCATTGCATCATTTTTCTAGGGAAGGATCCACTGCCTGCTTGTCTTCATGGTGATTGCTTTGCCTAGAATGTTCCGCAGTAGAGATTCAATTTATCTGTCTCAAGAGAGACAACTACAGGCTACATTACAGGTCATGTCTGTGGAGATGCAACAGCCACATTTTTGTTTTTTCTAAAACTAACCAGTATTTACTTAGCCAACTAAACTTCAACTCAGACTCACCAACCCATGGCTAAAATTAGGGGTTGCACAGACTAGTTGACCAGTCAACTCTAGCGTTGTCCCATGACTACCTCAGCATGTAGTCGACTAGTTGTGTGTACATGACACAACGTGACCCTACGTAACTGACACAATCAACATGGCGGCGCAAAACAATGAGGGCCCCACTTCGTAACAAAATGAAAGACAGATATCATCAAGCGTTTGGAGATATTTTACAAAAGATGAGGCTGGTGCACAAGTCACATAGAACATATGCAAGACTGTTCTGAAGTGCAACAAAAGTACTAGCGCCTTGCACAGTCATTTGAAAAATCACCCGCTGATGCTAGGTGAGCAACGTTGTTCTAATCAACAATCAATCAGCGACTTTACAAAACGCCACTCTGTTTTGACAGACATGCCTGAAATTATGCAAATAAGAGCCTGCTACATTAATACTTATACCATCATTTGAGATCCACTGTCATAAATCATGTTTTGGCACAACATTGACCTTATAGCTGCTGGAAAATCACTGAATTTGCACACGTTTATGATTAAGTCACTCTAAATTTGGAAGGCCTCCTATGATGGGCCATTTGGCTGCTGTTCAAACTAAAGGTACATGAAGTCATTCAGCTTGTCGAATTTGTAATGGGATTAAGTTCAGGCTGACTTCACTCCAAAGCCTTCATTCCTGTTAACCAATACTGCCCTATAGTTTAATGCAGACCCGCATTAAGACTTTTTTTTTTCGCCTTGTCTCTCTGTGAATCTCCTCGTGCCCCTATGTCATCTGATATAGGCTTAATTTGGAGAGTTTGAGTTAAGACATAGGCTCCTGTGTGACTTTCAGAAGCAATTTACATATCTGGCATGAAATCGAACAGCTGAAAAAAGAAACAGGCACAGGGAGGAGCGGGTAGATGACTTCTGGCTGATGTCCATTAAGTGCTACTGTGATAATGTGCTCTCAGACTTTCCTTGACTTTGGAAAACTTTGGAAAAAGGTCACCTTCAAGTTTCTACAAGAGCCCAGAATAGATTTAGGAGCAATGCATTAATAGTTACAGTCATGTTGTGTCTAGAGGGCCACAAAAAAAACTTTATACCTATAATACCTATCATACATATGAAACCACTTTTTTATTCAACAGAATGTAATTTTATATACATGGTAGCCCCTCTAGTAGTTCCAGGTCTCATACTCTAATATAAATCAGTTATTCAAAAACAGTCCAACTTTGTTCTATTTAGCCGATGTGATTTTATTAGTATTGATACCAGTTCAAATGAGTAATCTAGTTTCAGTGGTAAACTATTCACTGTTTATTAGATGTCTAAAAGTAGGCATTTTGAATGTGATGATATTGTTAAGGATTGGAGTTTCAGTGGCTTATGCCTTGTAAAGTTGTGTTTCTACAATGTTAGCTACAAATGTAACTTAGGCCACTAAACTCTTCATAAAACAGTTTGCTCAATACTGCATGCTTGTTCTTGCCCTTCATGTTTGACCTGAAAGTGACAGTCCTTTGATCCCTTATAACTCCAGGAACCCTCTATTTGTCCACGCAAGGCCAGTGGAATCCTACTATATACTTAGTTAGCCATTTTTCCAAACATAATCAGAAGCAGGATTAGTGTGTCTTTACAACACTTTAGCTTGAAATTGACGGTTTTAATTGGGCCTAATCGGATGTTGGGTACACAGCAGTCTTGACAAACGGGTGCTGAGTGACGACTGGGTGAGGTGAGTTGGTTGGAAAATGTGGTTTCATGACTGACTGAAAGTGTTTCTATGCATGAATGCTTCGTGCCATTACATGCCGTCCGCACACTGTATGAATAAATGCTTGGGAAGTATAGCCCTGTGTGTTTAGTATTCCAGCAGCTGAATAAACAGTTTGTTCACAATACGCACACAAATTCAAAGCAGACATTGAAGTGACACATAATAGCTAAATATTATTTTTCCTAGCCACTTCTTACATGGAAGATGAATGAATTTCCAAATAGAAATACTTAAAGATGCACATTGTCAGCCTGACTTAACTTCACTGTGAGAATTTCAAAGTTCTGTATATTTAACCAGGTACACTGAACCAATACCCAAGTTTTTAGTTACAGTTTTGGAAGAATTGTTTTTCTTACATCTTCCCATGACAGGTAGTATTGGCTCGACAAATTCTGGTCCACTTATAAAGCTGTGAAAAATGTATAGATTGGTTCACATGCCCATTCAGCTTCAAAACATGTCCATCAGGCGTCCTCCTCACCTGTATGTAAACACTGTCTGCAGGTCGCTGTCTGACCTGGGATCTGCCCTGTCTGAAGATGGCTCTCGTTTGAAGGAAATGAGTCTGCGATGTACAGCGGCATTGCTAACATTCCTGCCCTTGTGTCATCGAGGCTAAAGCAAACAGAGGCTTAGGAGAGAGGATTTCAGCGCTGAGACAACAGATTGTTTGTGCCTCGGACAGCTCAAAGGGACATTTCTCTGCATGTGGAAAGGTAGGAATTCAGAGAGCGCTGCCATAAGCTCACACGTCTGAAGGCCGGGAGGGGGCCAGTCTGCAGATTATTAACTCTGTTTCCTGGTAGATGCACAGGGGCCCACATTTGATAGATTCTTAACTGATGATTTGGACATGGGCAGTGAAGGTAAAGGACATTTTGCAGATGGATGCTGAGATTGTAAATGCCATGCAGAAAGCTAACCTGTAATTAGTGGTATATAGTATATAGGTAGGTATTGTGGTAGCTATTGACACTTTGCAGTGACATCATACTGGGGGTGTTCTACATTTATCTCTATTGGTGGAATGTTCAACAACTACCATGGTGAAACAATTAACATATTAGTAATAACTGCTAAAAATGTTTATACCCGGAAAACTCAAGAAAAAATACAAAATGGATGGAAAAACACATTTTAAATACACACATAAAATACAAGCATGTCCCAGGACCAGGTCCAAAGGCATGTGGGTTAGTTTGGTGCATACACGTGGCCACAGTAGCTCAGCACTAACACGAACTAACAGTCTATCTTATCTACTGCACCATTTCTTTATACAACTTGTATATAAAAATACAAAATGACAAAGGAGTTAACATTTATGATTCAGTTATGCTCACATCCCTCGTGTGAACACTTGGTCATCGAAAATGTAGTTTATCATACAACTGTATCTCTGCGTATTACATATTTTTATATTATGGTAATGTATTTTCATTTTATAGTCTCGATGAGGTCAAGTGTGTAGTAGTTTTTGAGTGTCTATTTCAGAAATGTGAGTGGACTGGGATTTAGGATTAATTACTGCTCGTGCTTGGCCCTGGATTAATAATGACCTTGGTAGATGACAACTTTGCCTGAGATGGTTTTCTTTGAATGTTGGACCTCACATTTTGAAGCCCTGAACTGTCCTCTTTATTCTCACCTTTGGACCTGCACTGATCCTCATGTATTTTTCTAATATACACTATACACTTTGTCCACTTCAGCTGTAATGTGATGATATGAAAATGTATTTTAGGGTGTTGTTTTGCTACACTGATTTTGGAAAAAATTCATAACAGAAAATGCATAGTTTTAAGACCATACAATATTATCTGCAAAGGTATGGACAGGTGCACTAATATCCTTTATAGGACACTTGTCTAAGAACATTCTTATGAATTATTGGCCGAGCATTTTCCAACAACCTTTGTAGTCAAAATGGACATACTGTTCTTTAACACAGATCTCATGGGACAAATAAGAAACCTGAAATGTAAGTAGATGGTTTAAGTAGAAGGTATTTGGCTGTTCATTGATATAAAATGCATCCTGATGCATCCTGCACTATGTAACGTTTTGGTTGAAAAAGATTACTCTAAGACAGTGTTTCCCAAACTTTTTTTCTGGTGACCCAGATTTTAAAAGTCACAAACTTTTGTGACCCAAATCAGTAGTTCTTATATGTTAATAAAAAAAATAGACGTATTGAACAGTAAAGTGGATATTTTATTGTTTAATTATCTATCAACTAAACTAAATTATTTCTGAATTTCTTTTCAAGCAGGCCTATTTATATTATACACTATTATATTTTCATTTAAGTAACAAATTACACATGCTCCCTTTGCAGCATGAAATGTATTCTTTTTTCCTTTTAAACATTCAATTGAACCAGCAATAAAGTTTAAAAAAATAATAATAATAAAAGTTGTTCAGTAAAATAATCCAAACCAGCAATAATCCAAAAGCAGAACAATAATCAAATAGCAGACCTCTTGGGATATAAACTCTATTCATCTTTTCGAATGAATCAGCAGTAAGATTTAAAAAATAACAGTAATAATTATATCAACATAACTAGGCCTAACGAGATTGAATGGCCTGATTACTCAGCTAGTGAGATGGGTGGGCCTGTCTGCGCTTCTGTAGCGTGTTCCAGTCCGGGGTGCAGGAGGACAGCGCAACACGCATATCAGCAGATGCGTTCAGTCGGTTCCTGTGTTTTGTCTTTGTTTTTGTGAGCACCGAAAATCCCAGTTCACACATGTAGGTTGTGGTGAATGGGATGAGGATTGAAATGCTGGCCCCACTGAGGACAGGGTATTCCGCCGAAACCCCAATCCAAAATGACGACAAAGTCTTTGCAGATTCATGCCGCTTTTTCAGCGTGCCATCACAGCTGAGCTGCAACAATTCCGCGTAAGCTCGTTGTTGTTAAATCGATTCAAGCAAGCATTTTCGGTCATGGCGACATTCAATATCCCCTGGTTGTAATTAACGTTTTTTTTTTTTACTTTGCAGAAATAGGTGGTGTAGTTTTAATGTGGCAGTTGTTTTTTATTTAGGGCCTAGATACAGACATGCGGATGAGCGTGAACCATGCCAAGCGACCCAAAAAAAATCTTCTGCGACCCACGTAAGGGTCGCGACCCAGTCTTTAGGAAACAATGCTCTAAGACATCATTTATTTATTGTCTGTGGTGCTACTTTGTATGGAAATAGAGAATCACATTATACCAGCACCTACTCCTTCCACTTCTCTGTGTGAATGCCTTGCTCTCCCAGTTGGACGCATTTAGTTGTCCTCACTGCTGTTCCCTCATCTTTGGGCCATTATTGCAGTTTTAAGAGCTCCTTCTGACCCCAGGTCATTAGTCTAAATTGGCTAAAAGTCCCAGCTCTCCTCATCTGTCCAGATTTAAAACTCCCCGTGCTCCTGCCACCCTCTTCATCTCAGCCGATCGGCACACACCTTGATAATTGCTGATGTGGACCATATGTTGTGGTGAATGGTGCTCTGTTTTGCTGCCTCTTGGTCATTTCAGATTGTGGAAGTGGAGCTACCTGTCTGTTTGAGGCTGCAGATATAGCTTCTGACGCATATTATATTTCTCCACAGTATTCATATCTAACCTCCACATCTTTGCCCACTGGTGAGTGACTGGCCTTGATATTTCTTAGAGCTGGCAGTAGGCCTGTAACACATTTTAAAGCACTATATATTGCTACAGAGATATACTGCGATAAACTAGAATATTGAAGATACTTTATGTCACTGACACAATAATGAAGACACAAGATAATCCCAGGAAAACCATTTTAAATAGACAGTACCATTAAGTGTCATGAGCTACAATTAATAAATTGCATAATGAAGCAATAATTAGCCACAGAAGCTACTTTTTCAACCCTCTACAGCTAAAGTATTACAACAAAAATTCAAATATTTTACAAAGAAATTGTAATTGCAAAGGATTTTGGAATTTTTTAAACCCCATAATTTCCTCCGTGAAAAGTGATTTTGCATTATTAATTGCTAACCCTATATTAGTAATTGTATAAACCTGGTCTGAAATGATTCTTGTATTAGGATTTTAATTCATATTTTTGTCCTTTTTTCCTGACTAGCAAATAGATATATTTCACAAAAGTTTAGTCTTACTGTAAAAGATCAAAAGGATGGAAGTACAGTCTGTTCTCTTTGAATCTTTCAATCCTTTGATCAAAAATTTTGACTTTCTGAAAGAGCTTGATCCACTGGCTTTTCTTAATACCCTGTTGTGACTGGACTCTGGGATGACCTCTGAACTTTAGGTCATGGAGTCTACATACAACCACAACCAGTATCACCAAAATCTCATGCTATGAATATAAACATTTTGTGCCTGCTAAATGTTGCATTGTTCTTGCAAAATTACAGATGTTAATAACCATTATATTTCAAGACATCATTTCTTGTTAAGTCCTGATTCAGTCCAGATTTTCTCAATTATGGCTGCTACGGGGGTATTTGAAAAAAAATCTTCTCAATGTGTCCAAGTGTGGGAAAAAATATATAAAATTAAATAAAACATAATACATGTTTTCTTGATTAAATTCCAGACCATTGCCCCTTGCTCTTTACATTCACGCTCCAAGCACACACCAAGAAACTGATTTGTCTTCATACGTCTTTGTCATAATCAATCACAGACAGTTTAATAAACCTAAACTACAAACTACTTGAACTTTGAGTTTTTGTGCCAGTCCAGACATGTTCAGGCTAAAGGTTAGTTTTTCTCCTCATTTGGGTCACAATGCTAATGCTTCCATTGACTTGACTTCCATTGGGTTCCATTTCCAGGAAGTAGCCATTTGTGTCTAACCACTCCAGTTTTTCAACACTGTGATTTGTTTTTGGATATTGTATATGGCCTTTAAAAGTTCACAAATTATCTTCAACTTAAGAAAACAGTATCAATAGTGGAGCATGTTTCTTTTTCCATTATTTTAAGTTGAAATATGGAAGATCCAGGGGTTAAAAAAGCAGGCTGCAGACTCATTTCTCCGGGACACTCACTCTGTCTGTCTGATAGCCCCACTGCCGTCTGGGTTGGACAGGCTCTTGAAACTGTCCTCACTGGCTTGTGGTAGTAAGTAATAGGTGAATATAGGCAGTGGTCCTGTACGTAATGTACAACTCAATTTTATTAGGTGTTGATATTTTAAGTTTCCACACATAACTGTACAACCTATTTTTAATAACCACATTACATGAAACCAGAAAACCAAGTAAGAACCAAACCAAAATACATTTATGAAGTTGTAAGATGCCCTACCCTGAAAAATCAACTTCAGTGACGATAAATGATATTTGTCTAGTTGAATATAACATATGGGGTTTAAGTTACGAAAGATGACATCTGATTAGGGCTGCACAATATATTGCAATGGAATAGAAATCACAATTTGAGTTTGTGCAAATATCAAATCACAAAGGCTACAAATATTTAGATAACAACAAAGAACAAAATACCCTATAAGAAAACAATGAGTCCTCGTAGTTTAGACCTCTACAAACATCTTCTGAAATTCTTGTTTTATGAATTCATATTTCAGTCTTCTCTCAAATGTTGTTGCTGTGAAGGCCTATTCATACTCCATAAGACTTAATAACTTTATTCTGTTTTTGAGGTGATAAGACCAAGAACAAAGTTCATTTGGGCTCTGACATTTCCTACTTCTTAAAATGTTCTGCTGCCGAACTGCCCCGCCCCCTCACTCTGCTGTTGCTATGCAACAATACAGCCGCAGCACAGCGTCGGTAACATTATCATGACAATGGCAGAAATGGTACTTTATGAGTACTGTGGCGGAACCACAAACAGCAGAACAAGAAGTCTATGCCGTGTCATTAGTGGAGTATAAATGTATAGACGCTGCTGCCGATCCCCTCCACTGATGTGTTTATGTAATAAGTACACTAAATTCACTCTCTTTTTAGGATTGTAATGTGCACTCTGAACAGAACCCTACTTTTTAAACACATACCGCAAATTTAATTAAAACATTTTTTAGAAAAAAAAAAAAACGCAATTTGATTTTTTTTCCCCCCAAAATTGTGCAATCCTACATTGGACAAAATGACCCGTTATGGGGAAGAATATAAACAAACAATTGAAAGGTTCCTTCAGTACTCCCTTGTTATTATCTTAGCTCTTAACATTAACATTTACATTTGGCAGGTCCATTAGTGCTTTGCGTTGATTCTCATTATAACCTGCTTTAACATAACTGTCATTGTTGTGTACAGTCAGGGCCGGCCCAAGCCTTTAAGGGGCCCTAAGCAGAATATGATTTGGGGGCCCTCCACAACACCGAAACTACACTGCTAGCTGCCTTATTATTTCCTAGGCTATACAGTTAGTCTAGCCACCCATCATAATCTGCGTTTTTAGTTGGTTTACATTATACTGCAAGTTGTGGCTATTGCGATGTAAATTATTCAGAGTGATCTGTAGCATATTTGTAAAAAAACAAATCAGTAGACAAGACACTTTATATGTAAAAAAGTGAAACAATTTATTTTGCACTAACATACACAAATCTTGTAAACAGTATTAGTACTTGTAACGGTCATTGAATAACAAACAAATAAATAAATCTTAAAATCTGGAATAAACCGTACATCTTAAAAGAAATCTTAAATAAAATCACAAAATGAGCAGAGGAACTTGCAGTATAACAGCATCAACAATAACCTATCATGTTGCACTTCAAACTATTTATAGGAGAAAATATGAATCTTCTTTGAGTTGAGCCGGAGAAAAGACAGTACAATTTCTCAACAACGCCAAAGAAAAGGGTGGCATCCTTTGACGTTTTAGCTGCATCTGAAACTGTCAAATTAAGAGTATGTGCACTACAAGGTACATAAAAAGCACATGGGTTCTTTTCCAATAACCTAGCCTGCACACCTTTGTTTTTCCCCTTCATGTTTGCACCATTGTCGTAGGACTGTCCCCTGCAGTCCTGAAAAGAGATGTTTAATTCCTCAAGCCTGTTAAGGATGAGAAAGGACAATCCCAGGCCAGTAGATTCAGAAGCCATCAGAAACCCTAAAAAGTATTCCTTTATGTCAGGTGTCCTGTCAAGACTAACTGTGCGCACAATCACAGACATTTGTTCTTTGTGGCTAACGTCTGGAGTACAGTCTAATATTATGGAATAATATTTTGACTGCTTAATCTCTGCCACCATTTTTTCCAAGATCTTGTCACTAATGCAGCTTATCAATTCATTTTGAATGGTTTTCCCCAAGTATGTTGTATGTTGTCCACCACTGTCAATTCGTTGAACATGGTCTTTGGGTAGGTGAAGCTTTCACTCACAACCAGTGGTCCTCTGCTGACCAGATCTGTCGTCTCCGAGTCTGACAGCACAGGAGACCATTCCGCTGGGTCAACTGGAGATGATGTCGTTGCATGTTGGAGACAGGAAGTTTGTGAGGATGAAGTAGACAAACCTATGTTGAAATTATTATTTACAATTACAATTTATCCCAGAATATGTCTAAGTAAAAAACATACTAAGGCTGTTAGACCAACCTGGCACAGCTGATGTTGCAGTGAGGGGATTAGGCGATGCAGTTGCTTGTGACTGACCCTCAATTCCAGATATGGGTGACTGCTCAGTTTCGAATGTTGACTGCTCCTAGCTTTCTTGTGCTGATGAATGCTCCTCAATTTCAGGCATATGAATCTCTCCCTCACTCTCAGGTGCTGGTGGATCTACAGAGGATGGACCTGAAGCAAACAAACAAACAAATAAATATTGCATTAAAAATAAAATAATAAAAAAAACAGGCCAAATGTGTAATGTAATTGAAAATAAATATAAAATAAATAACTGTTTCAACAACAACATTATTTTGGAAAAAAAAGTGTGATTAATTCAGGATTTGGTAGTAACATATTATGACTCACTTGGAGCACTTTCATGAATGGAGCAGGAGGTGGAGGTACCTGGATCTGCGTGGGCAGATGTGGTTGATAGTGGTCCAAAAAACCTCAGCAGGGCTCCTGCAAAATAATGGTCCACCAGTACATCATTAATAAGTTATTTAATTTAGTATCTTTACTTAGGTCTATATTTCAGAGCATGTGATTACTCATGCCTAAGAGTAGCCTCACATATCTGGCGATGACTTTTGCCTACATTGTGTAACAGGATTTAATTACTATGTATTTCATACATGCCTATACAATATCATTAACAGTGAACTCAAACTTTAAAATCTCTCTAACAGAATCCAACCCAACATTGATGAGGCAGAATTATGTATTGCAGTGTGTCGTCCAGCAGAGGGAATCTTGGCTATTCAGAAATACCATATACCGTAAAGCCACGGCTCTATGCCGTTAAATATTATATCCAAGGCTACATTTTGTGTTTGGTAGCATAACGTTAGCTACTATGACAGCCATTCTGTTAGCTGATCCAGCCAACCTAACCAGAACATAAAAATTGTAAAATGGAACATTCAAATTTACTCATTTCTTGCTGTTTTTTTTTTCCTCCTCTTGTCTCTTCCTCTTCCTCTTCTCTGCTCCAGACAGATAATTTCTTTCTTGAGACATGGCTTTCCATCTCCGACCTGTCTTCCGAAGTGAATAACTCCTGTCACGTGCGTCTGGTTGCGCAGGAGCAGTGGCAGCAAGGATTAGTTAATCTACTAACCAACCTACCAACTATAAAAATTATACAAAACGTTATTTCATGTCTTGTTTTTTCATGTCTTGTTTTTTCATGTCTTGTTTATTTCATGTGTCATTTGTTTCTGCTATATCATGTCATTGATATTGCGCTTTTTTTTAAATTAAAAATATTTTTGCAACTGGGCATTCCAACTGCTCTTGGGGGCCCCCTAGTGGTGCCTGGTGGTGTTTGGGGCCCTAAGCAGCTGCAGTTCAGCCTTGGGCTGGCTGTGTGTACAGTAATGAAGTTTGCTTTAACTGCAGCTATGTCTTGGTCATGACTTCCTCCTCTGCTGCGCTCTGCACTTATTAGAGAATTTAAAAGACTTTTCCAAACTAGAGGAAGTTAGCCCTGGTCTGGTCCACTGGTCTCACAGGCTCATAAAGCATAGATGTAATACATGTCAATAGTCCACTTGTTGATACCACGTGCTGCCTGGTCATTATTAACATGTGCAGCAGACTGTTAGCTCTACAGGTGCCAAGGTGTCATCTCTTCCAACAGGATATTGCACTCATAATCACGTCCAGGCCTGTCCACAGAAATTTGGGGGTCCAGGGCAAGAAACCTCACATGGGCCCCCTTTAACATAAATTAATATGATCATTTATGTTAAATTAACATAAATTTGTCTCCCCCTCTACTGCCCTGATCATGTCCACCAAATTACTGTCAGAAAAGGGAGCCATTTAGACTAGAGTGTGGTAGAGAGGCCAAATGAAGGAGTTACAATGGGAATAGCATGAGTTGTAGTATATTCCAGGGATTTTGGGAAAAGTTGGAAGATACAATAGCTTTGTTTTAAGGTCATGTATTGTGCAAAATTAACTTTTTAAGCCATGTTAGAGTGTTGTTACCTCATCAAAAACATACATGGAATTGAGTTTTGTTTAATTCACACATATTATAAGTATGAGTAATCCTTTATTTTAGCCACAATAAAGAAAGAAATCCTTAATTTACCAGAATATGTTTCCATTCCCTTAGTGCTACAGTCACCAGATTTGTTAAATGTAACTTTCTGAATGATAAAGTAAAGCTGATGTAAAATAAACTAGTTAAAAGAAATAAAAAAGTCACTTAACTTAAATTTTGACTGGACAGATTGAATTGAAACTACAAATTTTGCTTCTGGAATTATCACAATAATCCATTTAGATTTTTAAAACTGTAATGTGACCTGGATAATTACAATTTTTTATTAACCAAATAACCTGGCCACTCCCACTCTTAAAGTTGTACTGTGTATCTTTTTGATTGGGCATCCATCACTTCCTTGTTTCTATGGATTAGGGTCAATGTCATCGTCCATCATGATGGATGACCCAACATCACAATGGAGAGCCGCCATCGTGATGCCACGCCCCCTTCTGTCAGACACACGCACAGATTTTCTGTAGGCCTAGTTAACATGGCATGCATATTAGTGCAATCCCTTTGCAGGGATTGCACTAATATGCATGCCAGTTTCTCTCTGCACAAATGTATTGCACAAACACCGCTCATGTTTAACATGTTCAGCATGTTCTACATGTGTTCAAACAGCGTGTACTGTGTCATCTTACAGGTAAAACAGAAGAGCTGAAGAAACGGCATGTAGCATGAAACTTATATCCACCCGAAAACATCCCGTCTCCAGTGGGAGGTGTTTATAGTGTCTCGAAGCCAAAGTGCGTAATAATAAATCCACATCCAGTCGCAGCCTGCAGTGTCCACGTAAAATTCAAGACAAACAAATAATATGAACCAAAACTCTGCCAAAATCATGCACCTCATCGGTAAATATATCCAGCGTGGAGTAGGGATGGGCATTCGATTAAATTGTCTTAATTGATTGTTGAGAAAATTAACGATCGATTTTTGATTAATCATTAACATTTTATATTAAAATGATCATAATTATTACTAATCTGCATAAATAAATTCAACTTTACAACATATAAACCATAATTACTACAGAGCCTCATCAGCCCATGTGAGATTAGAATGTGTTTAATGCAGCTTTACGTCTTACAGAAACTAAACTTAAAACCGCATGGCTTATTTACATAAACAGAAAGCAAAAAAACAGCTCTTTCCTTGTGCGCTGATGTGTTCAGCTTCGGTTGGACTAAAGGACATGACTCAGTGGAATATGAGTGTTCTTTCTGTGACAGAGGATGTGATGAGGCTGGTGAGTCTGTTCTGTGTGTATGTTGTGTTGGAGATACTGCGTATACATGCAAAACCGGGATACTCAAAAATGAAAAACAAAAAACGATCATACCCGGGACACTGATGTGCAGGTAAACGCACTCTGAGGGATATAGTGATTTCCAAGGAGCCACCATCGAGACGTGGGACTGTGGGGCTGCAACTCCAGTGTTTACGCTGTGAGACGCAGCATCGACTCCTTACGTTATGTTACGCACAGACACCTACATTCGGTTTGTCAATTAAAATGAACGTGATCAACGAAATTCTTAATGATCAATTATCGATTAATCGACTAATCATGCCCATCCCTAGCGTGGAGCATGTGTATGTAAAGATGTATCCAAACAAGTCTGCGTAAAGTTCTCCATAATTCTCCATCCAGGTAACCGCGTAGTAAAAGCGTAAAGTTAAATTGAAATTTAAGCATCTAATGCCAATTAAGGGAACATCGCCCAACCCTACTCCCTACTATGGATATATCATTACTCTGCCTGGAATGTTTCATAGTATGACATTAAGCTCTACCTTACATTTATTTAACTACAGGTGTTTTTATAGCTCAAAAATACATGGTTGCCTCTCCATGGATCTGATCTGACCTGTAACTTGGTCTGGTTTGGTTTCCATGAAGATAGGAAGGCTTAATACCATACTGTGAAACAATATACAAAGCAATAACATCGTCATGGAAACAAGCATGTGACAGATCCTCCACCAGGAAAGCTACACTATGCACTTTAAGATGATATATTTTGTATTTTAAATTTCATTATGTTTGTAAATCAAAGCAAAAGCATGTGGCTACGTTGGCTATCCAATACTTACAATACAAAATTTGAATCAGGTTTACCAGTCTTAAAAAATCAAAAGCATATTATTTAGTACAGACACGAGTGACTTTTGCATATCTGATCGTGCTGTTTTACGGTGCTCATTTTCACCTGTTTCTCTTTAATCCTTCAAACATAAAGCTCACCATCAAGTCATGAATACCAGACATTATCCAAAGTATGTGCTCACAACAGAGACATGCTGACTTCATTATATAAACTCATATAATAGAGTTTATGGCAGGACTTAGCTGTAATCTGGCAAAACGACGCAGCATATCACTGTATATGTGTTTTATATGTACTGTTTTATGGTATCTACTGCTCAGCTGGCTATTATAGGTTCTGAATGCTTTGACTGCGATTTTCTTGCAATAAAAACCCCTAGACAAAAACAGCACTCGACTGTACCATAACATTAAAATACAAACACATGGAAGATTACAGTGTTGTATGCTACACCAGTAGAAAGCTGTGGACCTTACTGCTTGCTATTGCGTATTACTTGGCATCACATTTTCTTTTTCAAAGGACTGTTTATAAACTGCTTAACTCAGCTACCTGGTCAATATTACAATGATTCAAATAAGTATATTGTTTAGCAATACCAACAGTACATTAGGTCCTACAGTAGGTCATACAGTAGTACAGCATCGCCAAATGCCAAAGTGCTCAGGACATGCTCAGTTTCTGAATAGACTTTGCCATGGCAGTGCCACTGATGATAGAATCTTGGACCCTTCATGACAACCAGCAAACTACTAGATACAAACCCTTACTGAATAATTTCTATTTGACTCTGATCACATTTGCTTAAAAAGTCAAAATTGGACCCAGAGTAACTCATGTTAAGTAGAATCATGTATTCTAAATATACAATATGGGCACATTTTCAAACCCTGTAAATGAACAGGAACTGACTTTCTTTAAATGGTAAATAGACTTAATATAGGATTCACACTTGCACACACCACATCAAAATGCTGACTACACCAGTGGACCAGGACTAGAATGGGACCAAATTTAAGTCTAGATCAGGATTAAACTGAGCTCAGACTAGGACCAAACCAGGGCAAGAGTTGGTCCGTGTGGTTCAGGAAATCAGCTGGGGGCCTGGTATTCCGTGATTCGTCCTCATGTCTCTCCTTTTCTGAGTCAGATCCAAGCAGCTGTGTTGACTGTCTAACACGCGCTTCACCCTGATTATGGCCTGTGTTTGGACTCAGACACTTGTTAACTTTGATGCTGTAAATGGGTGCTGCTTACGCCCCAGGGCTGTCCAGGCGGTGTTTATCTTAGCTACAGTGATACGTTTCATCTTCCATAAGCTCCTATTGGCACATGCTGGGGTTGTGCTCCATTAAAAGTTCTCAGCTGCCACGACATGTTGGAGATGATGTCTTTGTTTTAGATTTTATGATTTGTTGATTTTAATAATCTGTTGTGTTTCTTAGCATGAGGAGGCGTTAAGAAAACAAAACCCCGCTGCTAATAAGATGCAGGTGGAGTAAATGCCATCAGAGCTCAGCTGCAGGCTATGACTCTGCCAGGATCCTATTAGAGAATAATGCACAATGTTATAGTCTATTTTCTGGATTTATGGCTGTTTTTAGTTAGGTAAATGAACCAAGTTATTAACATGGCACACAATAACCAACAACGCTTAACATTTTGTAGATATTTGGAAAGAAAAACAAATATGTATATAACTGTGTATTATTTTTAACGCAGCAGAAAGCTCAAAAAAGCTCATGTGTTATTATTATTATATACTTAGTTAACCCACTAGCGACTACGTTCCACAGAGGAAGGGTTCAGGGATGTGCTTCCGGCTCCTTCAACTGTTTCCAATTGACTTTACGTTGAGAAATTGTTGCGTCTCTCTCTGTAACTGCTGCAGTGAGCCTCGTCACTTTGATCTTAAAATGTTTGTATTATTGTCTTGAGGATTGAATGGATGTTGTCCATACTATTTATGTAATTGAAAAAGTAACAGTTTATATGAGACTTGATTTTGACAAATTTGATAACTTTTGGAAAACTCGGAGAGTGTTTGTTGCCCTGTTTAGATCAGATTTTAATTAAGTGTGACCTGATGAAACCATCCATCCATCCATCCATCTTCTCCCGCTTAATCCGGCTGGGTCGCGAGGGCAGCTTGCTGCCCAATACTCATAGCACCTGACTCCCCCTATGAACCCCTCTGCAGGTGGTGAGCCCACAGGAGGGTGGACAACATGGTCCTTGATGTTAGTTCATAGGGGTGCGGGCATGTTTTGGGTTGATGGGGGAAACCGGAGCACCCGGAGAAAACCCATCCAGACACGGGGAGGAACATGCAAACTCCACACAGAAAGGCCCGGGCGACCCGGGGATCGAACCCGCAACCTTCTTGCTGTGAGGCCTGAGTGTTGCCACTCAGCCACCGTGCCGCCAAATTTGATAACTTTTGGAAAACTCGGAGAGTGTTTGTTGCCCTGTTTAGATCAGATTTTAATTAAGTGTGACCTGATGAAACCATTGTATTTTTATTTACTATTATTTATTTATTTACTTACCTTCTTTTAATTTTGTTTCTTTGTTGTTATTAATATATTACCAAGCTTTTTCTGTTTAAGCTTGATGGTTCTTGTAACACATGTAAAGTGATAATGTTTCTTTTTGGAAAAGGAGACAGGGGACTTTTGATGATGTGCCCTGTCTGTGTACAATATATTACGTTCCTTTGTTTCCAATAAACTTTAATGGGAAAAAAAAAAAGTTTGTATTAACCCGCTCCACATGATCCTGGTGTTTTTATTTCACCATTTTGTCAGTTTATTTCGGCCCTGTAACCGCTAGCATCGTGAGCTTCATTTGACTGGAGCTGAACACTATGGGTGACATGCAGTCTAGGTTCAACCCCATATAATACCTCTAAGTCAGGGGTGTCCAAAGTTTTTTCATCAGGGGCCACATATTAAAACACAGACCACAGCGTGAGGGCTGATCAAGGGTCATAGACTGGTGTCAAAACTGAGTAATTCAAATCTGTGCATTTATAACAGGTTTGAATGACCCGCCAGACCTTTGTTCATGCTTAGACCCTCAAAAGGACACACTGAATTTGCTTGATCAAGGTAGATTTCAAAAACATGCAGTAAAAAGTAATTCTTGTGGTAGTATGGGCCAAAACAATTGGTCTGAGGGCCACATTTGGCCCCCGGGCCATAGTTTGGACATGCCTGCTGTGTTTATAATGCTTTGTCTAATAAAAACTTAAACAGTAAATCCACTGACACCACCTGTGGAATGAAGTTTATGTCCTTTTTTTGGTACTGTTATGAGAAAATTAGTTCACATTGTTCAATTTTACGAGAAGACTTTGTGCCAGTTTTGCTTTCATGTGGATAAACCCAGTAATTGCAGAGATATATATTAACCATAAACTGTCAGTGTTGCTTAATCACCCTGTTATTGACCAATGGCTGTTTCATGTTTTGATTTTCTAACTTTCTGTCAGTTAAATCAACAATTTTGTTAAACCCTGTGAGATGACTGCTGTTGTAAATTTGGTCTAGACAAAACTAAATTAAACTGATTTCAAATAAAGCAATTCACCCTTATTTAGTCCTCTATGTTAAAGCTGTGCAGTCAAGTATCAATAAATGAAGTATCCACATATTATTTACAGTAACATTACCTTTTATAATAGTGATTCCTTCCAACTGTACCCCATTGTTATGCTAATTGCAGTGCTCATTTCCTGCTTAGATCATTGAATACAAACACGAGTCACATTTGCACGTCTCCTGGACACTAATCTGCATGATGAACTTCCTTCCACGCGATTAACAATTCATCCAAGTTCATGACTCATTCAAATAGCCAATTTTGTCCAGCTCCAGTGCCAAAGTCCAAAAGAGTCTTGCATTTAGCGAAATGATTTTGTGTTTGCTTTTGTAGGAGCTGAGGTTAGAAGCGTCCTTGATCAGGCTGTAGGTTTCTCTGCATTTGCATTTAGTTTGACACTTGGCTAAAGGGATTTACATGTTGGTATGTGCAGGAGCTAACCCATTTGTGTTTCCCATTCTCTTTGACCGCTAATTGGAGCGGTGTGAGGAGGGGGCTGGGAGGTACGGCACTGGAGATCTGACCTGAAGGCTGAGGTCACAACAAGGATTCAAAATATTATTATTCTGTTTTATATATATAGAGAGAGAGAATTTCTCACACAATTTAATTTGACCGCATTTTGTGAAATATGAGTTTTTGTATTGTATATTTTTGTTTGATTTTGTTCTTAGATGCTATATGTTGTTTAATTTACAAATTAATTGTATAGATAACAGTTTTTTAATTGCTTTGTTTTGTAATAAAATGCCCAATAAATCATGCTAGGATTTAATGTATCAGCATATTTGTGTAAAATCTTCAAAGTACTATATCTGTGATAATATCAGATTCAAAAAAATTCAAAGTAAATGTTCCAGATAGATCTATTCATACCAGCTGCTAAAATTGTTACGTTTTTGTAGAGTTACAACACTGACAATCTGAAATTTGGCTATTTGAAACAACTAAATTACGAATAAAATTAAACAAGAAATAGTGCATATTGAGCATTGATTTAGAGGTATATTTACTAATCCTGTCAATAGATACAAAAGCATTTGCCAAAACTTACATTATTTCAGACCATTCAGTTTGAAAGAGAAAGTCCAGAGAGATGTGTATTGATAATCACTGAGTCTCTTTAGTTACTCCTGCTTGTGTGATGTTGTGAACGATCTTTTCTCTATTGTGCCTGAGTTCCGCTGGGGGTCTTGTGTGTAAACAGCGCCTCTCTACTCATCTTTTCTAAAGCTCTTTCTTCTCCCACAGCCTCCCCATCCTCTGTGCATCCTCTGTCTGGACGCCCCACTGGCTCAGCTCTGGAAGTGTATTGGGGCTTTATACGGGGGACCCTGCCTCTGCCACAATGGGTCTCTCTTCCCTCCCTCCCGTCTCTCTGGCAAGCTGGGAAGAGTAAATATTTATCAGCCCCCACCACAATGGCAGCGCTGTGGAGAAAGGAGAGTTCTGGTGCATATGAGGCCACGCAGCCACTATGGGCCTAAATATGGACTTCCCCAGGATCATAACCGTACACCATCACAAGATCAGACTTTGACTTATTGAATCAGAGACTGGTAAGTGCAGTTTTCTTAAAAATTGTTTACCATTACGATTTTGAATGACAAGCTGCTTTTTGATGTAGTTGCCACAGTTTAGTTTTTAGATATTTCCTTGCAAAATTTAAAGTTGGGGCTTGAGTTTATTGAGACTTTCTAATTCTTATGTCAACATGCAGATCATTTATTGCTTTATGCCTGTTTTTTCATTTCAGTAAGATCCAGAAATGACTGAAATACAACTTGTTAACAGTTCACATGTAATCAACACCCCTTCAATAGTGTTTCATGACATGCCACTAGTTGCTTCTTTTTTATTTTAATTTGGTGGGACTCGGCGGGATGCTTGTTTCTGGGTTTTATTTCAAAGGCTTGGCTGCTTGTTTTGCTCTGAAAATTTGGCAACCCTGATAGCTGTATTGAATTTACCAATGCCCCATGGTTTACCACAGTGGGACAGCTAACCTTTGTGATACACTGTGTTTGGTACACAGGAGATTATTTGCTGTTTAAGTATTGCATTACCTGTACTGCTAAGTTCAGTCTTGATTGATTCACAACTAAATGAGATCACAGTTTAGCTGAATTCCTGCTTTAGTCCCAGTTTAGTTCTGTTGTAAGGCCTGGTTTAGCCCTGATACAGTCCTAGCATAGTGCTGTTTTAGACCAAGTAAAATCCTAGTTAATTTTCATTCAGAATTTTTGTCTTCAATTTGTCTTCAACTTTTTCAGTTGTGTTCTATAACAGTACATTAGTCCAGGAGATGCCCAGTCTGTTTTCTACTAATGAGAAATAAAGGACCTGCTGAATAAATAGCTGTGGTTGACCAAATAAAGCCTCCTCTGGGTACTGTTAAATGTGGTGCAAATTTCATGACTTTTAAGGTGTTTTAGTGGAGACAGTCGTTTGTGGCCTAGTAATTTTTATCTGCTAGTATTAAGCTCCTATTTTTTTGTAATACAGGACTAGAACTAGCAGCTGGACATAAATATGGATCATTTAAAAAAAAAAAAATCATTCTCTTTTTTATGGTTCAGTTAATTCACAGTATCAAATGGGATGTTGAAGTGTACGACCATTTTAAATTATTTGTGATTTGAAATATCTTTGGAAAGAGTAAAAATTCTTAATTCTTCTAAGGAGGACTTCTGTTCCAATGTGTAACTTTTCTGGTGGAGGGTCTGTCAAATGGTTTTCTTCATGGTGATGCTATTGCTTTGTCTGAAATGTTTCACAGTATGGTATTAAACCTTTCTATCTTCATGGAAACCAAACCAGACCAAGTTACAGGTCAGATCTGTGGAGAGGCGACCCCACTCACAGTCAAAATGCCTGTTTCTCTAGGTATTTCTGAGCTATAAAACCACCTGTAATTGGATAAACGTAAGATAGAGCTGTTTAATGTCATACTGTGGAACATTCCAGGCAGAGCAATGACATATTCATAGAAACAAGAAGGTGACGGACCCGGAAACAAACAGTTACATTGTGCAACTTTACATTAGGTTTGAAGTTGGAAGTAACTGGAGGACTTGAATAAAACCAATTCATTATGCAAAATATATGAAGCATATAAAGTTTGATATCTTTTTAGTTTCCAGTTTTATTCAATCCTGATATAAGACTGTCTAAAACGATTAGCACTCGATTTTGGCTCAGTGGATAGAGACTTCAGGTGCTCGTGTAATTATTTGTAATTTAGCATGGAAAAGGAAAAGTGCTATTATTATGTGTATTGGATAAATGTTTTTGGCGCTGTGTGAATGAAATGGCCTCACAATGTGGAAAATGTTAACAAGTCTTGGACTGGACATAGTGCAGTGACAGGGGTCTTTGTTCTTACTGTGCATTCATTTAGGTATGGTACATTTAAATGAAAGGTTTAAATTGTAAATGTGACCATATGAAATCTAAATATTCCATATGATCACAAAACTATATATTCTGTTCATTGTCAAGTCAGAATTATTGATGCCAAAACAGCTAAATCAGAATCTTTCAACGTGTAATATTACTCAGCCTCGTCGACCAAACCAATGTGTGTCATATACAAGTTTTGGAGCTACAGTATATTCAACTATTAATTAAAATAACTATTTAGCACATGACAATGAACAGTAATGATCAGGGGTGGAGAGTGTGGATAGGCATTCAACAAACTCTCTTAAGATAGTGCCTCACTATCATACTGTATATACTGTATATATAAATGGACATAGCTAACCCGCTAGCCACTGTTTTCCAAACAGGAAGTGAGCATGGACATGCTTCTGGCTCCATGGACTCTGGTTCCATTTGACCATAAATTGAAAAATTGTCACACCTCTCTTTGTAACTGCTACAGTGAACCTCACCATTCTGGTCTTAAAATGTCTCGCATGATATGACATGATACTGGTAATTTTATTTGGAACTGGATCCAAATTCGCTTCTATAACTGCTAGCCTCCTGAGCTTCATTTAACTGGAGCCAAACGCTATGGGTGACATCAGATTCCCTTAGTCCACTTCTTAATGCAGTCTATGATCACTACTCAGGCACAGCTACAATATAAACATACAGTGACCATATATGACTTACAAATACAATGTTAGTAACAGTTATATATTTTCACACAACTGTACAAGCTTTGCCCTGTATTTGTCTCAGTATTTCAGCTTTTAGGACTAATAGCAATAATAAGGTCACTGTAATATCACCTCAGTCTTTTGACTGAGGTGATATTTAGTTGCTGTCACATTTAGTTGCTCTCACTGTGCTGCTCTAGACTTGTGACTCTGCAGGATGATCTCGCTCCGGCTCACCTCTGCTCCTCCCATCATGCCGCAGGAGAGGACCCAATGACCCAAACCATGATGTAATTCCATAAGGCTGTCAAAATTCATTTCCTTCTGAATTTTAATAATGGTGAGATTAATGCCAGACCGCCACTGGGCCCCAGCCATTTACAGGGAGGGGAGTTTTTTGTCCCCTTTAGTTTGCTTTTAGACCAATTTTATAGTGTTTATAAATATTTATGGACATATACAGATGACTTATAAAACACAAGGAAAGTCAGTGTTTCAGAATTGTCTTCTGCCTTCTGCTGCCAAAAAGCTGTACCGGCCATTAGGCTATAATAATAATAATGTAGTTTCTCACATATGGGTGAGAATGTGTAAAAACAGATGGTCAGACGGCAGCTATATGCTAAAATTATAGTAATTGAAAAAGTATTGCTATTCATGTGTTTCAGTTTCCTGTTTATAGGTGACATTTTGAGGACTTTTTGACCATTCTATTTGAGCCAGAAATGGGACCATTTTCATTTCTGTTACATAGCTGTGGTATAACTTCTACTGATAGAATAGACTAGGTCTGAGTAAAGCAAAGACCACATGCTATTAAAATGCTGTGCAACTAAAATCTAGTTATTTTGCAACAAAGAGCCACACCCATTCGGTCACTGGGGTCCCGTAGTTTTGCTCACAGACCCTCATGTGTTGACTGTGAAGGATGGGGGACAGATAAAACATGTTTTTGACTCCACCTCAATGCCCTGTGCACACCTGAACTCTACCTGCCCCTTGCTCGCTCACACCTGTCTCTCTCTCCCTCTCTCTTTCCCTTTCTCCCTTCCCCCCTTTCATTCCCTCTCTCCCTCCCTCTCTCTGTCTCTCTCTCTCTGTCCCTCCCCCTCTCTCTGCAGTATCACTTTCCGTTTGATGTACAGTTTGTTTTCGGTGGTCAGGCTTCAGCGCTGTGATGCAGGAAGCTAAAAGCGGTGCCACTATTGTTCCAACATGCCATCTGTGCATTAAAATCACCAGTGTTATAGTATTGGGTGGTGTCTCCATGGCAAAGGCTCAGATGGTAACAGTAAACCTTGTGTTTGAATTTGGTTTATTTACACAATATAGAGGGCTTCCTGTAAGGGTACATACCTGTAACTGTAAAAACTATGAAATCTTGCCTGTATTTTTTATGTTATGTTAAAACCCCTGCATATTTTTGGCAGTGGGCATTTTGCATTACTATTAGAGGTGTAACAATATCCAATTCTCACAATACGATGTCATCACAGTATGAACCTCACCAGACGATATTTATTGTGTGGAGGCTCACAATATTACATTATTATACATAATATCAAGACATTATGAAATGCTTTGACCAGTCATTTGGTATAACATTTATGGGATGTAACGATGGGAACATTAGGGATGTAACAATATCCAAATCTCTCTGTACGATATTTTCACGATATACATCTCACGGTACGATATTTATTGCAATATTTTGTGAAGGCTCACAAAACTGTGAATATGCAACTTTTTCCTCTAAAAATGCCTTCACAAGACTTAATCCAAAGAATGAAGTTTTAAAAGTGTTTACAACAGTTATTTCTTCATGTAGTCTGTACTGAAACAGAGCAAAGGATCATGGTTTATGTACGTTTTTTGTTGTTGTTTCTGCATCATAACTATTCATTTAAGCAAAGAGACTTGTGATTCGATATATTGTGATGGTCCACAATATTACTGTGAGACCTTTGACGATACGATATCACGTTATTTCGGTTATTGTTACATCCTTATTTACTATAATTGGCTTTTTCTGAAATTTGTGTATTGACAGACCACTATTAATTTAATATTGTATGATATTTGGTTTGATCTCTAATAAAGCTCTCAAATGAATAAGAAGATGGTTCAGTATTTTATTGTGCCAAATGGGGTTGGTGGGATTGGAAATATTCCCACGGAGGCCTTATAGCAACCATATAGACCAGTTATAGGCAAGTAAACTTCTCTGTGAGATTATATAACGCTTTGGTAGATTTAATGGTATTACAACTGAAAGCATTTTTTATACTATAATTATATCTCCAAAATAATGAAGAATAGTTTTTTCATTTAGATGTTTTATGTATTTCAACCATAGACTGTATTAACAAATGGACATGGTGGGTTAGACTAGCCGCCACATTCCAAATAGGAAGTAGGAAGTGAACATGGAGGTGCTTCCAGCCCCATCAACGCTGGCTCCAATAAAAAATTGTCACCCATCTCTCTGCATCTGCCACAGTGACCGTCATCAGTTTGGTCTTAAAATGTCCATATTAACTCACTCATGAGCCTGGTGTTTTTGTAGTAGTAGTAGCACCAGCAGCAGCAGCAGCAGCAGCAGTATTAATAGTAGTAGTAGTAGTAGTAGTAGTAATAGTTTAGTTGCAGCAGCAGCAGAAGCAGCAACAGCAATAGTAGTGTTATTAGCAGTAATATTAGTAGTATTATAGTATTATTAGCAGTAATATTGGCAGCAGTAGCAGTAGTAGTAGCAGCAATAGTAGCAGCAGTGGCAGCAGTAGTAGCAGCAATAGTACCAGCAATAGTAGCAGTAGTAGCAGCAACAGCAGTAAGAGTCCTAGTAGTAGTAGCAGTAGTAGTATCCTGACCATCTGTGTTTGTAGTGTTTGTCAAAGCACACATACATCATGTCGCCCGCGGGTGTCTCACTGTGTCTCCATTACGCTCCACTGCTCCTCTCACAGACACTCAACACCTGACCTTGAGCCCCCCAGTCCTTCCCACGCAAGACACTACAAATACAAGAGCCTATGAGGGACAGTTCTCAGGGCCTGCCAGTGCTAATGTACATTTAGTCATTCACAAAGTTTTATACCAAATACATAATACCTGGTTTTTCAAAATGCAAAGAATAGAATAGTTCATTTTAAACTGTTTGCAGTGGTTCTCATTATCCTAGCACATTCTAGCATCCTTTTTATTCACAAAAGTTTTTAAGCGTGGCTTCTGAAAGTTGTGAAAACTGCTTAGAAACTTGAATAATTAGGATGCTCAGAACGTGTTATGAAAATGAAGAATAACTTTGGACTGTGGAGCTCAGTTTTTCTACAATCCACAGGCTGTAAAAATCAGGTACAGTGCTTTTAGTTAACTTTTAAACTCAAACCATAGTAGATATAAAACAGGGCTTTCTAATGCATTTCTGATGCCTAAACTCCAAGTGTCCATTAAAAACCATAAGCTATGTCAATGATAATTTTGTGACTTGTTTTTTTTTTTTGTTAATTCATTTTGACCATATTTTTATTTTGATAAAAAGCTAATTAGCCCAGAATCTCAAAATATCTTTACGATTTTCAACATAAAAAGACAGTAAAAATCAGGTAGTGTTTTAAGTTAACTTTTAAACCATAACAGATATAAAACAGGGCTAACTCTTTCTCGTGTAATTCTGATGCATAAACCAAATGTGTTTTTACAGTAAATTCTTTTAATTCACAATATTTTTTGCAATTGTTTTAGTTGGATAACAAAAAACACTTTTAATTTCATATTAGAGCAGCAAAGTGGTTCAGAATCTTAAAACACCTTTACGTTTAGGTTTTTTCAACATAAATAAATAAATAGTTTTTAAGACAATAAAAATCAGGTACAGTGCTTTAGTTAACTTTGAAACCCAAAACGTAGCAGATATAAAACAGGGCTAAACCTTTCTAAATCAAGATTCTAACTTAATTTTTTCCAACATTTTACACTAACCAACTATTATTCCTTCCTTTCCACTTCACTTTCTCCTCCCTGGGTTGTGTCCTTGTAATTTGAGTGGATTGGTTTTATTTTTACCATTGTGTGAGTTATGATGACCTCAGACTAGATCCTCCTGCAGAAATCCTGAGACATGGACCAGCCCCTATAGCCTGCATCCGCTTGGAGCTCTTGTGCAATGTCTTTCCCAGAAGAGTAGTGAAAAAGTGTCATTTTATGCACAGGAAACTCACACGTTCACTTTCCCACCTTTTCATTTTGGCCCAGAACAATCTCATCTTTATATTTATTTAATGCACAAACTTTTCCAGGATTTTATGAGACCTAGGTGAGAGTATAAAACAGTAGAAAGAAGTAATGGTCCTTCTGGGCTTTGTACAGAGGAACAGGCTTGGGAAAATGTTTTGCATATTCCTGGCATTATTATTGGTCCATACAAAAATGTGGCAAGAGAATGGATAACTTGTCCTTTTTATGTTTTTCCAGAGCTCAAGTCATACATACAGGTCATCTTTTTCAATCAGAGATAATACTCACAAAACATTATATGTTTGTAAATATATAACAGAATTCTCGGGAACAGAGTGTTTTCCATTTGCGAAATGAACTCAGCCTAAATATGCAGGGTTTGCATGTTAAACATGTATGAATGAAATAAAATGCAACCCAGATGCAATGTTTGTGATGAGGAAATAACATTATGGATGCTTGGTATGAAAGTGTCTTTGAGTGTCCTGAAAAGCGCTATATAAAACTGATGCATTATTTGATCAGAAAATAGTGTGATGAAGTGTGAAGATTGAAGTGTCTGTGCTGTGTATGGTGTGTTCAAGTGCGTTTGTGTGTAGTTTTTAGCAGCTGCACAGCCCGTCCTGCTGGCACACACCTCTCCACAGGGAGCATCCCATTCTCAAAAACATGTGCACTTACAAACTCCCAACTGCATTATGGTAGCATTTATAGAACTATACATGTTTATGGGTTTTGTTGAAGTGCAAATGCCTCATAGCTACAAATAATAAGAAAAAAATTGCACAACATTTACTCCACCAAAGGAGACTGATATACAAATTAAACGTGCAATTTGTAACATTTTGTTGGAGGATCTGCCATCTGCTTGCTTCCATAAAGATGTTGCTGTTTTGCCTGGAATGTTCACACTATGGCATGAAACTACATTGCCTTTATTCAGTTACTGTTGATTTTATTGATTTACTTTGAGTGCATCCATTGCTGCTGGATCACCTCTCCACTGAGCTGACGTTCCCACCTGCTTGTCTCCATGGGGATAGAGAAGAGAAGTAACTCATGCTGGACCCTTCTATTGGTGGTTTTCATCAAGAATGTTATAATGTCATACTCCCAGAGGGGAGGCAAGGGTCAGTTTTTCCAATTAATAACATTGTACTTTGCCATGAAATATCCAAAAGGTAAATTCAGAATTTTTGAACCGGGTTTTCAATTATTGGAGAAACCCAAGAACTTACTGTATTGCAACATAATTTTACATTTTAACAATATTCATTTTAGCTGCCCCCATCTATATTAATTAATATTGGCCTGTAGAATGCTGTGATGTCATCTAAAACTCAGCAATAAGAAAAGTTGCATAGTGCACCTTTTTAACTACGTTATGGTGAAATCTCTTCCATAAACTTGTTTCTGTTTTGCCTCTCTCAGAAGGCCTTTGTCCAGAGTGAGAAGAGCCAAGATGAAGTCAGTGCATTTACTTTGGCACCGAGTCTTTTGTTTCAGAGTGGGGACGTGCCAGGGGCTATGTTTGCACAGCGCACTAGTCTGCCCACTGCTCGGGCACGGACAAGGCCATAAAACTGAAGGACTTTCTGAGTGGCACATAAATTCCATCAACAAATACACGCAGCACCAGATGGCTTCATTTTATACAAGACTGTAAATGCTGTTAAGATTCAGTTTGGTAAGGCTTATTTTGCTCAAGACGTCTGTGCTTCTCACTCATCTCGACCAACACATTATAATGATATAAAGAAGCAACAATTGATTATGCAAAATCGACTTTTCAGAGCTTTTAACCATGTTATAGTTGTTTCCCCTTCACATTTACCCTCTCAAAGTTGTTTGTGGAGTGATTTGATTTCATCTTGATTTAGTAGGCATGTAATGGTACTTGCATCTAGAATAAAATTTGTTCCCACAGAGAAGTTATTAGACAGCTTTTTATGCTTCTTATGGCCTAGTTTTCACCAGCACGACTTTCTGATAGAGAAGTTTTTAACAGTGGTCATCTGGACACTGTTTTTGCGATCAAAACTTTTCAGGTACCATCCTGAAGCTGTTTTCAATTTGATGACCTACTCTATTGAACCCCTCCTGGATAAATGAGGGATTACACCGTCACTACTTTCTTTTCTTCAATTTTGAAATGAAATATAACAACAACAAAAAAAAGACAAACCCACAACCCACCTCTTTCACAACACTCCTCAAACACAAAACTACACACCAACCAAAAAACAAAACAAAGGCCATTTTTGATGTAACTTTTCCGGTGGAGGTTTCACTACTATTTCACTACTACTACTACTATGTAAATCAACCTCCATGTGACCCCACCAAGCCAAGTTACAGGTCAGATCTGTGGAAAGACGATCCTACTTACAGTAAGCAGCTTTTTCAAAGTATGTTTTTGGCATTTGACACCTGATGTTAATGAATGTTTTCATGAAGACAAGTATGTGGGGGACATTTAGGAGAGTGGAGAGTGGACTTGGGATGATGTATTGAAGAGATAAATGTCGGCACTTAGACCCTGGTGGTGAAGACATGTGGTATATGATGGATTTGTCTGAAGAACTCCTGAGATGAGCTTGAAAATGGCATCTGTGTGTGACATTTCTGCTGGGGCCTCTGTGGGTGAAGAGAGAATGGCCTTGGAGAGGAGAGAGTTAGTGTGAGATCACATCCTCCTGTCACTGAGCACAAGTCTGTCAGGAGAATGGAGACATTTACCAACAGTGTCTCCAGAACATCCTCTTCTGACCTTGCCTGACCAGCCAGTCCTTTTTACATTCTGTTTTAATACAGAAGGGACTTGAATCTTACCACAGAGCATGAACACCTCCATCCAGCCTTGAAACAATCCAACCACAGCTGCTAATCTGTAGCTGTCTCTCAAATGTGAAAGTAACAAGTAAGAAATTAGTAACATTCAGGACGAAATATATAACTTCTTTTACCTGAGGTAATAGTTTTGTCATTCGACTGTTGATTCTGAGGAAATCCATGCTGTTTCTCAGTCCTTTATGTTACTATTTCTCCTTTTTTGTGTAAGCAGCCATGTTTGTTGTTGACATGAATTTATTGATTAATCCGCCTGTCAGTCACACCATCTGAACTCAGAGAGACAGGGTACAACTCTAGATTGACTTGACCTTGTAAAGTTTTGTCAAACCATTAAATACCCAGATACCTTTCAATAAAAAAGGGAAAAAAAGAGAAAAAGATACTCCTTTGAACAGGTATCGGTACTGAAAAAAAATATACATAGGCCTAAATTGGGCCTTTCCTGTAAAGACTATGTGTCTGAAGTCTATGTGTCTAATATGAAATAAATTGGTCTTATTTTGTATTCATTTTGGTATCAAAATCTGTATTGAGTATTGGATCTTTTCCTTTCATACATAAAGGATGACAAAAACTTAGTTGGAGTATAACATACAGGAGAAGTGCAGAAGCAGCAAGAGGTTAGCCATTTTCTAGGGTAAGGACAATATTATATCACTACATGAATTTAATATAGCATGGAGAAAAGTATGGAGACGCAGAATGCAGATAGCAGTTCCAGAAAAGTGTCCTGGATTAAAGAATAGGGCAAGTCAGTTCACTTTGTTTTAAGAATGTTTTTGGCATTGGTCTTGTTTATTTTGAATAGAGTTTATCTAAATAGGCCTGCTCAGAAGGAGTAGTACTCTGTATTGACATCAGTCTTAAAGACTAGGCCTGTCACAATAATTACTACATTGACTTATCACTCAATACATGACAGATGGAACTATAATTTTTGAGTCAATATTTATCTTGGGTATGTTTTCTTTATACTAGTGAGACAATGTTGGTTATTTTTCTGCAATATGATTTGATTTCATCTTTAGAGGGTTGAATTATGAACTGCCATCACTCATTATAGATACAAATGTACGTGTTTCATTCTGCTGTTTATTTATTGCAGCTATTGTACAAGTAGAATACTTTTTGGGAATAATTCTGCTTTATGGTTTGGTTTCAATATTATCGTTTATTGTCTAAAACTACATATTATTGCTTTGTCTAAAACGTTTCACAGTATAGATTAAACCTATCACGAGGGAAATCATAGCACTACAACTATGTGAACTGTGAAGAGTTGCACCTATTTACAGGAGTTATTTTACTTTTGAGCAATAAAAACACCCATATGCTAATGCCATTCCAGGGAACATTCCAGGCCAAGCATTAACATTTCCATGGACACAAGCAGGTAGTGGACTCTGCACCAGAGAAGTTGCACAGTACACTTTTAAGTGGATGAGCGGGTAGTTCAGAACAGCACTGAGTTTCACTGATTTGCTATTTCCTCTTGTTTTATTTGCAACTTTTCTGTTTAATATATGCTGCTGTGTTTTTCATTTAAATCCAACCACAAAGAATCACAGAGTCACCACAAAACACATTTGAGGCCAGTATCTGATTCTGAACAGCTGGTACGGCCGCAGATAACTAAACAACATGTGGCACACAGTCGAAAGTCAATATCAAGTCTCAAATTGAACAATGGGCTTTTCTGTATCGACCTTATTGTTTACAGACCTAAAGACACAAAATAAATCAATTCTCGGACAATGTCGTGGCCACTCGAACTGTAACATTTGTTTCCAGTCAAAATGGGGGACAGTTTTATTAAAGTAAACAAAACAAAGGAGCAGTTTCACTGTTTGTTGCAGGGTGTAAGAGAATCCAAGGCATATTATATCTATTTTATAATAATGATAATAATAATAACGCATCAGTTTTATACAGCGCTTTTCAGGACACTCAAAGACGCTTTACAGAGCATTATTCATTCACTCCAGACCTGGTGGTGGTAAACTACTATTGTAGCTACAGCTGCCCTGGGGCAGACTGACGGAAGCGAGGCTGCCAATCTGCGCCATCGGCCCCTCCGACCACCACCACCTTTCACGCACACACCACTTTCATACTAGGCAATGTGGGTGATGTGTCCTGCCTAAGGACCCTACGACAGTTTTTGCCACTGGAGCCCCACTGTGGCACCTGGAATTCCCAGTGGTCTCCCATCCAAGTACTAACCAGGCCCGGCCCTGCTTAGCTTCTGAGATCTGACGGGATCAGGCTTTGACAAGCCGGTATGGCAACAGTTCTGCTATTTTGTTAAAAAGGTACACGATGTAACTTTTCTGGTGGATGGTTTGCCTACATTTTTGTCTCCATGATGATATAATTGCTTTCTTGGAATATTTCACAGTATGGTATTAATCTTAACTATCTCCATGGAAGCAGAACATGCCACCAGATCAAAATACCAGGGGATGAGCCCGCTGATTGTAGGTTTGCATGTTCTTCGAGCAGTAAAAACATCCGTAATTGAATGAATGGAAGATGGATACGCTTTAAATGTTTATTTCCATTGAGACAAGCAGTTGATGCATTCAGGCCAAGTTATAGGTCAGATCTGAGAAAAAGTGACCCCACTCACTGTAAGAACACATTTTTTCCCCAAGGTATTTTTGAGCAATAAAAACACCCCCACGTGTTTTTGAAATATTTTATGAAACATGAGATTTTGAATGTTGATACTGACATTAAAAGCTTTGTGTGTAAGGTGATGGTTGTCTAGACTTGAATGCAGATACCAGCAGTTGTGGTGAGGTGATCTGAGAATGCTATCTGGATTTAATTTAGTTTTGTCTCTGGAGTTATTACCCAATATTCTGATAACATATGTATTTCGCTTGCGGCAGGTGCACCTTTTAACCACTGTAACCCTCATGTTTGCGTCATTCTCATTTTCGATCTATTCTGTCAACACTTCTCACAAAAATGTCAGACAAAGCCCTGTCCAACCCCAGCTGTGCATCATCTGTCCATCAATCTCTTTTATCTCTTTCTGTCTTTCAAATCAGATGATAGAAAACAGACGCATCGGTCATCTGGATGCAACATGGCCTTACACAACAATATGGCGGCTCTCTGATCTTCTAAGGTCAGTGGTTCACCTCCTCCTATTGTAACATCTATACTCTACACCAGTCATTCCCAACGCAAGATTCTCAGGGGGTCCCCAGGGGTTCTTAGAAAAGATTGTGTGGAAAGGGTCTGCAACCATTTTTGTCTCCATGGAGGTGTTTATACTGTGGTTTAAAATGTCCATAGTATAGCATTAAACTAATCTGTGTTGCATTTATTCAACTACAGTTATTTATTGCTCAAAAATATCTAAAAACATCCATTCTTACTGTGAATGGGGTCACCTCTCTACAGATCTAACCTGTAATTTGGCTTGTAATTCTCCATGGAAATTCATAAGTTTATGACCATACTGTGGAACATTCTAGGCACACCTCCATGGAGATGAGCAGGTGACAGACAAGTTGCACAGTGCATCTTTAAACTCTTAGGCATGTTTAAATAACTGTAAAACTTGTCAGGACATTGCCAAATCAGTTCAGCCCTAATATAAAAGCACTCCAAAGTTATCAGGCTACATTAGACTGCGTTTCACTCCTCCTCTGGTTGCAGTGGGTAGATGGCAGGAGGTTAATCGGGTGGGATCTGTCTGTCCTCACTACAGAGGCGTCAAACAGATCGAGTTTCTCTGGACTCTGAAGGCTGCAGCCACAGAAGCTTATAGCGATGTTAGCAATACCACCACAGAGCTCCCGGTTAAGTCCTTCAGTTACATCAGAGTTCTGCTAATTATCACACTTTCTTCTAGTCAACCGCCTTCGTTCCCATAACTTTAAATGTGCATTGTGTAAGTTTGTTGGTGGAGGGTCCGTTAAATGCTTTTTCCTCATGGAGATGTTATGCTTTGTCTGGAATGTTTCACAGTATGGTATTAAAGAGGCAGCTCAGAATTTTGGACATAGGGCCTCATTTCCTAGTAAGTGTTGGAGATGTGTGGAGACATTTTTAAAAAATATTCCATCCAGTCCTTGTATTTGCAGAGGTTGCTGGTGCTAATTTAATTTTAGAAGTAAAACCAACCTTGCATTTGAAGGATTTATGTCTGAGCAGCAGCAGTGAATTGTACTTCCTGATAAAAAGCTCGGCCGTGGCGGATTGATATCACCGCTGCTGCTGAGAAAATAGTCCCTCAACTTGCAACAATTCATGCGATGCAAGGTTAGTTTTATTTCAAACATTATTCTATCAACACTGACATTCACATCGACAGTCTGACGTGATAATTATTTTGCCTCGGGTGCACTGTGGAGTGAGTAAGACTGTTTTTAGTGGCAGGACAACTGTGGCCATTGACATGCACTAGGCTAACACCAGCAACCTCTGCAAATACAAGGACTGGATGAAATTTTAAAAAAAGTGTCTCCACACATCTCCAACACTCTGGCTCATGAGGAGGCCCTATGTCCAAAATTCCCAACTGTGATCTTCATGGAGAGCAAACCAGAACAAGTTACAGGTCAAATCTGCGGAGAGGCAACCCAGTTCACAGTCCGAATGCCTGTTTTTCTAAGTATCTTTTAGCTGTAAACCCCCCTGTAATTGAATAAATGTAAGGCAGAGCTGTTTAATCTTGTACTGTGCAACATTCTAAGCAGAGCAGTGACATGTCCATAGAAAAAAGCAGGTGATGGAGCCCCAACCAAAAAGTTACATTGTGCACGTTAGACGATACGGTTAAGGACAATGGTTGAAAATAAAACATTTTATTGTTAAATATGGAGATGGAGATTTAATGCTTTACCTGCATGTTCCATCCTATGGGGTTATATGTATCTAGAAATGATTACACATGTTATTGCTAGAGAAGTCCTTGAAAATCAGATAGATATTTTTACTGTGACAAAGCTTGCTTCTCGAGAGATCTGACCTGTAACTTGACTGTGTTGTGTTACCTGCTTGTCTCCATGGGGCTAGACATGTTTAATGCCATACTTTTCAACACTTCAGACAAAGCCATTACATAAAAAACAGCAATCTCTCCACCAGATAAATATAGTGGACTTTTAAATCCATCTTTCTACATTTACTGAGAAAATATTGAAAAAAGTTACAAATATTCAATCAAAGTACTTGAAATTGTACGGTCTATTTATTTTTTGAGTGAAACATGATTTTGTCCATTCACAAGGATATTATTGCACATTTCTGACTGATTACATAATAAATCTTTGTCAATATCTCCCACCTTTAACTGGTCATGCATGAAAATTATTGTTAAATGGTTGGATGAATTTACAGCAGGTTAAAACAGGCTACAAGTCCATGTTAAAGCATTAATCTTGGTGTTGGCCAGGCTTGGACACTGAGTAAGCTGCAATGCTCTAAGGGCTTCTAAAATTACCTCTCTACATAAATGTCCCAGGCCATTAGAATCCTGCTCTACTATTAGATCACTGTTAATGTGATTTCAAATAACTGCTATGGGGCTCATGTTAAACTTACACGACTTTCCTGCTGTGGCTTTCCCTTTCCCAGATTTTCTTCAGCAGCTGTTTGAGGTTTTAGACTCTTGTGCGTACGTTTAGAAAGAAAATAATTTGGTGGTTCATTGTCAGTGAGCCAGAAAGTCTCTAAATACGAAAAGGAAGGAAATGGAAGAATGGTACAATTCCATATAAAAAAAAGCTTTTTTTGAAATTCATGTTGAAGGTGCACTGTGCTAGGTATTCGCCTTTCCACAGACCTAACCTGTAACTTGGCCTGCTATCTCCATGGAAATAGAATATTTTAATGCCATACTGTGAAAAGAAATAAACTCAAAAAGGTAGCAGACCCTCCACTGGAAAAGTTATATAGTGCACCTTGAATATTTGGTGAGCAAAATTAATGATAAAGAAACACATTATTATTGTAAATTCCCTGCTGCAATTGAACAACGACATTGGATTCACTGTTCAGACTGGAGTCTCAAGGCGTCCAGTTTACATGCAAAGTCTATCTGGACGGGCGTCTAGGGCGTCCTGTGTTTTTGCGGCGCATCTTCAGGTGTCAGCGCAGCACAAATCTGGCATTGATGCATCGTGTCTTGAGTGTCCTGGCGCCGAGACGCTCTGGATGCGCGTCCAATGCGTCGTGCCGTTGGACGTGCCCCGTCAACCAGTCAGAGAGACTACTGTCTGGTGACATAGCAATGTTATTATCTTGAAGCAGGTGAAAAAAGAGAAAGACCCAGGAAGCGGGGTGGGGAGCCCTAAATACCAGAACAAGAAAAGCTGTGACATTAGTGGAGTATATCACAACCGCCGAGCCCATCGCCAGGACAGGACCAGGACTAAACCAGGTCTAAACTAGGGATGAGACATGATTTTCGAATAGTCGAATATTTGTTATACATTAAACTATCGAATAGTAATTTTTAATAGTAATTTCAAATGCCGTTTTAGCCATATCTTACTTCAAGTACTTATTTGGCGACGATTATAGCGAAGAGAGGGGGACATGCACAAGTGAACTGACTCAGTACTGCCAGGATATATGCCCCCCACTCCACACTACTTTCACTTTTTTATTTCCAAAGAACTGGATTAATAGTGCTGTTTTGTGGACTGGATGTCATTACTTACGGAGAATATGGAGAATATGGATGAGATGCTGCACTCTAAATATACTACTTTACAGAAATGAGTGGTCTAAACCAGGACTAAGCAAGAACTGGACCAGGACTAAACCAGGACTGTCATTAGCAGAGTATAAATATATATACGCCATCGCTGATCACTTCAGCTGATGTGTTTATGTAATAAATACACTAAAGTCACTCTCTTGATCAGGAAAACAAGGCACTCTCCAACTGCAGCAGACGCCATGGACGTGCCTTAAGTATTTTTCTCCCATTGGTCCGCTCCCATCGTGTGTTTTGAGTGTCTGAACTCAAATGCAAAGGCGTCCAACTAGAGGCATCCAGGGTGTTTTTTGATGCTCCGGTCTGAACGCCGCATTAAGAGGAGTTAGGTAATAGAGGTTCATATGGTACAGTGGTTGTCTTTAATAGAAAAGTTGGTAGTACAATCTACAGTAGTAGTAGTACAACCTGCCTTGCCTAAGTGTGAATGTCGGTACTACGTCAAGTGGTCAAATGAGCAATGTGTCACTCTTGTCTTTTTGAGATGTAATCACAACAAATTTCCATTGCACAGAGAAAGACAAAATTTACAGACAGTTACAGTATATATAACTTTTGAGGATATTTTTATTGACTGCATGTCTCTGCTGAGCTTCCATAGTCTGGGGTCCTTAACTAAACAATTGCTGCAAATGTTTGTAAAATATTTCCTAATGAAGCCTAATTGAAAAAACAGAAATTCTTCTGAATAATCATGTCTACTCAGATTTGTGTCTGCTCATGTTACTGCAGACCCCTCCCTGGTCATGCTGTCAGTTTGATGAGTTGTGTGCAATCATCATGGGGGCCCCTGGTACAGTTTAGGTCTTTGATGTGGCTCTTTCTTTAGCTTCTCTATGTGGGTCGACCTCTCTCTCCTCTGACAACATAAGGCCAAAGCACACTGCTTTTAATACATGAAAACACCACACGTGAATCCCTGTTCACTTGGGCTGGGGCAACCTTTCAGTATATTAGGCATATATAATTAGGGTGACTAAACCAAGAATTTCTTTAGTCTATTACATAGTCATATTGTGATACAGTCATTCTCTACTTAATGCAGTTCTTGGCTCAAAAACGAGACACCTTTCCCACCCAATCCTCCTACTGGTTAGCTTCACGTGCTTGAGCCTGCTATATAGTTATAATCAACGACAGCTGCAGATCATTATGTGGTAATTTGCACATTTTAAATGCAATATTTATCTAAAACGACGAACAACTAAGTTGACATATGGCCCACCCCTATGTGTAATGTTATTTGTCCCGGATTGACCTGTGTTTAGCAGTGATGGTAATGATAGTTAAGAGTGTAATGCAGTGTCAAATAGGGGTGGGTGATATTGAAGAAAATATGAGCTTTGTCTTATCCTCCTGATAGTGATAATCACACGATTTTTATACCATCATCGATCAGGAATGCTACAACGTGCCTCTAAGTGTCTTAGGTGAGTGCCAAACCAAAATATAGAACACATAAATTTAACACAAATTGTAGAAGGATCATGTCGTATCCACTTTTTGCAGCAGTTTACTTAAAGATATACTGAAGATTATAATTTTACATAACAATTCTAGTTTTATCTTGGATTTGATACATCTTCAAATGCCATCAAGAAGTTGCAATTCCAGGGCTACAAATCTGAGCCATAATGTTGGTCAGGAGCAGTGTCTAGCTTAGTGCTTTTGGTTTGAACTGTAGACCAAGTGATTTAAACATACTCGTAACTCACTGAAGATATTTCATAGATAGTTAACGTAAATCCTTTCCTACTCCCAGAAATCAAAAGAAAAGATAATTGGGGACAAATTGATCCTTTGTCTGACTGGTGGATTCACCTATTGTGCATGTGTATTGAGTTGTTTAAGTATAGTACAGTAACTCAATATAGAACTCAACTTGGTATCCTGAGAAGATATTGGACTGGATCTTGTATAGGGATGAGACAATAAACAACAATATTGTTAAAGGTAGGGCGGTCAAACGATTAATTTTTAAAATCGCGATTAATCTCACAAATTCCATAGTTAATCGCGATTAATCGCATATTGAATTGCATGTTTAAAATGGTGTTATTTTGCATTTCAAGACAGTTTTAAAGCCATAATGTAAAGCAATTCTATTTATTACTTGTTATTTTCTTTGACGTGTGATCATCGACAGGTCTGAAATGATAGTTTGTCGGATCTGAGGCTCTTGGCTGGGACGCTCCGTTCACTGCACCTGGGTGTTTAGCTTGGAGGCGCTAACTTAGGGCATTTTCACACCGCTAGTTCAATTATTTGGTCCACACCAGGCAATAAAATAATGTAGCAGATAGACTCCAGTGTGGTCCGCTTTCACACTGGCAAACGAACCAAAATTGGCCCGATTGTCGTTTCATCAATGTTTATCCATTATCTGCCCATTTTGGGGTCAGCCCGACGTTCCCCGTACCTCTGTTTCTAGAACTTTGTACACAACTCACTGCACATGAGCCCAGAGCAGAAGCTCTGAATTCAGGACAGCCCATGCCTAATTCTTGTCCTTAGACTTAGACAAACTTTATTGATTCAAAGGGAAATTATTTGGACACAGTAGCTCACACATCACAATATATTATAATAACAAAGAGCAAAAATATAAATGGTTATGATAAATTCTAAATAAATACCAAAAATAACAAGAGATAGGTGACAAATAAGGCATAATTATATAAATGTATATGTCCATGTCCAAAAAAAATATAGAAATATAGTAATACAAATATATCTCTAACCTATATTTTTAGCTATACTCTTGTCTTCTCAAACTTAGAGCAGTCTCTCATCAAGTGACCAAAACAAAATAATGTAATAAAGTCACTTTATTAGTGCAAGGTTATTACAGACCTGTTACAAACAAGTATAAATCTGAAAATACTCTTGGCTTTGGCTTGTCCCGGGGCATCTGAGTCAAACCAGCGCCTCCCCACTGCACATGATTACAGCGCACTATATGAACTGTGCTCTAATCCTGTCGGACAGCGCAAATTAAACCCAGGTATGGGCCCTCTGCCTTCCCAGAATTCTCTCTGATAACCCCCTCTCCTGCTGTGCACACTCATTTGTTTGTGAGCAAAATGGATCTCCAATTTTCCTGACATAAAAGTGGGTTTAATTTAGCATGAAGGTTATGGCAAAGTTATGGCAAAATGTCAAGTCATTACATTGCATGTCTCCAAAACTTCCCAGCAGCTTTGACAATGTGGGAAATAGAAGAAAATGTGTAATTAACGGAATAATTTATTAGTTCGGACAGCTTTGCGCCTTTGTGGTTAGTGTGAACTTTTGCAATGGGTGCGGTGGTGCTGGCTCTGGATACATACTTATTAAACATAAAATACAAGAGCTGCCCGGACATAACAGCAATTTATAATTTAACCAAACTCCACTGTGACAATTATGGGTATGGGCCATATTAGAGGAATCTTGTGGTTTTCACCTAATTAAAGGCTGTTAGAATAAGGGAGGGATCTGCAAACCCTTATTTTTTTTTACCTTGGATATTTCACATTTGCTTAATAATTTAGCAAAACTACATGCAGGGAATGTACAGTATTTGATTCATCCTTCAATACCACTTTGACATTTTGTGTAATTGTAATGGGAAACTTCTCTATGCCTATCTGAGCCAGGATTGCATTTGCGAGTGCACTATAGGGTTATGGTTAGGGTTATTTTTTTCATTACATTATAGACCTATAGAACATCTTAAGTGAGGGCCTACTATTACTTAGGTCACTTTATTACCCATGAAAATGTGTAGCAGAGACTGCAAGTGTAAAAGCAAAACAAATGGTGATTCATACAGGACAAGACCAGTGGTTCTGAAACTTTTTACAAGCACCACCAAGAAAATGTTTCATCTTCCGAGTACCACCAGATCCAAACCAGGTCTACAACAGGACTATTAAACTATCCTAATCCAAACAAGGCCTATATTAGGTCTAAAATAAGAGTATATAGGCAGTCAGTAGCTCACTTGAGCATTTGTCCACTGATCTGAAGGTTGGCAGTTCGAATCCCGCTCTCGAAATAAACATCACTGGTTGAGATCCACTGACGAACAGGGTGGTCGTGCAATTAGAGCTCCCACAGATGAATGCTGTTGTTGTGTCCCTAGGCAAGACACTTAACCTATCTTGCCCCCAGTGTTTGAGCACAATGTTGTATTAATGTGTGTAAAAGGGTAAATGGTTCCTTGATGTAAAGCGCTTTGAGTGAATATGTGACTATATGTTCTTTTATAACAGTTTTTGGAAACTTTCGTTATCTTATGAAATGTACTGGGGCTAAATCATTTTCAACTACAGGGCTACATTTATTGCTCAAATCACAGAGAGTTTCATTCATTTTTTTAAAGCCTCATCACTTTAATTGGTGTTACCTTGGCACATGCACTTACGTTTCTGCAGTAGCGTTTGACGGACACTTCCCCGGTCCTATCTGCGCTCTCCAAAACGCGCACTCCCCGCCCCCTCTGCCCCTCGCTTCTATCCGTGCGGAGAGAGCGCAGATCCGGGACTGGAGGAGCCTGGAGAGAGGGAGCGAGCGAGTGTGGGGCAGTTTGTCATTCTGGCAGGACACACTCCCACGAGAAACTTACCCACTCGGCTCCACGGACTTGTTGCTGCCTTTACCGACGTACTTTATGAGCGTTCACGGATCTGTTCCTTTCCAATCCTCGACACGGTCCACGGAGGAGTGCGTTTTGTGGTTGAAAAAGCGATCGCCGCGTGTTGGAGACTCTCGGGCGATAGCGAGGCACCGGGAGAAACAAAAACACGGTATGATAGCTATCAAAACTTGCTACCAGGCGGTTGCATTGTGTACTTTACGCATTTAGCGAGTTTGTGGCGTAACCCGGTATTTGGCAGCGGTGTAATCAGGGTCATTGTATGATTTGGAGACGCTGTGTGCGCAGTTGTGGTCAGTTGTAGTGAAAGATAATTATTTATGGAGTTTGGGTGCTTAGGTCTACGTAATAAAGCGTCACTGAGTCTATCCAGAAGTTTGGGTTGTGGGGAAAGCCAATATATTTCTAAAGCAGTGCTGCAGCATAAATGTCCTGCAGTCCATGTTCAGAATATTACAACTCCAACTACAACTATTGTAGGTTGCAATATATTTTATTAAAACTACTGGAAATGATTTGCGAATTGATTCTGTACAAATTTCCTTTACATTTAGATGATTTTTTATTTCTTAAGATAACAGTTTTTGTTTGTTTGTAGTCTGTTCAGTAGGAAGTTCTTTTATTACCTATTATATATGAGTCAGTAGGTTTATTCAATGGCTGTAAAGTAATACCAACCAGGAAACAAGGTTTAGTGGACAACATTGTGGGTTTGTTACAGCCCTATTCCCTTTGCTATATAAAACAATACACTTAAATCATTTAAATTAAATAAGCCTCATTGCTGCTGGCACAAACTCCAAAAGGAGGACGGGACCAAAATGACGGGTACAGTCTGTTTGTTCTCTGAAGGTTCTCTGTGTGTGTTTGGTGATTTGATGGCTCTGTATCTCTTAATTCTGAATGAGTGATTGACTCACTGAATTAAGTATAATGTTAGTTAACTACAAAATAGGAATACGCAGAAACTATCTACCGGTAATATATTAGTTTTAAAATTCTGTGATACCCTTTATTTTGAGCTTCTTCAGTGCCCGTCTTTGTTAAAGGTCCTAATATTTTTATTTCACATTCTATTATCCGCAGTTGGTGAGATTGAGGGTTTGTCCTGAGTCTCTGAAAAATGTGTTGCCACTTTGATCCAACTGACTCATAGGGATGGGCAATTGATCAAATGAATTCACGTTAATTTTGGGTTTTAATAGTTTTGAAAATTTGCAAAATTGTGAAATCGAGTATTATTATGAAACAAGTTTACTCCTGACCTTACTCGCAAAGCTGGGTTATTGTGCAGTTATAAGATATCTATACAAATGTAACTTACAATTTCTTGAACAAAAATATTTGATAAGAATGAAAATGTAAAGAGTCCCTGCTCTGACTTCAGTTAAAATTGTAATCGTCCAGTATGTGCAAAAAGAAAATAGAGACAGGATTTTTGGCCATATCACCCTGGCCATGACAAGAAAACTGGAGCCAAAGTTATGCGTTGCTTTAATACAGATTTTTATTTTCACATCACAAATTCACTTTAGACCTATATTATCACAACGTCTTTACTCCTCCTGTATCATAATTACTTTTCATCTCCTGCTCAAGTTGAGTGTTAAAAGCTGTTCGTTCCCCTCCGTCACACTTCAGCACCTGTCGTCCAACTCATCAGATCGGACACTTTTGAGTTGATGGAATGATTACGACGACAGCTTGTATTCACCCCATTTACCTTGTCCTCTAAACTCCATAGCCTCCGGACACTTTGAAAATATTCCGAGCAGCCCAAGGAGGAGGTCAAAAATGTCTCAAATCACTCCTGACAACCACAAACATGTCAGCGGCTCTGTGTCCCAGTATCTACTCGGGTCAAGCCAGTTCTTTTTGTTTTTTATCTGTAGAAAATGTGTGATTATTAACTGGCTCTTGACTGATTGCTGGTAATTTTGGCCGATTAGCTTTAATTAAAGGGAGGCTGGGTGCTCTGCCTTGTTGTTGCCTGTCGCCTCGGGTCTTGGAGATTCTCACAGCCCCATAATCATCCACTGAACACATGAAAGTGCATCACCTGCCTTTCCACATCACCGAGCCTGGGAAGAACTGATGGCTCTGCATGAGGGGCCCGTATTATGCTATTTTCTGATCTATGTTACCGTGTTGTTTCCTCATCGCAAACATACCTGGAGTTGTGTTTTGTTTTTTTGTTTCATTCACACTGTTTAACACACAGCTCCAGCATTTGTCGGCTGAGTTCTTCTCTCAAACAGAAAACACTCTGTTCCACCTTGTGATGTCATGCGGTAGTACAGAAAATGCTCCGCGGCGTTTTTAAACTCCATACACCTTCACTAGAATCATATGGATAATTTCAACCCTGGAATTGTACATCTCTACTGAACTAAAGGTAAAAGGTACCTGTTAGCTTGAAAACTACCGCTTCATGACATCACAATGACATGACATCATCAAGTGAAACAGAGCATTTAGATTTTTGGGGATGTAGACAGACTAATTACAGGATTACTGAAATATTTGTGAATGAAACAAAACCCTGGGTAAAAACGTTATATTAAAGCTCTAATATATTGAGTATCAGTTAGTATGTGGGTACATGTTTCTTGTTCACAGTACAGATTTCAACACATCCTGGAGCAATAATATTCAAATGAAAGACTTAGGAGGAGGATTAATAGGATAATATATTGTGATGTTTAGCGCATTCTGCAAAAGAAAAACTGAAGTGTCAGCTAGTGTGATGAGCAACCCAGTGGTCTCTTGTTCTCCCACTTAAAGGTGCACTATGTAACTTTTCTGGTAGAGGGTTCGCCAACTCCGTATAGATGTCATTTTTTTTCTTGGAATATTAATATGGCATTTAATTTAACTATATCCATGGAGACAAGCAGGCCATGTCACCAGGCCAAGTTACATCCCAGGCAAAACAATGAGACAAGCAGATGACGGACCCTCCACCAGAAAAGTTACACAGTGAACCTTTAACATTTGACTGTGGCCTTAAAAGGACAGGGTCAAAAATGGCAAAGCAGTTGTAAACATAACCCAACTTGTGAGACTAAATAGGAAAGTAAAGTGATATTTAAAACCTCCAAAACTTCAATTCGTAATGTAATACAGTCTGCTTCGCTTCCTGGATCCAGACTGTGTACATCTATGTCTCACCTGCTCGTCAGCACACACAGCCTGGGCTAAATTCCTTCAGCTCACAGAAGTCTTATACTTTTACACTGGACAGCTTAACAGCTCACTGACTTTGTTGTGACACTGTTAACCTGTTTATCTGAATGCCTACGCTGCAAAAACTAAAACCTAGTCAGTTTAAAATTACTTAAATTAAGAAAGTTTTATCATGATGAGAAAATTTCACTTGACAAGTAAAATTATCTGCCAGTGGGACAAGACTTTTTGTACTTAAAACATGAAAATACATCTTGATACACAAGACACAAGAAAATCTACAACTCTTTGCACTTAAAATAAGAAATAAAATTGAATGGTGCTTGAATGAAGAAAAACACACTTATTCCATTGGTAGACAGTTTTACTTACCAAGCTGAATCTGCTCAAATAAAGTAAAATGTTCTCAAGTCATTTTAACTTAGATATTGCTTTTTGCACTGTATCCATTCGTTTGTGATTATAAATGATCATACTAGTTCAGCACCTTTTCCCTGGATAAGTTACTGCAGGCTCATAACAGCTATGGGATCACAAAAACTTTTCATGTGGGATTTTTCAGTTATCTCTTCTTCTCTTCTCAAACTCGGGCTATATTGCTCAAGCTTGAGTGCCACTGAGGTTCAGGTGCAATAAACCAAAAAAAGGCAGAAAATTATGAGACAACTCAAACTTCTCAAATACTGTATTAACACTGCAATTGATAATTCAGTTAATTAAACATACAGAAATGTATTCATTCATTTGATGTTTTAATCCTAGTTAGTAGTTCAGTTTATATAACTTTCAGTTTATATAACTAGCTTATTATAACTTTAATGTTTTGTAAATTTTATTTCCTGAGCCTAGACACAAGTGGACAGAACAACTTTGTGTAAATAAAAGTTAAAACGCTTTCTGGAGCTACAACAAACAGTAAATAGATATATAGACACTGGATTGATCTGGTAAGAAATTCAAAGTTCAGTAGCAGCAACGTAGAGAAGATATTTAAAGCAGAACTGAGCCGATACCCAATACAGTAAATTATCATGGATAGGCGCCGATATTCGATACCAGTATTAGTATCGGGGCATTCCTAACTGCGGGCCTTATTGTGAATTATTGCACTCAACTGAACTGGAACATTTATAGAAAACATCTGAATAGTCCTCTCCATAAGTAGTAGCTGTGGATGCAGTTTTGGCTCAAGTCCGCGTACTCCACTCAGTACTGCAGACACAAGCTTGTACTTGTCAGTGCTTTGAAGCCTTTATCATGTTGTGTTTGACTCTCATCACTCCTCACCTTTAGTGATATTTCAGTATTCTTTCAAAATACACGCAGTTCATTCGTTTTCATTTTACCTTACTTTTTGTCCATTACTATGTCAATGCTATGCTTAGTAACTTGATAAGGATTTGACAGCCTATTTCCTGAGTTAATGCAGAAAATGAGCTCCAGTCTTTAAGTCTTTTATCCTGGCTCTATGGCTCACACGTGCTGCACAGTTGTTGTAATTATTTGTGGTGGCCCGTTTGGGGTTTTTCTCCATCCTGCCACTGCAAACATGCAAGTTAGATTTACTCCACGACACAATTAAAATCGCGTTAACATGTACTTCATGAAATTTTAAAGGTAATATATGTGTTTATTTAAAATTGTATTAACTTGACCTCTCTGTGTCCCCAGATACAAGGTAAGCATGTCCAGAACAAATATTGCTTTTGCTAGGCCTGTCACGATAATTATTATATTGTATCGTTCAGTATATGAAAGCTGGAACAATATTTTTGGAGTGTCAATATTTATTTATTGTTATTTGCACAATTGGGAAATGTGTTGGTATTTTTTTACTTTAAGATTTAAGCCAAAAAAGGTTGAAGTATTCATTTCAATTCTTCTGTTTATTTATGGCAGCTCATGATTTTTTAACAATATTGTAGATTTATTTTTTGTGGTTTAAATCTGCTCTTGGGATATTGTGTCAGCATCATTTAGTTTAGTATAAATTATCATTATCCTTTTATCCATCCATCTTCTCCCGCTTTATCCGGCTGGGTTGCGGGGGCAGTTTTGCTGCCCAATACTCATAGCACCTGACACCCCCCCTATGAACCCCTCTACAGGTGGTGAGCCCACAGGAGGGTGGACATCATGGTCCTTGATGTTAGTTCATAGGGGTGTGGGCATGTTTTAGGTTGATGGGGGAAACCGGAGCACCCGGAGGAAACCCATCCAGACACGGGGAGAACATGCAAACTCCACACAGAAAGGCCGGGTGACCTGCTGTGAGGCCTGAGTGTTGCCACTCAGCCACCGTTCCGCCCATTACCTTTTATATTTAAGTTATTGTTATCGTCTCAGGCCTTGCTCTTTCTGACAACTTTTGTAATGTTTGAATTACCAAATTACCAAATCTAACCTAACATTACTTTACCTGCAAATATAAAAGTGAGGGATATACATAAAAATTATAATTTGTAATTGCTATTTTATAGATAAGCACCTAGAATATTGAGTATCAGAACAAAAACTATTTGAAAAAAGGCTGCAAAATGAGCTGGAACTTGTAGTGTAATCGATCAAACATGGAACATACTTTAACTTCAACTGAGAACAATTTCAGTATATTTACCATATTTCTGGTGTATTACTAATATTGATTAATTATGTCAAGATTACTTACCCCTATCTCCAAAACCAAAATGTGTTTCAGTTCCTGTAGTCGCTCCCTTATATCCCTCATAGCCCTCTACACTTTATAATGTATTTTGTAACCCAAGTCACAGACATAGCGGCTGTAACTATTATAATCTGAACCTTCTGTTTTCTTTGTTGGCACCTGTCGGGACACTAGACTACTTTTTGTGTTTTGTAGTCTCTATCTCATCCATTTGGAGTAATCGTCATGACCATAAAGCCGCGTGCAGCTGGCCAAATGTTTCAAAGAGTCAGTAATTAGGAGTTCTTTTCGCTGTTGAACTTCAAACGTCAGACTTTCACATGCTTGTTTTCTCCAAGATAACATTTGTGTTTCTGCAGAAGTCACTGTTGGCATTGAGTCTGTGAGCGTTAAATCACTACCTCCCCAGTCCAGGTTCAGAGGCCAAGTCGAGTTTCAGATTTAAAGGTCCTGTATTCCACAGTATTTACCCTTGGAAGGTTTAAGCCATGATATAATGTTGTTAGCTCCTCAAAAACATACCTGCGGTTGTGTTTTGTTTCATTCACATTTTGTTTGAGTAACTCTTTATTATTAGTCTGTTTACATCTCCAAATCCCAAAATGCTCTGTTCCCCCTTGTGATGTCATGTAGTGGTTGTTTTCAAGTTAACTTATCTTAACTTTAGCTATCTACTACGTATTGTGCATTAGGGATTGGCAATTTCAGGGCAGAAATCATCCAAGTGATTCTAGTGAAAATGTATGGAGTTTAAAAACACTTCTTGTATTACCACATGACGTCACAAGGTGGAACAGAGTATTTTCCATTTGAGAGAAGAACTCAGTCTAAATATGCAGGGTTTGTGTGTCAAACATGTGCGAATGAAACAAAACATAACTCCAGGTATGTTTTTGATGAGGAATCAACATTATAACCGGTAAGAAAATAGTGTTAAAGCTTTAGAAGTTCGAGAAGTTCATGCCAGTTGTACATAAGCATAGGGGTATCTGAGATTTGTAAGTGCATTTATGTTTGTGTGTTTACATAGCTTGAATTTGCTGAACACACATTTGCAACTCTTCCACAATGCTGTCTATATTCATAATGAGGAAGGAATTCTTAATTTCTCTGGCCTTTTTGAAAGCTTCATATTTATCACGCTTACACTTTCTTTGCAATAGTGGGGAGATTTTTATGTAATAAAGTAAGACTTGAGCTGTAGAGAGTAGAATAATAAATAACTGCCATGGATAAATATTAGTTTATTCTGCTATTTGTTTGTTGCAGCTCAGGCCTTTAAATAATATTGTCTGTTTAAAAATGCATTTACTAGGACTATTCTGCTTTGTGTCAGTGACATAAAGCAGTTTCAGTATTACTGTTTATCACCATATTTCTCTGGAACAATATATCGCGCTTCAAAATGTGTTATTGTGACAGGCCTAGACAGAGTCTTACAGAGCTTGAAGAGGGTTTTGAAATTAGTAGAATGCAATTGCAGTTTGACAATGAAACATATTAGGGGTAACATCACATGTTTTATGAATATATGTTATATTTAAAGGTACTCTATGTAACTTTTCTGATGGGTCTGTCACTTGCCTGTCTTCATGGAGATGGCATTGTCTTGAATGCTTTAAGCTTGTATGCTTTTGTAGCAAAGCCAAATTACTGGTTAGAGTAAGAATGTTTTTTGTATTATTTTTAGCAATAACACCAATTATAATTAAATAAATATAAGATAGGTTTAGTGCCATACTATGGGACATTCAAGGCAAAGCAATATACCCTCCATGGAGACAAGAAAGTGGGGGACCCTACATCAGAAAGGTTACATAATATAATATACCTTTGAGTACAGCCATGTATCTTTCACAATTGTTGCCAGACCTTTCTTTTTCTTTGCTGATTTACAAAAGCCTTCTGGTCCACATTATATTTTGTTTCCACAGTTTGAAATTGCTCTGTTCAGTTATCAAAGAGCCCTGTGTCCCAAAGCTCTAACTCTCCGTTCTTTTTGAAAAATAAAAATAATTATTTTATGATTTTTTTTTTCTTTTTGCTCATATCAAACAGCAGTGTTGAACTTTTAAATGAAGTCTTTGTTGATTTTTTGAAGGATGTCGGATAAAAAACAGATGCAGCTCCTCTTGTGGGAGTTGGAGGTCAGTTGAGCAACAGCTGACCATTTCAACATGCTTTCTCTTATCTCTCCATTACCCTATTTTCATGTATCTTCTGAGCCGATAGCAGAAGCGCAACATTCCACTTTTGTTTCCATGAAGTGCACTGTATAAACTGTGCAAAACCTTATTGTATACATGTGAAAATGCTGTGTATTTCCTGTACAGTGGTTTACTGGACAAGTTTGTATAAAGGGAATCTTACAAAAAGGATTTCCATTTGAGATGGATACAGTCCAGTTTCCCTGTATATCGAGCTGATATTGTTTTTAATGGAAATAATAGAGCAGTGACGCTTAAGGGGTCGTTGTGTGTTTACACAATCATCATGAAACATACAGCAAATCAGTCTATTTTAAGTTAATGTAATATAAAAAAGGAAAAAGTTAATTTTGCGAATTTGGCTTCACTTTGTGGGTCTTGCCATCAATATAATACTGATATTGGCAGAACTCAGTACACAGTACCACAGTAACAAGGCAAATATTAGATGTTGAAAAAATCCGTTGCTGAACACCCTCACTTTATGTCATCAGCTGTTATATTCTCTTATGTTAAAATTTTTGTTTAAAGGTACAACTTCAACTTCTAAGGTAGAGGAGGCACTACTTGCTTGTCTCCATTGAGACATTTGCATGGAATGTTCCACAATAGGACATTTTATTTTATAACTCAAAAATACCTTAGAAAACATGTATTCTTACCATATGCCAGCTTGCTTCTACATAGATCTGACTTAACTTGCCCCCTTTGTGATTACCAAATTTATTTACATACTGTGGAATAATCGAGGTAAAACAGTAATATCTCCATGGAGACAAGCAGGTGGTGGACCCACCACAGTGCACCTTTAACATGATCTAACCTATCTGTTCCTCTTCTTTTTCCCCAGAAGACTGACCTCGCCCCGAATTGGGAGCAGACAATGGCGCTGAACGATGCCAGCGCTGACCCTCCAGCCTTTACCAACGGGGGGCGCCACTCTCGCTCCTGTGGCAGTGGGCACTCGTCTCCTAAATCGAGCACAGCGGTTTGCAATGGCCAAGACCCTCTAACTGCAGCCTCCAACGGGGACTCTATCATGGCTGACAATGATGACGATAGTAGCATCAAGAAGGCCCAAGAGAATCCTCCAACTGGCCACAAAGTGATCAAACCAAACCAAAATGGCAGCGTTGTGAAACAGAATGGGTCATTAAAACACATCTCGACACAAAAGTTGACCAAATGCCAACAGTCTTTGCCCATCCAGCACAGAAGTGTATGTTGCCAGCAGTGTCACTACCCCTCCACACTGCGTTGTCCCTGTGGTCAGCCAGACTGTCCTCTGTTTAAAACCAGCCCAGGGCCCTGTACTCTGCCTCCTGCTGGTAACACCCCAAACTGCTCCTGTTGTGCCCCGGCCTGCACCTACCCGCCCCACCTCAACCCAACACTCTGTGCTCAGCAGCGCCACCAGCAGCAGAGGTGGCAGGAGCAGGTCCACAGTCACGTGCATGGGCCAAACATCAGGTAAAATTACACTACAAACCGAAATACACAATATACTCTAAAAAAATCATCTTTTGCCATATTACTAGATCATATTTTGTAAAAAACTACCTGAGTTCACACAAAGCATTTCAAGATTTCTTGCTGGGATTATATTATTAATCATTATACATGGGCATTGGTAGCACAGCAGTAGTTTGGGCACAAAGTTTGGGGCTTTGTTTGGGTTAGCTTTGAGTTTCATATAGGGCTGAGAGATACGACAAAAAGTATTTCTATACCTCCTATAAATCAGTGTCATTATTTGATAGTTTTATTTTGAGTTGTTAAAACCAATTAAACATGATTCACAATATTAACGTTCTGGAAATAATAACAGTTTAACACAAAAAAAGTTCTGTTTCTTCCTCCAAAGTCTAATTCTGCTCCACACCGTATGTTTTTTCTGTCAGAGGATTGGCTGTGGACTTCTCTGATTAATTGAATCAATAAACATTTGATTAATTACACAGCCCTAGTTTCATAGACGCACATCTATTTAGAAAACCCATAAAGTTCCATTAGTGTTTAGGTTGTGTATTTTTGGGTGTCCTGGTTTATCCTGTATATCCCTGGTCAGCTCACGTCAGTGCAGTTTCTGGTTATGTTGGGGCTTGTATACTTGTTGACTGTAGCTGGATTCCCACTTTAGAAAACAGAGGCTCTCTCATTGGCCCACAGCTCCTCCATAAGCCCTCTTTATCAGTCTGTTTGGTCGTGTCACTTCCATTTTAGGGCCAATGTGGAACCAGGTTATTTCAGAAGCTGGGCCCTCCGCTAATATTGAAAGTAAACTCTGCGTAATTCAAGTTTATAAGTAGCTCTGTAGTTTCTGATGTTTTCTTATGGGGACTATCATGTGGTTACTATTTGTTTTAGGGCTGCAGCTATCGATTATTACAGTAATCGATTATTCTGATGATTATTTTGTTCGAATAATCCAGTAATCGTTTGTTAATGTCAGTCTACTTTGCACACGTTAAGTACACACCACGTGCATTGATAGATACACGTGTTTTGGACATGAAAAACGTAATTATTGCTAGGCTAAGGTTGACTTACCTCCGGGTGCTTTCTGTTTAGATGTTGTAGCATCAGTGTTGAGAAGGTTACTTTTAAATGTATTCCCCTACAGATTACAGATTACATACCCCAAAATGTAGTTTACAACGTAATCCACTTATTACTTATTAATTACTTAAAGTGAGTCATATAATCTGAATACTTTGGATTACTTGATATTGTCATGATTTTAAAAATTATGAGTGTAGCAACCAACTCCTGTGAATTCTTGTTTGGTTTTAGACCTGGATTAGACCTGGTTTTAGATCTGCTTTAGACCTGCTTTAGACCTGCTTTAGACCTGCTTTAGACCTGGCTTAGTCCTTGTTTTAGGTCTGGTGTTAGTTCTGGTTTGGGGGGGTCAGGGTCAGGCTCGGGAGATGTTTTTTTTTAAATTATCATATGATTGACTTAATGCGCAAACTGAACACTTCAGAAACCGGCCCTTTAAATGACACTTGAATGGTCTGCAAATTGCTGCAGAGAACCAATCATAGGCCGAACTGCACACACTGCACACACTTCACTTGGCGGCAATCTGCGTTTGCCAGCTGCAATATAAACTGCGACATAAGCCGTGTCCCAATTCAGAAGGCTCCGGAGGCTGTAAAGGCTGCAGCCTTCGAACACACCTCCGCGGATCGCATGGTCGTGTCAAAACGGGACAGGTCCAGCCCACGGTGCTGCGCCCGTCGCCCAGCAACCGAGACACGCTGCTAATGCTAATGCTAACAACACACACGCCGATTACTCACACAGATCATTAACAAAGATTACGCATGTAATCAAACTGTCACATTTTGAGAACAAGTTATTTTAATAATTCTAATCCACATTTTATGCCGAAAATATTGCTGTTTCTACAATACATCTAAAATAGGCTAAATTACCTTAAAGTTTAAAAAACAGTGATGAGATATGCATGAAGTATTTTTAAATTGATAAGGGATTTCATGTATACAGGGAATGCATTTAAGTCATTTTATAAAGACTCTCCTTTGAGAAAAAATGGTTTATTGAACAATCAAATAAACTTCTGGAAATACTTTGTCATAATATGAATAGTCAAACATTAAACCCATCACACACACACAATGCATTAATAGGTTGCGATGTCCGCATCGCAGAACCCTAGTCATTTCAATGGGACGCGAATGACCTCTTAAATCTCATTTGTCAGTATCGCCCACCTCTAATTGTTTTATTGTATTTTTCCTTTTTTTTGCGTCTTATTGTGCTTTACAGCCGCCTTATAATAGAACTGTTAATTTGAGTGTTAGGGCTCTGTGGCTGATTCTGTTAACTACAGTTAACATACAGCCCATAGGAATGAGTTAAATGCTTTTACACCCAGTCCATAAAATACAGGAGTAATCCAGGGAGCAGTTTGGCGCTGCACTTCAAACGTTAAGTGTCTAAAATGTTCCCTACAGCCCAATGATGTGGAGTCCATAGAGTTTTGCACTAAAGACTCTCCATTTACCCTTGATGGGCTAAACCAGCGCTTCTCACTGTTTATATGTGCTACTTTGTTGTTTTAATTTGGACATTCTTTGTTTTCCTGGGTTTAAATGAAGCTAGACTAAAAACGGGATTATAACGGAATTAAACTGGGACTAAACCAGGGACTAAACCAGGGACTAAACCAGGGACTAAACCAGGGACTAAACCAGGGACTAAACCGGAACTAAACCAGAACTAAACCGAGACTAAATTAGCTAACTAAACCAGGGCTTCAAACAAGAAAAATAGTCCAGGACAACATTTAAACCAGGTTAAAAATAGTATTATAATATTAATCCACAAAATTAAGACAAGACAGTGAACAGTGACTAAAGGAGTTAATAAGTAAATGATAAGTTTCTTCAAAAGTTTAAGTGAAAATAAAACCTCGTACATCAGACCTCAAAGTGACAAAGTGCACTGTCTCATTCCAACCTATTACATGCTGTTTTACATTATCATTAATCCTATATTAAACCTCTTGCAGAATTGTGGGAACTAAAAAAAACCTAACAATTGGATATAATGTGCTATTTGGCTGAGAGATTAATTACACTCAAATCTAAATCCCTGTTTGACTGGTCAAATGCAGCTCAATATAGAAAATAATATTACATTACCATTGGTAGATTACAATGTTTAAACACCTTTTAAATCATTCTGAAATAGTTATATATAATTCTGAAATGGTTAAAGGTGCATTGTGTAACTTTTTTGGTGGAGGGTTCATCAAATTCTTCATGACGTTGAAAAGTTGCATAGTGCACCTTTTAATTTAATAATCTTTGCAAGTATTTAAAGTAGGGCTGCAGGCTGTAGTCGAATAATCGATCATTGGTCGCTTAGTTCGCCAAAATTTGTCAGCTAATCTTTTATTTAAATTTTACTTACATATTTAGAATGTATATAGAACACCAACAAAAAGGAGAAATGAGTAAGTTATCTGAAGATTTGGTATTATTTACGATTTTTATGTAAAAAGACAGATTAAAGTCATGAATTTTCACAATCTGTCTTTCTATAAAAATGTTCATATTAATTCAGTTTAAATAGTAGTTTTTACATGAACCCCCCTGCAGTTTAGACCTGATACAGAGTTGCCTAACAGTTTTGAGTGCTTTTGCCATGCCCCCTTTTTAGTCAACTAATCTATCTGCAAGACATTTCTTTAGTCAACCAAGGATTTCTTTAGTCAAATACAGTCCTAATTAAAAGTGTATAAAGTTCCACTTAACCCATAACTTTAACCCAATGCAGTCAGATCAGCCCCAGTTGCTGTGAGTGGTGTTGAAAGCGGTGGTCTCCTGTGAATGTTTGGGTGGACACGACTCGCTCTAGGCTCTCACTGGTGAATCTAATGCACCCACCCACCACCACCTTTCACTTTCATTTTCAACCTCTGCTTCTACTATTACCGTGTTTTTTACCCGCTGCTCCACAGGGAATGCAGAGCAGATGTGGCAGCGGTTGTACAGATCCTGATATTAAAGCCGGTTTTATTTAGCAAACAAGTCGCCGCCGTGATGACAGATTGGAATTACAGGCCAGGTTTCTGTTCTTTGTGTGTATCAATGTGTCTCACTTAGACTGAATTCAGGAAAACAAGTACTGTACTAAAATACATCTGTAAGTCTGTTTCTATGTTAGTTTTTCTTCCAAAAAAGTGTGGTTAGATCTTTGCCAATATTTATCCATTAAATCATTTCTTTTATTATCTTCTTGATTTCATTGTGTAGATGTTGATCAGTATAAGATCAGATCAAAGCATGTCTATAGATAAATAAATATTGAGCACATGGTGGTTTGCGTCATACATTTTATCATCGTCACGTTACTAAAATTTCAAACCAATATTTCAATACCAAGGAATACCGTATTTTTCGGACTATAAGCTACTTTTTTCCCAGGCTTTGAACCATGCGGCTTTTACAAAGGAGCGGCTAATCTGTGGATTTTTCTTCCACCGCTAGGGGCGCTCTAACCGGAATTTCAAAAACAAGATAGACTGAAAATGAATGCAAAGAAGAATACGCTACTTTTTATTGAGCAGATATAACACATTCGACATATTACTAGCTGGTAATTATTTTCAAATCCTCGCCCCTTCATCATGAAAAGCACACGAAGGAGTTTGTATGATGCAGGTTTTAAGTTGAAGGCATCGATCTTGCTCCAGGAAGGAAACCGCTGTAGAGTCCTGCACCCGCGGGACCCAACACAAAACAGTGTGGCGCGGGACCATGGATGTATAATAATATCGTTGAAAATGACAATTGGTTCTCAACCGACCTACCTGGTAAAATAAAGGTAAAATAAAAAATAAGAGCATTCTGAAAGAACATTCTGAAAGCTTATTGCGGGCGCGGGCGGGAGCGCGACCGCACGACGCGGGAGCGGTACTGTAAATTGTGTCCCACGCAGACCTCTACCGTGCTGCTGCACGTAAGCTCGGCGTCAGCGGAGATGATTAAAGTGACTTGTGGTTTCACTGCACAGGAGAAATGAAGGTAATCGATTACCGGCTCTTTTCTGTTTTTGACCTCGTTTTAATCAGCACAGTTGCTGCCTTTTAACACGGCAGCAACTGTTCGGAAAGAATCTGTTTAGGTACATAAATGTACAGTTACAGTACAAAATCATTCTGTAGAGGCAGTAAATATTTAATTTTTCAACATAGATATCAACGGCTTATAGTCCGGTTGCGACTTGTATAAGTTTTTTCTTAATTAAAAAAAAAAAATAGAGTGGATGCGGCTTATATACCGGTGCGCTCTATAGTCCAGAAAATACGGTATTCAAGAAAATGCAATATTAACTACACATTTTGATACCATAATTATATTTTAAACCTCCTTTTATACAATACATTGTCAATATCATGTCAAGATAAAGTTTCTTTAATTGTACCATGTTGTCTAATACTATTTTTTTTCTCTTCCTAATTTCAATATTTCAATACAACAAATCATGTGTTTTATTATTATTTATTTAATGGATTTAGATAAATTGTACGCCATTCATTCAAATTCTAAACCTGGGCCTTAACCTGTCTCACTGGTTTTCTCCAGCACCTTAAAAATGCCAAATTATTCTTTTGGCGAATTAAATTTGTGATACATATTCCACTGTATGCTTTAATAAAGTAAAACAAGAGGAAAGCACTTGTATTGTACCATACCAACCAGTGAATAGTGTTCAGGTCTACGGTGTAACTGGGATAATTTGCAGGTTTCAGATATCGGTGAGATCTTTTCAACGTCTGTGATTTTTGGATTAGTCCTGGATTAGGCTCATTCTCTACACATAATCCACTGTCCAACATACAACAGACACTAGCCGGACATTTTTATGGGCCTTTTACTATGAATTTTTACACCTCTGCTATCAGCTTTAAAAATAATAATCCATTTACAGACATTAGCACTTTGTAATAGTTCTATTTTTGGAAATTTAACTTACATCTTTCATCCGGCTAAAGTCCTTTTTCTTAGCGTTTAGTAATTGTAGTAATGATTTTGGCATGAGTGGATCTGTTAAAAGCATTACAATGTACTATGTCTCTGTCTGTTTTATAAGATTGTCTTGTGCAGCCATTTTGTGTGGATAATTTAGTAGTTTGTGGAAACAGAATGTCCTTGAGATTTCAGCTTGTTGATGCCGTGGATAGAGGATGTGAGATCTGGTAGCAGACCTGGGTACAGAACCACATCATACAAATCATCTCATATGAATAATAAATATTGCAAATATTACAAATAATGCACCATAAAGTTCCCCGTCTTAATTCATAGTTTTCACGTATAGCTCTGTTAAAAGTTAAAATTACATGAAAGTCACATGGCCCCTCATGATTCGATATAATACACAATACATGGCTCGTGATACGATATTATCATTGGAATTGATCTTGCAATTCCTGCAATAACTGATATGTTGCTGTATAAGAACCAAATTTTTCAGCAATATTTCTTTAACAACTACTTGTGCAAAATTATTAGAAATACATCCATTTTAATCCTCAAAACAGTAAATATGCCAAGTGTAATGCCTTTAAACAAGCTTCCTTACACCAAATAAGCAACAAAATTGTTATGCCGTCACACAACAATGCTAAAAGATACCAAAAATACAGCAGCCCGCAGTATTCAATACCGTGTCACCAAATTTAGTATCATGATATATGTATATTTTAATTTTTTGGCACACCCTTAATATGACATAGTCAACAACAAAAAAAGAAATGTGTCACTTTTCAGTTTATTTTACAATTTAAATAGTTTTTTTGTTGCTCCTAAATTTGATGGTAACTGCTTATCAGGAATGTTCTGTTTTAAGTTTGCTATGACCTATGAAATCCTGCTTGTCTTTGATTTCTGGGCCCTCAGATACTGTAGTGCTGTTCTGGTTATAATTATGATCACTTGGCTGTAGATTCAGACCTTTATCCTTCAGAGTGTGCTCTTGAGAATTGGCTCAGTCTTGAGAGCTGTTTTGAATGAGAGTAAACATAAACAGTTATGTATGTCTCCAGGCCATCCCCTCCCACCTACCTGCACAGCCCCTCTGTTCGGACCCCCTCACACCATCTCAGGCCACACTGAATATTTAACCTTAACCTTCTATCTCCTGCAGCTAAATGCCTAATGCCTTATTTTTGTTTACTCCAGTTCATAGTTTAGTTTACATAGGCCTGTCACAATAACACAAAATGAATCACAAAATATATACATATAACATAACACATATATACGCATATAACACATACACACATAACACACACACACACACACACACACACACACACACATATATATATATATATATATATATATATATATATATATACCGTAAATTCCGGGCTACAGAGCGCACCCTATTAAGAGCCGCATGCTCAGATTTATGAAGAAAAATCAATTTTGTAATTATATGAGCCGCACCATATTATAAACCGCTGGCCAAAGACTAGGCGGGGGGTTCGCTTCTGCGTCCCCGCCGCCTGGAGCGCCTCCGGGATGGGCCGCGGACGCGGTCCCCCGCTGAACTCTGGGGACGGACTCGCTCACTGGTGACACTTGGGACACACACGCGCCACAGGCACTTACACACCTTCACACACTTGGGACACACACACGCGAAATGCACATACACACCTTGGCGCTCTGGGAATAAACCACGGTAGCGATCGCTTTAGCCTTCAGTCTGATTTGTACAGCGGAAACACCGCCTGCTCTTTGCGTGTTAACCCAGTCCTCCAGAAAGTTTTTAAGCTCAGGCCATCTGCTACGGTTACCTCTGAAAGCTTTGGTTGTCTTTTTACACTGGCTCAGTTCTTCTTGCTGGAGCCTCCACCTTCGCACTATCTACTCGTTTATGCCAATTTTACGGGCAGCAGCTCGATTTCCTTCTTTAACTGCCAGAGTGATCGCTTTTAGTTTAAAAGCTGCATCATATGCTTTTCGTCTGGTATTCTCCATGTTGATGAGGGTTAGCAGAAAGACTGAAATAAGGAAGTTGTGATTAATCATACAATTTCATTGGACCTCAGTGAACTACTTATTCATTTTATTGGTCCATGTTTTTCCCGCGATGAAAAAAAAAAATAAAAAAGCCGCTTCATATTACGAGCCGCAGTGTTGAAAGTGTAGAAAAAAAGTAGCGGCTTGTGATCCGGAATTTACGGTATATATATATATATAACACATCAGTCACATCAAATTTTCGTGTTGCCTCAAGTTCAGATATGAATGAGACAATATTTGAACAATATATCCATCCATCCATCCATCTTCTCCCGCTTAATCCGGCTGGGTCGCGGGGGCGACCCAGCCATGATATATTGTTCATTCATGAACAATATATCATGAATGAGCAAATCAACCAAGACATGTACGGACACAAGTATTGCACAAAATATAAAATCGACTGTAAAATGTACCACAAAAGTGCAGCAGTATTGACTTATACTTTTAACATTAATTTATTTAACCTTTATTTTACCAGGTAGGTCAGTTGAGAAGCAATTCTCATTTTCAATGACGACCTGGGTGTGGCACCTTTTTCCCAGTGGTCTCCCATCCAAGTACTAACCAGGCCCGGCCCTGCTTAGCTTCTGGGATCTGACGGGATCAGGCTTTGACAAACCGGTCTGGCCACACCGGCCATACATTAATTAACCTTTGCATTTATATAGTGCCTTTTAAGACACCCAAAGCACTTTACAGTTCATTGTTTCTTCACTCTACGCTACTATTGTAGCCAAAGCTGCCCTGGGGCAGACTGATGAAAGTAAGGCTGACATTCTGCTCCATCGGCGCCTCCTCTTGTTTGGGATATTATGCTAGACATTTTTGTTCCTTTTGACGATCGAGTATATGTCCAAAACAGCTTGTGAGTTCATACATTTTTCCATATACTTCTACCCCTGTTTGTTACCGATTCTGATACAACCATAGACTGTATAATGGACATGGTTAACCCACTAACCATGTTTCAAATAGGAAGTGAGCATTGACTCAGTTTTCCAATTTTCTATACATTGGACCCACCCCTCTCTCTGTGACTGCTGCAGTGAGCTTTGTCTTTGTTTGTTTTGAAATGTTCATATTAACCCACTCTACATGATCCTGGTGTTTTTATTTCAATATTTTGTCCATAAATAAATTCTTATTCCTCATAAATACCCAAAATACACCTGCTGCAGGGTATAACTGCGTACCATAGGCAATAAAGTTGTGAGCACACTTGCGTCAGCTGTTTCCTGCCTAGAGTAAAATCACTCTCTTTGAGGCCCTTATGTTTTCAGAAGATCAGAACGTTTCATTTTTAGTTACGATGCAAGTCAAAACGGTGTTATCATTATTTGTGAAAAGCGGTGCAATACTTCAGATATATGATTTTTAATGCACAGAAGTTTGGTGAGAAAGTCCACAGGAAGTGCAGTCACTATCTCTAATCTGCAAATACACCCTGATCCATGCACTGCGCGACATAAACAGACACACGTGAGGAACTGCTCTCGCCTTTTTACTTTTAAAGAACACCGCTGTTTTATGGACTGGGTGTCATTATTTGCAGGGAACAAATTCTGAGAACAATATGGATGAGATGCCGCAGTTTAAGTGTACATCCTTACAAGAGGTGAGTAATAAAGTCTCATTATTTTTGCTATTTACTGAGTTTGTATCTTGCGCCTTTGTGTCTGTCACTCCATCTGCCCCTGACGCTCTGTTTTATTAGCTGTTACCGTAGCGTTGCTGATGTTTAGTGGTTACAATATGACAGAGCAGCTCAGAATCACACGGACACCACACACATGAGGGGCGCAGCAACTTCAAAACTGCACACAGACACAAAAAGTCGAGTCACATCTCCCCAAACTCGGGAGAGGCAAATTGGCCAGAATAAGGCAAATTTTCCTGTAGTGTTTGGCGGCCTTTAGTCCACTTATTTATACAGTCTGTTGATACAGCAATGGCAAAGTAGTCATAGACCCATCATGCACCTTGTACCATCCAGGGTCAGGCAGACTATTTAATCTTTCCTTCTCTCCTGGAGCTAATGCCTTCCTCTGTTTAATTCACTTCATAGTTTATCTTAGATTCATGCCTTGTCAGATTGCACAAATTCCAGTTTTTCACTGCCTTTGACAGTTGTTCCAAAAAGGTCATTTTTTATGATCTGGAATGAGGTGAATTTTTTTTGTGTTTAGGCCAAACAGGTGGGTAAGTCAGTTTCCATGGCAACAAAATAGCTGCATGAAAACATGACAGCCTCAAAGTCCAGCACAGTTCATCACTGGTGATTTACCAATGTTTTATCAGTCGGAAAAGGTGGGTGCATTTTTGAAGAGTGAGTGTCTGCATAGCTTCAGCATTAGAGCATGCCATTTTGGGTTAAATATTAAATAAAGTGGTGTTTTAGTCTGTGTCTGGGTGATTTTCCTGGGAGTTCCCCAATAGGTGGTGTATGTTGTAGTTATTAACACCCCCTGGTTAAGTAGAGCAATTGAATCAAAATTGCAATTTGAGTGAGCACAATTGGCACATCACAAAGACTTCTGTTTTTGAAGTACTACAATTTACTCCACAAACAAAATATACGTCTTATTCTGCCTTTAAAAACAAAAACAAAAAACTAACCATGTGTACAAACATGTTCTAAAATGTGATTCCTATATTAGTTTGTCAGTTCACATTTCAGTTTTCTTGGCATAAATCACAAATCTAATTGCAAGGGCTGTTAAATTATTGGAATTGCAAATCTCTACAGAACTAAAGGTAAAAGGTAGCTGTTAACTTAATCTTATGCATCATGTGTGCATCAAACAAAACTCCAAGTATGTTTTTGATGAGGTAACAATACTATAACTTGGCCAGACCAGTCTATTTTGTGTAATATATGACCCTTAAGTTTAATAAAGCTTAGAATATGCAAACGTATCTGTTCCCAAGAGTTGTCTGAGACAGCTGCACTCTTTATTTCATGGTGTCAGTTTGACAAGGCTTTGCAATTTATCACGAATAACAACTGTTTGCGTGGCCTTACGAGTTTGGGCGTCCTGCCTGAATCTCTCTTTTCCAAATAAGTTCTTTTAGAACACCCCTGTTTCTCCTCCGCAAATACCTGCATGAGCGCATCCCTTTTATGATATTTCTATGGGTTTGTCCCAATAATATATTTCTATCAGTCTGCACAGTGTAGTTTAAAGCTGCACTGTGTAACTTTTTTGATGGAGGGTATGACACCTGTTTGTCTCCACTGAGAAGTGTCTAGAATGTTCCACAGTATGGCCATAAACTTAAAGAATCTCCATGGAGACTTGTAAGCCAAATAACAGGTTAGATTTGTGGAGAGGCGACTGCACTCACAGTAAAAATTCATGTTCTTTAAGATATTTCTGAGCAATAAAGAACACCTGTAGTTGAATAAATGCAACACAGATTAGTTTAATGCCATACTCCACAGTTCCCCCTGTTTTCCCACCTTAGAGCTTGAGGACAGTGTTTTCAATGCATACATAACCTGAGTCTCCACAGGTCAAAGTGACGTGACCGGGTCACCCTCCATCTGCTGCTTTGACACTTACAATGACAACTGCGCTAACTCATTGGCTCTTTGACGTCTTATTTGACACAGTTATAGAGGGTACTTGAGGTGATGCTTTAATATTCTATAGTTATAGATTTAAAAGTGTTTTGCAGACTCCCGTGAAGGCAGATCCATCAGCTTAAATTGGTGACATGCTGAACAACTTGAAATGCAAGTTATTTTCAAATAATCACATATTTTCAAATAATCACATATTTCATAGGTGATCACAACGTGTTTCTCAAACACTGATCACCAAAAATATTTTGTATAATATGCATTAATAAAGCCACACCGGCTTGTCAAAGCCTGATCTCAGAAGCTAAGCAAGGTCGGGCCTGGTTAGTAATTGGATGGGAGACGTTGTTGTATCCTTAGGCAAGGCACTTCACCCACATTGCCTAGTATGAAAGTGATGTATGCGTGAGTGATGCTGGGAACTTCTGTCAGTCTGCCCCAGGGCAGCTGTGGCTACAATAGTAGTTTACCACCACTGGGTATGGAGTGAATGAATAATGCTCTGATGCTCTGTAAAGTGACTTTGTGACATATGTCTGTGAAAAGCACTATATAAATAAACACTTACCAACAAAGAATTCACAGTAAGGCTCAACCAGGACTTAACTAAGTGTCAATCATGGTCAGATGAGAGCTGACGTCTGGACACAGACCCAAACCAGACCAGCTTCTGCAGAGCTAGTCAGCGTCCAGCTCCGTTGTGGGAATACAAACGATTTAATTTTCATTATTTATTTAATTACTGTAACAATAAACAGTCATATTAGGCTCATGCAGACATTTCTGTGCCAAACATTAGCTGTTCCAATCTGGCTTCAATCGGTTGTCTGTATACTTGTTGTGTATGAAGCAGTCAGCATGTTGTAACTTTGGAGCTGAGTTGTGCATACACAGCACAGCAAACACCACAAGCTCTCTGACTGGCTTTTGGGTGCGGCAGGAAGTCATGTGGCACATCCTCATAGATTTGATACTGGACCATAAACCAGCCTTAAATCATTCCTTGGGCTAGCACCACAGTTTCAGGAACACTGCTGCACTTCTGTACTGTTTTGTCAGTTATAAAACACCAACATATTTTCATGAAACATTACACTATCACCATAAAGCCTTATCTTAAATATGATCTACCAGAAGAAACCCAAAATTGGTGTTGTGTGAATGATGAGTAGACGGTCAGAACAAACGTTGACCTGGAGCTCCAGTGTCCTCAGACGTCCTGCAGTCAGACAGAGCCAGCCCCACAAAGGCTAAGTGCTCCTCAGATGCATGGTGCACTGTGATGAGCTCATAATGGAGCTAGGAAAATGGTGTTGAGTGAAAAATGAACGTTTGACAGAGAAAAAGCTCCCTTCTTTCCATCACTTAATTAGATTAAAAGACTTTGGATCACATGTCACTAAATGATCAGTGATGGAAGATTATATGTTCTCAATAATATGGATACAATTTCTTTTAAAATGATGATGAATAAATAATGAATACAAGTTTTACTTGCAAAACTGTACTTTTGTATACCAACTAAAAGTACCTGGAGCCTCATCTGTTAATGCATGAATCACAAAAGTAATCAACTCCCTGAAATATATTATGGCCTTTATTTTAAAAGGGTTTCAATTAAAAAAAAAAAAAAAACTGTCCAGAACAAGGTTAAAAAAATACTGTTTTGCCTTTAGGTATTCTGTCACTACATCTAAGTAATAACATCAAATTCCCAACCAAATGAACCCCACTCTGTTAAATTAATCTTACTGTTTATTTCTTAAGGACAGATACAAACTAACTTACATAGATTCAATTTCATGAAATGCAAAGTAAAATTGCACTTCAGCAATAATAACACTGCGATCATGGCTAAATCAATATATAGGACAAAATGCACAAGTTAATATTGTCATTTGTAGGCCCTGCTGATGTTTCCCAGTTGCTTTTCCACACCAGCAGACCTCAAGTGATGAATGCGCCCTGAACAGGAGCCATTATAGAGACGTTACTCTGACTGACAGCCTGTAACGGTCGGCAACAGTGACAAATCATGCAGAATTCTTGGGATCTGTACTCCACCATATTTCACCCGCCAAGAATTCAGCGTGTGGCAGGTGCATCCAGAAAAGGCCCGGCACAGCAGTGGTGGCTGTCATCGCAACAGCTCTCAAACATGCGGACATGGACACGAGCGGACAACTGTTCACTGCACAACTCACCATTTGTAATGTTAGTTTGAAGTTGTAGAGCTATACATTAGGTATGCATTAAAGGTACTATATTATGCAAAACTGATTCATTTAAGTCAGGTTATAATGCTGTTACCTCATTCAAAACATACCTGGGGTTGTATTTTGTTTCATTTCATTTACACGTTTGAGTAATCCTTTTATTATTAGTCTGTCTACATTTCCAAAGCTCAACCACCTTGTGATGTCATGAAGCAATAGGTTTCAAGTTAACAGTTACCTTTTATCTTTAGTTCAGCACCGATTGGCAATTCCAGGGCCATATGATTCTAGTGAAGATGTATCGAGTTTAAAACCTCAGTGGAGCACTTCCTGTAGTACCACATGACATGTCTCAAGAGCAGTAGTTTTGGACCTGCTCTGACCATGTTTATATATTTATTTGTAGAGAACAGTGTAACAGTATTAATGAACACTGCAACTTTACATAAATGTGCCAGAATTAGCATGGTGCTAATTTCCATACATATCAGTTATCATCATTATAAAATATAAATGAAAGGGTAAGAACACAGTCTTGCCCTTACAATTATTATTATGTTCTGTAATTTCTAAATAATTCTTGAGAAAAGAGTTTACCTCAAGTCTGCCTCTCCTCTTTTCTTACGGCGTATGCGGCTTTGTTAATGGTGGTATCTTTATTGTCCTTTGAGCCATGTTTCTGTGTAGGGGTTTCAGCCCAGTAATAATGGGGGCATAGTATCCCTATTCGACCTCTGTTTAACCCTCTTGTTTAAACGACACAGACCTGAGTGTTTATTGAAGTCTGTTAGAAACATGATGCCCTGTGAATGACACTATGAGGCTGAAGAACTGCAAGAGATTCTCTCTCATTTCCCTTGCTTAACTGTCTGAACTTCATGAGGATTTACATTTGGGAGACAAACTGCCACAGATAACATTTGTGTCTTTCAAAATATGTAGTTGTAGTAGTACTGGTAGTGGTATTTATACTGGTCTTCACCAAAAGTGTCCTTTTGAGTATTTTTACCTTATGTTACTGTTATGTAAACATACAAATAGACCACAAACATTTGGCAAATTTCAGTTGCAAAGAATGCAAATCAAAGCTGGCTACATTATATTGTCTAAAAGAAGTGTTTTTTTCTAATTATAATTCTGGTATTGAAATTAGAGATCGACGCATATGTTTTTTTCCTAGTATATTATCCCCAAATTCTGTTATTTAAATTTACTACAAACTCACCCACTGCTCTTTTTTGCCACAAACCAGAGAGCTGAGAAGTCATGTTTTGTACAGTTATCTCTTCAAACTATAGTGTTAAAATAAAGCTTTGCGTGTATTCTTTGGTCAGTAGATCAGCCAAAACAAAATATCGGCCTGTGCTGGAGATTTAAAGGTGCCTTATATAACTTTCTTGGTGCAGGATCTGTTATCTGATTCTTTTTCCCATGTTATTGCTGTGCCTGAAATGTTCCACAGTAGCATTAAACATATCTTGCAATTGTTCAATTACATGCATTTTCATTGCTTAAACAGGGAGAGCAGGTTTGCCTCTCCACAGAGCTGTTGTGTAACTTGGCTTGGTGGTGTCGTTTTTGTCTCCATGGAGATTTAATGCAATACTGTGGAGCATTCTGGACAAAGCAACAACATCTCCATGGAGACGAGGAGGTAATGGACCCTCCACCTTAGAAGTTACACAATGCTTCCTTAAGGCCAAAAGACAATTCACTAAGAAGTACAAATATCGGTCAATCTCTAAAATTGGTAGAGAATATCAAGCATTATGACATTCAAGTATTCCACCAGCACTAGTAGTTGAAGATTACACAAATCTGTGGTTTTCTGTTTGAAAATTGTGGTTCTGTCTGGTGCCCCGGCGCTCTGCTGAAGGCCCATTTCACGGCTCGGGCCTGGCTGTAATTGTGTGCAGCGTTCCAGTGAGCCCTGATTAGCCTGTGCTCCAGTCCTCTCACAGTGACATTAATGGTCCTGCTTTGACTTAAAGAGCTTTTCATGAAATATTTACCCTCCATCTGCTGACAGTTAACCCCAGCTCTCCCCTCACTAAGACTTTTCCTTACCAACAGGCTTTTGAAATGGTAATTACAGACTCTTTCCAATGGGTGTTAATATAGGGATTGAGTTTAAGAAATTATGTCAGGGCAATGGTGAGCTGGTGCTTTTCTTTTTCTTGAATAGTTCTGAGGCTGTTCTGACCTTGTTTTGGGGCTGTGTAATGTGGTCTAAGGAAGATATCAGCTTGAGGTGCGAGATATTTAAAAAATTTTTTATTAAAGCCACCACACACTACAGGATTTTTCAGTCTGAAACGATTTTAAACGTGCGGCAAAAAGCGCATACCACGGACACAAGGAGAACCTTATGAGATTTTAAATCTCCAATCGCAAAGACTGCAGCAGAATATGGCTGCGGACCACAGATGACAAAGCTGTGAGTGCACTTGCATCAGCTGCTTCCTGTCTAGAGTAAAATTCACTTTGAGACTCTTAAATGTTCAAAAGATTAGAGCGCTGCACTTCTACTTTAGTCAAAACTGTGTTATTATTTGTAAAATGCTGCAGTTTAACTTTACAACTTACAACTGAGAGGTGAGTACTTAGGTTGCCTCATTATTTTCTTTTATAGAAAAAATCTTTCTATTTTATTTTTCCTAAGTTTGTATCTTGTGCCTCTGTGTATGTCACTCCTCTGCCCCTGATGCTTTGTTTTATTGACTGTTACTATAGCGTTGCTGGTGTTTGATAGTTGCAATCTGACAGAGCAGACTGTGCTGGACTTCGTGCGGTTCTGAGTTTCAGGACGAGCCCGGAGGTTTGCCCGCGTAGATGAAGAGCAAACGAGCTCCGGGCCATGACAGGCGGGCCAAAGCGCGGAGCTTGGACATCGCCGCCAGATCACACTTTGCGGACACTTGCTCTGCTCGCGGTCCTGTCCACGGAGGTGCGGGAGGAATGGTTTCCCACCGCAGTCTGGAGGCCTGGCCCGGGAGAGAGTCGGGGCCAGAGAGCAAATAGTGTAGCTACCTTTGACATGTATGTGCGCTCTCTCTCTGCGTGTGAGCGAGAACGTCAGAATTGCATTGGAAAAAAAAGAAGCAGAATCAATCTGTGGCACTTGATCATCAATGTGTGTAGAACTGCAAGTTATAGAACATGCCCAAGGCGATTTCTAGTCTCTGCACATTGGAAGATTATCTACACGTTCTGGAACGTGTTGATAATAACGTTATGGAACAGCCACTCTGCACTGGAGAACTGCAACACTTTATTTATATTTATATTTGTGTTTTTATTGGTGTTTATTGTGCAGAATGTGGATGAATGAAATGTGGGACCAGCCTCTCAAATCTGCAAAACAAATTTACCTACGGGCACAAATAAAGCAGCCTAACCTACCCTTCTCATTCTTCACAATTTAATATCGTCAGATCGCATGTAAGTTACCTGCTTGTCTCCATGGAGGTTATTGCTAAGCCTAGAATGTTCCACAGTATGGTATTAAGCAAAGCATGAAAATGCCTGTCATGGCATCCCTATAGACTTGTGTTGTATAGTGGGGTGTAGTATTGTTTTGGTCTGCTCTGAGCTTGGACTTGTGGCTCAGTCATCTTCTCTCCTTCCTTCTTTCTGTCGACACAGTGTTGAGAGAGCGCAGTCGACCCCTGTTTACCTTATTAATTAGCCCAGTGATCCAGAAACACTCTCCCTCTAGTAAATAGAATAACACAGAGGGGTTAGTGAGGGGCGCATAGGGGGAGACACAGGAGAGGGAGGCAGGGGGAGAGGGGAGGGGCTGACACAGAGCTGGTATTTTTCAGTTTGCTTCAAGCCATCGGGAGCAGAGTGATCAGAGAGCCAGAGGAAACCCAACTCCACAGGTCATCATCCTGCTGAATTTAGAGCCTCTGTGATCAGCTGTCTGTTTGGACTCTACACGCCTACACACTCCAGCTCTATCACATGCAGGCAGGAGATTTTGTGTAGAAACTGTGTGAACTTTTAAAAACAATTTAGCATTATATAACTAGAATAACTAGATGACTAAAGGTCAACAGTTTTTTATTTTATTTTAAATTTGACAAACCCAAAAAATACTCTTTAAACGTGCATTGCACAACTTTTCTGGTGGAGGGCCCATTACCTGCTTGTCTTCATGGAGATGGGATGTTCCATGGTTTTGAGATTAAATCTTTCAAGGGAGACAGCTATAGGCTACATTGCAGGTCAGATCTGTGGAGAGCCACTCCCATTCACCGAGAGAATTATGGTATTTCTGAGCAATAGCAAGACCCGTAATGAATAAATGCTGGATAGATGTTTTTAAAGTCATATCATGGAACATTCTAGGCAAAGCAAAAACATCTCTGTGAAGACAAGCAGGTGATGGGCCCTCCACTAGAAAAGTTGCGCGATGCACAGTTAAGTTGGAAATAGATTTGTATTTATCATGTTGCACTAACATGTGGTCTTGCTGCCCAGTATAAGTTAATTCAGTTACTGGTAGTTTCCAATGACATAACATCATTATCTACAGTCTGCCAGTTCCATTTACCCCCAAAAGTCTAGATAGGAATTAAAATCAGATTTTCCTCAGTGACTTCTTATCAGTTACAGTGAGTCTGCAATGGCAAAAGCTGGAGTGTCATTTTTGGGGTGGTTTTAGTCTGGCGTTTTAAGGAAAATCACCTGGAATATATGGGTATGTTTTACCTATTCAGAACTCTCGTACTTTTAAAATTATTATTTAGTCTAAGCATCTTTTCTTGGCTTGATTTTATTTACAGATGGGCAAAATGTGAGGTGCAGATCGTGAAACCTACACTCCCTGTTTGAAAATCTCAGACATGCTGAATGCATCAGCATGAAAGGTTGATGTGGACTTTTATGGAGGGGGGGACATTTTGACAGATTCTTGATCCATCCATTTTGACAGATTCTTGATCCATCTCATTTTGGTCATTTAAAGAGACTAGTCGGTGCAGGTATGTTTTCCGTCTTTTCCATTCTATCAGCAAGATTCAGTCCGAGGCAATGCAGGGTGAAACTCAAAGCAGACCTTAAGTTGATGAACGTGTTTTGAAAGCTGCTTTTATGAACTCTGTCCAACCATTTTTAATACGTCCTCCTCTCCCCTGTGCGATTCTACATCTCTGTCCTCAGGTCTGTAGTTCAAAGCCTTACATGGACCTGACGGCGTGCAGAAAAGAATGACATTAACGTTTGTGACTGCTCCTTTGGGCTGTGGTTCAAACACGGAGCGGGAAATGTGGTTTGCATTATTTGGTCAAAGCAGGTCAAAGGTCAGGGGTGTAATGGCGGAGTTGCAGTTATTTCAAAATAACCTCACCTTACAATCATCACAAGCAAGAATCTTTTTGTAATCATACTTTTTACCTAGTATTAGGGCTGAAACAGTGGCGGCAAGTGTAACAATAACAATTACATTACTGTAAAACATCTTACCCTTATGTTATATATAACCCTATGTCAGTCACACTGTTTTTCTTTATGACCTGAGACATTTACTATATTTTTACTTGTACTTAAACATTTATACATTATGCCTTGTTTGACACCAGTCGCTTGCTATTTTTTGCTACTGTATTATTACCATTTATATTTTTCACACTTATCCTATTTTGATGATGGTTTACACTCTGTTTAGTCCTGATCTAGACTTGGTCCAGTTACCTTGTTTGTCCTGGTCTAGTCCAATTTAATCCGGGGTTTAATCCAAGTTTAGTCTCAATCTTGGAATGTGTGGACTTTTAGATTTCTACTCTTCAAAAACTTGACACATTCAAATGAACTTCCTGCACAGCAGTGTTGAAGTAGCCCTGAGCCCTGAGCCTGGCTATTGCCCCACTTCCTGTCCCGTCAGCTCTGGCCCTGTCCCTCATCCGTCTCTGTAGCAGCCTGTCCTGATCAGGTGTTCTTATCTGATCCGCTCCTTCCTGCTCCCTCCTGGATCCGGGAATACAGCCCCTCCCTCCGGACGCTCCCCCATGTTCCCCGGAGAGGCTGACAAGAAATCCAGACACCCCCACTGCCAGCAGCTGTAGTAATAGCAAGCCACTCTACTGAATTAACTACACCATATGGGCGATACATGTGGTGACCATAGTAAATATACAAGAGCGATGGTGCATATTGTTTTATGTACTTAAACTAATCTTATACACCTATAGAACAGCTTTAAAAATCCCACTAATACTAACCTGAGCACAGACTGGGAGCTTACTATATTTCCATATTTTATTTTTAGTTGTACATATACATTTGTTAATAATAAATTATAAAACTTTGAGCTACCATGTCATACAGAATAAGTCAAGTAAAGGAAGAAAAAGCTCTCACATTCTTTCAAGTATTTAATAATAGCAATGCTTTGGTTTATAGTGCCTTTTAAGATACCCAAAGCTCTTAACACTGCAAAGTTCATTCATTCCACACTCGGTGGTGGTAAGCTACTATTGTAGTCACAAATGTCCTGGGATAAACGGACTGAAACAAGGCAACCAATCTACTCTATCAGCTAAAGTTATAGTGGCTAGCTTCAAATTTTAGTTTTGTTTTTGATAAAGATACATGACATTGTATCTTCATCTAAAAGATACCAAAACTTCAAACCATGAGTAAAGTGTGAGTCTCTTAACAGACCCTTATCTCTTCCTCTGATGTCAAACTATTGCAGAGAAACTTGTTTCCACATGGAGCTCACCCAACAGTGGCTCTAACTGGCTTTGTCCCTGCACTTGTTTCCTTATGGTTCCTACTCAACAAAATGACTTTTGTAATAGGCATTATTCTCATTATTTTCCCAAATGGCCATACTGTATGCAACGCAGTATGTCTATGAACTAGACGAAATAAGAGTTACGTACAGACCCTTTAAAATAGGGCCCTCCAAACCTTTTAAATGGTAACATTAAACATTTAGGGAAAATTTAAAACTAAGTTAAAATAAAGAACTCATAACTAAATCTTAACTGTTTTGGGAGCGTCTCAGGGTTAATGGATTTGGGTTAGCATGTGGCTCAAAAATGTTGTTATTAAAAACATTATTGTTTTGTTTAGACTCACACTGACATCCCCTTCAGATCTGGTTTAGAATCCCCAGGATCACACTCTCGGTGAGGGGAGTTATCAGCTCTGTGCCCCTGTGTGTGGCTCATATGAGAGGGACATCTGTAATGGATTTGAAGGAGTTTAGAAAAGTGAGGCTTTGACAGCGCTGTCAGATTTAATCTTTGTGGTCCCGTATAAGTGAAGAAACTGTACCTTTGTGCCACATTACAGTGAACCACCTAGAAATTATTATTGTCACAAATTGCCATGTTTAGTGTTATGTTGATGTCTAGTAACAAATTGGGTGTCTGGGATCAAATTTTAATAGTATCTGTACTGTCTGGCAAAAGAATAAATATCCTAATAAATAAAACACATAATCTCTGTCTACTATCCTGTATTGGCTGTTACTTTGACTTGAAACTGTAAACCTGATTTATCTTCTCTGTCTTTTTCAGCCCTGTTCGTCCCTTTCGATTCCCCAAAAGGTAAAATGTTTGTCTCCTCAGCTCCTCCTGTTCTGTTCCATTGCTCACAGCGGCCATTCCTCTGTCTGGACCTGGCCTCTGTTCACTCAGATGGAGATATTAACGTCACAGATTATTGTAAAATAGTGCAACTACAACCCAGCTATTTCTGTGATAACTGCAGAAAGACTAACACAGTTTGATAACACTTTATTTTACTATAGGACCCATTATACAATTAATTTGCCTAAAATAGTACAATGTAAAAACAGCAATAACATTTAACCCGACACCCCTAATGACTCCCTAAACCCTTACTACCATGTAATTACAAGTTATCTACTATCTGGTGTGGTAAATGTGTTACCAAAAGCATTAACCAGTGTATTCCTTCAGTTTAAACTGAATACCTTAAGGTCCTTTTACTACTACAGAGAGATATTATGTTCTAAGAATAGCTGCCAATAATTAGCTGAGGATGTTTCAAGGTCCTATATTACACAAAATGGACTCTTGCCAGCGCTAAGTCATGTTAAAATGTTGTTACTTTCTCAAAAACCTGGAGTTGTGTTTTGTTTCATTTAAACGCGTTTCAGTTTAGTTTTTTATTATAAGCCTGTCTACATCTCACAAAAATGCTCTGTTCCACTTTGTGATGTCATGAAGTAGTAGCTTTCAAGTTAGCAGCGACCTTTTATCTTTAGTTCAGTATTAATCCCTGGGCTGAAATCATTGATATGATTCTAGTGAAGGTGTATGGAGTTAAAAAACACAAGGGGAGAACTTCCTGTATTACCACATGACATCACAAGGTGGAACAGAATGTTTTATGTTTAAGAGAAGAACACAGTCTGAATATGCCGGGTTTGTGTGTTAAACGTGTGTGAATGAAACAAAACACAACTTCAAGAATGTTGGGGAATGTTGTGATGGGGAACAACATAATATGGCTCAGAAAATAGTGTAATATGGGCCCTTTAAGGAAAACACTGTAAATGTAGTTTCCTGTTCAATTCTCCCTCTTCTCTTGTAGTTATGCAGAGCTGATTGCTGATTGGCCAGTGGTGGTTCTCGGCGTGTGTACAGTCCTTATTGTGGTTTGTGCTCTGGTGGGGATCCTGGTACCTGACCTGCCTGACTTCTCCAACCCCCTGCTGGTGAGTCGGGGTAGTTATGTGGTATTTCTATTATCATTGCATTTGCTCCTTTATACACCCAGGGCTGCTGCTAGCAAAAATAATTGTTGCATAAATTACAAGTCTACAAGGATGTTTGAAATGCATAAGTGCATGCATAAGTTTGTTATAGTCATTTTAATTAGACCTGTCACGATAATTACAATATTGACTTATTGTTCAATATGGGTTCAGTATTTATCATGTATACTATTTCTTTACAATAGTGGGGAGATTTTGCCATTTTCCTGTAGATTTGAGCTATAGAGAGTAGAATAAATAACTGCTATGGCTAATTATCAGTTCATTCTGCTGTTTAATTGTTGCATTCTCAGGCTTTTTAATGATACAGTCTCTTTAAAAATGTGCTTACTGGAATTATCTTGCTTTGTGTTAGTGGCATAAAGGAGTTTCAGTATTATCTCTATATTTCTCTGTAGCCACATATAGTGCTTCAAACTAGTTTGAAAGTTTTAATCAAACTACATTGCAATAATCAAAATGCAGTTAACCAGTTTTCTAAATGTTTGGTCATGATACAATTATTAAACATTTCATGACTTTTCCTGTATTTGTCTTCAGGGTTTTGAGCCTCGGGGAACAGAGATCGGGCAGAGGCTGGTCACATGGACCAACATGGTGAAGAACACTGGCTACAAAGCCACACTGGCCAACTACCCGTACAAATACGCTGATGAGCAGGCCAAGAGGTAAGAATACTCTTAAAATCATGTGGTACAGCTTTATACTGTATGTAGTGATGCATCATAATTTTATGTATAGCAATACATCTATACTGATCCCACAATTCTTAATTTACAATAGAAACGTCGAGAATAAAAATGGTGCACGTTATCAGGATCATAATACAACATATTGGTGTTATTACTAGAACAAAAACAAAAGATTTAGAAAAATTGCTCACATTTTTTTTCTTTCTCTAAAATGAAAAATGTGTCTTAAGTCTATTTCTTGGCCAGACGGAAGACTGAAAAAGAATTGTGATACAGTAAAGGTAAAATATGATGAAATAAATCTGAATATTTTATGCATATTCTTGGTGTGGAAAAACAGGCAACAATACTGTGTCTGTCTGAGGAGACAGATCAGGACAAAGGGCTTGGGTGTGTGTGTGTGTCGAGGGACGCTTCTGACAGAGCTGATGAAAAGTCTGAATCATGAAAGAAAAGCGTATTGTCCTCTGTAAACTGATTTAATTCTGTTTGTGTGAAAAGGAAAACTCACCTGAAGTCTTGAGGATGAAAATAATGGGGAAAAAATGTATAATTTCACAGTCCATTTGTTTGGTCCATGTACTTGAATTAGTCACAGTTGCTCACAGCACTGAACTATATCAGGACTGAACATGGCCAAAAACAGGACCAAGCCAAGTGTGAAGGCAGCTGTAACACATTTAAAGGTCCACTATGCAACATTTCAAATGGAGGTATGCCACATGATTGTCACCATGGAGATGTTATGCCTTTGTCTGGAGTGTTGAACTGTATGACAATAAACATATCTCTAGCATTTCACTACTGCTATTGCCTAAGAACTCCTTGAACAGCATGCTCTCTTATTGTGAGTGGGATCTCCTCCACACAGAACTGACCTGTTACTTGGCCTGGGAGTGTCACATGCTCTGTCTCTATGGAGATGATTGAGTTTAATGTCTCACTTTGGAAAATTCCAGGCAAAGCTCATCAACACTGAGAGATGCAAGTAGTGAACCCTTTACCAGAAAAGCTACACCTTTAAGGGCACATTATTGAGAAATCGCAAACATGTGGTCTAATTATTCCCATTACTAGGGATATACTGATACTGTTATTGAAAATTGTGTTGATACTGAAAAATTAGCTGGATTGAGTAGCAGTTCCATGATATCGGTTAAGCTGATTTCCTGATTGTGCTTTTAATTGTACGTAATGTGACAATTTAAAGGCTGATTTTGACGGAGAACATCTCATAATATTTAAACTTTTATTCAAACAAACATCCAATCATCATACAATGCAATTAGTTCTCTTGCATAATAAGTGCCATTTTCTGTCCCACACTGGTATTGCTTAATATTGGGTATCAGCAGATTGTGTCAAAGTGTAAATATTGGTTTCGAACTGAAAAAGCTGGATCAGTGCATCCCTAAACATTAAGTACTCTTTTTTGTCATTACCACCCACACATATGACTCTGATGTCTAGTAGACAGACTGTAGATGATTTGGTCACATTTGCATCAGAAGCCTTTAGGCCTTCATAAGTACTGGTAAAGTGATACCGCTCTGAACATTGTGAGTCTCTATTTGTTCGTCTCATCACTGTTTAAAGTGCAGCTCTGTGATTATAAATACATTGAGGCTTTTTTCTCAGCCCCACGGCATCTGTCCCTTTCTATTGTCTGTCTCCTGCCTGTCTGCACCGGGAATGACCAGATGTCAAATCAAGAATATTGTTTCTTCAAAATATTAGTCACACAAATTCAGATGTTATACCTACATTAGCAATATTGTAATGAATAAGAGTTATGAATGGAGGCTAGCCTTTTCACTCATTCGAGTCCAGTACCAGACGATAAACAAACTCAATAGTCAATTTTGTTCACTTTGTTCATGTGAAATAAGGTCTTTAATCAAAAAATAAAATTATATATATATATATATATATATATATATATATATATATATATATATATATATATATATATAGTTGTATAAAGTTGTATAAAGTTTCTATAGATTTTGTAGACTAAAACTAAACATAAATATTACAAATATCAAAACTCTTTGTGTTAAAAGACTAAAATACATTTAAAAGGTTCATATTATGCTATTTTTCTAATGTTATAATGTTTCCACATCACAAACACATGCAGAGTTATGTTTTGTTTCATTCACACATGTTTAACACACAAATCCTGCATATTTAGGAGTTCTTATCTCAAACAGAAAACACTCTGGTCCACCTTGTGATGTCATGTGGTGATACAGGATGTACTCTACTGTGTTTTTAAACTCAAACTAAATTTCAGCCCCACAATTGCCAATCTCTATTAAACAAAAGGGAAAGGGAAGCGGTTAACTTGAAAACTACAACTTCATGACATCCAAGGTGGTACAGAGCATCTTGCACTTGATGATGATGGAGATGTAGATATCTTAATAATACAGAATTACTCAAACATGTGTGAATGAAACAAAGCACAACTCTGGGTATGTTTTGGAGGCAGTAACAACATTATAACATGGCTTAAAGCTCACAAGAGTCAATTTTGTGTAACATAAGACCTTTTAAAATGAGTTGTCATAATTATCACTGTACGCTACCACTGACAATGTTTGCCAAATAATCGTCGTCGTTCATATGCGCATACACTGTTGGCTTGCATTACTTCTGCTTGGACACCTAATAACTCATGTAAGTTTTCACAGCTATAATGTGTTGGCAAAGTTTAGAAAATGGACCTTAAACATTTATGAAAATTACTTAATGTTGAAAAATCTTTCTGACCTTGGACCATTTATCAGAGGCCCCATTTTACAGACCTAATACCATTTCTGTGGTGAGTCACCGGTGTTTTGGGCGGGACAGGGTCATTACAGCTGCTTATTTTCATCCTTAAACTCCAAATGTGCCCCCTTCACTTTGCGTCATTGCCTCTTGGGCCAAAGCAAGCCTGTTCTCTGTGTTCCTGGGTTTGAAAATTGCTCATATTTTTAAAATCAGAATTATACTTTGACATTAGTGACACAACTATAGTAGAGCTTCATGAAGTCTTTGTTCGCAGTCACCAGGAGCCCCGTTGGTCTGAGGACCGCTATGATCGCGATAAGAGACAAGCAGAGTGGGACTTCAGTAAAGACTATTTCTGCGATGTTCCAGGTAAAGTTGTTGTTCATCATTAGAACTGAATAACTAAGCTTTGTTTTTGTGGTTTTTTTGTGTCTTTGTCTTTATGCTCATCTCCTTTTGAGATTTTGTTGCTTAGATTGGAATGTTCAACAGTATGACCCTAAAAGTATCTATCTAATGTATTTTATTCAGTTACACATGCTCAGCGGTGTTGTCACTCCATACATCTGACCTCTAACTTTGCCTGGTTTCACCTTCTGCTTGTCTCCATGGAGAAGGATAAATGTAATGCCATAATGGGAAAGACACTAGGCAAAGCTATATCATCTCCATGGAGACAATCAGGTGGAAGACCCTTTACCAGAAAGGTTACATAGTACACCTTTAAGGAGCCTATGTAAGGTTAATTTCTGATCTATGATATAATGTTGTTTCCTCATCAAACACCTTCCCCGGAGTTGTTTTTTGTTTCCTTTAACAAATGTTAAACTCACAAACCCTGCATATTGTATTATTATGTGATGTGGTAATACAGAAAACTCTCCACTGTGTTTGTAAACTCCATACACTTTCACTAGAATCATTTGGATGATTTCAAACCTGGAATTGCCAAGCTCTACTGAACAAAAGGAAAAAGTAGCTGTTAACTTGAAAACTACCACTACATGACATCATAAGGTGGAACAGAGCATTTTGAGTTTTGAGTATACAGACTAATTATAAAGGATTATTCAAACATGTATGAATGAAACAAAACTCAGATCCAGGTATGTTTTTGAGGCAGTAACAGCAGTGTAACATGGCTTAAAACTCACAAGAGTAAACTTTTGTGATACAGGACCTTTAAATTACTGTTTGTAGAGCTAAACTAAAGCTTTAAAGACATTGTTCTTACACCAGTTTGTTGTGTTTCCACAGGTGACCGTTACTCGAGGCTGGTGTTTTCGTCAGCGGAGGGGAAGAACCTGTGGAACACTCAGGCCATCAAATCCATGTGTCAACTGGACAACACCAAGGTGGGTTATTTTGTACACACAACTCTATGCCCTGTTGTTATTGTAGTTATTACTTGGTTTAGTGGAATAGTAACAGTAACTCTTGTGACAGTTCAAAAAGTCAAAAAGTTGAAGAAAAGTAAAAAAAACAAAAAAAAACAAAAAAAAAACAAGAAGTTCTAAAGGGGAGTATCTCTGTGTCATCAACACTGAATAATTTATGCGCAAGGAAGCCGTTTTTCAGACCGTTTAAACATTAATTTAGCTAAATAGACTTTTGTTCATCTTTTTTTTTATAGCTAAAATTTTGGACCATTTGTTAGCATTATGGTTCTTAGGTAACCATTAATGATTTACCACTACGTTTGTCACATGTGGCGTCCATGTCCAACCAGGAAACAAAATTATTAATTTCACCAAGTAAAGTAAATCTTAAATATAATGATTAACCATGTTTTAGTGAAGTAAGTAGTCTAACATATTTAAGCAAAGCTAAGTTAATTAAACTGATGTCTCTGCTCTGTCCAGGTGAGGTCCCACAGAGACTACTGGAGCCTGTGCCAGCGCACCAATGACGCCTCCTGCTGCCCCAGCTGGACTCTGGGGAACTATGTGGCAGTGCTAACAAACCAAACTTCTTGTCTGAAAATATCAGACCGAAACGTGTCCCACACACTTAAGATTCTCCGCTCGTGTGCCAAATACTACCACAATGGCACCCTGGGCCCGGACTGCTGGGACATGGCCCTGCGCCGAAAAGACCGCAAATGTGCCAATGTGCCCCGCAAGTGCACAAAGTACAACGCTGTGTACCAGATCCTGCACTTCCTGGTGGACAAGGACTTCCTCAGCCCCAAAAGCCTGGACCACCCCCCTCCAGTGCTCAAATACAGCATGCTCTTCTCCCCCACAGAGATGGGAGAGTCCATGATGAATATTTACCTGGACAATTTCGAGAACTGGAATGCCTCGGATGGCATCACTACGGTTACAGGGATTGAGTTTGGGATCAAGCATGATCTGTTTCAGGACTACCTCCTTACAGACACGGTGTACCCGGCCATCGCCATAGTGATCGTTCTGCTGGTGATGTGTGTGTACACGCGGTCAGTCTTCATCACTCTCATGACCATCATTGCCATCATCAGCTCCCTCATCGTCTCTTACTTCCTGTATCGCCTCGTCTTTAACTTTGAGTTCTTTCCCTTCATGAACCTGACTGTGCTCATTATCCTGGTGGGCATAGGAGCGGACGATGCCTTTGTCCTGTGTGACGTGTGGAACTACACAAAGTTTGACAAGCCTCATGCTGACCTCTCCGAAACAGTTGGTGTCACTCTACAACATGCGGCGCTGTCCATGTTTGTCACCAGTTTCACTACAGCTGCTGCTTTCTATGCAAATTATGTGAGCAACATCACTGCCATCCGCTGCTTTGGAATTTATGCCGGTACCGCCATTTTGGTGAACTACATCCTGATGGTGACGTGGCTGCCTGCTGTAGTGGTCCTAAATGAGCGCTATCTTCCCAATATATTTTCCTGTTCAAATCCTCCACACCAGCAGAGGGCACACTGCGTCAGATGGTGGGCAGGACTGTGTCAAAAGGCCAGCAAGTGCCTCTTCGCTGTATCAGAGGCTTCACGTATATTCTTCGAAAAGGTCCTACCGTGCATTGTCATTAAGCTGCGTTACCTGTGGTTGCTATGGTTCCTGGCCCTCACGGTGGGCGGGGCTTATGTGGTGTGCGTGAACCCAAAGATGAAACTGCCATCTCTGGAACTGGCGGAGTTCCAAGTTTTTCGTGCATCTCACCCATTTGAGCGCTACGACGTTGAATTCAAGAAGCTTTTCATGTTTGAGAGAGTGCACCATGGAGAGGATCTGCACATGCCCATTACCATCATTTGGGGTGTGACTCCGGTGGACAAAGGGGACCCTCTAAACCCCAAGAACAAGGGCAAACTCATCCTGGACGAAAGCTTCAACATTGCCAGTCCGGCTGCTCAGCTCTGGATCCTCAACTTCTGTCAAAAGCTCCGCAACCAGAGCTTTGTGTTCCAGAGTGAGGGGCAGGACTTCACCAGCTGCTTCATCGAGACATTCAAGCAGGTCAGTGCCAGTTCTGTGAAGAAAATTATCTTAGGGCTATTTGAAAATAACCTCTAACAGTACTACAGCTGGACCACTTGGGCATAAGAGCTAGTTGGGATTTTTGTTGCACTGACTATGTCAATGTATATCTGATTTCTTGATCTTTCTGATTATTAAAATGACATGCAAACCTCCAAATCTAATATGAGTCATTTTAATTTTAGGGACCATGATAAAAAAAAAATCTGATCAGATTTTGCTATTTGCATGTAATTTTAATAACCTTATAATGCAAAAAAAAATAAATTAATATAATCAGATTTTAGGCAGCACGGTCACCAAAAAGGTTGCAGGTTTGATCCCCAGGTCGCTCGGGCCTTTCTGTGTGGAGTTTGCATGTTCTCCCCGTGTCTGGATGGGTTTCTTCCGGGCACTCCGGTTTCCCTCATCAAGTCCTACAGTGAAGGGCAGATGTTAGTTCAGGTGATGTTAGCACCTGAACTAACATCAAGGACCATGACGTCCACCCTCCAGTGGGCTCACCACCTGCAGAGGGGTTCATAGGGGGGTCAGGTGCTACGAGAAGTGGGCAGCAAGCTGCCCCCTCGACCCAGCTGAATTAAGCGGGAGAAGATGGATAATCAGATTTTGAGTGTGCATTTAAACACAGCATTGCAATTAGATTTAAAATTTGTGTTACTGATAAAGTTCTCACAGACTCCATGGAGACACAGGAGCATTTGTGTGATTTGAATTCAGTTGCACCATCACTGCTTTAACCATTACATTACCTAATGTTTGTTTTAATAGTTCTTTAGTTTAATAGAATATTTAAACTGTGTATCTGTGTTTTGTTAGTGGATGGAGAACCATGACTGTGAGGAGGCGTCCGTGTACCCCTGCTGTAGCCAGTCTACGTTCCCGTATAAACAGGACGTGTTTGAGCTGTGCATGAAGAGGGCCATCATGGAGCTGGACCGAACCACCAACTACCACCTTGCCCAGAAGACCCCTGGGCCCCGCTTTGACATCAACGACACCATAAGAGCCATTGTCCTGGAGTTTCAGAGCACCTATCTCTTCACACTGGCCTACGAGAAGATGTACCAGTTTTATCAGGAGGTCAGACCACTCAGATAAAAATAAAATGAACGAAGTTTGAAGAAATATAATAAATCTGTTACAAAAGGTTATTTTTTATTTTTTTCTGTAACAACCTTTTGTCTCATGTTATAGGTGGACGCGTGGATTTCGGAGGAGCTGCGCTCTGCCCCCGCAGGCCTGAGCCATGGCTGGTTCATCAGTAACCTGGAGTTCTGCGACCTGCAGGACAGTCTATCAGGTGGCACCTTGGTCGCTATGGCGTTGTCAGTTGCTGTGGCATTCAGCGTGATGTTGTTGACCACGTGGAACATCATCATCAGCCTGTACGCCATCCTGTCCATCGCAGGGACCATCTTTGTAACAGTGGGGTCCCTGGTGCTGCTGGGCTGGGAACTGAACGTGCTGGAGTCTGTCACTATCTCTGTGGCTGTAGGTCTGTCTGTGGACTTTGCCGTTCACTATGGCGTGGCCTATCGTTTGGCCCCAGAGCCCGACCGTGAGGGAAAGGTGGTCTTCTCTCTATCCCGCATGGGCTCTGCCATCGCCATGGCAGCACTCACCACATTTGTGGCAGGGGCAATGATGATGCCCTCCACAGTGTTAGCCTACACACAGCTAGGCACCTTCATGATGCTCATCATGTGCATCAGCTGGGCCTTCGCCACCTTCTTCTTCCAGTGTCTGTGCCGCTGCCTGGGCCCCCAGGGCTCCTGTGGTCAGATCCCCCTCCCCCGCTGTCTGCACCTGCACACTCTGTCCCCTCCAGCGCCTGACAAGTACCAACTAGACCCCAGCGTCCAGGCAGAGCACTACGAACTAGAGCCGCTTGCCTCGGACCCCAATGACAAGCCCCCAGAGCCACAGTCTAACGGGGTTCCCCCAAGCAGTGGGCCCTACTACAGCACACTGCCCCCCTGCCACTACTGCTCCTGTGGAGAGCGGCCTCACTGGAACCCCCAAACAGACCAGGACCCTCTCTACGCTCAGTACGTCCAGTGTTCTCCAACCCCCCAGCATTATCAGGGGCGAGCTGGCTGCCCCAACAGAAAGCCCTGCAGTCCCCCTCACAAGAACCACCACTCCACTCGTGTATCACCTGTGTCTACCCCCCACGTCCCTCAGTGCCCAGCTGAGGACCACCCTAGCCCCCCCTCACACACACACCTGGACAGCGGGCAGTGCCCCCCCTCATGCTGTAAACAGACTCAGAGGTCAGGGGTCTGGGACAGGAGTGTGTCTCCTGACAGGCTTCACAGTGAGAACAAGTGCAATTCAATACTGAACTTAAGTCAGACTAAAGCTGAGGCCAGTCACAGCACAGCGCCCCCTACAGAGACTTTGTGTTAAGGCCTTCAGAAGTGCCTCAGGCCGTTTCATAGTTTACGTATTTATGTTCCACATGTGCCACACTGTTTGGTTTATCGCTAAGGCTATGCCCACACCTCGGCAACGGTTTACAGAAGAGCATTAGACACTTGAGCTGCAGTGAAGTTTTAGATCTCACTTTGATCAGTGCTAAAGGTTTGCAGCCTCACTCTATACAATAGTCTGCACCATAGTCTTACGATTTTGTATGTAATTACCCATAATGTTATCAAAACAACAGAAATGTGCCACTTTTTTACAGCTAATCCAAATCGTTGCCTGACAATTTGTGGAAAACAGACATTAATGTGCTTTATGTCTGTGCATGCCTCAGATTACAGACCTATGTGATTAAAAAGACTTTTTTTTTTACCACTGTTCTGATTTAGCGTCATGTTATGTACACAGCCCATCAAGGCAAAATAAGGTCTATAAGAGAGTGAGATACTTTATTGATCCTAAGGGAAATTCAAGTTTTGCTGCAACATTTACACTGCGGTTTTCAGTTTGTGTCTCATTTAAAGGGCTCAGTGCAGTTTAACAGAAGGACTGGTCAGGTACAGTCAGCAGATCTGTGTCAGGGCACTTTGAGTAAGTAATCAAAGGAATTATTGTATATTTTGGACTGGTACAGCAATCCTCTGACACATGCACACCCCCTCATTCAGTGTTTTTTCATTGCATTTACTACTTTCTACATTATACAAAACACATCAAAATGTATTTATGTGGTAAAGAAAAACAAATTACTTCTGCTAGTGTTGTGAACCGTAGGCATTCCCATGCCCCATGCAAGGAATGGAAGGAATCAAGAAATGTCTAAATTCAAACCAGGGTTCAAAGCAAAGGGTGGCTATATTTTTTTTTTATCCAAAGCTTTTTTTTTCCAGTTTCAATTTTGCTTAACTATGTGCATCAGCATTAAAGTAATTCCCTCTGCCATCCAAAGTCCTTATTAAAAGTGCATTTGTCAGTTAAACTAAACAGCAGAGACAAGCCAAAATAAACTGTCGTCAGAGCTCTTTAGTTCACACAGACTGACAGCTTTAAACAGCGCTGGCACTGCTCAGCACATTATCAAACATGGACCATAATACAAGTGAATTACTCCTCTGCAATGTCCTCAGACTGTCTTTGGAACAAGAACTGCTGAGTACTACTTTTAATTAATGAAGGTTGCAGAGCTATCGGAAGTCCTGTATAACAAATGGGATAATCGCAAAATAGCTTTTCAAATGACACTAACTGTTAGACTACAAACGTCTTAAGTGCATCCCAGTTTCCAGCAAATAATATAGTATATGCTCATCTAGGGTTGTCCAATGTAATTCAATACTGAAAACTAGCATCAAAACTGGATATTAATTTGAGGTGGTTGGTATACAGAAAAGTCCCATAATCAAGACAACGTTGGACCTTTTGTGTATAGTTTTTGAATGTTTTTTATCATTACCAGAACATATATAAGATCATGTGATAATGTTGAATAAATGTTTTTTAATCACTGTGGCATCAAAATTGGTATCTAGTATCAAGACTTTTCAAAATATTGAGTTTGAAACATTTGCCAAAAATCCAACTGACATAAACTACAATTACTCTAAAACAATAAATTTATAGGAATCTTTTGTTTTCAGATTCAAATTAATTCAAAATAATTTATTGTCAACTTCATTTCATTCAGAAGAGAGGCAGAATACACTTTTTACATACAGTTTCTACAGTTTCTTATATTTACTTTCTAGAAATACACACATCCAAAATAGTTCAATTGCAAAAACGTTTTTTGTTACCATCTTTTGCGGCTATTATCAGTTAAAATAATATCTAGTACAGGCATGTCCAAACTATGGCCCAGGGCCACATGTGGCCCTCAGACCAGTTATTTTGGCCCTCAGACTTCCAGGTGAATTGGCCCATACTACCACAAGTAGTACTTTTTACTGCCTGTTTTTGAAATTTACGTTGATCAGGCAAATTTAGTGTGTCCTTTTGAGGGTCTAAGCATGAACAAAATCTAGTGGGTTATTCAAACCTGTTATAAATGCACAGATTTGAACTGCTCACTGTTTTGACCACCAGTCTATGTCCCTGGATTGGCCCTCACCTTGTGTTAGGGCAAAATCGTTTTGGGAATATTGGATGCCTCCAGCAACTTTAAAATGACACTCATTTGTTTTTGCAAATGAACTTTTCACATATTTAAACAAAAATAAGAACTTAATCAAAATAAAAGTGATTAGTTTTATTTTGTTTATTTATTATTTATTTCCTGAGCTAGCCATACACACAGTTAAACCTCCAAACCCCACTGCAGAGATGTGCTGAAGCCGGTCCTTTCCTCCTTCCTTTGACACATTAAATTTACGGTTTTATTTTCGTTTCCCAGACACTGTGGCCTCTCCTGTGGAAAGTCGATTAGATCATCACAGGGCATTTACTTCACTGGGAGATGCTAGTTTCCACCACAGAGTTTGAAATGGCTCCAAAACGCAATGGGAAAATTACATTCAGAAACACTGGAAATGTCTGTGCTCAGGAGCTGTCCCTGTTACACCCCTAACCCCCCAAAACAAACAAACAAAGTCTAGAAAAACATGACATACTGTACTGCCACCCACATAGAGATGAGGAAAGGGGAAGTTGGTGTAAATGTCACTGAATGTTAAACTTCGATGAATGAACACTGGCAGAGAGAATGGCTAGATAATTAGGTTGCAAATCAATTAATTCAATTCTTATGAAAGATATTCCACTGTAGGGATTAACCCCATCTATCTCAAAAGAACTATAGGCTACATTACAGGTCAGATCTGTGGAGAGGCTACCCTATTCACAATGAGAATAATTGTATTTTTGAGCTATAGAAACGCCCATAATGAATAAAAGCTAGATGATTTATCTAGCTTTTAGTGTTTAATGTCATACCACGGAACATTCCAGGCAAAGCAGTAACATCTCCTGGAGACAAGCAAGTGACAGACCCTTCACCAGAAAAGTTTCGCAATGTGCCTTTAACTCAGGATTAGTTTGCATATAGTCCTGGTTTAATTCTGATTTTAGGCCTGAGTCTTGACTTGGTTAATTTACCTTCAATAGGTAGTTATAGTTATTCTACCATCTTCATAGTTTCTGACATGGTTGTATTAAATATGTGATGTTGGCGCCCTCTAGTGGCAAAATTTGATGTGTAGAGTCTGCAACGGAAGGCCAGAAGCTCTCCTCTGTGATTTCCCGTTTTACTCAAAGCTTTAGTGAGGAAACTTCACAACCACAACCACACTGAACTTGAACCAATCCATGTGTGCCCTACATCATTATACTTCACTCCGGAAATGAGACTCTAGAAAAACAGGCTCTGAGCTGTGAGCGGTGGATGCCTCTCCACAGATCTGATGTGTAACTTGGTCTGGTTTGGTCTCAGTGAAGACAGAAAGGCTTAGTACCACACTGTGAAAAATTCCAGACAGAGCAATAACATATCCATGGAGAAAAGCATCTGACGGACCCTCAACCAGAAAAGCTACACAATGCACCTTTAAATAAATACCCCTCCCAAAAATGAAAAATGTACACATAATCTGCAGCCTGGTGAGTGAGGTTCTGGAATCAGACACAGAGCAAATAATTTCTCTGACAAGATTTTTAGCAATCCAATCTCATTCAGCACAGTGTATATTATTTGATCACAGTTTCGCTGCATTCCACTTCCCTGATATAGAATCTTCAAATGTCTGCCATCTATTGTGTTATTTTTCTCAGTCCATTTCTTCTTCTTTTTCCTTCTTTCCCAATTTCCCTTCGCCAATGTTTGGTGATACAAAGGGACCACCTGTCAACCCTTCTCTTTAATTCTTCTTCTCGAGTCTGCAGAAAATGGGTGAGGAAGTCCCACCCAAAGAGAAACATTGATTGACAGCTAAAAAACGGATGATCAAGGAGAGGAAGTGAAGAAAAATGCAACGCTCAGGGACTCTTCGCCGGATGTTGAGCAAGGTTCAAAGTCAACATAGTTACCTTATTGGCCTCATATTTACCAGGGACTGAAATGACAGTAGAAGTCACTGCAGCCAGCTTAAATATTGAGTTCAGACGGCTGGTGCTTGGATGTTCTGCATTGGCACGGCGATGCCCTCTGCTGGCTGCTCTATGTCCTCTGCTGCCTTGTTGGGTGGTTTGTCTTCTTTGAGGATCTGAGCCGTAAGTCTGTCATAAAACCAGTCTAGGTCTTGGGGGTCTTCGGGCCACACCAGGTACCCTCGAGTCTGGACAAATGCTCGGATTGCATTGTGCTTCATCAGCTGGTAGTGAGCTACCTGTTACACATCAGACCAGACACTGGTGAAGATACACGCAAAACAAAGAGGGCTGTCAACAATATCGAAAAGCACTACTAATCAATACCAAAACTGATATCGAAACTAGATACTCATTAGGTATCGATACTGCCAGAAAAAGGTGCCATTTTTAGCCTAGACCTCATGGTAACACAAAGAAAGTACAATTGCTTTCTATATGAAAAATACATTCTATTACTAAAAAAGTAGATTTATCTTCAAAATGCTGCTTAAATTCAAGTCAGCAGTGGATTTAAGTAGGAGACCAAAATATAACACAATTTTGTTATATTTTACAACAAATACATATGACAATTAAAAAAACATATACGTTGTAGATAGAGAAAAAAATAGACGCTATTCTTCAGTTTTTCTTCAGGTCATAGTCTTCTTTTCATAACCTTCTGTATGTCCTTTCAACTTATTTATAGTATGTTTTAAACAGAAGTATGTACACTACCGTTCAAAAGTTTGGGGTCACTTAGAAATATCCTTATTTTTTAAAGAAAAGCGCTGTTTTTTTTCAATGAAGGTACTTTAAACTAATCAAAAACACACTCTATACATTGCTAATGTGGGCTGCAAATGTCTGGTTTTTGGTGCAATATCTACATAGGTGTATAGAGGCCCATTTCCAGCAACTATCACTCCAGTGTTCTAATGGTACAATGTGTTTGCTCGTTGCGTCAGAAGACTTGTGCAGTCATGTTAGCACAGATGAAAACAGTTCAGCTGGTTAGAGAAGCTATAAAACTGACCTTCTTTGAGCAGGTTGAGTATCTGGAGCATCACATTTGTGGGGTCGATTAAATGCTCAAAATGGCCAGAAAAAGAGAACTTTCATGTGAAACTTGACAGTCTATTCTTGTTCTTAGAAATGAAGGCTATTCCATGCAAGAAATTGCAAAAAAAAAACTGAAGATTTCCTACAGCGGTGTGTACTACTCCCTTCAGAGAAGAGCACAAACAGGCTCTAACCAGAGTAGAAAGAGAAGTGGGAGGCCCCACTGCACAACTGAGCAAGAAGATATGCACATTATAGTCTCTAGTTTGAGAAATAGATGCCTCACAGGTCCTCAAATGGCAGCTTCATTAAACAGAACCTGCAAAACGCCAGTGTCAACATCTAAAGTGAAGAGGCGACTCCGGGATGCAGCTTCAGGGCAGAGAGCCAAAGGAAAAGCCACATCTGAGACTGGCCAATAAAAGCAAAAGATGAATATGGGCAAAAGAAAAACAGACATTGGACAGAGGAAGATTGGAAAGAAGTGTTATGGACAGACCCCACTGAGCTGTTGTGGGAGCAGCTTGACCGTCTGATACGTAAAAAGTGCCCATCCAGCCAATCCAACTTGTGGGAGAAGCTTCTAGAAGCGTGGGGTGAAATTTCTCCAGATCCTTCAACAAATTAACAGCTAGAGGCCAAAGGTCTGCAATGCTGTAGCTGCTGCAAATGGAGGATTATTTGATGAGAGCAAATTTTAAAGGAAAAAATTATTATTTCAACTACAAATCATTATTTCTAACCTTGTCAATGTCTTGACAATAGTTTATTCATTTTGCAAGTCATGGTGGTAAATAAAAGTGTGACTTTTCATGGAAAACACAAAATTGTCTGGGTGACCCCAAACTTTTGAACGGTAGTGTATGTGTTGTTTAATGATTTAATGTATTTATTTTTTACAGCTAAATGCTGTGATTGGACACACCAGATTTAAGTAAAAAATGCAAACATGTCATGACTATTCCTGTCCTGTATAATCATGGCGGAGGGTCCGCTACCTGCTTATCTCCATGGAAATGTAATGCTTTTCCTAGAATGTTCCATGGTATGACATTAAACATATTGATCTAGCTTTTATTAATTATGGGTGTTTCTATTGCTCAAAAATACAATGATTCTCACTGTGAATAGAGACGACTCTCCACAGATCTGAATTATAATGCAGCGTAGTGCTGTAACCTGCCTGTCTCCCTTGTGATAGGCAGGTTTAATCTATACTGTGGAACATTCTAGACAAAGCAATAATAAGCAGGTGGTGGACCCTCAACTAGAAAGGTTACGCAGTGCACCTGCACTAATTCAAGAGTACATTCTCCAACTTACCCTCCCCACTACGATCATGATGAGCACATTGGAGAGCTCCTCCAGCTTACGACCTTGAGCCAAAGTAAACACCTCCAGACACCAACCATCTGCAGAGATTTTCAATGACATGTTTAAGTCAGGATTAAGTAAGAAGCATAAAGGTAAAAGGCCCCTGTTATATTTTCTGATCTCTGTCATAATGTTGTTTTCTCATCACAAATGTACCTGGAGTTGTGTTTTGTTTCATTTAACACACAAACCCTGCATATTTAGGCTGAGTTCTTCTCTTAGAAAACACTCTATTCCACCTCGTGATGTCATGCAGTAATACAGGAAGTGCTCCACTGTGGTTTTAAACATACACCTTCACTAGAATCATTTGGGTGATTTCTGCCCTGGAATTGCAAATCTCTACTGAACAAAAGGTAACTGCTAACTTGAAAGCTACCACAACATGACATCACAAGGTGGAATAGAGCATTTTGAGCTTCGGAGATGTAAACGGACTAAGAAAGGGTTACTCAAACATGTGTGAATGAAACAAAACACAACCTTTAAAGAAAATGTGTCTTTATCTTTTGAACAGTACCTTTTAGGAATTCTTTGGACACCACACACACAGTCTTCCTGCTTCCCCAGATGGCATCACGGATGTTGTTCAGGTGATCCTCTCCCGGCATAAAATCCCTTGCCTCAAAACAGCACCTGAACAAGTTTTCCTCCGAGAATCCTGAATCCAGTTTTTGAGCAGTGCCATCTCTACCCAGTTATAGTCAGCGTCACTGTAGCAGACAAATGCGTCATACTGCAAATTCTCCTGTGGCGCTGGTGGTTTAGGCCCCTCCAGAACACGCTTCACCACTTTTTTGTACAGGATAAAGATATGCCCTCGCAAATGGGAGTAAACAAGTGAAACCAGCATCGTACCAACAACTACTGCAGTGCACAAGATAAATAAAACTAGCCTGAGTTCTTGCATCTCCTTCTCATCGTCCACCTCACAAGGCTCTATGATAGTGGCATAATCCAACAAAGGCCAGTTTTGGTACTCTAATGGAAAAGTGCAATTTAAATCTGTCTTTGGGTTAAGGAAAGTTACATTGGTGTTCTTTAGCCACCATACAAAGCCTTCAAGATTGCAATCGCAGTAGAAATAATTCCCCGATAGATCAAGAATATTTATATTTTTAAAAGTGTCAGGATTTGGAGAAGCTAGGGAATTGTAGGAGAGATGAAGTAGTCTCAAAGTACTTGGAAATGTATCTGCCTTAAGATAGGTTAGTGCATTATGTGAGAGGTCTATTTCTACAATAGAGTGTAGACTGTTGAAAACGCCGTCCGGTAGAGAAACAATAGAGTTGTGTGTGAGATTGAGACCCAAAAGGCTACGGAAATGATTGAAGATATCTAGACACATGCCCTGAGCCCATACAATCTGCAAGGAGCTGTCGTGAAGATTGAGAACTGTTAAGCTATTGTTCTTAGGCATCTGTGGACTTTCGCACCATTTGATGAAATTACCGCCGAAATACAAGGTCTGCAGATTTGCAAAATTCATAACAACCTCAAACAGCTCACCTAAAAGTACCAATCTATTGTACTCAACATCAATGTATGTAATGTCCCTCCCGGCTAGATGACTCAGGCCCCATAGCGAATTTAATCGGTTGTCACTCAAATAGAGAAAGAGCAGGTTTGGCAAATATGCCGTGGACCCCAAATTCCGTAATGAGTTTCCGTTGAGATTTAGCATCTTAAGAGAGGGCAGACCGCTGAAGGCTTGGTAGGCCAGTGCACCAATGTGGTTATATGACAAATCTAGCACACGTAAATCTGTCAGATGCCCAAATGTGGGACCCCGAATTTCTCCGAGAAGATTAAAAGACAGATTCAACAAGCGCAAACTGTTCTGAAGACCGATGAATGCATCTGGATTTATCTGGTTGATTTTGTTGTAAGACACATTGATAATTACTGCATTCGATAAAGGGCTGAACACTGCCTCCTGCAGTGCGAAGATGAGATTGTGAGCCAGATCGAAGACTTTAACTGAACTATTTCGGAGTCCTTTGAATGTATTTTTATCAGGATCTGGTAAATTTTGAAAGGAAAAACCCCTGCCTAGTTTTCCAGAGAAGTGAAGGGATGTGATAGGAGTTCCTTCAATAGCATTTAAGAAGTATTGAAAGCTGATCACATTAAAACCATTTCCGGAAATGTCCAAAGTATCAAAAGCCATGTTTCTGAATGGGTTCCCACACTGCTCCCAGTCAAAATCTGGTGTGGACATAGTCTTGTACAAGTGGTTGCTAACTATATTAAATTGCCTGAAAGCTTTCCCTTGAAAACCAACAAGATCCTCTTCACACAAGCTGTCAATCTGGTTTCCTTTAAGGTTGATCTCCTTTACGGTGCTCTTTTGGAAGAACTTTGCTGGTCTCACTCTCATTATTTGATTATAGGACAGATCAAGTTTATACAGGGACCACAAAGATTGCAAATAGTTTTCTGATAAAATGGAGTCTGTCAAGTCACAATAGTCTATATCTAGGTATTGCAGACGGGATAAGCCAGCGAATGCTCTTGGTTCAAATGTTAAATAGCGGTTCATTCCTAGAATAAGGATTTTCAGTCGCCTCTGTGTTCGAAAAGTGTTGTTTCGGATCACTAAAGGAACCATCTGTGCTCCCAGATCTAAATGCTCCAACTGTTCCAGGTCCTGTAGTGAGCTACTATTCAGCTCTGAAAGGTTGTTGTGGTCTAGATACAGATGCTCTGTGTAGGATGGCAGGACGGGCACTGCTGTCAGCCTCTCAAAACTGCATTTAGCAATCACCCCAAACATCTCACAGGGGGCAACTACTGATACCTACAAGAAACAAAACATATTATTTTGACAGTAAAACCTTCATTATAGTGAAGGTGCATATTTTTTCTTTTCACCAACTGCTTTTCTCCATGCAGATGTAATTGTTTTAGTTTTTTTCTTCTTATTATGAAAGACATGTTAAAGATCCCATATTATGCTATTTTCTTGTCTTTGTCATAATGTTGTTTCCTCATCAAAAACATACCTGGAATTGTGTTTTGTTTCATTCACACATGTTTAACACTCAAATCCTGCATATTTAGACTCTTAGTTCTCTCAAACGGAGAACTTTGTTGTCTCGTGATGTCATGTGGTAATGCAAAAAGTGCTTCACTGTGTTGTCAAATTCCATACACCTTCACTAGAATCATTTGGATAATTTCAGATGTGGAATTGCCCATGTCTACTGAACTTAAGGTAAAAAGTAGCTGTTAACATGAAGACTACCACTTCCTGACATCACAAGGCAGAACAGAGTATTCTGAGTTTTGAAGATGCAGACATACTGACACTCAAAGATGCTTTACAGAGCATTATTCATTCACTACAGTAGCCACAGCTGCCCTGGGGCAGACTGACGGAGGTGAGGCTGCCAATCTGCATCATTGGCCCCTCTGACCACCACCATCACTCACACTCACACCAATTTCATACTAGGCAATGTGGGTGATGTGCCTTGGCTAAGGAAACAACAACAGGTTTTTGCAACAAGCACCTGATTTTCCCAGTGGTCTCCCATCCAAGTACTAACCAGGCCCTGCCCTGCTTAGCTTCTGAAATCTGATGGGATCAGGCTTTGACTGATCCCAGAATGGTATGACTGGCAAAGCCACGCTGTAGTCAGTTCTTGTTCAACTAAACTAAAAGGAGGCGTAACTTTCAAAAATATTAAGTATCTCTATTATCTAACAATATATCAGGCCTAACTGCACTCAAAAGATACAATTATACAGGAGTTCAAGCAAAACAACTAACAAAAAAGTGTTATGAAAAAGTGTTTATATGTAAAATGCTTATCAAACTCACGATTCACTCCCAAATCTTCAGCTGTCTACACTATTAGTAAGTTAAAAAAAAAAAAAAAAAGGGGCAACAGCCCTAGTGGAAAGGCAACATTTGATTGCTTTGTTTGCTGTGGGTTGAGGCTCACCTGTCCAGACAAAGTGAGCAGGAGCAGAGGCAGTCCCAGTGACCCCATGTCCTCACAGGTTAACACAGAGAGCAGAGTGTGTTTGCATAAACCAGAGCAGAGGGATCGTCAGCAGGGTCATGGTCCACTGCCTTAATGAAAGCTGTTCTTCTGTTCACACATGTTTGTTCATGAGATTAATATTGTCCTCAGACTGCCGGGGATGTGTTCCTAATCTGTAACATAAACAAAGTTATTCATATTATTTTCATGCTATTTTACAATTCACTATACATTTAAAGGTCCTGCATTACACAAAATTGATTCTTGTGAGCTTCAAGCTATGTTATCTCATCAAAAACATACCCAGAGTTGTCTCCAAAAGCTCAAAATGCTCTGTTCCACTTTGTGATGTCATGAAGTGCTAGTTTTCAAGTTAACCGTTTTTTGTTTTTTTTTACTTTTATACCTTTTCCTAGAGATGGTCAATTCCAGGGCTGAAATCATGCATGGGCTTTAAAAACACAGTGGAGCACGTCCTGTATATCGTCATCGCAAAGTGGAACAGTGTTTACTGTTTGAGAAGAAGGATTTGTGTGTGTTAATGAATATGCGAATGAAACAACAAAATTCCAGGTAAGTTTTTGATGAGGAAATAACATTATAAAAGATTAGAAAACAGTGTAATATGGGGCCTTTAATTTGTCTAATTTATCTGCTTTTACTTTTTATGTAACAATTTCACAATGTAGTTCAAATAGCCAACTTGAGGAAGCTACTTATTATTTGTGAGACAGGCACAATGCACAGAGTAACCGCAACAAGAGCGATGCGATAAACACGTCGCAAAACTAGATTTTACCTGTTGTCTTGACATGCTATAAATTATTACAGATAAAACCACACATGAATTAATTACACAAGAAAAAATACGTAAAACAAGTTCTGTACAAATGTATCTTTCACTGACAGAAGAATCTGTTCTGTGTTATCTTTACTTTGGTTTTGTTTCTTGCACTGTAACTCTGTACATACCAGGAGTTGCACATAAATTATTAACTAAAGCTTCAGTCTTTTTCTGTGTGTTTTAAAAGGTGGGACTTTACTTGAATAGCCTTGAATAGGTTACACTAATGTTTTGAAGGGGAAAACAAAGTTTTTCTATTAACCCTTTTGCAGCAAGTCTAAACATGTACAACTATGACTGTTTTCAGATAGTCTGATCAAGCTGCTACGTTTGAGGTGACATTGTATCTGCATCGTTCTTGAAGCTTTTTTTTTTTTTCTTAAACCGATCTGAGCTCTAGACGCTAATCAAACTTACTTCCAATTTCCACTGTTTTCCTTTGGTTTTACGCGTCTCCTCCGGTTCGGTCTTGCAGGGAATTATCTCACCCGTGGCCGCTCGAGGCTGCTCAAACTCGGGCAACGCCTTGTCCACGCTCCCGGGCGGTAGGAAGGGCCGCGGAGGATACTTCTCAGTGGTACTGTAAACAGGAATCATTGTTTCCCAATTTCCTCTTCAATCCGTTGCTTCATTCTCCAGTCCTAAGTCAGTTCATTTCCTTCTGGTCTCAGACGACTACTACTAGTAATGCACTTCAACTTTAATGGTCTATATTAAATGCCCTATATATTTTGAATTTTAGTATTTCATATCAATTGCCTATTTACATACACCTATGATTGCATATTCACTATAATCTAACTTACTGTTTGGTGCCAATGTTTGGTGATACAAAGGGACCACCTGTCAACCCTTCTCTTTAATTCTTCTTCTCAAGTCTGCAGAAAATGGGTGAGGAAGTCCCACCCAAAGAGAAACATTGATTGACAGCTAAAAAACGGATGATCAAGGAGAGGAAGTGAAGAAAAATGCAACGCTCAGGGACTCTTCGCCGGATGTTGAGCAAGGTTCAAAGTCAACATAGTTACCTTATTGGCCTCATATTTACCAGGGACTGAAATGACAGTAGAAGTCACTGCAGCCAGCTTAAATATTGAGTTCAGACGGCTGGTGCTTGGATGTTCTGCATTGGCACGGCGATGCCCTCTGCTGGCTGCTCTATGTCCTCTGCTGCCTTGTTGGGTGGTTTGTCTTCTTTGAGGATCTGAGCCGTAAGTCTGTCATAAAACCAGTCTAGGTCTTGGGGGTCTTCGGGCCACACCAGGTACCCTCGAGTCTGGACAAATGCTCGGATTGCATTGTGCTTCATCAGCTGGTAGTGAGCTACCTGTTACACATCAGACCAGACACTGGTGAAGATACACGCAAAACAAAGAGGGCTGTCAACAATATCGAAAAGCACTACTAATCAATACCAAAACTGATATCGAAACTAGATACTCATTAGGTATCGATACTGCCAGAAAAAGGTGCCATTTTTAGCCTAGACCTCATGGTAACACAAAGAAAGTACAATTGCTTTCTATATGAAAAATACATTCTATTACTAAAAAAGTAGATTTATCTTCAAAATGCTGCTTAAATTCAAGTCAGCAGTGGATTTAAGTAGGAGACCAAAATATAACACAATTTTGTTATATTTTACAACAAATACATATGACAATTAAAAAAACATATACGTTGTAGATAGAGAAAAAAATAGACGCTATTCTTCAGTTTTTCTTCAGGTCATAGTCTTCTTTTCATAACCTTCTGTATGTCCTTTCAACTTATTTATAGTATGTTTTAAACAGAAGTATGTACACTACCGTTCAAAAGTTTGGGGTCACTTAGAAATATCCTTATTTTTTAAAGAAAAGCGCTGTTTTTTTCAATGAAGGTACTTTAAACTAATCAGAAACACACTCTATACATTGCTAATGTGGGCTGCAAATGTCTGGTTTTTGGTCCAATATCTACATAGGTGTATAGAGGCCCATTTCCAGCAACTATCACTCCAGTGTTCTAATGGTACAATGTGTTTGCTCTTTGCATCAGAAGACTTGTGCAGTCATGTTAGCACAGATGAAAACAGTTCAGCTGGTTAGAGAAGCTATAAAACTGACCTTCTTTGAGCAGGTTGAGTATCTGGAGCATCACATTTGTGGGGTCGATTAAATGCTCAAAATGGCCAGAAAAAGAGAACTTTCATGTGAAACTCGACAGTCTATTCTTGTTCTTAGAAATGAAGGCTATTCCATGCAAGAAATTGCAAAAAAAACTGAAGATTTCCTACAGTGGTGTGTACTACTCCCTTCAGAGAAGAGCACAAACAGGCTCTAACCAGAGTAGAAAGAGAAGTGGGAGGCCCCACTGCACAACTGAGCAAGAAGATATGTACATTAGAGTCTCTAGTTTGAGAAATAGATGCCTCACAGGTCCTCAAATGGCAGCTTCATTAAACAGAACCTGCAAAACGCCAGTGTCAACATCTAAAGTGAAGAGGCGACTCCGGGATGCAGCTTCAGGGCAGAGGGGCAAAGGAAAAGCCACATCTGAGACTGGCCAATAAAAGCAAAAGATGAATATGGGTAAAAGAACACAGACATTAGACAGAGGAAGATTGGAAAGAAGTGTTATGGACAGACCCCACTGAGCTGTTGTGGGAGCAGCTTGACCGTCTGATACGTAAAAAGTGCCCATCCAGCCAATCCAACTTGTGGGAGAAGCTTCTAGAAGCGTGGGGTGAAATTTCTCCAGATCCTTCAACAAATTAACAGCTAGAGGCCAAAGGTCTGCAATGCTGTAGCTGCTGCAAATGGAGGATTATTTGATGAGAGCAAATTTTAAAGGAAAAAATTATTATTTCAACTACAAATCATTATTTCTAACCTTGTCAATGTCTTGACAATAGTTTATTCATTTTGCAAGTCATGGTGGTAAATAAAAGTGTGACTTTTCATGGAAAACACAAAATTGTCTGGGTGACCCCAAACTTTTGAACGGTAGTGTATGTGTTGTTTAATGATTTAATGTATTTATTTTTTACAGATAAATGCTGTGATTGGACACACCAGATTTAAGTAAAAAATGCAAACATGTCATGACTATTCCTGTCCTGTGTCCTCATGGCGGAGGGTCCGCTACCTGCTTATCTCCATGGAAATGTAATGCTTTTCCTAGAATGTTCCATGGTATGACATTAAACATATTGATCTAGCTTTTATTAATTATGGGTGTTTCTATTGCTCAAAAATACAATGATTCTCACTGTGAATAGAGACGACTCTCCACAGATCTGAATTATAATGCAGCGTAGTGCTGTAACCTGCCTGTCTCCCTTGTGATAGGCAGGTTTAATCTATACTGTGGAACATTCTAGACAAAGCAATAATAAGCAGGTGGTGGACCCTCAACTAGAAAGGTTACGCAGTGCACCTGCACTAATTCAAGAGTACATTCTCCAACTTACCCTCCCCACTACGATCATGATGAGCACATTGGAGAGCTCCTCCAGCTTACGACCTTGAGCCAAAGTAAACACCTCCAGACACCAACCATCTGCAGAGATTTTCAATGACATGTTTAAGTCAGGATTAAGTAAGAAGCATAAAGGTAAAAGGCCCCTGTTATATTTTCTGATCTCTGTCATAATGTTGTTTTCTCATCACAAATGTACCTGGAGTTGTGTTTTGTTTCATTTAACACACAAACCCTGCATATTTAGGCTGAGTTCTTCTCTTAGAAAACACTCTATTCCACCTCGTGATGTCATGCAGTAATACAGGAAGTGCTCATACACAAACATACACCTTCACTAGAATCATGTGGGTGATTTCTGCCCTGGAATTGCAAATCTCTACTGAACAAAAGGTAACTGCTAACTTGAAAGCTACCACAACATGACATCACAAGGTGGAATAGAGCATTTTGAGCTTCGGAGATGTAAACGGACTAAGAAAGGGTTACTCAAACATGTGTGAATGAAACAAAACACAACCTTTAAAGAAAATGTGTCTTTATCTTTTGAACAGTACCTTTTAGGAATTCTTTGGACACCACACACACAGTCTTCCTGCTTCCCCAGATGGCATCACGGATGTTGTTCAGGTGATCCTCTCCCGGCATAAAATCCCTTGCCTCAAAACAGCACCTGAACAAGTTTTCCTCCGAGAATCCTGAATCCAGTTTTTTGAGCAGTGCCATCTCTACCCAGTTATAGTCAGCGTCACTGTAGCAGACAAATGCGTCATACTGCAAATTCTCCTGTGGCGCTGGTGGTTTAGGCCCCTCCAGAACACGCTTCACCACTTTTTTGTACAGGATAAAGATATGCCCTCGCAAATGGGAGTAAACAAGTGAAACCAGCATCGTACCAACAACTACTGCAGTGCACAAGATAAATAAAACTAGCCTGAGTTCTTGCATCTCCTTCTCATCGTCCACCTCACAAGGCTCTATGATAGTGGCATAATCCAACAAAGGCCAGTTTTGGTACTCTAATGGAAAAGTGCAATTTAAATCTGTCTTTGGGTTAAGGAAAGTTACATTGGTGTTCTTTAGCCACCATACAAAGCCTTCAAGATTGCAATCGCAGTAGAAATAATTCCCCGATAGATCAAGAATATTTATATTTTTAAAAGTGTCAGGATTTGGAGAAGCTAGGGAATTGTAGGAGAGATGAAGTAGTCTCAAAGTACTTGGAAATGTATCTGCCTTAAGATAGGTTAGTGCATTATGTGAGAGGTCTATTTCTACAATAGAGTGTAGACTGTTGAAAACGCCGTCCGGTAGAGAAACAATAGAGTTGTGTGTGAGATTGAGACCCAAAAGGCTACGGAAATGATTGAAGATATCTAGACACATGCCCTGAGCCCATACAATCTGCAAGGAGCTGTCGTGAAGATTGAGAACTGTTAAGCTATTGTTCTTAGGCATCTGTGGACTTTCGCACCATTTGATGAAATTACACTTGAAATACAAGGTCTGCAGATTTGCAAAATTCATAACAACCTCAAACAGCTCACCTAAAAGTACCAATCTATTGTACTCAACATCAATGTATGTAATGTCCCTCCCGGCTAGATGACTCAGGCCCCATAGCGAATTTAATCGGTTGTCACTCAAATAGAGAAAGAGCAGGTTTGGCAAATATGCCGTGGACCCCAAATTCCGTAATGAGTTTCCGTTGAGATTTAGCATCTTAAGAGAGGGCAGACCGCTGAAGGCTTGGTAGGCCAGTGCACCAATGTGGTTATATGACAAATCTAGCACACGTAAATCTGTCAGATGCCCAAATGTGGGACCCCGAATTTCTCCGAGAAGATTAAAAGACAGATTCAACAAGCGCAAACTGTTCTGAAGACCGATGAATGCATCTGGATTTATCTGGTTGATTTTGTTGTAAGACACATTGATAATTACTGCATTCGATAAAGGGCTGAACACTGCCTCCTGCAGTGCGAAGATGAGATTGTGAGCCAGATCGAAGACTTTAACTGAACTATTTCGGAGTCCTTTGAATGTATTTTTATCAGGATCTGGTAAATTTTGAAAGGAAAAACCCCTGCCTAGTTTTCCAGAGAAGTGAAGGGATGTGATAGGAGTTCCTTCAATAGCATTTAAGAAGTATTGAAAGCTGATCACATTAAAACCATTTCCGGAAATGTCCAAAGTATCAAAAGCCATGTTTCTGAATGGGTTCCCACACTGCTCCCAGTCAAAATCTGGTGTGGACATAGTCTTGTACAAGTGGTTGCTAACTATATTAAATTGCCTGAAAGCTTTCCCTTGAAAACCAACAAGATCCTCTTCACACAAGCTGTCAATCTGGTTTCCTTTAAGGTTGATCTCCTTTACGGTGCTCTTTTGGAAGAACTTTGCTGGTCTCACTCTCATTATTTGATTATAGGACAGATCAAGTTTATACAGGGACCACAAAGATTGCAAATAGTTTTCTGATAAAATGGAGTCTGTCAAGTCACAATAGTCTATATCTAGGTATTGCAGACGGGATAAGCCAGCGAATGCTCTTGGTTCAAATGTTAAATAGCGGTTCATTCCTAGAATAAGGATTTTCAGTCGCCTCTGTGTTCGAAAAGTGTTGTTTCGGATCACTAAAGGAACCATCTGTGCTCCCAGATCTAAATGCTCCAACTGTTCCAGGTCCTGTAGTGAGCTACTATTCAGCTCTGAAAGGTTGTTGTGGTCTAGATACAGATGCTCTGTGTAGGATGGCAGGACGGGCACTGCTGTCAGCCTCTCAAAACTGCATTTAGCAATCACCCCAAACATCTCACAGGGGGCAACTACTGATACCTACAAGAAACAAAACATATTATTTTGACAGTAAAACCTTCATTATAGTGAAGGTGCATATTTTTTCTTTTCACCAACTGCTTTTCTCCATGCAGATGTAATTGTCTTAGTTTTTTCTTCTTATTATGAAAGACATGTTAAAGATCCCATATTATGCTATTTTCTTGTCTTTGTCATAATGTTGTTTCCTCATCAAAAACATACCTGGAATTGTGTTTTGTTTCATTCACACATGTTTAACACTCAAATCCTGCATATTTAGACTCTTAGTTCTCTCAAACGGAGAACTTTGTTGTCTCGTGATGTCATGTGGTAATGCAAAAAGTGCTTCACTGTGTTGTCAAATTCCATACACCTTCACTAGAATCATTTGGATAATTTCAGATGTGGAATTGCCCATGTCTACTGAACTTAAGGTAAAAAGTAGCTGTTAACATGAAGACTACCACTTCCTGACATCACAAGGCAGAACAGAGTATTCTGAGTTTTGAAGATGCAGACATACTGACACTCAAAGATGCTTTACAGAGCATTATTCATTCACTACAGTAGCCACAGCTGCCCTGGGGCAGACTGACGGAGGTGAGGCTGCCAATCTGCATCATTGGCCCCTCTGACCACCACCATCACTCACACTCACACCAATTTCATACTAGGCAATGTGGGTGATGTGCCTTGGCTAAGGAAACAACAACAGGTTTTTGCAACAAGCACCTGATTTTCCCAGTGGTCTCCCATCCAAGTACTAACCAGGCCCTGCCCTGCTTAGCTTCTGAAATCTGATGGGATCAGGCTTTGACTGATCCCAGAATGGTATGACTGGCAAAGCCACGCTGTAGTCAGTTCTTGTTCAACTAAACTAAAAGGAGGCGTAACTTTCAAAAATATTAAGTATCTCTATTATCTAACAATATATCAGGCCTAACTGCACTCAAAAGATACAATTATACAGGAGTTCAAGCAAAACAACTAACAAAAAAGTGTTATGAAAAAGTGTTTATATGTAAAATGCTTATCAAACTCACGATTCACTCCCAAATCTTCAGCTGTCTACACTATTAGTCAGTTTAAAAAAAAAAAAAAAAAGGGGCAACAGCCCTAGTGGAAAGTCAACATTTGATTGCTTTGTTTGCTGTGGGTTGAGGCTCACCTGTCCAGACAAAGTGAGCAGGAGCAGAGGCAGTCCCAGTGACCCCATGTCCTCACAGGTTAACACAGAGAGCAGAGTGTGTTTGCATAAACCAGAGCAGAGGGATCGTCAGCAGGGTCATGGTCCACTGCCTTAATGAAAGCTGTTCTTCTGTTCACACATGTTTGTTCATGAGATTAATATTGTCCTCAGACTGCCGGGGATGTGTTCCTAATCTGTAACATAAACAAAGTTATTCATATTATTTTCATGCTATTTTACAATTCACTATACATTTAAAGGTCCTGCATTACACAAAATTGATTCTTGTGAGCTTCAAGCTATGTTATCTCATCAAAAACATACCCAGAGTTGTCTCCAAAAGCTCAAAATGCTCTGTTCCACTTTGTGATGTCATGAAGTGCTAGTTTTCAAGTTAACCGTTGTTTTTTTTTTTTTTTTTTTTACTTTTATACCTTTTCCTAGAGATGGTCAATTCCAGGGCTGAAATCATGCATGGGCTTTAAAAACACAGTGGAGCACGTCCTGTATATCGTCATCGCAAAGTGGAACAGTGTTTACTGTTTGAGAAGAAGGATTTGTGTGTGTTAATGAATATGCGAATGAAACAACAAAATTCCAGGTAAGTTTTTGATGAGGAAATAACATTATAAAAGATTAGAAAACAGTGTAATATGGGCCCTTTAATTTGTCTAATTTAGCTGCTTTTACTTTTTATGTAACAATTTCACAATGTAGTGCAAATAGCCAACTTGAGGAAGCTACTTCTTATTTGTGAGACAGGGACAATGCACAGAGTAACCGCAACAAGAGCGATGCGATAAACACGTCGCAAAACTAGATTTTACCTGTTGTCTTGACATGCTATAAATTATTACAGATAAAACCACACATGAATTAATTACACAAGAAAAAATACGTAAAACAAGTTCTGTACAAATGTATCTTTCACTGACAGAAGAATCTGTTCTGTGTTATCTTTACTTTGGTTTTGTTTCTGTAACTCTGTACATACCAGGAGTTGCACATAAATTATTAACTAAAGCTTCAGTCTTTTTCTGTGTGTTTTAAAAGGTGGGACTTTACTTGAATAGCCTTGAATAGGTTACACTAATGTTTTGAAGGGGAAAACAAAGTTTTTCTATTAACCCTTTTGCAGCAAGTCTAAACATGTACAACTATGACTGTTTTCAGATAGTCTGATCAAGCTGCTACGTTTGAGGTGACATTGTATCTGCATCGTTCTTGAAGCTTTTTTTTTTTTCTTAAACCGATCTGAGCTCTAGACGCTAATCAAACTTACTTCCAATTTCCACTGTTTTCCTTTGGTTTTACGCGTCTCCTCCGGTTCGGTCTTGCAGGGAATTATCTCACCCGTGGCCGCTCGAGGCTGCTCAAACTCGGGCAACGCCTTGTCCACGCTCCCGGGCGGTAGGAAGGGCCGCGGAGGATACTTCTCAGTGGTACTGTAAACAGGAATCATTGTTTCCCAATTTCCTCTTCAATCCGTTGCTTCATTCTCCAGTCCTAAGTCAGTTCATTTCCTTCTGGTCTTAGACGACTACTACTAGTAATGCACTTCAACTTTAATGGTCTATATTAAATGCCCTATATATTTTGAATTTTAGTATTTCATATCAATTGCCTATTTACATACACCTATTATTGCATATTCACTATAATCTAACTTACTGTTGGCCAGTCCTTCTGAAATATAGGGCAGGGGAGCGCGGGGAAAATGCTTTTTTCCCCCCGTACTATAATAAAGTGTAATTGCACATCCACTACAATAGTTGGCAGTAGCGCTCTCATTGTCAGCGTGTGCACAGGGAGGGTTTTATTTTATTACATGCATGCTTTTTGCACCGGGCATAAGCACAGCATGAGCAGGAGATGCGAAGTGCAACAAACTACATGTTAAGCGTATGTAACTATACCTAAATGTCCCAAAAATGACTCTCAAACAGAATCCTGAGTAGTAGCCTAATTTTCCTATAAACATTAAACTGCACTCAGCCCCTGACGGCTATGCCCTGTTCTCAAGGCGAACAGACTCCATCCTCCGTCATAACAGTAAGTACAATACACCTCCACTCCCCTCCCCTCCACATTCCACATTCCACCGCTCCCCAACACCCACCCATATCATCATCGCCGCCGCCATCACCACCATGGCTGCCGCAGAGAGTTGTTATACAGTCTTACTGCGTGAGGAAGAAAAGACCTGCGGTACCTCTCGGTCTTACAAAGGGGGTGGATAGGCCTGCTACTGCTCAGTGAGCTCTCCAGGGCTGCCATTGTTCCATGCAAGGGGTGGTGGACATTACCCAAGATTGATGACAGTTTTGTCACCCTCCTGTCCCCCACCACTTCCACAGAATCCAGGTTACAGCCCAAGTCAGAGTCAGCTCTCCTAACCAATTTATTTAATTTCTTGGCCTCTGCTGCCGTGATGCTGCTGCACCAACACACCACATCATACATAACAACAGAGGCAACCACAGAGTCATAAAAGGTCCTCAGGAGGCAGTCCTGTACCCCAAAAGACCTCAGCCTCCGTAGCAGGTGGAGTCTGCTCTGCCCCCTCTTGTAAAGTGCTTACAAGAGCGTCGGGCCCCTCTTGTAAAGTGCAGAAGAGCGTCGGACTGAAGGCGCGGACAGGACGCAGACTGAAGAAAAGAGTGTTTGGAGCCGAGAGGAGAGCAGGGGGCAGGGGGCAAACAGCGACGAGTGGTCAGGGGAGGCAGGAGAGAGGGCAGAGTTTAGCTCACTGCGTTAAGCCGCTTGTCTTGAGTGTAGTGCAAGACTCCAGTTTGTTTCCATTTTTTATTTTGTTCTTGTGTGTAAAAAAACCCCTCAGTGGTTGTATTAGTAAACGTGATTTCTCTGTGTTTGTAAAGAAAAGCAACACCAACATTTCTAGTGGTTCGGTGGAGTGTTTTATTCTTCCTAGGAGACATAATTGAGAAGTACTGCTGTGGGCTATTTGAACTCATCGGTGTTGTTTTTTGATTGTCCACTTGATGGCAGCATTTGTATAGAAAAGTAGTACGGGGCTCTGCGACACGCATTTGTTTTTTATTTTAATACACAAAATCAAAGGCAATACGTGTTCAATTAAATTTTACTTCCATAATAAGACACCGATGTTTTTGTTTTCAATGCAAACGGAGAAAACGCATTTTATTCTTGCACACGATATTCACTGTGAGGCATAAGCTTTATTTTTTTTATAATTTAATTTATTTATCGCAAACAGAGTGGTTGGTTGGCAGTTCGGACAAGTGCATACCGTCATTGTGTTACTGGGCAAGACACTGCATCTGCCTTTTCTCATATGAATGTTTCTGTGTGTATATGAAGTGAATATGAAGTGTTTGTGTGTGATTAGAGGTGTTCGGACAGTGGCAGCCTTGCTTGCGCTAGTCTGTCCCAGGGCAGCTGTGGCTATAAAGTAGGCTACAGTTGAGCATCGTGAAACGCACTGCTCACATACATTCAGATGTCAATATTACTAAAAATGTAAATTCGAGGCCACCACCTTTTAAAAGTATAACAGTGTAATCTCATCAGTTGTAACAAACCACCAAGACAAAAAGTGCTTAAAAAAACTAAACATACTTTTCATATTCATCAAGTACAAACTATACCACAGGCCTAGATTTTTGCCATTCACAGATGTAACAGTTGAATACCTAAACCCCACAAATCATGTGCAGGGCTGAGTGCAGTTACAAGAACCAAATGTGGTTCTACTCATACAGAGCAATGCAGAGTTTTGTTGCCAAGGTCACTTAGGATTTTTAAAATACTGAGAACAATTGTGTGGTACCAAACTGTTTAAGTCCATTTCCATGACTTGGTTCTGGTTTAGACTTTACAGATTTAATACTGTTTTATTTTTACATTCATGGCAAACATAGAAATAGTGAAACCCGGACCTCTCTGCCTCTACAGTGCGTACGTTTGGCCTCATTCATGTGACCGTCATATCCACCACTTGCACTCTTATTACAAAATTACAAAAGTTAAAGGTGCAATACATACATTTTAGGTGGAGGGCCTGAAACTATCTTTTCTAGATGTAGATATTGTTGTTTTGCCTGGAATGTTCTACAAAATTGCATAAAACAGTAATTTTCATGGAGACTAACCGTAATAACTGAATAAATATGAGTCATAAAAATGTATACCAAATGCTTTTGTAAAGTTGTACTTATCTTGCATTTTCACTGTGGGTTTACTTGATAACAAAAAAGAGCTATTGTACTTTATTTTAACTGCAATACTGACATTTAATTTAATTTTTTTTTAACTGACACTAACTGCTGGTTGGTCACATATCTGTACTGAGAATGTCTCCTTGTGTATGAATAAAGTCATTCTGATCATCATGTGACAAGGAGGCGTGTCCACCACTAAAAAAGTTCCATAGTGCACCTTTAAGAGCTTATGCTAAGTTGTGCTCAGAAACTTTGCGCCTCTGGGCATTCTGAAGCTTTGCGGGCTTCTGGGCCCTCAGTTTTCTTTTTACCGTACAATATGTGATGTATAAGGAACACAGCTAGTAAAACAAAGAAAACAGTGCATATAATGATGCCCACGAGGCCCCCAACGCTCACAGCAGAGGGCCTGTGTGTGGGCGCCACGGTAACGACCTCCGTGACTTCTGTAGGCCCAACTATCTCTTCTTTGAGACAAGTGGTTTCATCCACCAGTGTAAAACCTTCTTTGCAAAAGCATTCATAACTTCCATAGGAGTTCTCACAGAATTGATCACAGTAGAAGAACTCACATTCGTCTATGTCTATACAAACTGACCCACCTTCACGCCCATCTAAAATATATCCATCTGGGCAGTAACATTGGAAATGATTGTTAGGGTCACATTCGGCAGGGCACTCCTCCTTACCACAGTAGAGTTTGCACTTCTGTGGAGACCTGGGGTCTGCCTTGTATCCACTGTAGCATGAGCAGTCATACCCACCTGGGTTGTTATCACATAGGTGTTCACAAGGTGCTGACACACACTCATCTATGTCAACACAAGTGCCACCTTTCAGCTTGTAGCCATCTTCACAAACACAATCAAACCCCCCTGGAGTATTGACACATTTCTCTTGATCTGCGGGACACTGCCTTTCGTCCAAACATTCGTCAAAATCACTGCAAGACTTCATATCGACGGACAAAGCAAACCCTTCGTTGCAGATGCACTGAAATGAATTGAGATACTTGTAGCAGGCATGTTCGCAATTGAGCTGGACGCACGGGTCATCTGTCGCAACTTCGCAGGTTCGATTGTTCACAGGGTTGATGATGTAGCCAGCGGGACAGTAGCACACTGGATGGTTTACTGGATTCATTGTGCATTTATGTTCACAACCTCCTCCTTGGATCTCACAGCTCCATGGTGCTTTTAGCCACTGTTGGGATGCACACACCTGTTTGAGCTCATCCGGATGTTCAGCGATACTACCGGCTGGCAAAAATGTGGCATCATCAACTGTGAAACCATAAGGTGTAGTGTACAGGACTTTAGTGTTTTGGAAGCCTGGGCACATGTCATGGAAAATGTACTCGCAGAGAAAGCCATTTTTGGTGTTTTTACACAAGTCTTCGTGCCACAAGAACTTGTCTTCATTGGATACAAAGATACAGCGAGGGGCAGAGCAGCCAGCAGAGGTAGTGTCTGCCCAGTTTAAAAAGTTACTTGTTGTGTCTTTAGTGACCCACTGAAATCCTCTGAGATCTGCAGTGAGGTCCGGACAACCTGCAACAAGAGACAGAAATAAGTTTTATTACCTGACCAATTAGGGACACTCACAGGCGGTACGTATCAAAACAAATATGGTAGCTTACAAGGAAAAAACAATGGAAAAAAATGTAGTGAAATACGCACCTCGGAACTGACCCATTAGTTTCTACTGGTCTGTAGTGTTTTGGTAGGTCTCTGTGTCGCAATCTTTAACACCTGCCTTCATTTGTAAGTTTTGCCCAGTCTGTACAAAAACTGTTCAAACTATCACATTTTAGCTCCTTCTTCTGTCTTGTAGCTGCATCACACCTGTTTTTGCACATCTCAAGCCTGTGTGCATAGCAGCTACTGTGTTCTTAAAGTCCATTTGTTGGACTATGTTATGGTCGAAACATGTTGGTTTTGGCCATTTAAATAAAGGCCTTTTAACTATATTTTTCTTTGTGCAATATTTACTTTTCTGGAGTCCCTGGATTTCATTTTGTCTTTGTAAGTGGAGGTTCAATGGAAAAAGCTTTTTCCCCAGAAAGTTCAAGTTACCTTTGTGAAATGTAGGCAATGCCTTTGCAGAGATCTCTGCGACATTCTCACAGTTAGAGATGCAGATATAATTGTAGCTTCAAATTAAATAATGTACCCAATCCTAGTCCATATGATACTGTACCATATTAGTATATGTTCTGTTTTTCAGTTACATTATTTATAACTGTTGGTACATTTGAGGATTTAGTTTGGGATCTTCAGTTTCTTCCAGTGACCTCAGTATCCCATTCTCCTTAGACTGCACTTTGACATTTAGCTCTTCTTACATTTTAACACTTGTACCCACCTTTAGGGAGGTGTAATCCAATCCAGTGCTGCCCGCTGTTGTTGCCCAGTAATAAGGAGAGGCTGTCATGATCCACAGAGGAGCGCACTGTCATCAGGTGCCCACTGTGCTGGCTGCAGATGTCCTGCGCTCCATTGAAGTCCACCACTGTTTCAAAAAGGGCAAAACATCTGTTTCCAATGCAGTATCCCCCTGTGGACTGTGCCCCCAAGGCCACCCCTGAGAGAACCCAAAGAAGCAGCAGCAGAGCCCCCTTCATCTTCGGAGTGGTTTGAGCGCTGCCAGCCGCCCCAGCGCTTATAAGCTCCTCACTCCATGTTGACGAGGCTCCGAGGAGGAAGGAAGTTAGTCCTAATCAACTCTAGACTGTCCACAACTCCACTCTGAACTGCACTATAGTGACAAGAGGAGAGAGAGGGGCACATTCCCAAAGCCCCCTCCCCTCTTTAGCTCCTCCTCAAAACTGCCCTCCAACTCTGAGTAAACAAACCGCTTTCTCTCTTAAAGGGACAAATGCAGTCACACCAAACTATTTATCATCGATTCCCCCTTTTTTTTTTTTGTTAAATCTGAATAAGACAAGCGTTGTATGTTTCCCATTTAATTCTGTTCTATTTAAAAGTCAGATGACTTCTCACTAGAATAGAGGCAATGGACCTGAGATGTTTCGCCCAAGGGCATTAGTGAAGTGTATATTCTGGATCCCAGGCAGTGACTAATTGAATCAAACTGAGGAAAATTTGTTATGTACCAGAATATAATCATTAAAGGGAAACTCGGGGACGTTTGAAGCTAAAGTCCATTGCTAGAGGTGGTCAAATAGCCTACTGTTAGAAGCCAAAAAACAGCACAGATCAGTGTTGCCTCGGCGGAGATCTCACTGTGGCAGTGAGTCTGTCAAGGCAACAAACTAGTGTAATGATGGGGGCAAGTTCTTAGCTTCCACATACAACTTGCACAGAAGAGGCTTAATACCACTTTCTAACCCATATTACAACAGCCATGAGTCTAACAAACAAAACGCTCTGCCTGGTTCACTCATTAGTGTCTGGAAACGTTATAAAAAAACTTTATAAGCAGCCTTAACCTTACCTTTGTTGAATGCACAAGCGAAAGCCCATAAGACTCGATTGCTGATGTCATTTAATCCCACTTATTTACAAGTGAATTCTATTTTTTGAAAAACTCTTAAAAAATACATTCCCAAACCATTTTCTTTCAACAACTCTCAGTTTTTATCGATTCTCACTTGTTGCTTCTGGCAGCTCTAGCCGCTCACCACCGCTGGAGTCGGCCGTCGAGTCTTTGGGCTTTCGCATGCGCAGTGGGAAATCAACATGCTAATGCTAAAGCTGCATATAAAGTTATTTTATAACGTTTCCAGACCACAAATGAGTGAGTCAGGCAGAGCGTTTTGTTTGTTAGACTTGTGTCTATGTTGTAAGATGAGTTAAAGTGGTATTAAGCCTCTTCTGTGCAAATTAGCATTTTACGTGGACGCTAAGAGCTTGCCCCTTCACTGTGCTAGCTCATTACTTTGACAGGCTCACTACCACAGGCAACACTGACCTGTGCTGTTTTTTGGCTTCTAACAGTATTCAACCACCTCTAGTAATGGACTTTAGCTTCAAACGTGCCGGAGTTCCCCTTTAACAGTTTTTTAAATCTCTATTTTTATGTTAAACTATTATCTCTTTTTAACTTCTTTATTTATTTATTTTTATAGCCAAAGAACTTTAGGAAACATAACTTACTTTTGACCAGCTCTGGAGGTCAGTGCGTACAATAAGAGTCATGGTCAGGGTAAATAATTGCTCTGGAAGCCTGAAAGGTCTGCTGACTGGACTCCTGCATGAACCTATGACTGAGCTGGAGGAAACCCACACAATGCCACAGAGATGGTGGGTGTGTATGAGTCAGGAATGTACACTCATATTTTTTCTAATCCTGTAGTATTAGTAGTTATTGTGCTTGTGTTTAAAATTGTAGTGGCTTAAAATTGTAGCGGCTATACGACGTCTGTGTTCCTTGGTAGCCGTGGGGAAGTGAATTGGGTCCAGTAAAAATTATGACGTAAAACAAAGAGGCTGAATCCAGAATGCGTTTTGCATAGGCTGCTTAAAGAATGGGCACATGACATGCTGATGAGTACTGTATTGATCAAACAGAACAATAAACAAAAGCATTAGCGGTCAACAAAAATTATGGCTACCTAACCAACCTCTTTCCCCCTTACTGGCCCAGGCGAGTGTGTGCCCTTAACAATATTTCTCAACCGTTTTAGCACATTTTTTGAAACTTGGTTCAGTTTGATTATTTGATTCAAACATGTATCTGAACAAGGGCACAGGTGCTCACATCATTTGGAACATTTCACTCAGTTCTCAGGCTCTTTCTCAGAACACTTTTGTGCACTTTGATTTCTTTGTTGGTGGTACGGTGGCTGAGTGGCTAGCACTCATGCCTCACAGCAAGAAGGTTGCGGGTTCGATGCCCGGGCCTTTCTGTGTGGAGTTTGCATGTTCTCCCCGTATCTGGGGAGAAGGGTTTCCTCCGGGCACCCCGTCAACTCAAAAGAGTGAGTGAGTGTTGGTGGTGGTCGGAGGGACCGTTGGCGCCGATTGGCTTGGCAGCTGCGCTTCTGTCAGTCTGCCCCAGGGCAACTGTGGCTACAACAGTAGCTTAAACACCACCGGGTATGGAGTGAATGAAGAATGCTGTGTAAAATGCTATGTAAAGTGCTATATAAATAAACCTTACCTTACCTTCTCTTCTGCCATCTCTTTTCACCAGTGTGTGGCGGACAGCAGGGGGAGCTCTCGTTTTTGTAGGCTACCTGGCACCGGTGCTTAAAAGGACGCCTCCGCAAGACCACAGTCCCGACTTCTGCTGGCTAACACGTGTTTGTATTTTTTAATGATTTTTAGTTTTTAAACAGGTTTAACTGGGTTTTTTTAGAAGCAAGTCAACTCTGGTGGCAGATCTTTACCCCCAGGATTTTAAGGTAGGATAGGTGTTTGTTTTTACCAAGGGTTTTAATGTTATGGTTTTACCGCTTGTCCTATTTTATATTTTAGAGATTGGTCTGCTACTGTTTTATATGGGTTTCGTTTACGGGTTTTGTTTTAGTGTTTTGGTTAAAAGTTTGTTTGGTTTGATTTTCAGTTGACTTGCACGGATAATACATCCTGTTTCAGTTGCTGTCCCTGGGCTTTTAGCTCTCATTTGGTTTAAGTTTCCCGGGCTGTACTTGGGAGGGGTTTAGCCCATACTTTTAGTTTGCACTTTGGGGTTTTAAGTTATTTTGTTGTGAATGCATGGTAGCACTTTCTGTTTTGTTTCGGGTGGGGCTACCCCCTCTCAAGTCGTCTTCGTTGGTTTTGTTCTAACATTTATTTCTGTTTCAGGACTTGTTCCTCCGCCCAGGGGCCGCAAGGTTTTATTTGAATTTTACTATTTTAAACCTAATTTGGCCAATTTTTTTAGGAACTTTGACTACTTTCAGACTTTTTAATACATTTTAATTACCCTTTTTAAAGTCACGTCTCTGTTGTTTTTTTACAATTCTTATCTGTGGCCTTTTAATATTGTATTTATTTGTGATACAAAGCGTACCTCGGGTCACAAGTGCGTAGGCATGAAATCAAATGCCATGAAATCAAAGATGTAATACCTACTTTACTTTACTTCAATGATATATTTTACTCCTATGAACTGAAATCAAAGACCATGACGTCGCCCAGTGCCAGGCCGGGCTCAGTCCGAAAGGACAATGTGGGTCCACCCTCTTCATAGGAGAATCAGTTGTGCAGAAAACTCGGCGGCGACCTGCTGCCACCGCGACCCAGCTGGATAAAGTGGAGCCACCAGCTGTTTCAGCCTCGGAGCCTATAAAGTATGAACCCCTTTTGCAGACTGCATAAACTGATTCTGTTTGGTCACTGAGAGAAGGATTAAAACTTCTGAGCTGCTGTATCAAATGAATGAAAGCACCGAAACACATGACGAGTTTGAGCGTGTTTATGGTAATACTTGCTTTTAGAAAATGATCGATCAGTTGTGAATGAAAAGCTGCATTTTGATCAAATTAAATTTTACTTAGGATTTTGTGTGAGCTGTTTCGCAAATGTCGTTTTTGAATAGACAGATGTGCTATTATGTGTTATAAGGCACAAAGGACGAAACTGAACACACAAATCATGAATAAGATTTTTTATAGACAGACATAGAATGTAACAGAGGTTGTTTAACTCCCAGTTGCAAGGTCTTTAAATTATGCTTTATTAAAAAAAGTATCTGTTTTTCTCAGATCAACATTATAATTATGATATGATAAGATAATTGATACGATAATTATTATAAAAATGTCTGATGTTAACGAAAATCATTTGTAGATGTCAAAAAGTACATAAAAACATGTTACATACTGTCTTTTTGTCTATTCCTTGTACAGTAGGAGCAGACATCAGACTTGTTATAAACAGTAGCAGCACAGTCTTGCATTCATGTGTTTAGTGTTAAGACCATCAGCAGTGAAACAAAGGAGCAGTGCGTTCATGTGCGGCCCAAATACAGTCTTATATGTCTCAGTGAAAAATAGGAACTCACTTTAACACTTCAGGGAAAGACGCAGTTGTACATTTTTATAACAGACACGTCAAAAGTGCATGTAAACTGTGCTCTTGTGTGACTCATCTTTACAGCTCAACAAAACCTCCTCGGTTTAAAGTTTCTTGGAATAAACTGTCCGATGATATTGTCCACCTATAAATGCTCTAGTACCATTTTATTTAGTGCATTCATGTTATATAAGTGGTGTATCCAGTTACTTGACAGATGACATTTGCGTTCGTAAGAATTTGACCAGACTAGTTAATGCTTTTTCATTTGAGATGCATTAAAAGTCTCTGAAAATGCAACATAATATGTATAGGTCCATCAGCAGCACAGTTTGGCAAAGCTCCCTTCTATCAGAGAGAGCAGGTGTTGAGTCTGTGAGGACAGCTCAGGGCTACAGTCTGTGGCACTCGTTCCTGAGCTGCCAGTCATGGGACAGCTTCTTGTACGTTTCCGTGGAGACCTGCTGCAAAGTGAAGATTTCCATTTCCCGTTTGAGGGAGTAGAAATGGACTCTGGAGGAGAGTTTGTGGAGCAGCCAGAACAGCAGAGCAGCACAGAGCAGGGCGAACACAGTGATGCCCAGGATACTGCCTGTCTTCACGTAGTGCGGGAGCGCTGTGGCCTGGGCGGAGGCGAGTGTGGGGTCCACTCTACTCATGACCGGAAAGGTCTCGGGGAGCACGCAGCGGTACTTATCATGCAGCTGAAAGCCCTCTTTACACTCACAGATGAATCCCCCGAAAGTGTTATGGCATTCGTGATCACACTGTGCCTCCACCTCACACTCGTCTATGTCAGTGCACACTGTCCCCTTGTCCTGCACGTCCTGGATGTAGCCCGGGGGGCAGAAGCACTGGTCTGGAGCCTGGTACGGACAATCGGCAGGACAGTCCTGTTCAGTGCACCACATCACACATTTGTTAGAGTTCTGAGGATCCACTCTGTAGCCCTTTCTACACGCACATTCAAATTTGCCCTGCACTACGTCACAGTCGTGCTGACAGTTCAAACAGATAGACGCGTCCACACAGACCTCGTCCACCAGGGCATAGCCTTCTTTGCACGTGCACTTATATGTGCCCTCCTCGTTCTCGCACGTCTCGCCTTTACCCTTACACAGAGTACTATCCTCTGAGCATTCATCCACGTCTAAACAGCGGCCCCCAGACCCCAATCTGAACCCCTTTCGGCACCTGCACTCCCCCTCTCCTCCCTGCTTTACGCACTCGTGAGTGCACTTGGCGCACGGGTCTTCTGTGCACGTGAAATTGTTGGGATGCAGAATCTGTCTCGCAGGGCACAAGCAACGTGCGTCTTCACATTCATACTCGCATCCACCACTTATCACTTCGCAGCTCCAGGGTGCGCGCATCCATTGCGTGCCTGCGCATATGTGTTTGGAAATAGGAGGGTGATCTGTCGCGCGCACCACAGCCAAGGTTCCTGGCACGAACTTGGTCTTTCCCTCAAACCCCAACGCAGTGGAGTAGTTTACATACTGGCCCTCTTTTGTCAGCAGAGACTTGCACGTTTGTATGTACTGGCACACGAATCCGTCCACTGTGTCTGTGCACGTCCTGTTCACAGGCGAGTCCAAGCACAGCGCGACTGAATTCCGTGCAAATTTGATCCAAGTGAGTCCAGGCGGCAGCTGCAGCGCGGGCAGACCGCCCCAGAGTACCAAGTTGAAAAGTTCTCCGCCTGTGTCCTGGCACCGTCTCTCGACCGCAGTCGAATTCGTTGACTCATGGAAAAGCGCGCAACACTTTGTGTCGTCGCAGAGTCCGCGCGGCGCGTCTCCTGTCGCGCACAAAATGAAGACGTACAGCGGCAGCGCGTGCTTCCACAACAGCATCATGTGAATAGTTAAGTTTATTTATCTGTTTAAATCCAGCCTCATCTACGGCTCACAAGATCTGGATTCTGAGCCTAGTCTCCATTTATAAGAGTTCTGCTGAGCGCCGAGGCTCGAGGAAGGAAGTTGCGTCCCGGGACAGGCCGGGCTAAAGCTCCTCTGACTGCGCAACTCCGGTGACCTTATCTCCGAGAAAAAAGGAGAAACTCCGCTGTGCGTCTACGCCTGATATACTGATGTTTTAATGAGGGATAGACGGAACCGTCACCCCCTCCTCACGCAGGCATTTCCTCCGCTTTACACCCAGCCCGAGGAGGGTCCAAGCGCACGTCATAGCCTTATACAAACAATTAATCTCAGCATGTCATTAAACAGAACAAACCTTAACCCTCATCTGATGGATTCTCATATTAAATTTAAAGAAATCGTCCACAGGCTTGAGACTAGGTAGAACGAGCCCTTAATGGGCCTGCGTAGCAACGATCCAGTTTGTCACTTTGTCAGAAATCAAAGGACATGTAATGAATATTTCAAATATATTTTATGTTTTAATTTTATTTTATTATTATTATTATTATTATTTTTAATTGCGTGTTTCTTATGAGTATGGTCTGGGTTAGAGGCTACTACATAAAATAGACTCTGGAGTGGTTTAGATTACTTCATATGAACCAATCACTTAATACATAGGGATATTATAAAAATCCATCCATCCATCCATCTTCTCCCACTTAATCCGGCTGGGTCGCGGGGGCAGTTTACTGCCCAATCCTCATAGTACCTGACCCCCCCTATGAACCCCCTTAGTTATTTTACAACAGTAAACACAGAGACACATGATTAAAATGTCCCTAAATAACTTGGAAACATAAAGGTGGAAGGACTTCCTTGAGGACAATAATAGTGTTCAGTATTCATTTGAGCTATGCATCAGTGCAGGAAGAGGAACACTCACTTTGATTCACTGAAGGTGACTGGGCAGTTACGGGACTATAACGTGAGGTTCCCATTAATGCTTAAAAAGAGATTAAGCTGATGGATGGTTCATTAATGTACTACTCAAAAAAGTAACCCCTTTGCCCCCCAAAATACTAAAATTAAAGTTATTCACCACAAACTGGCTCTTGTCCTGGCATGCAGTAAAGCCTTTTCCTTGTCTCCATGGAAATGTTGCTCATTTGGCTATATGTTCCACAGTGTGGGATAAAACTCATCTATGTCTGTGTCACTGTCACTTTTAATGAATTTAATGAATCTTGTTAATGTTTCTGATTTAATATTGACAGAGATATGGTATGGCATGTTTTATGTGCATAGGGACAGTCTATGATATTACACTTATCAAATTACTTTCTTTGTTTTAAACATTCCAGGCACAGCAATAACAACAAGCAGGTAGCGAACCTCCCACCACAAGTTACTTATCAAACCTTTAAAGGTGCACTGCGCAACTTTTCTGGTGGAAGGTCCGCCACCTGCTTGTCTTCTTGGAGATGCTATTGCTTTGTCTAGAGTAGTCCATAGTATGACTTTGAACTTTTCCATCTAGCATTTATTCATTAAGGGTGTTTTAGCTGCTCAAAAATACAATAATTCCTTCTGTAAGTAGGAGTGACTCTCCACAGATCTGAATTTTTATTTATTTTTTTATATTTTATTTGATCAGGACAGGGCACATTAATGAACAATCGTATACTTATGCATAGACTGTAAATGAGCCAGATTATAACATAGTTGCTAATTTAGATCTGTAGTCCTGAGGCAGGAAGACAAAACAACACAAGAACACAACAATATCTGTCAAAACACAAAGACACATGTTCAGACAAATGACATTACAACAATACAATTTGTCAATTGTAATGTGCTTGTCTTCTTTGTGATAGATATGTTTTATCTATTCTGTGAAACATTCTCGACAAAGCAACATTTCCAATGCAGACATCAGGTGGCGGACCCTCCACTATGTTACACAGCGCACCTTAAACATAAGTAGTGTTTTAGATTCAGAGCTGGAGTTACAAACTTGGAGTTATATCCTTGCTTTACCTCTGCTCCTGGGTTTGATATGGCTGCAACAACTGGCTCTCACTGATTGAGAATCCTTTGTTCTGTAGAAGACAAATAATCAGCCTGTTGTTATTGGAAATGTTGGATCTGGAATGACACGTACGGCACCTACCGGTGGTCAGAGTGGCATCTGTCCAATGTAATGTATTTTTATGGGGCTCTTGGCGACACAGTTAGGAGGGGTCCGGCTGAGTAAATGTTATTCTTGATAAAAAGGCCGGTGCCCACGCAGAGGTTAGTCTGTTTATGTTCTATCCAAGGCTACGCATGTGAAAGGACATGAAGAAGTGGGGCCTGCTTGTGCTAAAACAATATAGGGTAGACTGTGTATTCCCAGTAGTGGAGATCAGTTGACTTTAACCCATCCCTGAAAGGCCTGTATTACACTATTTTCAGATTTATGTTATATTGTTGTTTCCTCATTACAAACAGACCTGGAGTTGTGTTTTGTTTCATTCACACATGTTTAACACACAAACCCTGCATATTTAGGCTGAGTTCTTCTCTCAAACTGAAAACACTCTGTTCCACCTTGTGATGTCAGGTAGTAACAGGAAGTGCTCCACTGTGTTTTTAGCTTCCATACACCTTCACTAAAATCATTTGGATAATTTCAGCCCTTGATCTACCACTCTCTACTGGACTAAAGGTAAAAAGTAGTTGTTAACTTGAAAACTACCACTACGTGACATCACAAGGTGGAACAAAGGATTTTGAGCTTTGGAGATGTAGACAAAAAAATGAGATAACTCAAACAAAGGTGCAGCTTAACCCAACTATCAGATCCTTTGATATTGTAGGTGTAACCTACTGGGTGAGCCTCTTTTATCAGGTTCCAGAATGCCCTGTTCCTCCCTTCCCGTTTTGGCCTCCTGCTGGAAACTGCAGAGGACACAGTGGAGCAGGTTTGTACAAGGTCAACACTGGAGGCCATATCTTCTTGTCAATGCCTGATCTCACCAGCGACCTGCTGATGACTTCTGACTCCGGTTCCACATACCTCCTCATCCTTCTCGACCTCTCTGCTGCCTTTGACACCATTGACCACAACATTCTCCTCCACCGTCTCCAGCACTACATTGGCCTCTCTGACACTGCCCTTTACTGGTTCCGCTCCTACCTCACTGAAAGGACCGAGTACGTGGTCCTGGGTGGACACTAAATCCAGACCCCACACTGTCACCTGTGGGGTTCCCCAGGGCTCCGTGCTCGGTCCAACCCTCTTCACCATCCATATGCTTCCCCTTGGGTGTGTCATTAGCAGGCATGGAATTAACTTCCATTGCTATGCTGACGACACACAACTCTACCTCAAAGTCACTCCTTCTGGGTCCTCCTCTGCCACTGTCAACCGCCTCAGCTCCTGCCTGGAGGAGATAAAGTCATGGATGAGTCAAAACTTCCTGCAGCTGAATGGCTCAAAAACTGAAGTCATTCAAACTGGTACCTCTCAACAACTTCTCTCTTCCCTCATCACTTCCATTTCACTTTTTAGCCATAACATTCCCCTCTCTCCCTCTGTCACCAACCTTGGGGTCAAATCTGACCCCCACCTCACCTTTGTCAATCATGTCTCCCACATCTGCAAAACTTCCTTCTTTCATCTCTGTAATATTTCCAAACTCCGTCCCTCTCTTTCCCTGCCGGCTGCAGAGAAGCTTGTCCATGCCTCTGTCTCCTCCAGATTGGATTACTGTAACACACTCGTCATCGGGATCCCTGGCAGGAGCATTCAAAACCTCCAGTATGTACAGAACAGGGCTGCCAAGGTCCTGATGGGAATGCGGAAACACAAGCACATCACCCCCATCCTCCGGACCCTGCACTGGCTTCCTGTTCACGTCCGTATTGAAGACAAGATCCTCCTACACACCCATCGCTGTCTGCACGGTGAGGTGCCCACTTACCTCACAGAACTGCTCACACCACTCACCTCAACCAGGACCCGGTCAGGCCAACAGAACCGTCTGGTCCTGCCCGGACACAGCTCAAAACCATGGGAGACAGCTGCTCCCCGTCTATGGAACGTCCTACCAGACCATCTCAGGGCCCCACAGATAGTGGATGCTTTTGAGAAAGGACTTAAAACCTTCCTTTTTAAGCCTACAGCCTACAGCTAGTCTGTTTTAAATGTTTGGTTTCTTTTAAAATTGTACATTGTTGTTTTTACTCTATAGCACTTTGAGATTTGGAGTCAAATGTAAAGTGCATTATAAATAAAATGTGTTATTATTATTATTATTATTATTATTATTATTATTATTATTATTATTATTATTATTATTATTATTATTATTATTATTATTATTATTATTATTATCATCTTTAGGTTTGGAGATCCTCACGAGCTTCCTCTTCTACTCTCTTCTTTTTTGGTCCCCTCCTTCTCCCCTCCCAGCTGATTGGACTTTTCAGAGGAGCTGAGTTAATGTAAGCCACTGTTTTAATTGTATGTATGTGTGAGAGAATGAAAGAACTGTTTTATAAATAGTTTTAAAAATATTAGTTAAAAAAAAACAAAAAACTTGCCAAAATAAATTATATATATTCTCCCAGTTCATAGCTTTGTCACCTTCATACTTCCTTGTGTCTTTTACATTATAATTTACCTGCTCCCTTTGGGATGGCATTGCTGGATGACATTTATGACTATTAGTTGGGGCTAGTGAGCACAACCAGCCATTTATATTTTTAGGGGCTTTCTGCCCCCTGTACCACGACACTTACATTTTTCTTAATTTGGTGTTTAGCATGTTTTGGGCCAGGGCACAGAAAACAGACTCTGGAGTGGGTTAGATTACCTCATGGACTAATTTGTGCTTGCAGAATGTCACTTCATACACTGGGATATCATAAAAATGACACTTGGGAATAGAATTTTTAAAAAAATCAATGATTCAAATGTACCACTTCCTCTGAATTCTGATAAAAATGTGTTGGCTTCTAAGTATGTCCATTAGGGAAACAGTAGACATAGAGGCACAGGACTAAAATATCCCTAAATAACTTGGAAGCATGAAGGTGGAAGGACTTCCTTGAGGACAATAATAGTGTTCAATATTCACTTGTGAACTATGCATCAGTGCAGGAAGAGCAGCACCGCTCCCTTTGATTCAGTGAAAGGTGACTGGGTGGTTACGGGACAGTGACGTGAGGTGGACTCTTCCCATTAAAGTTTTTTTCTTTTATTTACTACCATAGACTGTATGTATAAATGGGCATAGCTAACCCACTAGCTGCTGCTTTCCAAATGGGAAATGTGCATGGGTGCACTTCCAGCTCCATCAACTTTGTACTGAAAAAATGGTGTCTCTGCTGCTGCCAGGCTCGTCATTATTATTAACCCATCCATCCATCCATCCATCTTCTCCCGCTTAATCCGGCTGGGTCGCGGGGGCAGCTTGCTGCCCAATACTCATAGCACCTGACCCCCCCTATGAACCCCCTCTATATAAATACACTTACTTTACCTCTGCATGATCCTTTGTCCATACACCAATTATATCTAATATTGAACTTTGCTCCAAATTTGCCCCTACAGCTAGGGGTAACGTCACACTCCCTTAGTCTACTTCTTTATACAGTCTATGTTTACTACTGAAAAAAGTGCTTAACCTTTTTGCTAGAAAATAAAGGACAAAAAATAAAGTTACTCTTCACAAACTGACTCTTACTAGGCCTGGAGGAGGACTTTTTCCTGCTTGGCCCCTTGAAAATGTTGCTCATTTGGCTATGATATCCCACAATATAGCAAACTGCTTTGGGTGTCTTGAAAGGCAACATATATATGTACTGATTGTATACAACTATTAGTATTATATTATTAGAATTTTAAACGATCAATGTTCCACAATGATCCTGAAAACCCTGGTGTACAGTTGAAATTATAGGTCCACAAGATGGAAAAACTGTTTCTTAATAAGCCAGTTGTTGCAGTGTTAAAAACGGCATGACTTTAGCTGCTTTTGTATTGTATAGCTATATGAACTCCCATTTTACTATGCTAATGCAGTCACAATTGTTGTCAAAACACATAAAAGACACCGTGGTGTGCAGTAATAAATGTTGCTTGTTTGACCTGAAGTTTGCCATATCACTAGGCACCACATCCTGTCATTCATCCTGCCCCATGGGTCAATGGGGGGCAAATGTGATTTAGAGCCCATCAGAGAAACACAACTTCCTCAAAAGAACACCAAAAAGGAAAGGAGACAAGTAACCAGGAAACAGGTCAGGGGCAGGTTTCAGGGGGCACTTGAAGGTACGCTATACCCAAGAAAACTGTTGTAAAAATGTTATAAATAAAGACATAAAAGCCCTTAATAATAAAAACAGGTCCACTGTGGCAAGCAGGAGATTGTCATTTATGTGTTTTTAGTTTTGAAAAGCGCTTACCTGACTTTTCAGAACCTGCATCTAAGACTTCATTTTTCAGAAAGAGGGTAGATCAGATCCACTCACCTAGGTTGGTGGTACAATTCCAGCTCCCATAGATAAATGCTGTTGTTAAGGCTTTGGGAAAGACACTTAACACACCTATGAATGCGAGTGTGAATGGAAAAGTGATTCCTAGATGTAAACACTTCAAGTGTCATGAAGGTGGAAAAGCGCAATATACAAATATGACCATTTGACATTGTCATATCTGCACCTGTATAAGAACAAGAAACCCAATCACAGTTTATTACTCTTTAATTTAGTGCCAGAGCTCAGGAGAGGGGAGTGGCCCCACAATGTCGATGTATGGCATCTTTCATTCTGTTTCCTACCATTGTGTTAGGGTTAGACTTTCTTATACACAAATCTGACCAATATAATCCAACATTTATTATGTAAACCTTTTCTATACTGGAAAATTATGTTACTATGAAGAAACACAGCTTTAAGGTCCACCCCAGTGCAACATATGGAAAAATAGAAAAATTTATCTTTTGAGCACAATAAATTGCTCCTGGCAGCTCTGCATCTTAGTCGCAGTGCACTGTACATTCCAGCTTTTGCAGCTGGAGGTGCACAAGATTGTGAGCTCAATTTCAGTTCCACTAAATGTGTTTGCCTGTATTACTGTTCATTTTTTCTGCTTAACAATAATATCTGGAGCTTAAGGCAGCAGTGGTTTGAGTTTTCACCTCCAAACCCAAAGATTGCTCATTTGATCCAAGCTCTGACCAAGACATATTTTGTGTCGATGGGCAAGACACTTCAGTCACCTTGCTTTTGTAATAATGTTGAGTGATTGTTGGTGAAAGACCATTGCCACAGATTAGCAGCACATCAGGGGCTGTTTACACGACAACGGTAACAGGCAGAAAAAGCAAAACATTTTGCCAGATATGCATATCATTTAGATGGCAACGGTGTTTTGGGGAGTTGAAAACACAAAAATCTGAAAACTCCACCCTGTCGTCACTGTGTAAACGGCTGAAAACAGAAAACTGCATTTTCGTGGGCCGTGGCGTAGAGCATGTGACAGGAAAAACAAATAAACATGGCAGAGCATTTTCAAGTGCCTTGTTGGTTTTATAATTTAATGTGAGGTTGAGCAATAGTTCAACCTCCTTGTCTGTCCACATGAAATTGGTCGTTTTATTACACTTCACCATGTTGATTTAAATTGACGCACTGGAGAAGTAGAAGGAAGTAGAAAAGCAGAAGGGTTATACACAGGCATTTGGTCTTGGTGGTGCTGCCACCTTCACACTGGGCGTGCAAACTACATCAGCAAACTGCAAGTTTTGCGTGTGCACACAGAATTCCCCACCCAAAACGCTCATGTAAATGCGGAATAAGAGTGAGAACGAAAATTTGTGCTTTTGCTTTAAACTGTTTCCGTGTAAATGTAGCCTCAGTGTGAGCCTACACCAGGACCACTGTGGCTACATAAACTCACCACCACTATTCAAAGTGAACGAATAATGCATGGCCTTTTAAAATGATAAAGTACTATAAATAAATGCACTATTGTTTGTTCTGTTGGATATATTGTGAACCCGTTCCCTCTACATGAACAACAGTCCTGATGGTGTTTCTCGCCCCACAGCTTGCTGCCTTCCTTTGCGAGTTCACATTTCCTCCCCGCTCCCTGTGCACTGTGGAGCAGTTCTGGAGAAATGCCCTAAGGAGTCCAAACTGGCTGAAAGTCAGAACTCCATAAACTCAGAGTAACCCCAACACTTCCTACAAGACAAAGAATATTTTAAATTCACATGTGCTATAGAAAAGCTGAAATGTACACACACACACACACACACATCTGGCTCAGTTCACATGTTTTGTTCTTGATCCTGGGGCCTAGAGTCAACAGTTCTTCAACAGCAATAATAATGAAAGACTATAAGATTGCTGTTATTCTAGCAGATGAAGGGGAACCAGTAGAAATATGCAATAAGTTCTTTTTCCAGCCTTCATGTGGCCCTATACCATTGACGAAGGAAGTGTGATATCACTATCACTCCAGTCAAATGAAGCTCATGAGGCTAGCAGTTGTAGGAGCAAATATGGACTCTAACCAACTATGAGTCTAATCCCTCAACACTTGCATTACGTGCATTATCCCTGTGCAGTACCTGGTTCCAGGCAAGTAGACATCCACAGACAGGTGGCTGCTAATTCACCAATGAGAAGTGGAAAGGCAGTCATCCAAAACACATTGCACAATACTGAAGTGGTCTGTATGAATTTTTATTCCAAGGAATTATAGTTTTCTATCACCAGTGCAATCCGCATTGCGTGTCTTTATTTCTCTGGGGATGTATGTAAGAATTAATCATCTGAATTTATGCTTAATGCTGGGAACTGGCCCTCAGGAATAAGCTCCCTGTAGGTTTCCAGAGAATCCACAATATGTTCACACATGTACTTGATTTTTCCCCATGTATCTGAAAAAAATCTTTTTCCAGTATAGTGCTGTACCTGAACAAATGTGAACTGAACACACTGTATTACTGCCTGATGAACGAACTGTGAATGCATTGCTATCTATTTAACTTAGTTCAGTAGGATGCCAGATTTCTTTAGTGTTCCAGGCGAAAACCTGGCTAAACACACCATAAAGAGCCCTTAATATTTAGCAGATAAACAGACAATCTGGCAGCAACACTAGCCACCAGCTTCACATCGCCACATGCATCATCAAAACAAGACAAGACACAAGAGAATATAGAGGGATTATCAGACCTCTAGCGGCACGGTGAGTGGCAACACTCAGGCCTCACAGCAAGAAGGTTGCAGGTTCAATCCCCGGGTCGCCCGGGCCTTTCTGTGTGGAGTTTGCATGTTCCTCCCTGTGTCTGGATGGGTTTCCTCCGGGTGCTCCGGTTTCCCCCATCAACCCAAAACATGCCCGCACCCCTATGAACTAACATCAAGGACCATGTTGTCCACCCTCCTGTGGGTTCACCACCTGCAGAGGGGTTCATAGGGGGGGTCAGGTGCTATGAGTATTGGGCAGCACGCTGCCCCCGCGACCCAGCTGGATTAAGCGGGAGAAGATGGATGGATGGATGGATATCAGACCTCTACTGCGCATGTCTCCTGCAGAATGAGCCGCTGCCCTGTCTGGAATCATGTCAGTGTCTTGCAGGATTTCAGCAGATTTCAGGCTCTCCCAGAGGATAGCTGTATCGATCAGGAGGTATGAGCCATTTCTTCTCATCATTTATGCACTCACCTGAATTTAACGCATACGGGTTATTAAGGTATATCCCACTCACTAATGTTCATTTAGCACCGCAGAGACAGCAGTGCTTTCAGGCTGTGAGCACATCCACTGTGCTGATAAACCAATAATCTGTCTATAGTATAGACTGTATGGTCGATATTATAGGGGTGAAAGCTGCAGCTGCTACTGGTGCTGTTCCCTAAAAGCTAATGTGAACCCTGGCTGGATAAGGATTCAAAGTTTGATCTGAAGATGAACTCTAACACATAGTTTCATTGCTAAAACTTTCATCTTCATTTTTGGAACTATAAACCAACTAGTTAATTTTGAAATTTGAACTAGTGCATGTAGGAAATAAACTTTCCCCACACTGAGTACATATATATTGTTTAAGCAGTTCTCTAGGTCATAATAAGTCTGTAGCTGTCTATACCCAGTTTGAACATTTTTGTTGTTTTTTGTTGGATAATCAGGAAGTTGCTCACACTCACAGAAGAGCTGTGAAAAGCTCCTGTGAAAATCTCTGGTAAAATCAATGCGTTGAATAATAAGGATGCTCGGAATGTGTAAGGTAACTGAGAAATAACTTTGGATCTCTGCAAACTGTTTAAATAAATTAATTCTGTTGCTGACCTTTTAATACTATAAAAATCAGATACGGCGCCTTTAAGAACAAACCATGAAGAACAACAGCACCCAAAAACTTGGCTTTAAAACACATAGTAAAAAAACAGAACCGCTTTTGTCTCCAACAACCATCACTGGTTCCAGCTCAGGAGAACTGTGAGCTCATGGGTGAAGCATTAAACGTATCTGATTAAAGAGGGTGGAGTGGTTCAGACTTCCCTCTTCCCAGACACCTACTCAGATTTTCGGTAGCTATGGCACCCACAGACCGGCCAGTAGAATTACTGTAAGGGCAGCTTCTACTCAAAGGTACAGCATGACACATATCAAGCATACAATGAAATAGGCTCTGTGCCATAGACTGTAGAACAAAGTGGACTGAGCGAGTGTGATGTCACCCATCCATTTAAGTGAAGCATGCGGTAATAACGGTTTTACAGGATCACATTTGGAGCCAGGCTCTATATTATGAATAATATATAATAATAATATTTTTTTTAACTGACAAAATAGCAAAAAAAAAAAAAAAAAAAGAAAAAAAAAAAGAAAAAAGAAAAGAAAAACAAAACAGGATCATGTGGCAGGTTAATATGAACATTTTAAGACCAAAATGATGAGACTCACAGCAGCACTTACAGTAAGAGGATGGACAATATTCCAGTGTAAGTCAGTGGGGGCCAGGGTCAGAAGGAGCCGGAAGGGCCGCATGCAAACTTCCTATTTAGAGTCACTGTGTTAGCTATGTCCGTTTATATATATATATAGTCTATGCTCTGTGCACAGTAGCGCCTGGCAGCCTCACTGTTAGCGTCACTATTTCCTGTCCATTTTTATATCTATGGAGTTTTTGCGGAGTTCTGCTGAAATGAATGAATATTTAAAGATAACAAAGTGAACAGGGAGCTGCAGGTGGATGTCACTAACTACATGTTAAAAATACACAAAGAAAATTTACACTTCAGCAGAGGAAAGTTCTGTGTTTAGAAAGAGAGATGCTTGTGTTTCAGTCATAGACTGTATAAAAAAGTGGACTAAGCGAGTGTGACTTCACCCAGTGTTAAGAGCCACTCAAATGAAGCTTGCGGTGATAACGGTTATAGAAGCGATTTGGAGCCAGGCTCTATGCTATGAATAGGACAAAATCTCTTAAAGAAGGAGGTTGGGAATATAATTAGCCTGCCATCTGAAAATGTTTCAGTCTGTGCATTTATTTCTTAATTCTTTATTTATTATTTTGAGCAGGACACTTGGCTCTGCTTCGGAGGAGCCGACTCTGGAGGAGTGCTACAAAGTGATTCCTTACCGAATCTATTTCTGATACATTACTGATACCTTTCGCAGTCAGTCCACCTAACTTATATCGTGTTACACATTGATACTTCAATATTTTTCTCTTTCCTTTTTACATTAGAGAGCTATCTGCCTTGTCAGTGAACATGTTTAGCTTTCATATCTGAGCGCAGTAGTTGGCAGTCAGGAGCCGAATGTCAAAAGCCAAGGCTGCAAAAATAAGTTAATGTCATGTGATTTTATAGTTAAGACTTAGTAAGACTTATCTTACTGCAAGAACAGAGGGAAAAGACCAGTTGTCCAGACTAAATATTTGTGAGAGATACTATTAGAACTTCAATGGAAAATGTGACATTACGGCCTCATTTCTGAAAATCCATCCATCCATTTTCTTCCACTTATTCGGGGCTGGGTGCAGCAGTCTAAGCAGGGACTCTCAGACTTCCTTCACCCTGGACACTTTTGTAAAATCGTATATATATATATTTTTCTTTGTTGGATTTATAAAATATATACAATTGTGGATACAAATAAACAGGGATTTATGTCTCCTCTTTTGGATCGTTCAGTGCAGTAGATTTAATGGTAAAAAAATAAAGAAAGTAATTTAAATACTAGTAAGTAATGGAAAAACTTTTGAAGGCCCTATATTAAGCAGAACTGACTCTTGTGAGCTTTAAGCCATGTTATAATGTTGTTACCTCACCAAAAACAGGCCTGGAGTTGTGTTTTGCTTCATTCACACATGTTTGAGTAACTGTTTTTATTATTAGTCTGTCTACATCTCCAACGCTCTCTTCCACCTTATGATATCATGAAGCTAAATTAACAGCTTTTACCTTTTATTTAGTAGAGATTGATTCTATGATTCTAGTGAAAGTGTATTGGGTAAAAATACAATGGTGCACTTCCTGTATTACCACATGACATCACAAGGTGGAACAGCACTCCAGGTTTGTTTTCGATGAGGAAACAACATTATACCATAGATCAGAAAATAGCGTAATATGGGCCTTTTAAAGTTAGCAATGTGACAGCTTATAATTTTATATTGAGAAATAGTCAAATAACCATTGGAAATGACGCTCTATGACACAGGACCTGTGACTCAAGTTATGGAAAAAAAGCTCCACGTCATTGAACAGGCTTAAACACATCACCAAAACCCTCAAGGACTAAGAAAATATTTAAAATGTGACTTATAGGTCTCCATGGAGATTTCTCTGCCAAGAATGTTCCAAAATATGGCAAGGTCAAGCAGATGGTGGATATTCAATCAGAAAAGTTGTAGTACACCTTAACCTCCTGAGACCCTGTGGCCTCATACGAGGACATTACATTTTTGCCTCTTAGCACCATGATTTTCAATTATTTTAAACTTTCACCTGTAATCAACTAAAAACCTCTACAGCAGCTCCGAAAGTAAAAAAAAACTGCATGGTAAAGTTTAGATGCAAAATTTATGAATAAAACCAATGTATTTATGTACAATAATGTCTCTTCATGTATCTTAATGTATCTTCATTTGGCATTAAAATTTGACACATTTTATTGACCACAGCAGACGAGAGCCTCAGGAAATGTCATGTCCTCGTTTGAAGACATTGGGACTGTGTTATATTATTGATTGTACATGTTGTTAGGTAAACTTGGGAATGTTTAGATGAGTTTACAGTTATAAATTGCTGGACGTTTCTGCTGCTATAGGAAACTGCTGCCTGTCTCCACTTTTGCACCTCTACTTTTTTTTTGTAACGATTGAAAACCAGAAAAAATTAAAACTGTGGACCACATTTTCAGGCCTTTTTGTGTGTTTTTAACCTCACTCACTGAACCCCAACCCGCTCACGGTCGACCTACGTCACATTTGGCAGGTTTAGGGCTTGAAATAAACAGCTAATTGCTGTTTTTTTTTTTTTTTGTAATTTATTTATATATTTTAATGCTTTTACATTTTTTAACCAATGGTGTCATACAGAAGACTTACTTAGTAGGTCCTACTTATCCCAAATAGCAAGAAGAAATGAAAAATGGACACCAGACAAAAGCTCGGGTCTCAGGAGGTTAAAATAATAATATATAGTGTACTTTAAGCTTTACCAAAAGTTACTTCATTTTGAGGATGGCTTGCAGCTAGCAGCCAAAACATGCTTAACAAGTTAATCAGACACCAAACAAAAAATTGACGACAAGATGAATGTTACCAAAATATGTTTAGTTTTTCTCCTCACAGTTTAGATAGTTTTGAACATTTTATTTTACTGATACTCCCGGACAAAGGGCTGTATTTGAGTTGGCAGTGAAGTCACTGACGTTAGTAGTGAGTGGAACAGAAAATTTCCGATGAGTAAAATGGTGGGTTTTAGATTTGATGTCACAATTTGCAAACAACTTTTGTTTTTCTTGTGTCACTATTGTGTCAATAGTGAATAAACTTTTTCAGGATGTTACAGTAATTCAGAAAGGACAAAAAAAAATGGAACTTTCCCCTGTCACTCTAAGTTACTCAATAGAAGGAGTTTCTCAAGAGGGCTCTTATTTGGGATTATGTGATTTGATCCAGATGAAGATCAAGATTAATGAAGATTCAGGGTTAAGAGAGAGTTTGTGACATGGGATTCTGTTGACCTTCCATTTGAACAGGCTTATGACAGTATTTGAGAACAGTCTATTTCTATTTTTCCAGGAAATTGTCTGTGGGACTGTGCAGCTTGGAACCCTCAACTGTTAAATCTGGTAGGATACATAAATAAACTGCAGCTGCTAAATCCCAAGCTAATATTTGGGTTTATTTAAATTCACCCATTAATTTTAACATTCATCTATGGGTGCACCGCCAACCTACGATTCAGTTGAGCTGACCGCTTAATATTTATGTTGAGAACAAGATTTGAACAGCCAACCTTTGGATCAATGGACCAACGCTCTCCACACTCCAATTTCTCAAATACTGTTGTTGTGTCCTTGGGCAAAACACTTTTTCTTGCATTATTTCAGACAGTGTTACCTGCAGTGTATCGCAAACCATAGAAGACACACATTTAAATGGTCACTTAAGGTCAAAGCATAAAAAAAAAAACTTCCTGGCCAATTTCCAAGGTAGTAAACAAGAGAAAAACATCACAAGTTTGTTTGTGGCTAATGCATTACCTCTATGTGAAGAAAGACCATTCTCAGGTCAAGAGTTTTGCTGTTTTAGCTGTCTTTAAACATTTGTCAACACTGTAATACACAAAGTGACTATATATTTTTCATTATTCGTTATTTTTATTGCTTGTTGGCTCAAGGTTGGAGGAAGCTGCCCTATTCCTGCCCTATTCCTGGGTATCACTTCACCTTGGCTGATGATTTGGGAGTCTTTGTCTGCATATCCTCTTTGGCTGTTCTAATATTGTGTTTCTTTGGTGTAATTATCCTGGCATTGACTTAATATTATATAAACAGAGTCATAAATTGTGGTGCCATGTCACGTCTCCAGCAAATGAACTTGGTGAGGGAGCTCTAGAGAAAACACATACAGGCAAAGTCAATGTGAATTCAGGCTTGGTTTGTTGGCGGTAACTGGCTAAAATCATTGTAAAATTTCCCAGAAAACAGCTTTGGACTTGGACTTCTCTCTGGAAAGCATGGCTAAGTCGTCAACTTTAACTGAAGGATACTTCCCATAGTAGGGCAAATAATCTTGTTAATTAAAGTCTACTGATGCTCAAGTTTTCCAAAACAAAAGTCTTCCGATTTTGGTTTGCTTGGAAAAAAAAAATGTTACAAAGTGGTATGTATTTTATGGAAAGGAAAAAATCAAACTTTTCTGGTGGAAGGTCAGCCATACTTGTCTCCATGGAGATGCTGTGCTATCGTAAGGCATTAAATTTACCCCTGTCTCCATGGACACAAACATGTCACTGGTCAGACTTTCGAGACAACTCCATTTTATCACCAGAAAAGTTACGGAGTGTTCCTTTATCACTGTGTCGAAAAATAACATATGATCTTTGAAGTAAATCATGTGAAATACTTAGAGGTGCAATGAGTAACTTTTCTGGTGGACGGTTCGTATTTCACTTATTTATCTCCACGGCGACAACCATCAGACCAAGATACAGGCCATATCTGTGGAGAAGTGACCCCCGCTTACAATAAGAATGCATGTTTTAACGGTTTTAAGCAATTAAAACACCTGTAATTAAATACATACAAGACAGATGCATTTAATTTCATACTGTGGATCATTTCAGACAAAAAAATTTCCATGAAGACAAGATGGTAGCAGATCCCACACCAGAAAAGTTACATAGTGCACCTTTATGTGCTGGACTCAAATTTTATTATTTTGAAAAGTTTGGTCAATATTCTCCAGAATTGCCGTTTGGCTGACCTCGCCAGCACCATTACAACATTCCACATTATTTCAGTCCCAAAATGCTAAGCACACAGTATGCCTTTTTGTTTTTAGTTTTGTATCAAATTTCAACCACAACAATACACACTGTTCATGTGTTTTTCCCTATAAAGCTCTAGATTGTAGCAGAGCCAAGGTCCTGTCTCTGCTGTGAGGTCTTATGTAACCTTGAGGCTAACTCCCCTTTTGGATGTCCAGAGAGAGTGGCTCATGTACAACACCAAATCCACATGGTCTGCATAGCAATGGACCTGATCCACACAGAGGGGGCTGCATACCACAGACTCCCCCAGGCCCAGGGAGAGGCTCAAGTCCACTGCATTATTAGGATATTTTAGATTTGGACAGAGGTGGATTGGAGGTAGCAGTTTTATTTTTCTTCTCAAATAAAATAGTCCATTGTTAAAGACAACAAACCTTTACAGACGAGTGGATCTGGAGCTGTATCCTGTCTCTCTGATTTCAGTGGGCCTGACTGACTGGCGGATTAACCGCATGTTTTTGTGCCAAAAACAAACATGGCTGCTTACATGTATAAAAGGGAAAAACAGCATAAAGGAAACAGCTTGAATTTGGTCTAAATCAACAATTGAAGCACGAAATTATTACCTATCTCAAATTATTTACATATTTAGTTGCTAACATAAATAATCATTCACACAGACAGTGGCTTCCTCTTTTCTGCAAAACTTAAACACAACTCTGCCCACGCCAGTCCAATAATACAAGAATTTTGGAGAGATGTCTGTTGCATTTGAGACACTGCTGTGGCTGGATCTCAAGTTTGGATGGAGGTTTTTCATGCTCTATGCTCCGATTCAGGATCATTATGGATTTGAACAGAATGTAGAAGGGACTGATCAGGCAAATCAAACCTACTTAAATCTATATTCATGGCGACACAAAGGCCACTCTTCCAGATGAAGTTACAGGTTGGATATGTTGAGTGGCAGCCCGCTCACAGAAAGAATGCACGTTGATGCTGATATGAAAGTATTTTGTAAACAATAGATAAACCTGTAATTGAATAAATGCAATGCATGTTTAATGCCTTATTGTGCAACATTCCAGGCAAAGCAATAACATCTCCATGGAGACAACTGGGTGATGGGCTCAAGACCAGAATAGGCTTATGTACCATTAATTTACAGTTAATGGAAAAGTAAGATAAGAAAGCTTTTATTTGTCTGAAACAGGGGAAATGACTGTGTTGCAAGTAGAAGTAGAATAACACATCAAAAGTAAATTTATCTTCTACACTGACTTAAACCAACACATTGTAAGTTCAAAAGTTCAATGTTTATTGTCAATTCCTCATGCAAAGATCATACAAAGAATCAAAATTATGTTTCTCATCATCCCATGCATAAGAAATAAATAATACATGGTAAATAGTAGAAAAGTGCAAAAGGCCTATAATGCAAGGCACAAGACCGTCTTTTCATCCATCCATCCATCCATTTTCTTCCACTTCCACCGGGGTCACAGGGGCAGGCTAAGCAGGGACTCCCAGACTTCCTTTACCCCAGACACTTCCTCCAGCTCCTCCGGGGGACCCCAAGGCGTTCCCAGCCCAGCCGAGAGTCCAGCATGTCCTGTCCAGCGTGTCTTCCCCGGGGCCTCCTCCAGGTGGGACCTGCCCGGAACACCTCCTGAGGGCGGCGTCCAGGAGGCATCTGGAACAGATGCCCGAGCCACGTCAGCTGCTCCTCCCGATGTGGAGGGGCAGTCTTTTCAGTTCAGTTTTAAATTCAACCAAAATGCCCAAATAGCTGATGTCCACATTTGGTAACACAGATTAATGATGATGAATATGGTTTTGAAATTCATTACACCATTTCCAAAAAGATCATTATAGCCTGTGATCTCAAACATTCCTGTGTTTGTTCACAAGAATTCTTGGAGTTCATCCAGACCTGAGCCTCCCTCACTCACAGTTGGGCTAATGACACAGTAAAAGGCCCTATTAACTCTGTAAACATACAATTATCATTCTATTTAATCAAGTTCAAGATAAACACTAAACAGTAACTAGGGGTGAAGTCAACTATGCTGATTTTTTTGTATTTTATTATCCATCCATCCATCCATCTTCTCCCGCTTAATCCGGCTGGGTCGCGGGGGCAGCGTGCTGCCCAATCCTCATAGCACCTGACCCCCCCTATGAACCCCTCTGCAGGTGGTGAGCCCACAGGAGGGTGGACAACATGGTCCTTGTATTTTATTATTATTATTTTTATTTTACACTGTTGCACTGCACTGTTGGTCTGTTGACCTGTTGATAGGGTCACTGTTTCACAAAGCCAGTATTCATTCATTCCTAATATTGTAGTATTGTAGCCTAATATTTTCTGGTGGCTGTTAATCTTCAACAAGGTCTCTGACCTTCATTTCTAATCTCTCATGCTCATTTATTGAATGCTAACTGCTTTTTGCTGTCTTAAAAATGTGATAAACAGAACAGTTGCAGCAGTCCAAACTTATCCCCACTTCCCAAATGCATTCCTAGCATCATAATTAGTCACTGTGATGGCCGTTATACTCTTCACAACACCAGAACCTTCTGCCATCATGGTAATGCTTACAACAATGATCATGCTTTGTGGAAGATAAAAGACCCCATCCATGGCTTTCAACCACTGGATGAAGAACTCAGTTTTGTTACTTCAGTAACGTAGTCAGTATCAGTAAACATATGTACAGAGCTCTATAATAAAATCTATTTTTCACAAACATCTCCAATATGTTTTGACAATATAAGCAGGTTAAAAGTAATCCAAATGTCCAGGTATTGCAGAATTAAGGTGAAATCTATGCAATCTATTTTCTTTAAAATGACACCAGTACCAGGTAAGGGTCACTCATGTTTAATCTCATTAGTTTTAAGATAAATCATCTACGATTTCCTTTAATGACCAAAATACTCCAAAAGCAGACTTGATTTAATTGACTGACTTAATTGACTGACTTAATTTAAAACCAGATTGGGATTTCTCCCCAATACAATTAAAATAAGACTGAAGTGATTGTACAAAACTTTTACTAAAACCTTTGATAAAAATGTATGTTTTGAGACGAACTAAATTGGATTCAGTGGACTCATTTCAACCGGAAGAGCAGCTTTTACAGTACTTCTGTACTGGGGCAAAACAGATTTACATTATATATGAAAAAGTGTCATGTCCAAGGACACAACAGCTGACATTTTTGCACTGCTGTTAAAATCCCTTCACGCACATCCCTTCATTTTCCAACCTCCTCCCCAGACTCTCAGAGGACATATACAAATGAACAGGATGATCATACTGTCACCAGACAAATAACAGTCCTCAGTGAGAGCTTCTGCTTCTGTACGTCCACAGTGATGCTCCAGATGTGAGGCAACAGGGGCAGATCTGTTTCCTTAGAGTAAAACAGCTGCATGCACTTCACACGGCAATAAAACATGCCTGTGGAAAATTCATATAGTGTGTAGATTCTTATTTAATCAAACTTTATTATTTTGTCATACACTATCATAAACTTTTCTCTTATTTACTGCTTGTCTCTAAGGAGTCAAATACAAAGGAGATTAGAAAGATTGTAAACCAGTTTAAAGGTGCAAAGCCTGGATTGCCTCTCCACAGAATTGACCTGTGACTTGGACTAGTTTGGTTTCTAAGAAAAAAACATTTAATACCATACTGTGAAAAATTCTAGACAAAGCAATATCCTTTCCATGGAGAAAAGCATCTAATGGTGCCTCCACTAGAATAAAAAAAAACAAAAAACTTTTTATTGCTGCTTGGTAGAAATTGAGAGCACAAAATTGAACAACAGAAATACGTTTTAAAAATAAATGTTGGAGTAGAGCCACTGCTCGTGCTCATGAAACAGTCAAAATTCATGACAGATGAGTAGCCACGGTAACTAAAACAAATCATAGGAAATCTTTTGTGGAACAGCGGTTTGTATCCTGTATGACTAAGACTTTCACATAGCTCAATCTGTACGCAGTATGCTCCTAAATGTGACAATCCACGAGGACCTCAGTTCATACTAATATAAAAAAATCAAACAATGTTGTAACAATCAGAGGTTTTGTCAATAATTATTCTCTAAAAGATCTTCCAAATGCAATTAAATCTGTCACGACACTACCCAGATGAAAGAGCTGAAAGAGTTGAAATTCAGCCATGAATGAAATCAGGTTTATTTGGGCAAATCACAGCCAAATTTCACAACAAAACTGTCAAAAATGTTCTAATGACCTCAAATTTTTAAACAGTATATTTTTTTATTTAAAGGTCCTATATTACGCAATGGATTCTTGTGAGCTCTAAGCCCTGTTATAATATTGCTACCTCATCAAAACCATACCTGGAGCTGCGTTTTGTTTCATTCACTCCTTTGAATAATTCTCTACTAGGGTTAGGGTTTCACCTTGTGACATCACTGGGCAGTAGTTTTCAAGTTAACAGCTACCTTTTACCTTTTGTATAGTAGAGATAATTATCCAAATGATTCTAGTGAAGGTGTATGACGTTAAAAACCACTGGGGAGCACTTCCTGTATTACCACAGCCATTACAAGGTAGTGTTTTCCGTGTGAGAGAAAAACTCAGCCTAAATAGCCAGGATTTGTGTGTTAAACATGTGTGAATGAAACAAAAGGCAACTCCAGGTATGTTTTTGATGAGAAAACAACATTATACCATAGCGTAAAATGGACCCTTTAAATGGCATCAATCCAAGACTCGAGAGTTTGAGGATGGGTGTTGAGGTGTGTACACGCACCAGTCATTTCCTTACGTATTTTTGGCAACAGTAAAAATACTCAGAGGAAATATAACTCTGCTTTTGGGGAGAAGTTTTTCCATCAATTGATTTGAAGCTGAAAGTTGTTTCCTAGATGAGTATAATTTTATTCATGAGGTTTTGACGTTGCTCATGTTTTGACTGGAAACACAATCAGTTTGAATTGTCGTACAACTAATGACTTTCTATTCTTTATTTTTCCTTCAGGCCCTGGTTTACTGGCTGGTATTTAGTAATTAGAAGGTTCAGAAAGAATATGACGGCACAATAATTAATATAGGAAATGAGGGGCATCCTGTCAGGAGCAGCGCACAGTCAGTGATGAAGTTATCAGTTGAGTGATGAGTTACAAAATACTGAATAACTGCATTAAAATGTATTTTGTAATGTATTCTTATACGCGGTCCAATCAAAATACTGTATTCCGGATACTTAGAATACTTTTTCATTGAGTTGCATTTATATTAAAGTGTAAAAATGTAACATAGGATTAAAAACTGCTTTATATTTGTTTCAGTTTATTTTTTTTCCTCTAATGTCATGCGGTTTGAAGCCTACGCTGTGTGATCAAGCACAACAATGTGTTCCTATGAATTTAAAAAAGCAACTGTATTCTGAATACCACCAAATGAAAAAGTAACTGTACCAGAATACAGGTGCTCAAAATCAGTATTCTGAATACATTCACGATACATGTATTTATGTATTTACTAACACTGTGCACAGTGTAGCACGTTTGGCCCCTTTTCCACATGGTTCCTGGATTTAGAGCAAGTTTGAGTCTGTGATCAAATGATTAATAACAAGTCCATCCATTGAATGCTTATTTATTCATGGGACTTTTTATAACATTTTATATAAGGTGATGAATTACTCTTCACATGTTTTTAACCCCATATTCAACTTGAATATTGGAGGTACACATAGAAAAAAAATATTTGCTAAACATTACCTGTGTTGCTGAATTAAACAGAATTTAATTTGTATTGTTGATTTTGTCACAGTTTCGTTCAGGACTCAGGATTTGTGCTTCTCTCCCCAGTGTTGCAGGTTATATCTTATGGCATTCCAGTTTTAGTACTTATCATAGTTCAGTTTTTAAATCATTATAAGAGCATTTTACTTGGCTTTAACACTACAGCTCTTCTTAATCTTGGCCATATTTCAGAAAAAACAGCAAATACCTTGTCTCCTTTTCAGACCCTAGCACTCCACACTCCACCAGAACTACAATGGGTGTCTGTCTGTCTCTCTATCTCTCTCTATCTATCTCTATCTAACAAGCAATATTTATAGAGGGCTTTACAACTTTACATTAAAATCAACACAATATAAACCATAAAAAACATTCAACAGATAAATCACTCACAGAAATAGACACAGGGGTAACTCTTCATTTCCTGGTGCGAAGAAGAGTGCGAGGTGTCAGGCTGAAGTCACATGACCTGTTCTCATCTGCTTTCACTTAAAATGTTTGACCTCACTCTGGCTCTGTCAGTGCTGCGAGGCCACTCATGTTTCCAGCTCTATTCTGTACGTGGCAACAGCTCCGTGGAGAAAGTGCTTTTGTTTTCTTTCACTGCACACAGATAGACAGGAAAATTATAGTTTAGATCCCCAAATTTCCCAAAAAGGAGCCTGTGGTCAATACAAGTGTGCATGGTCCTGTGTGATTTTCAACAAAACGGTGAGCGTGACTAACTGAAAAACTGTTGGCTAATGCACGGCAGCTTGTGACTGGAATTTTATGTGTGTCTCGCCTGTTGTAGATCCAACCAAGTCAGCTCTTTCAGGTTAGGCTGTGTTAAAATAAAGCTTAGATTAGTGTTTTCAGTTATCTTCACACCCCAGGGGAATGTTGTCTCAAATTGCATGAAAAAGAGCTGCAAGCGTGTTCTTAAAGTACATCATTGCTCAACTTTCCATTGACAATATTTAGTGTAAAGTTATGTCATGATTACACATTGTGACTGGCTCCATCTGCTCTTTGGAGGGTTGTGTTTGTGTTCTGTTTTCACTTCATGCTTTGCTGTAGCTGTGGTGAGGTCATATATTGTAGACACGAGCAGGATGTGTTCACAGTTTGAGGGTGAAGCTCTGGGATTGTCCAAAACATGTTCCAGCTGTGACAGTTCATCAGACCTCCCTACAAAGTCTAACGTTACAGACTGGGCATGTATTACCAGTGATATCAGCCTGCTGCCTGTTCATCCAATAAAACATACTTATCAACTGACATGAATAAAACAGAGCCATTATTTCACATTGCTCATTTCACCATGCCAACCAGTGGTGGATGAAGTACTCACTTTTGGTACTTAAAGATGCATTGTGTAACTTTTTGGATAGGGGTCCGTCACCTGCTTGTTTCCATGGAGATGTTATCAGTTTTGTCTAGAATGTCCCAGTATGGGATTAAACGTATCCATATTGCTCGATAACATGGGTTCTTATTAATTTCAAAGCATTAAGGACCCTCCACCAGAAAAGTTACACAATGCAACATTAAGTAAAAGTACAAATACTGGAGTGAAAAAACAAAACAAAAAAGTATCACATGAAAAGATCTAGTTGAGAAAAGTATTAAAGCACTGGTTTAAAATTGTACTTAAGAGTAAAAAATAAAAGTATTTTGCAAATTTTTATAATTAATTAATAATTTTTATAAATAAACTTATTTACTTTTGGTTGGGGGAAGAAGGATTTTGTCTACTATTAAAAAATAAATAACATTCCAAAAATCATGTGCCAGTATTTGATTCAAACTCTGTGTTCAGTCAAAACAACTTTCATTTTAATGAAATGAGTGTCTGAGACGTGGAGCACATGTGCGTTTGATCAGGACCAGTGGAACAGAACCCGCCCAGTGACTAAACAATGCAGACGTAAACTCACATGGCGATGACCTCAGTGGGTGGGCCATAAATGCTACATCAAATCTACTTTGTTTAATAATGACAGAATAAGGAGGTTATGCTCACAGCTTTGCTCCTCCCTGCTGTGCAGGATCTCTCCTAATCTGGGATCTTGTTAAAGTTTACATTCTCTGTGACAACTGCAGTAAACTGAACCAAGGCATGGAAACATATAGTGCTATTGTGCTACAGTTTATGACCAAATATAGAATTCGGTCTAGGTTTGAATGTTGAGTCTTTTTCAAATGGGAAAGTTGCATAAATTTGTCACATCTACCCACAACTTTATACAGATTTCAAAGACTAAACTCTTTACAAATGTGCAGACCTCATTAAACATGAGCTTTAGGGACCTGCAATTATGGAAAAAAAAAAAATCCAGATGGAATTAATATAAAAGTCCCACTAAACATTTGCTAATTTTGAGTCCATGCATGGTCTGTTGTAATGATAACAGGTTTAAAAGTGTTAATATTCAAAATCGTATGTGTCTCTCTTGATCACGTACTGTATTCTTTAAAGGTGCACTGCAACTTTTCTGGTGAAGGGCCCACTACTTCTCCATGGAGATGTTATTGCTTTCCCTGGAATGTTCCATGGTATGACATTAAACATATCAATGTAGCATGTATTCATTACGGGTGCTTTTACTGCTCAAAAATACAATAATTTCTTGTCTGAATAGGGGCGACTCTCCACAGATCTGATTTGTAATGTAGAGTAGTGCTGTAACCTGCTTGCCTTGTGATAGCAAGGTTTAATCTATACTGTGGAACATTCTAGACAAAGCAATAATATTTTGGTGGAGACAAACACATGGCAGATCCTCCACTAGAAACCATCCATCTTCTCCCGCTTAATCCAGCTGGGTCGCGGGGGCAGCTTGCTGTCCAATACTCATAGCACCTGACCCCCCCATGAACCCCTCTGCGGGTGGTGAGCCCACAGGAGGGTGGACGTCATGGTCCTTGATGTTAGCTCATAGGGGTGCTGCATGTTTTGAGTTGATGGGGGAAACCCATCCAGACATGGGAAGAACATGCAAACTCCACACAGAAAGGCCCAGGTGATCGAACTCGCAACCTTCTTGCTGTGAGGCATGAGTGTTGCCACTCAGCCACTTTTTCCACTAGAAACATAACAGAATATTTTACAGACCAAAATTTGAAGAAAATCGAAACAATAAAACAGCTGAATCAGTAGAAAGGCCCATAAAAACATTTATAGACAGATACGTGCACATTTAAATTCATATTCACATTTATTTGGGCCTGTTTGTGTTCAGTTTTCCCACCTATAGAAAAACACCCCAAAAATAATGAGCCGAATAAGAGACCATGACCACATCATGTATTAAAGGCCCCATATTATGTTGTTTCCTCATCAAAAACATACCTGGAGTTTAGTTTTGTTTCATTCACACAAGTTTAGCACACTAATCCTGTATATTTAGGCTATGTTCTTCTCTCAAACAGGTGATACGGTGGTTTTAAACTAGAATAATTTGGACAATTCCAGCCTTGGAATTGCCTATCTTGACTGAACAAAAGGGAAAAGGTTTCATGACATCACAAAGTGGACCGGAGCATTTTGAGCTTTGGAGATGTAGACTAATAATACAGAGATACTCAAACATGTGGGAATGAAACAAACACAGCTCCAAATATATTTTTGAGGAGGTAACAGCATTATAACATGGCTAAAAGCTCAAAACAGTTTGCATAATATAGGACCTTTAAGTTCAAAAGTTCAGACACAAACACAGTGCAAAAAGAAAGACCCACTGTTTATTAAGTCCACAGCTGTCCCTGACCTGCCTTATTCCTCTTCTGCAGAAGTGCTCATGGGGACTAAGAATGAGGAGTTATGACAAACTTGATTGATTACCGTAGTTCCACATTTTAAAAGCCACACCACTGGAAAAACATGGACTTTTCACACACACTTATATTGTCTATTTCAGGCTTGTGAACCATTTGTGCGCTGGTCTCAGACACATGTGCTCATGTGAAATGTGTACAATCGCTTAGGGATACAGTCCTCCTCAGGGCTCAGATCCAAGTACAGATAAAATGGAATGTATAAGATAACATATGCTTTTCTGTTTTTATGTAATCGGTAGAGTTATCTTGCAAAAGCCTTGTTTGGGAAATGTATTCACTGTATTATACCAAATACTTATGACAACCAACATTCATTATGAAAAAAAACAAACATTTGGAGTTATGGTAAACCACATCCAGACATCAGCCTTTTAGGCCTATAATAGCACTGAACACATTTTGTACTCTCCGTTCTTTTTAACTGAACCCAGCTGTTTGAGGCTTTATGGATATGCTCCAAATATTGTTGTACTGAATTCAAGATCATTTAAAATAACGACACTGGGTTCTGCAAAAGATCCATGTGGATTCATTTCAATTCATATAGCACTGGGTCAAAACAAAGCAAATGTATTCGGGCAATGCATATTATAAACAAATACATGCTAAACCATTTAACTATAAATATGCAGGATTGTAACCAAGAGACTGATCCACACACACTGAGTCTATTGTGTGGAACTGAAAACACACAACACACACAATTCCTACAACATGACAAAAAGACAAAAGCCCCATGCTGATATCACAAGCGTATACTCTTAAAAACACAATGTATTATTATTTTTTAATTAAAGGACCCATATTACATTATTTTCTGATCTATGTTATTTTCTCATCAAAAACATACCTATAGTTGTGTTCTGTTTCATTCACACAAACTCTAAACTGAGTTCTTCTCTCAACCATGGAATTTCCAATCTTTACTGAAGGTAAAAGGAGCTGTTAACTTGAAAACTACCAGTACATGACATCAAGGTGGAATGGAGCATTCTGAACTTTGGACATGTGGACAGACTAAAAATAAATTATTACTCAAACATGTGTGAATGAAACAAAACACAACTTCAAAGAATGTTCAGATCAAATTCATACTCACTCACAAAACACTGCATAAACAGAACATAAAGAAATCTAATACAATAATAACAATAATAAGAATACATTTTATTTATTAGCCTTCCTATAAACTTGGGGTCGCCTTACAACAATACATGTACAAATTAATTTCAATTAGATTTAAGTTAAAATATAAAGTAAAAGAATATATTTAAAAGCACACACATAAAGGGGACAGTGCATGGTGTGGTGGTACAGGACTGAATAGGCCAGATGGGTTTTGAGTTAGAGAAATCTATTTATAACATGTAAATTCTACTGCAGCCACCCAACTCATGCAAATAGATCATGAACACCCAGTAAGAAGATGTTCTATTTTAGTGAACCATATAAAAATACCTACTCCAAGAAATTACAGAGATGGTTAAACATCACAGCGCACCAAAAACACTTGAATTAAGAATTTTGAAGATCGTTAGTGACACAATAATGGTTTGACTGGTGTTTTAAAGCTGCCTGTCTCCCTCTAGTGTCCACTATAAGTCCCTGCAGCCTGAGTATGCGTCATGTTTGAGGTATCTCTGACTCACTGCGTACTGCGCACTGAGGTCTTTTGTTTTGGATCAGGCTAATGTAAAAAAGAGTACAAGGCTTTGTTTGACGCACACACGCACCCGTGAATGAGAGATGAGAGTGGTTTTGTATTAACAACACACTGTTCCCTCAGCCCTGTCCTAATGTTAGCACTTCTGATCAAATCTTTGGTCGTGTGAATACTGTTCTGTTCTACATCCGCCCCAGAGTAAATAAGGGTAGAACAAATTGGGGAACCACCATTCAAGTAATTAATTCATTACAGAAAATAAATAAATAAATAAATAAATAAATAATAATTATATATATATATATATATAGAGAGAGAGAGAGAGAGAGAGAGAGAGAGAGAGAGAGAGAGAGAGAGAGAGAGAGAGAGAGAGAGATATATATATATATATATATATATATATATATATATATATATATATATATATATATATATATATATATATGAAGGAAACACAAATGTTCAAATCATTAATATTGTAAACATAAAGCTTTTCTAAGACATTTACTCAAGTAAGTACTGCACTGTAAAATATATTACTCAAGAAAAAGTATGCAGTCTGAAATTAGAATTGTTAATACTTCCATCTCCGTGAGCACGTCAGGCATGCTATTTTCCAGGCTGATTCAAACCATTTTGGAATCATTTCTTTCTTTGGGAGAAATAAATCATATTAACACATGGGTAAGGAACAAAAGATGACGCATTGTTGGATGATAATGATAAATCTTTGGAGACATCCCCAGAATGTGAATCAGTTTCACGCATTGTGCGTCCTTTGTCCTTTGTCCTTTTGTACTCTAGACTAAAAGATTGAAAATTGTAACCATCAAATATTCTGACCACCAGATTCATGTTGTCAAAATAACCTCACCAGAACGCAAAACCATTTTGAAAGTCTAAAAAAATTAGAAGAGGAAAGGGTTCAGCAGCATCCAGCTGCAGTACAAATGTTCCTCAACAATAACAGAGAACAGAAACAAGCTTCATACGGAATTTGCTAAATCAATATTTTGATCCATTCTCAGTAACAATTATGAGAATTCAAAGTGTGCAACAACATTCATGAAAAACACAACACTGAGAACAATGTTGGATTTATAATTAGACACTGTAATTAGACAACCTTTATTAATCCATAATCCAAAGTGTAAAAACAATAAATGGTAATAATATTTTCTAAATAAGTAGCAATAAAAATAGCAAGAAGCTGGTGTCAAAGAAGGCATAATTATATAAATGTATATGTACGTAAAGATATGTAAGTAAAAATAAATTGAGTAATAAAAATATGTCAGTTATATACAAGAGGTCATAAGGAAAAGGGTGTAAATAGCCTGATAAATAAAGCATGGACAGAGGCTTAATCATAATGAACACATTTAGTAAGAATGATATGTGTGAAGATGAAGCCATGAATACTACAGCAAAGCCAAACAAGTGGTGCACTGTAATCTGGAGCAGTGAGAGAGATAAGAGTTTCCACAGCACATTTACATGAGGGAGCTGCCTGTGCATGTGTTACAGGCCCCAATGCTCTCACCTCAACTTCCTCAACCCTCCAGCACCTGTCACCTCACAACCTCAGGAGCTCTCTTCTTAAAATACAGTCTCTTGAGATGGTACATAAAAATAAATACTATGGGAGATCCAGATGTGTGGGAAGGAAAAGCTCTGGTCTCGTAGGGCAAGTTCACGGGGTTGTATTCAGGACAACAGCTCTGCATGCTCTTGGGTTTAGCCTGGGAAGGATGAAGTGTTGGATAGCGTTTATGCATATTTTTAAACTATAATCTATTATATATATGCTTGTTTTGACAAACTTTTCCCATTGACGTTGACCATTACTGGGAGGTGGATACATTTTCCAGTACAGTTGTACCTTCAGTCAACTGTGATATATTTTAATAAGAAGTATGAAACTATACACTCATTTTAAACAAAAACTATTATATTATGATATATTTTTCTGCTAGATTTATTTATTTAAAAGTTCTATGTTATGCACGGTTGCTTAATGTGAGCTTTAAGTCATGTTATAATGTCGTTACCTCATCAAGGTCTGTTTGTGATGCGCCAATAACATTATAACACACGGTAGTCCAGAAAATAGTGTAACAGACAAAATCTTCACAGCCCCTTCTCAAACACTTGACATGGGAAGGTTGAATAAAAACGACATTATAGAAGTGTAAAAAATGGTGTTTTTCCCGTATCTTGTGTAAATGTGTTAAAAGACTACCTTTTCTGATTTATTTTAAACAGTGAAGATAAGCCTGGCATTACTGATACTCACCTTTGTCCTGAAGCCACCCACAGGTTTACCACAGGAAGTACCAGACAGTGATAACAGAATGATGTCAAAATAACAAAAATAAACACCGGTAAAAGTGTTAGTACCATAGACTGCATATATGAATGAACATATAGCTAACCTGCTAGCCACTGTGTTCCATATAGGAAGTGAGCATGGGCGCTCTTCCAGCTCCATTGACTCTGGCACCAATTGACTTTACATTGAAAAATTGTCACCGCTCTCTGTAACTGCTGCAGTGAGCCTCATTATTGTGGACTTAAAATGTTCAAATTGACCCGCTCTACATGATCTTGGCATTTTTATTTAATTATTTTGTCAGTTAATAATTTCCTGTTCCTAATATGGAACTCTGCTCCAAATTTGTTCCTATAATTGCTAACCATGTGAGCTTCATTTGACTGGAGCCGAATGCTATGGGTGACATCACACTCCCTTAGTCCACATCTTTATACAGTCAATGGCACAGCAATAGAACCACTACTTATTTTTATTTTTAACAACTGTTTCACTCTACCCAGTTTGCATTTTACCCCCTTGGATTTTAAATATAAAAATAACAAGTTCTCATATGAACCCACCGTCTTAATACTGTCCAAAGAATACCACCAGGAGCGGCCCTGGTCAGCACTGTTTCATTCCAGTGGGCAGATACATGGTAAAAAGGCCTCATATAAAAGTTTGCAAGTAGTTTGCAATTCAAATGCATGAGCTGGTCTTGCTTGACTGCTGCACCTAATTCTTTTAACCAAATTGTAACTATTTCAGCTTGTATGTGTCTATAGGCTCTGCACATGTGAAAAATATAAGCTTTTTAAGCACATATTCTTATACATGCTAACTGTTATTCGCTGAATATGGTATAGGAATGGTATGTTCTATGTGTCCAGACCCGTGGCAACCGGATAGGCAAACCTGGCTTTTATGTAGGGCCCCCAGGTCTGGGGGTCCCTGATAGCAACTGGTTATGTATTCATATAACAGCAATGACAACTTTGTGGGCAGGGCAGCGCCACCTTAGAGCGCCTTCTTAAATACTTTGACCAAAAAGTGCCAAAGAGTGTTGAGATCCCCTCCCAGCCCCTCCCCCCTTGTAGTTTAACAGCGTGCAGCAGCTATGGAGTAGCCTATGAAAACTTTCAGAAATATGCGTGTGCATAGGATAGAAATCCGTGCATATTTGGCTGTAGTTGAGCATAAAATAAATAAACCAGGAGAGGGAGAGGGACAGACAGACAGAGAGAGAGAGACCCAAGCCCGCGGACCGGTGTCAGTAAAGGCTCAGCTGTGGTCACCTGACATCTGCGCGAGCGCACCTCCGGCCCATCCCAACACAGTCCTGGTTCAGTTCTGGTTTATTCCTTTTTCACTCTTGGTTTAGACCTGGTTTAGACCTGGTTAAGTCAAGGTTCAGTCCTGGTTTAGACCTGGTTATGTCAAGGTTCAGGCCTGATTTAGACCTGGTTTAGATCTGGTTCAGTTCTGGTTTAGTCCTGCTTTAGAAAGGGTTTAGACCTGCTTTTAGTCCTGGTTTAGTCCTTTTCAGTCCTGGTTTAGCCCTGATTTAGACCTGATTTAGACCTGGTTTAGTCCTTTTTCAATCCTGGTTTAGCCCTGATTTAGACCTGATTTAGTCCTGGTTTAATCCTGGATTATACTGTGAAATGGGCCTGTATGTGTCACAAGAAGGGAGAAGTTAGGCCATGTTACTAGGTCATAAACACGTATCTAAGTAACTTCCCATTTAAACAGTGCCCTATATAAATCTCATAGAGATACCAGTCCCAGCATCTCCAGTTCCATCTCCCATTGTGAGAGCATTATTTCAGGCAGATCAGGTTCTGTCGCCTCCGGTCTCAAGCCCGCTGTTTTATGTAGAAGATGGCTTTCAAACGTCTGTGTTTTGACCAAACCTGTACAGCAACAAGAAAGATATGTGAGTGGAATACCAGAGACCCTATGTAGCCCTATGTAGGCTGTCATTATAATTACAGTATGAACTGTCATAGTATACTAGTTTAACCTAACATAGAGTTATTTGTATAAAGTGTGTACAATGTGTTTAGCCTTTTTGGATTGTTCAACCCATCATCCAACACCAGTAGATCCTCAATTTGAAACATGCTTATACGAGTAGTTTTGACATACCTATGAGCTTCTTTGAATGATCTATGACACAACTATAGACCGCTATAGACAGTGGTTCGTCAGCAGCAGAGCAGGAGCAGCCTCTCTCCCATTGGCTACTGGGGACACGTCAGCAGTCAATAAGTGAAACTCTGATATGTTACAGTCTTCCTCCTCTTCCGTGTGCGTGCGTTTTGACACTTTACTACTACTTTGGTAAGTCAGAGAAAGCAAAAACTTGATTCTTCAGCTTTATAGCTTTACTATATAACCAAAACTAAGTTAGACGCGTATTAATGTAGTCGATTTGTCCTGTTAACTTTACAGGTGGCCAAGGGAAACAGCTGGAGTGATTTTAGACCACTTTTCGGAACAGCACTCTGCGCTGCCTGGGGAGGCAGCCTTTATAAAGCGCCCTGACACTTGGGTCACGCGCTGTTGTATTGCCACTTAGTTTTACGCACGAGCGGCGATGTAGCGGACGAACTTGGAGCGAGCGCTGGCGCGGTAGAGGAGACCAGAGCCTGGACCGGACCGTCGTGTGAAGGTCGCCTTACTCGGTGAAGATGAGGTTCCGGTTGCTTAAAAAGAATCTCCTCGTGCTTTTGGGAGTTTCTTTAGTAATCGTCACACTCCTGATCTCTACGCGCGTGTTGATGATTCCTGAACATGAAACTACGGAGACAAACAGCGTCGCACAGACCTTTGGGTCTGGTGACCCTGTGAAGTTTAACTTTAACTCACTACCAGAGTTAACCAAGTCAGTTTATAACGCCAACTACAGACAGTGCATCCTGAACGCAGAGCACTTCCCTGGAGAGCCGCAGCTGGTTCTGGTGGTGCAAGTCCACAACAGACCCGAGTACCTCAAACTGCTCATAGAGTCACTGCAGAAGGCTGCAGAGGTGCACAGCTTCCTACTTATCTTTAGCCATGACTATTTTTCAGAGGAAATAAACTCTATTGTGCAAGGCATTACTTTTTGCAAAGTACTGCAAATCTATTTCCCCTTCAGCACACAGCTTTATCCAAATGAGTTTCCTGGACAGGATCCACGGGACTGTCCCCGAGACATTTCCAAGGGCAAAGCTATAGAAACAGGATGTTTGAATGCACAACACCCAGACTCCTATGGCCACTACAGGGAGGCCTTCATCACACAGACCAAACACCATTGGTGGTGGAAGCTGCACTTTGTGTGGGAGCGTGTGCATGTGATGCAAGGATACAGTGGCTTTGTCGTCTTTTTAGAGGAAGACAACTACCTCTTACCAGACTTTTATCATTTCTATAAATCAATGATTGAGTTCAGACAGAGGAGCTGCCCAGACTGTGAAATGCTGGCCCTGGGCAATCACAATGGTTTTAATGAATTCACCCAATATTCCAACAAGGTGATGACCACTGGCTGGATGTCCACCAAACACAACATTGGCATGGGCATCTCCCGGGAGATGTATTACAAACTCATGGGCTGTAATGACGCGTACTGTTCTTATGATGACTATAACTGGGACTGGACCCTGCAGCACCTGTCTGGAACCTGTGTGTCCAAAGCCATCAAAGTGCTGGTGGCTCAGGGCTCACGGGTCATGCACACAGGAGACTGTGGATTGCACCAAAAGGACAGCTGCAGACCGGAGTGGGCCATGCAAAGAGTGGAGGAGAGCCTGAAGATGGCCAAGGATGCACTGTACCCTGCCTCTCTCACTCTCACCACTACAGAGGTGCCAGAACACAAAGCCCATATGAAGAACGGAGGGTGGGGAGATGTTCGGGACCACGGTCTGTGTAAAAACTACGCCAAACGCCTGTAACTGACATACTATCTGAACTAGACCTTTTTAAATACCTTTGCTTTTAAATATCTTTGTATGAACCAGTCTTCCCAAATGGGCCAAATGTACAGTTCATAAAAAAAAAACAAAAAAACATTTAATCACCAAAGCTGCACAGTTGCCAAAGACTTGTTCTCTTTTTAAAATTGTCCTAAAGCTCTTTAGTGCTGCTCACATCAGGATTATGGCAGTTATATGCACCAAACATATTTTGCACAACAATGAAACCAAATGCAATTATTAGTGCTTAAACATGTCATTGTGGTGTGGTATCCAATCCACTTTATTTGCTGTATATAGCACATTTCATAAGCAGACAGTTTCCAATGTGCTGCACAGAGACAGATAAAAATATGGTGTGGTATTTTGTAAGTTGCATTCATAGTAAGTTGTAAGTTGGCATCTTCGTGTATATGAACTTTGTATTTATCATTGTTTATGGTACCAGGTGTTCCAAGTCAAATCTACAACATTTATCACATTGTAAGTTTGACTGTGAAATACCCATGCTAATGTTTACCATGGGGGATGTTTCTGACCACCTTTCTGTTCTGTTTCTTCATAACAACCACTGATCATATCAGGCCATTTTGTCCTCCCCAATGTAGCACCCACTTAAATACTGATTTTTTTTTTCTTCTGGTATTGACTTTTGGGAAATAGCAAACCTTTGGACTATGTTCAAAGGTCTGCTTCAAATCTACTGACTGATATGTAGTACATGTATTTGATTTGTAGTAACATATAGCATATTTTATGAGCAGTGATTGACCTATCTTGACTTTAAGTGCCTTAGTAGATTTACAGACATTTTAAAATAGTTTATGTAGCCGTAACACACTGATACCACAGCCAGTAAGTCCACATGCAGTTTTTTTTTTTTTTTGGCTTGACATAGACTGGAGTAAAATCAGTTAATAGGCTATTTTGTAAATTGTGTACAAAAAGAACATGTAATATGTTTTGTTATTAGTACTAAAAATGTTTAGTTAATGTGAATGAGATCTTCCCTCTTGAATAAATTTGGGGCATACTGTACTCTGATATATAATGTAAGATGCTCGATTATTTTTGATTATGTGTTGAAATTGAAACCAGTGACTTTTTCAACCCAGGTGTCTTGAATCATCACTTGAAATGACCATTATGACTGTTGTTCACATATTATTGCTAAATGGGGAATAAAAGAGATTATATTTTTTATTGTGCTCTATATGTTTACATTCATTGTTCATATTTTTGGTAATAAAGAGTCATGCGAGGGTCTGTGTGTAACTTTGGGAAGGATGTCATGTTGTAGGGGTGTGAAAAGTGAACAAAAGGGAATCTGACCCGAGACCCGAGGCATTTAATGATATGCGTCACTTGATCGTCACTTGCGCTGCGATTGGTCAGTTCCAGTCCAGCGTTTATTTCCGGAAGTAAATTATTCTCAGTAGTGTCATAATTTCCATCAGGTTTATCACATCTTTGTGATTCCACGCTGTGATCAAAGGTAATGTCTGATTTGTAAAGATTTATCTCAACATGTATGGTTAGTAAAAGGAAGTTGTGGTGTATGTTTTGGTAGATACCTCGATGTATCCAGCGTTAGCCGTTAGCTCTCGCTATTATAGCATATACGTAAAAGCCTTTGATCTACAAATAGCACCTTCAGTTGTGATAAACCTTAACTATGTTATAATCAGCTAATGACACCACTGTCTATTTGGGTCTGCCACAGTCCAAGTTGATCAATAATACGTTTCTTCAGTGTGCTAGGTTAACAGTGATGCTAAGCATCTGTAGCCACAGTCGTAATGTAACGATGATATGACTAATCAGATGTTACTGTTCATAGTTTCATATACGCACTATGCAGATATGTTATTCATGTTTAATAATCATATGGCACTGTAATGACAGCTTGCTACCATGTTACAATCCCTTTAGGTGTGTCTGCAGCTACAGAATGGCACATTGGTTTCATAGAAACCCACTGAAGGCTACTGCGCCCGTCTCTTTCAACTACTACGGAGTAGCAGGGAGTCCAGCTGCTAATAAAATATGCAAGTGAGTGTTATCTCTAGATAAGCCTACTATCAGAGTGGACTGTCTGTGACCATGACCATCAGGGGTAATACAACTGGCATAGATCCAGAGCATTGTTAGAGAATAAAGAGCTATTATTATTCTCTTGCCCCACAGTGATCTGAGGACCACCAGGGCCAGATTGCTGGACATGTTTACTGACATCACTTGCACCCCTGAGATCATGAAAAATGCCACTGATGCATACTTCTCACTCCTGCAAGGTGGGTGCCATCAGATTATTTATCATCACACTGTTTTTATCCAAAAGAAGTGAAGTACCTGACTGCCATCTGCAGTGATTTCAAATGTGCATATAGTTACAAAGGGACTGTGGATGACATATCTGTTGATGAGTCCCTCAAACCATGACTGTGCATGATTTTGAGCCTTAACAAATAGCCTCAACATTTTGCTTTGTTGATGCTAATAACACTAGTCATTTTAAACTTGCCAGTAACCAGCGTTCTGTTTTTGAATTCTCACTTTAACACAACTTTAGGCTTTATCACGTCTCTGGATGGAAGCTCACAAGACAACAAGATGCGGTACATCCAGAACTTTAAGTGGACTGACACCTTACAAGGAAACACACCAAGGCAAGGCACTACACTAATCTATGAAACACAAATTTTTTTTATCATGCTAATAAAGAGGAGGAGAGCATAACTACAGCGAAAAGTTATGGTAAATGTATGTAAGGGTGCATTGTGTTTGGGACATTAGATACATGTTTCAAATGTTTTAATAATTATTTATATATTCACTTTTTATTTTTCATATTTTTTTTAGTGTAAGTCACAGTTTCGGTTATAAGGCTATAGGTTATACTATAATCATTGTAATAAGACCAACTCAAACTAACCAAATGTTTCCCTACAGTGCTCAGCAGGACATGGTGTTTGAGCTAGTCTCCATGGCTTTCAATGTTGCCCTCTGGTACACCAAGTTTGCTTCCAGACTAGCAGGAAAGGAAAAGTATGTTTTTTTTTTCTCTTTCACATTAGTATTTTGTTAAAGCAAATGTGTGTAATAATGTGAAATATGTGTGTTTGACAGTATAACAGAGCCGGAAGCCAAAGATGTGCACCGGAGCCTGAAGGTGGCAGCTGGAATTTTCATAAATCTCAAGGTGACTTACATGATCACTCATGACTCTTTCTTTCCACACCTTTTGTAATTTTTGTCAATGCAAATGTCTTAACTACAGAAACACAGTGAATGCCGACCAAATTCGTCATACAAATATGTTAAAAGTATACAGACAATTCTCTCAAAGTCTGTGTTCACATAAAAATATTTTTACAATATTATGTTTTAAATGTGATTATATTACTTCTGACGGACACATTTAAAACCACATTTAGTAGGTTTGCACCTGTTTTGTCTTGGGATGGGAGACTTTTGACATACCAAGTAGGGCAGCAGTATTAGCAGTAGTACTGCTATTGTGTCTTCAGGCAAGACACTTCACCTAACTTGCCTAGTATGAATGTGGTTTGTGCGAGTGTTGGTGGCTGATGGTGCAGATTGCAGCTATTTTAAATGGATGGAACTCGTTGGAAGCACAGGAAATGTATCCTACTTGCCAACCCCAAAGGAAGGTGTAGAGTGAAGCTGCCCTGCCTTTGTTTACAGCTAAACATTCATTACTGGGCTTCATTATTGGGCTTATGTCCCTATTGTGCGTTGGCTGTCTCACCTTCAGCATTTTTAAGTACATGATTAGAATTTAGCATTTCTAGTGCTTTGAGTGTGTACCAATTGTAAATGACTTCTGGATGGGAGTGGAAACGTCTTGATCTCAAAAAGACTTCTCACAATTTCTTCCCTCAAGCTGTTATAAGTTTGAACAATGCACTTTGATCTTTGATGCAGCACCTTAATATTTTATTTGGTTGTTTTAATGTCTCATGGTGCACTTTGAGCTCTTTGCATATGTTTATCCAGTGTGGTTTTAACTACAATTTAAAAGTAAACTAACCTAACCAAACAAACAAAAAGCAGAGTCCAAGTGACCACAGATGAAACTCTCTACATTGAATCACTCCTGGACAAATGATGGACTACACTGTCTCATAACCTCTACAGATAACATTTCCTTCTGATTCTTCTTCAGGAGCTGCACATCCCTCGTCTCATCACTCCCGCAGAGAAGGGCAGAGACCTGGAGCCTAGAGTCATGGATGCGTATATTATCCAGTGCCAGGCAGAAGCACAGGAAGGTACTCCTCAAACAATACTACGCAGTAGCAGTGGTAATCTGCCAAATCACAGTATTAATGTTTTCATGGATGTTTTTGAACAGTGACAATTGCCAGAGCCATTGAGTTGAAACACAAAGCGACACTTATTGCAGCATTGGCTTATGAGACAGCCAACTTCTATCAAAAAGCTGGTAAGTGACATGTTTATTGTTCAGTTACGGTACATACAGAATTACATACAATAATGAGTCTAATAAAGGTGAATGTGTATGCAGATCACACACTGAACACTCTGGAACCTGAATGTAGCAGCAAATGGAGGAAGTACCTGCAGCTCAAGCAGCATTTCTACATGGCCTATGTGAGTTCATACCCAAACATTAACATACCAAAGACTATACCAAAGTCTGTCAGATTGTTTAACTGATCTGGGGTATATATAATTTCAAACATAGTATGCACTATGCATACACCAAGAACAATTTACAAATAAAATCATGAGATAGCAGAGGCCCAGTATGTAGGGCTGATTTGTTTGGTTGAGGTATTATATTGTAATTGTGAAGAACATTTGACTGTTTTCACTTTGTGAGTACCACAGACAGTGTTTCCCATGTGTTTATACTGAGACGATGGTGGCATAAATTATCTATATTTAAATCATTTTATTCCTGTTCAATATATGGAGAATAATGTGACTTTCTGGCTCTTCTGATAAAAAAAAAAAACTAAATACAAATAAAATATAGTTACTTCTATATGTTTCAGTCAGTACTACAAGTACTACAATTAGTTTTCCTTTTTTTTGTTCAGATTAATTTTAGACTATGGTGACAAAAATTAGACTATGGGGGGCCAAAGTCTCCTCTATTACTGGGAAACTCTGACATACAACCCACAGTAACAGTTATAGCGACAAAGTGTAAAAAGTTTTACTCAAGGATGCAATGAGGGGATTCAACATCTAACCTTCAGTTTAAATGGTTGACAATTCCAAAAGATTTGTGTAACTTTAAGACAATCCTGATTTAATTCATTTTAAACATTGAACTCACCCAGTCCTAAACATTACACTACATTACAAAATGTTGAATGCATTATACATTATATATTACATTATATTGCTGTACCTCCAGGCTTACTGCTATCATGGACAGACACTCTTGGCTGGTGACAAATGTGGTGAGGCCATTCGATCCCTTCAGGAAGCAGAGAAATGTATGTATATTTCAAGTGTGTAATGTGTACATATGGGAGTGGTATCCTAACTTAAAGAGGGGGTAAAATTGACTTTTTGGAGCTTTCTGCCATGGGTTTTAGATATCACCCATACATGTTTGATTAATTTAGTGATCTATTTAGCCCTATTCAAACCCTTATTATGGTTAGCTACAAAATTTTCCATTTCTCCGTCTAATGTCAAGCCTGATCCATGCTCTCACATGACAATTTTCCATAAATATTCAAATGCATGATACTAAGCAATGCACTACAGCTTTACTAACATTGTTTTCGGCTAATTTAGCAAAAAAACAAGTAAATAGAAATAAAATCCCCACTCTTGTCCTGCACCAGCTCATCTCCATGCATTTGCATTTATATCATTAAAGGTGTTTTCAGTGTTCAAAATACATTGAAAAACATACATATACATAAAGTGAAACATTTTAGGCAAAGCAATAACCTCTCCGTAGAGACCTGTTGGTAGCAAACTTTCCACCGGTAATGCTTTTTAAATAGGCCCAATCTTTTTGCATGTAGCCTTTCAATTTCAATTTGAAACTAGCTCCATTTCCTGTGTGTACTTGTCCCTTTTGCATGTAGTGTGTCTTAACCTTAAAGGTCCTATATCACACAGAATTTACTCTTGTGAGCTTTTAGTCATGTTATAAAGCTGGTACCTCATCAAAACATACCTGTAGTAGTGTTTCTTTCACATGTTTTTGAGTAATCCTAGATTATTAGTTTGTCTACATCTCCAAATCTCAAAGTGCTCTGTTCTACCTTGTGATGTCATGAAGCAGTTGTTTTCAAGTTAACAGCTTTATTTTACATTTTGCTCTGTACAGATTGGCAAAGGCAGGGCTGAACTTATCTGAATAATTCTAGTGAAGGTGTATGGAGTTTAAAGCACCATGTTATCACAAGGTAGAAAAGAGTGTTTTTCTGTTTAAAAGAAAACACAATCTAAATATGCTTGTGTACATGTGTTTAGGTTATGCTCGGGCTGAATCTCTGTGTAAAGAGTACCGTCAGACCAAAGGCCCTGGGACCACGGCTAAACCCTCCGAGCAGCTGTTCTTCATCAAGCTGGGAGGAGTCATCAAGAACACTCTGGAGAAGTGTCAAAGAGAGAATGGATTCATGTAAGTATGACATTAAACTTGTATCATGCACATATTCAATTATCCATCCATCCATCTTCTCCTGCTTAATCCAGCTGGGTCGTGGGGGCAGTTTGCTGCCCAATACTCATAGCACCTGACCCCCCCTATGAACCCCTCTGCGGGTGGTGAGCCCACAGGAGGATATTCAATTATAGTATAGAATAGAATTTTTTATAGAATTTCTTTTTTCTTTTTCTTTTTATTCTATATTCACTTATAGTATAGAATAAAAAAATATATAATAAAAATAATCTGCCCAGGGACTACAGATGAAAATGATCTAAATGTGGTCTGTGCAGTACATTTATTGTGCAATGTCCCATCAAATAAAAAAAAAAAAAAAAAGTTAAAAACTTTACCTGGTGACATTGCGTACTTGTTTCCTGAGATATAGATAAGTGTAATGCCATACTTTGGAACTTTCGATGCAAAGCAATAACATCTCTATAAAAAAAGTAGGTGGCAGACCCTTCATTAGAACTCTGGTAAAGCGTTTCTGGAAATCACTTTAAACTGTAAATATATATAAATAGTTTTTTCTGTTATTTTGATATATTGGCCACTTTGATCTAAGCCAACATGGTCTATTTTAGAGTCCATCTGTGTGCACCTTTTTCAAATATAACAATACTTTTAGTTGCAGACAATTTATTTTATATACTGTAGTTGGGTGAAAAATAGTTTATATTGTTGGCTTTTACTGCTTTCTATTGGGTATTTGGCCGATTCTCTGGAAAATTAAAAAGGAGCTTTTATGGGTTAGATGTTTTTAGTGTTTACATGACAGAATCAGATTGATAAGTACTGTAGAAAATAAGTCAATGTGTGGACCACAAAAAAAAACACTCACAATTGAATTTATTATGTTAAATGTCATTCTACAGACAAAATAATACAAATAAAATAAAACTGGAATGAGATCTGGCAACATAAAATTGCCACACAATTGTGCACGCATGTCTCGTGATATATATATATATATATATATTCATATTTTTCACATTAAAAGAGCTTAAGTGCATGTGAGATATGAGAAGTTGTAGTAGTAAAAGCAGATCTACAATGACAGCAGAAAATGTTAAATACATCAACATCAAAAACTTAATTTATTTATTATGATTCAACTCAAAATCTTGTAATTCTTGTGAACCCAATCTTGTGTCTCCCCATTCCTAGCATTAAAGTTTAAATGTTGTATTTATTTGTCAGATACTTCCACAAGGTGCCAGCAGAGCCCCCCACACTGGAGCTGAAGGCCAGTTATGGTTTGGCTGAGCCCGTTCCCTTTGAGCTGCCCCGTCTGAGCGAGCAGTGCACTCCAGAGGTCTACGCCACATTTGACCTGACAAGAGGTGCCAAGAATGACAAGGTAACTACCAAGGACTGTGCTTTGGGTTAAGTTTATTAGTAATTGTGTTTAGGTGATATTAAACATGATGAATGGACTCACTGTATTCACATAGAGACCACACCGAGATTAAACTGGACAGGAAGCAGTGACGCTAACAGTGAGATTTCCGGGCGCTATTGTGCACAGAGCCTATTCTTTGTTTTTATTTTTTGTTAAACTTGTGATGCCAAACATAGTCATAATTTTTTGGATAGGATTTACCTTTTGTCCTGTACAAGGGAAAGGTGTCATTCAGAAGAACAAATGAATGTCAGAACAGGTAGTTCTGACATTGTGTAGTTACAATGGACTAGAATAATCCGTACTGTTACCACTACAGGACAATAGTGACATCTGTCCGTCCGTCTTCTTCCGCTTTATCCGGCTCAGTCGCAGGGGCAGCTATGCGCTGCCCCCCTATGAACCCCTCTGTGAGTAGTGAGCAGGAGATAGTAGTGGTGAGGAGATAGTAGTAGTAGCAATAGTGACATCTGGTGGTAAAATGTATTACACATCAGACATCAGGGCTCAGTCAGACCTAACACCAAAGCCTCTGTGAGTGGAGACTGTGTAGTTCCAAAATCCAGAACATCTTTTGGACAGCCCAGTTTCTCCTCTAATGGATCCAGGCTGTGGAACTCTTTTCCCACAGACCTAAAACTACAGACAGATCCAAACATCTTTAATAGATGTCTGAAACTGTGGCTGAAATCAGGACAGAGCTGTACACATGAGAATGAATGAAGTGAAATGAAATGTAAATTATTTGCTGTACATTTATTGTTAACGTTTTAATATTGTATTTTCTCTAAAAGCCTCCTGTAGACAGGTGTTGAAAATTAGCACTTGTGCTATAACACTTGAAACAATGCATCTGGTTCTTCCAATGCAATTTGTTATGTCCACATCAAATAAATATAAAAATAAATAAAATTATGTGCATAAATAACATGCACAAGAATTAAGATTTTCCATATTTTCTAGTCCATTTTGAAAAACATTACAATACTGCTCACTGTCAACTGTAATTATTGCCCTTCTTCCAACCTACACCAGTTAAATACCTCAAGTCTGAATAGTGCTTTAATACTGAATGCCTAGACAATCCTTTAAAGCTCCCTTTACACTGTTCCGTACTTATATAACATAACATCATTTTAATTGTTTTATTTTCCCTAGGCCAAACCTAAAGATGAGGAGGTGAAGCCTGTGAAGGAGCCGGACCTCAAGCCCCAGAAGGACACAGGCTGTTCCATCTCCTAAATACCCTCCCCCCTCTCCCCCCTTCTCCCGCCCCTCTCTCTTTCTCACCTGTGTGTACCACTACAGTCACGCCAGCCATCTTCCTCTTTATAAACCACAGGAACATGAGCTTTGGCCACATATTCTGTTCTTACTCATGTATTTGGTCAAAACTAGTCTAATATGCTCTAATTCAAATGATGTGACTACAAAATAAGGATGTAACGAGGCTTTGTTAATTTAATATAACTAAATTGATGAAATATTAGCTTGATATGGCTAAGCCTTAAGTATTGAAATAACAGTGCCTTGGTCTTTATGGCCTTTCATTTGGCACTAGCACACAACTAAAAAATTAAGAAGTCTATTGTCAATTCAAAGGTGCACTATGTAACTTTTTGATTAGGGGCCCGTCACCTGCTTGTTTCTATGTAAATGCCATTACTCTGCCTGGAATATTCCACAGTATGACATTAAACAGCTCTACCTTACATTTATTACATTACAAGTGTAGTTATAGCTAAAAAATCCCTAAAAAAAAAAAAAAACAGGCATTCTGATGGTCTGTGGTTTCCTCTCCACAGATCTGACCTGTAACTTGGCCTGGTTCGGTCTCCATGATGACAGAAGGAGGTTTAATGCCAAACTGAAACATTCCAGACAAAGCAATAACATTTGTTTGACGGACCCTCCATCAGAAATGTTACACAATGCACCATTAACAAAATGACACCATAACCATGTGTTTATTTAGTATTTTAGATATGAAAACACTATATAATGTATCTATTTAGGAGTAAGATTAGTCTAAACCAGTGTATTTTTGGCGGTAATACTGAAAGTTTACTATTGTCAATTAAATCTCAATGATGTAAAGCAGCGGTGACAGTTCTAGCTGTAGCAGTTTACATTTAATGCAACTATTCCACTCCACATGTATGTAGTTATGGCTCTGTTTCAACAAGGACCAAAAACTCAAAAATATTGTTAAGTTGGCCCATTAATACTTTGCAGTGAGTGTTCATTAGTTACCATGATGACACAATGAAATAACTACCAAAAAAAAAGTTAGAAAACTCAAGAAAAAATACAAAATGGATTTAAACGACACAGTTTCAGGAGCCAATACAAGAGTTCATGGTCCTCTATAGGTGTTTGATTTTCAACAAAAAGGTGAGAGTGACTAACTGAAAAAACTGTTGGCTAATGTGACTGTAAATTTACGTCTGTTTTGACTTTTTTAAGCGCATAAGTCAGCTCACCTTGTTGTAGTTCCAACTAAACTAGCTCTTTCTGGTCAGATTGTGTTAAAACAAAGCTCAGATAACGTCTAACTTCAGTAACAGTAGTGCTTTCAGTTAGCTTCACACTCCTAGGGAATGTTGAAGATATCAGTTGCAAAGTATCCATACTGATTAAAATTGTGCTGACACGTATTTTCTAGTTCAGCACATTATGAGCAAAGACCATGATCTAATGATTGAAATGAAGCAAATTAGTGAATAATTATACAGGAATATTATTAAACTAAATCTTGAGTTGAAATTCTGAATTTGTTGAACCCACTTGGTAAAACAGGGCAAATGTGCAGAGTTGTTTTGTATATAATATAACGTCACTGGTTTCACTTATATTCATTTAAAGCAAAAAATATGTAGTAATCTTTAGCTGGTTTATTTTATTTATTTTCTAAGTAATTGTTTTACCTTTCTTTACATATGATTACATTTCTTTATCATGATTTTTACATGACCTATTTTACTCTTTTACAAATGTACACGCAAAGTCTCCTGCAGAACCCTTACCATAAGTATGTACTGTACATAAAAGGAATTGGAGCATTAAACATTCAAAGGGAGGACTTAAAAATATCCAAGCTGCATGTCTCCAAATTATAAGACTAATTGCTGGAAGCTTGTATAAACTGTATGATATACATTGATTTCTGTCATTGTTCATTAAACTAAAAACACATTTGAACCCACTGTAACGCCTTTGCACTTTAAACTGGTCTGCATTATAGAGACTGTAGTGAGGATCTGCTAAATATTTGCTCAGATATCATTTCTCTCGTTATAAAATGTGGCAATCAGCCTTTTCTGTTTAATGCTTCTCCCCATGTTTTTGAATGATCTGTGTACATCGTCTTACATTATTCATCTAATAACGTCCCTCCTGTAAGATTGATTTTTGAAGGTATTAAATCCAGTGTAAAACTAAAATCTTGTCATGTGTATGAGTATCTTAGACAAAGAAGTTGAAATACTTGGAACAATAGCCAAAAAAGGTAGGTTAAAAAGGTAGATGTTAACTTGAAAACTACCACTTCATGACATCACAAGGTGGAACAGATCCTTTTGAGCTTTGAAGATGTAGACAAACTAATACTCCAGAGTTAAAACACAATTCCAGCCCCAGGTATGTTTTTGAGGAGACTTTTAAGATACGTTATTAGTAATTAGTAATTAATTTTTGGACTACAGTGTAACAATGTAATGTACCTACCTGTGCTTTTGCAACATTTACTTGCAAATACTGGTAATAAAACAGCTCTCCTCAGGATGAATGAGTTAGGTACTTTCCACCTCTGGCAATGAAAGACAGAGATGTGTACTTTGCCCTGTGTTGTGTCTCCTGACACAACAGGAAGAAGTTACATTCTCCACATTGCAACAAGACCAGCCCTTTGCCTCTGATAAACTACTTCCCTGTGAATTAGCAGTAGCACAGTTAGTTTACATTGCTGTGTTTGACTTCTCCAGTTTCAGTTCAGCCCTCTGCATCCTGGAGAGATCTACACAGTCCACCTCAACAACATGGAGACGTATTTCAACCTGTGAGTCAATAGAAAACTGAAAGTCAATCTGAGCCAAGACATCACCAAGAGGTAAGTGTTGCCGCAGTCCTTTTATAATTATTTAGTGAGCACAGTAGTTTATGCTAACCAGTTTGCAAAACACTTTCAAATTATGGTAACACTTCATATTAACTGCACAAAATGGGCATGGATAAACGCTTTAGTGACCAAATAGTTTATTAAGAACGATTCAGGTCTAATAGTTATTTAATTAAAGGTCCCATATTATGCAAAATTGTCTATTGTGAGCTTTTAGCCATGTTAGAAAGTTCCAAACCATACCTGGAGTTGTGTTGTGTTTCATTTACACGTGTTTGAGTAATCCTTTGTTATTAGTCTGTCTACATCTCCAAAGCTGAAAATGGTGTCACGATACAGTGGTTTTCAGGTTTGCTTTTTGTTTAGAGTGTGGTCATTCCAGGGCTGAAATCATTCACATTATTCTAGTGAAAAAGTAAGGAGTTTAAAAACACAGTGTAGCACTTCCTGTATTATAACATGACATCACGAGTTGGAGTCTTTTCTGAAGAAATCAGCCTCAATAACACAGGATTTGTGTGTCAAAGATGTGTAAATGAAACAAAACACAAATCCAGGAAACATTATAACATAGATCAGAAAATAGCATAATGTGGGCTCTTTAATACCCTAACTATGCTAAAAGCTACATGCTAAAGTTACCTCCATAGTTTATTTTTATATTTATTTTTAATGTATTATTTATGTATTTATTTTATTTATTGAATTTATTTTATTTTTATTGTTACCTCCATAGTAATTTGATAGATATCAATAACTTCATCACTAAAGTAAACACTGGTTGATGCTGTTAAACCATATAGTCTTCCCCAGCTATTTTTTTTTATTTTTTATTTTATAATGAATTCAGCTACAGTATGGTTCTTTGCCATTATATATATTTTTCTTATTTTGTCTTTGCTATTTCTGACATGTAACAGCCAAGAGCCATGGAAGAAACCCAGTTTGGAGGTGTAGCGGTGTCCCAGGAAAGAAGGGTCATTCATTTCACCAGCGGAGAGACCATGGATTTAGACAGTGAGGAAGAGGAGGAAGAAGAGAGACCAGCATTTAGTGACAAAGAACGCAGGGTAAACCTCAAATTCACTGTACCTATTTGCACAAGTGTTTACTACCAACTAAGCTGCAGCACCTTCCCATTTCTTCCAATATTATTATTTTTACCTAAATTATCTTAAAGGCGCATGGTGTAACTTTACTGGTGGAGGGTCCATCAAATGGTTGTCTCCATGGAAATGTTAATGCTTAGTCTGGAATGTTTCACAGTATGGTATTAAACCTTTCTATCTTCGTGGAGACCAAACCAGTTACAGGTCAGATCTGTGGAGAGCCGACCCCACTCACAGACAGAATGCCTGTTTATCTAGGCATTTTTTAGCTATAAAACCACCTGTAATTGAATAAATGTAAGGTACACCTGTTTAATTTTGTGTATATAAATAAAGCTATAAATAAAGTTACCTTACCTTACCGAATGTCATACAGTGGATCATTCCAGGCAGAGCAATGACATATCCGTAGAAACCAGCAGGTGACGGACCCCCAACCAAAAAGTAACATCGTGCCCCTTTAATCTTGTTTTTCTGGCTGTATAATGTGTGTGGGGTCTTACTGTTGTATGTAACTGTGATGTTTTTTAAAATGTGCTATACAAATACATTTGGACTTGACTTGATGAACTTGAACAGCGCATCAGTCACACGCTTCTTCTGTTTTTGTCAGGGGAGGTTTTCATTAAAGAATCTGGTTATGCGAGTTGGACGGCTGTCACTGTTCAGTAAGTATGTCATGGCATGTCAAAAGTTTCTGTACGGCTTACGTTTATATATTTAACTATCAGGATTGAACTAAGTTAGACCAATATCAACTGAGGGGCACTATGTCATTTTTCTGGTGGAGGGTCAGTCACCTGCTTGTCTTCATCGAGCTGTTACTACTTTGCCTGGAATGTTCTGTAGTAGGGCATTGTTTATCTTAGCTATCTCCATGGAGACAGGCAGGTGATTTGTGGAGAGGCGTGCCTGATCACAGTGAGACTTCATGACCAATTAAAATTTCCACCAGAAGATACACCTATAAGGCAGAGCTAAACCATAGATTATAGTATATGTAAACAGGCATAGCTAACCCGCTAGCTGCCCTGTTCCACATAGGAGGTGACCATGGGCGCGGCTACGGCTTCACTGACTCCTGCTTCAATTCACTTTACACTGAAAAATTGTCGACCTTCTCTCTGTGACTGCCGCCGTGAGCCTCGTCATTTTGGTTTTAAAATGTTTGTATTAACCCGCTCTACATGATCCCCGTGTTTCACTATTTTGTTCATAGATAACTTAACATAATAAGAGTTTAGTGCTAATCTTTGTATATGTATCTTTATTAAATCTAGCTTGTGACTTCCTGGGTGAGAGACTGGCCGGAGTACTCGGGCTGAAAGATGCCAAATATCAGTACGCCATAGATCAGCACCAACGGCAAAAGAGGGTAATGTCATATATGTATACTCTACAGTTTGATTTAAAGCTGCATCATGTAACATTTCTAGTCCACCGCCTGTTTCCACTCTATGTGGCACTTTCCAGGCGGTGTAATAATCTCCATGGAGCTAATCTGATGGGCGTTCCCTCAGAAAAGTTACATAGTGCGTGTTTAACTAAAATGTATTTCATGGGCTAAACTCAGGCACCTTTAAATTAATGTTCACTTGTAAAATTTTGTATGTTCAAAATGTGTTATATATCTGTATCTCTTATTTAAATAAGCTACAGGAGATAAACTTTGGTGATTTGCCAGTTGAATTTAAAGCTTTATATAATATTTCAAAAGTATTTATGAAGGGCTGTTTTTGCATCACAATAGTTACTCATGTTATCCATTGCCCTTTATAGTAGTTACAGCAGGAGTAGTCTATAGAAAATGTGATGATAATTCCCCTGGTTATATGCTCCTGTTTACAGATACTTGGCAGTGAATCCACAGATCTAGGGACCACTCCTCTGTCTCCTGAAGTCAGCACAAGTCGTTATGGAGCGACTGAAGACAATGGACAACAAATATACAGTGAAGCTCCTCACATGGACACAGGGAGACTCAACAGGGGGTACCAGGCAGAAGAGGTTACCCAGGGATAGCACTGAATAACTGAACACTATGGACTTTGAATTCACATGGACTGGAGATGTTTGGTACAGTCGTAATTTATTTTTCTTATTTCCACAAGCGGGTATTAGTCATTTTTTTGGAGAATGAACCCACTGTTGATGGAAGAGGGGGATGATATACAGACATCACTTTCTTTAAGTATTTAAAGGTCTAAGGTTTAAGTCGTGTTATAATGCTGTTATCTCATCAAAACATCCCTGAAGTTGTGTTTTGTTTCATTCACTCATGTTTAAGTAATCCTGCATTATTACTCTATATCTACATCTTCAAAGCTCAAAATGTTCTGTTCCACCTTGTGATGCCATGTGATCTTATGGGACCTTAAACAATACAAAAGAAGTGGCTGAAGAATGCAAGCACCAGCGCATCTAATTGAAGGAAGTGCTTTCAGTGTTGCTATTTTATATTTTCTAAAAATTAGCTGTATTTCTTTACCTTTCTCAAAACATTTGCTTGATGTTTTGTTTGTATGAAATAAGATTAGCTTCTTGAATATTTTGCTGTGTGCTCCTCTACTTTGTCCCAGCTAAACCGCTGCCACTTACCACTGTTTATTGGATGACTAAATATCTGCATCTATTCTAGGTGTTCTGATTTAAAAATACTAGACTAGATTAATAATAAAAGGTAGGCCTGGGTAATGCTTCCTTTGTGCGATTCAAATATGCTAATTTTGTAAAAAAAAAAAAAAAATACTACATATATAATATTAGATGGAAATGAAAGCAAAATATCATCTTTTTCATGCAATTATGGTCAAATTAAATGATGAGGAAGACTGTCAACCAGCCAATCAGGAGATCAGCCAGGCATCAGGTTCTTTGTAAAATCCTTCAGTCATCCAAGTAATTGACAATTTTTTTTTGGATTGAATACATTTCGCAGTTCATCCCAGTTGCTTCTTCATTTCTGATCTTTTTTGTCCAGTTGATAGAATTGAATTCTCCTTTGCTATAACCAGTCAGGTCATCAGGACATCGGCCAATGAGGAGAGCAGCCAATCAGGATAAAAACCAGTCAGGAGATCAGCCAATCATGAGATCAGCCAGGGATTTTTTTCTTTGCAATACAATAATGGTAAATTAAAATCAGGTAGGCAAGGTTGAGACTGCCGGTTCACCAGGACATTAGCCAATCAGAGATCAGCTCATCTTTTGTTTTTTGCAATAATGAGCCAATGGGGAGACAAACCGCCAAGCCAGGTGGTAGTTTTTCCTGAAAAAAAGAAAATCATCTGGCTTCAGGTTCGGTGTCTGGAGTGTGGGGGTGCTTGGGGGCACTTGGGAGCAGATCTGTAGTGACCACAGCAGACTCCTCTTGTCTCTCTTCTAATGCAGGAATGACAAGTTTCTAAGTTTTGTCATTTGCATGCTCTGCCTCGATCTGCATGCCTTCAGTCCAAAAACTTTGAGCCTGCGTACACTGCAAACACACAACACAACAAAACTATCAATATTACTACATAAAAACACAGTGCAGTACTTAGCTGTAGATATACACTTACCAGACTGGACGAAGGTCAGGACGTCAGGGTTCAGATTCAAACTCTTGGCTGTGTTTGGGCTGAATTTAATGCCTATCACCCAAGTTTGGTCCAAGTCCATTCCTGAAAGAAAGAAAATAAATAAATAAATAAATAAATAAATAAATAAATAAATAAATAAATAAATAAATAAATAAATGAATGAATGAATGAATAAATGAATACATGAATACATGAATACATGAATAAATATATTTAAGTGGGTTCAAAGGAGCCATTCATTTTGACAGTGCCTGAAGGACTAAAATAACATATATTACATTTACAATATTATATACAATATTATAAAAACAGCAATTCAAGTACCACCTTTCATTTTTATTTATTACTTATTGTGTTACTCTCAGCTGTAGCCATTATATTTATTCCTACGGTCAGCTTAAGTGAAACAGTCTTAATATATTATATTTATACATTTTTTGTATTGTATTCTAAACAGTAAAATATTGTTTTTTGTAGTAAGACTACAGAACTGTGCAAGTGACTGAGACAAGCTTTTGGATTGGCCAGTTTATCATTACATATTCATAGTAAATTATATTATTTTGATTACATACATGTTTTTCATTATAATCGTAGTCGATTCAGGAAAAGACGAAAATATAAAACTCAAAAGTGTCGACGAGGATGGGATTCGAACCCACGCGTGCAGAGCACAATGGATTAGCAGTCCATCGCCTTAACCACTCGGCCACCTCGTCGCGTAATAATACAGGGATGTGCTTTGGTTTTTTGTAAATACATAATACAGATGTTCGATGACTGTACAATAAGGTTTTAGTCGGTTTAAATGAGCAGATGCTTCATTATCGCTTACCTAAACCTCACTGTCTTGGTCTGCGTGTATGTGTGGGAGCTAGTTCCGTCCGCCACAGTCTTTAAAGAAATCATTGCGCGAACGTCGCTCTTCCGGTCTACTGGAGGCGCGAGCCCACCTTAACCTATGGCACGTGCAAACGTGGTCACTGGTTCAAGTACTAAAGGCACAAGATGCGTAAAAGTAAAGGTACTGGAAATGTTTGGCTTCGTTTACCTGCGTTCGCGAGTAACCAGCTCAGCGGAACAGTTAGCACAAGTCTATTGCTATTCACAACTGGCAGTAAAAAATAAAAGTCCTAAATCCTGTTATGACCGATTGGATTGGTAATTTATTTATTTTCTTTTTTCCTCACATGACTGTTTAAAGTCTGGAAGAACCAGATTTAAAATGAATTATAATAATTTACAAACAAAAAACATAAGTGTATGTAACACCTCAGCTCCGTTCTATTTTTGCTAAATTCTTATTTTTCATCACCCACCGCTTTACCAACAAAGTGAATTTGTGGTAATATTTGTGTAATATGGTTAAAACCACTTGGAGGCGCTTTAGACCACAGCACAATAACTCAACATCTGCTTGAGTGGCGGGGAAATACTACTAATAATGTTTACTTCCAGGAAAACAGATAAATTGAATGCCCTACTGTGGAACATTACAGATAAAACAATAATATTTAATTAGAGAGAAGCAGGTGGCAGACCCATAGAATTCCATAACATATGCTACCATGACTGTAGAGTCCCTTTAAAACCTCTTCAGTGCAGTAACACTTTTACTGATCCAGTAAGAGTCAAAGTCCTGCCAGGTCCATGAAAGTCAATAATAATAAACTACATTCACTCTGCTCTCTACATTTTCTTAAGGATGGGCACTTGGAGAATACTGTTGGCTGCAGCCCTCGTGGCTTCAGTATATACTGTGAGTATGTGAGCATGTCTATAATTATTATAGAATTATATAGAATTATTATTATTTTATTGATTAGATGACTGTGTGTTTTGTTTACAGATACCAATTTCTCAGGAAGTGCGCGGTAAGACAATAACTGAGAAACTATATTACCTGTGCAAAGTGTAATATTTTGAGTCAAACAGTGTCAGGAACTACAATTCTATTGTGAATACTCTGTGTGTGAAATCATGGCAATGCATAATGGTACTTGATTGTACAACTTTCAAATTGAATTTAATGAGAGAAAAAAAACTAAATCGTAACAACTACACTGCTCTTGTGGTGTGTGGTTGTACAAATTATCCTTATAAATACAGCACAAATAACACAAACAGATGTTTTAATCCTATCCTATTTTAACACTATACCACTCAATCTGAAAGTATTATGAATATTAAGAAATACATTACTGTCTTATCACTACTACTAGTACTAATTCTACTACTTATACTACTTACTTAATACTATTGTTTTGTTGATGAATTGTGAAAGTGAATCTATTTGTGTTGTTACAGAGGTATATCCAAATGGGGAAGATGAGAACCCCATTTTGAACAAAGGTGAGAATATGTTATTGTCTACTCCATTGAAAAGAATAATTATTATCTTAAATTATTATTATTATTAGTGTTTATTTGTGATCCTGTGCAGGCTCAGATGTCAACCTGTTTGAAGGAGACATTTTTATCCCTGTAAGTTCAACAAAACAATATGATTTTAATTACAACATCATAATTTTATCTTTTTTCTTTATTTTTTTTGTGCAGCAAGGAAGAAATGCTTTGATTGACAAAAGATACAGATGGAAGTTTCCAATCCCATACATTTTAGGCGATGATTTGGGTACAACATATTTTTATTTTATGAGATTACATTATGACTAGTGACAGGTACGCAGACGGCTAGCTCAGATCATTCCCAAAACTGTAGCTCTTACGGGGTGTTCCAAGTTTGTTATGGTCAGTAATTGTGAACAAAAAACATGAGACATTTAAGATAAAAGTGTCAGAATACAGTGGCCCATATAAGAATCATAAACTGAACGTTTTATTGCCATTAACAATTCACAGACTAAGATAAGATTAGAAATTTGATTGAATATACAATAAATACTAAAATAGATCAGTTATTGTTGAAGCAATACGCAAGTAACACATAACACAGAAAGGTTTTGCTTGATTGATTTACATTTGAATTTATTTTTTACTTTACAAAATCTGTTCTCACACACCATCTTGTGTCCCAGATCTCAATGCCAAAGGCTGTGTCCACCAGGCTTTTGAAATGTATCGCCTGAAGTCCTGTATTGACTTCAAACCGTACGAGGGCGAGCAAACCTACATCAAGTTTGTGAAGAGGGGAGGGTATGGACCACATTTTATCTGAAATGTATTAAGAGTGCACTTTTCTGATGGATGGTCTGGTCTGCCACTTGCCTTTGCATCCAGTGATATTCTGGTTATTCAGTTGGTGTGGTAAACTGCTGGCATGACCAATCCAAACAAAAGGTCAGGGGTCTCATTTATAAAACTTTAGTGGAATTCTTATTTAAAATGTATGTTAGGGCAAGCATTAAAAACACCTGTGACTAAATACATATATACAAGATAAATACGTTTCAAGCCTTATTGTGGAATGGACAAAGCAATGACATCTCTATGGAGACAAACAGGTAGTGACCAGTCAGAAAATTCACATTGTGCACTTTTAATTAAATGATTGTTCATCTTTAATTTTATTTTTTAAACTTAACTAAGCAGGTCTTAACCCGGACCAATCCAGTCTTGTACATACATTCAAATTGGATGTAGTCTATCTCAGGACTAAACTGGGCTCTTTTCAAATGATTATGATTTTTAATGATTATGATTTTTACTCTAAATATTCATCAAAAGCCTTTATATTTCTTTACACACTATATGAACACATAAAAAGGAAAACTGAAGTTTTAGAGCCAATACTGCGCAATGTCTGACTTGTGTTGCTGTTGTTGGCAGGTGCTTCTCCAGTGTGGGGGACCAGCAGAACGGTCAGATCCTGTCTCTGGGGCCTGGCTGTGACCATAAGGCCATAGTAGAACATGAGCTGCTCCATGCGTTGGGCTTCTACCACGAACAGTCACGCACCGATCGTGACGACTATGTGGACATCTGGCTCGACCAAGTCACAGACGGTACACCTGTATCTTACAGTCCAGATAGGAAAATAGAAGTTCCAGACATATCAAAAGATAACTTTAAGTGAAAAAAGGGAATTCCGAACTAGAAAATATTTTAAATAGCACAGAAAGTGGATATAATTTGGCGGTCCAGTCTCCCACCTTGTCTGGTTTGTGTAATGATGGTTGCAGGGGGTGTTTTTGTATTAGTATGAACTTTAGGAATGAAGCCAATGGTTTTACTGAAAATAATGCATGAGAAATATGTCATAATATAAAAAGCGCACTAAATAGAAGGATTATGACCTAAATGTATGGATTTCATTATATTTAAATCCTGTGGTCTTGTTCTCATGGACCCAGTATGTATCTTGTATAAGATCCTGTTTTTCTGTCATGCAATGTGTATCTTGTCCCATTTACGGTGTGTATTGGTGATATCTATAGCAGCTAAAGCAAAAAACGAATAGGCCTATAAGCGTTACCTATCCAGTCAGAACCACACACTTTGACAAAACCTTACATAGACGAGTGGATCTGGAGCTGTATCCTGTCTCTCTGATTTAAGAGGGTGTGATTGACAAGCGAATTAACCAATCAGAGAGACACATGCTCCTTTCTTGTCAAAAACAAACAGGACTGCTTACACATTTCTGAGAAACAGCAGGGATTTTCTCAGAATGAAGCATCAAACTATTACTTATCTCAGGTAAAAGAAGTTCTATATTTTGTTCTGAATGATATGAGAATTTTGCAGAGGAGATAGATGTTTTCTGCATTTGAGAGACACGTGATACAAATTAGAGGCTGTGGTTGGACTGTCTCAGTTTGGGTGGAGGTCTTTCATGCTCTACGGTTCTTCTAGCTTTTAACAGAATTTAGAAGAAAGTGGCTGATCAGGCATTACCATGCAGGGATGGAAAGCTGACTTGAATACCAAATCACTATACATGGTGGTATGAAGTAGTTTTATAGTAATGTCATAGTTGGATAAAAACTGTTCATTGAGTTTAGTGAGCATAAATCTGCATTATTATTTTGAAGTAACACTGTATTGAGTATAGTAATGTTTTAAATGAGTGTGTAAGTGTATTGTGTATTTTATTATGACCAGTGTTGGGAAAAATACTTTGAAAATGTATTTAGTCATAGAATACTGAATACCCAAATTTCTATGTGTTTCCCACAGGACTTCAACATAACTTTAACAAATACAATGACGATTATATCACGGACCAGAACACTCCATATGATTATGAGTCTGTAATGCACTATCGCCCCTTTGCCTTCAACAAGAATGAGTCCATCCCCACCATCACCACCAAAATCCCAGAGTTTTATTACGTCATTGGACAGTACCGGGATTTCAGCAAGATGGACACACTCAGACTCAACAGAATGTACAACTGCTGTAAGTGGCTGTTTCTATTTTGGTTCTCCTGGTCCCTGTCCCTCGTCACACGCATTTTAAGGGCCTATAATTATTCACATCTATTCAAATCTAGGTTATAATGTTGTTTCCTCATCAGAAACATACCCGGAGTTTTGTTTTGTTTCATCCACATGTTTAACACACAAGCTCTGCATATTTAGGCTTTGACTTCTCTCAAAGTCTGTGCCACTTTGTGATGTCATGTGGTAATACAAGAAGTTCTCCACTGTGTTTATAAAGTCCATACACCTTCACTAGAATCATCTGGATGATTGCAGACCTGGAACTGTACCAAACAGAAGGTTAAAAGATTGCCATTAGCTTGAAAACTACTGCTTTATTACATCACAAGGTGGAACAGAGCATTTTAGCTTTGGAGATGTAGACAGACTAATAATGATTACTCAAACTAATGCAAATGAAACAAAACGTAACTCCTCATATGTTTTTATGTTCCTATATTATACAAAATTGACTCTTGTGAACTTGAAGTACTAATTAGTAATACTTTGAAATCCATCCGTGTGTCCTGCAGCTGGCCCTTTGACTCTGCTGGACCAGTGCTCCTTTGAGTTTGCAGACATCTGTGGAATGATCCAGAGCTCCACAGATGACTCAGACTGGATCCACACCCAAAGCACAGCGGGGCACGAGGACCATACCCTGCTGGGACAATGCAGAGGTTAAGACAGATATTATAAGTTTCTTCATATAATGTCTCCAAAGATCTAAAACATTTATTCATTCTTGGTTTGCTCCTAAATTATACAATATGTAACTTTTTTGGAGTGGGTCATCTTGTCTCCATGGGGATGTTTATTTTGGCTGAAATTTTCTATACATGGCCTTTAATCTGTATGGGGACAAGCAAATGACACCATAGGACAGGGTTACAGGTCAGATCGGCGGAGAGGTGAGCCTGAATACATATTGTTCAAGGTATTTTTGACGTATAAAAACACATATAATTGAATAAATGCAATATAAAGGAACACCATGCTGATAGATAGTTTAAACGCTATATTGTGAAACTTTCCATGCAAAACAACATCTCCATGGAGACCAGTAGGTAGCAGAAGCTTCACCACAATTTAAAGTTACATAGTGCTAGTTAAAACATGATTACTCATCTCAACTCTTCCAATCATTCAAAACAATTATTGTCTATAATAAAGTACAATACTGCATTTTTAGATGCTGGTTACTACATGTACTTCAGTACTAACACTGGAAAGGCCCAGGAGTCTGCCCTGCTGGAGTCTCGGACCTTGTACCCCAAACGGAGCTTCCAGTGTCTGGAGTTTTTCTATAAGATGACGGGCAGTCCCCAGGACCGACTGGTGGTCTGGGTCAAGATGGATGATGGTACAGGAACAGTCAGAAGAATGAAGAAAATACACACTTTTACAGGTGAGTACTGGACTGTGTACACACTATAAGACTATAAGGAAGAGCTTTGCATCAAGGGAACAACTCATTTGACTACGGAGACATATTCAAATTCAGTTGTTTCAGGAACTTACTAATCTATTTACCAACTTCAGCATTTGGTCAGATAACAAGAGCCATGAGTTTGAAGTGTAGACAATGGAGAGGAAGTTTATCAAGATTTTGCAGATTTTAAATTTGAATTTAAAATGTATAGGTTTATAAAAATTGATAGATAAATAAAGTATAGCAGTTAAATGTTCTTGGTAAGTGAAAGCAAAATGGCTACAGTTCCCAATCCTTCTCTTCCACTGTTTTACCTGTGGATACATTGGCAATCACAACATCCTTCTCTTACCTGACTAACAATTGCCTTATGAAGACAAATACATGGTTTATGGTTAATAGAGATGTTATTCTTAAATTAAATTAAATTGCCATTCCAGGGGAGGCTTGTGCCCCCTCAAGCCATCCCTGGCGCTGCCCCTACTATCATATTGGTTGGGCTAAAAATAGTTATCTGTGTTTCTTGTATGTACAGGTGTACTGGACTCTGCCTGGAAGATCGCTCATGTCCCTCTGGAGGTGGACACGAAGTTCCGTTATGCGTTCCAGGCTGAGCGTGGTGACCCCTCCTCATCAGCAGGGGGCCTCTTCCTGGACGACATCAGCCTTTCCGAGATGCGCTGTCCGAATGCCGTGTGGACCATCCCAAATTTCTCCAGAATCATGGAAACAGCAAATCGTGGGGATACCATGGACAGTCCCATCTTCTACAGTCCAGAGGGGTACGCGTATGGAGTACGTGTTATGCCCCTGTCCAGCTACACAGACTACAGTGGGAACTACACCGCGCTGTACTTCTTCATAGCCAGTGGGATGAATGATGTGATGATGAAGTGGCCTGCAGTGAACCGTCAAGCAACTCTAGTAGTGATGGATCAAGACCCCGATATCAAACTGAGGATGTCCACAGCTAGGAGTCTAACTACAGACTTCACCAGTATGTCATATTTGTATCTTAGAGGCCCTATATTACACAAAATTGATTCTTGTGAATTTTTGTCTGTGCACAACTCCAAATCTCAAAATGCTCTGTTCCACCTTGTGATGTCATGAAGCGATAGTTTTCAAATTAACAGCTCCTTTTAACTTCAGTAAAGACGAAGGACTGAACTCATTCAAGTTATTCTAGAGAAGTATGGAGTTTAGATACACAGTGGAGCTTTTCCTGTATTACCACATGACATCACAAGGTGGAACAGAGTATTTTTTATTTGAGAGAAGAAGCCTAAATATGTGGGGTTTGTGTGTTAAAGATATTTGAATGAAACAAAACACAAATCCAGGTATGTTTTTGATGAGGAGGATAGAGGATAGATTATGGACACACAAATCTGATGCTTACTTCTCAAAAGATGCACTCTTAGTTGTCAGTTAGGATTCTTCTCCATGTTTATACTTTGCAGCTGATGTCATTAACATTTTCCGAGGGTGTGAAGCTAACTGGAGGCACTGCTCTGTTTAAAGCTCTGTTATGTTACACACAACCAAGTCTCTCTCAAATAACACTGCAGTCACAAGCTAGCTAGAAGTAACAGTTTTTCAGTTAGTCAATTTCACCTTTTTGCTAAAAATCAAACTCCTAAACAGAACCGCTTATATTGATCACAGGCTTCTGAAAATTTGCAGTTTAAATCCATTTTACTATCTGAATTATTACATGAAAAAGTTGTAATGTTAAAGGAACAGTTTGGAATTTTGGACATAGGGCCTCATTTACTAGTGAGTGTTGGAGACGTGTGGAGACACTTTTTAATAAAAAAAATCATCCAGTTCTTGTATTTGCAGAGGTTGCTGGTGCTAGGCTAGCGCATGTCAATGGCCATAGTTGGCCTGCCACTAAAAACAGTCTTACTCCCTCCACAGTGCACCAAAAGCAAATCAGTTAGTACGTCAGACTATCGATGTAAATGTCTGTGTTGATAGAACAATGTTTGAAATAAAACTAACCTTGCATTGCATGAATCATTGCATGTTGAGGGACTATTTTCTCATATGTCACTTTGCCAAGCTTTCTATCAGGAAGTACAACTCACTGCTGCTGCTCAGACATAAATCCTTCAAATGCAAGGTTGGTTTTAGTTCTAAAATGATTCTGTCAACACAGACATTCACATTGACAGTCTGCCGTTATAATCGTTTTGCCTCGGGTGCATTGTGAAGTGGATAAGACTGTTTTTAGTGGTAAACTAACAGTGGCCGTTGACATGCTCTAGCCTAGCACCAGCAAACCCTCCAAATACTGGACTGGATGGGATATTTAAAAAAGTGTCCCCACACGTCTCCAACACTCTGGCTCACTGGAAAATGAGGTCCTATGTCCAAAATTCCCAACTGTTCATTTAAATGTATATTAATGTGTTTCCTCTTAAACAGTGGAAAATGGGAACTACTTGTGGGACAACCCCTCTAAAGTGGGGACTTATGACGCCTCCTGTGAATGTTACAAAAGCCAGGCCCGCGGCTGGAGGAACTTTGTCAAACACTTTGACCTCCGCAGACGCAGCTACCTGAAGAACGATGACCTCATCATCTTCATCGACTTTGAAGGTTAGTTATCATAACTGGGTTAAAGCAGAACTATAAAGCAGCTATTTAACCACTTTTATGACTAGTCATTCTGTGTAGTTGTGTAAATAAAATAGAAGAAACTTGTGTTTTGCTTGTGATTAAAATATATGAGTCAATTGGAGATAATGTTAAGTTTTACTATGTCCACAGATATCTCATCAATGATCAAGACAGAAGTGCCAGTCAAACCAGCAGAGTAAACACAAACAAAGAAATCATAAGATACTTCTGACCACCATCTCAAGTCTGTGTTATTGAAAGACAATGAAGATGCAAGTAACAGTGTATGTAGTTTTGCCCTGGATAATACATTGTCTTTGTTAAAAATGTTTTTAATATTGGTAAATAAAGCTGCATGAAAACAAGGTGTTGTGCTTATTTGTTGTATATTTTGCTCACATAGTGAATTTTGTTCAGTTAATTTCTGATCAATGCCCTCTCTTATCAACTTACTGCCACGACTGATATGAAATGTTCCACATAAACAGATAAGAGAGTACATGGTAACTATATTAGCCTTTTGAAAAGGCTTTCATAATAAGTCATATGGTTAATTATAAATCTATGTTAAAATGTCAAGCTTGTATTGAGATGTGTCAAATGTTTGAAAAGATGATAGACTTACAGAGTAAACTGCTACAATAATTAATCTATAAAATCTAAAAACAAAGGAATGAGAACTGAATGTGGCATCGTGCTTTATATATTGATGGAAGGTACACTACCTGTATATCTCCATGGAGACGAGCAGAGGCAATACCAGGCCAAGTTAGAGGTCAGATCTGTGGAGAGACAACCCTACTCACAGTGGAAATACTAGTACATATATTTATTATGTATTTTCATCATAAAAACCCACAAATAAATTGATTCTAGCTAGATATTCTTAATTCAATACTAAAAAAGATGACAAACCCTCAAAAAAAAGTTACCTTTAAAGTTTTGGAAATCAAATATAGGTCCATTTTCTGTGTACATTTTACAAAATAAGAAGTATGAAACAAATTATGGCATCACCTGTCAAATGCCTGAATCCTTGCTAACATCAAATCAACTGTGTAGAAATACTATTACCAAACTAGCTTTGTCTACACACCACCAGAATAAACACTGGTAAACTAATCTAATGGACTTCACGGATGTTACTTTACTTCAGTGATTATTGTCCAACACAGTCATAAAGCCTTGAGCATTTGTCAATATTTGTTACACATTAAAAGTCATGGAAGAGATCAAAGTTCTTGCAGTCTTTATGGGCTTGTTTGCAGTCACACCAGATTCATGTTTGTGAGCGAATATCAACATGAAGACTGCACTTTTCCTCTCTATTTTTATCTTTCTCAAGGTACAGCAATTTTCTATTTTTTTTATTTATTCTCAAGCTAATTATAGAATCATATATATATAATATTTGTATATTTTGTCTGTCCCAGGTGCAAGGATTTCCCACACTATCAGGTTAGCTAAGGTTGCTATATCCTTAATTTTAAACCCATTTTAAAGCCATATATATATATATATTTCCCTATAGATGAAGATGCTGATGCAGGCGAACTAAGGGATGATATACTTGAAATCAACAAAGGTAAATAATAATAATAATTATATATATATATATATATATATTTTTTTTTTTTTCTAAATTAATTTGCCTAACTTTTAATTGTCTTCTCAGGCTTAAACCATTTGAATGAGGGAGACATAGCTGGTGATGTGAGTAGCCTATCAAATCTTGGAGGATCTTTTTGTGCATGTTTATTTTGAATGGGCCTATTTATAATTTCACAATATTTCTGCAGCACCACAGGAATGCGCTGCTGGATGAAAACAAGAGATGGAAATTTCCCATTCCCTACATTCTGACAGACTCTTTAGGTAGGTTATCACTTGAACATGACAATTTTATGACTATTAGAAGTCAATATATCAAGTTAATATTTAATTATTATTTTTTATTTCTTGTCTAAAGTCATTTAAAATAAAACAAACAGAAGCTTGTAATGCAATTTACCAAACAAGGTTAAACATGTTAGTCATGCACTAATTTATTTAATTTGCCTGCCCCATACACTTTTTGTGCAATACTGGAAAGTCAGCCAAGGCATTTATACACATTGCTAAAATATTTTTGTAATAAGGTGATATTATGTTACTTTAAGTGTCTAGAACAGTCCTGCATACAACTAAAGCATGCTTGAAAATGACCTCATTTATTGTTGTATGAATTAAAAAAGTTCTTTTTCAGACTTGAATGCCAAAGGTGTGATCCTGCAGGCATTTGAAGAGTACAGGCTGCGCACATGTGTGGACTTCAAACCGTACGAGGGAGAAAGCACCTATATCTCCTTCACCAAACAGGACGGGTGAGCACCAGACTCATATGTGTGTCACTCTGTATACAACTCAGTTCACTTTGACTATTTGAATCTGTTTGGTCGAAGCGTCACAACAGTGGAACAAGCTGAAAAATCTGACTTTTGCTCAGCAGAGACATCTATCCTCTCCACAAATGCACAGTGCAAATGTTGATATTGCTATGTCTGTTTTGGTTCGTTTGAGCGCTTCACAATTGGCTTCACATTTGGCTTCACATAACCTGTTGGGCCTGATCGCACCATCTGGCACATGCCAAGATGGATTCTAGTATGTGCATTACATTAGTAACTTATGTTCTAATAACAATAGTCATATCACAGTGAACAAAAATATGAGTGTCTGCCACTTCTGTGCCTCTGTGGAGATGCTATTGCTTTTAGCTGTAATGTTCCATGGTACGGCATTAAGCTTATCTACTATAACTCCATAGAGACAAACACGTGACACCATCAGGTCAAGTTGTAGGTAAAAATAAAAGAGGCTTAGGTACAATAAAGGGCATGGATAAAATAATACTTTAGAAAACAAATGGACTATATATAAGTACAAAATGTATGTATAAGTAGAACAAGAGTGCAAGAATATCAGTGCAAACAGAAAAAGTGAAATGAGTCCCCCCTGCCCCTCCCTCAGGTGCTGGTCATTTGTGGGGGATCTTAAAAAGGGTCAAGAGCTATCCATCGGGAGTCGCTGTGACACTAAAGCCATTGTGGAACATGAGCTGCTCCACGCCCTGGGCTTCTACCATGAACAGTCACGCTCTGACAGGGACGACTATGTCAAGATCTGGTGGGACCAAATACAAGAAGGTGGGCTACACCAGTGGTTGCGTTAGACTTTTTCATTGTCCGTCATTATGATGGACAGGGTCATAAAAATTCCGTCATTGTCCATAATTATCCGTCATTTTATTTTAACATTTAAATGACAATGTATATAGGCTATACATGCTATATGTTTAATAACTTGTGTTTTCAGGGGCCCATTTTCATTAAAAAATTAATGCATAGAACAAGCTTGTATTATTTAATCATTTATGTATTTATTGTGCAAAACGATGTACAGAGATTCTGACGTTCGGTCACTTCTCACTCTGCTAAAAAAACAACATTGCGGTTGTTGTGCCTTAACGGCCATATGAACAGTATTATTTGACAACGTAGTTTAAGAGAATTGCAGTTAAACTATGAACAGTCCACTTACAACAAATAAACTGATGATCTAATTTGACCTGTTGTAGCCTGTGTTTGCGTGAGCTCACACCTTCTTTCTGGCCTGCATGGCTTTGGATTGAAGAGCTCGCTTGTGAATAGTCAAAGTCATCAATGGAGAGTGCTGCCGAGGCTATTGTCATTAAATTTTGCGTCTTTGCCTCGGACAGACGACTTCTCGATGCCGTTTTATTTTGGTTCTGCAAGCTGAACCCGCACTCTGCTGCGACACTTGAAACTGGAATAACCAGCGCCACTTCAGCCAAGGTTCTGAAGTCGGGAAACATTTCTCCCAAGGAAGTGATCAGAAGCCGGCAAGAGCCTCTGAAAGTGGGATTCCATGACCCTGCTAGTACTCTCTTCATAGGGAGGAAATCCTGCAACATGCGGTCTTTCTGCACCAGTGGAGCAGCTGCACCCCGCGATGACCCGTAGTGGTCACAGACGCGTTCCAACGCATCCAGTCCATGTCTCTTCAACGCGCTGTCGGCACCCGGATAGTTAGAGGCGTTGAGTACAGTGTCGAGGTCAGCGATGACCTCCCCTCCTCGAACCGCCACCCCTCCTCGAACCGCCACCTTAACGTGGTGGAGGGGTTTGAGTACCCGAATGATCCCAGGAGCTATGTTGTCGGGGGCTTTATGCCCCTGGTAGGGTCACCCAAGGCAAACAGGTCCGGGGGGATGGGTCAGACGAAGAGAGGTTCAGAAGCCCCATATGATGAGTTATATTCAGAGGCAAGATACGTTGCCCGGATCGGTGTCACCGGGGCGTTTTGCCAGGTTAGCTAGGCTAGCAACTTTAAAATTCATGACATTTTTGTATTTTTGTCCTTTAAAATTGTTTGCTACCTTACTTAAAAGCCCATAGCACCGATTTCACTTCCATCTAATCCGAGAAGTGAACTTGCTAAATATATTTCGTGATGAGTCAGTCAAAACAGAAACAACTGTTATCGACCCAAGCCCCACTGACACGAGCTGCAACCTCCACAGCTAAGCTAGCCTCTATTGCCGCAGACACCACAGCAACTGCGCCAGAACCGGAGAACGAGTGCGCTGGAAGCAGCAGGAGTAGCGACCAGGCCATGGCTGTCACCAAAAGCGACATCGAAGCTTTATTAAACGTGCAACACGAGAATCTCAAAAAAGACACGGCCAAACTGACACTTCTACTGAATCTTTGACTCAACCAGTGCAGGCGCTGGGAGGGAAACTCGACTTGTTTGATAGTCGCCTATCTGAAAATGAAGTGAGAGTGGGTGACAACTTTATTAAAAGACTAAACAACTTGGAAACAACTGTCTGACTACAAACTACAGCACTCCAGGATCGCATTGATGACTTGGAGGATAGGTCCCGACGGTCCAATCTTCGGATAATAAACATCCCTGAGGGCAGCGAATGGGACCAGGACCCAACGAAGTTCGCCACAGATCTCATCATGACTGTGATGGGTTCGGGAGTTTTTGACAGCCCGCCAGAGATAGAGCCCCACCGCACATAAGGCTCCAGACCTGGCGAACAGGGCGCACACAAACCAAGGCCCTTCATCATAAAGTTCCTTCGCTACCAGGATAAAGAGAAGATGCTGAGGTGGTCCAGGCTGCACACTGTGGAATACCGCGGCGTGGAGCTTCGTGTCTACCCTCACATCCTGTATCATAAAGGAATTAAGTTTGTTGTTAATAGTAATAATAATAATTCTGTTAGGCTACAGTAGTGGCAGTGATGATAATGATAATAGTAATAATGGTTATCATTACTATTCATATTTTATACCTACTTTATTTTTTATTTGTTTTATTAACAATAATTTAGTAATAAAAATATATTTCAGTAATTTAGCTCTAATGAATGTTATCTTAACGCTACCGCCTTTATTTACTTGTTCACTTATCTTTCTGTAGAGGAAGCAAAGGAGCCGTCTACACCTCAAATTCTAGATTTAGAGCTAGGCTCCCGTTTCATTTGTAATAGAAATAGTTAATGGGGATCTGCGGCTTGTCGAGAACAAGTTTACAATTAGGGTAGAAATTTTTGTCTCTTTATTTTATATTTTCTTTTATAGAGGGGTTTGGGTCCTACAGATGAATGAACATCTAAAGCGTATTTTCTTCTCTTTTCATGCAAACTTTGCTTATCTGCTTTTTTACAAAACAAAAGACAATCTATGTGTCAAACTAAAGCTATGAATTTGTACAGTGGGAGCACTCCAATTAGATTCGTATCTTGGAATGTTAAAGGAAGCAGTGGTCAAGTAAAAAGAGGCAAAATCCTCTCACATCTCAAACATCTTAAAACTGATGTCGCCTTTTTACAAGAAACCCATTTGACAATAAAGGACCATCATAGACTAAAGGCTTCTTGAGTTGGTCAAATTTTCCATTCCAAATTTAACAGCAAAATGAAAGGTACAGCCATTTTAATTAATAAATAATATATTTTATTTATAGGCATGTAAATTTAGCTTGTCAAGATAACTGTTTGGAAAATAATTTGGAAAAATTGGTTCAGAGAGAATTTTTGGTGATATTTTGAGTTTATGTAATATCTGTCAGAACTCACAAAGCAGAAATAAACATACATAACAGGCGCCTAATTGCTGTGGTTCTTAAAGTGGATGATTAAACTGATTAAGATGATCAATGATAAAAATATATTTGGGTCATTTTAAATTCAGTTACATTTAGGCCTAAATGACCATCAAATCAATAAAGAATTATCTATTTTTTATGTTTTGGAACTTTAAATTATAAAAGGCATCAATTTCATTTTGCTATGGGTGTCCCAGATTACTCCTGACCTGAAAAGTTTGGGACCCCCTGCTTTACTGTACCCCAATTCAATTAGTTTCAATGTATTTTTTGTGTGTTATACTCATAGACTGTATATACAAATAGACATAGCTAACTCACTAAATGCCACATTCCAAATAGACAGCGAGCATGGGGCTCTTCAAGCTCTCCAACTCCAATTGACTTCACATTGAAAAAATTTCACTTCTCTCTCTGTAACTGCTGTAGTGAGCACTGTCATTTTAGTCTTTGGTGAAGTGTTTTTATTTCACCATTTTATCCTAAGGTGACATCACACTCCCTTAGCCCCCTTCTTTATACAGTCTATGGTTATACCATGGAGCATGTGTTGTATTTTATTAATATGAAAATTAATATGGTGCTTATAGGAAAGGAGCATAGCTTTAACAAATACGAAGATGACTTCATCACAGACTTGAACACAGCGTACGACTATGAGTCCATCATGCACTACGGGCCTCTGTCATTTAACAAGAACGAGTCCATCCCGACCATCACCACCATTATCCCGGAGTTCAACGACGTCATCGGACAACGCTTTGACTTCAGCGCTGTTGACATCACGAGAGTCAACCGCATGTACGACTGTGGTGAGGACTGATATCATCTAAACAAGTGATAGTTATCAATAAACCCCCACTGGGTAACATTTCAATCTAAAATAAATAACCTAAATAATTTTTTTGCAATTAGATGATGATTAGCCTAGGTTATAACTTGATAACGGTTCTTGTGCTCAAAGTATTAACTTTTGCCTTTGCCTTAAGAAGTATTAATTGCCATTTGCTTCTTCTAAAAGTTCACACTTAACAGTGATTGGTGGTATTTGTCACTCACTCTGGCTGAACAATAAGTGGAGTGGGTGGGGGAAAGAGTTGTCACAGGGTTAGAATAAAATTCAGTCGATCATCAAGTTTAATGCTCAGGCAGATATAATTCCAATGGGGGTAACAGTCCAGGTCGACTAATTGATTCATTCATATGTTTTTTTGCAGCAAACTCTCAGACTCTGCTGGACCAGTGCTCCTTTGAGCTGATAAACATCTGTGGAATGATTCAGAGTGAGGCCGACAGCAGTGACTGGGTGCACACCCTGAGCACCCCCACAGACCCAGACCACACCCTGGGCGGCCACTGCAAAGGTAACAGTAGAGGGTGTTGTAACAATAGGCCCACAGCTGAACTCCTCCCCCAAACTCATTCTTGGTGACATACAGGCACCGGTATGTATTGTGTACCTTACCAAATGGTACCATACCTTCTTATCAAGGCATTCTATCTCTATGAGGTATTCCCCTCTACTCTGGCACTAATTTAGATACTCCAAGAAAAGAGAGTGTTTAAGATTTGTAAAAACTTGGGCCAAGATGATGGCAAGGAAGAGGAGAGGCTGAGGTGATATATGGTTATGCTGCTCTGATGAGACAGGGAAGAGTGCATAATGTAGATTTATATGGCTTGATGTGATTGTCTGATAGCCAGTTCTGGCAGGCTGTGATTGGCTGAAAGATGATTGACAAAAAGTGTAGATTTAAACCCTGCTTAAAATAACATATCTTCATTTTGTCTAGATTCCGGTTACTATATGAAGTTTGATAAGTCGTCTGGAGCGGCTGGGAGCAGTGCTCTGCTGGAGTCTCGGATCCTCTATCCCAAACGCTCTGAACAGTGTCTGCAGTTCTTCTACAAGATGACAGGGGGCATTGGAGACGCACTGGTGCTGTGGGTGCGCACGGACGATGGAACAGGCAATGTCACCAGCCTCAAGAAGGTCCACACTATACCTTCTGGTACAGTCCACATCTTGACTTGTTAAAAACATTCCTGGAGTTGTATTTTGTTTCATTCACACTTCCTTCATTAATTCATTAATCCAAAATAGTATAAAAAATCATTACATTCAATAAAAGATGAATTAATAACTTGTTGAAAAGTTTATACAGTTTTTATGCATCCTGGTTTAATAGTTACTGGTATCAGTTTCACTAATGTGCATGTTGTTTGTACCAGATGCTGTCAGTGACTGGAAGATAGCTCACGTCCCTCTCAAAGTAAAACAGAAGTTCCGTTACGTCTTCCAGGGAGTCCGTGGCACCGAAACCTCAACTGGTGCCATTTTTATTGATGACATCACCCTCACTGAGACTATCTGTCCAAGCGCCGTGTGGCAGATCAGGAACTTTGAGAATCTACTGGAAACCACTCCTGTTGGTGGCAATTTGAAGAGCACCTGCTTCTACAGCCCAGAAGGATATAGTTTTAGTTTCAGTATGTACCCCAAAGGTACAACGTCGTATCCAGACTACATGGGCTTGTTCTTTCACCTTTGCAGTGGGGAGAATGATGCAGTGTTGGAGTGGCCAGTTAAAAACAGACAGGTGACAATTGTTGCCATGGACCAGGATCCAGATGTGAGAATGAGGATGTCATCTACACGAAGTTACACTACAGGTCTCATATGACTACATATTTTATTTATTAAAAGAATATACAGATAGATATACAGATAGCTAGATGGATCGATAAATAGATAGATAAAATATTCTACTATGTTATAGTTCATCAATCAGGACTTGAAAAAGCATAATATGTCATCTTTAAACTGCAGCATACAGTGCATTCATATGAAAGCATCAGAGAGGACTTTGCTTTCAGAGACAAAAGCAAGCTATGGTTAGCTAACAGAAATAGATAAGTAGGAAACCAAAGACAGTGTGTCTCTGGTACTTCTTAACATGATCTTGAAAGTTGTAGCGTGGTAAAAGTAGAAGGGCTTTTCATTTCTGCTTGGCTCATCACACCAGTTTAATCGAGTCAGATTCTGTCACTCCTCTATATCCTCTGTACAGACGCAGACCGTAGATGGAACCGCCCCTCTGCCTCCTCGGGGGCCACATGGGACCCCTCATGTAACTGTTACCGTGGGCCCGGCTTAGGCTGGTCCACGTTCATATCCCACCGACACCTGTTCTGGCGCAACTTCCTCAAGAACAGCGACCTCATCCTCACCGCCAACTTCAATGGTATCACACTTCTTTCATTACTTTTAAAGGGATAGTTCGGGATTTTTGACATGAATCTGTATGGCATCCCCATCAGCAGTGTCGCGCATCAACACTGACTTACCTCCCGACAGTGTCCGGTGAGCCCAGTTCTTACCCGGTTTCAGTGCTGATGAAAGTGTCCAGCAAGTTGGCTGGAGTCATGAAAATGAATAATTTTTCTTACCAAAAACAATAAGTGTTCAAAAGAGTGACACATTTGCATTACAAATCCTGAAGTCGAGAAAAATCAGACCTCGTAATCACTTGGTACTATTTTTTCTATGGTTCATATCACTGCAAGCTGCTGCCAGTCTATGCCGCCAGGTGACAGCCGCGGACGAATCACAAAACGCAACACTTTTTTCAGTAGTTCAGCATTGTTCATGTGCTCAGACTTTTGACCGCTGCGATGTGAGAGAGATAACATGAGGACTACAGCGATAAGCTTTATTTTTGTGACCCCAGCCAACTTGCCGGCTACTTTGGTCAGCACCAAAACTGGGGAAGAATTCGGCTCGCCGGACGCTGTTGGGAGGTAAGTCAGTGTTGATACACAACACTGCGGATGGGGACATACAGATTCATGGGTAACTTTTCTGGTGGAGGGTCTACTTCATGTCTCCTTGAATGTTCCACGTTACGACAAACTGGAGGGCAACTTACAAGTCAGATCTGTGTAGAGGTGACCCTGTTTACACTAAGAATCTATGTTTCACAAGGGATTTTTAGCAATAAAACACCTATAATTAAATAAACAATCTAGTTAAGTGTAATGTCATGCTGTTTAAAGGTGCATTGTGCTTCCTTTTCTGGAGGAAGGTCCATCACCTGCTTGTCTCCATTGAGATGTTATTTCTTTGTCTGGAATGTTCCATGGTATGATATTAAAACCTATCTAGTATTTATTCATTATGTGTGTTTCTATTGCTCAAAAATACAATAATTCTCTCTGAATAGGGTTGCCTCTCCACAGACTTGACTTGTAATATAGCCTATAGTTGTCTCTGATGAGATGGTTTAATCTCTACAGTGGAGCATTCTAGACAAAGCAAAAACATCTCCATGAAGACAAGCAATTGATGGGCCCTTCACTAGAAAAGTTGCTCAATGCACCTTTAACATTCCAGGAAAAGCAATAAAATCTATAATATCTCCATGGTTTCAAGCAGGCGACAAACCCTCCACCAGAAAATTTACATTGTGCACCTTTAAGACAATCTGATATTATTTATTTAAATCCAAACTGAATTAATAAATGACATTATTTTTCAGACTTGACTCACCTGATAAAGACAGAGGTTCCAGTCAAACCTGTTGTCTCCAGTGAGGTGGTCCCCAAGGAGGAACCAGTCCAACTGGGTGGTCCAAAGCCCAGAGAAGCCCGAGCTGTCACTGCCTGTCACCCGGAGCTTTGTCTAAACGGAGGGGTTTGTGTGGAGATTGAGGATGTTGCCTCTTGCAGGTTAAAAAGCATCACTACAAACACTTACACATATACATTCAACTCTATAAATATATGGTTAAAAACATTAAAGCCATATGATGTCACTTTTTTCATTATGGATGTTTTTATTACACTGAAAAATAAAGAACAAAAGGAACAAATGTATGTCCACAGTATGACATATACCTTCTACCTCCAAGGAATCATGCATTTGACTTTCCACGTCCGGAAAGTGAAATGCGAACATGGATAGCACTTTCACACTTCATAGGATGGTTTATTTGTCACTAATCACACAGTACAGCAAATTAGACAGATTTTTCACTGAAAGTCCATGTTTTGTTAAAGAAAATGCATTTGTATTGTATAACATACAGTCCCTTCTAGCGTTGGAACCTCTGCATGCATTCTAGTACTGCTCCATATGTTGGCTCCAATGCATTTTCAATAGGAGAGTTGGTGTTAGCCTCCAAACATTACAAACTTTGAAAAACCAGGGCTGTTTTGGCATCTGAGAACTACTCAACAAATGTGTACCACGAGGACCTATACCTTGAAAAAGTCATTTTTAAACTCTGGGTTTTTTCTGGTTAAATAAAAGTTAAATAAAATAAAAAAATATGTCTTAAAGTTCACTAGAGTTAATTTTGCACAATATATGACCTTTAAAGTTAGACATTAATGCCAAAAAATTGCGGGCCATAGTAGTGGTAAAATCCTACATACTTTAGTGAACTTTATAAACTGGAGCTCAATATTGACTAGTATTTCACATCAGTATCAGGCTGTGTGTGCAGATGCTCTAAACATGTTGCTACTGGAATGGTCTATTTAACCTCAAACAAGTACATTTGTATAAACTACATTCATAACATGTATTCATACTTACTGTATAGCCATAGTCACCTAAAATACCACCGTACAAATGATCAAGTATATTGAAATACAAGTTGCACAAGACGTAAATCATTTGAATAGAAAATATTTGATGGCTCATTTGTTAACTTTACAAATCATTTCAATGTTGTAAATTATGTTTTTTTTAGGTGTGCCTCAACTCAGAGCACCTTTTACACGGGTGACAGATGTGAGCGTCTGAACATACACAGGGGCATTCTGGGAGCTCTGATTGCAGGAGGGGTTGGGACCATCATCCTGACGGTTGCCATTTTTACTGTTGTGAGGAGAGCTTAGTACCAAACTGCATTCAGTCAACCACAAGTGGGATTCAAATGCATAATGCCACAATATAATAATAATAAAATAATAATAATAATTACTGTGTACTTCAATAAATTATGATTTTGTTCCATCACATTTGTGCTTACTGACCCACAATTTTTAAAAAATCAAATAGTATTTCTAATTTTTGTAATATCAAAGACATCCAATGACTTTATTATAATATAGTATATAACTAAAGACTTACACGAGACTTTCGTTATTAATAAACAAACAGAAAACAACTGAAGTCATAACTTAATTTTATTACAGATAAGATGTTTTACACAGCAGCACATATACATATAATCTATTTGTCTACAAACAGAATAAACAAATATCATTTAAAACTCTTTTCATATTAAATATCTTTAGCTTTGTCAAACCAACTCAACAAACATTCTAAGCTGTATACTTCTTACATATACTTAAAGGATTGCTCTTCTAAACCCACTCTTCTCCAACTTTTAATTAACCCTTTATAGCTAACTAAATGATTAAATGACCAAAACTGTCATTTAATAATAATCATTAATAATAAGATGACTTAAACATGGAGATAAAATCGTAAAAGCCATACTGCGGAACATTTCGGGTAATGTGCCTCTACCAAAGCTTATGAAGTGTCACATCCCTGATAAAAAACAACTAATGCACAAACACACCTGTAATGCTATACATATATATTGAAGTCTATGGATTGGGTGAAATGTTCCACAGCAGGGTTTTAATAAATAATAAACATTATTCTTAAAACATATCTCAGACTGTAGGTTTTTGTTTGTTTTTTGTACATTCTTGTCTAACATTATAGTGTTGTAATGTTTGTACTCCAAAGATTTGCATGGTGGTACGTAAACATAAATTTGAGAATCACAAATTGCTACTGTTTGTTACTGCTAGAATCACTCCTGGGGTCAACTGAGTTTTGCTCCTTCTCTTGTGCTCCTTCTCAGTCTGCAGGACAGAACCAAAGTATTAAGTATTGTTATTTTAAAGTTATATTAAACAACATGACACTCCTTTTTATATAGTTTTTTTTGTTTAAGACTATCTGTGAATGAAATGAAATGCTCAAGCTGTGCCCATAACATTGTGTAGGCCCTGGGGTTGGTTGGGGTTTGTACTGACCTGACCTCACTTGTCCTTTGTGTACATGGTGGAGGTGAGATTCTTGCTGTCACTTGAGTCCCCTTTGCCCTGAGAAGAGATGGATAGGCACTTAATATGTATTCATGCTTAATTAGTTAGGTTATTTAAATTGTGTTGTATTACAGTATTTTCAATTAAAATATGAAATATTATTTATAGAAATATGAGGGGACTTACAGACACAATCCTATACAGCTCATCTTTGACCTAAAAAAGGATGTTTTAAAATGAATAATTATTCATATTTTCAAATTTGAGAGTATATCAATGAAAGCCACATACCTTTTTCTCTGAGAAGAATCCGGTCAACAAAACAAAAAGGCCCTGATGAACAAGAGAAAGGATAGCACTTTTGTTCATTATGAATCATTACTCTACATAACATAAGTGTCTCCATTCATTGTTTAAAGGTGTAAATGTAACTTTTCAGGTGACGTTTTTCTGGTTTCCTGCTTTTCTCCATGCCGCTTACACTTAAACACTTATTACAGTTTTAATTTATGATATACTACAATTGTTTTGATTGTTGTTGTTATAAATACCTTAAAGTGTGCAGGGACACCTCTCCACAGATCTAAACTGGACTGTATGGCATTACCTCCTTGTCTCCCTGGCGATAGATTTGTTTAATGCAGTACTGTGGAACCTTCACCAAAACTATGGCGTCTCCATGGAGATAAGCAGATCATATATCCTCCACCAGAAAAGTTACAAAAACCACCTTTAACAGCAGTTCAAAGGTGAATCAGACATTATTTTGCATATAGGAACATTCTGACCAGCCACTAGCCAATAATTCCCATATAAGGCTGAGGTGCATTATGGGTAATCTTGAAGCATAATTTGTCCACACTAAACAATTCAAATTTACATTAAAGGACAATAGAGGCCAGTTTGCCCTGTACAAATAGCTGGTTGAAGATGTACAGAAGTCTTTGTACACCTTCAACCAATAGTAGCCAGTTGCACAGGAAAAATTAGCCTCTACAGACAACAACCAAAGCACTGATGATTAACCTACCTGGAAGGAGTTGACGATGGTGAAGGTGTAGTTGAAAAAGGGGTAGGCAGGGTTGGATGCATTGAACACAACCAGACAGAAGCCAATGGACCATGTCACACCAAAGACCGGAGCCAGCACTAGTATGACTTTAATGATACTTCTAGCTGTGTCCTTCTCATCTGCTTTGCTGTCATTTTTGGAAGACTTGACCAGGGTCACGATCACAACACACATGGAGAAGATATTGGACAGGAGAATGGTTCCAATGGGCAGAAGAAAAGCATGCAACGAGCCCACTAGGAGGCGCTCATAGTTCAACCAGCACGTCGTGCTGTTATAGTAGGGCATGTTAGTGTACTTGTAGTAGACATAACTGGCTCCCACCATGACAACAGGGAACATGTAGCCAACAAGGCTAGAAAAGAACATGAAGACTTTTTTTCTAAGGGGATTGAAGACGAAGATTAGCTGGTGGACGAGCATGGCACTTAGACAAAACATCCAGCAAAATTTAACTGTGAAGAAAAGGTGCTTGCAAATGGTCAAGACTAGGCACATATCACTGGACAGAGCTGATGGTTCAACAGAGGCGAGGAAGGATATGTCTGCGAGCAGTAAGAAGAACGCGATGTTAACCATGCAAGTATGCCGATAGTGCGATAATTTCGTTTTGACCACGACAGCCCACACCACATACTCGATGATCAGGAAGATGATAAGAGATATGATGGATACTGCCAGGCCCACATAGGTTATCACATCAAGAATAGGATTGGAGACATCACCTCGAGCCATCAGCACGGAAAAAGACGTAAGATGAGAGCATTCGCATGACACGCCAGTATCATTGCCTTCAAGGACTGCTTTGCACCCCACATCATCCCAATCTTTCTTGGCGGTGTCCCAGAAAACGCAGTATGCTACTTGGTTTTCAAGGGGAGTTGCCGTGAAAGCCAATTTGATTAGGATGCTGGAATCGCTGTTGTTTTCCAGAGTGGTTGCTACCAAAAGGTCGGTGCTAATTGAGCTCTTATAGGTGTTTTTCAGTTTTTGCATAAGATTTTTAACAGCCATTGTTTTCATAATACCGCTAGACTTGTTCAGGTTGACGGTGACCCCGAAAACTTCAACTTTGCAGTCATCTCCAGCGCAGTATTTCAGATCCAAGTTTGGTGTGCCGTAGTCTGAAACGTTATTTGACATGTTCACATTAATATTGTGCACCAACCCCTCCAAAGATTCAAGGTAATTTGCAGACATGCTGTGGAGAACGCTGTCATTAACTTTAGTCCAGGTCTTGTTCAACATGTTGCTAGCAGCATTGACAAAAGACTGGAATAGAACATAAAGATGCACATTAGATTACAATGCAGTTTTTGCTAAACCTATCTGCAATATTATCCCAGATATTTCACTACTGGCCATATGTTTCTTATTTCAAAGCCTGATGTTGATCCTTAAAGGACCCATATTACGATCTTTTCTGATTTATGTTATAATGTTTCCTCTTTTGTTTCATTCACGCATGTTTAACACACAAACCGTGCATATTTAGGCTTTTAGAGTTTATCTCTCAAATAGAAAACGCCCATGTGGTAATACAGGAAGTGTATCATTGTGTATTTAAACTCTACACACCGTCACTAGAATAATTTGGATCATTTCAGCTCTACTGTACTGTACTACTGTGTGTACTGTACATCCTAAATAAAGAATAACTTCTTACAGGGAGGACTTTCTCTCCCAAGGGAATATTTTTGGATGCTTGTGACATCATGCCCATCACGTTAATGGACGCAGAGAGGTCTGCGATATTGTCTCCGTCTCCACTGCTGGATTCTGTGTTGTTGTCAAGGCCGCTGAATATGTCCAGAGCGACATCTTCTGTTGCACCCATGCCTTTCAGAAAACTCTGGAAATGTGAGAAAGAAAAATCATCCTGCATTCACACTTAGATACACACATGGCTGAGGACTTAAAGGTGAAACTTTTCTGGTAGAGGGTCCATCACCTGCTTGTCTGCATGGGGATCTTATTGGCTTGCCTGGAATGTTCCATGGTATGACATTAAACACAGCAATCTAGCATTTATTCATTACCAGTGTTTCTATTGCTCAAAAATATAATTTTCTCTGTGAATAGGGTTGCCTCTCTGTGGATAGGGTTGCTTCTCCACAGATCTAATCTGTAATGAAACCTATTGTTGTTGCCCTTCAGACAGATATGTTTAATCTCTACTGTGGAACATAGACAAAGCAAATAACATCTCCATCATGGAGACAAGCAGATGGCAAGATGGCAGACCCTCCACCAGAAAAGTTACACAGTGCACTATTAAGACGTGCTTTCAACTAGACCATATATATATACGGTCTATGGTTCTGACTTGGTTGAGCAACTTCTGAAATCATCACTGCCAAATAGAAAGAACCAGGTTTCTAATTTATGTAATTTGGTAATATTTTGGTCGGTGGTGTTCTATGGCATGTCTTAAAGGTGCATTGTGTAACTTACACCTTTAAACCCTTGCACTTTAGGATCCGTCAAATGCTTTTCTCCATGGGGATGTTATTGCTTCGTCTGGAATGTTTCACAGTGTGGCATTAAACCTTTTTATCTTCATGGAGACCAAACTAGACCAAGTTATAGGTCAGACCTGTGGAGAGGCAACCCCACTCACAGTCAGAATGCCTGGTTTTCTAGGTGTTTTTGAGCTATAAAACCACCTGTAATTGAATTTACATCTTAGCTGTTTAAAGTCATACTGTGGAACATCCCAGGCAGAGCAATGACATGTCCCGAAAAATAGTGGTTTAAGAATATAGAAGAACCCTCACGTCTGCTGCGGAGGAGAGTTTGTTGAGCTCCTCATTGATGCAGGAGTCGAAAACTGGGTCCCACACAGTGCCTACACAAGTGCGCATCTTGTTGCCCACTCTGCCCACTGGACATGAGTTATTTATAGCTGTGTCTCCTGCTGGTGTCTTGGGCCATAAGGCACCATCTATCGTTTCTTCTTTACAAAACTTTGCCCCACCTAGAAAACAACAAAGTATGACAGAGAGTTTATAATTGTGTGTAACATATTTGCATCTGAACTACAACTATTTACCCATAATAAAGCATGAAGAATGACTTAAAGGTCCTATATTAAAGAAAATTGACTCTTGTGAGCTTTAAGCCATATTATAATGTTGTTAACGCCACAAAAAATACCAGTTGTTTTGTTTCATTTACCCATGTTTGAGTAACACTGTATTATTAGTCTGTCTACATCTACAAAGCTCAAAATGCTCTGTTCCACCCTGTGAAGTCATATAGTGGTAGTTTTCAACAGCTACCTTTCATCTTTAGTTCAGTTGAAATGGGCAAAATGGCTTCTAGTGAACATGTATGGAGTTTAAAAATACAGTGGAGCACTTCCTGTATTACCGCATGACATCACAAGGTGGAGTGTTCTGTTTGAGGAACACAGCCTAAATATGCAGAGTTTGTGTGTTAAACATGTGTGAATGAAACAAAACACAACTTCGCGTATGGTTTTGATGAGGAATCAACATTAACCCCTGAAGACCTAAGGGCAATTTTAGTACATTTCTCCTCACTATTTTCTTTTTTCTTAATTTTTTCTTAATTTTGCTTTTAAAACTGCCCCTGCTGCTGTAGTTGTGTCATGTGGTTGTAATAAAAGCTATAGGACCAGAAATAGAGATGAAAAAAAAAAAAAACAGAAAATAAAATTCCCACTCTTTTATACAAAACACACAGCAAACATGTAACTTTTTGGACATAAAAAATGCTTAATTTAGGGCCTTAGCTACAAAAATGCAAAATATCAAGTCTGTAAGTAAATTAAAAATATCTTTATTGCCCTAAAAACAAGTGTAATTGCTCCATTACTTTTCTGGTGCCAGTCATGGAAACAGCTCCTCTAAAGTCCAGGGCCAGAGCATAGAACAGAGACAAATCACTTGTAATGCATTTCCATGGCGTTTATTACATTTGTATTTGTTCATTTTGAGTGAAATAAACCTTTCAAATAACCAAACCAAATAAAAATAGAAAGGGATGCGCAATTACGCACACCAAGATGCGTAATTTGCCTTGTATGTGAGAATTAACTCCACTTAGAGTGTCTTTTTCAATCGCTAAAAGCAAACACAGTCGAGAGGAATCAACCATCTTGACTCACTTCACTCTTTGGCAAAGTTTTGGCCAATCAAAATGGATGGAGCGCATGAGTTTGGCTGAAAACAAAGTTCCTATTGGACACTCGTTTTGGATAATGAGGCAGCTATGTACGGAAACCGTTATGTCTGCGCTTTCAGAGGGAAAAAAGGAAGTTTCTGTCTTTTATGGTTAGAAAGTGATGCACGGTTATATAAAACATATTCCTTGTTATTGTATACGATAACAGGTCTTCCAGGGTTAAAACATAAATCAGAAAACAGAGTAATATAGGCCCTTTAAGTCTTTTCATTACTGTATATTAATTTAGTCCTTGATCTAACTTTGATTGTAATTTGACTACCACCAATCACACAAACACATACGAGCATGCAGAGGGCTTGCATACCGTAGATGACAGGGATAGTCACTGAGGCTGTCTTTGTTTGGTTGATGTCATTTTTAAAAGTCACATTGACCATTTGTGCTGTCAAAACCTTCATACAGCTGATCTTGATGGTGAAAATATATTTGTAGTTTTTATCTGCATCTGAAACACAAAAAATGTATTGTTAAAGTATTGGATTATTTAATATATTTGACATTTCCTGTACAATAAACAAGAATCACAGGAGTGGGTTCTCAAAATAGTAAATACAACAATACTAAAGCCAGTATCAAAACTATAAACTTGTTAGAACACATATTGATACTGAAAAAAATAATCCATTTAAGCTATCCTGAACAGCTTTAGAACGATATCCATATCTGTATATAAAATATACAACCACATGGTAGAATTAAAGGTGCACTGTGCAACTTTTATGATGTTTTTGTTTTGCCTTGATTATTCTACAGTATGGAAATAAACTTGGTAATCACAATGGAGACAGGTTGTTGCTCACATTTATGGAGAAGCAAGCCTCCACATGATAAGAATTCATACTATCAAACACCTGTAATGAACAAATTCAAGGGATACAGTGAGGAAAATAAGTATTTGAACACCTGCGATTTTTCAAGTTCTTCCACTTAGAAATCATGGACGGGTCTAAAATTTTCATCATAGGTGCATCTCCACTGTGAGAGACAAAATCTAAAAAATAAAATAAAATCTGGAAATCACATTGTACGATTTTTTAACAATATTTTTGTATATTACTGTGTCAAATAAGTATTTGATCACTTGCTTATTAGCCAGATTTCTGACCATCAAAGACCCATTATTCTGCTTTTCAATAGTCCAACTACACTCTGCTCATGATTCTAATTTAGTAGCACCTTTTTGAGGGCGGTAGCTTTAGTAAAGACACCTGTGCAACCCAAAGTTAGTCAAGAGTCGAATTACCAACATGGGCAAAACCAAAGTGCTGTCAAAAGACACAAGAGACAAAATTGTAGACCTTCACAAAGCTGGAAACGGCTACAGGGCAATTACCAAACAGCTTGGTGAAAAAAGAACAACTGTTGGAGCAATTGTCAGAAAATGGAAGAGGCTAAAGATGACTGTCAATGTCCCTCGGACTGGAGCCCCACACAAGATCTCACCTCATGGGGTATCAATGATGCTAAAGGTGAAGAATCAGCCCAGAACTACAGCTGGTCAATGACGTGAAGAGAGCTGGGACCACTGTTTCCAAAGCTACTGTCAGCAATACGCTAAGACATCATGGTTTAAAATTATGCATCACACGTAAGGTTCCCCTGCTTAAGTCAACCCATGTCAAGGCCTGTCTGAAGTTTGCCATTGACCATCTGGATGATCCAGAGGAGTCATGGGAGAAAGTCATGTGGTCAGATGAGACCAAACTAGAACTTTTTTGTCTTACCTCTACCTGGAGGAAGAAGAAAGATGAGTATCATTCCAGTAACACCATACCTACAGTGAAGCCTGGAGGTGGAAACATCATGCTCTGGGGGTGTTTTTTCTGCACAGGGGCCAGGACGAGTGTACAGTATTAAGGAGAGGATGAACAGGGACATGCATTGTGAGATATTGGGCAAAAACCTCAGTCCCTCAGTCAAAATCTTTGAAGGGAGCTGAAACTCCGTGTTGCTCAGAAACAGCCCCAAAACCTGACATATCTACATCTGTATGGAGGAGTGGACCAGAATACCTGCTGCAGTGTGTGCAAACCTGGTGAAGAACTACAGGAACCGTCTGATCTCTGTAATTGTCAACAAAGGCTTCTGTACCAAATATTCAAATGGTTTGACTCAAGTGATCAAATACTTATTTGACACAGTAATATACAAATAAGTTGTTAAAAAATTGTGCAATGTGATTTCCTGATTATTTTTTTTTTAAGATTCTGTCTCTCACAGTGGAGATGCACCTATGAGGAAAATTTTAGACCCGTCCCATAGACCGTATATATGAGTGGACTAAGCTACCTGCCGCGTGCCAAACAGGAAGTGCGCCAGGAGGCTCTTCCGGCTCCTTCTCTCCCTTTTTCCCATTGACTTACATTAGGATCTTATCGCCCCTCTCTCTGTAAATGCTGCACTTAGCCTCGTCATTCTGGTCTTAAATTGTTCATATGAACTCGCTCTACATGATCCTGAATTTTTTATTTCGCTATCTTGTTCCTGAATCAAGATATGAACATAAATAACGGACCAATCAGACACCTTCATTCCCCGAGGTCGCTGCTGCCTAACATTAGCAACATGTTTGATTGACAGCTAGCATGTTTCGCTGCTAAGTTCCCTTCTCGCTTTCCTGCCCTGATTGACTATTTTTGAAATAAAATGACAAAATATCTCAAACAATTACAATAGCTAATGTTACTAGAATCTTAACCAGCATAATTTAACTAGCAAAAAAGTAAAGTGAATTTCGTTAAATTGCAACTCTATTGTTGTTCGCACGTAACAGAACCATAGACCGTATATATGTATATATTCTTTTATACAGTCTATGAACAGAACATACAACATAAATCAATGACTTAAACTTACTATTTAAGGTTTGATATTACCTTATTATTCTCAAGAATCACCGTAATACAGCGGTCCGTGCAGAATGGTGCAGAGTATCGCATCCATAGACCGTATATATGATCACATCGCAGCTCTGCCATGAGTCGGGTGGGCACATTTAACAACCTCAATCACGATTGGCTTTTGTGGTTGCTATGATACTCGTGGTCAGATTTCCAAATATGGAGCCTGGCTCCAAATTCGCTCCTGTAACCGAGAGCATTGCAAGCCTCATTTGAGCAGCGCTGAACGCTATGGGTGACGTCACACTCACTCAGTCCACTCATATATACGGTCTATGACCCGTCCATGATTTTTAAGTGGGAGAACTTGCATAATCTCAGGGTGTTCAAATACTTATTTTCCTCACTGTATATCTTAAATGCTCTACTGTGGAATGTTCCAGGCAAAGAAATAACATCTCCATGGAGACAAACAAGTAGGTGACCCTCTACTTTAGAAGTTACACAAAGCACATTTAAAGAATATGTTATTACTAGTTGAAGATTTCATACTATTTTGTAATCTAATATTTGTATACCATTTAATATCAGGTTTTATTTAGTATGAAAACTGATTTGAAATATTAACATTGTGGCTGAATGGTTGAAATGAGGTGAATTAAACAGCATAACTTACCCACAGGAAAAAGAGGTCCCTTCTGACCGCTGTATGTCCAGCTGACTACATAAGAATTGTTGGTTTTCAATATGGTGGCGGTGACCATCACATCAATAAAGTCTTTCTCTTCCAGGGCTGAGCAGTCTCCTGTGATGGGGTTTATCGTGAGTAAGATAGTGTCTGGGAGTCTGGCCACGCTCAGGTAAGCTTTGGCAATGTGACGCACTGAGCCTTTGGAAAAGCCACATTCATAAGTCCCTGGAAAGTGAACAGTTACATACAGTTATTTTATATATTAAGTAATTTATTTATTGAAAAGTCCTGTATTACACAAAAATTACTCTTGTGAGCTTTAAGCCATGTTAGAATGCTGTCACCTCCTCAAAAACATACCTGGAGTTGTTTCATTCACACATTTTGGAGTAATCCTGCATTATTAGTCTGTCTACATCTCCAAAGCTCAAAATGCCCTGTTCCACCTTGTGATGTCATGAAGAGATAGCATTCAAGATAACAGCTACCTTTTACCTTTAGTTCAGTAGAGATGGCCAATTCCAGGGCTGAAATGATACAAATGATTCAGTGATGGTGTGTGGAGTTAAAAACCATAGTGCGTGTCCTGTGTTACTACCTGACATCACAAGGTGGGACAGAATGCTTTCTGTTTGAGAGAAGAACTCAGCTCACAAAGTATACAGGATTTGTGAGTGAAAAATGTGTGAATGAAATAAACAAATGTTTTTGGTGAGGAAACAGCATTATATCATAGATCAGAAAATAGCATGATATGAGTCCTTTAATGGTACATGGACTGATGGAAGAACTATATCATAGCTATCATATCAAACCTCCTTCACTCTCACTGTTAATATATAAAGAAATACTAATAAAACTGTATCATTTAATCTAAACTCAAGCTAGTTGTACTACATTAAGAATGATTCAGGCTTAGTAACAACTCAGTTCATACCCTAACCCCTTATACTAAGCCTGAGTAGCCAAAGTATTTAGTCATTGTGAATTAAGTCACCGTGCAGGATTTATTAAGGCTAATTAAAGTGCATTTATAATTGATACTTTGCAGTGACCTCACACTGGGGGTGTTCTACATGTATCTCTAGTGAGGGAATCATATTCACCAGTTACCATGGTGACATAATGAATGCACATATTAGCAAAGTCAAAGATTTAAGATACATAAATAGATATATAAAACATGTTCTAACAGAGCACTGCTTACAGTTAGCATCACACCCGTAGGTAACATTGACAACATCAGCTGCAAAGTATCAACAAAGGGGTATCCAACTGTGCACTTGCCTTCCCAGGCCCCCGTCACTGACTTCAGGGTGACTGCCACACACGAGCGGTAGGACGGGGTCATACAATTGTGGTCCAGCATCACCACACTGCCATTGTTCAGCTCAAAGCGTTCAAACGTGGTGCTCATGTTCCAGCCGGCTTTGTCTGTGGTCTCATCAAAATTGCACTTCAGGAACGGACTTGATTTGTAGCACACTTTATAATCAGGGTATTCTATAGCCACCAGACCTGTATGACAATGACACACAGTTAGAAGTCATATATTACACAAAATGGATTCTTTATGTGAGGTTTAAGTCATATTAGAATGCAGTTAGCTCATCAAAACCATACCTAGAGGTGTGTTTTTGTTTCATTCACACATTTGAGTAATCTTGGGTTACTAGTCTGCCTACATGAATGCTCTGTTCCACCTTGTGATGTCATGAAGAGGTAGTTTTCAAGTTAACAGCTACCTTTTACTTTTTGTTCAGTAGAGATTTCTGTGATGAAATTATCCAAATGATTCTATAGGTGTGTGGAGTTTAAAAACACGGTGGAGCAGTTCGTGCATTACCACAGGGCATCACAAGGTGGAACAGAGTGTTTACATTTTGAAAGAAGAACTTAAGTTTAAACATGTGTGAATGAAACAAAACACAACTCCAGGTATGTTTTTGATGAGGAAACAACATTATAACATAGATCAGAAATCAGGATAATATGGGCTCTATGAAGCATTTTTATCAACACATCAAATAGTGGTGTAATGTGTAATAGTGTAAGTTTTCTTTTACATCTTGACTATATAACTCATTTTGAAAGACGATATATTGTTACAGAGACATACTGTGATCAATGATAATATTGAAACTACTTTGTGTCACTGATACAACAACAGTAATGCAAAATAATCCCAGTAAACCATTTTTAAATAGACAAATAGTCTTAATAAAATGCCAACAAAAATACACAGAATCGTCCCACTTTTACACTGAAAATGTACACACACAAAATAAGGAACTCCAAAATGTCCCAGCTTTCATTTACTGAATAAGTATATAAGTAGTAAACAGTATTTAATGTGACCTATATTGCACTGAAAAGTGTGTTGTTTGCTACTGAAATAATACCCCCAATGGTGATACTCAACCTATATGATAATCATGTAGAATGGAAACTTCATTTGCATAACTGTATTTAGAGGCTAAAGGCAAATGTGCATGGAAGGCCTTGAATAACACTCTTTTGATTTCACATAAATAAATAAATAAATAAATAAATAAATAAATAAATAAATAAATAAATAAATAAATAAAAATAAATATAAACTCTACAAGCAACTCAGTGAGCAAATCACTGTTTTTGAAAGCTATATCCACGTACAGACACTAAATGTACGGCTTTATGGGGCCTATGACTCTATAGCCCCTTTTAGGGCGGAGGTGATGAAAAAAGTTTCGTGTGCATTTTGGCAATTGAAGTGACATTGTTCCCCATTCATTCTGATTCATTCAGATGGAACAGAAGAAGACAGAGATAAAGACATTTCCAGCACCAAAATGTCTGGTTGTTATGTGTGTGGTTGTCAGAATTGATATTCTACTGGCGGACTAAAGTTTTAAAATTTTACTCTGTGATCGCACGAGGACCTGGCAATCGGACACCGTTTGTCAAAGTCAGCTTGTTGAGGAAATATGTGTGATCTTTTGATGATAATCCTTTTGCAGAGCTTCACAAGCTGCTGATTTCTGCCATACTTCTGTTGCCAAAATGCGTGCGCAACCAAGTTTACGTCATCACTGTTTACTAACACTAAAAGGGTCTATTGCAGAGGTACTCAATTGGCAGACTCTGGTCCTGATCCGGACCCAAACGCAATGATATCTGGACCGGGACAAAAATCTCTCTGTCTAGCCTTTTTTTCATAGCGTTCCAGATCCACGCAATATTTCATTGGCCTGTGCTTTGCCATGAAGCTGTGTTCTCCATCCCCGCCTTTTGCTAGTCCCTCACACGTTTATAGCTCACTCCAAACGTTCTTTCTGCTGCTCGATTAACGTTTTTTTCAGTGGTACAGAAGTACTGGTGCAATCGACTGATACCAGACAGAATAGCGGCTCTTTCTGCAGGAGACATGCGCAGTAGAGCGCCAAGTGACAGTGCTACAGGAGTAATGGGAACAGCAGATACTGACACACAAGCCTAGAGTGCCCTCTTGCGAGTTATGTAAATTAGCCATGCAATTTTAAGTTTAGTTTCTGTAAAACATAAACAAATGTGCACAAATCTGCATTAAACACATTATTACTCAATGTATATAATGAGTACTGGAAATGCAGAGCGGTGGTAGAGAGGACCAATCACAGGCCTTATTGTCTGTGTCGCTTCCCCTTGCTGTCTGCATCGTTTTGACGCGTAGTTAAAAAATTTTGGAGGTGCATGTCGATGCTGATGTTTTGACGCAGAACCATAAATTGGCCTTAATTCGGCCTTAAGCTTTTCACACTGATTCGTACAGAACTCACAGTACTTTCATAGTTCAAATGTTCCATAGGATTTACTACATTTTTTGTTAGAAGTTACTTTTTCAGACCCTGGAAACACTATAAATTTGGTAAGTGGACCTTTTGAGTTTGTAATTGAGTACCCATGGTCTATTGCTTCCTCATCAAAAACATACCTGCAGTAGTGTTTTGTTTTATTCACATGTTTATCACAAACCCGGCATATTTCGACTGAGTTCTTAAAAACTATCTGTTCACCTTGTGATACAGGAAATGCTCGATTGTGTTTTTAAAGTCCATACACCATCACTATAATCATTTGAATAATTTCAGACCTAGAATTGCCAATCTCTACTGAATAAAGGTAGCTTTTAACTTGAAAACTGCCACTTTATGACATCACAAGGTGGAACAGTGTATTTTGAACACTGGAGCTGTACACAAACTAATATTAAAGGATTACTCAAACATGTGTTAATGAAACAAAACACAATGTTTTTGATGAGACAACAACATAATAATAAGGCTTAAAGCTCACAAGAGTCAATTGTTAATGTTGTTGATAATTAAATTATGCCACCACTTTTGGAAGATATTATGAAAAAAATTATAATATTATAGTTTGACATAGTGCTGTTTTTGTTTCACGTGGATATGACCAGTATTACAGAGAGAGATTAACCATAAATCAAGATCTGGTATAAGGTATAATATTTAGTTTTAAATAGGCTAATTTCTCATCTTTCTGAATCCCATGGATTAAGGAACTTGTATCTGATTTTGAATCACGAGTCAAGAGCATGTTTCAGCTTGAATTGTTAACCCCGCCCTCTTAGTGTTAACTGCCACTCTAATCCACTGTGTGGGTTAGTGTCAGGCAGTTGATTTTGATCCAGTAATATACTGGAAAAAAAGTGTATTTCTGGAATTCAATTTGACCCAAAAAACAAAACAAAAAAAACACGTATATACTGTGTACAGTATACTGTACACTGTAATGAAGACAACATGCAGGCATATCTATTAAATAAACAAATGGATGGACTAACCAGTCGTGTCCACACGTATGTATGCTGCCAGGGACGTCTGCAGATAGTTAATGATATCCTGAAGTCGGAATGTCTCAAATTTAACGCTGAGTCCAACTTCAAAGTCAGTCACTGTAGTTGACCTGAGAACCACAGAGGCATTACTCTTAAAGGTGCACTAAGTAACCTTTATGGATCAGGATGCACCACTTGCTTGTCTCCACGGAGATGTTATTACTTTACCTGAACTTTATTTTTGCTAAAACATGAATTCTTCATGTGAGATGGGTCACATTTCCACAGATCTGACCTGTAACTTGGCCTAGTGGCTTGGCTTTACAGGGTCTATATGACCCTATGGTGACCCTGGTGACAATTTTAACGCCACAGCATCTCCACTGGCACAAGCAGGTGGTGTAAATAAAAAATTGGGACTTTACCTCTGGCCTGTAATGTTCAGTGACTCAAAGCCATTCAGTTTTGCAAATTCAGTTGTAACCTTAGGAAATGTCAGAGCAGATGTGAGTGTGGACAGTACAGTAAATTTACATTCAGGGTGAGGGTTCTTACTGTGGTTTCATCTGCGGCAACCCAATCACGCGTGTTCATCATCACCGAGCCATTGACGTAAACTGCACCAGACAAGACCATAGAAATCAATAATCATTTGTTATTGGTAATAGATTAAAGTGTGTATGACAGATTTTGATCATTCTCTTTGTTGGAAAACTACCTCCTGTAAATATAAATTATAATTGTACACCAATCAGGAAGCAATTTGTGAAGTAAAGTTGAAAAATATGCTGAAAATTAAAGGAAGTGAAGACTGTTTTAGAAAGTTCTGTATTGATAGCATCACAATGGGAGACTTCTATCTAAAAGTTCAACACAATTTACATGCAGGAAACACATTTTTCTGATGCATTATTTCAACAAAATAAACGTGTTTTCTTCTAATTCCCTAGTGTGATGTCAGGATATCCAACCAGGAAGTCAAAAGCAAAAAATGTCCAAAGTGGGAAAATAATTATTGTCTTTTGCTAAATCTTAAATATAATGATGACCTTAAGTGTGTTTTTGTAAAATGAGTAGTCTAATCTAGGCACTTTAAAGCTATAATGACTGTCTGATACTTACCTGATATTTTGGGGATGCAGAGGGGGCTGATGAAGGACACGTTCTGGTAACAGGTGGTCTCACGACAGCAGGCATAGTTGTAACACACCTCATTACTCCAGATATAACCAAGAGAACAGTTACAAGAGGTGTCCGCTCCAACAAGTAGGCATTCTGAAAAATATAATGAGAAGCTAAACAGCCCATATTACGCTATTTTGTGATCTATGTTATAATGTTGTTTCCTCATCAAAAACGTATCTGGGATTGTGTTTTGTTTCATTCGCACATGTTTAATGCACAAACCCTGCATATTTAGGCAGTGTGGGCAGTGTATTCGTGTAATACAGCTCCACTGTATTTTTAAACTCCTTACACGTTCACTAGAATTATTTGGATCATTTCAGCCCTGGAATTGCTAATATCTACAGAATTAAAAGTAAAAGGTAGCTGTTAAGTTGAAAACTACCACTACATGACATCACAAGGTGGAACAGAGCATTTTGAGCTTTGGAGATGTGCACAATGAAACAAAACACAACTCCAAGTATGTTTTTGATGAGGTAACAACATTATAACATGGCTTAAAACTCACAAGAGTCAATTTTGCGTAATATACTATTGATCGAGTATAAGGACTGTAATAAGTATTGTTCTGTACGGCATTTTCAGACTCAATTTTCTTTGATGCTATGGATAAAGTTCATCACTTTTTAGACAATAATGACAATGTACTTTTTAAACACAAAAGTACTTTTTTCTTATACGAAAGTTGCAACAATATTTTGGGGAGCAATCTGTCTCTCCCGTCTCTCCATCTGGTTCAGAACACAGCAGCTAATCTTAACAGACATCAACACACAACACCAGTTTTAGCTTCCCTTTACTGTCTGCCTGTGCATTTTAGAATGATTAGTTGACTTGAGTACATCTCAACTGACAAGTAAAATGATCTACCAATGAAACAAGATGTTTTGTACATAAAATATGAAAATACATATTGCTACATTTAAGATAAGGAAAAAAACCAACTCTTTGCACTTAGAATAAGAAACAAAATCTAATGTTGACAAGTAGGTAGCAGACCCTCCAACGTTATTGCTTTGCCTGGAATGTTCCATACTATAATTAATTAAACATATCCTTTAAGCATTTCTTCATTATGTTTTTTTTTATTGCTTAAAATATACAATGATTGAGCAACTTTCCACAGATCTGGATTGTAATATAGAGTAGTGCTGCAACCATAGACTGTATAAAAGAAGAGGACTACGTGAGTGTGACGTCACCCATAGCGTTTAGCGCCGCTCAAATGAGGCTTGACAGTCTGTGTGCTTCTCCAGGCCTTTAAACACTACTATCAGCTTGATTTGTTCTAATAGTACCGCTTGATGAAATAGGCTAGTGTATGTATGGCATTTACTCTTTTTCTTATCGAGCAGGTCAGACTGGTGACTGCCCAGATACGAGGGCTCTCAACACCGACAGCATTTTCTAAAGCGTTAAAACAGTGGTGGTTCAACGGTCAAATATGTCACCATGTTTAACAAAATTATATTATTATACTGAAGGGCTTAACTTTTAACTTAAAATGGACTGTTTGGAATGAATTGTATGTATAGCGAGTGCATAGTGAGTGTGCTGGTGTTACATGTACGTTTATGTGATTGTTGCTGTACTTTTCCCTGTCCTGCACATTATCTGACATCAACCTGCATATATCTATATACATCCAATATTCTAATATGTACTGTCCCTTTACAATTAAATAAAATAAAAAATCTTATAATAATGTGGAAAATCATTAAGAATGAATGTTAGGTTTATCCCATATGGAGATATTCTTGCTCCACTAGTAGAGATGGTTGCTTGAAAAAATAAAGTATTATATAAAAGGGTCACTAACTTTTCTGAAGGAGGATCTGCTACCTGTTTGTCTCCATGGAGATGTTATTACTTTGTCTGGAATATTACAATATGATCACACTTGAGCAATCACCACATCAGAATTAGGATTACTTGAAACTAAACCCAAAACTAAATCTGGACTAGACCAGGACTGGAACAGGACAAACTGAGTCTACATTTGGTCTCAAACTGGGCTAAATCCAAATGGATTAATATCTTTTGCAAATTATTATCTGGGTTGGTGTGATAGTACCCGTATAAGGTAAATCTTCAGCATAATATTACATCAGTCAAGTGGCCAACTCTTGGGAACTTACATCACTGTTCCACCTTGTGATGTCATGAAGTGATAGTTTTCAAGTTAGCAGCTAATTTTTACCTTTAGTTCAGTAGAGATGGCCAATTCCAGGCCTGAAATCATCCAAATGATTCTAGTGAAGGTGTATGGAATTTAAAACCACATTGGAGCACTTCCTGTATTACCACATGACATCACAAGGTGGACCAGAGTGTTTTCAGTTTGAGAGAAAAACTCCTAAACGCCTAAATATGCAGGGTTTGTGTTGAACATGTGTGAATAAAACAAAACAACTCCACATATGTTTGTGATAAGGAAACAACAGTATAACAGAGATCAGAAAATAGTGCAATGTGGACTCTAAGCAGTCAAAACAGTATCATGATGACTCCAAATTAAGCTGCAGTATATTTGTATATGTGATTGTGTTATATTGTTCCACCTGCCACACTCTCCGTCTTCATAAACATCACTTGATGTTGGCCAGTCTCGTCAGTCACGGTGAGGGTGGTGATGTTGTTTAGGATACCCAAAATGGTCGCCGTCTCCAAAGTAACATTACTCTCCACCATCAGCTCCGCCAGGTAAATGTCCTCTATGAGTAAACAGCAGTAAGAATACTCAAAAAATACACATACCTGTATTTGATCCATAGAAAACAAAGCATCAATAGCAAATAGATATTTTTGTTTTGAAAAATTGCCGAACATTTTTTTCTTCTCTTTGTTAACATCTTCTACAGGTATTATCAATGACAACTCCCCTGGATAGCATAGCAGTAAAATGCATTTAGTTTCTGAAAATATTACTATACTAAACATGGACTTACGTGCTGAGGCATGTTGTGAGCTTAAGATCTGTCACACACACAAAAAAGCTTTTAGAACAAATTATCTCGACATATTTTTTCATAATTATAGTTTTACCTCTGTATGGAAGTAAAAAGCCCCAACAAGGAATATGAATCCTTTGGCCCACATTGTTCCTATGACAGACATAGTGTATTAAAAACTGTAGTATTGTGTATAACAGTATTTTCTTTTGGGTTACTTCAAAAACACTTCAGAACATGGAATTCATTGCAGTGGTAGCTCTAGACATTATGTGAACAACTATTTAGCAAATACAGTTTGGTTATGATGAAATAAAACTATTTCTCAGCATTTTTAGCCACAACACACTTTTTTGGTTGAAAATAATCGATACAAGTTGACCAAATCACATGTTTTAGAAAAAGAGAGTGATAATGTAGCAAAATATTGTCTTTACTCACAAAACTACCATTGACGCCTTGCAAATGATCATACAAGATGGGAGCAAGATGCAGTTAATTACTTGTATTTATATAAGAAGAAAAAAAGAGCTTTTTTTTCTTTTTTCCCTATCCAATTCTTATGCAAGAAAAAAATAAAAACAAAATCTAAATAAATAAATTAATATAAACATAATAATTTTACTTTGTATCTAGATCCATGAACACGTTTTTTTTGTTTTTTTTTACATTAATTTGCATATTCGCAATAGTAATTTTACCTGACCCCATGTTCATTAAATCAGTACAGGCCTATAGGATGTTATGGCGTCACCTGAAATCATTTGCACTAAAGAACTATTAGATTATGAGGATAGAACGGGGACAAAGCCAGGGCAAGGAATAATCACTACCAAACAAAACCACCGTAAAGTACTTACTAAACAGTATCTCCTTAAATGCCATTATACAGGTACAAGAAGTAAAACAAAAAATCAAAGTCACTAAAGTACACCAAAGCCATTGCCAGATAATACTTATTCAAATGTTAAGGAAACAGGCCATTTAGACAGGGTAATCTCTCTCTGTTGGCACGAGACTCATTTCATTTTCTCTGTACCGTGATTTGACCCAATCTAGAATTCTCTACCACAAAGGACTATATTGGTGAATTGGTGAAATCCATTGAAATAATAATAATCTGTATAGAGCTTAAACTTCTAAACAGGACTAAAAAGTAACCCAGAATCCACTGATAACTGATGAATACAAAATGACATACAAGCAGAAGCATTTGAACTAGGGCTCCAAATAATGTTTGCATAATGATGCATATCTCTTCTCAGCACGAGCTTGTTTGCATGATTTGCATGTATACAGGCAACACAACGAGGCCAGCTACTGTGGCTTGTATTAAACTAACCACTTTCTTTTCATAATACAACTGCTTTGACCATAACCAACTGTGAATTAGTAAAGAAATGGTTGATATCCATTGATATCCAAGGACAGTTGGGACGTCTTTTCAACTCTTATGTATCATTAAGTGAGAAACAAAATATTTACTTCAGAATTACTACAATTGCTCATAGAATTGTGTTGAGACATGCTGTTGTTGTATCCTTAACCACAACTTAACTATGGATGATTTATTATTTTACTTAAAGAAGAATAAATACAGCTACACTTCTTTTGTTCATTATGGCTAAAGTTTGCATGTTCTCCCCACGTCAGGGTTGTAGTTTTACTTGTACATAATGATGCATATCTCTTCTCAGGAGATTGTTTGCATGATTTGCATGTACACAGGCAACAAAAAGAGGCCAGCTACTGTGGCTTGTATTAAACTAACCACTTTCTTTCTTTTCATAATACAACTGCTTTGACCATAACTAACTGTGAATTAGTAAAAAAAATTATTTTAATGTGTTGATATCCATTTGCCAATATAGGTCCAAATTTGGCAAATGACCTACCAAAGGTAAGCAAATATACAATGAATTTAACGTTTACTAATATAAATACAATGTTTCTTGGAGGAGTATGTGAAAGTGATGTGATAGAAGTAGTAAAAAAGTTTAAAAATAAAAAATCTACAGATTAAGCAATAATATTGTTATGGCCCTTATCAAAGATATCATATACTGTATTAATGAACCCTTTACTTACATTTGTAACAGATCCTTTTCAACTGGAATCTTTCCAGATCAAATGAAAACAGCCATGGTCTTTCCAGTTTATAAAAGTGGTGATAAGCAAATATTATCAAATTACAGACCTATATCACTGTTACCACAATTTTCAAAAATGCTTGAAAAATTGTTTATAAATAGGCTCGACTCCTTCCTTAATAAATATAATGTTCTAAATGAGCACCAGTACGGATTTAGGAACAGCTGCTCCACATCGATGGCTGTGATGGAGTTTGTTGAACATGTGGCAGCAGCAGTTGACCAGAAACTCAACACAGTCGGTGTGTTCATTGATTTATGTAAGACCTTTGACACTATTGACCATGCACTATTGCTGGGAAAATGTGAACAACATGGCCTACGAGGTGTCACATATCAGTGGTTAAAGAGCTATTTAAGTAATAGATTTCAGTATGTACAGATTAACAATACTCAATCACAATTTGAAACAGTAATATATGGGCTTCCTCAGGGCTCAGTTTTGGGACCAAAACTATTTATACTTTATTTAAATGACATTTTTACAGTATCAACTATGTTGAAATTTATTATGTTTGCTGATGATACAAATGTTTTCTGTACCGGAAAGAATATGGATGAACTACTGCAATCTGTAGAAAAAGAAATAGCTATCTTAAAAAAGTGGTTTGACTATAATAAGTTATCCTTAAATGAAAATAAAACCAAATTTATGATATTTTCTGGTAATAGGACTTACACTAATGTAAAGTTACACTTAAATGGAGTTGAAACAGAAAGAGTCTATGAAACCAAATTTTTAGGTGTGATCCGAGATCATAAACTTGTTTGGAAACCGCATATTGAGTATATTAAAAACAAGGTAGCTAAATCTGTTAGAATATTGTATAAAACAAAAGACTTACTAAATATAAAAGCCTTGTACCGGTATTCGTCCTTGATTATTCCCTGTCTGTCATACTGCTCAGAAATATGGGGGAATGCAAATAAAACAAATATAGAAACGTTAATTAAGATACAAAAAAGAGCGAATAGACTCATTAATAAAGTAGGATATCATGAACCAACTAATAAACTCTTTATTCAAACTAATACATTAAAATTTGTGGATATTGTATATATTAAAATATTAGAAATGATGTACAGAGCATTAAACAAAAGTCTTCCTTCTGCTATTCAGGAATTATTTAAGTTAAGAGAAGGTAAATACAATTTAAGAGGCCTGTTTATTTTTGAATGTTCCAAAGAAAGAACCAATGTTAAATCTAGACGTGTTTCAGTTATTGATGTGAAATTATGGAATGGACTAAATGATGAGATCAAATTATGTACTTCTCTTGTAAGTTTCAAAGAGCTCTAAAAAGGAAAATTATTAATGATTATGCTGTTAATCCTATGTAAAAAATAAAATAAAAAATGGAGTTCTTTTTTGTAATTCTAAGTTCAGATGTATATATGTGCTGTATTGTGTAATCATGTATATATACCGTATTTTTGTTCTACAATGCTGATTCTCTATGTAAATGCATTGAACAGGGTAGGCAAACATAAGCCTTAATTGGCTTCGAGCCTATGCCTTTTTTTTTTGTTATTAAAAAGTTCCATTCAAAGTTAATTTTGTCACAGATATAAACAGCCAAAGACTCTTAAATAAGTTACGTGTATTCAGCTTTCATTACAAATTATGTACAAAATTATATGAAAATAAATAGTAAATGTTACAATATAAAAATCTTACCTGTGATATTAGCTCAGCAGAGAAACTAGAGGCATGTAGCATAGATTCACGCAAAATGTGCCCGTCTGCTGCTCAGGTGGAGCTGTAAACCTGTCTGACGTTGTGTACATTTGCATTCAGAGCATATTAGCATGCCTCCAGGTCTGTGGCCCTGAGTTTTCAACTTTCCATGGACATTTGTTTACCAAATCCTGCATCTCCTTCAGAAGGTTGAGCTTACTTCCAGACACTGTCTCATGGACTCCCCTCATTAGATAAGTGACAATGATTTTATTAGGAGGATTTAAAGGACTGGCAGGTTTCACATTATTGTAAAGTTGCAATGGCATGATAGCTGAGTAGCTACTCTCGCCTTAAGCAAAACAGTCCAGGCCTTTACTCAAGGACAGTTGGGGCCTAGGTCCTGAGTTTGATTACTGCACTGCATTGAAAAAGTGTTGCTTAAATAATCAAAAAAAAAGAAAAAAACTTCTGTCAACCTTTTCAACTCTTATGTATCATTAAGTGAGAAACAAAATATTTACTTCAGAATTACTAAAATTGCTCATAGAATTGTGTTGAGACATGCTGTTGTTGTATGCTTAACCACAACTTAACTATGGAAGATTTATTATTTTACTTAAAGAAGAATAAATACAGCTACACTTCTTTTGTTCATTATGGCTAAAATTTGCATGTTCTCCCCACGTCAGGGTTGTAGTTATACTTGTACTTTGTTTTTTTGTTTTGGCCTCATGTATAGTTTTATGGTGGAGGGTATGCTATCTGTTTGTGTCCCATTAACATGAAATCATTTTGAAATCAAACATTTATTTTATTACTGGTGTTTTATGGCTCTCTTGAAAAACATACATTTCACCTATTGATACTTTGCACCTAATGTCATCAGGACCGTGAACTCTCATATTGATCACAGGCTTTGTTTGCTAATGTGTGCATACTGTCACCATGGTAACAGATGAATTGGTTCCACTATACACATACACGTAGAACACCCCCAGCCTGATGTCACTGCAAAGTCAATCAAGGTCAATAAATTCTTGCCTCCTGGAAAGTTTAATGTCATACTGTGGAACATTCTAGCCAAAGCAATAACTTTTTATGGGGACAAGCAGGTGGTGCACTCTCAACTATAAAAGTCCCGCATTGTACCTTTAGAATTGGAAATAAACAAAAAACAAAAAACTCAAACAAGATGCTAATTGTCTATGAAAGCAGTTGGACAGCTAAATCAGCACCAGTTTCCATTATAAAGTATCAGAGTAAACATGTTTACAGAGCAGACCTATCCTTACATCTTTTGTAACCAATTTGATTAGCAAAGTCAACCAAGACCAAGAGGTTTTGCATCTGCTTTGTGGACATTTTCTTATTTCACTGGCTCTCTGATTTCTGTGAAATGGAAAAACTGCAATGGTAAAAAATACATCACTACCTTACCTTACCTTACAAATGGACAAATACAAATTATAAAAATGAACATTAAAAACATGAACATTTTGATAGTCCAATGTGAGAGTACCTATAGGAGGTGGGAGTTTATCCAAGGGCCAAAAAGTCAGGACAGTCACTATAGCAATTACTAATTCAAAACAAAATAATATATCTTTTCAATGGCCAGTTGCCCTCAAAATGGCTCCACATGAGGAGAATCTACCAAAATACTATTGTGAAACATGGAGGACACATGGTGTTCCTATTGTATTGTATTACTGAATATGCATAAATGTAGGTGTCTGTTTCGTGTATAGCAGATGGATCTTTTTGTACATGTAAATAATGGATATTTGCAATGACATCATGCTGGGGGAGTTCTAACTATTCTAATGTACACAGAAATGACTATATGACAAATAAAACTTCAAGAAAACACCTTAATTTTGTTGAAATAATATGAAAAGTATGTACAAAAATGTCTTTCTTACGTGTAAATTGAGTCAACATTTTGGACAGAATTCTCCCTGTTGTGATGTCATCTCTACTTCCTGTAATTTTCAAAATATTTTTGAAAATTTCATAACAAATTCTTTTTTGATTAGTGTGAAACTATAATTTAACAGTTACAATTATCCCACCAAATTCAGCAAAATGTTATTGCTTTGTTTGACAGTATGGTATCAATCTTGTCTGTCTTCATGGAGGCCAAACCAGACCAGGTTATTTTATTATATATTTTTTTATTTAACCTTTACTTAACGAGGAAAGTCCTATTGAGATTACTTAGGCTACAGGTCAGATCTGACAGATCACTGTCAGAATACCTGTTTTTCTAGGTTTGCCTGAGGTATACAACCACCTGGCACTTAATAAATGTAAGATACAGTAGAGCTGTTTAATGTCATATTGTGGAACATTAAACAAAACAGAAACAAGAAGGTGATGGACCCTTCACCAGAAAAACGCAATGCACTTTAAAACAGCGTTGTAGTCTGAATAGAATTTATTTGCTGTCAGGCCCATGCAAAGTAATACCATGGCAACTTCCAGAATAAGGTGAAAATTGTTAAGATATTGGCAAAAGCAAATGAATGAATGATGGAAAACAGAACAAACTATATAGCAAAACTATATATACCAGATTAAAAACACAAGATGATTATACAAAATACAAGTTCGAATAATGCCCTTAATGCAAAGTGAGGTATTTCCATGACATGTAAATCTGTCATTAGAGTCACTCAAGACCTGATTACAATGTTTATTTATTCATAGTGACGTCAAATCAAACAGCTCCAAAAAAATAAAAAAAATAAAATATGTGTGGCTTTTTCTCAATAAAATAATCTTGAAATTAAAGATTTATGCAGATTATTTTTCTGAAATTTTGTCCATAGTGAAATTGTGAACTCATTCTAAAATCCATCTCAAAGTCCCTGTATATTTGGCTTGTAAATTGCAATCTTTCACAACAGTAAAATTCTGAATATTAATCACCATGATGATCATTCACTAGAGATGACGATGCCTAAGCAGGGACTTTGGTTAATCTAACCTGCCATCTAGTGGTTTTCATACAAAACAAATAAAAAAAAAAATTGACAAAGAATATAAAGTATAGTTTTAATTTATTGTGTGTGTGCAGTATACTGTCATAGGATACAAAAGTATAGGTAGATCTGAATTGTTTAGCCTCTGGTTTATGGGCAGAAGCTTCACCTAAAAAGTGCTTACTGTACCAAGCTCACAGTAAAAATAATATAATAAAGCATTTTTCTACACTTTTACAGCATAATATTTACACTATACAATATACACATACAACATAAGATACATAAATATATAGACTCTATAAATATATAAAAATATAACAATAAAAAATACAGTAGACTTGGTGTAATGTTATAAAGGTGCAGTGTAGTTAAAGGGTAAACAAAAAATCTTTCATCTGGTTTCTAATTATTCTAACAGTAATTATTTGGCCCATCCTCTGTTGAATCATACATAAATATTTTTGCCCTAGTCTTAAAGATGCATTGGGCAACATTTCTGGTGGAGTTTCTGTCACCTGCTTGTTTCCATGGAGATATTATTGCTTTGCCTGAAATGTTTCATGGTGTGACATTAAACACACCTGTCGAGCATTTATTAATTACTGATGTTTCTATTGCTCAATAATACAACAATTATACCTGTGAGTAGGGTTGCATTTCCACAGATCTGACCTGTAATGTAGCCTATAATTGTCTCCTTTGAAATAGATAGCTGGCATGGAATATTCTAGACAAGGTAATAACTTCTCCATGAAGATAAGCAGGTGGCGGACCCTCCACTAGAAAAGTTACGCAGTGAAGCTTTAACTGAAATTTGTCATAATCAAATATACAAGTATTAAACTGCATTATTTTTCCACACAAACTTTGTTCAGGAGATATCCATGACCATAAAGGTGATTGCTATTTTTCTATTGTCAAGGTCATGCTGTGTTTTGTCTAGAGAGACCCAGCAGAAAAGGTGTTACAGTCAATACACGCCTAGTATTACATTATAGGTGCTAATTATACCCATTTGACTGAACAGCTTTCCCCACACAAAACAAAACACTGGTCCCCATGGGTGACACTTTGAATTAGTCCCTCAATGCTTGGTAAGTAAACAGTGCAGTTTTCACACTTTTAATTGAAGATTCCTTAGAGACTTTATGAAAAAATAAACTGACGAAGTATAGTTATCCAACAAACTCCTCCAAATGCTCAATCTAATGTAAAGTGCATATTTGACTTCGTATCTCAGAATTCAACATGCTCAAAATCTGTCACAAAATCACAAATATGTTTAAAGGATCCATATTTAAAAAAAATTGGATCTATGTTATAATGTTGTTTCGTCATCAAAGTGTACTCGGAGTTGTGTTTCGGTTAATTCACACAAACCCTGCATATTTAGGCTGAGTTCTTCTCTCAAACAGAAAACATTCTGTTCCACCCTGCAATGTCATGTGGTTATACAGAAAGTGCAGTGTTTTTAAATATACCTTCACTAAAATGATTTGGATGCTTTAAACCCTGGAATTGACCATCTCTGCTGAACAGATGGGAAAAACTAGCTGTTAACTTGAAAACTACCACTACATGACATCACAAGGTGTAACAGGGCGTTTTGAGTTTTGGAGATGTAGACAGAATAATAATAAAGGGTTACAAAAAACGAAAAAAAAACAAAAAACTAAACTATTGCATTACATCATTAAGTATTAGTAACTGAAGAATCCGCATTTGATGATATATTGTAACCATCTGAGAAAGAAAACAATCCAAATCAATATACAATTATCAGCATAAAAAAAAAAAATCATTTTGCATTATTTTGTATTACTGTACCTCTCCGCCTTCGCAACCCGGTCAGTCCACCTGATGATGAAGTCTGTCCACCAGTTGTGCTCTGAAGTCAGAACAAAACCACGTAAATAAGAAAAGTCTGCTTGATTGATAATGGGACTGTACAATGATTTTTCTTACCTTTGTTGCTCCAGAACTTGTAGATCTTGAGATTTCTTGCCGCACCTTTAAAATAACAAAAACATGAATGATTGCGTCAGCGTGAACATAGGTGCAATGGAATTTAAGAAATAACTTGACTAAGATAGATACCTTATTGTCCAGAAGAGTTCCAAAAAGCAATACAAAGAAACCCTTCAAAACAGTAATTTAGAAGTTTATAAGTGAGTACATTATATTAAAAAGGTTTGAGTCTGCATAACTACACAAATATTATCTATTGATACTTTGCAGCGGATGTCAACAACTTTCCCTGAGGGTGTGAAGGTAACTGAAGGCACTACTCTGTTTGAAGCTCTGTTACTCAAGTTAGGGACTTAATCTGAGCTTTGTTTTAGTGCAGTGGTTCTTAACCTTGTTGGAGGTACTGACTTCTGCCATACACATACATGTAGAATGCCCCCAGCATGATGTCACTGTAAAGTGTCATCCAAACGTACCTCGTGATGCAGTATTATCAGTATCAGTGATAGGGCCTTTGGTTGTTATGAAGCAACAACAGCTACAACAAAGTTTCAGAGGTTTTAGGAGATTTAAAGGTGTGCCATGTAACCACCTTGGTGCCTTGTCTCCATGGAGATATTGCTTTGTGTGGTGATACCATCCCCCAGAAAGGTTACATGGTGCACCTTTGGTTGTTATGAAGCAACAAGAGCTACATCAAAGTTTCAGAAATTATAGCAGATTTAAAGGTGCACCATGTAACCTTTCTGGGGGATGGTACCACCATGCAATGCAATATCTCCATGGAAACAAGCAGATGGTGGATCCCCTACCAGAAAAGTTACACAGTGAAACTTTTGTTTTCAGACATTACACAATTAAAAGGTACACATGTGCATGACACTTTTACAACTGTTTGAAACTCCACAAGGTTTGATTTTATAATAATGCATCATGAGTTAAGATGTTTCACAGCTCATCCAAGCTGCTTCTTCAGTTCTGGTTAGATTGTTGATGGACACTGCCTTATATCTGACTAACTACACTGTAACAGCTCTGAAACTAACGCACCTACTTGTTTACAGTTTCTGTTTGTTAACTAGGTCTTTTGAACTACACTAAGTGTGATATAACTCACAGTTCACACTTAGTGCAGTTCAACAGAGGTAGCTGACAAACAGAACCTGAAAACAAGTAGTTCAGTTGACAGAATAGATTTTTTCTTCTGCTATGATTTCAAAGACTCTAATAAACTTCAGCACAGTTACCTGGAGGGAATTGAAGAATGCAAAGGAGACATGAACTCCAAATTTAGAGCTGTCATCCTTGATATCCACCATTGTTGCCACTCCGAGACACCAGGTTAACCCGAAAAAGGGAGTTAGGAAGGCCAGACAGCGGATAATCACCACGAAGACATGCTTTTCTTCTGCATTTGCTCCGTTTGCTACTGTCCTTCTTCGAATTATTTTATAGATGACCACACACAAGATCAAGAAGTTTATCACAACAATTGTCAGAGCTGGGATCACAAAGGCCAGTAGAGCATGAGACTCATTCCAATTGAGCCAGCAGACATTGTTTAACTGTATGTAATGTTTCTGTCCAGCAGTGGCCGCTACAGTCACCACGGCGATAATAAGTGGCGCTCCATATCCAATGGAAAAACCAATCGCCAACATGGTTCCTTTTCTCATCCCACTATCAAAAACACTGATGGTGCGGTAGAACAGCAATAGCCCTGACACCAGCATCCAAAAGAATAAGGCCAGGTAAAATAGATGGATGAAAAACGTGGCTGCAGTGCAAGCAGGTTGGTGTTTTGCTTCTGAAATCCCAGCTCCGATCATGAACCAGATATCGGCCCAAAGCAGAGAAACAGCAATGTTGACAATGGTAACGTGACGCATGTAGGACACTCTTGGTTTGCGAACCTTTTTCCACACAAATGCTTCAATGATGAGGCATATTAACAGGGAAGCAATTGATATTGCAACTCCAATGTACGTTATGATGTCCAAGATTAGTTGTTGTTCCTCAGTAAAGTTAGCGAAAGGAGACATAAGTATGGAGAATGACGTTAAGTGATTGCATTGACAGGTTACGTTATCCTTAGTTTGACTAGCCACAATGCAGCCCTCATTGTCCCATGCACCTGTGTTATTGAAGAGTGTAAAGTTCCAGAAAACACACTGGGGGCTGAACAAAGAGCTGTTGTTGAGGTCAAAGGTGAAAGACACATTTTTAACTCCACTTGACTGGACAAGAACAACTTTAGCATTGATTGATAAGTTGGATGTCAGATTTCGGTTGATTGAAGGTACTACATTGTGTAAGGATTCAAATGTCAACACTGTGATTGTATTATTTTGTAGCCCAGATTGTGGTATTTCTATTTGCACTGAGCTATTATATTCCTCTTGGAAGGTGTTGCTGAAGACAGTTTTGTTAAACAAGATGAAATCTGTTGCGATATCACCACTTTGATCCTCAAATTGGTTTGCATAAACTTCAAGATTGTGCAAAAATGTAGAGCTGGCTGCTCTTTGATGATTCACTGTCGCGCTTGAGCTTGTGAAATTATATTCTTTCTTGTTAAGTCTATCCCATGAACTTTTTGTTGCATCCACAGTTAAAAGGCTTGATGTGTTTAAAATATCCTGAAGATACAAGGGACAAGTGTGTTAAAGAAGACATACACAGATTTCATTTTAATTTGAAATATTGCACAATTCACTGCATGAGGAGAGAAAACACATCATTTTTTACCTGCAATGATTCTGTTTTGATTGTTTGGCTTATGCCTGCCAGATTTTCCATGATTCTCACAATGGCTTCGATTGTTGCAGCTGATTCTGTGACATTATTTTGTAATTGATTTGTGACTTCGTTGAGCTCATTCAGGATTCCGGGAACTAAGGCAGGGTCCTTCAACAACTGTTAATAATACATCATGAGAAACATACAATGGCTCAGGAGTCACAGCAGAAATCCTACTACGGGAATGTTGGCAGTTTGAATCAATCTCTAGACCAGTGGTTCCCAAAGTGGAGTTCAGGGTCCCCTGGGGGGCCTTAGCGGCACTATACGGGGCCCCCCAAAAGTTGTCCACAGAACAAACTTGAAATAAAATTTAGTTTGAAATTATCATTACATAGTTTATTTATTTTAAATGCTACTTAAAATCAGGATTTGTGGTCTAAGAGCACTGGCACAGAATGGGGGCCGCATTTTTGTAACTTGAAAATACACCATGTAACTTTTCTGGTGGAGAGTCTGGTCCCTGCTCTTCTCCATGGTTATATCCTTTTGCCTATAATGTTATGCTCTATGGCAATGAACATATGTATCTCCATGGCGACAGTTGTGTATCCCACTACGTCACGTTACAGGTCATATCTGAACATAGACGTAATAAAACACCTTTAAATTAATAAATGCATAAATAGATAGATTTAATGCCAAACTGTGGAATATAAGAACCCTCCCCAATGAAAACAAGCACTCCTCACCAGAAAAGTTGCATAGTGCACCTTTAACACCTTGCATTCATGGAGTGATTGACACATTGTAAAGTGAATGTCCAAATTACCTATTGCTTTGAATATAATTGATTGATTGAGCTGACCTCTGTCTGATTAAGCAGTTCCTGGATTTTTTCAAGCACACAGTTGTCCTCCACTTCCCAGTTTCGGTTCAAACATGTGGCCACTTTCGTTCCCACTTTTCCTTCTTCACAGGGTCCTTCAACTTGATCCCCTTCATTTCCAAGGCCCCAGATGCTACTTGTACATGCAAACACTGTAGAGGAGTGTGAGTCAGCCATTTAAATCCATTACAATCTGTAATGATGAGGATTAATTTAACATACCTGTTGCTATTGTAAAAGTTAATGTTACTTTTTTGTTATACTGTGGATAGTCTTCTGCTTCACAAGTGTTTGTATAAGTCTGCGGACAACTGGTGACATTCACACGAGTGGTGATTTTACCAAGGACTGAAATAAAAATCAAATATTTATTTTTAGTCAAATATTCTTTATAAGATTAATTTTTTTCTCTGATATACAATTAGAATGCTTGAGGCTGATGAGATATTCTGAGGATTTTAAGAGCTTGTACATTTCTTTCCATGTATCTGAGCAAAATTTGCCCCAGTACAGAAAAGTGCTCTTGAGACCACTGTGTTTTGTTTCCCTCTAATTATAAAGTGTTTTATTGTTGGATAATCTGGAACTGCACTGTTAGCATGCTAGTTATTAGGTTTCCTGTGCTCTGGTCTTTGAAAGTTGTGAAACACACTTATAAAGTCATCGAGGTGAATAATTAGAATGCTCAGAATGCATAATGTAAGTGAAGAATAACTTTGGACTTCTGTAAACTATTTAAAATAAATAAATCCAGCTTTGCATGTTTTTGGGACCATAAAAATTAGGCACACGGCCTAAGGCAAACATATCCTGTAGAAGGTAGCAAAACACAACATAATTATTCCATTAATAAACAATATAATTATTTAAACCACAATGACACACACACACACCCTTTTGACAATTACACATTGTCAAAAGGGTGTGTGTGTGTGTCAAAATAACATGGTAACTGAAAAAACAAAAAACAAAAAAACAACTAGACATTTCCTGGTAATTTACTGCCACACAACATACTGAAGAGTTAGGAGACTTAAAACTTATCAAGTAAAATCATAGTCCAGATTCCATGTGTAATTTCCCATACATACACGCTTAGCTACCATACTAATTAATGCCATTTCCATGCAGTTACAATGTTATTATAAGATTATTACTGTGCTGTAGAGTAGTTGTACCTCCAGAGATTTGGCCTTTCCACCGGAGCTTATAGAAATTCTGAACAGTGCGTTGAACAGAGCACTCAATGACTTCAGAGTATCCCACTGTGCACAGTTTAGTTTGTGACACTGTGTTTAAAGTAATGACAGGCAGATCCATAAAAGTCAGTATAGTTGTAGATTTTCGTCTGAATATGTTGTTTCCACTGGTGAGTCTGCACTCATAATATCCTGAAAAAAAGATTTGATGAAAATAAATTAGCCTGAGAATACCAAACCACACAATATGAATTCAAGCTACAATAGAGTCACTGATATTATTAATCATTTATGCTTTCTGTGCAGTATTATTAAAGACATCCAGACAACACCTCCCTTTTACCCTCACTGTTGTGAAGAAGACCTACTTGATAAGCAATACCTAAAGATTTGACATTACACAAAATTAACCCTTGTGAGCTTTAAGCTATATAACCTTATAATGTTGTTACCTCATCTAAAACATCTGGAGTCGTGTTTTATTTCATTCACAGATGTTAAATTAACCCTCTGTCTACATCTCCAAATCTTGTGATGTCATGTGGTGCTAGTTTTCAAGTTAACAGCTACCTTTTACCCTTTATTAAATAGAGATGGGCAATTCCAGGGCTAAAATAATCCATATGATTGTAGTGAAGGTGCATGGTGTTAAAAAAACATAGTGGAGCACTTTCTGTATTACCACATGACATCACAAGATGAAATGTGTGTTTTCTGTTTAAGAGAAGAATTTACTTAGCCTAATTATGCATGGTTTGTGTGTTAACCATGTGTGAATGAAACAAAACACAACTGGTATGTTTGTGATGAAGAAACAAAATTATAACAGAACAAAGCATAATAGGGACTCTTTAACATCAGTGAGGAAAAGCCGAGTAGAGAGTAAAAAAACAGGATTACCCCAAACAAATATAAGTCTAGGGCATATTTTCAGAGTAAATTCCTGTCAAATCTACTTTTGAAACATTTGCTACCTATGACTACAGTTAGCATCACAGCCCCAGGGTATGTTGATGATATCAGCTACTAAGTAGGCTATCAATAAAATTAGGAAATTAAATTGAATGTTTTGCTTTGAGTGGTTTACATTTTTTTTTCTCATTTTAAATCACACTATATGCTATTATTTGAACCACGTCAGCAATAGCTTGGACTGAGATTTCATTGTCTATAATTGAATAAATAAAACATATTTATATTAGAGAAAATCATTTTCTAACCCACAATACAACTTCTTACCTGTGTCTGTGCGAAAAAAATTTGCAATTGTGAGCACTGATTTTTCACCGGTATTGGTAACGTCATGCAGAGTAGTGATGTTAACATCATTTCTGAACCATGATGCAGTCCAAGTGCTGATAAATTCAGTTTCAGGTAGGTGACACTCTATTTCAGCCTTAGTGCCAAAAAGTACTGGTGAGTTCTTAAAATTCAAACTGTCCCCTGAGAAATATAAAAAATATAACAATTTCATGAAAGATTAAAATATTAAATATTGTGAAAAATTGACTTACCATCAGTGATGACTTTGAATACTTTTACAAATTCAGTCACGATGTCTTGCTTTACTATTTGTATGTCCACTGGAAATGAAGTGGCACTAATATTACTCTCAACTATTGTACTTCCAGGTCTGTCAAGTAAAAAAATCAGCACAATTATTTTTTTTGTCAAAATGATCAATTGCACAATTTTATGCAATATCTGTGTGATTTTGTAATTACTCTTACTTAAACTTTAAACCTAATATTTTACAATCTTCAAGCTTTTTACGACAACCTTCCAAAATCTGTAAGAAACATTAAGCATTTATTTGCAAGTAGACAGACTGTTAGAATGAAAATAAATAAATAAATAAAAAACAGTTACCAATTCACGTGTACTTTGGTACATTTGACTTTCCTTCTCATTGAAAGAAGAATTAAACGGGACATCCAAAGTGACTTCCATGGATCTTTGTACTGTTTATAAAAAAGAATGTTTACAGTATGTAGTATTATATGATGATACCGCCCGCTTAAATAATTAGCCTAAATGTGTTTACAATTTAATAGTGTATCATTTTGGCCCTTTACTTTTTAAAATATTTTTTATTACTGGAATGAAATAAAATCTTTCTACCCAGGATTTCATTATGGCTATTTTTTATTGCTAATAAATACACTGAAAACCATGCATATAGTGAGTGCATTTGCCTCTCCACAGATCTGACCAGATATTAACTGTCTCCATAAAGATAGACAAATGTAATAACATACTGCGGAAAACTAAGACAATGCATTAATACCTCCATGGAGACAAGCTGGTGAACCTTCTACTAGAAAAGTTACATAATGCACCTAATTTACAGTTTTAGTTTTGGTTCTATAGCAACTTTTGAATCCAGAAAACCAAATGAGTTTCTTACTTTGGATTGCCAGATCTTACAGTTAAAACCAGTTCGAAATTAAACTAAAAGGACTATCTGAGTACTCACTACCTTCAGCCCAGTAAATGCAGCGAATAAATATACTGAAAGCATTTAAGTACAAATATGGGGTGTAATATTAGTCTTAGCCACACAAGATGAAAATATAGTGAATGAAATAGTTCACTGTGAACAAACCAACCAACAAACAAACCAACCAACAAACCAACCAACCAACCAACAAACAAACAAACAAACAAACAAACAAACAAACAAACATTAACGGGTGTAGTACCTGCAACTGGAGTGGTAGCTGTAGTTGTAGTAGTAAATGTTGTAGTAGTAGTAATCTTAGGTGTTGTTGTGGTAGTAATAGTAGTAGGAGTTGTAGTAGTAACAGGTGAAGTTGTAATATTAGGAGTAGTAGTAATATTAGGTGTAGTAGTAGTAATAGGTGTAGTAGTAATATTAGGTGTAGTAGTAGTAATAGGTGTAGTAGTAATATTAGGTGTAGTAGTAGTAATAGGTGTAGTAGTAATATTAGGTGTAGTAGTAATATTAGGAGTAGTAGTAGTAATAGGTGTAGTAGTAATATTAGGTGTAGTAGTAATATTAGGTGTAGTAGTAATATTAGGTGTAGTAGTAATATTAGGAGTAGTAGTAGTAATAGGTGTAGTAGTAATATTAGGTGTAGTAGTAATATTAGGTGTAGTAGTAATATTAGGTGTAGTAGTAATATTAGGTGTAGTAGTAATATTAGGAGTAGTAGTAATATTAGGTGTAGTAGTAATATTAGGTGTGGGAGTAGTTGTCACTGAAGTTGGTGGTATTTCATGTACAGGTTGATATGGTTGTTGTCCAGTGATTTGTGGTCATGGACAAAAAGGAAAGAGAAGAAAAAAATTAGACAGTAATAAAAACAATAAACAAACTCATTTTAAACACTCATGGTTTCCTACCTGGACAGGGCAGGCATGTGTCTGGAAAACATGGAAAAGTACAGTATTTATTTTGCAATACATTATTATAGGCATGTTAAGTAATAATGTTGGGCTTGTGTCTGCGATATATTTATAATCTATGATACGCGTGTATCACTGAGTGTCCAAAAAAAATATCTAAATATAATTTATTATTATTTTAGATTATAATATGACATTTTTGCAATATTAATCTAAAGCGACTTAATAAAAGAAACAAATCCACTGACTTCTGCGTTAGAAAACTGCAGTACACAACAAAGACGCGACAAAGTGAAGTTGTCTGCATCTCTACTGAATAGATACACATCATGCTAGCGAGATTAAAAAAGTAAATAAAATAAAATGATGATAAAATGAATCCTAATTATAAAAATAAAACTGGAGAACAAAGTAACGAGGGTGGCTGACAAAATGACATCTTCAAAATATGCGATTAAAGATTGCTCAGACATGCACGAATCACTGCAGGAATTTCAGATGAGCAAATGATAACTGTATAACAACTGTAACTGAAAAGTCAATTTTGCATAATATTTCCTCTTTAATAGAAACAAATTGATCACATAAACTTGTTGAACCAATGAATATATTCTGTCTTCAGAAAGTACTTTTACTGTATCACATATATTACAATACAATGATAAAGTGCATGAATAAATCAACTAAGAACACGTAAAATATAACTTACCTGTGACTGGTTGACAGGTCTCATTTGCAAGTGACCCATAAAGATAAACAGTGTCACATGTGGAGTTTATTGTGGTATTGGGGCACTGGCTGTAGCACTTTTCACAGGGCCAGCTGTACTGCTCCTCACACTGACACAGCATTCGATCTGATTCTGCAGTACAAACTAAAATAGAAAAAAAAAGTGAAAAAGATTAAATGCAGAGTCTCTTTGCTGAGTGTAGGACTGTGGGGCACAATTTGGGACAAAATCTGACTTAAATCAAAGACACAACTTGCTTGTCTCCATGGAGATGTCCCACAGAATGGCATTAAACTCTCTGAGTGAAGCTGGTTATGCCAGCAGATCGAGTTACGGGTAATTGGTGAAGAAGTTTTTTTCTAAATATTTTTAGCAGTAAAACAACACCTCTGTTTAAATACAAGATAAGTTTAATGCCAAACTGCGAAATATACAGTAAAAGCGGTAACACTGTCCCCTCAGCAAAGTTACACAGTTAAGAGCATATGGTGAGCTTTCATATTTTTCTATAACTTGGTTTGGTGAGATAATACCAAATATTTATCAGTCTTTTACATTCATCAAGTGATAGTTGTGAAGTTGAGAAGAAAAGTACAATAAACAGGAAGTAGTGGTAAGAATATATATAGTATATCTACTGTATGTCATCAACACAAAATTCCATCCAACATGCAGAGACAATTCATTTTCAAGGAAGACATTTTCCTAATAGATTTAACCTTCATTTAACAAAATGAAGGTGATGTCATGTGTATTTATTAGGCTAATTTTAGCATAACTATTGCACAAGTTTTGGCACCATGGCTGCTATGTAGCAGCTATGAAATTACCTCTAAGTATGTCACCTCTGCCTCCCAGCAGAAACCAGGAAGTACATTTATAAACTTAATCAAGCTAGAAAAAAATAGACGTGATTTTCAATAAAATCTTAAATATAATAATATTAATGATGTCTTTTAGTAGTTCAACCTGCCATAAGCACTTTGAATTAGACATCGTATACACATCTATGAGATAAACAGCTCTGGACCAAAATTAAGTTCTTTTAACCTTACTCTAATAGAACAAAAGACAAAATAAATATATCATAGTTATATTCTGTTTTGGTGTTCTTATTTTCAATACAAAATATACTGTAAATTCGGTCTACATTTGGAGCTGTTACCTGTAGTCAAGTTGAATGATGACAGCTCCAGACTTGGGGACAGCCTATAAGGATAGGTGAGTGACTTCAGTGAACTCCTGATGTAGTCCATAATGTTTTGGAGTGAGCCGTTGATGCTCAAAGAGAATATCAAGGATATGTCGTAGTCTATCACTGGCGGTGTAGTAATAGTAGTTATAGTTATATTTGGCATGGCAGTAGTTACTGTGTAGAAAAAAGGGAAATTAGTGGTGGAAATAATGCAAAAAAATTTGTTTTCAAACAAACTGTGTATCCAAAGAATTCAAGAACTACACAGTAATTGAAAATTTGAGGAAGTTACAGATCTTTCTTCTTTTTTTTTTTTTTTTGGAATGTGCTATAAATAAAAATTGCAGTTCAGATTGTGTCAGGTACAGTATCATGTGTCACCAACCGGTTCCACTGTGGGACAAAACCACCTTTTTGTACTTGGACTAAGTACCTCCCTTTTATGTATACACTTTGTTTTGACCCAGTTGTTGTGACCTTATTTAGAAATGCTAATAAAAACACATTGCATTAAATTTTGAGTACTTGACTATTCTCTCAAATCAAATATTTGTGATATATGTGTAGAGTTTGCATGTTTCTCCCTGTGACTGAGTGGGTCTCCTCCTCAACCATAGACTTTATAATGAAGTAGTCTATGTGAGTGTGATGTCACCCATAGCGTTCAGCTCCAGTCAAATGAAGTTCACCGAGACTAGCAATTATAAGAACGAATTTAGGGCCAATATGGACATTTTAAGACCAAAATGACGAGCCTCACTGCCTCAGTTACGAAGAGAGGGGTGACAATTTTCCAATTTAAACTCAATTGGAGCTAGAATGGATAGAGTCAGAAGTGCCCCCATGAACACATCTTATTTGGAAGCAGTGGCTAGTGGGTTAGCTATGTCCATTTATATATATACAGTCTATGCCATCAACCCAGAACATGCACAATAAAATCCTCCAGCTAAGGTAGCCTAGCCTTTTCCTGACAATTCCATTAAATAGCGACATTTCCTGTATGTAAATGCAGAGGACAAATTTCCAAGAGACAAAAAGTCAAGAGTGCATATAATATATACACAAAAAATACCTGGAGTTGTGTCTTGTTTCACTCACACATGTTTGAGTAATCCATTATTATTCGTCTGTCAACATCTTCAAAATGCTTACAATGCTCTGTTCCACCTTGTGATGTCATGAAGTTGCAGATTTTAAATTAACAGTTACCATTTACCTTCAGTTCAGTAGAGATTAGCAACTCCAGCGCTAAAATAATCCAAACGATTCTAGTGAAGGTGTAGGGAGTTTAAAAACACAATGGAGCACTTCCTGTATTACCACACGGCATCACAAGATGGAAAAGTGTTTTTATTTTGAGAGAAGTCTAAATATGTAGAGTTTGTGTGTTAAAAATGTGTGAATGAAACAAAACACTCCAGGTTTGTTTGTGATGAGGAAACAACATTATAACATAGATCAGAAAATAGCGTAATAATGACCCTTTAATTTTACCTGGTGGGATGAGCTGACATGACTGACCACCTGTTGGTATAGAAGTAATACACCCACATGGATCTCGGACATATTGATCACATACACTGTAATTGGAGCATACTTCCTGGGACCAGGTATAGCCAGGCTCACAGCGGCACTCGTAGGCTGTGAGATTACTAGGTGAACACACTGGGAACAATTCAGTTTAGTTAGGATATATGAATTTTAGAGTCTCAGAATACCACAAATTAGAACCCGTACCTGTTGTTGTGGTGATAGCAGTGATCGCTATAGAACTACTGACCAATAAGGGCAGTGATACATTCCCCAAAATTGTCTTGAATCTTTCTACATCATAGATTTGAACGATAACTTGATATTCCACTGTGGTCTCAGACTCTGGGAAGAAAATAAGACAAGACAACAAGACAAAAAAATAAAAAATTAAAGGGCCTATATTACGCAAATATATTTCATTCACACATAGTTGGAGTAATCCTGCATTATTAGGCTGTCTGCATCCCCAAAGCTCAAAATGCCCTGTTCCACCTTGTGATGTCATGAAGTTATAGTTTTCAAGTAGAGGTAAGATCTTAAGCCCGAGCCCGAGCCCGAGCCCGAGCCCGAAGCTGCCCGAATTTCGGGTCGGGTCGGGCCTAAAATGTCAATCATTGCTTCGGGTCGGGTCGGGCCGGGCTTCTTTCTCGCTGACTTTTTAAAAATAAATAAACAGTTAAATTCGTGCGCAGAGCATGAGCCAGAGCCAGAGCGGCTCCATGTAACAGGAGCCTCAGAGCCAGCGCATGCTCTGCGCACGTGAACGACGCCCTCTTAATAATCTTCCCCTCCGCAGGTCCGCATGAAATTTCGGGTTTGCTTCGGGCTCGGGCCTGCAAATCAAGTTAATTGGTCGGGCTCGGGTCGGGTTTTAATATCCGCGGGTCGGGTCGGGCTGGATTTTGTAGGCCCGATCTTACCTCTATTTTCAAGTTAACAGCAATCTTTTACATTTTGTTCAGTATAGACTGGCATTTTCCAGCCTGAAATTATCCAAATGATTCTAGTGAAGGTGTATGACATCACAAGGTGGAACAGAGTGTTTTCTGTTTGAGAGAAGAACTCAGCCTAAACATGCAGGGTTTGTGTGTTAAACATGTGAATGAAACAAAACACAACTCCAGGTTTGTTTGTGATGAGGAAACAACATTATAACATAGATCAGAAAATAGCGTAATAATGACCCTTTAATTTTACCTGGTGGGATGAGCTGACATGACTGACCACCTGTTGGTATAGAAGTAATACACCCACATGGATCTTGGACATATTGATCACATACACTGTAATTGGAGCATACTTCCTGAGACCAGGTATAGTCAGGCTCACAGCGGCACTCGTAGGCTGTGAGATTACTAGGTGAACACACTGGGAACAATTCAGTTTAGTTAGGATATATGAATTTTAGAGCCTCAGAATACCACAAATTAGAACCCGTACCTGTTGTTGTGGTGATAGCAGTGATCGCTATAGAACTACTGACCAATAAGGGCAGTGATACATTCCCCAAAATTGTCTTGAATCTTTCTACATCATAGATTTGAACGATAACTTGATATTCCACTGTGGTTGTGCTCTCAGAGTCTGGGAAGAAAATAAGACAAGACAACAAGACAAAAAAAAAAAAAAAATTAAAATATATATATATATATATATATATATATATATATATATATATATATATATATATATATATATATTAAAGGGCCTATATTACGCAAATATATTTCATTCACACATAGTTGGAGTAATCCTGCATTATTAGGCTGTCTGCATCCCCAAAGCTCAAAATGCCCTGTTCCACCTTGTGATGTCATGAAGTTATACTTTTCAAGTTAACAGCAATCTTTTACATTTTGTTCAGTATAGACTGGCATTTTCCAGCCTGAAATTATCCAAATGATTCTAGTGAAGGTGTATGACATCACAAGGTGGAACAGAGTGTTTACTGTTTGAGAGAAGAACTCCTAAACATGAAGGGTTTGTGTGTTAAACATTTGTATGAAACAAAACACAACTCCAGGTCTGTTTGTGATGAGGAAACAACATTATAACATAGATCAGAAAATAGCGTAATAATGGCCCTTTAATTTTACCTGGTGGGATGAGCTGACATGACTGACCACCTGTTGGTATAGAAGTAATACACCCACATGGATCTTGGACATATTGATCACATGCACTGTAATTGGAGCATACTTCCTGGGACCAGGTATAGCCAGGCTCACAGCGACACTCGTAGGCTGTGAGATTACTAGGTGAACACACTGGGAACAATTCAGTTTAGTTAGGATATATGAATTTTAGAGTTTCAGAATACCACAAATTAGAACCCGTACCTGTTGTTGTGGTGATAGCAGTGATCGCTATAGAACTACTGACCAATAAGGGCAGTGATACATTCCCCAAAATTGTCTTGAATCTTTCTACATCATAGATTTGAACGATAACTTGATATTCCACTGTGGTTGTGCTCTCAGACTCTGGGAAGAAAATAAGACAAGACAAGACAAAAAAAAAAAAACAAAAACAATATATATATATATATATATATATATATATATATATATATATATATATATATATATATATATATATATATATATATATATATATATATATATATATTAAAGGGCCTATATTACGCAAATATATTTCATTCACACATAGTTGGAGTAATCCTGCATTATTAGGCTGTCTGCATCCCCAAAGCTCAAAATGCCCTGTTCCACCTTGTGATGTCATGAAGTTATAGTTTTCAAGTTAACAGCTATCTTTTACATTTTGTTCAGTATAGACTGGCATTTTCCAGCCTGAAATTATCCAAATGATTCTAGTGAAGGTGTATGACATCACAAGGTGGAACAGAGTGTTTTCTGTTTGAGAGAAGAACTCCTAAACATGAAGGGTTTGTGTGTTAAACATGTGAATGAAACAAAACACAACTCCAGGTCTGTTTGTGATGAGGAAAGAACATTATAACATAGATCAGAAAATGTGTAATATGGGCCCTTTAAATGTCATTTTTCAGTGCACTGGTTGTAGAGTGACGGGAAATTAAGTGTGGCCATAGCAATTAGCAATTAAAGACTAAATATTCTAACATTTGAATAGTGCCCACAATGGTGTTTTTAAAGGTAAAAAACAGGTAGTTTGTGGTTTGGAAGCCATCTCTGTATCTACTGAGATGTTTTTTTTTTCCTATCCTGGAATGTTCCATAGTATAGCATTTTTGTCCAGTTACATATAATTTTATTGCTGATGTCACTTTATCTACATGGAGATAATTTGGAACATTGTAGGCAAAGCAATAACTTCACCGTAGAAACAAGCAGGTGGCCCATCCTCCATCAGAAAAGCTTCTTAGTACATCTTTAACAGCTCACTGAAACTCATGGGTTTAAGTGACTTAATATTATGATTTTTAGCTCAATCAGATAAAATTCTTTTATTTATGGAACAAAACCATTCTGCACTGGAGAACTGCAACACTTTATTTATATTTGTGTTTTTATTAGTGTTTTATTGTGCAGAATGTGGATGAATGAAATGTGGGACCAGCCTCTCAAATCTGCAAAACAAATTTACCTACGGGTACAAATAAAGCAGCCTAACCTAACCTAACCTACACTTCCTGATTGGACCTTTCAAATGATTTTGCACATTCAAAGATATATAAAGATGGAAACCAGTATGATAAAAATGACGATAAAAGTACTGTACCAACTAATCAAAAAGACTTACCAACTGCTCTCTTCACCATTGTATGTACTGGTGACTGATCCATATTCACAGGCTCCTAAAACATTACCATCTCATTTAGTATAATTTCTTTGACACAATATTCATATCTGTGAAAGTGAATAGAAAAGTTATACCTGAACCCAAAGTTGGTGGGTGTCGTATGACACAAACCCACACACCAGCACGAACACACACAGAAGAGAGCTCTGTGGTGCCATGTTCACTGGAGATAACAATAAGATTCAATCAGTAAATCACATAAATACACACGCTCACACAAGCATGCACGTGCACACACACACACACATGCACACACACACACACACACACACACAAACATGAGGCTTTATATTACAATCAACTAACAATGCCTGAATTCATATGGCCATGTGACACACACTCACACACACACACACACACACACACACACACGCACATGAGGCTGAAATGATACAGACACTTTTTTTGTTAGAATTATGTTTCTGTACAATTTACTTGGCACATGCACAGACCACTGACAAGAATAAATGTGCTTTTTCCTTTTAAAAATGTTTCACAAAATATGATTACAGACATTGTTTTCTGTCTGTTACTTAACAGGGCAGAAAACCTAGAAAGAATAAGATGAAGTATTTGACAAATGCAGAAGTCTTCCCAGGGCATTAACTTTGTTTGTTGTAGAACTGTATATATAACGCCCAATGTACAGAGACACTTTATTATTAATCCATAAAGTGGAAAAGAGCTCAGCAATTTATATTTCAATCAACTAATGCTAATGCCTGAATTTATATGGCCATGTGACCACTCTTTGGTTAAAATCTTATGACAAATGAATATACTTCCTAATGTTTCAATATTTAACATTAAGTAACTTCATTAAATATGTTTTTTTGCAATTTCAAAGCAATACAAGTTGATCTTAAATACAGTCAAAACCACAAACATTGAACCACATTCACTGAACTATCAGACAAAGCATTAAAAGCTACCCAAATGTAAAAGCAGTTACTATAAGAATATAACAGTGTTTTACCTTGCTGGATCGTGGATGTTCTCGTGAAAAATCTTCGAAGATAATTTTCACTGCTCTAATCTCATTTAGGAGTGACACAGTTCCTCATAATTTCCCATAACACAGGCTCCACCTGTCCGTCCAGTTATGGCTGGAGCGTGCCAATACATCACTAAACCAGCCTATTGTTATTATTGTTACGTTTGAAAAATACATGCCATCAAAAATAAGAAGTATTTTACAATGACTTTCTGTCACAATAGATATGTTCTGAATATAGATTTGTAGATTGAATCTTTTAGTACAAAACAGTCAAATCTCTAACACTGTCAGTCAAACGTTTGGGCACACCCTCTCATTCAAGGTTTTTCTTTTTTCTTTATGTTTACTACTTTCTATATTATAGACACAAAAGTCACCAAATAGATATATGGAATATGTAGAAAAGACAAAACTTTTAAATATTGTAGCAAGTCACTAATGTTAATGTTTATGTTATGCTTATGTTCTGTGTGATTTTGGGATTGCCGTGGTAATGTGAGTATGGTTTGGGGTGTAATGCATTCTAGGGGTCTAACCAGAGATTTTGGGGAGATGAACTGTGTTGTATGGAGAGTTCACCTGGCGAGGCTGTGGCCAACAACAGCTATTGTCATTAAACAGACATTTTACAGACGTGATTCTGGTGTTTTTCCTGCCTTCAATACTACATTTGGTGTCATTAAAAACTTAAGCATTCTTCAGTTTGTCTGGTGGAAGAAAAGTTATCGTCTCTGGAATGTTGTTCAGCGTTCAGCAAACGTTGCAATGGTATGATGGATTGCGCGGTGTATATTAAAATGGAGGAGGAGGAAGGGTATGCTTGCTCTACACCGGTGGTGAGAGGATGACCGTGTATGAGCTTCGTCAGGAAGAGCCTGGCTAAGTGGCTGCTGGTGGGGTTGGACAGCTGAGCAAAGAGTGCTTTCCCCCTGCAGTGATGACATGGGGCAGCGCTTCTGGACAGGATGTAATCAAAGATGATGGGGCCCAAGGAGTGAAAGTACTGGCAGGATTAAAGACTCCTTAATATGCTGGAAAATCGGACTGGGATGCTTAATTTGAATTATTAGCTCATGCAAGTGGCTGGTCTGATGATCAGAAAGCCCTCCAGCTCGCCCTTTGTCTCACGGATGATGCATTGTCTTTCCTACTGCTTTTGGACCCGACTGAAAGGGATAACTACAGAGCGCTGAGGAGTGCGCTTGGGTGGTGCTTTGGACAAGGTTTCTATTCGGATCTCTTGAGATCAGAGCTACACAGATGTCAGAGATGTGGAAGAAAGTCAGTGAGGGCCCTGGCAAACGACATTGAGAGGCTGACACGCCGGGCATATGCACACATGCTCAACTCAGTGCAAACTGAACTGGTACATGATCAGTTTATCAGAGCACTTTCCCCCCCGATCTTCGTGTTGACACTCAGCTAGCATGCCCGCACGCACTGAGTAACGCCCTGGAATATGCGCTGGAGAAATGGTAATGGGCGTTGCGCTACATGGTGCTCCTCCCCTGGTCAGAGCAGCTGAGGAGTGTGATATGACTGTCCAACGGCCACCATGGGTGGTCGAGGTGGCTGAAATGATCAGGGGGATCACTCTGCCTACCAGCCACCATGAGTGAACACAGACAGAGGTCCAGCGAACACAGCTGGATGCCCAGGCACGTCTCTGCTGAGGCTGTGGTTGGGCCGGTCACCTGAAAATAAACTGCCCTGCCATGGCTAAGGCTGTAGAAAACTGAGAGGGGTCACAGTAGGTGAAATGCTGTGTGAGCCCACAACAACGCCCCATGAACTGTTCAGGGTAGCCGTGTCCCATATGACAGCAAGGACAGAGGGCAGCACTTAGTGGTGGTGGGAAGGACAGACTTTTGCCACATTCCCATCTGCATAGAGGGGGTTACATGTAGTTGGCTGGGGTCATGAAAATAAAGCATTTTTCTCCTCAAAACCATGTGTGTTAAAAAGAGGGATACATTTGCATCTCAAAACCATTGTCCACGAAAAAGTCAACCGTCATAATCGCTTGGCGCTATTTTCTCTCCGTTTGTATTACTGTGTGCTGCCGCGCGGTGGCAGTCACGCACGAATCCAACACTTTTTTCAGTTTGATTTTGGTATGTTTTTTCAACAATGTTTTTTGATGGTTACAAAGTCGCAGATGCTACTGATTTGATGTGGCTGTTAAAGATGCATGCTTTTCTCTATGGAGATGTTATTGCTTTGTCTTAAATGTTTCACAGTATGGTATCAAACCTTTCTATCTTCATGGAGACCAAACCAAGTTACAAGTCAGATCTGTGGAGAGGCGACCCTAATCACAGTCAGAATGCCTGTTTTTGAGCTATAAACCCACCGGTAATGGAATAAATGTAAGGTAGAGGTGTTTAATGTCATACTGTTGAACATTCCAGGCAGAGCACATCCATATGACACATCCATAGAAACAATCAGGTGACAGACGCTCCTCCAGAAAAGTTACACAATGCACCTTTAAAGTTCAAGTCTGAGTCCATAACAATTTTTTCCCTTGCTATAATTCCATATATCTTACTTCATATATTTGATCTTGACTGTATGAATATAAAATGTAAATATAGAAAAAACATTGAAACACAATGAAATTAAAGTCCAGTTGCCCTAAACTGCATCAGACTAGATGATGTATTCATAGGTGTTTCATAGGCATGCAGGCATTAGCAAGAAACTATGTAGAGGCTATACTGTAATTTTGATTTGTCGTTTTACTACCTTGAAACTACGTCACTTCGGAGAATCCTGCTCATTGTTTGTTTTTTTTATTACCAAAGAATCACATGCACGCTGTAAAAGTATTTTATTTTTCTTTTGATCAAAAAGTACCATGACATGAACTTAAATGTTATCATGTATTTATTACATATATTCACTCTACACTTGCCAGTTGTAAGCTAACTCCATAGCTGGGACCAAACCTTTTGTTTGGGGATGAACTACCCACTACTTGAGATCTTTAGATATTTTGATAATACGAAATGGAAAACTGAACCATGATAATCAGGTCTGGACCAGATTAAAAAATAAATAAATGCAAAAAACATTTTGTGTTCATTTAACTTTGAAACTATTTGAGCCAAGTTACATAACAGGATGTGATACATTCTCTGATTGGGCGAATCAGGTTTATGGCAACATTAATCATAAGGGACTATTATAAATATACGTGTCTATGTTTAGTGCAGAAGTCCTTGTGTATAATTTGCTGCAGTCAGTGATGTAGGTCAGAGAATCCTGCAGATTACAAGATGGACTCAGGAATGCAACTGAACAGGACTGATAGCTACATTGAAATCTACCCATGCCATAGACTTAATGTGAAGTCCTTTGTATTGACGGACAACCCTTCAGCTCGATGTGTCTTATTGCATTTTTGTATTGGTTTGCTATCTTTAATTACAATTTGTGGAAATCTTCTTGTAATCATTTCTATTGTATATTTTCGGCAACTCCACACTCCGACAAACTATCTTATTTTGTCTCTAGCTATCGCTGATTTTCTGGTTGGATTTGGAGTCTTTCCTCTCACTATACAATTCTCCAAAAGCTCATGTCGTGTTGAAAGGAAACTGTTTTGCATTGTTCGCAGTACTCTTGACATTTCCTTATGTACTTCTTCGATTCTCAACTTATGCTGTATTTCTATAGACAGATATTACTCTGTCTGCCAGCCTTTGATTTATAGAGCTAAAATAACAGACAGTGTAGTTTTGGTTATGATATTAGTTAGTTGGACAATTTCGGGTTTTATTGGAATCGGTCTTACAGTCATGAACACAATACCATGTAAGGGAAACTGCTTTGTTGATTTTGTTTTTGTAAATATAATAGGTCTTATATTTGGCTTTTATGCCCCAGTGTTTGTAATGTTGTGTATTTATTTTAAGATTTTTCTTGTAGCTCAAAAGCAAGCACGCAGTATCCAAGGAACTCAGAGTGGAGTTAGTAAAATGGAGAAAAAGGCAACCAAGACTTTAGCCACAGTGATGGGGTTATTTCTATTATGTTGGTTGCCGTTTTATATTTGTACAACTTTTAAATCCTTTAATCCTCTTTCAGTTGTGCCCCTGGCTTTCATTGACTTACTAAACTGGCTTGCACTCATAAATTCAACCTTCAACCCTTTTATTTATGCTTTCTTCTATAGCTGGTTCAGAGCCGCTTTCAGAATGATCATTTCTGGGAAAATATTCATAGGTGATTTTGCCAACTCCAAATTGCAATGAGTCAGGAGTTTGCCATTTTATATTAGAACTGAATGTTTATTGGCTTAGTTAAATGTTCCTTAATGACTGATGACCATTTTAATTTCTGATTGAAATGGATGTAGGGTTGATGTACTGTAAATGTCATGCTAATTTCAACCAGAAAAATATAGTTTTATTTAGATTTTTTTCAGATTGCTTCATATGTACTGTTATGGTCTGGTTTGAAGCTCTGGGATTGAAAAGAAAAACACATTTGGATTTAGTCTCCACTTGTTCCTTTCATTCATTTGTTCATTCATTTTTAGTCAATAAAAATATAACATTGACAAAACTATGATGAAAAATTTTGAGTTGACAAAATAAACACAGCTTGTTTTTCACACACATTATTCTTACCTCAAGTAAAGATATGTCTAAAGTAATAAAGTAATAGATAAAGTAATATCTGACAATATCACTGATCCAAAATAAAATACACTATAGCTTTAAACCATCCTCCTTTTATGCTTCTTTAAGAATTACTCTACATCATGGGTACAGAAGTTGAAGCGGTGTCCTGCTGGAAGTACGTGGGTCTCCACATTACGGACAGCCTAACCTGGCCCACTACTGCAGCCAGCACTGTAAAGAAGGCCATCCAAGCCCTCATCTCTTTTTATAGATGTGGGGTGGAGAGTGTGCTGACCCAGTCCATCTCAGCCCAGGACAGGAAGGCTCTGTGTGTGGTCAGAGCGGCAGAGAAGATCACTGGAGGTGACTGTAGGAAGATTTCCCTATGCATGTGCCATTTATACAACGTTAAACGTGACCATTTCGATTAAGGAAACTAAAGACTCAGAATGGCCACTGTTATCTTCCTTCAGAATTTGGGAGGCCCCGCTGACCAGAGCAAACCCCCACTCTAGGCTAAGCTTCCTCTAGCCTGGACCTGGGACCTGTCACAGAAATGAAGACAAATTCCCTGTGCTATACAAACAAGGGACATTCATACTCAAAAGACTTCTACATTCCCTTTTCCAAAGAAACCACATTGACTGGTCATTTAAATAAAATATATTAAATAAATAACTGAGACAAATTAAGAGACACTTTTGTTTGTCTATCGAACTTCTCTACATTTCAAGTCAATGAAAAATGGAATTAACTTGAACATTCTGTGAACTATTCAGATCTCTGAATCACTGATTGTGTTCTAATATTGATTTGTAAATGTGAATCTAAAGGTAAATTACTTCATCTGTGTAAAGACTGTTTATATGTAACATGAGAAGGTAACGCATCTCACTCATCTGCCTTCCCACTCAGCTTTGGCACCAAGAGTCAAAGGGGGGAAGGGAAAAGAAAGACCCTTATCAGAGTCCCTCTCTAGTCTTTCTTCATTTCTTCTCCAGCCCTGCCAGAGTGCAGTCTGCTTCCAGAGTCCTGCCCGAGCCCTCACCAAGGGCCTGACAGTGCTCACAAAGCAGGTGCCAGGGGGACAATGCCTAGTTTTCTCCAAGTTACCACCAGCTGCCGAAGGAGAGACAACAATGAAGTTCTCTCTCCTCCTTTAAATTCTGCCGTCTTTTTGACGCCTTTTTACATCTGTAGCTTAATCTGACCATTTTTCCAAAATCTGAACAATTGCATTTTATAGTCAATGGATTTTTGACTAATTGCCTTATTTCTGTCAGTGCTACTCAGACCTCAAACAGTGAGAAAGTGTCCGTGCTCCTGTTCCGAGGATAAAGCATTTCAGACTGTCTCATTCCGTGGCCTCCATCTCAACAAGTTTGATTCTTCAGATCTGACGCCCTGAGGACTTTGAACTACATTAAAACCACCCGAAGGACCAAATGAACGACATCTCCACTCTACTGGTCGTATGCGCATGTCACAGAAAGGCTTATCAATGCAAACTCAACACATAGCTTTAAATAACTCTTAAGACTTTTTGTACAATTCCTTTGTCCACATCAGCCTCATTCTAAACTAATTTGCATAATTTAATATTTAAATGCTATTTAACTTGGTCAATAAATATTCATAAACCACAGTTTTACTTGATCAATGTGATGTTTTTACTTCAGATTCTGGTCCCTGTCATGTCAAAGAACTTAACGAACCTTCAGATCAAAATGTTATTATTAATTAATTAATTAAAATTGGTAATTGATTATATTGTATTGGTAATATTTTCTCAACACTATTTGAGTGGTGCCCCAAACTCTTAATTCTAGTAAAGCCAGAACCACAAAGACCACGTGGTGCTGCTGAGCTCAGAATAATCAAATTCCAATCAATCCAATTCAATTACCACATTCTTTAAGTATAGGAACCATCCAATACTTAAAGAATGACCCACGTGAAAACACTACATATTTTAGTGTAAGTCATATTTTTTCGTACATATTTTAGTGTGACCCGTGTGACACTATATATATTATTCTTACATGACTTTACACCCATCAGTGATATTTACGAGGAGCGCTGCAGGAGACAGACCTCCAGGATCATGGGGGACCCCTCCCACCATCTGTTTGTCCCTCTGCCCTCTGGGAGGAGACTGGGGGAGCATCAAAGCCAGAACATCTCGGCTGAGGTCCAGTTTTTTTTCCTGAGGCTGTCAGACTTTTGAACGGTGCACATTGACTTCCGGCTCAGACTGCCTCTCCATCTTGCTCCATGTTTAACTTGTGCTTAACTGTTGGAACTGCTAAATGCTCTTGATGTAAGATAAGATAAGATAAGATATCCTTTATTTGTCCCACAATGGGGAAATTTCAGTGTTGCAACGCACAGTAAAGAGAACAGCAAGAAACAGTAGCAGCAATAGAGTACAGTTAAGTTAAAAATAGACAAACACTATAAGGATCTAAAAAGATTATAAAACTATGTATCAAAACTATATATACAATAAATTACTATCTTACATTATTGCACAGGGTCCCAGTATTGCACAGGCAGCAGAGTTAGCAGTGTTCATTGTAAAGTCTGACAGCAGCAGGAAGGAAAGACCTGCGGAACCTCTCCTTCACACAGCGAGGGTGGATCAGTCTGTCACTGAAGCTGCTCTCCAGAGCAGACAGGGCGCCCTGAAGAGGGTGAGACTCCAGGTCCAGCATAGAAGTGAATCTGGCCAGAACCCTTCTGTCCCCCACCTCCTGCACCGAATCCAAGGCACAGCCCAGGACAGAGCTGGACTTCCTGATGACTTTGTCCAGTCTCCTCTTGTCCCTCTCTGTGATGCTGCTGCTCCAGCAGACCACACCGTACAGGATGGCTGATGCCACCACAGAGTCGTAGAAGGTCCTCAGGAGGGGCCCCTTCACTCCAAAGGACCTGAGTCTCCTCAGGAGGTAGAGCCTGCTCTGGCCCTTCCTGTACAGTGCATCTGTGTGGTGAGTCCAGTCCAGTTTGTTGTTCAGATGAACACCCAGGTACTTGTATGAGTCCACCCTCTCAATGTCCCTTCCCTGGATGTTCACTGGTGGGGGGGCAGTGGAGCGGCGTCTGCGGAAGTCCACCACCATCTCCTTGGTCTTCCCGGCGTTGATGAGAAGGTGGTTCCGCTGACACCAGTCCACAAAGTCCTGCGTTAGTCCCCTGTACTCTGCGTCATCGTCGTCCGTGATGAGTCCGATAATGGCAGAGTCATCAGAGAACTTCTACAGGACGCAGCTGTCCGTGTTGTGCCTGAAATCTGCAGTGTAGAGGGTGAAGAGGAAGGGCGCCAGGACAGTGCCCTGGGGCGCCCCTACACTGCAGGTCTGAACATCAGACACACAGTCCCGGGTCCTCACAAACTGGGGCCGATTTGTGAGGTAGTCCAGGATCCAGTCTGCCAGGTCGCAATCCACCCCGGCTGCCTCCAGCTTGTCCCCCAGAAGCAGCGGCTGGATGGTGTTGAAGGCACTGGAGAAGTCAAAGAACAGAATCCTCACAGTGCTGCCGGGCTTCTCCAAGTGAGAGAGGGAGCGGTGTAACAGGAAGATGACGGCGTCCTCCACTCCGATGCCAGGCCGATATGCAAACTGCAGCGGGTCCATTGCTGAGCTCACGGTGGAGCAGAGGTGGCCCAGGACCAGTCTCTCCAGTGTCTTCATCAGATGTGATGTGAGAGCCACCGGCCTGAAGCTGCTGAGGTCCTTGGCGTGCGGTGTCTTTGGCACCGGTACCACACAGGAGGTCTTCCACAGCTGTGGTACCGTCCTCAGCCTTAGGCTCATGTTGAAGACATGCCCCATGACTCCACACAGCTCATCTGCGCAGGATCTCAGGAGCCTGGAGCTAATGTTGTCTGGTCCCGCTGCCTTCCTCGCCTTGATCTTCTTCAGCTCTCCCCTCACCTGGGCTGTAGTGAAGGACAGAGCTGGGCAGGGGGGTGATGTGCTGGGGGGAGGGGTGCATCCCTCTGCAGTAGTGGAGAGTCTCAGAGCTGGAGCAGAGGTGTGAAGAGGTGCAGAGGTGTGAACAGTAGCAGCTGTCTGTCCATTCATGGAGGTGGTGGTGTGCAACTGTGCAGGGGGAGGGGTGGGTGCTTGATCAAACCTCAGAAAGTGTTGGTTCAAATCATTAGCCCATTGCAGGTCACCCTCCGCCTGGACAGGGGGCGTTTTGAAGCCTGAGATGGTTTTCAGGCTTCTCCACACCCCCTGGATGTTCTGATTCTGGGGTTGCAGCTCCATCTTCCTCCGATACTGGGCCTTGGCTTTCCTGATCTTCCTCCTCAGCCTCTTCTGTGCAGACCTCAGCTCCTCTTTGTTCCCTGACCTAAAAGCCCTCTTCTTGTCCTTTAGCAGGGCTTTTATGTCAGCGTTAATCCACGGCTTGTTGTTAGGAAAACACCGCACCGTGCGAGATGGTACAGTGTTCTCGTAGCAGAAGTTGATGTAGTCCGTGATGCACTCTGTCATCGCATGTACTTTTAATATTGCTTATTTATTATTGTTTTTATCTCTCTTGGTCACGGGGCCTCGAGGAACACATTTCATTCAGTCATGTGTTTTTTTTTGCATGCTTGAATGACAAATACCTTGAATCTTGAAGAATTATGGGAAAACTATGCTGGTGCTAACTTGCTAACAGGCAGCACTGAGAGGAGCAGCAAATGTGAGTGTCTTATAGCGACACAACACTTTATCACTACTGTACTGTATCTTCATGCATACACAAGGGTTAGGCTTATCAAAAGGCTAGATGAGTTTACAGTAAAACATATACGGTGAATGCACTTCTGCATTCTGAATAAAACTACAAAAACAATTGCCCAAAAAAAGTTTTTTAAAAATTAGGCCCCACTGTAGACTGTCCTCTCAGTTTAATTACAAAAGAAACACAATAAAGCTCAAGTTCAAATGCACCATAAAAAACAGCCGGGCGTTTATTTGTTTCAATCACATAACAGACCAGGCATTTATTTGAGACCAGGTGGCAATTTGGGGAAGGCGATTATTTCCGTCCTCACAAGAATCTTGCTCAGCAAAACTGGGAAAATATGGTACTCAAAATCTTTTAACCAGTATGACTATAATTTACAGTTTTTATGGCACAAGTTGGAAGAGGCGTCGCAGTTATATGATGTCCTGGCAAGTTTGCCTTCCTTGTCAGCATGATTCCTGCCACCTTGTCCCCTGCCTTTCCTCCCCCTTTGCCACAACTTTCCTCTTATGCCACAGATTACCAAACTGAAGTAATATTATCGCTTATGGTAGTGTACAGTTGTTTCTTCCCTGATCATTTTGCGGGACACTGTCTTGTGGCGTGCTCATTTGCTGATAACCCATTCCTGCATGTTTAGCTCAATCTCCTCACTAGCCTTCTTCCTACCTCCACCAGGCAGAATGGCCCTTTTGCTGTTCTCCTCAAACTGTCGCTGAAGCTCAGATACATTTTTTTGCCAATCTTACTCTCTTGGGGTCAACAGAAAAACATCTTGTGGCTTTTTTCGCTGCACCAGTCAGTGATCATGCCTTCTTCCTTGTTTAAAAAAAAAACATTTACCTCGGCGTTTATTTGGAACTGGCGGTTATTTATAAAAATATACACCTACACGCAGCATTTAAAGGGGACCCAGCGGTTAATTGAAACCCGGCTATTATTTGGTATTTTACAGTATGCCCTATCACTGGCATTGCCCACAGGGAGGAGCAACAGGATGGTGTGGGTTTGCTGATCTTAGCTGTCATGTGTTGGAGTTCACCTGAGTGAATGAGAAGATTCACTGTACTTTGGTGATAATGCCAGGACTTTTGTGGGTTGGGTCGACCTCCCGGACTGCAGAACGTTTGGCCTGCTGTTACTTGTCAACTGCCTTAGGAGTCCCCTGAGCCAGTAAGGCCTGATAAGACTCCTTCTTCAGCCTGACAGCATCCCTTACTTCTGGTGTCCACCACCAGGTTCGGGGATTGCCACCGCGACAGGCCCACTTGGACTCCGGGTCCTCATCCTCCCCCAGGATCCGGGAGAAGCTCTCCTGGAGGGCTGAGTTGAAGGCTGCGCCAACAGAGGGTTCTGCCAGACGTTCCCAACAGACCCTCACAGTACTTTTGGGCCTTTCCACCTTCCTCCTCCGCCAGCGGACCCAACTCACCACCAGGTGGTGATCAGTTGACAGCTCTGCCCCTCTCTTCACCCGAGTGTCCAAGACACACGGCCAGAGGTCAGATGACACAACAACAAAGTCGATCAACGACCTCCGGCCTAGGGAGTCCTGGTGCCACGTGAACTGTCCAATAACAGAACACCACTCAGGTTCAGATCAGGAAGACCGTTCCTCCCAATCACTCCTCTCCATGCGTCAATGTCATTGCCCACATGGGCGTTGAAGTCCCCCAGTAGAACAACGCAAGAAGGCTGGGTACTCTGCACTGTTGTTTGGCCCATAGGCCGACACCACAGTGAGAGACCTGTCTCCAACCCTCTTGTTCACCAGGGTGAACTCCAACATGCAGCGGCGGAGCTGTGGGGCAATGAGCAGATCCACACCAGCTCGCCACCACTTCCTGCGGCCAGAGAAATGGAGAGTCCAGCCCCTCTCAAGGAATTGAGTTCCAGAGCCTAAGCTGTGAGTGGAAGTGAGGCCGCCTATATCTAGTTAGTAACACTCAACCTCCCGGACAAGCTCAGGCTCCTTTCCCCCCAGCGAGGTGACATTCCATGTCCTCAGAGCTAGTCTCCATGTCCAGAGATCCGGTTGTCGGGGCCCCCGCCTTTGACCGCCGCCCAGATCCCTCTGCACCTGCCCTCAAGGGATCCTCTCACGGGTGGTGGGTCCACGAGAGGGTGGCCCCACGTCGCTCCTTCAGGCTGTGCCCGGCCGGGCCCCGTGGGGAAAGGCCCTGCCACCAGGCACTCGCTGACATGCACACACCCCAGGCCTGGCTCCAGGGTGGGGCCCCGATAGCACCATTCCGGGCGATGTCACTGGCCCCTTTGTCTCACTCATCATATGGGGCTTCTGAACCACTCTTTGTCTGACCCGTCCCCATGGACGTTTTTGCCTTGGATGATCATTCGGGCAGTCAAACCCCTCTACCACGTTAAGGTGGCGGTTCGAGGAGGGGTTAGTTTTTTAACCAATAACAAAAATCATATTGATAAAAAAATTACTTGCAAACCTTTCTTATTTTCATCCCTTAAATATTATAATAATACTATATTTTCTGGTAACACACATGACAATTAGTGTCTAAAACAAGTTACGTCACAGGATGTGATACAGCCTCTGATTGGATGAATGAAGTTTACTGTAGCATTAGACATGAGGGACTATTATAAATAAAGTGTAGCAGATGGCCAGGACACCAGTCAGTGACGTAGGTCAGAGAATCCTGCAGATAACAACATGGACTCAGGAATGCAACTGAACAGGACTGATAGCTACATTGAAATCTACCCATGCCATAGACTTAATGTGAAGTCCTTTGTATTGATGGACAACCCTTCAGCTCGATGTGTCTTATTGCATTTTTGTATTGGTTTGCTATCTTTAATTACAATTTGTGGAAATCTTCTTGTAATAATTTCTATTGTATATTTTCGGCAACTCCACACTCCGACAAACTATCTTATTTTGTCTCTAGCTATCGCTGATTTGCTGGTTGGATTTGTTGTTTTCCCTCTTACAGTACACTTCTCCTTTAGCTCTTGCAGGTTGGAAAAAGAACTGTTTTGCATTGTTCGCAGTACTTTTGATATTTCCTTATGTACCTCTTCGATTCTCAACTTATGCTCTATTTCTATAGACAGATATTACTCTGTCTGCCAGCCTTTGATTTACAGAGCTAAAATAACAGACAGTGTAGTTTTGGTTATGATATTAGTTAGTTGGACAATTTCGGGTTTTATTGGAATCGGTCTTACAGTCATGAACACAATACCATGTAAGGGAAACTGCTTTGTTGATTTTGTTTTTGTAAATATAATAGGTCTTATATTTGGCTTTTATGCCCCAGTGTTTGTAATGTTGTGTATTTATTTTAAGATTTTTCTTGTAGCTCAAAAGCAAGCACGCAGTATCCAAGGAACTCAGAGTGGAGTTAGTAAAATGGAGAAAAAGGCAACCAAGACTTTAGCCACAGTGATGGGGTTATTTCTATTATGTTGGTTGCCGTTTTATATTTGTACAACTTTTGAATCCTTTAATCCTCTTTCAGTTGTGCCCCTGGCTTTCATTGAGCTCCTAAACTGGCTTGCACTCATAAATTCAACCTTCAACCCTTTTATTTATGCTTTCTTCTATAGCTGGTTCAGAGCCGCTTTCAGAATGATCATCTCTGGGAAAATATTCATAGGTGATTTTGCCAACTCCAAATTGCAATGAGTCAGGAGTTTGCCATTTTATATTAGAACTGAATGTTTATTGGCTTAGTTAAATGTTCCTTAATGACTGATGACCATTTTAAATTCTGATTGAAATGGATGTAGGGTTGATGTACTGTAAATATCATGCTAATTTCAACCAGAAAAATATAGTTTTATTTAGATTTTTTTCAGATTGCTTCATATGTACTGTTATGGTCTGGTTTGAAGCTCTGGGATTGAAAAGAAAAACACACTTGGATTTAGTCTCCACTTGTTCCTTTCATTCATTTGTTCATTCATTTTTAGTCAATAAAAATATAACATTGACAAAACTATGATGAAAAATTTTGAGTTGACAAAATAAACACAGCTTGTTTTTCACACACATTATTCTTACCTCAAGTAAAGATATGTCTAAAGTAATAAAGTAATAGATAAAGTAATATCTGACAATATCACTGCTCCAAAATAAAATACACTATATCTTTAAACCATCCTCCTTTTATGCTTCTTTAAGAATTACTCTACATCATGGGTACAGAAGTTGAAGCGGTGTCCTGCTGGAAGTAGGCCTGGCTCCAGGGTGGGGCCCCGATAGCACCATTCCGGGCGATGTCACTGGCCCCTTTGTCTCACTCATCATATGGGGCTTCTGAACCACTCTTTGTCTGACCCGTCCCCATGGACGTTTTTGCCTTGGATGATCATTCGGGCAGTCAAACCCCTCTACCACGTTAAGGTGGCGGTTCGAGGAGGGGTTAGTTTTTTAACCAATAACAAAAATCATATTGATAAAAAAACTACTTGCAAACCTTTCTTATTTTCATCCCTTAAATATTATAATAATACTATATTTTCTGGTAACACACGTGACAATTAGTGTCTAAAACAAGTTACGTCACAGGATGTGATACATCCTCTGATTGGAAGTTTACTGTAGCATTAGACATAAGGGACTATTATAAATAAAGTGTAGCAGATGGCCAGGACACCAGTCAGTGATGTAGGTCAGAGAATCCTGCAGATAACAACATGGACTCAGGAATGCAACTGAACAGGACTGATAGCTACATTGAAATCCACCCATGCCATAGACTTAATGTGAAGTCCTTTGTATTGACGGACAACCCTTCAGCTCTATGTGTCTTATTGCATTTTTGTATTGGTTTGCTATCTTTAATTACAATTTGTGGAAATCTTCTTGTAATCATTTCTATTGTATATTTTCGGCAACTCCACACTCCGACAAACTATCTTATTTTGTCTCTAGCTATCGCTGATTTGCTGGTTGGATTTGTTGTTTTCCCTCTTACAATACACTTCTCCATTAGCTCTTGCAGTTTTGAAAAAGAACTGTTTTGCATTGTTCGCAGTACTTTTGATATGTCCTTATGTACTTCTTCGATTCTCAACTTATGCTGTATTTCTATAGACAGATATTACTCTGTCTGCCAGCCTTTGACTTATAGAGCTAAAATAACAGACAGTGTAGTTTTGGTTATGATATTAGTTAGTTGGACAATTTCGGGTTTTATTGGAATCGGTCTTACAGTCATGAACACAATACCATGTAAGGGAAAGTGCTTTGTTGATTTTGTTATTGTAAATATAATAGGTCTAATATTTGGCTTTTATGCCCCAGTGTTTGTAATGTTGTGTATTTATTTTAAGATTTTTCTTGTAGCTCAAAAGCAAGCACGCAGTATCCAAGGAACTCAGAGTGGAGTTAGTAAAATGGAGAAAAAGGCAACCAAGACTTTAGCCACAGTGATGGGATTATTTCTATTATGTTGGTTGCCTTTCTATATTTCTACAACTGTTATGTCTTTTAGCCCTGGTTTACTCTTACCTCTGACCTTCATTGAGCTCCTAAACTGGCTTGCACTCATAAATTCAACCTTCAACCCTTTTATTTATGCTTTCTTCTATAGCTGGTTCAGAGCCGCTTTAAGAATGATCATCTCTGGGAAAATATTCATAGGTGATTTTGCCAACTCCAAATTGCAATGACTCAAGATTATTCCTGTTTTGATATGTCTCTGTGTATGTTTTGCTCATCCATATCTTGGAACGCCCTTAGAGGCAACTGTTGTTGCGATTTTGGGCACTACAAAAATAAATTGAATTGAATTGAATCAAGAGTTCGTAATTTCATATAAGGAGTGGGTGGTTAAGGGTTGCATTTATTTAGTTAAATGGAACTTGAGGTTTTGAGTAAATTGTACTTTTATTTCTTTATTATTTTTTCAATCAATCAAGTTCAATGAAAATGTCATGCTAAGTCAGCCAGAAAAATATACTTCTATTTTAACTAAATTATATTAGACTGCTTCATGAGGCATGCACAGACGTGTTCCTGTGATGTTGAATTTGTATGGTCTGTTCAGCGGGATTAAAAACACAAAAACAAATCTAATTTCAACCTGTTCCTTTTAGTTTTTATCATTCAGCAAAATATCAGTACTTTTAATCAACAAAAATGTATGTAATTAAAGTCATAGTTGTAGTCATTATTGATGCTGTTTAGTTCTTTACCAATAGTAAGTAGGAAGCTTGCAACAACACTCCTCCAACAACGCTCACCCAAATACATGCAGGTTAGTCTGAAATAAACTGAAGGCAAGGGTCCATATAAGTACATTTTATTTATTTGAAGCCATTCTAGTTGCAGTTATTTAGTTTGTCTAGAAGGCACATTTTGTTTTATTAACATAAATGAGGGTTGTGCCCTGTCTGCACAGAGGGCCACACTCAGTCACGTCAATAGAAAAGAAGAGAAACATGGTGCAGGGCTCAAGAAAACTACTGTATGGGGCAACAGGCAGCAACCAGAGGAGCCGCAAATGTGAGTGAAGTGTCTTGCCCTTTGTGTTTGCTCATCGCAGATGAGGCTTATCAAAGGCTAGAAGAATTCACACTTCCAGTGGGTCACATTTGATTAATGTACTGTACATCTGAATCAAGCAAAACTTGATAACTAATCAACAAGAAAAGTCTTACTCCAGGCCTAGACTGCACCCAGTCAAGCTGCAGCTCAGTGTGAAACTTATGGTCTTATTGCTGAGACACTCACGAGGACCTGAGCTCTTTGTGCAGCTACACAGAGACCCCATGTTCGTGTGGCAACAATTTCTTTATTGAGGGAAAAGGACTGCAATGGGCTCCAGCGTCCGTCAAAAACAGAATTGATCCAGGGCACCGCAGCATCTCCTTTGGCACCACCGGACATCACGATCCACGATCTAAGCTCCTCTAGATACTTAACTATACAGAACACTCACAGCCATCGGACCAGAGCTGCAACATGTACAATCTGAGCCTGTGATTACTCTAAATAATTTGAAATATTTTGGTTTGAATGTTCAGATTTTAGTTTGAAGCTGCTGTCATCATCTTAAAACTGCAGTAGTGCTAATTCAATTGGTTGTGTTCATGTCATGTAATAACATGCATGAAATAATAGTTCAGGCTGTTTCTGTCTCACACATTTACTGTATGTAAGAGGCCCTTCCACAATCCACAACGTTTTTCAGTCTCCTCTTATTCTTTACTTTATTTTTCCCTCTCAAACTGCGATATTTTGTACCATGGACCATGCACGTTAGGCTAATCCACTTGTCAATCATGTCCATCTGAACTCGGGGAGATTCACCTGTGACCACTAGACACATCTTTGTAAGGTATTAAAGAAGTGTTTATACTGGATCTCAGGCAAGCTTTTTATTATTCAACATTGGTTAACAAAAATGTGTTCAATATTTTAGGCAGCTCAAAAATGAAAAGAAAAATGGCTCAATAACAACAAGACAAGCTTGAGCCATAAAGCCTTCGGGAAATGACAACTTCTCTGGACTAAAGTGAAAAAAATAATAAAAAATAAACAAAACTAACATTTTCAAATCACTCAAAAACACAATCCAGACTCCTAATAATCTGATTGGATGAATGAGGAGAGCTTTTGTGACTGGTGTCTATATAACGTGTTAGCAGGTCTAAAGTGACTCAGCGAGCAGCCCAGAGAAACTGATGACGCTTGACTCTAATAACAGAGTTGTGTTAATATATTTGTTATAAGGAGCTTTCATCCACAAGTGAAAATGAATGTTGTTTCTACTGTGCTTAGTATCCATCCATGTTTTCAGTTGGGTAATTTTACTATTTTATTGTTCCCTCCTGACCCGTCGGCTCTGTGTGCTCTGGTATATCTTGTGCTTGGACTGATGTCGTCGGTAACAGTTTGTGGAAACCTCCTTGTGATAATCTCCATTATTTATTTCAAGCAGCTGCACATTCCCACAAACTACCTGATCCTGTCTCTGGCTGTGGCAGACCTGCTGGTTGGAGTCATAGTTTTTCCTTTTAGCATGACTCAGACTGTGACCTCCTGTCTCTATGAAGAAAATGTATTTTGTAAAATACGAGATTGGTTTGATATCACTCTAAGTACTTCATCTATTTTGAACTTGTGCTGTATTTCCATTGACAGATACTATGCCATATGTAATCCTCTCACATATAAGAGCACAGTTACTGTGCATGTGACTGGGGCAATGATCTTCATGAGCTGGAGTTTAGCTGTTACGATCGGTATTGGTATTGTCATTGGTGGATACAGCCAGGGAACATGTGAAGAAACCTGCACTGTGAATGTTGTTCTTTCTAATGTCTCAGGGCCTCTATTTGCGTTTTTCATGCCTGCATTCATAATGATTTGCATCTATCTTAAAATTTTCTTTGTTGCCCAGAGACAGAGAAACAGCATCCAGATTTCTAAATGTGGTGCGATCAGTAAGACAGAGAGGAAGGCCACTAAAACCCTGGCCATAGTGATGGGGGTTTTCCTCTTATGTATGACTCCATACTTTCTGTGCATTATTTTTCTGCCTTTAGCCAGTGAAACTCCACCGTTCTCTCTAATCGAAGCTCTCAACTGGCTCACACTGTCCAACTCAATGCTCAATCCTTTTATTTACGCCTTCTTCTATAGCTGGTTCAGGTCTGCCTCTAAAATTATATTAAGTGGACAAATATTCACAGGCAACATTACAAACACAAGACTGATATGATTATTGGAGGTAACTTGATTTTACAGTTTTTTCCATCTCTTCGTCACACTTCTCCTTTCAATATTTACATTTGCAAACAGCTCACACAGAATCCCAAACAGGGTTACAGTCTACCTAAACAAAATCTTGGCTCAGCAAAAAGCAGTTTTATACTCAAAACTGAGTATACACTGAGTCATGCTCCAAAACCAAGTTTTACCATCCAAACCCTCAGAATCTACTCATGTGTTTTTCTGTGCTCTTTCATTCATTGACAGAGAAGCTCAGAAGCCATAGTGCAGCTCTCAGGGACCACAGACAATCACTGGTTTATCTGCAAATGGCTTCATTTACACAATTAAGGCTGGAAGAGACATGTTTTTGTCTAAAATCAGTCGATATATTAAAACATTCTTTTAAAAAATATAATTGAAATAAATTTGCACACTGAATTTTACAGTAGTTTACTCCAAATACCTATGCTTAAGAAAACTGAGAGATATTATAAGAGCAAAAACATCAAAATGTTTTTGCGCCACATCACACTGGATAAACAGTATATGGCGTGTATAATGTCTCTAATCGTACAGTCTGTGCTCTGCTGAGACCCTTCTCCCTCCTTGACATGTCTGTGAAATCCTTTATTGTTAGATTTTAGGTGCTCACAAATTGTTTTTTGGTGTTCTGTTTGAGTTTATATATTGAGAGTAACAATTTGGGCCAATGTCCTTTACCACATGTGAACAGGCCTGTAAAAAACAAGATGAATTCACTGATTATCATCATGTGTGTTTGGAAATGACAGCTGCATCATGTGTTCTGAGATGGAGCCTGAGAATTGATTGAATTTGTGAGAAATGTACCAAATAATGTAACCACCTTGTGCCTCTGTGCAGAAACATGTTTGAATCAAACTAAACCAATGGATATTGACATCCCAAGCTTTAGACATCCCAATATTACGACATGCCTCTATTTAGACATGCCGGTTTTCTAACACTTCCTGCTATCGCTGTTCCAACATGTCATATTTTACGTCTACCGCTGTCCATGGTGTTGAATGTAATAGATTGATCGATAGGCAGGTAGGTATCGAGCAGCGGGATATGTCTGCGGACCACAGGCTTTAAAGTTGTGGGCGCAATGGCGATAGCTGTTTCCTGTCTTCAGTAAAACCACTCGTATTGAGACTCTTAAATGTTCAAAAGATCAGAGCTCTGCACTTCTAGTTTAGGTACAAGTCAAAACTGTAAGTGTGACTGGAAGCTTTTAGGCTATATGGTTTTCTCCGCAGAAAGCCTACATGACACTCTTTTTTAAAATGCATGATTGTTTCGCACGGCTATCAGTTACTCATTCACTGTCTGATATCCTTTGTGGTGTTCTCTGATCAAGTGCTTTGCACCGGCCTAAGCATCTTTATGATATATGGGAGCGCAAAGTATAATAGGCTATCATTTTAAGATTATCCATGTCAGAAAAGAGGAAGGTTTGAACAATAATAAAGTGCTACTACTCCGAAAAAACGCTTGGGACGCTTGAAAAATAATATTTATGCCGCTATTCCAACAATTAGACGGTAATGTCTAAATAGCGGCACGTCGGAATAGCAGCATGTAACCAGTAGTACTATTAACCTGCTCATTCTTTATCCTTATTTGAAAAAAAATAAAGATCTAGTTGTAATGTAACACTGTAGTCAAGACTGTACTTATGGAAAGACACTTCAGATCTGTTATTATTTACACAAAGGTGAACAACCAGTGTATAAAAAGACAATATTCCCATTCCTGTTTTCCTAATGTTCAAATCACCCACACTTAAATATGGGGCATTTTGCTTCTATTGAGTATTAACTGCTAACACATAACATATTTAGACCACCATGTTAATTTTTATTGTTTTGAAAATACTAAATTCACTGAAAACAATGCATTAACATGTTTTTTTAAGTTTTACTTTTGTTTTTGATCATCTGACTCAAAACTCAATTGCCTTTCACAGCTATCACATTATAATTGGTGTTCATTCCTCTAATAAAACTACTGCAGATTGCGTAAGGGTTTACAGTAAGGAGGGTTTGAATAGGGTCCTGAGAGATCGCTAACATATTCAAACATGTATGGATGATGCAACCACTTTAGGCATGTTTTTGCTGCAGCAACATTATAATGTGGTAGAAAGTTAAAAAAAAAAAAAAAAAAAAAAGTTTTTTGTATAATACTTCCTCTTTAAATGTATTTTTGTAATATTTTATGTATCTCTAATCTCTTCATAAAAAAAAGAATATCTCTCAGGTTGGGTTTGTCAGTTGGAGAATCACATTCATTCACCAGGAGCATATACTAGGGTGAATGGTGGGCTATAAATTTATGCCCTCCTTCCCAACTTCATCAGGCCCTATTGGGTTTTGCAAACACAAGGAATTTTATAGCAATAAAAATACATGAACCAGAATTATTTGAATACAATTTTCAAACTCTGTCTGGTCTCATACCATAGATTCGGAAACTCTCCTAATAATCTGATTGGATGAGTGGGCAGAGATTTTGAGACGGGTGTCTATATAACCTGTTAGCAGGCCCAGTAACTGAGTGAGAAACTAATTTGACTGTAGCAATAGAGTTGTGTTAATATATTTGTTATAAGGAGCTTTCATCCACAAGTGAAAATGAATGTTGTTTCTACTGTGCTTAGTATCCATCCATGTTTTCAGTTGGGTAATTTTACTATTTTATTGTTCCCTCCTGACCCGTCGGCTCTGTGTGCTCTGGTATATCTTGTGCTTGGACTGATGTCATCGGTAACAGTTTGTGGAAACCTCCTTGTGATAATCTCCATTATTTATTTCAAGCAGCTGCACATTCCCACAAACTACCTGATCCTGTCTCTGGCTGTGGCAGACCTGCTGGTTGGAGTCATAGTTTTTCCTTTTAGCATGACTCAGACTGTGACCTCCTGTCTCTATGAAGAAAATGTATTTTGTAAAATACGAGATTGGTTTGATATCACTCTAAGTACTTCATCTATTTTGAACTTGTGCTGTATTTCCATTGACAGATACTATGCCATATGTAATCCTCTCACATATAAGAGCACAGTTACTGTGCATGTGACTGGGGCAATGATCTTCATGAGCTGGAGTTTAGCTGTTATGATCGGTATTGGTATTGTCATTGGTGGATACAGCCAGGGAACATGTGAAGAAACCTGCACTGTGAATGTTGTTCTTTCTAATGTCTCAGGGCCTTTCTTTTCCTTTTTCATGCCTGCTGTTATTATGCTGTGCATTTACACTAAAATCTTCTTTGTTGCTCAGAGACAGAAAAACAGCATCCAGATTTCTAAATGTGGTGCGATCAGTAAGACAGAGAGGAAGGCCACTAAAACCCTGGCCATAGTGATGGGGGTTTTCCTCTTATGTATGACTCCATACTTTCTGTGCATTATTTTTCTGCCTTTAGCCAGTGAAACTCCACCGTTCTCTTTAATCGAAGCTCTCAACTGGCTCACACTGTCCAACTCAATGCTCAATCCTTTTATTTACGCCTTCTTCTATAGCTGGTTCAGGGCTGCCTCTAAAATGATATTAAGTGGACAAACATTCACAGGCAACTTTGCCAACATTAAACTAGTGTGAGGTTTGCTTTCAAGCAGCATCTGCCTAAAATAAAATCAAGGAATTGATCATCTCTGTTGCAAGAGACTTAAATGAAAGGATTGTCCAGTTCATGGAAATGGGCTCTGTGGCCTTTGAACATGCAACGTGGTTGTTACAGTCTTTTTTGTAGAAAATCTGCAATTTCCATTTTCAAGCATATTTGCATGATGTCACCTTTAAATGAATAAATGTTCAGTGACATTACATGAATCTGATATTGAGATTTCCACACTAGAAAACTAAAGAATAACAATAGTCTCTACTTGTTGTAATAGATGTATGAAAGTTACCTTATACATTATGAATACCAATTTTTAACTAAGGAGTCACTTGACACTAACCAATTTACATAAATATTATGATTGGATGAGATATGTTCTGTCCTTGTGGGCGTGGAAAGAAAAACATCTTTGAGGATCAGCATAGAGACATAAAATGCCATGTTGGCTGTTTATCAAGTTTATTTTTGAATTGTATGTTTTAGATATGAACTGGACCTACTCTGACACACATCCTTGCTTTGAATTATATAATGCAACTTACATTTTTCTCCATAACCCTACAATATTATGTGTTTTTATATATATAGTACTTTCCTGTTTAAGCCTAGCAACAATTTGTGGAAACCTTCTTGTGATAATCTCCATTGTTTATTTCAAGCAGCTGCACATTCCCACAAACTACCTGATCCTGTCTCTGGCTGTGGCAGACCTGCTGGTTGGAGTCATAGTTTTTCCTTTTAGCATGACTCAGACTGTGACCTCCTGTCTCTATGTAGAAAATGTATTTTGTAAAATACGAGATTGGTTTGATATCACTCTAAGTACTTCATCTATTTTGAACTTGTGCTGTATTTCTGTTGACAGATATTATGCCATATGTAATCCTCTCACATATAAGAGCACAGTAACAGGACGTGTGGCTGCAGTCATGATCTTTATGACTTGGAGTGTTGCTGTTATGATAGGTACTAGTATACTGATTGGAGGAAACAATCAGGAAGCATGCACAGAGACATGTCTTGATGTAGTTTTAACCAACATAACAGGGCCTATATTTGCGTTTTTCATGCCTGCATTCATAATGATTTGCATCTATCTTAAAATTTTCTTTGTTGCTCAGAGACAGAGAAACAGCATCCAGATTTCTAAATGTGGTGCGATCAGTAAGACAGAGAGGAAGGCCACTAAAACCCTGGCCATAGTGATGGGGGTTTTCCTCTTATGTATGACTCCATACTTTCTGTGCATTATTTTTCTGCCTTTAGCCAGTGAAACTCCACCGTTCTCTTTAATTGAAGCTCTCAACTGGCTCACACTGTCCAACTCAATGCTCAATCCTTTTATTTACGCCTTCTTCTATAGCTGGTTCAGGGCTGCCTGTAAAATGATTGTGTTTGGAGAAATATTTAAAAGTAACCTAGCAAATACAAAACTGATGGGATGATTCTAGTGTCTGCCACTTCACTAGGCCTGCATACCAACTACATTTCGATTTGCTATACTGTTTTAAGTGTAAGTAAAATTAGTAAATATACAGTAATACAAATTATGTTGTGTTGAGTTTTTAATGTAACAGGAATATTGATGTTTCATGAGTTATTTCAAGTCTGTTGACACATGATGATAATGTAATTATGTTTTAATGGTGTTCTGAATGTTTCGGGGATTATCTCTTCATGTATGTAGAAACATTAATTTGGATTCTGCTTTTACAAAAATATATTACTTGTAAGCAAATCAAACATCTGTTGACACTTATAACAAGGTTTTATAAAAAGCTATCAACTAATTCCAGTGTATTAGTATTAGTACTTTCTTTATTTTATATATATAGTATTTATATTTCAATTCTCTTTGTAAATTTTGTACATATACTTATTTACTTTATATTATTATTTTTATTATTATTTCTATTTTTATTATTGTTTATCTTGATTGCATCACACTCACACACACACATGTTTTGCTCAGTGTCATTTTAGTGTCCACAGAGAAATTGTAGACTTTTCAGCAGGGGAAACCCTTGGTGTCAAAATAAACCTCTGATTCCCTTTCAAAATAAGTTATCCGAAAACATGGCAGTCACTTAAACAATGTGCACTGCATCCAGAACCTTAGAAAATGGACAATGGCATTTTTTTGTTGATGTGGAGAAATATAATATACTTCACAATGTAAATTTTACAAGGACAACTTAAACTTTGAGAGTGTAAACCAAACTGACGCAAGTAGCATGTCAGCCAAGGCTTGTTATGCTCTATTAAATGCATTGTCTCTCTCAGCTTTAAAACCTTCTACATCTGTCCAACATTTAATAAGCAATACAAACAGTTTGTAGTGAAGCTGTGTACCATCAGTGTAACACAAGAATATCTCATCATTGCTCTGAGGCAACATAAGAAGAGGATGGGGCCAAGACCCGACCCCTGTAGAACACCGTATGAGTGGCATGGACATTAGCATACCTGGCACATTCTGTCCAACCTGATAGATAAGACTGGAGTACAGTATAGAGGGGAAAGTGAAGGTAATTATAAATGATAAAAATAGGAATTAAACCACTGTAAGTTCAATTCAGTCAGGCAGTTTGTCCCCATAGTTAATGAAGTAGTTGGCTGCTTTTGTAGCTACCTGGCTCACATACTGAGTAGTTTTTGCAACCATGTGCCAGGACACAAGTAAGGGACTACTGAATTTTGTAGACTGAGCTGTTTATTTTTCCCATATCCATGGAGACTGTGCAAGAGGGTAGTTAAGGAACTAGCTGTGGACTTTTAAGGTGCTACAGGCTTTTTACACCATATGTGGCAGCAAATGTGGCACAAGACCTTCCGGAGGAACTATTCCAAGACTTTCCAGAGGAAAGGAACCATTTCATCACCAACCGAAACACCAGACCAGAGAGTGAGTGAGGCCTTTTCTGGTTCATCTGGTTCCCCCCTGATGATGCTGTGATGCTGCAGGACACAGAGGAAGAAGTCTGGCTCTTCCTTTCTTCAAACCGCTTTAACAGGATCTGCTGACCCCACTTGACCAGTCCTTATGTTCTGTGAGAACTACAGTCTAAATGTTGCAGCAAAATTGCAACAGTTTGCTGTAGCAAAACTTGAATTTTAATAAAGTAAAGTAAAGATAAAGTATCTCTCTCTCTCTCAAATGAAGTAAATGATGTAAGATAAATCTGAACCTGAATGGCAACTACCTTTGCCAGAACCATAGACAAGAACCTTAGATTGTACTTATGAGCTGTTTTTTTGACGACATGACCACTCATAATTGGGAAATTGACAAAAAGCGTAGTTAGAATATTGAAAAGATTCACTTCAGTAGAAAACTGCATGTTTAGTTACTTAATAACTGACTTCCTTGTGTTCTAGTAGTGTCTAAATGCTATTGCTTTGCTCTGTTGCAGAAGCGGAGGGAGCACAGAGTATTGTGGTGCTTAGGGACTTGCGTAACACCTGTAATAAGTGTGTTGGGACTGCCATGGCAGACAAACAGCAAATGCTTTTGTCTTGTTGTTTGTTTTAGTCAAAAGCATTAGATGAGATTGTTCAAGAGGAAAAAAAGGTTATTTAAATTAACTGAAAGTCTGTGTTTCACGGTAACTGCCCTTGGTCACAATAATATTGAATAATTAAAATATTTTTTTCAAATTAACTCAATGGGGGTAAAGTCCTCACAAACTCTTCAAACAGGAAGAAATCATTTGCCTGAATCCCACGATTAAGGACAGAGCAAGAAGGTTGCGGGTTCGATCCCCGGGTCGCCCGGGCCTTTCTGTGTGGAATTTGCATGTTCTCCCTGTGTCTGGATGGGTTTCCTCCGGACACTCCGGTTTCCCCCATGAACTCAAAAAAAAAAACATGCACTGTAGGTGTGAAAGTTGTGTGAGTGAGTGTTGGTGGTGGTCAGAGGGGCCGATGGCACTGGTTGGCCTGGCAGCCGCGCCTCTGTCAGTGGCTACAACAGTAGCTTAAACACCACCAGGTATGGAGTGAATGAAGAATGCTCTGTAAAATGCTGTGTAAAGCGCTTTGGGGACATGTGTCTGTGTAAAGCGCTATATAAATAAAGCTTACCTTACCTTTATCTGTGTTCTCTGCTCTGCCCATTTCTCCATATTGCTGGGTTTCAAATGACGTCACAACAACGCCACTAAAAGCAGATGGGGTCAGGAACTAAATACAGATGCACAGAACCCAGTTTACCTCCACTGACTCTCCATCAAATAGAGGAGTCCTGCATCTGGAACTTAAAATGAGTGGCGCAATGTCCACTTTCCTCTTAATCCATTCTCTCTTCTTCATAAATGCTGTCATCCATGTGCTGCTGTGTTGTTGTTGACGCAAGTGTGGAAAGCGTGATGTGTGCATGTACAAAATGCTATTGGCTCAGACAGCGGAGCTATTGGGTGATACACCGTGCAGGATCATGGTATATATAGTTGTATTACTTTTTTTCCACTAACATGAACTCAGAACTATTATTTTTGCGCACAAACACATGCCGTTTAATACTGAAAAGTGACCACGATGATAATGAGGCAATTTTGATACCATGATATTGCGTCACAAATACAGTTACATCCATAGTGAGTTGTGTTTTTAGTATGTTAAATGTAACTTATTGTAATAAGGCCTCCCGTTATTCTGTGTACCTGTCCTGTCTGTTACCTGGTTGAGTCCTGTGGGAGAAGGGACCCTTGTTCTTCGATGTATTGTGGGAAGGGCTACTACAAGGCCCGATGTTGGCTGTGGTAATGGTTTTAAGGTGACCTCAGATAAACTGGGCCGTGTGAATCATGAACGATGGACACCAAAACACAGTACACTGCATTAAAATGGTAAATGAGGTCTTAAGCTATACAATACCTGAACAGTATTAAAAGTAAGCATGAACAATAAAACCACTAGACTCTTTAATAGCACATTTCCACAATACATCATTTCCATTGTTAACCCTAGTCCCTCCCCTCACAGAAGCCAATAGAATCTTATGTATTTAAGGCTGTGTAACTTCCACACGTGCATCCCATTTGTTACTTTTACTTAAATGGAAGCAAACTCTTCTCTTAATTTGACACAATTTTGCAATCAGTCTGGATCCTTTAGGACTTCATTGTTAAGTTTTGTTTTTGGGACAATTTCTGTTGTAATAATGTGTGGAAACCTGCTTGTTATGATAGCTATTATTTACTTTCGACAGCTCCACACTCCCACAAACTACCTGGTCCTTTCTCTGGCTGTCTCTGACCTGCTTATTGGAGCTGTTGTTCTGCCCTTTAGCACTATTTTGTTTGTGAATCCCTGTTGGCATCTTCAAAGAATTGTTTGTAATGTGCGTGCTACATTCGATATAATGCTCTCTGCGAGTTCAATACTGAATCTATGCTTTATTTCGATTGACAGATACTATGCAGTGTGCCAGCCTCTGTTCTACAGATCCAAAATTACTTTTCAGATGGTTGGAGTCATGACCATTATCACATGGACTGTCGGACTGTCATGTGGAATCATTATCACCATTGGAGGGAAGGTGCGAGGAAAGGCAGAACAAAGATGTGCATTTTTTCGAAATTCAAGCCTAAATGTTATTGGTTCTGTAATTGGCCTTTACATCCCTATTATTATCATGTTTCCGATTTATACAAAGATTCTTCTTGTGGCTTGGAGACAGGCACGCAGCATCCAGAGCACTAATTCAGGTGTGGCAGTGAGCAGAGTAGAGAGAAAGGCGACCCGCACTCTGGCCATCGTGGTTGGGGTCTTCTTCTTCTGCTGGGCTCCTTTCCTCATCTCCATGACCTGTTTGCCTTTTATTGATTACACAGTTTCTGATTCTGTATTTGAAGCTTTCAAATGGTTTGGATGGGCAAACTCTGGGCTCAACCCTTTCATCTATGCCTTCTTTTACAGCTGGTTCAGATCTGCTTTCAAAGTTATTCTTTCTGGAAAGATATTCTTTAAAAATATGACAAATGCAAAACTGTTATAAAATCACTATGTGAAATTTACTTTTAAAACAATATTCATATAATATTTCATATGTATCTTTGTGTTCCCAAAATATGAGGTAAACATGTAAGCATTGTACCATTAGTAAGATGCAGTTACAGTTTTTCTTGCTGTGGCACTTTTCTGATCTGAATTGAAAATTACTTGTTCAACCTTCAAATCTTTCAGTTACTTTTGCAAATCATTGTGCCATGTTTTTGTTTGTTTTTCCAAAGAGGAAATGCTTTGGGGCATTGTTTAAAATGTTTTTGTACAATTGTCTGCTGTTTCTTACACTGTTATTTGATTTAGTCAGACTGTTGAAAATGCATCATATTCACCAAACAAATTAATTTCAACAAATATATATATATATATATATATATATATATATATATATATATATATATATATATATATATATATATATATATATATATATATATATATATATATATATATATCAATCAGGGGATGGGTCCTGGGCGCTGCACTTATCCACTGCTTCTGTTTGCTTGACTGTTGTATAGGATGCAATAGAGGTCAATAAATCATATATAGTAAACAATTACAAATCCTATTTTGTCTTCTTCTTTTGACACAGTTCCTGAAACTTTTCATAAATCCGGCAAATCTTCAACCTAAATGGTTGTGTAATATTTGACACATACAGTATTTACAGCATGCATGTGTCTCACTGTCAAACCATCAGAAACAGTGCGAGACTGGTCTTACAGGTCTCTGACTCGCACTACATGTCGAAAAGTGTGGGAGTATTCTCCAGACTGTCTGGATGATGGTTAGATTAGTTTGGAAATCACTCTCTGTATTTTAACCACAGTATACTTTTTACAATAGTGTTTTACAATTTATTCACAAAGTTACATGTAATGAAAGAACACAAACAAGCACATGATCAAAGTTTGAAAGTTTCAATGGAAAAAAACTTTGGGGGATGATCGATCCATTCTGAGTGAAAAAACTGCATTTTGGTTTCCCTGAAGTTTTCTATATAAACAAAAATATGCATTCTACATATTCTTTACTGAGACTAAAATGCCTGTGCTACTAAGACACATATCTTGTAAAGAATAAAACAAAAAGTACCATATCATCAGCACATTTTCTCACAGCACAAATCAGCGTTCTCACTGGTCAGATCCAGGAAGCAACCCTTTAAGAAGTCTGGCTGAGAGCATAATGTTTCTGCATCCTATCCTCATGTCCTGCTTTAGAAAAGGAGCGTAAATCACCACAATGGACTATTCACTGACAAACTCTAAATCCGATAACCAGGTTTGTTACAGGACCAGAGAAGCATTTCTCCATGCATCATGAAACACAAGACGAGTCTTAAATGTCTCATATTACGCAAAACTGACTCTTGTGAGTGGTTGGGGTCTTCCTCTTCTGCTGGGCTCCTTTCCTCATCTCCATGGCCTGTTTGCCTTTTATTGATTAAACAGTTTCTGATTCTTTTGCTAACAATTTGCTAACAAACAATTTAGCTAACAATTCTTACAATGGTTTGGATGGTCAAACTCGATGCTCAATCTATGCTTTGTTTTACAGTTCAGATCTGCTTTCAGAATGATACTTTCTGGAAATATATTCTTTAGAAATCTGACAAATGCAAAACTGTTTTAAAATATTTTTAGACAGCACCATGTAGAAGATATTTTATTAGCCTTCAGTGTCCCCAGATGTGGGGTAAACATGCACAGATTGTGCGCTGGACATACACATAGTAATGTGCAGTTTTTAGTTGTCAGTTGAACTAATAATAACAAACCAAGTAGTAGAACTGTATCATTTTTTATGTGAATATAATACGGGGTTTCAATAATTGTCTACAGAGTCTTTTGCAAAATGTGTCTTTAGAGCTAATTGTACATTTATCTGAATAAAAGTAAATCCAGCATTTGTGACTCACCTGTGTATTACCACAGTAAATACACTGTAGTAGGGATTTCTCTTTTTCTGATATATGGGTGATCAACCATAACAGTCATCACAGTAAATGTTCACTAAAAAGTTAGATATTTTAGCTATCTAGGGACAAGTATTATAACAATAGTACATATACTACTAGTGCACTAGTTAATACACAGCAATAAAGTGTCCTACCACTATCTACCAACTATGCAGATCTATGTCTCAGTAGCAGCAGGTGACTATGGACCAGTGAATTTAGTGCCACTACATCCAACCAGGGTTTTTGCTGAGCATTAAAATGGATTCTGTCTAAATTAAGGCCTTAAAAACATTAAAAAGCATTCAATTTACTTTCAAGCAGCATTAAAAAATATTGAAAATTGTGCCAAAAATATTTCTTGTATCTAGCTGGACAGACAGAGCGGGTGCTCTGTCTGTCCAGCAATATTAACCAGACAGACAGAGCACCCTGAGCCGGACAGACAGAGAGAGCGCTTGAGGTGGACAGGTGAGATGTTTGTCATGACATGGTCCAATATGGGGGGACACCTGTGAAACCTTGGCTTGGAGCAGAAAAGCTGCCTCTCCCATATGAAGCGTGTCCCACGTCCTCTCTCTTGGACTTTGGCTGTGTGCTCGCATCACAGAACCAAGTGCCCCGGATCAGTGTTGACTGTTACCCGGAATTTACACCAGGAGTGCCAGCGACATGTAATGTTGGCACAGAAACAAAGAGAGTGTCAGCAGTCACCTTCTCTCTCTTGAACTTTAACAGCTACGTTACATCAATATCTGCAGCTTTTACCATCTATAAACAGCAAAAAGCAAAGGTATAATATCTGGAGACTTGTTTTTCTCCAGTAGGTTAGACTACTGTAACAGTCTGCTCACAACTCTGAATTGAGTTCTACACATCAATCTGGAATGGCTCTCACTGAAAGTCATTGGAACAATGATCAAACTAATATGTGACACTGACTGGTCGAAGCATCACTACAGCGGAGCAAGTCGAGAAATCAAACCTTTAACTCCAGTTGAGAGAAAATCACAGACCTCTTCCTCCACATCCTCCCCATCCTTCTGGATGTTAAAAAAAAAAAAAGTCTGCATTTTTTGTTTTGTCACCATGTTTGTTTTGGTTAGTTAGGCGCTGGCTTCTGCACAACCCACAATGCTGCTCTCTTATTGGTCCAGCACCACCAGCGGTTCAGGCCCTATCTCAAGCTAGCACTTCAAGATCTTTTGTCAAGAGTTTGTGAACTCACAAAAATCTTGAAAATGTTGTTGTAGTTCCTGGTGTACATTCAGAGTAGTTACTAACTTTGAAGTCAACTTTTATATATCAATAGCAATTTGAACACTTATCAATACAGGTCAAAACAATGTGTAAACCTTAAAAACACAGAGGAACCCTGGAGAAAATCTGATGAAATTGAGCATTTACAACTCTCAACTATACTTATGTGCGAATTAAACTGTGAATAACATGATACCATATGAGTCAGTTACAGTGATACTAATTTACACAACTGCTACCCTGTGGTCTGCATTATGAGTTAAATTTCACTCATCCAATCAGTGAGCTCCCAGTATCACCACTGCTTCAGATAAAGAGTGCAGTCTGCAGTGACCTACACAGATTTGCTAAAGTTGGTTTATCAGTGAGGCTGGTGCTATAGACTTGAGAGAGATACTGATGTTTTGTACTACGCTCTTCTAAGTTTTTTTTTTCTGCATGGAACTGCTCACCAACCAAACCACTTTCTGTGCAAATTGGGGAAATGAATTAGCAGATAGTAGGACTCAGTTTTTATGTTTTGTTTTAGGAACTTTAGCTGCAGTAACAATGTGCGGAAACTTGCTTGTTATACTTTCTATTATTTACTTCAAACAACTCCATACTCCCACAAACTACCTGGTCCTGTCTTTGGCTGTGGCTGATCTACTTGTGGGGGTTGTAGTTATACCTTTTAGTACAGTCTTGTTTGCAAACCCATGCTGGTATCTCCAAGATGTAGTTTGCTTCCTACGGGGAGTATTTGATATTGGACTGTGCTTTGCTTCAATACTGAACCTATGCTTTATTTCTATTGACCGATATTATGCTGTGTGTCAACCTTTAAGCTATCGAACCAAAATGAATGCCCTTGTCACTGCAATTATGATTTTGATCACATGGACTGTTTCGATTGTCTGTGGGATAGTCTTGACGCTTGGTGGACGGAAGATTGAAGGAAGATGTGCTTTTGTCCAGGGTTTGAATCTAGGTGCTGTTGCTGCCGTCATTGCATTTTACATTCCCGCCATTATAATGATTACAATTTACTTAAAGATTTTCCACGTGGCTCAAACACAAGCTCGCAGCATCCATAGTACGCACACAGGAGAGGGAGTGAGTAAAATGGAAAGAAAGGCCACTCGCACTCTCGCCATAGTAATGGGAGTGTTTTTCCTTTGCTGGTCTCCAATGGCTATCAGTGCCACTTTTTTATCTTCAGAGAATTTCAAAGTTCCTCTAACTGCTTTGGAGGTTTTTAAATGGTTTGGATGGTCCAACTCGATGCTCAACCCCTTCATCTATGCGTACTTTTACAGTTGGTTCAGGTGTGCTTTCAGAATGATACTTTCTGGGAAAATATTTAAGGGAAAATATACCAATGCTAAACTATATTGAATAAATAACTGTATTTATTTTGATATATTGAATAGATATTGTAATACATAATACATAAAGCACAGTTTATAGCATCTGAAATGACTGGATTATTATGAGATTTACTTTTAATCAAGTGTAAAAGGTGTCAGAACAATTACTGATTATAATCACACTGTCTGCACGTTTTCAATATTCTACTTAGATGCTTTATGTTTCAGATGTGAATGTTTTTGGGTGTGTTTCTTCTACATTAATTTATTTGTCCATTTGTTGGATCACAAACTTACCAAAACACATCATAGTCTCATAGTCACCCAAGAAGTACTGTGTTAGATCTGCAGGGCCTTAAAGGTGGATATGTCTATTGTATAATAATTGAATAAAATTATGACTTTAAATGCTGAACTGTTTCCACAGGTTTTCTTCTGCTGTATGTATTCTGGCACACTTATTATATTCAGATTCACTCTTTAATTTAATTTAACTTTTTTTTAAATCAAAGCAATACTTGACAGTACTTGATCATAAAATGTACATAGGCATCAGACTCCACATAATCAGTGAGAAAAATAGAACATTTTCTTCTCCAAACAATGATAACAAACATACAGCTGCTTTTAATCCCTGTGGCTTTTTTAGTCATTAAATTAAATGCAACTTGATGTAAAAGTTTTCTAAGTATCCAGACTGGACCATATATCAGAATATGTTACAAAATACATTCTAATGCAGGTATTTACTATTCTGTAACTAAATACATTTCAAAGTATTCTTCCTATCACTGCTTACATACAGTTTTCTTTTACTGGCCTAAGATAACTTTTAAAAACAACTTGCAAACAGACTGGTAGTTTATGGTATTGACCTCAGCTTGAAGTATCCTATTCAAGCACATAGACTCACATGAAGCAGGTATGCAGAGAGCCTGTGACCTGGAATTTCCATACTTTGTACTGTCTAGTAGTATAGTTGTAGTTGATGCATGGACCCCACTCTTTTTCTCAACAACACTGATACCGTTTTGTGTTCTCCAGCTCTGTTAACTATCAGATCCTACTTATTATGTTTACTTTTAGGTACCATCGTTACTTTTTGTGGTAACTTGCTTGTGATAATCTCCATTGTTTACTTCAGACAGCTCCAGACTCCCACAAACATACTGGTGCTGTCTCTGGCTGCTGCAGATCTTTTTGTGGGAGCCGTGGTTTTACCTTTCAGCCTTCTCATATTGACAAATTCATGCTCGCAAATTGAGTACTTACTTTGTGTCATCCGGGCTTTTGATATAACCCTTTGTGCATCGTCTATTTTAAATTTGTGTTCTATTTCTATTGACTGCTACTTAGCTGTGTGTCAGCCTTTACGCTACAAAAACATAGTCACCTTATACGTCTCGATGGTCATGATTGTTGTGGAGAATGTTCGATTATGAAGGGTTTCAAAACAGCATTAATTGCATCTTTTTAAGATTCTGTGTTCCTGTGATTATAATGGTAATACTTTATGCTAAGATTTTTTATGTTGCTTGGAAACTAGTCAAAAGCATCAATTGCATTTATGTGGGTAAATGAGTCAGTAAGATGGAAAGAAAGGCCACCAGCACTCTCATGATTGTAATGGGAGTATTTATTGTCTGCTGGACTCCGTTTGTTTTAACCCTAGGGGCATCATCTTTTCTGGAGAATGACACTTCTCCCTTAATATTAAGGTTCAAGTGGCTGGGCTGGTCAAACTCTATGCTCATTGCTCAATCCTTTTATTTCTGTTTTTTTTTATATAGCTGGTTCAGATCTGCTTTCAAACTGATTCTAAATGGGAAAATATTTAAAGGAGATTTTACAAATGCCAAACTTGTGTAACTTGCCAAATAAAAATTTTAATACTTAAATTTAATACTTTACTACTTTTGGAAGCATCAATATATCTCATGTCCATTAAGTGTGTTTTCACACTTGATCGATTAATGTGAACTCTGTTGCATTAACTGCTAAGTATGCTAAGTGTAAATTAGATTAAAGAGAGAGAAATAATATAAAACACACACACACACACACACACACAAAAACAAAACACAGATATAATTACACAAGTACAATTACACAATTACACATTAAACAAGAGAAAAATCAGTTTGACATGCGGTACTAATAGGATTGCCAACCGTCCCTTGAAAAACAGAAAAGAATGCAAAAATACTGAGAGGAAGAAGGAAATGATAACTTCTATAAAGCACACTGCACTGTGTGTCGGCGGACTTTTTCCATAGCCCATGGTGGACTAACTGACCCAAATCAACATGCTTCCAGTGGTGGCACGCATGAAACATGAGGCACACCAAAACTAGGGGAACCCCAGACCAATTTATTGTCCACCAGGCAATGCCAGAGGTTGATGTGGTATGTAAAGAATGATTTTTAACCCTCTGGGTAAGGTTAATATGAGAAAGTACAATGGATGTGAATATGAATGGTATAGAGAAAAAGATTATATTATTTGCTGTGTAATAAACAAGTACAATTGCTAGATGAGTACATCCAATAGATGAATAATACATAAAATTAATACACAGATGAATAATAAAGAATACACAATATACTTCATAACCTTACACATTTCTTACAAGTACAGATAGAGAGATAGATAGATGTATCATTTTATTTTATTCTGTTAATTTTGTTATTTTATATACAAAATAAATAGCTAGCTACCCCTATGAACTAACATCAAGGACCATGTTGTCCACCCTCCTGTGGGTTCACCACCTGCAGAGGGGTTCATAGGGGGGGTCAGGTGCTATGAGTATTGGGCAGCAAACTGCCCCCGCGACCCAGCCGGATTAAGCGGGAGAAGATGGATGGATGGATGGAAAATAAATAGCTGATAATTATTTATTTTCCATGTTCATATCACTCAAATATGCATTTAATTAAATTCAGGTTTGAGTCCAATAGTTAAAAGATCATTTCACACATATAAAAAAGTACTAAAAAGATTCACTACACCAGGAAGGGTGAAGGCAATTGGGCCGACCGGCCCTGCTTAAGAGGTGTCCCTTATTTATTCTTCAGGGAGTTGGCCCCCCTAGGTACTACACATATGAAAATTACCATTATCATTGTGTTTGCGAACTGAGTTTAGAATCAGAATCAGAATGTTTTTTTATTGCCATATGAGTGAACAGGTTCACAACATTAGGAAATTGCTGCGGTACTTGGAGCAGGATGTAGACAAACACTGACATGCAACAAATAAAATAGAATAAAATAAAGCAGGAAAAAAAAGCTATAATATAATATAAAAAAAATTACAAATTTACAGGAATATAATAATATAGAGTATAAGATTATAAGAGTATAACAGTGCAGGTAATGAACAGTGCAAAACAGGCAGGTGTGAGAACACAGGGTCATGTGACAGAAGCAGAGTGGGGGGTGGGACCAGTCCTAGTGTTATTATTTATGAGTCCAACAGCAGAGGAAAAGAAACTGTTTTTGTGGCGAGAGGTTCTGGTCCGAATGGATCATAGCCTCCTGCCTGAGGGGAGTAGGTCAAAAAGTCCAAGTCCAGGGTGAGAAGGGTCAGATGCAATTCGACCTGCACGTGTCCAAGTCCTGGAAGTGTACAGGTCCTGAAGAGATGGAAGGCTGCAACCAATCACCTTCTCAGCAGAGCGCACAACACGTTGCAGTCTCTGTTTGTCCCTGGTGGTGGCTCCAGCATACCACACGGTGATGGAGGAGGTGAGGATGGACTCGATGATGGCAGTGTAGAACTGCACCATTGTCCGTGCTGGCAGGTTGAATTTCTTCAGCTGCCTCAGGAAGTACATCCTCTGCTGGGCCTTCTTTATGATGGAGGTGATGGTGGGCTCCCATTTGAGGTCCTGGGTGATGGTGATCCCCAGGAAGCGGAATGAGTCCACAATGGTGATGGGGGTGTCGGTCAGGATGATGGAGGGGAGTGGGGCTGTGTGCTTCCTTAAGTCCACAATCATCTCCACTGTCTTCTGGGCATTAAGCACCAGGTTGTTCTTAATCAGTCTCCAGAGAAATGTCTTTATAGTCAGTCAAAGTCACTGCTTCAAACTTCTGATTTCATTAAATGTTTATAAAACATGCTTTAATTTGCTCTTGTATCAATCCAACATGCTGACACACTGCTTCCTAGGACCTAGAGGACACCCTACCCTCTTCTGGCAAGGGGTGGTACTGCACGCTCAGTTGAGTTTTTTTTGACAGATCAAAGATCTGATTTTCTCCCAAAGCGCATCGAGTCTTCACGATCAATATATGTGTAAAAGTGTGTTTTTCATTTTGGTCAGATCAAAATCCACTTTTAAGTTTAATGTCAAACACTGTCACATTGCGATTTGTGTAAACTTTTACTGATAGTTTATGATTTGCCTTATTTATAGGTAATTATTAAATGCAATGTAGCCTATGGAGTTTAATACATGTTTGTAGTTCTGCATAAATCTCTAACCTCCAATGTGCAAAATAAAAATACATGTATTAATACAATAAACATAAACATGTAATAATTATTTTAAAAACCCTAAGGCCCAAAACAACAGACCCCTTCACCCCCTGTCTACTGCCACTAATCATATATAGTCACACACATTACTTATATAGCACTTTTCAAAATGCCCAAAGACACTTTAAGGAGACAAACAGATAAAGTTAATGAAAGGCAGTTTTGAAGAAATGTTGAATGAGTCTCTCTGATGTGGTGGGGGTTTGGTGGTGGAGGAGGTTCCAGAGGTGGCTGCAGGCCAGATTCTGGAGGGGCTTGTACACAAATGGATGTACTGTACTGTACTGTACTGAGGAGTTTGGAGAATGAACCATAAAGCAGGGCATTACAGTCATTGAGGGGTAATGTGAGACAAACATAGGTCTGTCATGATAACAAATTTGAAAGTGTGAAATAAGAAAATATAAAAGGTGGATGTTAACGGACCCATATTGCGGTATTTTCGGATCTGTTGTAATGCTGTTTTCTCATCACAAACATACCTGGAGTTGTGTTTTTTTTCATTCACACGTTTAACACACAAACCCTGAATATTTAGGTTGAGTTATTTCTCAAAGGGAAAACATAGAATACCTTGTAATGTCCTGTGGCAATACAGGAAGTACTCCACTGTGTTTTAAATGCCATTAGCCTTCATTAAAATTATTTGGATAATTTCAGATGTGCAATTGCCAATCTCTACTGAGCAAAAGGTAAACGGTAACTGTTAACTTGAAAACTATCTCTTCTTCATGACATCACAAGGTGGAAGAGAGCAGTAAAAATGCATGATTCCTCAAACATTTTTGAATGAAACAAAAAACATCTCCACATATGTTTTTGAGGGGGAAAAAAAAAAGAAAAGTTAGCAAAAATAATATAAATAAATTATAATTATAAGGATGGTGGTTGAGAGGCTTTTCATACAGGTTAGACAAGATATTTAAGTTTCAAACAATAATTTTATCATTTCAAACAATAATAATATAATTTTAGGAGCATGGCCACTTAGTACAGTACACACACACAAGCATGCACATGGTTTTAATATAAAGAACAATTCATTAATTTAATCACAGCATTTATATAGTGCCTTTCAAGACACCCAAAGTGCTTTACAGTTCATTGTTCATTCACTTTGGGACTTTGGGGCAGACCGACGGAAGCGAGGCTGCCAATCTGCACCATCGGCCACACCCAACACTCATACGCACACTCCACTTTCTTCTTTTCTAGGCAATGTGGATGAAGGACACAATAACAGTTTCTGCGACTGGGCCCCCCCTGTGGCACCTGGAATTCCCAGTGGTCTCCCATCCAATTACTATCCAGGCCTGGCCCTGCTTAGCATCTGAGATCTGGCTTTGACAAGTCGGTATGGCCAATGTAATGCTTAAGCCAGCTAACTGTGAAAAATCACCAAAAATAATGAACAGGTTTCATTTCTGTTGACCTCGAATGAGGATGTTGTTGGATGGTGGAAGGAATACTTTGGGGATCTCCTCAAACCCACCGTCACCTCTTCCGAGGAGGAGGCAGAGGCTCGGGACTCGGAGGCGGACTTCATCACCCTGGCTAAAGTCACTGAGGCAGTTGACAAGCTCCTTGGTGGCAGGGCTCCGCGGGTAGATGAGATCTGTCCTGAGTATCTTAAGTCTCTAGATGTTGTGGGGCTGTCTTGGCTGACACGTCTCTACAACATTGTGTGGTGGTCGGGGACAGTGCCTCTAGACAGACCAGGGTGGTGGTCCCTCTGTTTAAGAAGGGGGACCGGAGGGTGTGTTCCAACTACAGGGGAACCACACTCCTCAGCCTCCCCAGTAAAGTCTATGCCAGGGTACTGGAGAGGAGAATCCAACCTCGGATCCAGGAGGAGCAGAGTGGTTTTCGCCTATACTCTCCATCAGGTGTTCGAGGGTTCATAGGAGTTTGTCCAACCAGTCCACATGTGCTTTGTGGATCTGGAGAAGGCATTCGACTGTGTCCCTCATGGTGTCCTGTGGGGGGTGCTCTGGGGTCCTGGGCCTGTTCCCGGTGCATGTTGTACTCCGCCAGGGCTGTCCTTTGCCCTTTGTCAGTTCTGTTCATTGTATTTATGGACAGAATTTCGAGGCAAAGCTCCAAGTGGAGGAGTTCAAGTATCTTGGGGTTTTGTTCATAAGTGAGGGGAGGATGGAGCGTGAGATTGACAGGTGGATCGGTGCAGCGTCGGCAGTGATGTGGTTGCTGTATTGGACCGTTATGGTGAAGAGGGAGCTGAGCCGAAAGGCAAAGCTCTCAATTTATGGAGCAATCTATGCTCCTACCCTCACCGATGAGGGACAAGATTGCGAATACAAGCAGTGGAAATTAGTTTTCTCTGCAGGGTGGCTCGCCGCTTCCTTAGAGATAGGGTGAGGCGCTCGGTCACATGGGAGAAGCTTGGAATAGAGTCGCTGCTCCTCCACGTTGAGAGGAGCCAGCTGAGGTGGCTGGGGGCATCATGTCTCCTGGGCGCCTCAGGAGGTGTTCCAAACATGTCCCACTGGAAGGAGGCTCCGGGGAACGCTTTAGGGTCCCCCTGGAGAAGCTGGAGGAAGGGTCTGTGGTGAAGGAAGTCTGGGGGTCCCTGCTTAGGCCACTGCCTCTGTGACCTGGCCCCAGATAAGTAGAAAAATGGATGGATGGTATTAAGAGCATTGCATATTGTCCTTTTCTACAAGAGCTTTTTACGTTTGTCTGTTTACATACCAACTGCTAAAAGAACATATTACAACATATATCTCACTCATAAACCATCAGAAACGGTGTACTGGTCCTACAGGTCTCTGACTTACACTACATTTCTAAAAATGTGGGACCATTCTCTGGCCTGTGTCTAGATAATGGTCAGATAAGTTTATAAATCTGATGACTGTGTCTGTATTTTAACCACAAAGTGACCTTTTTTACAAGAGCTTTTTACGTTCTGTTCACATTTTCAAACATTCTGAGTTGTTTTGTGTCTTGTGTGAATAGTTTTGCAAAGTGTGCAAAAGATTTGCCAAATTTATAAGAAGTTTCAGATGTGTCAAAGCTATTGAACAATAGTGTAATACCAGCATTCAATAACATTGAAGCATGCAGTTAAGAAACATCTGTCTCCTTTCCCTGGAGTGTGCCGTATATTTCCCTGATGGTGACTGTTCCTTTATAAAAGTCCACGCAGACAGACAGTAGACAGACTGTTCTAACTGACCTCAGTTTTTTTGACTGACCTGTGGTGTATGTATGGATTCTATCCTCTCTGACAATGGCACTGTAACTAATATCTGTACTCCGCCACAGAAGACTTTTATCACTTATTTTATATGTTTAGCTTTGGGGACTACTGCTGTTGTAACTATGTGTGGTAACCTACTTGTCATATTTGCAGTTTTTTACTTCCGACAGCTGCACACGCCGACCAACTATCTGGTTCTGTCTCTGGCTGTGGCCGACCTGCTTGTGGGGGCCATAGTTTTACCTTTTAGCATCCTCCTGTTTGTGAGTCCATGCTGGCCTCAACAAGCAATACTGTGCAGAGTGCGGGGAGGATTTGATATCATGTCATGTATCTGCTCAATCTTAAATCTATGCTTCATTTCTATTGACAGATATTATGCTGTGTGCAAGCCTCTTAGTTACAGATCAAAAATGAATGCCTTTGTCACTGCGGTTATGATTTTATTAAGTTGGGTGATTTCTGTTTTATGTGTGATTGTGATGTCAGTTGGTGGACACAAGCAAGAAACAAGGTGTGCTTTTTTTCAGAATTTAAACTTGGGAATGATTGGGGCAGTGATAGCCTTTTATATACCTGTTATCATAATGTTTACAATCTATATCAAGATATTATTTGTGGCACAAAAGCAGGTTCAAAGTATCTATAGCATGCAGACAAAAATGGGGGTGAGGAAAAGGGAAAGGAAAGCCACACGGACTCTGGCGATAGTTATGGGAGTGTTTGTATTTTGCTGGAGTCCTTTTTTCATCTGCGTTACCTATTTACCGTTTAACAATTTCAAAATTCCTCTTTCGGTGATAGAGACGTTCAAATGGCTTGGATCGGCAAATTCAATGCTCAATCCGTTTATTTACGCTTTCTTTTACAGCTGGTTCAGATCTGCTTTCAGAATCATTCTCACAGGGAAAATATTTAAGGGGAATTATATCAACGCAAAGCTGCTCTGAGTGAAACGAAATCACTGGAAAATGTTGGCATCTGCATCAAAGTCCTGCTGCATTTGTTGAATTATGGACACACACTAATCTGATAAAATACATGTTTTTCACTTTTTGAAATGACATTGAAATTTGAAAGGCACTAATATGTCAGCTGTAATAAAACTGTAAAAGTGTGCTCAAAATGTTTGCTATATTTGCCATAATGATGATCCTGATTTAGCTCCGTCAGAGCTTCTGATGTAAAAATCTTGTCAGGACTGTTTGGTGGTGTCATGTTCAGCCTGAATGACCTCCGACCCCCAAGTTTAAGGACCATGTGCACTGTGGGTAACTGAATAGCGATTGCTCCATCTAAAAGTAATCAAATTACTACCCTGATTACTTTATTTCAAAAGTAATTTGATTACTGAATACCCTAAGTTACAGTAAAGAAAACAAGCTCAAGAACCAACTCAAGAACCAACTCAATGACACATCCTGTTAGGCTCATTTCAATTTCAATTCAATTTATTTTTGTAGCACCCAAAATCGCAACAACAGTTGCCTCTAAGGGCGTTCAAACAAAGATGAAGCCACACAATATTTGTGTTGTTTTGTTTAAAAAGTAGAACTTACATTCTATTCAGGCTGCCCCTGTCTGTCAACCAGAGGGCAGTGGTTCTTCAATTGTGCTAAACTAAAGGAAAAAAAAATCTATTCTCAAATTAAATTATTTAGTCACTCAATTTAAACCTATTAAATATCATATATGTAATAAATACATACTAGATATATGCTTTGTCATTTGTGCCAAATACTTATTGCTTACTGAGCAGGCATTGGTGCAGGTTAAAACACTTAACGCTTCAAAACTTACAGCTGGTTGTGCAGAGGACCAATGTTTTTATTACTATTATTATTATTATTATTATTATTATTATTATTATTAATAATAATAATAATAATAATAATAATAATAATAATAATAATAATAATAATATCCGTAATAGTCTCCATTCTGTCACACAAGCATCACTGTTTTATGTTAAATTAAAAGTGAGGTTTTCTGCAAAATAATAATAATAAAAAACTGAACAACTGAATTATAACATTTTAGTTTTAGTTAGTTTATTTGGGCTTTCTTTACATTTTGTTTATGTTACATATGTGGTAAGACGGCTCTTGAGGCCTTTGACGTGGGTGCTCTTACCTGGGCTGGTGTACTTTATAAGCGCTCCCTTTCTCGTTACGGCTTTGCCTCTGTTGTTTTATTGTTTCTCTTTGCCCCTTTAATGTGTATGGCCACATCAGTGTTTTGTTTTTAGCATATACTGTTTTTGCCCATTTTTATATCATTATAGCGATCGTTAATTAAATAAAAAATGTGTTTTTCTTGAAAATATAAAATAAAGATGTTGTAGATGATGGAACCTGACTTTCTCCTTTGATATACTAACCTGTGTGCTTGATACCTAGTCTATTTCTCCAAACGTGATTTGGGGTGGGGTTGTTGCAACATACTTTCTGTTAATGTTCCAAATTGTCTACCCCTCGACTGCCACATATTTAGCATTGCTGGCAGGATTATCAATTAAAACAGAAGCCCAGGTTCTATTTTTTGGTCCACTGTCTTGTTGGAATGTTATAAGACTCGGCGACTGGATGAAAGTATTGTAAAAAAACAAAACAAAACAAAGCTTCCTACCTAAAGTTAGCTGCATGTTTTGATATATTTGCCCTCCATGTTTGATTTTGTTTTTCTTGGTGTATATATCTGTCATTGTAACTTGTTTGGTGACTTTCTAGTGCCAAATTTAAAGCCAAATTAGGTTTAACCACTACTCCATCTATAGCCAAAGCTCATTGTTGATGTTAATGTGAATAAGACTAGCATTTTTTAGTTGAGGCAAAGCAATTTTACGATCTGTGAAATACTATACTTACACCTTATTTAATCCTGCCCACACCTTTGTATTTTATTATATTTTTACTATATTGTTTACTTATTTCACTTGTATTTGCAAACTTTTTTCCATTACTATTTTGTTAGGGTTTGGTGTTTGTTATGTGCCCCCCGGAGCTGCAGTGTGGCTCACCTACTGGGAATTTCACCTGCAGCTCATTGTCCAGTCAGCCCCACTACTTCCTTTATTCCTTGTCAGTTCATTCCTTGTTCATCCCTTGTCTACGTCTGGCTATTCCTTGTCTACCCTGTGTCTATTGCTTGTCTACGTCCTCGTCCTGCCTGTCCACGTCGTCCTGCATGTCCACGTCGTCCTGCCTGTCCACGTTGTCCTGCATGTCCATGTCGTCCTGCATGTCCAGGTCGTCCTACCTGTCCAGGTCGTCCAGTCTGTCCACAACCTGTGAGTCAACCCCCAGTGTCTTCTTGCTGGTCCATATCTCCAGCCAGCTCCCATCACCACCTCCTGCAATCCCTGCAATAAACCTTTTTTACACCTACCTTCGCTTCTTTCTCTGCTTTGGGGTCCTCTACCACACTCAAAACATAACATTTATTGCATGCTATTAGTACTTCTTGGATATCATAGCGAGTCAGCAGTTTCTCTCATCCTAAGCATTTCACTGAATTGTTGACCTTGTGTTGAACCTGCATATGACAAATAAACAATCTTCAATCGTAGCGGTGTAGCAGTAGCTGGTATACGAACTGTATTATGCTTTTTTTCCCTATTTTTGCAGTTTTCACATGTGGTCTGTAATGGTGGACGAGGTACTGAATCTCAGAGACCAATTAGCACAGTTGACGGCTGAGAATGAGAGGCTGTTTTCAGATCAAGTGAGACAAACGGCATTTCACAGACAGGAAGTGTCCAATCTTTAGGGGACATACAGGCATCAGTTTAAGATGGAAGAAGTAGAGGCCTGCATCAGGGCCAGGCACCTGTCACAGTCTGCAGATCGGGATTTCTTTTTTATATGACCATTTAGAAGGGGCTGCTCCTAATGAAATTAAATATTGTGCTAGGGTAGACAGATAAGACCCTGATAAAATCATCTCCATCCTTCAAGAACTTTATGGTTGCTCCAATTCTTACATGACTTTACAGGAAGCCTTTTCAAGGAAGCAATAGGAGGGGCAGATGCTGCTACTAGAGTTCTCCCGCGCCTCATTGACTTTAATGGACAAGGTAAAAGCATGAGCTCCCAATCATATTCTGAATGCTCACATCTTAACACATGACAAATTTACTGAGTGCGTACCTGACGGTGTTCTGTCGTGTATTGAATCTACATGTATGGCAAAACCCTACTGTGACCCTTCTGGAGGTCAGAGGGGAGGCAATGAGGTGGGAGCATGAGGGTCTGCCAGCCTGTGCCCAGGGCCAGAGTAATTCTGTGCCTTTGGCATTCAGCCTGCAATATGCTGTGCAAGGTGGACCATCCAGAGCAAGAAGAAGCAACAAGAGCAGCATGATTGGCTCACTCAGAGCATCACCCTTCTGCAAACTGAGAGGCAGCGGAGCCGCTCCTCTCACCTCAATTATTTGCAACCAGTGTCAACAACTGGATCACATTGCTAGGAATTGTGATGGTCCATGTGTCCCAGCCTGGAATTCACAGTCCTCCCATCCAGCTCCTTCCCGCTCAAGACAGCCATAGAAAAACTAGCGCACACCGGGTTGCAGAGCCACAGCTCAGGTGGGGCCTGGCTCAAGGAAGATTTCAGGTAACTTATTTGATGCTCCCAAACTTATAGCATCTTGCCCACACATAGAGGTGGACATAGCTGGTGTGAAGGTGTCCTGTTTTGTTGACAATGGGTCTATGGTGTCAACCATTATTTTTTCCGTGGTCACTTTGAGTCCTGGGGAGAAAAATTGTTGTAAGCCTGTCACTGGCTGCAACTCAGGGCAGCCAATGGCCTGGCCATCCCTTACATGGGATACATGGAACTGGATGTCGAGCTCTGTGGTAAGTTGACGCCTCGCTGTGGTGTTCTGGTCATTAGAGACCCACTAAGTATACGGGTACAGGTACCAGGCGTTATTGGAATAAATGTCATCCGGAAGTGCTACAGGGAGCTCTTTGGGCAGCACGGGTCTGCACTGTTCAATGCAGGTCCCGTGGCAGCATCCCCTACCTCCTTGGTGGCCGCTCTTCAGAACTGCCATGTTGCTCTTCAGGAACAAGAGCAGAGGCACCCTGGGAGAATAAAGAAGATTGTGGCCACTACATGCTGAGAACAGTATAGTGGCACGTCTGTCCTGTTCGGACCACTGGAGTCCGGCTTACCTGCTGGGCTGCTAGCCTCTCCTACGCTGGTTCGAGTTATTAGGGGGACTACTTATATTCTGGTCAAATACTGTAAAGACCACACTGGACCAGGTGAACGTGGTGAGTCTACCAGCAGGTGTGACGGAGGTGCCCACTGCCACGGAAATGTCTTGTCACACACTACTGGTACCCCAGCCACAGATCCCATTGACCAGGTGGATCTGTCCATTTTGTCCACTGAGGAGGAGGACCAGGTGAGGTCTCTCCTGAGGCAGTATAGGTCGGTGTTTGCTGCCCATGACCAGAATTTAAACCAACCTGGTGACGCATGACATCCTGCTCCTCAACGATGTCCCCGTTAGGCAGCCCTATTGCAGGATTCTGCTCTCGGACAAACTAGATTTGGGCTGGCGTTGCTGCAACATCATTTCTGTTAATGTTCCAAATTGTCTACCCCTCGAATGCCACACATGCGTACATAGAAGCATGTATAGCCCAAAAGGAGTAGGCTGAAACAACTGCTCCTTAGCACCTACTCCCATCACACATTATCCACAGTGACCATGTGTCTGTTTCTGGAGGTGTGAGGGAGATTCATCTCAGCTACATACACAACATCCATGAACTACTCTTAATCATCTTTTAGAACATGTTTTAAGTGCAAAGTCATGATTCTGATACGTAATTCTTAAAGATACTTATTTTCTATAGTTTTTCTTATCTTTAGTGTAAGAGAATTTAAGTACTTTATTCTCCATGTACATCTCTCAGTTTAACATTGGCTCTTGGCATACCATTGACATACCACTATCTAAATTGTGGCATATTGCTGTCTAGCTGGAGTCTACTGGCCTTCATAGTTTCACCACACTTGCTTTATAAACCTCCTGCTTTGGAAGCAGAGTCAAGGGGCTTGAACACTCAAAAATCATACTATATTCACTTTTGAAATCATAATATGTTGACTTTTCATGTCCCACCGTATTATTGATGGTAAATAAACTTCTCCAGCTTAAAACATTTTACTTCCAGCCTTTCTTGGACAAGCTGGAAACTTCTACAACATTCAGTGTAACTAGGTGTATTCCCTATTTCAAGTACAAGAAGACCTGTTTCATTGATAAATAGAGATTCTACTTGTCATGAAATGTATTGTTCCCAAGTGAGTTTTTTCTTTCCACAACTATAGGGTTTAAACAGCTGTCGTCATTATTGTTATTTAACATGAGCACGCTGTCGTCCAAGACCACTTTACTTAACATCTTTTTGGGTCAAGTAAACTTTTCTTTCAAAACTTGATCTCAATTTTGATCTTGAGCATTGATGTATGGATTCTGCTCTGTCTGCTAACAGCACTCATACAACTTGTGCCATTTCTCTAAATGTTATAATCGTTTCTCAGTATATTCTATGTTTTGTTTTGGGTGCTATAGCAGCTGTAACTATGTGTGGAAACCTGCTTGTAATAATGGCAATTATTTACTTCAGTGTGTCAAAGCTATTGAACAATAGTGCAATACCAGCATTCAATAACATTGAAGCATGCAGTTAAGAAACATCTGTCTCCTTTCCCTGGAGTGTGCCGTATATTTCCCTGATGGTGACTGTTCCTTTATAAAAGTCCACGCAGACAGACAGTAGACAGACTGTTCTAACTGACCTCAGTTTTTTTGACTGACCTGCTGTGTATGTATGGATTCTATCCTCTCTGACAATGGCACTGTAACTAATATCTGTACTCCGCCACAGAAGACTTTTATCACTTATTTTATATGTTTAGCTTTGGGGACTACTGCTGTTGTAACTATGTGTGGTAACCTACTTGTCATATTTGCAGTTTTTTACTTCCGACAGCTGCACACGCCGACCAACTATCTGGTTCTGTCTCTGGCTGTGGCCGACCTGCTTGTGGGGGCCATAGTTTTACCTTTTAGCATCCTCCTGTTTGTGAGTCCATGCTGGCCTCAACAAGCAATACTGTGCAGAGTGCGGGGAGGATTTGATATCATGTCATGTATCTGCTCAATCTTAAATCTATGCTTCATTTCTATTGACAGATATTATGCTGTGTGCAAGCCTCTTAGTTACAGATCAAAAATGAATGCCTTTGTCACTGCGGTTATGATTTTAATAACTTGGGTGATTTCTGTTTTATGTGTGATTGTGATGTCAGTTGGTGGACACAAACAAGAAACAAGGTGTGCTTTTTTTCAGAATTTAAACTTGGGAATGATTGCGGCAGTGGTAGCCTTTTATATACCTGTTATCATGATGTTTACAATCTATATCAAGATATTCTTTGTGGCACAAAAGCAGGTTCGAAGTATCTATAGTATGCAGACAAGAATGGGGGTGAGGAAAACGGAAAGGAAAGCCACACGGACTCTGGTGATAGTTATGGGAGTGTTTGTATTTTGCTGGAGTCCTTTTTTCATCTGCGTTACCTATTTACCGTTTAACAATTTCAAAATTCCTCTTTCAGTGATGGAGACGTTCAAATGGCTTGGATCGGCAAATTCAATGCTCAATCCGTTTATTTACGCTTTCTTTTACAGCTGGTTCAGATCGGCTTTCAGAATCATTCTCACAGGGAAAATATTTAAGGGGAATTATATCAACGCAAAGCTGCTCTGAGTGAAACGAAATCACTGGAAAATGTTGGCATCTGCATCAAAGTCCTGCTGCATTTGTTGAATTATGGACACACACACTAATCTGATAAAATACATGTTTTTCACTTTTTGAAATGACATTGAAATTTGAAAGGCACTAATATGTCAGCTGTAATAAAACTGTAAAAGTGTGCTCAAAATGTTTGCTATATTTGCCATAATGATGATCCTGATTTAGCTCCGTCAGAGCTTCTGATGTAAAAATCTTGTCAGGACTGTTTGGTGGTGTCATGTTCAGCCTGAATGACCTCCAACCCCCAAGTTTAAGGACCATGTGCACTGTGGGTAACTGACTAGCGATTGCTCCATCTAAAAGTAATCAAATTACTACCCTGATTACTTTATTTCAAAAGTAATTTGATTACTGAATACCCTAAGTTACAGTAAAGAAAACAGCTCAAGCTCAAGAACCAACTCAAGAACCAACTCAATGACACATCCTGTTAGGCTCATTTCAATTTCAATTCAATTTATTTTTGTAGCACCCAAAATCGCAACAACAGTTGCCTCTAAGGGCGTTCAAACAAAGATGAAGCCACACAATATTTGTGTTGTTTTGTTTAAAAAGTAGAACTTACATTCTATTCAGGCTGCCCCTGTCTGTCAACCAGAGGGCAGTGGTTCTTCAATTGTGCTAAACTAAAGGAGAAAAAGGAATTCTATTCTCAAATTAAATTATTTAGCCACTCCATTTAAACCTATTAAATATCATATATGTAATAAATACATACTAGATATATGCTTTGTCATTTGTGCCAAATACTTATTGCTTACTGAGCAGGCATTGGTGCAGGTTAAAACACTTAACGCTTCAAAACTTACAGCTGGTTGTGCAGAGTGTGACGGAGCAGGTCCGTCCCTGAGAGCACGGTCCCCGGGGGAAAACGTGGGAAGACGCGTGCTCACCTGTTTCCTTGTTTGCTGGGCTCCGCGCTGCGGGCGCTGCGGTGCGGGCGCGCAGTGGACTTCGCTTTTGCGTGTTCTCGGCCGCGACTGGGGGTGCGCACTTGGAGGCGCCGGAGCTGTCCTTCAGAGACCCGCGGTGGTCGACTGTTACTTGCCCTCGCGCTGCCGCTGCTGCCGCATCCCGGTGCGCACTGGCAAACCCGGACACATCCACGTCAGGAGCTTAAATCCTCCCGTTGTGCGCGCTCCGGGGTCATGTGAGCCACAGGTGACTGGCATGGACAATTAACTGTGTTTTATTTGTTTATAACCCATTTTCGGGCATTTATGGATGTGAGATCAAAGCAATTCTCTATGTGTAACTGTTGGCCCCAGTAATATTAATCATAGTTGTAGAAATGATTTAATTAAGTTTTTAGAGGGGACTTACGTAAGGTGGGAGGGGCGAGGGGTGTATAAAGGTGCGCCCTGCCGCTCAGCACCTGTGTCAGTCTAGCCTCTACTCTCGTCGTGTCTGGTCGGGTCGTGTCTTGTCGTGTCCAGGCTACAATGAAGGTAGTGTTTCGCTGGAAAAGCAAGGGAGCAAATGAGCAAACGACTGAGAGACTAAGAGAGAGTGGAGCGAGAGCTAAACCTAGAGACTTGAAGGAGAAGTCGACCTTTTTGCCTGCCCTGTAAATAGACCTTTTTTCCCACTGTTTCACTGTAAATATTTCCGGTACACATTTTTGCGCCTGTTTTTCCTGTTCTGCACTGTGGAATAAAACGTCCTAAACGAGCATCCCGACTCAGCCTGAGTGTTTTGAAGAGGACCCCGTGACACAGAGGACCAATGTTTTTTATTATTATTATTATTATTATTATTATTAATAATAACAACAACAATAATAATAATAATAATAATAATAATAATATCCGTAATAATTTCCATTCTGTCACACAAGCATCACTCTATTTTATGTTAATTCAAAGTGAGGTTTTCTGCAAAATAATAATAATAAAAAACATTTAAGTTTGATCATTATATTGAACAACAATGAATTATAACATTTTAGTTTTAGTTAGTTTATTTGGGCTTTCTTTACATTTTGTTTATGTTACATATGTGGTAAGACGGCTCTTGAGGCCTTTGACGTGGGTGCTCTTACCTGGGCTGGTGTACTTTATAAGCGCTCCCTTTCTCGTTACGGCTTTGCCTCTGTTGTTTTATTGTTTCTCTTTGCCCCTTTAATGTGTATGGCCACATCAGTGTTTTGTTTTTAGCATATACTGGTTTTGCCCATTTTTATATCATTATAGCGATCGTTAATTAAATAAAAAATGTGTTTTTCTTATAAATAAAGATGTTGTAGATGATGGAACCTGACTTTCTCCTTTGATATACTAACCTGTGTGCTTGATACCTAGTCTATTTCTCCAAACTAGATTTGGGGTGGGGTTGTTGCAACATAATTTCTGTTAATGTTCCAAATTGTCTACCCCTCGACTGCCACATATTTAGCACCCTGGAGAATAAGGAAGATTGTGGCCACTACATGCTGAGAACAGTATAGTGGCACGTCAGTCCTGTTCGGACCACTGGAGTCCGGCTTACCTGCTGGGCTGCTAGCCTCTCCTACGCTGGTTCGAGTTATTAGGGGGACTACTTATATTCTGGTCAAATACTGTAAAGACCACACTGGACCAGGTGAACGTGGTGAGTCTACCAGCAGGTGTGACGGAGGTGCCCACTGCCACGGAAATGTCTTGTCACACACTACTGGTACCCCAGCCACAGATCCCATCGACCAGGTGGATCTGTCCATTTTGTCCACTGAGGAGCAGGACCAGGTGAGGTCTCTCCTGAGGCAGTATAGGTCAGTGTTTGCTGCCCATGACCAGAATTTGGACCAACCTGGTGACGCATGACATCCTGCTCCTCAACGATGTCCCCGTTAGGCAGCCCTATTGCAGGATTCTGCTCTCGGACAAACTAGATTTGGGCTGGCGTTGCTGCAACATCATTTCTGTTAATGTTCCAAATTGTCTACCCCTCGAATGCCACACATGCGTACATAGAAGCATGTATAGCCCAAAAGGAGTAGGCTGAAACAACTGCTTCTTAGCACCTACTCCCATCACACATTATCCACAGTGACCATGTGTCTCTTTCTGGAGGTGTGAGGGAGATTCATCTCAGCTACATACACAACATCCATGAACTACTCTTAATCATCTTTTAGAACATGTTTTAAGTGCAAAGTCATGATTCTGATACGTAATTCTTAAAGATACTTATTTTCTATAGTTTTTCTTATCTTTAGTGTAAGAGAATTTAAGTACTTTATTCTCCATGTACATCTCTCAGTTTAACATTGGCTCTTGGCATACCATTGACATACCACTATCTAAATTGTGGCATATTGCTGTCTAGCTGGAGTCTACTGGCCTTCATAGTTTCACCACACTTGCTTTATAAACCTCCTGCTTTGGAAGCAGAGTCAAGGGGCTTGAACACTCAAAAATCATACTATATTCACTTTTGAAATCATAATGTGTTGACTTTTCATGTCCCACCGTATTATTGATGGTAAATAAACTTCTCCAGCTTAAAACATTTTACTTCCAGCCTTTCTTGGACAAGCTGGAAACTTCCACTACATTCAGTGAAACTAGGTGTATTCCCTATTTCAAGTACAAGAAGACCTGTTTCATTGATAAATAGAGATTCTACTTGTCATGAAATGTATTGTTCCCAAGTGAGTTTTTTCTTTCCACAACTATAGGGTTTAAACAGCTGTCGTCACTCCTCTCCAAGGAATATGGTAATAAGGTTGGATTCTGTTATTTAACATGAGCACGCTGTCGTCCAAGACCACTTTACTTGACATCTTTTTGGGTCAAGTAAACTTTTCTTTCAAAACTTGATCTCAATTTTGATCTTGAGCATTGATGTATGGATTCTGCTCTGTCTGCTAACAGCACTCATACAACTTGTGCCGTTGCTCTAAATGTTATAATCGTTTCTCAGTATATTCTATGTTTTGTTTTGGGTGCTATAGCAGCTGTAACTATGTGTGGAAACCTGCTTGTAATAATGGCAATTATTTACTTCAGACAGCTCCACACTCCCACAAACTACTTGGTGGTTTCTCTGGCTGTTTCTGACCTCTTAGTGGGAGTCATAGTTTTGCCTTTTAGCATTTTTCTATTTCTGAATCCATGTTGGTATCTTCAAGGAATTCTGTGCAAAATCCGAGGCCTTTTTGATATTCTACTTTGTACTTCTTCAATATTTAACCTGTGCTTTATTTCTATTGACAGATACTATGCAGTTTGCCAGCCTCTTAGCTACAGAAGCAGAATCAGCGTACATGCTATCGTAGTCATGATTTTGGTCACGTGGACACTGTCATCTTTTAGCAGCGGCATCATCACAATTTGGGGAAAAAAACGTGGAAATTCAGAAAGATGTGTTTTTTTCCAGAATTTGAATTTAGCTATAATTGGGGCGGTCTTCTCCTTTTACATCCCTGCGGTTATTTTAGTTGTAATTTATGCAAAGATTTTCCTTGTGGCATCCAGACAAGCAAGGAGTATCCAGGTGACGAAGTCCAAAGCAGCTGTTAGCAAAATGGAAAGGAAGGCCACTCGGACACTAGCTATCGTCATGGGTGTTTTTCTCCTCTGCTGGGCCCCCTTCTTTTCATGTGTAACCTCTCTTCCTTTCAGTAATTATGACATTCCTCTGATTGTAGTGGAGACCTTCAAGTGGTTTGGATGGTCTAATTCAATGCTAAACCCCTTCATATACGCCTTCTTTTACAGCTGGTTCAGATCTGCTTTTAAAATGATTCTTTCTGGGAAAATATTTCACAAGAATTTATCCAATGTTAAGCTCTTTTAGCGTCATGTGCTTTTTTATATCTCATTAAAGTGTATTATAGTGTTATTTGCGATGCATTATGTAAGTTTTCTGGATCAGGTATGCCAGCTACTTGTCTCCATGGTAACTTATTGCATTATTATCTATGCATTTATTCAAATTACAGGTTTAATTGCTCAAAGAAATACTATAATAAACAAAAACAGATCTGAAGTGTAACTTGGTTTGGTCACACCACCTGCACACCACCAGAAAAGTTACACAGTGAACCTTTAATTTTAATTTAATCTGTCTTTTAACCATGGACCCTAAAACTAAATAAAAGTGTGATGTCCAGGCACTTGTATGTTTGAATATTAACCCAAAAATGTTTTCTTTGCATTGTGGTAACTGAAGGTTCTTGTATTGTCAGCAAAGCACGGGTGCAATTGGAAATATTTCCATGTGATACTATTTGTAAAAGCAGAATTTATATATATATATATAAAAAAAAACATTTTATAGATATTTTATTTTCATTTACAAAAATATTAAAATAGTTGTTTTGGATAAATAAATCCACCTATACAAATAATGCCATATTGGATTTATAAGAAGAATAAGTTAACTACAGGAGAGATTCACAATTAATTAGCAGCTTTAAAAACAATCTCTGGGAAAATGTCTTTGTGACTCAGACTTCATGTGCAAGTGAATAATTCAGTTATTCACGAAGCATCATTCTCACATACAAACTATATAAAAACAATTTTTGGCATACACACAAGATTTTCTACATTTGTAATTCTTTATCAATAAGGGAGCTCATTTTGACCATTTTAACTTGTGATCAAATTTCTGTTACAATGACATATATCCAGTGTGGGAACTAACTGAATACATAATCCGAGATTAAACATTTTGAGGAACTGTGCTCTGGTATAGTTACTATTTCATTTGGTGATATTCAGAATGTACTTGTTTTTATAAAATCAGTGGAATACATAAATACAGGAAACTGTACAATATTATTGAGAAAAATAGAAAACACTGCTCTTGTGGTGGTGCATGTACAATCTTTCCTTCTCCAGTAGTGATAAATAAATGTGTAACAAATGGCTAAACAAACATAAAGGTGTTCTTAAATGTTGTGTTTTTACACTATAATTTAAATGTGACTTAATGTAAAAGTACTCTAAGTATTCAGTATGCAGTACTTAGATTGTAGTATCAGAAGACATTACAAAATACATTTTCATGCAGGTATTCAGTATTCTGTAACTGAATACATTTTCAAAGTATTCTTCCCATCACTGCATATATCTAGTACATAACAGATGGGCATTCCCTATGTTGATGGTCAGTGCAACTTTAATATACAGTGTGGTACATTTACTGTAATTCACTTCTAATAAGAATGAATGAATTGTTGATTATGATGGCTTCTTGATTCCTTCAAAAACAAACATAAAAGTGCATAATTTATTAGGCTAAAACTAAACTATACTTCATTGCTCTTGTATGAAATTGTGTATTTGGTCCATCCTTTACATGCCTTTCTCCAAGGAGATATTGCTTCACCTGTAGTGTTCCACAGTGTAGAAATAAAATGGTACAATTCTACAACTACTGGTTTTGGTATTCTTAATGTTCAAAAATACCTTTCTACAGACCTGCTCTTTAACTTGCTCTACTATGGTTTAATGCCCTACTGTGGAACATTTCTGGTAAAACAAAAAAATCTCCACGGGGTCAAGCAGGTGGCAGACCTGTCCCCCAAAAGTTACATGGTGCCCCTCCAAGACCCCACAATGAGAAAAAGCAGTTTATATGTTGGAATAGACCTCCACAGGATCAGTGGTGCTGTTGGTTGCCTGTGACAGGTGATAGACATCTGAAAGAGAAACTAAATTTTACACTTCACTCTATTTTGTACAAACAGAAAAACTATAAACTGAATCCTTACCTCGTCTGCCAGGGAGTCTGCTGAGGAGTGCACTGAAGGCACCTGAACTGGTGCTCTGCAAAAACAAAAATATATACTCATGTTGCACACTACAGGTTTATCGAAGCCCCTCAAAGCACTGCACTGTTCTCAGGTATTCATTCACACTGTACTGGGTGGTAAGCTACAATGGTAACCACAGAGGCTGCCAATCTGCACCATCAACCCCTCTGACCAGCACCAATCATTCATGCACACACATGCCCACACCACTTTAATACTAGACAATGAGGGTGAAGTGTCATGCCCAAGGACACAATGACAGAACTTGGTCTGAGGAGGAATCAATCCGTCCTTTCTCAAGATTCAAGATTGTCATTATCATAGAAAACGAGATTATGTTTTTAAATCATCAAACACTGCATACTTTTCATAGACTGTGTAACACGAGCACTTTCTGGAGGTACTCAGACTTCTCAGTATAGCGTAGTATATATAACGTAAAAATATTTAGCTTCCAGTTATGTCAAATTCTGTATCGACTATAAGATCCTTCTTCCATACAAAACCCTTCACAATCTTGCACCTCCTTACCTGTCTAACCTCCTCCACCTTTTCACTCCCTCATGCTCCCTGCACTCACCTTCAGCCAGCCTCTTGTCTATCCTTCCTTCCTACCTGTCCTCTATGGGGCCCAGAGCCTTCAGCCGCTGTGGCCTCCAACTCTGGACCTCCCTCCCATCATCCATCAGACTCCCTCTCTCTCTCCATCTCTTCAGACTGGCCTATGAGACCTAACCTGATCCATCCACTGACTGTTTCTCCTCTCCTTTGTATCTATTGTTTTTACCTTGTATCTTTGTGATTTTATTGTTGATAAAATCACAAAGATACTGTTTTTGTTTTTTTTTAACTTGTAGGGCGACATTGAGAGTCTTGAAAGGCTCCACTCAATAAATGATCATTATTATTAAAAATATACTAGATACCTAAACTCCGCCCTCAACAGCACTTCACACGGAGCTTATTAACTAGACTATACCTGCAGGACTAAAGGGGAGAGTGAGGAGGTGCTCTGGTTTATAGAGAGTGTTTTTCATTGACTTACTCTTCGATTGGAGCCAGAACCAGATGATACCATTGCTGGTGATTTTCTTAACAGGGTGGCACGGATCTAAACGCACAAATTCAGGCATTTATAAGCATTTGTGAAAAATCAATTGTTAAATGTCCAAATGTATTCTTGTGAGCTTTTCTCCATGCAATAATGTTGTTATCTCATCAAAAACACACATGGAGTTGTGTCGTGTTTCATTCACGCATGTTAGTAATCCTGCATTATTAGTCTGTCTACATCTCTAAAAAGCTCAAAATGCTCTGTTCCACCTTGTGATGTCATGAAGTGGTAGTTTTCAAGTTAACAGCTACATTTTAGCTTTAGTTCAATAGAGGTTGGAAATTACAGGACTGATAATTTCAGTCCAAATGATTCTAGTGAAGTTGTATGACGTTTAAAACACAGAGGAGCACTTTCTGTATTACCATATCAAAAGGTGAAACAGAGTGTTTCCAGTTTGAGAGAAGAACTCAGCCTAAATATGCAGAGTTTGTGTGTTAAACATGTGAATGAAACAAAACACAACTCCAGGTATGTTTTGGATGAGGAAAGAACATATACCATATATCAGAAAATAACACAATATGGGCCCTTTAACAGATTATTTCGTAAATAAGCTTACCTTGGAATCAAAGAGTGTTCCAAAGACTAAAATAAATAAACCCTGTAAAGAAACAGTACATGCATTTCATTATTGACCAGTATAGTACAATGTTCATATCACTTTACATGGAGTTGAACTAATGTAACTCAACACTTGTAAATACACAAAACTTTTCTGTTCGAGCGTCTGACACCTTGCCTAGAATGTTCTGAAGTCTCCATGGAGACAAGACGGTAAAGTTACAGGCGAGTATTTTTTCATTTATTTTATGTATGTGTGTATAATAAAAGCCCTCATAATAAGTTTAAGATCGCTAGGTGTAATGCCAAACTGTGCTGTGAAATGTTCTAGACAAAGCGATAACATCTCCATGGAAACAAGCAGGTGACGGACACCCACCTGAAAAGTGACACAGTACACCTTTAACTTGGCTCTCTGTCTTTTATTTCACTTACCTGTAAAGAATTGAAGAATGCAAATGCGATGTGGATTCCTTTATTGGTTGGCGCCACCATTGTCCCTACACCTAAAGACCAGGTCAGTCCAAATAAGGGCGTCAGGATGAGTACACAGCGCACTATCACTTTAATTGTGTGGCTGTCACTTTCATGTGCCTCTCCTACGCCCCCACTCCTCAGCATCTTGTACAGCACCACAAACAGAATTAGAATGTTAATAAACACTATAGTTAAGGCAGGTATGACCAAGGCTAGAAGGGCCATAGTCTCATCCCAGTTGAGCCAGCATGCTTCGTATCTCCGGATGTATCCATGTCCCGGGGCTGTAGCGGCGACAGTAACCACAGCGATGATGAGCGGTCCTCCATAGCCGATGCAAAAACCCACTGCCAACATGGTGGACTTGGACATGTGCGAAAAGACCATAACCATCCGGTAAAATAGCAACAATCCAAACACCAACATCCAGAAGAAAAGTGCTAAGTAGAAAAAGTGCATAAAAAACGTTGCGGTGCTGCACGGTCCGACTGGTACTTCATAGTTCTCATCTGGGTTTTCCAAAGGGTTCTTTGCAACAGCGGCAGCAATGATGAAACATATATCAGCAATTAACAAGGAAAGAGCGGTGTTTACAATGGAGACGTGTCGCATAAAAGCAGTGCTGGTTCTGGTGACAGCTTTCCAGACAAACCCTTCAATAATAAGGCAAATGACCAGACTGGCCAAAGATATACCAACGCCAATGTACGTGATGATATCCAAAACGTCACGTATGTCTGGAGGAATGTGTGTAGACATGAGAATGGAGAAGGAGGTCAGATGATTGCAGTTGCATGTTACTGTGTTGTTAATGTCTGAAACAAATGAACACCCTTGGTTATCCCATGCTCCGAGGCCATCCAGAAGGCTGAAATTCCAAAACACGCATTGAGGATCGAGGGGAAGCGATTCATTCCTTTTATCAAAACTCAGTGTAACGTTATTGATTTCTTGATTGACTTTAATAAGCACCACGTTTGCATTGATCACATTGTCCAAAACAACTGGATCTGTGTCATTCTCAGTGGAGTTTGCTGTTGGAAGAAGGCTGATATTAAAACTTGCATCTCGTGCAGGCATGACGTTATTCAGTGAAGAGAAGATGATAGTTGTTATGGAGACATTATTGAGCTGAGCGTCGGGGATGTCCACTTGAATGCTATAGTTAAGGTAGGCAGAGTAAGAGCTACTGAATGTGGTTCTGTTGAGTATAATGCGCTGGGTTGTGATGGAGATCTCCCCCTGCAGGCCTTCAGACAGCTGCTCCAGAGAACCCAGGAACTGTGAGCTGGCGTTACTCTTCTTGTTTGTGTTCAGGGTCCTCCACGCAGGAGCAGCACTGTCTGAGGTGAGCTCGTCCACCACCACGAGGACATCCTGTAAACATGGAACATACTCATTAGACTTTACAAGTACAAAGATATGATCTCCAAGAAGATAATCAACTGCATTTTTAAAACATCTCACCTTCATGACAGCTTCTTCGACAGTCTTTGTGACATCAGAAACTGTGCTGACAATTCCAACAATGGCCGAGATGGTGTTTGATGAGCCAAAAATTGCCTCTTTCTCTGTTTCAACAGTCTCCTTCAGTTTATCTACAAACGCCGGCACTAGAACGGGATCCAAATCCTAAATCCAAAATGAGAGGTGGTCAGGTTTATCTGTATGTAATGTCTTCACACTTGGTCCTGGTTTGGTAGTAGTTTGATTCCAGTTTAGTCCTGATGTTGACCTTGGTTTGGTTCTGGTTTAGTTCTGGTTTAGTCCTGTTTTAGTGCCAGATTTGATGCATGTGCAAGTATGAAAACAGCCATAGTCAACACTATATTTCACAGTAATGTATAGAGTTGTACTTAGCAAGTAAAAAACATGTCTTCTTAACATGGCTTGTTGGAATACAAATTAAAACTGTGTAAATCTTCTTACCACTGATTCAGTCACCAGTTCTTTGATTTCTTCCAAAATGCAGGTTTCCGTAATAAGCCTCCACCTCCCATTGGTCTCACACACTGCTGTCCTGCTGCCCTCCTGCCCTGTGTCACAGCCAATGACCGAGATGTCTCCTACTCTCCCAGTCCCATATATGTTATCAACACACGCTGGTGCTATCAGGTTACAAGAAATGAGTTGTAAGCACAGATATAGATAGAGATAGCCTGACATGTAACTAGATAGTATTTGTGACATTGTGAAAAAAAAAATCCTTACGCTCTGGGAACAGGGTCAGTATTGTTGTTTTTTTATATTCTCTAAGGGTATTCTCCTGACAGATGTACTTTATACTGTCAGTGCTATCGCAGCTTTTTTCAATTTGAAATGTTGTGCAATATTCTTGATTTGTTGAAGATTCCACTGTAAACACAAACATAGCATGTATTAAATGTATTATAATGAAGGCTTCACTGAAATAAACTGAAAAAAACTGAGGTTAATTCATACCTTGGTCTAAAGGAGTGTCACCTTTATACCATGTAACTTTGTAGCTCAACTGCACACAGCATGTAAGGCCTAGAAGTGAACCATCACATTTGGCATTTATCGCACCACTGACTCGTATATTGGGCGCTGGCTTGATGTTATTTACGGTTCCTCTTTGGATGTAGTGCAGATTTGAACCTTTCAAAGTGCACTCGTAGAGTCCTGCAACAGAAAATCAACAATGACACTTTTCTGGTGGACGGTCAGCCACCTGCTTGTCTCCATGGAGAGGGATTACTTTGTGTGCATTGGACTTCAGTATAGCATTCATCAATCTCCATGGAGACCAAATGATGCCCCAGGTGCAAATTACAGGTTAGATCTGTGGAGAGGGGACCCCATTCTCATAATGTATGTTTTTCAAGGCAAGGAATCACATCTACTTGAATAAAGCAGGTGGTGGACTGTCTATGAGTAAAGTAAAATATGCTCCTTTAAATTAAAATCTACAGTAAAAGAGGGAATACTTCTCTGGTAGAGAGTCTGCTACCTAATTGTGTCCATGGAGATGTTATTGCGGTGTCTGGAATGTTCCATATTATGACATTAAACATATCCAACTAACTGCAAGTGTTTCTACTGCTCAAAAATAAAATGATCTGATTTAATAGGGACAGCTCTCCACAGATCTGAATTGTAATGTTCTGTAGTGCTGTAGTGTGCTTGTCTCCCTTGTGACAGAATTTGCAGACCCTCCACTAAAAATGTTACACAAGCAGTTTTTAAGTTCAATTAGTGAATTAAAGTGTAGTTATTGTGAATAATCACTGGATTTTCTGTTTGGATATTTCTGTTTAAAAATATATAACTACAATTACTCACCCGCATCTGCCAAAATCACTTCACTGACAGTGAGAAATGATTCTAGGTTGTTTGTGCTTATGGAATATCGACGACCAGCTCTCAAAGTAACATCCTTAAACTTCCATTCCACACCACCAGGCGCACCCAGGTTGACGTTCGTAGGTGGGGGCCCACATTTCAATGTCATGCTTTTACCAGTATAGGTGGTTTGGGGGAAACTAAGTGATTCGGATGCTTTGAGAGAGAGAGAGAGAGAGAGAGAGACAGAGAGAGAGAGATATTTAATCTGCATTTTGAAATCCAGGTATTTTGTTTCTAATACTAACCTGTAAAAATAATTGTAGCAGAGCCAATGACAGGGGCAACTTCTTTCATGGCATCAGGTAGTTTTGCATTTGCTGCCCTCACTTCGTCATAGTTAATCCGAGAAGCCTCAACAGTATACTCCATCACTATACTGCCGGGTCTGTAACAGAGAAGTTAAAGGTGCACTGTGTTACTCTTCTTGTCTCCATGGCAATGGGCTTGTGATGTTCCACAGTATGTTTTTAAACCCATCCATCTTGCATTCATTCATTTGCTAAAAAATAAAACTGTGAAAAACATACACTCTCTCTGTGAGCTAGATTGCTTCTCCACAAATCTGACCTTTAAATTGGTCTGTTGGAGTTATCTCACTGTATAACACTCCAAGCAATGCAATAACATCTTCATAAAGACAAGCAGTTTGTGCAGCCTCACCAGAAAAGTTACCAGTAACCACTATTATTACTATTCCATTGTGACTAAAATGTATAATAATCATCATTGTGGCACTGAAGTTGGTATTCAGCCTTTTGAAATACTGAAAATTACTTTTAACAGTGTGACAAAAGTATTGTTGCTTTACTTAAGTACAAGTAAAATTCTATACTAAGTACTCTTAGAAGAACAAAGATGTTACCTGAAAGCATTTATTTTAACCCCCCTGAACCCTTGGAGGCGCCTGTATACATTTTCCAGCTATTGAAAGAACAAACATTGTGAGATGATTGTGAGTATTGATATAATAGTTGATATTGTATAAGGACAAAAAAAAAAAAAACTCTTACCACTGGATGCACTTGAGCCCTAAGATTTTTGAAGGCTTGACTTGACGTGTCAGCCAGTTCGGGTTGATATTGTTTATCTAATTTTATTGACAGCTTCAGTCCTGTTAATAAGACAAAGAAATAAAATCTCAATTTTTCATCAATGATATTTAGGATTCCTATAACAATACTAGCCAAGGAATCACCTGCTGGATTACATAATGGATCAAAACATTTCATTACTGGTATTACAAAATTTGATATGAAATAATTTTTCTCATTCTTTTTTTTAATCTCAGAAAATCAAATATGCATTCAATATACAATGTATACTCTATTGTATACACTATTGTATATACTATTCTCATACAACTGCACAACAACACAGCCTTACGTAGTAGATAACCCTATTTTCTGTCAATCATAATTTCATCCGTGCACAGTTTCTTCTTACGACCTCTTATATACCTGAGATATCTATAGATTTTATTTTTATCTGTACATATACATTTATATAGTTATGCCTTATTTGACACCAGTCTCTTGCTATTTTTGTTACTTATTTTGAATTTATTATTACCATTTGACAATGGATCAATAAAGTCTGTAAAGTCTAACATTGTTTCTACTTTTATTTCACTACTGCCTGTTTATTGCAGATTAAACTTTTGCTTATTTGCAGAATGAAGGTATCAGCCTCCTTTGTTCAAGTATAGCAAGTCACTGCCAATATTTGTTTTACTAATATATAACTATATCTGTCAGTGCACATTGTTTAAAGCCCTGCACCTGGAGGAGTTGTTGGTAGGAAAGGCATACCTTCTGGGGCAACAGTTGTAGTTGTAGTGGTAATAGTTGTTGTTGTTGTTGTTGTTGTTGGAGGAGGAGTGGTCGTGGCTGTAGTCATTGGAATAATAGTAGGTGCAGTTGTAGTAGTAGTAGAAGTAGTTGTTGTAGGGTTAGTAGCAGTTGTAGTAGTGAAAATAGGTGTAGTTGTGGTGGGAGCAGCAGTAGTAATAGTAGTAAATGGAGGTGTAGTTGAGGTATTTGGGGTAGGAGTGAGAGTAGAAGTAGTACTGGGAGTACTGGGAGATGTAATTTTAGTATGTAGAAAAGTAGTTGTAGTACTGGGAGCTGCAGTTGTAGTATTTAGAAAAGCAGGTGTAGTATTGGGAGCTGTAATTGTAGTATTTGGAAAAGTAGTTGTAGTACTGGGAGCTGCAGTTGTAGTATGTACAAAAGCAGGTGTAGTATTGGGAGCTGTAATTGTAGTATTTGGAAAAGTAGTTGTAGTACTGGGAGCTGCAGCTGTAGTATTTAGAAAAGCCGGTGTACTATTGGGAGCTGTAATTGTAGTATTTAGAAAAGCAGGTGTACTATTGGGAGCTGTAATTGTAGTATTTAGAAAAGTAGTTGTAGTACTGGGAGCTGCAGCTGTAGTATTTAGAAAAGCAGGTGTAGTATTGGGAGCTGTAATTGTAGTATTTAGAAAAGTAGTTGTAGTACTGGGAGCTGCAGTTGTAGTATTTAGAAAAGCAGGTGTACTATTGGGAGCTGTAATTGTAGTATTTAGAAAAGTAGTTGTAGTACTGGGAGCTGCAGCTGTAGTATTTAGAAAAGCAGGTGTAGTATTGGGAGCTGTAATTGTAGTATTTAGCAAAGTAGTTGTAGTACTGGGAGCTGCAGTTGTAGTATTTAGAAAAGCAGGTGTACTATTGGGAGCTGTAACTGTAGTATTTAGAAAAGTAGTTGTAGTACTGGGAGCTGCAGCTGTAGTATTTAGAAAAGCAGGTGTTGTATTGGGAGCTGTAATTGTAGTATTTAGAAAAGTAGTTGTAGAACTGGGATCTGCAGTTGTAGTATTTAGAAAAGCAGGTGTTGTATTGGGAGCTGTAATTGTAGTATTTAGAAAAGTAGTTGTAGAACTGGGATCTGCAGTTGTAGTATTTAGAAAAGTAGTTGTAGTACTGGGAGCTGCAGCTGTAGTATTTAGAAAAGCAGGTGTAGTATTGGGAGATGTAATTGTAGTATTTAGAAAAGTAGTTGTAATACTGGGGGCTGTACTTGTAGTACTGGGAGCTGTAATTGTACTGTTGGGGAAAGGAGTTGTAGTATTGGGGAAAAGAGTTGTAGTCTCAGTGACGTTGATAGTAGTTCTCACTGTAAACAAAAGAAAATATCGTAGTCATTAATTGCCAAGAAGTCTGAAAAAAGATTAATTCAGGACAGATTTGAGCTGAACTTCAGCATGAGATAGATTCAAAATTTAGCAAATCCTTAAAAAAAGAGTGTTCGGGAAACAGAATTGGTGACACATATACTGTAAAGTTACCTGTAGACTGCAGAGGTGTAGTTGGCACAGATGTAGTTGATGGACAGACTGTGAAGTCTGTTGAAGAACACAGATAATTATGGGTAAGTTCTACTCTCTTGAATCATCTTTACTGATGTGCAGTATTGTTGGTACAGAACTTACTGCTGTCAAGAGGCTGGCAGTGCTGTCCATCAGGAGGAAGGCCATGGATACATCCACAGGTGTCATTAGAGATGCTGTCACATGACCCATAGGATACACACAGGTCACATGGCCAACGGTACTGCTCCTCACATGTGCACTGGTAACTGTTGTTCAGTCTACACACTGGACAAATAGACAAACACAGTCATTTCGGCTCAGATTTTAAACACTGAATGCAGTCAACATATTCCAAAAGGCAGACTTCAATTATTATTTCCTCACTTTCCTGGAGATCTTCGCTGAAGCCATAGAGGCACTGGACTTAATGACTACACATCGAGTGTTTATGTCCCAGATCCATGGCCTCTGCCTTGTTGCGTTTTGGTTGTTAAATTACTCACAACACAAGTCCTTTTTTTTCTGGACTCCATGAGAATTTAATTCAGGATCCTGTCAGTAAAACTTGTGGGTCATTGTTTTCCTGATGAGCCAAAGGTAATTTGTGTGAGAAAAGAAAAATGTCTCTCATAGTTCGAACATCAGAACTGGTAACGCTTAGGGGTGTGTACTACCACCCCTGCTCTTTTAACTTTACACATATTCCTGCCCCTCTAACTACCAGTCAGTAAAAACTGATAAAGTCTACAACAATGCAACAGCAGAATGCCCAGAAGAGAGCGGACATTATGGTGGATTATCGGAACATTACAGTGCGAGTGCCTCATTCTTCCTGACAGACAATCCTTATTACCCCTGAGAACCTTTCCTAAGCACTGTGACCCAGCGGAACATCAGCTCCCTCAGCAAGAAGACTCATTAGTGGATGTAGTTCTGAGGTTCAAAGTAATCTCACCTGTAGAAATATCAACACGGTTGATGCGTATGTTGTTCTGGACACTGATGGGGTAAGAGTTGTTTCTCAAAACAGTCCTCAGCTGATTTATCAGTGCTGAGTCTGTAGTGTTCAACACAACAGGAACGATGTATCTATGAAGAAATGCAGGAGCTGTAAACGACAACATGAGAAAAGGGTCAAACATGATGATAATGTCTGGACTGATGGCAGCTTTTGTTTAAGATACATTTAGTTTTATCTTGAAAGTACAAATGGAGTGAGTGATCCGTGCTACTCACCGGTGACCACAGTGGAGGAAACTGTCGTAGGCGATGTAGTGTTCATCACTGTTGTATCTGTGAAGATAGATACAACATGATGTTGCATCGGAAATGGTTACAGTGAAAATATAGAAATATGAACATTTTTTGAAAAAATACACAAGATCACATTCATTATGTGGTATTAGAATATGCATTTTATACATTGTGAACCCCCAAATGACATAACTGGTTACCTGTAGTTGGCACAGATGTAGTTGATGGACAGACTGTGAAGTCTGTTGAAGAACACAGATAATTATGGGCAAGTTCTACTCTCTTGAACCATCTTTACTGATGTGCAGTATTGTTGGTACAGAACTTACTGCTGTCAAGAGGCTGGCAGTGCTGTCCATCAGGAGGAAGGCCATGGATACATCCACAGGTGTCATTAGAGATGCTGTCACATGACCCATAGGATACACACAGGTCACATGGCCAACGGTACTGCTCCTCACATGTGCACTGGTAACTGTTGTTCAGTCTACACACTGGACAAATAGACAAACACAGTCATTTCGGCTCAGATTTTAAACACTGAATGCAGTCAACATATTCCAAAAGGCAGACTTCAATTATTATTTCCTCACTTTCCTGGAGATCTTCGCTGAAGCCATAGAGGCACTGGACTTAATGACTACACATCGAGTGTTTATGTCCCAGATCCATGGCCTCTGCCTTGTTGCGTTTTGGTTGTTAAATTACTCACAACACAAGTCCTTTCTTTCTGGACTCCCTGAGAATTTAATTCAGGATCCTGTCTGTAAAACTTGTTGATCATTGTTTTCCTGATGAGCCAAAGGTAATTTGTGTGACAAAAGAAAAATATCTCTCATAGTTCGAACATCAGCACTGGTAACCCTTAGGGGTGTGTACTACCACCCCTGCTCTTTTAACTTTAGACATATTCCTGCCCCTCTAACTACCAGTCAGTAAAAACTGATAAAGTTTACAACAATGCAACAGCAGAATGCCCAGAAGAGAGCGGACATTATGGTGGATTATCGGAACGTTACAGTGCGAGTGCCTCATTCTTCCTGACAGACAATCCTTATTACCCCTGAGAACCTTTCCTAAGCACTGTGACCCAGCGGAACATCAGCTCCCTCAGCAAGAAGACTCATTAGTGGATGTAGTTCTGAGGTTCAAAGTAATCTCACCTGTAGAAATATCAACACGGTTGATGCGTATGTTGTTCTGGACACTGATGGGGTAAGAGTTGTTTCTCAAAACAGTCCTCAGCTGATTTATCAGTGCTGAGTCTGTAGTGTTCAACACAACAGGAACGATGTATCTATGAAGAAATGCAGGAGCTGTAAACGACAACATGAGAAAAGGGTCAAACATGATGATAATGTCTGGACTGATGGCAGCTTTTGTTTAAGATACATTTAGTTTTATCTTGAAAGTACAAATGGAGTGAGTGATCCGTGCTACTCACCGGTGACCACACTGGAGGAAACTGTCGTAGGCGATGTAGTGTTCATCACTGTTGTATCTGTGAAGATAGATACAACATGATGTTGCATCGGAAATGGTTACAGTGAAAATATAGAAATATGAACATTTTTTGAAAAAATACACAAGATCACATTCATTATGTGGTATTAGAATATGCATTTTATACATTGTGAACCCCCAAATGACATAACTGGTTACCTGTAGTTGGCACAGATGTAGTTGATGGACAGACTGTGAAGTCTGTTGAAGAACACAGATAATTATGGGCAAGTTCTACTCTCTTGAACCATCTTTACTGATGTGCAGTATTGTTGGTACAGAACTTACTGCTGTCAAGAGGCTGGCAGTGCTGTCCATCAGGAGGAAGGCCATGGATACATCCACAGGTGTCATTAGAGATGCTGTCACATGACCCATAGGATACACACAGGTCACATGGCCAACGGTACTGCTCCTCACATGTGCACTGGTAACTGTTGTTCAGTCTACACACTGGACAAATAGACAAACACAGTCATTTCGGCTCAGATTTTAAACACTGAATGCAGTCAACATATTCCAAAAGGCAGACTTCAATTATTATTTCCTCACTTTCCTGGAGATCTTCGCTGAAGCCATAGAGGCACTGGACTTAATGACTACACATCGAGTGTTTATGTCCCAGATCCATGGCCTCTGCCTTGTTGCGTTTTGGTTGTTAAATTACTCACAAGTCCTTTTTTTCTGGACTCCATGAGAATTTAATTCAGGATCCTGTCAGTAAAACTTGTGGGTCATTGTTTTCCTGATGAGCCAAAGGTAATTTGTGTGAGAAAAGAAAAATGTCTCTCATAGTTCGAACATCAGCACTGGTAACCCTTAAGGGTGTGTACTACCACCCCTGCTCTTTTAACTTTACACATATTCCTGCCCCTCTAACTACCAGTCAGTAAAAACTGATAAAGTCTACAACAATGCAACAGCAGAATGCCCAGAAGAGAGCGGACATTATGGTGGATTATCAGAACATTACAGTGCGAGTGCCTCATTCTTCCTGACAGACAATCCTTATTACCCCTGAGAACCTTTCCTAAGCACTGTGACCCAGCTGACCATCAGCTCCCTCAGCAAGAAGACTCATTAGTGGATGTAGTTCTGAGGTTCAAAGTAATCTCACCTGTAGAAATATCAACACGGTTGATGCGTATGTTGTTCTGGACACTGATGGGGTAAGAGTTGTTTCTCAAAACAGTCCTCAGCTGATTTATCAGTGCTGAGTCTGTAGTGTTCAACACAACAGGAACGATGTATCTATGAAGAAATGCAGGAGCTGTAAACGACAACATGAGAAAAGGGTCAAACATGATGATAATGTCTGGACTGATGGCAGCTTTTGTTTAAGATACATTTAGTTTTATCTTGAAAGTACAAATGGAGTGAGTGATCCGTGCTACTCACCGGTGACCACAGTGGAGGAAACTGTCGTAGGCGATGTAGTGTTCATCACTGTTGTATCTGTGAAGATAGATACAACATGATGTTGCATCGGAAATGGTTACAGTGAAAATATAGAAATATGAATATTTTTTGAAAAAATACACAAGATCACATTCATTATGTGGTATCAGAATATGCATTTTATACATTGTGAACCCCCAAATGACATAACTGGTTACCTGTAGTTGGCACAGATGTAGTTGATGGACAGACTGTGAAGTCTGTTGAAGAACACAGATAATTATGGGCAAGTTCTACTCTCTTGAACCATCTTTACTGATGTGCAGTATTGTTGGTACAGAACTTACTGCTGTCAAGAGGCTGGCAGTGCTGTCCATCAGGAGGAAGGCCATGGATACATCCACAGGTGTCATTAGAGATGCTGTCACATGACCCATAGGATACACACAGGTCACATGGCCAACGGTACTGCTCCTCACATGTGCACTGGTAACTGTTGTTCAGTCTACACACTGGACAAATAGACAAACACAGTCATTTCGGCTCAGATTTTAAACACTGAATGCAGTCAACATATTCCAAAAGGCAGACTTCAATTATTATTTCCTCACTTTCCTGGAGATCTTCGCTGAAGCCATAGAGGCACTGGACTTAATGACTACACATCGAATGTTTATGTCCCAGATCCATGGCCTCTGCCTTGTTGCGTTTTGGTTGTTAAATTACTCACAAGTCCTTTTTTTTCTGGACTCCATGAGAATTTAATTCAGGATCCTGTCAGTAAAACTTGTGGGTCATTGTTTTCCTGATGAGCCAAAGGTAATTTGTGTGACAAAAGAAAAATGTCTCTCATAGTTCGAACATCAGCACTGGTAACGCTTAGGGGTGTGTACTACCACCCCTGCTCTTTTAACTTTACACATATTCCTGCCCCTCTAACTACCAGTCAGTAAAAACTGATAAAGTCTACAACAATGCAACAGCAGAATGCCCAGAAGAGAGCGGATATTATGGTGGATTATCAGAACATTACAGTGCGAGTGCCTCATTCTTCCTGACAGACAATCCTTATTACCCCTGAGAACCTTTCCTAAGCACTGTGACCCAGCTGACCATCAGCTCCCTCAGCAAGAAGACTCATTAGTGGATGTAGTTCTGAGGTTCAAAGTAATCTCACCTGTAGAAATATCAACACGGTTGATGCGTATGTTGTTCTGGACACTGATGGGGTAAGAGTTGTTTCTCAAAACAGTCCTCAGCTGATTTATCAGTGCTGAGTCTGTAGTGTTCAACACAACAGAAACGATGTATCTATGAAGAAATGCAGGAGCTGTAAACGACAACATGAGAAAAGGGTCAAACATGATGATAATGTCTGGACTGATGGCAGCTTTTGTTTAAGATACATTTAGTTTTATCTTGAAAGTACAAATGGAGTGAGTGATCCGTGCTACTCACCGGTGACCACAGTGGAGGAAACTGTCGTAGGCGATGTAGTGTTCATCACTGTTGTATCTGTGAAGATAGATACAACATGATGTTGCATCGGAAATGGTTACAGTGAAAATATAGAAATATGAACATTTTTTGAAAAAATACACAAGATCACATTCATTATGTGGTATTAGAATATGCATTTTATACATTGTGAACCCCCAAATGACATAACTGGTTACCTGTAGTTGGCACAGATGTAGTTGATGGACAGACTGTGAAGTCTGTTGAAGAACACAGATAATTATGGGCAAGTTCTACTCTCTTGAACCATCTTTACTGATGTGCAGTATTGTTGGTACAGAACTTACTGCTGTCAAGAGGCTGGCAGTGCTGTCCATCAGGAGGAAGGCCATGGATACATCCACAGGTGTCATTAGAGATGCTGTCACATGACCCATAGGATACACACAGGTCACATGGCCAACGGTACTGCTCCTCACATGTGCACTGGTAACTGTTGTTCAGTCTACACACTGGACAAATAGACAAACACAGTCATTTCGGCTCAGATTTTAAACACTGAATGCAGTCAACATATTCCAAAAGGCAGACTTCAATTATTATTTCCTCACTTTCCTGGAGATCTTCGCTGAAGCCATAGAGGCACTGGACTTAATGACTACACATCGAGTGTTTATGTCCCAGATCCATGGCCTCTGCCTTGTTGCGTTTTGGTTGTTAAATTACTCACAACACAAGTCTTTTTTTTCTGGACTCCCTGAGAATTTAATTCAGGATCCTGTCTGTAAAACGTGTTGATCATTGTTTTCCTGATGAGCCAAAGGTAATTTGTGTGACAAAAGAAAAATATCTCTCATAGTTCGAACATCAGCACTGGTAACCCTTAGGGGTGTGTACTACCACCCCTGCTCTTTTAACTTTACACATATTCCTGCCCCTCTAATTACCAGTCAGTAAAAACTGATAAAGTCTACAACAATGCAACAGCAGAATGCCCAGAAGAGAGCGGACATTATGGTGGATTATCAGAACGTTACAGTGCGAGTGCCTCATTCTTCCTGACAGACAATCCTTATTACCCCTGAGAAACTTTCCTAAGCACTGTGACCCAGCCGACCATCAGCTCCCTCAGCAAGAAGACTCATTAGTGGATGTAGTTCTGAGGTTCAAAGTAATCTCACCTGTAGAAATATCAACACTGTTGATGCGAATGTTGTTCTGGACACTGATGGGGTAAGAGTTGTTTCTCAAAACAGTCCTCAGCTGATTTATCAGTGCTGAGTCTGTAATGTTCAACACAACAGAAACGATGTATCTATGAAGAAATGCAGGAGCTGTAAACAACATGAGAAAAGGGTCAAACATGATGATAATGTCTGGACTGATGGCAGCTTTTGTTTAAGATACATTTAGTTTTATCTTGAAAGTACAAATGGAGTGAGTGATCCGTGCTACTCACCGGTGACCACAGTGGAGGAAACTGTCGTAGGCGATGTAGTGTTCATCACTGTTGTATCTGTGAAGATAGATACAACATGATGTTGCATCGGAAATGGTTACAGTGAAAATATAGAAATATGAATATTTTTTGAAAAAATACACAAGATCACATTCATTATGTGGTATCAGAATATGCATTTTATACATTGTGAACCCCCAAATGACATAACTGGTTACCTGTAGTTGGCACAGATGTAGTTGATGGACAGACTGTGAAGTCTGTTGAAGAACACAGATAATTATGGGCAAGTTCTACTCTCTTGAACCATCTTTACTGATGTGCAGTATTGTTGGTACAGAACTTACTGCTGTCAAGAGGCTGGCAGTGCTGTCCATCAGGAGGAAGGCCATGGATACATCCACAGGTGTCATTAGAGATGCTGTCACATGACCCATAGGATACACACAGGTCACATGGCCAACGGTACTGCTCCTCACATGTGCACTGGTAACTGTTGTTCAGTCTACACACTGGACAAATAGACAAACACAGTCATTTCGGCTCAGATTTTAAACACTGAATGCAGTCAACATATTCCAAAAGGCAGACTTCAATTACTATTTCCTCACTTTCCTGGAGATCTTCGCTGAAGCCATAGAGGCACTGGACTTAATGACTACACATCGAGTGTTTATGTCCCAGATCCATGGCCTCTGCCTTGTTGCGTTTTGGTTGTTAAATTACTCACAAGTCCTTTTTTTTCTGGACTCCATGAGAATTTAATTCAGGATCCTGTCAGTAAAACTTGTGGGTCATTGTTTTCCTGATGAGCCAAAGGTAATTTGTGTGACAAAAGAAAAATGTCTCTCATAGTTCGAACATCAGCACTGGTAACGCTTAGGGGTGTGTACTACCACCCCTGCTCTTTTAACTTTACACATATTCCTGCCCCTCTAACTACCAGTCAGTAAAAACTGATAAAGTCTACAACAATGCAACAGCAGAATGCCCAGAAGAGAGCGGATATTATGGTGGATTATCAGAACATTACAGTGCGAGTGCCTCATTCTTCCTGACAGACAATCCTTATTACCCCTGAGAACCTTTCCTAAGCACTGTGACCCAGCTGACCATCAGCTCCCTCAGCAAGAAGACTCATTAGTGGATGTAGTTCTGAGGTTCAAAGTAATCTCACCTGTAGAAATATCAACACGGTTGATGCGTATGTTGTTCTGGACACTGATGGGGTAAGAGTTGTTTCTCAAAACAGTCCTCAGCTGATTTATCAGTGCTGAGTCTGTAGTGTTCAACACAACAGAAACGATGTATCTATGAAGAAATGCAGGAGCTGTAAACGACAACATGAGAAAAGGGTCAAACATGATGATAATGTCTGGACTGATGGCAGCTTTTGTTTAAGATACATTTAGTTTTATCCTGAAAGTACAATTGGAGTGAGTGATCCGTGCTACTCACCGGTGACCACTGTGGAGGAAACTCTCGTAGGCGATGTAATGTTCATCACTGTTGTATCTGTGAAGATAGATACAACATGATGTTGTTGCATCGGAAATGGTTACAGTGAAAATATAGAAATATGAATATTTTTTGAAAAAATACACAAGATCACATTCATTATGTGGTATCAGAATATGCATTTTATACATTGTGAACCCCCAAATGACATAACTGGTTACCTGTAGTTGGCACAGATGTAGTTGATGGACAGACTGTGAAGTCTGTTGAAGAACACAGATAATTATGGGTAAGTTCTACTCTCTTGAATCATCTTTACTGATGTGCAGTATTGTTGGTACAGAACTTACTGCTGTCAAGAGGCTGGCAGTGCTGTCCATCAGGAGGAAGGCCATGGATACATCCACAGGTGTCATTAGAGATGCTGTCACATGACCCATAGGATACACACAGGTCACATGGCCAACGGTACTGCTCCTCACATGTGCACTGGTAACTGTTGTTCAGTCTACACACTGGACAAATAGCCAAACACAGTCATTTTATTTTGGCTCAGATTTTAAACACTGAATGCAGTCAACATATTCCAAAAGGCAGACTTCAATTATTATTTCCTCACTTTCCTGGAGATCTTCGCTGAAGCCATAGAGGCACTGGACTTAATGACTACACATCGAGTGTTTATGTCCCAGATCCATGGCCTCTGCCTTGTTGCGTTTTGGTTGTTAAATTACTCACAACACAAGTCCTTTCTTTTCTGGACTCCCTGAGAATTTAATTCAGGATCCTGTCTGTAAAACTTGTTGATCATTGTTTTCCTGATGAGCCAAAGGTAAGTTGTGTGACAAAAGAAAAATATCTGTCATAGTTCGAAATCAGCACTGGTAACCCTTAGGGGTGTGTACTACCACCCCTGCTCTTTTAACTTTACACATATTCCTGCCCCTCTAACTACCAGTCAGTAAAAACTGATAAAGTCTACAACAATGCAACAGCAGAATGCCCAGAAGAGAGCGGATATTATGGTGGATTATCAGAACATTACAGTGCGAGTGCCTCATTCTTCCTGACAGACAATCCTTATTACCCCTGAGAACCTTTCCTAAGCACTGTGACCCAGCTGACCATCAGCTCCCTCAGCAAGAAGACTCATTAGTGGATGTAGTTCTGAGGTTCAAAGTAATCTCACCTGTAGAAATATCAACACGGTTGATGCGTATGTTGTTCTGGACACTGATGGGGTAAGAGTTGTTTCTCAAAACAGTCCTCAGCTGATTTATCAGTGCTGAGTCTGTAGTGTTCAACACAACAGGAACGATGTATCTATGAAGAAATGCAGGAGCTGTAAACGACAACATGAGAAAAGGGTCAAACATGATGATAATGTCTGGACTGATGGCAGCTTTTGTTTAAGATACATTTAGTTTTATCTTGAAAGTACAAATGGAGTGAGTGATCCGTGCTACTCACCGGTGACCACAGTGGAGGAAACTGTCGTAGGCGATGTAGTGTTCATCACTGTTGTATCTGTGAAGATAGATACAACATGATGTTGCATCGGAAATGGTTACAGTGAAAATATAGAAATATGAACATTTTTTGAAAAAATACACACGATCACATTCATTATGTGGTATTAGAATATGCATTTTATACATTGTGAAACCCCAAATGACATAACTGGTTACCTGTAGTTGGCACAGATGTAGTTGATGGACAGACTGTGAAGTCTGTTGAAGAACACAGATAATTATGGGCAAGTTCTACTCTCTTGAACCATCTTTACTGATGTGCAGTATTGTTGGTACAGAACTTACTGCTGTCAAGAGGCTGGCAGTGCTGTCCATCAGGAGGAAGGCCATGGATACATCCACAGGTGTCATTAGAGATGCTGTCACATGACCCATAGGATACACACAGGTCACATGGCCAACGGTACTGCTCCTCACATGTGCACTGGTAACTGTTGTTCAGTCTACACACTGGACAAATAGCCAAACACAGTCATTTCGGCTCAGATTTTAAACACTGAATGCAGTCAACATATTCCAAAAGGCAGACTTCAATTACTATTTCCTCACTTTCCTGGAGATCTTCGCTGAAGCCATAGAGGCACTGGACTTAATGACTACACATCGAGTGTTTATGTCCCAGATCCATGGCCTCTGCCTTGTTGCGTTTTGGTTGTTAAATTACTCACAACACAAGTCCTTTTTTTTCTGGACTCCATGAGAATTTAATTCAGGATCCTGTCAGTAAAACTTGTGGGTCATTGTTTTCCTGATGAGCCAAAGGCAATTTGTGTGACAAAAGAAAAATGTCTCTCATAGTTCGAACATCAGCACTGGTAACGCTTAGGGGTGTGTACTACCACCCCTGCTCTTTTAACTTTACACATATTCCTGCCCCTCTAACTACCAGTCAGTAAAAACTGATAAAGTCTACAACAATGCAACAGCAGAATGCCCAGAAGAGAGCGGATATTATGGTGGATTATCAGAACATTACAGTGCGAGTGCCTCATTCTTCCTGACAGACAATCCTTATTACCCCTGAGAACCTTTCCTAAGCACTGTGACCCAGCTGACCATCAGCTCCCTCAGCAAGAAGACTCATTAGTGGATGTAGTTCTGAGGTTCAAAGTAATCTCACCTGTAGAAATATCAACACGGTTGATGCGTATGTTGTTCTGGACACTGATGGGGTAAGAGTTGTTTCTCAAAACAGTCCTCAGCTGATTTATCAGTGCTGAGTCTGTAGTGTTCAACACAACAGGAACGATGTATCTATGAAGAAATGCAGGAGCTGTAAACGACAACATGAGAAAAGGGTCAAACATGATGATAATGTCTGGACTGATGGCAGCTTTTGTTTAAGATACATTTAGTTTTATCTTGAAAGTACAAATGGAGTGAGTGATCCGTGCTACTCACCGGTGACCACAGTGGAGGAAACTGTCGTAGGCGATGTAGTGTTCATCACTGTTGTATCTGTGAAGATAGATACAACATGATGTTGCATCGGAAATGGTTACAGTGAAAATATAGAAATATGAATATTTTTTGAAAAAATACACAAGATCACATTCATTATGTGGTATCAGAATATGCATTTTATACATTGTGAACCCCCAAATGACATAACTGGTTACCTGTAGTTGGCACAGATGTAGTTGATGGACAGACTGTGAAGTCTGTTGAAGAACACAGATAATTATGGGCAAGTTCTACTCTCTTGAACCATCTTTACTGATGTGCAGTATTGTTGGTACAGAACTTACTGCTGTCAAGAGGCTGGCAGTGCTGTCCATCAGGAGGAAGGCCATGGATACATCCACAGGTGTCATTAGAGATGCTGTCACATGACCCATAGGATACACACAGGTCACATGGCCAACGGTACTGCTCCTCACATGTGCACTGGTAACTGTTGTTCAGTCTACACACTGGACAAATAGACAAACACAGTCATTTCGGCTCAGATTTTAAACACTGAATGCAGTCAACATATTCCAAAAGGCAGACTTCAATTATTATTTCCTCACTTTCCTGGAGATCTTCGCTGAAGCCATAGAGGCACTGGACTTAATGACTACACATCGAGTGTTTATGTCCCAGATCCATGGCCTCTGCCTTGTTGCGTTTTGGTTGTTAAATTACTCACAACACAAGTCCTTTCTTTCTGGACTCCATGAGAATTTAATTCAGGATCCTGTCAGTAAAACTTGTGGGTCATTGTTTTCCTGATGAGCCAAAGGCAATTTGTGTGACAAAAGAAAAATGTCTCTCATAGTTCGAACATCAGAACTGGTAACCCTTAGGGGTGTGTACTACCACCCCTGCTCTTTTAACTTTACACATATTCCTGCCCCTCTAACTACCAGTCAGTAAAAACTGATAAAGTCTACAACAATACAACAGCAAAATGCCCAGAAGAGAGCGGACATTATGGTGGATTATCGGAACATTACAGTGCGAGTGCCTCATTCTTCCTGACAGACAACCCCTGAGAACCTTTCCTAAGCACTGTGACCCAGCTGACCATCAGCTCCCTCAGCAAGAAGACTCATTAGTGGATGTAGTTCTGAGGTTCAAAGTAATCTCACCTGTAGAAATATCAACACGGTTGATGCGTATGTTGTTCTGGACACTGATGGGGTAAGAGTTGTTTCTCAAAACAGTCCTCAGCTGATTTATCAGTGCTGAGTCTGTAGTGTTCAACACAACAGAAACGATGTATCTATGAAGAAATGCAGGAGCTGTAAACGACAACATGAGAAAAGGGTCAAACATGATGATAATGTCTGGACTGATGGCAGCTTTTGTTTAAGATACATTTAGTTTTATCTTGAAAGTACAAATGGAGTGAGTGATCCGTGCTACTCACCGGTGACCACAGTGGAGGAAACTGTCGTAGGCGATGTAGTGTTCATCACTGTTGTATCTGTGAAGATAGATACAACATGATGTTGCATCGGAAATGGTTACAGTGAAAATATAGAAATATGAATATTTTTTGAAAAAATACACAAGATCACATTCATTATGTGGTATCAGAATATGCATTTTATACATTGTGAACCCCCAAATGACATAACTGGTTACCTGTAGTTGGCACAGATGTAGTTGATGGACAGACTGTGAAGTCTGTTGAAGAACACAGATAATTATGGGCAAGTTCTACTCTCTTGAACCATCTTTACTGATGTGCAGTATTGTTGGTACAGAACTTACTGCTGTCAAGAGGCTGGCAGTGCTGTCCATCAGGAGGAAGGCCATGGATACATCCACAGGTGTCATTAGAGATGCTGTCACATGACCCATAGGATACACACAGGTCACATGGCCAACGGTACTGCTCCTCACATGTGCACTGGTAACTGTTGTTCAGTCTACACACTGGACAAATAGACAAACACAGTCATTTCGGCTCAGATTTTAAACACTGAATGCAGTCAACATATTCCAAAAGGCAGACTTCAATTATTATTTCCTCACTTTCCTGGAGATCTTCGCTGAAGCCATAGAGGCACTGGACTTAATGACTACACATCGAGTGTTTATGTCCCAGATCCATGGCCTCTGCCTTGTTGCGTTTTGGTTGTTAAATTACTCACAACACAAGTCCTTTCTTTTCTGGACTCCCTGAGAATTTAATTCAGGATCCTGTCTGTAAAACTTGTTGATCATTGTTTTCCTGATGAGCCAAAGGTAATTTGTGTGACAAAAGAAAAATATCTCTCATAGTTCGAACATCAGCACTGGTAACCCTTAGGGGTGTGTACTACCACCCCTGCTCTTTTAACTTTACACATATTCCTGCCCCTCTAACTACCAGTCAGTAAAAACTGATAAAGTCTACAACAATGCAACAGCAGAATGCCCAGAAGAGAGCGGATATTATGGTGGATTATCAGAACATTACAGTGCGAGTGCCTCATTCTTCCTGACAGACAATCCTTATTACCCCTGAGAACCTTTCCTAAGCACTGTGACCCAGCTGACCATCAGCTCCCTCAGCAAGAAGACTCATTAGTGGATGTAGTTCTGAGGTTCAAAGTAATCTCACCTGTAGAAATATCAACACGGTTGATGCGTATGTTGTTCTGGACACTGATGGGGTAAGAGTTGTTTCTCAAAACAGTCCTCAGCTGATTTATCAGTGCTGAGTCTGTAGTGTTCAACACAACAGGAACGATGTATCTATGAAGAAATGCAGGAGCTGTAAACGACAACATGAGAAAAGGGTCAAACATGATGATAATGTCTGGACTGATGGCAGCTTTTGTTTAAGATACATTTAGTTTTATCTTGAAAGTACAAATGGAGTGAGTGATCCGTGCTACTCACCGGTGACCACAGTGGAGGAAACTGTCGTAGGCGATGTAGTGTTCATCACTGTTGTATCTGTGAAGATAGATACAACATGATGTTGCATCGGAAATGGTTACAGTGAAAATATAGAAATATGAATATTTTTTGAAAAATACACAAGATCACATTCATTATGTGGTATCAGAATATGCATTTTATACATTGTGAACCCCCAAATGACATAACTGGTTACCTGTAGTTGGCACAGATGTAGTTGATGGACAGACTGTGAAGTCTGTTGAAGAACACAGATAATTATGGGTAAGTTCTACTCTCTTGAACCATCTTTACTGATGTGCAGTATTGTTGGTACAGAACTTACTGCTGTCAAGAGGCTGGCAGTGCTGTCCATCAGGAGGAAGGCCATGGATACATCCACAGGTGTCATTAGAGATGCTGTCACATGACCCATAGGATATACACAGGTCACATGGCCAACGGTACTGCTCCTCACATGTGCACTGGTAACTGTTGTTCAGTCTACACACTGGACAAATAGCCAAACACAGTCATTTTATTTTGGCTCAGATTTTAAACACTGAATGCAGTCAACATATTCCAAAAGGCAGACTTCAATTATTATTTCCTCACTTTCCTGGAGATCTTCGCTGAAGCCATAGAGGCACTGGACTTAATGACTACACATCGAGTGTTTATGTCCCAGATCCATGGCCTCTGCCTTGTTGCGTTTTGGTTGTTAAATTACTCACAACACAAGTCCTTTCTTTTCTGGACTCCCTGAGAATTTAATTCAGGATCCTGTCTGTAAAACTTGTTGATCATTGTTTTCCTGATGAGCCAAAGGTAATTTGTGTGACAAAAGAAAAATGTCTCTCATAGTTCGAACATCAGCACTGGTAACCCTTAGGGGTGTGTACTACCACCCCTGCTCTTTTAACTTTAGACATATTCCTGCCCCTCTAACTACCAGTCAGTAAAAACTGATAAAGTCTACAACAATGCAACAGCAGAATGCCCAGAAGAGAGCGGATATTATGGTGGATTATCAGAACATTACAGTGCGAGTGCCTCATTCTTCCTGACAGACAATCCTTATTACCCCTGAGAACCTTTCCTAAGCACTGTGACCCAGCTGACCATCAGCTCCCTCAGCAAGAAGACTCATTAGTGGATGTAGTTCTGAGGTTCAAAGTAATCTCACCTGTAGAAATATCAACACGGTTGATGCGTATGTTGTTCTGGACACTGATGGGGTAAGAGTTGTTTCTCAAAACAGTCCTCAGCTGATTTATCAGTGCTGAGTCTGTAGTGTTCAACACAACAGAAACGATGTATCTATGAAGAAATGCAGGAGCTGTAAACGACAACATGAGAAAAGGGTCAAACATGATGATAATGTCTGGACTGATGGCAGCTTTTGTTTAAGATACATTTAGTTTTATCCTGAAAGTACAAATGGAGTGAGTGATCCGTGCTACTCACCGGTGACCACAGTGGAGGAAACTCTCGTAGGCGATGTAGTGTTCATCACTGTTGTATCTGTGAAGATAGATACAACATGATGTTGTTGCATCGGAAATGGTTACAGTGAAAATATAGAAATATGAATATTTTTTGAAAAAATACACAAGATCACATTCATTATGTGGTATCAGAATATGCATTTTATACATTGTGAACCCCCAAATGACATAACTGGTTACCTGTAGTTGGCACAGATGTAGTTGATGGACAGACTGTGAAGTCTGTTGAAGAACACAGATAATTATGGGTAAGTTCTACTCTCTTGAATCATCTTTACTGATGTGCAGTATTGTTGGTACAGAACTTACTGCTGTCAAGAGGCTGGCAGTGCTGTCCATCAGGAGGAAGGCCATGGATACATCCACAGGTGTCATTAGAGATGCTGTCACATGACCCATAGGATACACACAGGTCACATGGCCAACGGTACTGCTCCTCACATGTGCACTGGTAACTGTTGTTCAGTCTACACACTGGACAAATAGACAAACACAGTCATTTCGGCTCAGATTTTAAACACTGAATGCAGTCAACATATTCCAAAAGGCAGACTTCAATTATTATTTCCTCACTTTCCTGGAGATCTTCGCTGAAGCCATAGAGGCACTGGACTTAATGACTACACATCGAGTGTTTATGTCCCAGATCCATGGCCTCTGCCTTGTTGCGTTTTGGTTGTTAAATTACTCACAACACAAGTCCTTTCTTTTCTGGACTCCCTGAGAATTTAATTCAGGATCCTGTATGTAAAACTTGTGGGTCATTGTTTTCCTGATGAGCCAAAGGCAATTTGTGTGACAAAAGAAAAATGTCTCTCATAGTTCGAACATCAGAACTGGTAACCCTTAGGGGTGTGTACTACCACCCCTGCTCTTTTAACTTTACACATATTCCTGCCCCTCTAACTACCAGTCAGTAAAAACTGATAAAGTCTACAACAATACAACAGCAAAATGCCCAGAAGAGAGCGGACATTATGGTGGATTATCGGAACATTACAGTGCGAGTGCCTCATTCTTCCTGACAGACAATCCTTATTACCCCTGAGAACCTTTCCTAAGCACTGTGACCCAGCTGACCATCAGCTCCCTCAGCAAGAAGACTCATTAGTGGATGTAGTTCTGAGGTTCAAAGTAATCTCACCTGTAGAAATATCAACACGGTTGATGCGTATGTTGTTCTGGACACTGATGGGGTAAGAGTTGTTTCTCAAAACAGTCCTCAGCTGATTTATCAGTGCTGAGTCTGTAGTGTTCAACACAACAGGAACGATGTATCTATGAAGAAATGCAGGAGCTGTAAACGACAACATGAGAAAAGGGTCAAACATGATGATAATGTCTGGACTGATGGCAGCTTTTGTTTAAGATACATTTAGTTTTATCTTGAAAGTACAAATGGAGTGAGTGATCCGTGCTACTCACCGGTGACCACAGTGGAGGAAACTGTCGTAGGCGATGTAGTGTTCATCACTGTTGTATCTGTGAAGATAGATACAACATGATGTTGCATCGGAAATGGTTACAGTGAAAATATAGAAATATGAACATTTTTTGAAAAAATACACAAGATCACATTCATTATGTGGTATTAGAATATGCATTTTATACATTGTGAACCCCCAAATGACATAACTGGTTACCTGTAGTTGGCACAGATGTAGTTGATGGACAGACTGTGAAGTCTGTTGAAGAACACAGATAATTATGGGCAAGTTCTACTCTCTTGAACCATCTTTACTGATGTGCAGTATTGTTGGTACAGAACTTACTGCTGTCAAGAGGCTGGCAGTGCTGTCCATCAGGAGGAAGGCCATGGATACATCCACAGGTGTCATTAGAGATGCTGTCACATGACCCATAGGATACACACAGGTCACATGGCCAACGGTACTGCTCCTCACATGTGCACTGGTAACTGTTGTTCAGTCTACACACTGGACAAATAGCCAAACACAGTCATTTTATTTTTGCTCAGATTTTAAACACTGAATGCAGTCAACATATTCCAAAAGGCAGACTTCAATTACTATTTCCTCACTTTCCTGGAGATCTTCGCTGAAGCCATAGAGGCACTGGACTTAATGACTACACAACGAGTGTTTATGTCCCAGATCCATGGCCTCTGCCTTGTTGCGTTTTGGTTGTTAAATTACTCACAGCACAAGTCCTTTTTTTTCTGGACTCCATGAGAATTTAATTCAGAATCCTGTCAGTAAAACTTGTGGGTCATTGTTTTCCTGATGAGCCAAAGGCAATTTGTGTGACAAAAGAAAAATGTCTCTCATAGTTCGAACATCAGAACTGGTAACCCTTAGGGGTGTGTACTACCACCCCTGCTCTTTTAACTTTACACATATTCCTGCCCCTCTAACTACCAGTCAGTAAAAACTGATAAAGTCTACAACAATACAACAGCAAAATGCCCAGAAGAGAGCGGACATTATGGTGGATTATCGGAACATTACAGTGCGAGTGCCTCATTCTTCCTGACAGACAATCCTTATTACCCCTGAGAACCTTTCCTAAGCACTGTGACCCAGCTGACCATCAGCTCCCTCAGCAAGAAGACTCATTAGTGGATGTAGTTCTGAGGTTCAAAGTAATCTCACCTGTAGAAATATCAACACGGTTGATGCGTATGTTGTTCTGGACACTGATGGGGTAAGAGTTGTTTCTCAAAACAGTCCTCAGCTGATTTATCAGTGCTGAGTCTGTAGTGTTCAACACAACAGGAACGATGTATCTATGAAGAAATGCAGGAGCTGTAAACGACAACATGAGAAAAGGGTCAAACATGATGATAATGTCTGGACTGATGGCAGCTTTTGTTTAAGATACATTTAGTTTTATCTTGAAAGTACAAATGGAGTGAGTGATCCGTGCTACTCACCGGTGACCACAGTGGAGGAAACTGTCGTAGGCGATATAGTGTTCATCACTGTTGTATCTGTGAAGATAGATACAACATGATGTTGCATCGGAAATGGTTACAGTGAAAATATAGAAATATGAACATTTTTTGAAAAAATACACAAGATCACATTCATTATGTGGTATTAGAATATGCATTTTATACATTGTGAACCCCCAAATGACATAACTGGTTACCTGTAGTTGGCACAGATGTAGTTGATGGACAGACTGTGAAGTCTGTTGAAGAACACAGATAATTATGGGCAAGTTCTACTCTCTTGAACCATCTTTACTGATGTGCAGTATTGTTGGTACAGAACTTACTGCTGTCAAGAGGCTGGCAGTGCTGTCCATCAGGAGGAAGGCCATGGATACATCCACAGGTGTCCTTAGAGATGCTGTCACATGACCCATAGGATACACACAGGTCACATGGCCAACGGTACTGCTCCTCACATGTGCACTGGTAACTGTTGTTCAGTCTACACACTGGACAAATAGCCAAACACAGTCATTTCGGCTCAGATTTTAAACACTGAATGCAGTCAACATATTCCAAAAGGCAGACTTCAATTACTATTTCCTCACTTTCCTGGAGATCTTCGCTGAAGCCATAGAGGCACTGGACTTAATGACTACACATCGAATGTTTATGTCCCAGATCCATGGCCTCTGCCTTGTTGCGTTTTGGTTGTTAAATTACTCACAAGTCCTTTTTTTCTGGACTCCATGAGAATTTAATTCAGGATCCTGTCAGTAAAACTTGTGGGTCATTGTTTTCCTGATGAGCCAAAGGCAATTTGTGTGACAAAAGAAAAATGTCTCTCATAGTTCGAACATCAGAACTGGTAACCCTTAGGGGTGTGTACTACCACCCCTGCTCTTTTAACTTTACACATATTCCTGCCCCTCTAACTACCAGTCAGTAAAAACTGATAAAGTCTACAACAATACAACAGCAAAATGCCCAGAAGAGAGCGGACATTATGGTGGATTATCAGAACATTACAGTGCGAGTGCCTCATTCTTCCTGACAGACAATCCTTATTACCCCTGAGAACCTTTCCTAAGCACTGTGACCCAGCTGACCATCAGCTCCCTCAGCAAGAAGACTCATTAGTGGATGTAGTTCTGAGGTTCAAAGTAATCTCACCTGTAGAAATATCAACACGGTTGATGCGTATGTTGTTCTGGACACTGATGGGGTAAGAGTTGTTTCTCAAAACAGTCCTCAGCTGATTTATCAGTGCTGAGTCTGTAGTGTTCAACACAACAGAAACGATGTATCTATGAAGAAATGCAGGAGCTGTAAACGACAACATGAGAAAAGGGTCAAACATGATGATAATGTCTGGACTGATGGCAGCTTTTGTTTAAGATACATTTAGTTTTATCTTGAAAGTACAAATGGAATGAGTGATCCGTGCTACTCACCGGTGACCACAGTGGAGGAAACTGTCGTAGGCGATGTAGTGTTCATCACTGTTGTATCTGTGATGATAGATACAACATGATGTTGCATCGGAAATGGTTACAGTGAAAATATAGAAATATGAACATTTTTTGAAAAAATACACAAGATCACATTCATTATGTGGTATTAGAATATGCATTTTATACATTGTGAACCCCCAAATGACATAACTGGTTACCTGTAGTTGGCACAGATGTAGTTGATGGACAGACTGTGAAGTCTGTTGAAGAACACAGATAATTATGGGTAAGTTCTACTCTCTTGAATCATCTTTACTGATGTGCAGTATTGTTGGTACAGAACTTACTGCTGTCAAGAGGCTGGCAGTGCTGTCCATCAGGAGGAAGGCCATGGATACATCCACAGGTGTCATTAGAGATGCTGTCACATGACCCATAGGATACACACAGGTCACATGGCCAACGGTACTGCTCCTCACATGTGCACTGGTAACTGTTGTTCAGTCTACACACTGGACAAATAGCCAAACACAGTCATTTCGGCTCAGATTTTAAACACTGAATGCAGTCAACATATTCCAAAAGGCAGACTTCAATTACTATTTCCTCACTTTCCTGGAGATCTTCGCTGAAGCCATAGAGGCACTGGACTTAATGACTACACATCGAGTGTTTATGTCCCAGATCCATGGCCTCTGCCTTGTTGCGTTTTGGTTGTTAAATTACTCACAAGTCCTTTTTTTTCTGGACTCCATGAGAATTTAATTCAGGATCCTGTCAGTAAAACTTGTGGGTCATTGTTTTCCTGATGAGCCAAAGGCAATTTGTGTGACAAAAGAAAAATGTCTCTCATAGTTCGAACATCAGAACTGGTAACCCTTAGGGGTGTGTACTACCACCCCTGCTCTTTTAACTTTACACATATTCCTGCCCCTCTAACTACCAGTCAGTAAAAACTGATAAAGTCTACAACAATACAACAGCAAAATGCCCAGAAGAGAGCGGACATTATGGTGGATTATCGGAACATTACAGTGCGAGTGCCTCATTCTTCCTGACAGACAATCCTTATTACCCCTGAGAACCTTTCCTAAGCACTGTGACCCAGCTGACCATCAGCTCCCTCAGCAAGAAGACTCATTAGTGGATGTAGTTCTGAGGTTCAAAGTAATCTCACCTGTAGAAATATCAACACGGTTGATGCGTATGTTGTTCTGGACACTGATGGGGTAAGAGTTGTTTCTCAAAACAGTCCTCAGCTGATTTATCAGTGCTGAGTCTGTAGTGTTCAACACAACAGGAACGATGTATCTATGAAGAAATGCAGGAGCTGTAAACGACAACATGAGAAAAGGGTCAAACATGATGATAATGTCTGGACTGATGGCAGCTTTTGTTTAAGATACATTTAGTTTTATCTTGAAAGTACAAATGGAGTGAGTGATCCGTGCTACTCACCGGTGACCACAGTGGAGGAAACTGTCGTAGGCGATGTAGTGTTCATCACTGTTGTATCTGTGAAGATAGATACAACATGATGTTGCATCGGAAATGGTTACAGTGAAAATATAGAAATATGAACATTTTTTGAAAAAATACACAAGATCACATTCATTATGTGGTATTAGAATATGCATTTTATACATTGTGAACCCCCAAATGACATAACTGGTTACCTGTAGTTGGCACAGATGTAGTTGATGGACAGACTGTGAAGTCTGTTGAAGAACACAGATAATTATGGGTAAGTTCTACTCTCTTGAACCATCTTTACTGATGTGCAGTATTGTTGGTACAGAACTTACTGCTGTCAAGAGGCTGGCAGTGCTGTCCATCAGGAGGAAGGCCATGGATACATCCACAGGTGTCATTAGAGATGCTGTCACATGACCCATAGGATATACACAGGTCACATGGCCAACGGTACTGCTCCTCACATGTGCACTGGTAACTGTTGTTCAGTCTACACACTGGACAAATAGCCAAACACAGTCATTTTATTTTGGCTCAGATTTTAAACACTGAATGCAGTCAACATATTCCAAAAGGCAGACTTCAATTGCTATTTCCTCACTTTCCTGGAGATCTTCGCTGAAGCCATAGAGGCACTGGACTTAATGACTACACATCGAGTGTTTATGTCCCAGATCCATGGCCTCTGCTTTGTTGCGTTTTGGTTGTTAAATTACTCACAAGACAAGTCCTTTCTTTTCTAGACTCCCTGAAAATTTAATTCAGGATCCTGTCTGTAAAACTTGTTGATCATTGTTTTCCTGATGAGCCAAAGGTAATTTGTGTGACAAAAGAAAAATGTCTCTCATAGTTCGAACATCAGCACTGGTAACCCTTAGGGGTGTGTACTACCACCCCTGCTCTTTTAACTTTACACATATTCCTGCCCCTCTAACTACCAGTCAGTAAAAACTGATAAAGTCTACAACAATGGAACAGCAAAATGCCCAGAAGAGAACGGACATTATGGTGGATTATCGGAACATTACAGTGCGAGTGCCTCATTCTTCCTGACAGACAACCCCTAAGAACCTTTCCTAAGCACTGTGACCCAGCTGACCATCAGCTCCCTCAGCAAGAAGACTCATTAGTGGATGTAGTTCTGAGGTTCAAAGTAATCTCACCTGTAGAAATATCAACACGGTTGATGCGTATGTTGTTCTGGACACTGATGGGGTAAGAGTTGTTTCTCAAAACAGTCCTCAGCTGATTTATCAGTGCTGAGTCTGTAGTGTTCAACACAAAAGGAACGATGTATCTATGAAGAAATGCAGGAGCTGTAAACGACAACATGAGAAAAGGGTCAAACATGATGATAATGTCTGGACTGATGGCAGCTTTTGTTTAAGATACATTTAGTTTTATCTTGAAAGTACAAATGGAGTGAGTGATCCGTGCTACTCACCGGTGACCACAGTGGAGGAAACTGTCGTAGGCGATGTACTGTACATCATTGTTGTATCTGTGAAGATAGATACAACATGATGTTGCATCGGAAATGGTTACAGTGAAAATATAGAAATATGAACATTTTTTGAAAAAATACACAAGATCACATTCATTATGTGGTATTAGAATATGCATTTTATACATTGTGAACCCCCAAATGACATAACTGGTTACCTGTAGTTGGCACAGATGTAGTTGATGGACAGACTGTGAAGTCTGTTGAAGAACACAGATAATTATGGGTAAGTTCTACTCTCTTGAACCATCTTTACTGATGTGCAGTATTGTTGGTACAGAACTTACTGCTGTCAAGAGGCTGGCAGTGCTGTCCATCAGGAGGAAGGCCATGGATACATCCACAGGTGTCATTAGAGATGCTGTCACATGACCCATAGGATACACACAGGTCACATGGCCAACGGTACTGCTCCTCACATGTGCACTGGTAACTGTTGTTCAGTCTACACACTGGACAAATAGCCAAACACAGTCATTTTATTTTTGCTCAGATTTTAAACACTGAATGCAGTCAACATATTCCAAAAGGCAGACTTCAATTATTATTTCCTCACTTTCCTGGAGATCTTCGCTGAAGCCATAGAGGCACTGGACTTAATGACTACACATCGAGTGTTTATGTCCCAGATCCATGGCCTCTGCCTTGTTGCGTTTTGGTTGTTAAATTACTCACAACACAAGTCCTTTCTTTCTGGACTCCCTGAGAATTTAATTCAGGATCCTGTCTGTAAAACTTGTTGATCATTGTTTTCCTGATGAGCCAAAGGTAATTTGTGTGACAAAAGAAAAATATCTCTCATAGTTCGAACATCAGCACTGGTAACCCTTAGGGGTGTGTACTACCACCCCTGCTCTTTTAACTTTACACATATTCCTGCCCCTCTAACTACCAGTCAGTAAAAACTGATAAAGTTTACAACAATGCAACAGCACAATGCCCAGAAGAGAGCGGACATTATGGTGGATTATCGGAACGTTACAGTGCGAGTGCCTCATTCTTCCTGACAGACAATCCTTATTACCCCTGAGAACCTTTCCTAAGCACTGTGACCCAGCCGACCATCAGCTCCCTCAGCAAGAAGACTCATTAGTGGATGTAGTTCTGAGGTTCAAAGTAATCTCACCTGTAGAAATATCAACACGGTTGATGCGTATGTTGTTCTGGACACTGATGGGGTAAGAGTTGTTTCTCAAAACAGTCCTCAGCTGATTTATCAGTGCTGAGTCTGTAGTGTTCAACACAACAGAAACTATGTATCTATGAAGAAATGCAGGAGCTGTAAACGACAACATGAGAAAAGGGTCAAACATGATGATAATGTCTGGACTGATGGCAGCTTTTGTTTAAGATACATTTAGTTTTATCCTGAAAGTACAATTGGACTGAGTGATCCGTGCTACTCACCGGTGACCACAGTGGAGGAAACTCTCGTGGGCGATGTGGTGTTCATCACTGTTGTATCTGTGAAGATAGATACAACATGATGTTGCATCGGAAATGGTTACAGTGAAAATATAGAAATATGAACATTTTTTGAAAAAATACACAAGATCACATTCATTATGTGGTATTAGAATATGCATTTTATACATTGTGAACCCCCAAATGACATAACTGGTTACCTGTAGTTGGCACAGATGTAGTTGATGGACAGACTGTGAAGTCTGTTGAAGAACACAGATAATTATGGGCAAGTTCTACTCTCTTGAACCATCTTTACTGATGTGCAGTATTGTTGGTACAGAACTTACTGCTGTCAAGAGGCTGGCAGTGCTGTCCATCAGGAGGAAGGCCATGGATACATCCACAGGTGTCATTAGAGATGCTGTCACATGACCCATAGGATACACACAGGTCACATGGCCAACGGTACTGCTCCTCACATGTGCACTGGTAACTGTTGTTCAGTCTACACACTGGACAAATAGCCAAACACAGTCATTTTATTTTGGCTCAGATTTTAAACACTGAATGGAGTCAACATATTCCAAAAGGCAGACTTCAATTACTATTTCCTCACTTTCCTGGAGATCTTCGCTGAAGCCATAGAGGCACTGGACTTAATGACTACACATCGAGTGTTTATGTCCCAGATCCATGGCCTCTGCCTTGTTGCGTTTTGGTTGTTAAATTACTCACAAGTCCTTTTTTTTCTGGACTCCATGAGAATTTAATTCAGGATCCTGTCAGTAATACTTGTGGGTCATTGTTTTCCTGATGAGCCAAAGGTAATTTGTGTGACAAAAGAAAAATGTCTCTCATAGTTCGAACATCAGCACTGGTAACCCTTAGGGGTGTGTACTACCACCCCTGCTCTTTTAACTTTACACATATTCCTGCCCCTCTAACTACCAGTCAGTAAAAACTGATAAAGTTTACAACAATGCAACAGCACAATGCCCAGAAGAGAGCGGACATTATGGTGGATTATCGGAACGTTACAGTGCGAGTGCCTCATTCTTCCTGACAGACAATCCTTATTACCCCTGAGAAACTTTCCTAAGCACTGTGACCCAGCCGACCATCAGCTCCCTCAGCAAGAAAACTCATTAGTGGATGTAGTTCTGAGGTTCAAAGTAATCTCACCTGTAGAAATATCAACACTGTTGATGTGTATGTTGTTCTGGACACTGATGGGGTAAGAGTTGTTTCTCAAAACAGTCCTCAGCTGATTTATCAGTGCTGAGTCTGTAGTGTTCAACACAACAGAAACGATGTATCTATGAAGAAATGCAGGAGCTGTAAACGACAACATGAGAAAAGGGTCAAACATGATGATAATGTCTGGACTGATGGCAGCTTTTGTTTAAGATACATTTAGTTTTATCTTGAAAGTACAAATGGAGTGAGTGATCCGTGCTACTCACCGGTGACCACAGTGGAGGAAACTGTCGTAGGCGATGTAGTGTTCATCACTGTTGTATCTGTGAAGATAGATACAACATGATGTTGCATCGGAAATGGTTACAGTGAAAATATAGAAATATGAATATTTTTTGGAAAAATACACAAGATCACATTCATTATGTGGTATTAGAATATGCATTTTATACATTGTGAACCCCCAAATGACATAACTGGTTACCTGTAGTTGGCACAGATGTAGTTGATGGACAGACTGTGAAGTCTGTTGAAGAACACAGATAATTATGGGTAAGTTCTACTCTCTTGAACCATCTTTACTGATGTGCAGTATTGTTGGTACAGAACTTACTGCTGTCAAGAGGCTGGCAGTGCTGTCCATCAGGAGGAAGGCCATGGATACATCCACAGGTGTCATTAGAGATGCTGTCACATGACCCATAGGATACACACAGGTCACATGGCCAACGGTACTGCTCCTCACATGTGCACTGGTAACTGTTGTTCAGTCTACACACTGGACAAATAGCCAAACACAGTCATTTTATTTTGGCTCAGATTTTAAACACTGAATGGAGTCAACATATTCCAAAAGGCAGACTTCAATTACTATTTCCTCACTTTCCTGGAGATCTTCGCTGAAGCCATAGAGGCACTGGACTTAATGACTACACATCGAGTGTTTATGTCCCAGATCCATGGCCTCTGCTTTGTTGCGTTTTGGTTGTTAAATTACTCACAAGACAAGTCCTTTCTTTTCTAGACTCCCTGAAAATTTAATTCAGGATCCTGTCTGTAAAACTTGTTGATCATTGTTTTCCTGATGAGCCAAAGGTAATTTGTGTTAGAAAAGAAAAATGTCTCTCATAGTTCGAACATCAGCACTGGTAACCCTTAAGGGTGTGTACTACCACCTCTGCTCTTTTAACTTTACACATATTCCTGCCCCTCTAACTATCAGTCAATAAAAACTGATAAAGTCTACAACAATGCCACAGCAGAATGCCCAGAAGTGAGCAGACATTATGGTGGATTATCGGAACGTTACAGTGCGAGTGCCTCATTCTTCCTGACAGACAATCCTTATTACCCCTGAGAACCTTTCCCAAGCACTGTGACCCAGCCGACCATCAGCTCCCTCAGCAAGAAGACTCATTAGTGGATGTAGTTCTGAGGTTCAAAGTAATCTCACCTGTAGAAATATCAACACTGTTGATGCGTATGTTGTTCTGGGCACTGATGGGGTAAGAGTTGTTTCTCAAAACAGTCCTCAGCTGATTTATCAGTGCTGAGTCTGTAGTGTTCAGCACAACAGAAACGATGTATCTATGAAGAAATGCAGGAGCTGTAAACGACAACATGAGAAAAGGGTCAAACATGATGATAATGTCTGGACTGATGGCAGCTTTTGTTTAAGATACATTTAGTTTTATCCTGAAAGTACAATTGGACTGAGTGATCCGTGCTACTCACCGGTGACCACAGTGGAGGAAACTCTCGTGGGCGATGTGGTGTTCATCACTGTTGTATCTGTGAAGATAGATACAACATGATGTTGTTGCATCGGAAATGGTTACAGTGAAAATATAGAAATATGAATATTTTTTGAAAAAATACACAAGATCACATTCATTATGTGGTATCAGAATATGCATTTTATACATTGTGAACCCCCAAATGACATAACTGGTTACCTGTAGTTGGCACAGATGTAGTTGATGGACAGACTGTGAAGTCTGTTGAAGAACACAGATAATTATGGGTAAGTTCTACTCTCTTGAATCATCTTTACTGATGTGCAGTATTGTTGGTACAGAACTTACTGCTGTCAAGAGGCTGGCAGTGCTGTCCATCAGGAGGAAGGCCATGGATACATCCACAGGTGTCATTAGAGATGCTGTCACATGACCCATAGGATACACACAGGTCACATGGCCAACGGTACTGCTCCTCACATGTGCACTGGTAACTGTTGTTCAGTCTACACACTGGACAAATAGACAAACACAGTCATTTTATTTTGGCTCAGATTTTAAACACTGAATGCAGTCAACATATTCCAAAAGGCAGACTTCAATTATTATTTCCTCACTTTCCTGGAGATCTTCGCTGAAGCCATAGAGGCACTGGACTTAATGACTACACATCGAGTGTTTATGTCCCAGATCCATGGCCTCTGCCTTGTTGCGTTTTGGTTGTTAAATTACTCACAACACAAGTCCTTTCTTTTCTGGACTCCCTGAGAATTTAATTCAGGATCCTGTCTGTAAAACTTGTTGATCATTGTTTTCCTGATGAGCCAAAGGTAATTTGTGTGACAAAAGAAAAATATCTCTCATAGTTCGAACATCAGCACTGGTAACCCTTAGGGGTGTGTACTACCACCCCTGCTCTTTTAACTTTACACATATTCCTGCCCCTCTAACTACCAGTCAGTAAAAACTGATAAAGTTTACAACAATGCAACAGCACAATGCCCAGAAGAGAGCGGACATTATGGTGGATTATCGGAACGTTACAGTGCGAGTGCCTCATTCTTCCTGACAGACAATCCTTATTACCCCTGAGAAACTTTCCTAAGCACTGTGACCCAGCCGACCATCAGCTCCCTCAGCAAGAAAACTCATTAGTGGATGTAGTTCTGAGGTTCAAAGTAATCTCACCTGTAGAAATATCAACACTGTTGATGCGTATGTTGTTCTGGACACTGATGGGGTAAGAGTTGTTTCTCAAAACAGTCCTCAGCTGATTTATCAGTGCTGAGTCTGTAGTGTTCAGCACAACAGAAACGATGTATCTATGAAGAAATGCAGGAGCTGTAAACGACAACATGAGAAAAGGGTCAAACATGATGATAATGTCTGGACTGATGGCAGCTTTTGTTTAAGATACATTTAGTTTTATCCTGAAAGTACAATTGGACTGAGTGATCCGTGCTACTCACCGGTGACCACAGTGGAGGAAACTCTCGTGGGCGATGTGGTGTTCATCACTGTTGTATCTGTGAAGATAGATACAACATGATGTTGTTGCATCGGAAATGGTTACAGTGAAAATATAGAAATATGAATATTTTTTGAAAAAATACATAAGATCACATTCATTATGTGGTATTAGAATATGCATTTTATACATTGTGAACCCCCAAATGACATAACTGGTTACCTGTAGTTGGCACAGATGTAGTTGATGGACAGACTGTGAAGTCTGTTGAAGAACGCAGATAATTATGGGTAAGTTCTACTCTCTTGAATCATCTTTACTGATGTGCAGTATTGTTGGTACAGAACTTACTGCTGTCAAGAGGCTGGCAGTGCTGTCCATCAGGAGGAAGGCCATGGATACATCCACAGGTGTCATTAGAGATGCTGTCACATGACCCATAGGATACACACAGGTCACATGGCCAACGGTACTGCTCCTCACATGTGCACTGGTAACTGTTGTTCAGTCTACACACTGGACAAATAGCCAAACACAGTCATTTTATTTTGGCTCAGATTTTAAACACTGAATGCAGTCAACATATTCCAAAAGGCAGACTTCAATTACTATTTCCTCACTTTCCTGGAGATCTTCGCTGAAGCCATAGAGGCACTGGACTTAATGACTACACATCGAGTGTTTATGTCCCAGATCCATGGCCTCTGCTTTGTTGCGTTTTGGTTGTTAAATTACTCACAAGACAAGTCCTTTCTTTTCTAGACTCCCTGAAAATTTAATTCAGGATCCTGTCTGTAAAACTTGTTGATCATTGTTTTCCTGATGAGCCAAAGGCAATTTGTGTGAGAAAAGAAAAATGTCTCTCATAGTTCGAACATCAGCACTGGTAACCCTTAAGGGTGTGTACTACCACCTCTGCTCTTTTAACTTTACACATATTCCTGCCCCTCTAACTATCAGTCAATAAAAACTGATAAAGTCTACAACAATGCCACAGCAGAATGCCCAGAAGAGAGCAGACATTATGGTGGATTATCGGAACGTTACAGTGCGAGTGCCTCATTCTTCCTGACAGACAATCCTTATTACAACTGAGAACCTTTCCCAAGCACTGTGACCCAGCCGACCATCAGCTCCCTCAGCAAGAAGACTCATTAGTGGATGTAGTTCTGAGGTTCAAAGTAATCTCACCTGTAGAAATATCAACACTGTTGATGTGTATGTTGTTCTGGACACTGATGGGGTAAGAGTTGTTTCTCAAAACAGTCCTCAGCTGATTTATCAGTGCTGAGTCTGTAGTGTTCAGCACAACAGAAACGATGTATCTATGAAGAAATGCAGGAGCTGTAAACGACAACATGAGAAAAGGGTCAAACATGATGATAATGTCTGGACTGATGGCAGCTTTTGTTTAAGATACATTTAGTTTTATCCTGAAAGTACAATTGGACTGAGTGATCCGTGCTACTCACCGGTGACCACAGTGGAGGAAACTCTCGTGGGCGATGTGGTGTTCATCACTGTTGTATCTGTGAAGATAGATACAACATGATGTTGTTGCATCGGAAATGGTTACAGTGAAAATATAGAAATATGAATATTTTTTTAAAAAATACATAAGATCACATTCATTATGTGGTATTAGAATATGCATTTTATACATTGTGAACCCCCAAATGACATAACTGGTTACCTGTAGTTGGCACAGAGGTAGTTGATGGACAGACTGTGAAGTCTGTTGAAGAACGCAGATAATTATGGGTAAGTTCTACTCTCTTGAATCATCTTTACTGATGTGCAGTATTGTTGGTACAGAACTTACTGCTGTCAAGAGGCTGGCAGTGCTGTCCATCAGGAGGAAGGCCATGGATACATCCACAGGTGTCATTAGAGATGCTGTCACATGACCCATAGGATACACACAGGTCACATGGCCAACGGTACTGCTCCTCACATGTGCACTGGTAACTGTTGTTCAGTCTACACACTGGACAAATAGACAAACACAGTCATTTTATTTTGGCTCAGATTTTAAACACTGAATGCAGTCAACATATTCCAAAAGGCAGACTTCAATTATTATTTCCTCACTTTCCTGGAGATCTTCGCTGAAGCCATAGAGGCACTGGACTTAATGACTACACATCGAGTGTTTATGTCCCAGATCCATGGCCTCTGCCTTGTTGCGTTTTGGTTGTTAAATTACTCACAACACAAGTCCTTTCTTTTCTGGACTCCCTGAGAATTTAATTCAGGATCCTGTCTGTAAAACTTGTTGATCATTGTTTTCCTGATGAGCCAAAGGTAATTTGTGTGACAAAAGAAAAATATCTCTCATAGTTCGAACATCAGCACTGGTAACCCTTAGGGGTGTGTACTACCACCCCTGCTCTTTTAACTTTACACATATTCCTGCCCCTCTAACTACCAGTCAGTAAAAACTGATAAAGTTTACAACAATGCAACAGCACAATGCCCAGAAGAGAGCGGACATTATGGTGGATTATCGGAACGTTACAGTGCGAGTGCCTCATTCTTCCTGACAGACAATCCTTATTACCCCTGAGAAACTTTCCTAAGCACTGTGACCCAGCCGACCATCAGCTCCCTCAGCAAGAAAACTCATTAGTGGATGTAGTTCTGAGGTTCAAAGTAATCTCACCTGTAGAAATATCAACACTGTTGATGCGTATGTTGTTCTGGGCACTGATGGGGTAAGAGTTGTTTCTCAAAACAGTCCTCAGCTGATTTATCAGTGCTGAGTCTGTAGTGTTCAGCACAACAGAAACGATGTATCTATGAAGAAATGCAGGAGCTGTAAACGACAACATGAGAAAAGGGTCAAACATGATGATAATGTCTGGACTGATGGCAGCTTTTGTTTAAGATACATTTAGTTTTATCCTGAAAGTACAATTGGACTGAGTGATCCGTGCTACTCACCGGTGACCACAGTGGAGGAAACTCTCGTGGGCGATGTGGTGTTCATCACTGTTGTATCTGTGAAGATAGATACAACATGATGTTGTTGCATCGGAAATGGTTACAGTGAAAATATAGAAATATGAATATTTTTTGAAAAAATACACAAGATCACATTCATTATGTGGTATCAGAATATGCATTTTATACATTGTGAACCCCCAAATGACATAACTGGTTACCTGTAGTTGGCACAGATGTAGTTGATGGACAGACTGTGAAGTCTGTTGAAGAACGCAGATAATTATGGGTAAGTTCTACTCTCTTGAATCATCTTTACTGATGTGCAGTATTGTTGGTACAGAACTTACTGCTGTCAAGAGGCTGGCAGTGCTGTCCATCAGGAGGAAGGCCATGGATACATCCACAGGTGTCATTAGAGATGCTGTCACATGACCCATAGGATACACACAGGTCACATGGCCAACGGTACTGCTCCTCACATGTGCACTGGTAACTGTTGTTCAGTCTACACACTGGACAAATAGCCAAACACAGTCATTTTATTTTGGCTCAGATTTTAAACACTGAATGCAGTCAACATATTCCAAAAGGCAGACTTCAATTATTATTTCCTCACTTTCCTGGAGATCTTCGCTGAAGCCATAGAGGCACTGGACTTAATGACTACACATCGAGTGTTTATGTCCCAGATCCATGGCCTCTGCCTTGTTGCGTTTTGGTTGTTAAATTACTCACAACACAAGTCCTTTCTTTTCTGGACTCCCTGAGAATTTAATTCAGGATCCTGTCTGTAAAACTTGTTGATCATTGTTTTCCTGATGAGCCAAAGGTAATTTGTGTGACAAAAGAAAAATATCTCTCATAGTTCGAACATCAGCACTGGTAACCCTTAGGGGTGTGTACTACCACCCCTGCTCTTTTAACTTTACACATATTCCTGCCCCTCTAACTACCAGTCAGTAAAAACTGATAAAGTTTACAACAATGCAACAGCACAATGCCCAGAAGAGAGCGGACATTATGGTGGATTATCGGAACGTTACAGTGCGAGTGCCTCATTCTTCCTGACAGACAATCCTTATTACCCCTGAGAAACTTTCCTAAGCACTGTGACCCAGCCGACCATCAGCTCCCTCAGCAAGAAAACTCATTAGTGGATGTAGTTCTGAGGTTCAAAGTAATCTCACCTGTAGAAATATCAACACTGTTGATGCGTATGTTGTTCTGGGCACTGATGGGGTAAGAGTTGTTTCTCAAAACAGTCCTCAGCTGATTTATCAGTGCTGAGTCTGTAGTGTTCAGCACAACAGAAACGATGTATCTATGAAGAAATGCAGGAGCTGTAAACGACAACATGAGAAAAGGGTCAAACATGATGATAATGTCTGGACTGATGGCAGCTTTTGTTTAAGATACATTTAGTTTTATCTTGAAAGTACAAATGGAGTGAGTGATCCGTGCTACTCACCGGTGACCACAGTGGAGGAAACTGTCGTAGGCGATGTAGTGTTCATCACTGTTGTATCTGTGAAGATAGATACAACATGATGTTGCATCGGAAATGGTTACAGTGAAAATATAGAAATATGAATATTTTTTGAAAAATACACAAGATCACATTCATTATGTGGTATCAGAATATGCATTTTATACATTGTGAACCCCCAAATGACATAACTGGTTACCTGTAGTTGGCACAGATGTAGTTGATGGACAGACTGTGAAGTCTGTTGAAGAACACAGATAATTATGGGTAAGTTCTACTCTCTTGAACCATCTTTACTGATGTGCAGTATTGTTGGTACAGAACTTACTGCTGTCAAGAGGCTGGCAGTGCTGTCCATCAGGAGGAAGGCCATGGATACATCCACAGGTGTCATTAGAGATGCTGTCACATGACCCATAGGATACACACAGGTCACATGGCCAACGGTACTGCTCCTCACATGTGCACTGGTAACTGTTGTTCAGTCTACACACTGGACAAATAGCCAAACACAGTCATTTTATTTTGGCTCAGATTTTAAACACTGAATGGAGTCAACATATTCCAAAAGGCAGACTTCAATTACTATTTCCTCACTTTCCTGGAGATCTTCGCTGAAGCCATAGAGGCACTGGACTTAATGACTACACATCGAGTGTTTATGTCCCAGATCCATGGCCTCTGCTTTGTTGCGTTTTGGTTGTTAAATTACTCACAAGACAAGTCCTTTCTTTTCTAGACTCCCTGAAAATTTAATTCAGGATCCTGTCTGTAAAACTTGTTGATCATTGTTTTCCTGATGAGCCAAAGGTAATTTGTGTTAGAAAAGAAAAATGTCTCTCATAGTTCGAACATCAGCACTGGTAACCCTTAAGGGTGTGTACTACCACCTCTGCTCTTTTAACTTTACACATATTCCTGCCCCTCTAACTATCAGTCAATAAAAACTGATAAAGTCTACAACAATGCCACAGCAGAATGCCCAGAAGAGAGCAGACATTATGGTGGATTATCGGAACGTTACAGTGCGAGTGCCTCATTCTTCCTGACAGACAATCCTTATTACCCCTGAGAACCTTTCCCAAGCACTGTGACCCAGCCGACCATCAGCTCCCTCAGCAAGAAGACTCATTAGTGGATGTAGTTCTGAGGTTCAAAGTAATCTCACCTGTAGAAATATCAACACTGTTGATGTGTATGTTGTTCTGGACACTGATGGGGTAAGAGTTGTTTCTCAAAACAGTCCTCAGCTGATTTATCAGTGCTGAGTCTGTAGTGTTCAACACAACAGAAACGATGTATCTATGAAGAAATGCAGGAGCTGTAAACGACAACATGAGAAAAGGGTCAAACATGATGATAATGTCTGGACTGATGGCAGCTTTTGTTTAAGATACATTTAGTTTTATCTTGAAAGTACAAATGGAGTGAGTGATCCGTGCTACTCACCGGTGACCACAGTGGAGGAAACTGTCGTAGGCGATGTAGTGTTCATCACTGTTGTATCTGTGAAGATAGATACAACATGATGTTGCATCGGAAATGGTTACAGTGAAAATATAGAAATATGAATATTTTTTGGAAAAATACACAAGATCACATTCATTATGTGGTATTAGAATATGCATTTTATACATTGTGAACCCCAAATGACATAACTGGTTACCTGTAGTTGGCACAGATGTAGTTGATGGACAGACTGTGAAGTCTGTTGAAGAACACAGATAATTATGGGTAAGTTCTACTCTCTTGAACCATCTTTACTGATGTGCAGTATTGTTGGTACAGAACTTACTGCTGTCAAGAGGCTGGCAGTGCTGTCCATCAGGAGGAAGGCCATGGATACATCCACAGGTGTCATTAGAGATGCTGTCACATGACCCATAGGATACACACAGGTCACATGGCCAACGGTACTGCTCCTCACATGTGCACTGGTAACTGTTGTTCAGTCTACACACTGGACAAATAGCCAAACACAGTCATTTTATTTTGGCTCAGATTTTAAACACTGAATGGAGTCAACATATTCCAAAAGGCAGACTTCAATTACTATTTCCTCACTTTCCTGGAGATCTTCGCTGAAGCCATAGAGGCACTGGACTTAATGACTACACATCGAGTGTTTATGTCCCAGATCCATGGCCTCTGCCTTGTTGCGTTTTGGTTGTTAAATTACTCACAACACAAGTCCTTTCTTTTCTGGACTCCCTGAGAATTTAATTCAGGATCCTGTCTGTAAAACTTGTTGATCATTGTTTTCCTGATGAGCCAAAGGTAATTTGTGTGACAAAAGAAAAATGTCTCTCATAGTTCGAACATCAGCACTGGTAACCCTTAAGGGTGTGTACTACCACCTCTGCTCTTTTAACTTTACACATATTCCTGCCCCTCTAACTACCAGTCAGTAAAAACTGATAAAGTTTACAACAATGCAACAGCACAATGCCCAGAAGAGAGCGGACATTATGGTGGATTATCGGAACGTTACAGTGCGAGTGCCTCATTCTTCCTGACAGACAATCCTTATTACCCCTGAGAAACTTTCCTAAGCACTGTGACCCAGCCGACCATCAGCTCCCTCAGCAAGAAAACTCATTAGTGGATGTAGTTCTGAGGTTCAAAGTAATCTCACCTGTAGAAATATCAACACTGTTGATGCGTATGTTGTTCTGGACACTGATGGGGTAAGAGTTGTTTCTCAAAACAGTCCTCAGCTGATTTATCAGTGCTGAGTCTGTAGTGTTCAGCACAACAGAAACGATGTATCTATGAAGAAATGCAGGAGCTGTAAACGACAACATGAGAAAAGGGTCAAACATGATGATAATGTCTGGACTGATGGCAGCTTTTGTTTAAGATACATTTAGTTTTATCCTGAAAGTACAATTGGAGTGAGTGATCCGTGCTACTCACCGGTGACCACAGTGGAGGAAACTCTCGTAGGCGATGTAGTGTTCATCACTGTTGTATCTGTGAAGATAGATACAACATGATGTTGTTGCATCGGAAATGGTTACAGTGAAAATATAGAAATATGAATATTTTTTGAAAAAATACACAAGATCACATTCATTATGTGGTATCAGAATATGCATTTTATACATTGTGAACCCCCAAATGACATAACTGGTTACCTGTAGTTGGCACAGATGTAGTTGATGGACAGACTGTGAAGTCTGTTGAAGAACACAGATAATTATGGGTAAGTTCTACTCTCTTGAATCATCTTTACTGATGTGCAGTATTGTTGGTACAGAACTTACTGCTGTCAAGAGGCTGGCAGTGCTGTCCATCAGGAGGAAGGCCATGGATACATCCACAGGTGTCATTAGAGATGCTGTCACATGACCCATAGGATACACACAGGTCACATGGCCAACGGTACTGCTCCTCACATGTGCACTGGTAACTGTTGTTCAGTCTACACACTGGACAAATAGCCAAACACAGTCATTTTATTTTGGCTCAGATTTTAAACACTGAATGGAGTCAACATATTCCAAAAGGCAGACTTCAATTACTATTTCCTCACTTTCCTGGAGATCTTCGCTGAAGCCATAGAGGCACTGGACTTAATGACTACACATCGAGTGTTTATGTCCCAGATCCATGGCCTCTGCTTTGTTGCGTTTTGGTTGTTAAATTACTCACAAGACAAGTCCTTTCTTTTCTAGACTCCCTGAAAATTTAATTCAGGATCCTGTCTGTAAAACTTGTTGATCATTGTTTTCCTGATGAGCCAAAGGTAATTTGTGTGAGAAAAGAAAAATGTCTCTCATAGTTCGAACATCAGCACTGGTAACCCTTAAGGGTGTGTACTACCACCTCTGCTCTTTTAACTTTACACATATTCCTGCCCCTCTAACTATCAGTCAATAAAAACTGATAAAGTCTACAACAATGCCACAGCAGAATGCCCAGAAGAGAGCAGACATTATGGTGGATTATCGGAACGTTACAGTGCGAGTGCCTCATTCTTCCTGACAGACAATCCTTATTACCCCTGAGAACCTTTCCCAAGCACTGTGACCCAGCCGACCATCAGCTCCCTCAGCAAGAAGACTCATTAGTGGATGTAGTTCTGAGGTTCAAAGTAATCTCACCTGTAGAAATATCAACACTGTTGATGTGTATGTTGTTCTGGACACTGATGGGGTAAGAGTTGTTTCTCAAAACAGTCCTCAGCTGATTTATCAGTGCTGAGTCTGTAGTGTTCAGCACAACAGAAACGATGTATCTATGAAGAAATGCAGGAGCTGTAAACGACAACATGAGAAAAGGGTCAAACATGATGATAATGTCTGGACTGATGGCAGCTTTTGTTTAAGATACATTTAGTTTTATCCTGAAAGTACAATTGGACTGAGTGATCCGTGCTACTCACCGGTGACCACAGTGGAGGAAACTCTCGTGGGCGATGTGGTGTTCATCACTGTTGTATCTGTGAAGATAGATACAACATGATGTTGTTGCATCGGAAATGGTTACAGTGAAAATATAGAAATATGAACATTTTTTGAAAAATACACAAGATCACATTCATTATGTGGTATCAGAATATGCATTTTATACATTGTGAACCCCCAAATGACATAACTGGTTACCTGTAGTTGGCACAGATGTAGTTGATGGACAGACTGTGAAGTCTGTTGAAGAACACAGATAATTATGGGTAAGTTCTACTCTCTTGAATCATCTTTACTGATGTGCAGTATTGTTGGTACAGAACTTACTGCTGTCAAGAGGCTGGCAGTGCTGTCCATCAGGAGGAAGGCCATGGATACATCCACAGGTGTCATTAGAGATGCTGTCACATGACCCATAGGATACACACAGGTCACATGGCCAACGGTACTGCTCCTCACATGTGCACTGGTAACTGTTGTTCAGTCTACACACTGGACAAATAGCCAAACACAGTCATTTTATTTTGGCTCAGATTTTAAACACTGAATGCAGTCAACATATTCCAAAAGGCAGACTTCAATTACTATTTCCTCACTTTCCTGGAGATCTTCGCTGAAGCCATAGAGGCACTGGACTTAATGACTACACATCGAGTGTTTATGTCCCAGATCCATGGCTCTGCTTTGTTGCGTTTTGGTTGTTAAATTACTCACAAGACAAGTCCTTTCTTTTCTAGACTCCCTGAAAATTTAATTCAGGATCCTGTCTGTAAAACTTGTTGATCATTGTTTTCCTGATGAGCCAAAGGCAATTTGTGTGAGAAAAGAAAAATGTCTCTCATAGTTCGAACATCAGCACTGGTAACCCTTAAGGGTGTGTACTACCACCTCTGCTCTTTTAACTTTACACATATTCCTGCCCCTCTAACTATCAGTCAATAAAAACTGATAAAGTCTACAACAATGCCACAGCAGAATGCCCAGAAGTGAGCAGACATTATGGTGGATTATCGGAACGTTACAGTGCGAGTGCCTCATTCTTCCTGACAGACAATCCTTATTACCCCTGAGAACCTTTCCCAAGCACTGTGACCCAGCCGACCATCAGCTCCCTCAGCAAGAAGACTCATTAGTGGATGTAGTTCTGAGGTTCAAAGTAATCTCACCTGTAGAAATATCAACACTGTTGATGCGTATGTTGTTCTGGACACTGATGGGGTAAGAGTTGTTTCTCAAAACAGTCCTCAGCTGATTTATCAGTGCTGAGTCTGTAGTGTTCAACACAACAGAAACGATGTATCTATGAAGAAATGCAGGAGCTGTAAACGACAACATGAGAAAAGGGTCAAACATGATGATAATGTCTGGACTGATGGCAGCTTTTGTTTAAGATACATTTAGTTTTATCCTGAAAGTACAATTGGAGTGAGTGATCCGTGCTACTCACCGGTGAGAAGGGAAATTCATTAAAGGTATTTTATTATGCAAATTAGAATCTTTTGAGCTTTTCAGGATGTTAATGTTTGTTACCTCCTCAAAAACATTCCTGGAGTTGTGTTTTGTTCCATTGACACATGTTTGAGTAATACTTTATTATTAGTCTGTCTAGCTCTCCAAAACTCAAAATGCTAGCTTGTTATTTCATGAACTGGTAATTTAAAAATGGCTAGCTTTTACATTTTGTTTAATAGAGATGGGTAATTCCAGGGCTGAAATTATCCAAATGACTCTATTTAAGATGTATGGAGTTTTAAAACACAGCAGAGCACCTCCTTTTTTGTCACATAACATCACAAGGTGTAATAAAGTGTTTTCTGTTTGAGAAAATCCTGGCTACATATTTGTCAATGAAACAAAACACAACTCCAGGCATGGTTTTGATGACGAAACAACTTTGCCAAAGCATATTAAAAGAAAATCTTAGACCCCACATGCTTGTGTGATACATTATTTTAAAGCTTAGACATTCTAGTTTCTGTAGATATGCATATGAAGACTGTGAGTGTAGGCTAAGTTACAGTACAGACATTAAAAAATGTCTGAAAATTGAATTTTTTTGCCTCGAAAATAAATAAATAAATAAAGGCTGTAACTTGGGCAGACTTTATCCTAGACATTGGTGGCTCACTACTCTCACTGCTGAACTTGTTAGCAACAAGTGTAAAATTTCAGACCTCTAGACCTAAGGGTTTGCTGCTGTGACCCTTTTTGTAAAAATATGTCAGTTCGGCACAAGTGTCCAAATATGTACCAGATGTTCCAAACTGTGATAAGATGTAATAAATAAATCTTCTTCTGAACTTTAGGCATGTTTTCTTAAGATAAAAAACTAAAACAAGCCAAAAAATTTCTCTCCAGATGCCTCTAGCGCCTCCACCAGTGTCTGTGCGTAAGAGCAGGTCAGAGGGTGTCCTCTAGGCCGTTGCGCGCTGATTTCCTCTCTCACTACCGCACCTCTGCCCCACATGGGGCCCACCACCGAAATCGTCTTTTCATAGGCTATTCAGATCTGTCAATCATTTCCTGAAAGAACCAATGACTGAAGAGCTTTTGCCGTGGAACTGTCCCTCGGTCATGTAATACGCCGCTAACTGGACGCGCTCGTTTTGGGTCCCCGAGCTGTAGCGCGCAGCCCCAAAGGCGCACCGAACCATGGATACGCTTGTTTTGTAGCTAAGAGTGTGGAGAAAACAAACATACCCCACACTGCTAACAGGAGCTAAGCGCTTAGCTATGCTAAGGACCAAGAGCGAGAATATTAGAGAGATGCGTCGCTCATCCATTCAGACAAACACGGACTTCTGGATTATTTCTCCACATGGAATTCATTTAAGGAAAAAACAAAAATAAATTTACAATTTACAATACATTTAAGACATTTTGTCAGCCTTACCTTGTTTGGGTTGACAGTACAATCCATCAGAGGGGATGTTATTTATGCACGTGCAGGCGTCATCAGTCATTCCATCACAAGCGCCATATGTGAGACAGCTGTTATAGGACCACACAAAATTATCTTCACATCTGCACTGGAAATCTGAGCCATTTTGGGAACACACTGAAAATAAAAGAAGATTTACAACACATGTGATATCAAGGGCAAGCAATAATGTGTGTGTCTGTCTATCTATCTATCTATCTAGATAGATAGATAGATAGATAACTCCAAATTAACTCAATAATCCACTGTTTGCAAACCAACCAAATGAGAATAAAAGCAATAAAAGCAGACGTGTTTGTACCTGTAGTTATTTCGATGTGTGTGAGGTTGAGAGAGGGGCCTAGGGTCAGGGAGAAGTTGCCACTTTGCAGTAAAGTCCGAAGTCTGTCCACTGTCTCAAAGTCTGTAACATTAAGCTCCACATCCACCTCATACTCTGTCACCAAGGCCAGAGCTGGAGAGGCTATAAAGCAGGACAACACTGTATTTTAATATAGTTCCAATATCACTTTTGTTTAGAAAAGTATTAGTACAGTTCATTAAAGATGCACTGTGTAACTTTTTTGGTCAAATGCTTATCTTCATGGAGATTTTATTGCTTTATCTGGAATGTTTGTAAGGTATTTAGCATTTCTAACTTCATGGGGAACAAACCAGACCAAGTTACAGGTCAGATCTTTGGAGAGGCAATGTGCTCACAGTCAAAATGTATGTTATACTAGGTATTTTTTATAAATACCTATAAAACCACTTGTAATTGAATAAGTGTGAGGTAAAGCTGTTTAATGTCATACTGTGGAACATTCCAGGCAGAACAATGAGATATCCATAGAAACAAGCAGGTGACGGACCCCCAACTTACAAGTTACGTAGTGCACCTTTTCAAATCTTCATTATTTACAACCACTATTATAAAGCACCACCTTCAAACAGTCTAATCTGCTTTTTGTTCCCAGAGCCCAGAATTTCGGGAATTAAAACTAAAATTGGGATTACATTTTTTAATAATTCAACAAAACACAGGATGTAATGTTCTGGAGGTGGCACGTCATCTGCATGATTCCATGGAAATAGAAACTTAAATCCATACTTTAGAACATCTCTATGGAGATAAAAGTTTTATGGCATATTAAACCCAAAGGAACTGTATTTCCATGGAATCAATAAGAAGAGGCCCTCTTCCATGACAGATGAGAATCAGGTTTGTGGAGATACAAGACTGTTCACAGTAAAGGCACACACAAAAAAGCAAACAAAAAAATCAACATGCTTTGATGTTAATCTATTTTTTGGCTAAAAAGTTTTCAATTTCAAGAAGGTTATATATATCAGATAAGATTTGGAAAATGTATAAATAAGGTGACAGAAATTAACTATATTATGAGGCACGTATAGTTTGAGAAAGCAATAATAGTTTCAGTTGTTTGTATTTCGGTATAAAAGCCTGATTGTATTGTTATTTATGATCTGTACTGTGTTATACTGACCCTCTCTCTTTTGTCTTTCGTGAGGTAAAACGTCGTCATCTTCATTTGGCTCCTGATAAACATAATAAATCAAAGTTATATTCATGATGTCTATAGGTGGCCTATAAACATGGTCCCTTATTTAGTGTCGGGGTGGTAATCATGGCGGACATACCGGTGAAACCAGGCTGAAGATCTGAGTCACCTTTTCTGTTTCCAAAATACAGATTATTACCACCACAGCTGCAATAAGAGTCCAGCCATTCTTAGAAATGGCCATACCTTGAACAAAAGATCATCATGACATTTCAGATTTGTTTGTCATTTATTTATTTATTCATAAAATACCAACACTACACAGCATTCACCTAAAGCACCAGTATGCACAGTCAAAATGTGATTATTAACAGATTTTTGGAGTTATAAGATTCTTAAAACAAAATATAAACTCGAAAATCATCCATGGTCACTCAGTTTATGCACTTTTAAAGCTGCCCAATGTAACCTTTCTATGGTTGCATTCCCTGCGCTTGTCACCATGGAGATGTTATTGCATTGCTTGGAATGTTCCACAGAATGGCATTAAACCATAGACTGTATGAAGCAGTGGACATCACCCATAGTATTCAGCTCCAGTCAAATGAAGTTTGCAAATGTTAGAGGTTACAGGAGTTGAAATTGGAGCGAGGTGCATATTGAGAGTGGCTGCAGCAATCATAGACCGCACAGAATTTAAGCATTTTGGCTCCGAGTCAACAGAGGAAAATGGGGTTCTGTGCATCTGCCGTTACTTCCTGATCCCCATCTACTTTTTGTGACGTTGATGTGACGTCATCTGAAACCCAGCAATTAAGAATAGGAATTTATTCATGTACAAAATAGCAAAAATAAAAACACCATGGTCATGCAGAGAGGATTAATATGAACATCTTAAGGCCAAATGAAGAGGTGCATATATCCAAGGTAAAGTCAACTGGAAACAGAGTTGATGGAGCCAGAAAAGCCTCCATGAACACTCCCTATTTGGAAGGCGGCTAGCAGGTTAGCTATATCCATTTATATATACAGTCTATGCATTAAACATATAACATGACAAGTGTTTTACTGCTTAAAAATATCTTGCAATGTGAAAAATGTTGCCTCACCTCTCATCTGTAACTTGATATCATCACCTGCTTGTCTCCGTGGAGACCAATGAGTTTAATGCTTTAACCCCATAATGCCGAGTGTCACAAATATACAACAAACCATCTGGATCTAATATATATAAGATATGAGCAAGAGAGCAGCTGCATTCCCCCAGTGCCGGTGAGTTCAGATGCAGAACCTTTGGCAAGCACTTGTTTCTAGTTGCCGCAAATTTCCAACATACCTAAATTTCTTCTTTTTTTTAATTATTATTATAGTCAAATTAATAATCTCAACTTAATTTACCATCTACTTAAAGTTAAAAACATACAGAAACCATTATTTTATATACATCTATATAAATACACGCGTTAAGGGGATACTGTGGAACACACTAGCAATGCAATGTCAGGAGTTAAGCAAGTGGTAGAAGTTACCTTATATTCTTTACTGATGTTTTTTTTAGTATTTCTTTTTACTGCTATATGTTGATATGAGGATTTGTACAGTAAACCAATAGCCCATTGTTAACCATTTCATTTTCAGACAAGTGCATATTAAAGGATTACGTTTCAAGTTGTTCATTCGTCATTACCTTTAATGGACCTTCAGAAGAACATCAAATACAATGGACAATGCAGCGTCCGTGTCATGCTGGCCACTCAAACCAGCAGCAGGGCGTGTCAAAAATGTATGAAAAACCTAGAAATATAACAAAATATGAATGGTAGAGTCAATAAATAAATGTCTGTCTATGTTCTATGACTCTGTCCATTTCTCTGTTTTATACATAACTCTCGAACCACTCATCCGACTAGTGTATAAAATAAAACTATTTGTCATTTAATATAGTATAGTATATACTTACTTGCAAACATCAAGATAGACGAGCTAGTTAGACACTGTCTCACATACAAAGCTGCTGATTCAGCAGTGTGCAGTAAGGACCACTGAATTAGGTGCTGTCATTTCATGGGTTTTCCAGTACCTCCTATATTTAGATCATGTCTTATCTCAGGCAATCTAATCCTTAACAACTGAATGCTAGCAACTTTGTCTGATTAAATACAATACTCAATGATAAGAATTGTACTGTTATAATGACACAATGACATTCATTAATCATTGTCCAAGTTTGGTGTCAAATTCAAACTTGACAATGCAGTAATAATGGACTGATACCCAAATGCTCCAGTAAGTACATGAACTAAGAATGCATTGTTCTTGTTTAAAATAGCAAGCTCTTTTCTGTATTTATTAAGAGCAAGTTTGATGGCACATTTGTGTGGAAAAAAATAAAGAAAAACATAAATAGACTTTTTGAAATAAATTTACAGTTTTCTACACACAATTTGTAACAGAATTGTAACTGATTCTAGGGTTGTAAAAAGCGCTGAAAATCAGACATTTGAGCAATATTTATACTAAAAAAATCACATTCATGGAACAGAAATGAACAGCTTTAGAAAGATCGTGAGCTGTATCAGAACAAGTATAAGACCACATATACACTCATATTAGGTTGAAAATCACATTTTATTGTTTAAAGAAAGAGTATTTTTAATTATTAGCGTGGTATTGGAATCACTATTGAACATCGAGTCTATTCTAATCCACAGTATCGAAACTTAAATTTTAAATTTTAGCATCATGACAACACTAGCTCATGCTTCACCAGAAAAACAGTTTTAATCAAATTGTCAGTATTCCTAATTGGGGTGTGTTGTTATTACAACATTAATTTACATTTCTTTAGCTACATCAGTTGATGTTGAGTTTTGTCCAGTGACTAAAACAATATATAGCTTAAGTAGTAATAAATATCTAACAAAGTGTTTCAGATGCTTTGTAGTGTGAAAAACTTTGCTGGAATTGGGGGAAGATGTGGGAGGATGTATTTAATTAAATATCATTAATATTTCATGTTTGTGAATATCAAAAGGTGTGTTTTATGTCTATAATAAAACATAAACCACATTGCAAAAAGCAACATCTTAAATTAAGAACATTTTACTATATTTGAGTAGATTCAACTTGACAAGTAAAATGATTGACCAATGGCATAAGTGTGTTTTGCTTAATTCAAGCAACCTTAGATATTGCTGAGGTGTTGTCTTTCTTATCGATATTTTAAGTACAAAAAGTGCCATTGGTCGATATATGTCAAGTGAAATTTACTCAAATCATGATCAAACGTTCTTATTTCAAGTAATCTTAACTTAGCTAGATTTTAGTTTGTGCATTACAGTCCAAACATTGTGAGATGAAATGATATAATCGAGTAATTATTTTGAAGTTACACCACTATATTTGAGTACATTTTACTTCTCCAGCCTTTAAAAAACTACTCACTAAAGATACTCAGCAGTCCAAGAGGCAACAAATTCCAGTTGTGTACTTATGTATTTTCTCAGTAATTTTGTCTAATGACTTAAAGTAGCACAAAGCACATAGCTAACACTGTCAAAGGTCCTGAGTGTTTACATATAACAACTGTGCTTTAAAAAAATCCTCGACCTCCAGCAGGCAACACATAATGTTATTATTATTGCAGGGCTTTAGATGACATCACAACATACGCCAGTTATATGTAATACAGAGGTGGGGGAGCAGCTCAAAGTATATTGTTAAAACGCAGATTTTTATTACTTTTACATATTTTAGAAAGTATCAGGTTCAACATTTGTGAATTTACCTCTTATTTCATAGGAAAGTACAATATTATCAACAGGAAAATCTGCCTCTTGCCCCCCCATTAGAATCTGAAAACCAAATATATTCTTAAAATATATTCTGGAGCATGAAATGAAATGCCCATGCAGTGTCCTGATACATGGGCCGGTCCGAATTCTGCATTTTGAATAGTTTTACTTAGAATACTTGTTATTATGTGTTTCTTCTCACTAAATGGAGATGGAAAAATGACACTTGCACACGCTACAAGAGCAATGGTGTCTCTTTCTCTTATCTCACTGATTATGTGCAGTTTGAAGCATACAGTGTGATCAAATAGTTCCATGTATTCCTTTGATTTCAGAAAAGTAGCTGTATTCTGAATACCATGAAATTAAACAGTACCATAATACAAATTTGTATCCAAAACATGTATTCCCGGTACTCAGTTACTTCCCAACACTGTCAGCCAATCACCTCAAACGAGAAAATCTGAATGTTGGAGGGCCTTAATAACATTGGTTTAATTGTATATTGTGGATGAACTCTTAACTCTTTATGAAGTCATTTACAATAATTGACAGGCTTGTTACCGAAAATACACATAGCCTGAATCTACATACATTATCTATAAAAAATATGATATCATTTGTAGAAAGAGGGGTGCCTGTGAAAGGGGTTTTTGTTCTTGTTTTATATAATGTTAAAATCAATTAAAAACTTTGATGATTTAGATTATGAATCACATTTTTGGTCACTTGGCACCACCGATAATATGCAGTGATTTTGTTGTACAGTTTTGGAGATTTACTGGCCCCAGGAGCCAACACCAGCCGCACTGATTACTGTCCTAAAGCTAAAAACTATACATTCATATTTCATATTTCTTGGCACCAGGTTTATCAGGTGAATACTTGAAAAATAATTTGTTTATTCAACTTCAAACAGGTGCCTGAAATTGTGGTACCAAAACTATATTTCACATTTTTCCCAGTGATAAGAGATAATATTTGATCATAAGGTTAAAGTTGTAAAACTCTGGCTTTTTGACTAATATTTACAATGTCAAAAAATAAAATACTGACCTTAAATAAATATACTATGCCACCTTTTTCCAAAATAAAAAATAGTTACATAAATATGCATTTAATTCCACTATATTCAAATTGAAATGTTATGGTTTGGCTCAGTATAAGATCATTAAATGGCAAAAACAGACAGACAGTAACAACAGAAATAGAAGATTACTGATTAAGCAATTGAGTAAATGATTAGATTAAAATTGGTTTAGCTCTTCTTGTTTTTTCTTCATAAAATCATTAAACAAAATACTCACAGTGATGGTGGGTTATAAGAACTATGATGAAAAATCAGGTAAAACTTTTCTGATTATGGTGAATATATCCAGTTTTCTTTAGACATAGATCCTTATGAGTAGCTTTTGACATAAATTGCTTGCCGTAGCTGCTGTCAGGTAGTGTGTAAGGTGCATGAAGCTTTTCTTGACAAAAAGCAGCTCTACTTCCGGAAATATGGTCCGGGACAGCCCCACTCCCTCACTGGATGAACAGGTTCAAGGATTGTTTACTCAGTCTCCTCTGATCATATCTCTGCCCCTTTCTCTTTCTCCACTTCACTTCACAGTGGTCAGCAAAGGATCAACAAGGACTATTTAGTTTGATTTGGGTTTGAAATGAAAAGAAAAGAGCACAAAACAGATTATGTGCATTGAGTTATCTTAATAAAAAAGACGGGTTTATCCTGTTACAGTATCATTAATCGGTATCATCTATATCAGTGGTTGCGGTTACAAGCTCATTCCAAATCAGATTACTGGAGGCGATTAAAATGATATGTAAACAAATAAGACAAATAAATAATCTCATTTCTTTTTTGCAATTTCCTTGTTATGTTTAACCCTGTAAAGCCCACACCATTAAATAATTGGCAGAAAATTCCAATTCTTTGAACTTGGAGCCTTTATTGGTCCCTCTAAACAAAAAACAAAAAAATTCAAATATAATTTTCCATATATTATTATTTATGGCAATCTTGTATTGTCACTGGAGCACCCTCTAATCAGTGAATAAAACCCACGGTTGGATTATTTGTGGACTGTATTTATCTGATTGTATACGTCAGGTTTTTCAGGGAAAAAAATGTCACACTGCTCATGTGGAACTCATGTATCAAATATGATACATTTGGCGTTATAGGGTTAAAGAGCTTATATTGCGCTGTTTTCTAATCTGTTCTAATGTTTAATACACAAACCCTGCATATTTAGGCTATTTTATTTATTCTCTCAAACTGAAAAAAACTTTGTTCTACTTTGTGATGCCATGTGATACTGCAAGAAGTGCTCCGTTCTGTTATTAAACTCTATACACCTTCACTAGAGGAGTCATTTGGATAATTTGAGCCTTGAAATGTCCATTCTTTACCAAACAAAAGGTAAAAGGTAGCTGCTAACTTGACTGTAGACAGAGTAATAATAAAGGATTACTCAAACGTGTGAATGAAATAAAACACACCTTCAGGTATCAAAACACAGGTTAAAAACACATATCAGATTCAAACAGACCAGCCCATATTTAAATAAGTTTATATTGTGTCACAGTTTCCCTTGAGCGATATTACCTTGAAAAATATATACTGTACATTCATTTAAAGATGCACAATGAAACTTTTCTGATGGGGGGTTCGGCACCTGCTTGTCTCCATGGAGATATTGTTGCTTCGTCTGCAATGAGAAGCACTGGAACCTTATTCAGTTACAGGTGTTTTAATGCCTAAAACGTTCTTATTGTGAGCAGACTTTCATATCTACCAATCGAACCTGTAATTTGGCCTGCTATATCACCGTGGAGTTAATGCCATACTGTGGAATATTTCAGGCAAAGCTCCAGCATGTCTGTGTAAAGTGTGAATGTTCTTGAGGCTACAAACCAATCACAACACCAACTGAAAAGGACATATCAGATTTTTATAGCACCACAAGTAGTAATCCAATACTTAATACTAGTACTTCACACTAGTCCCTTGTTGAAGTTTATTGTAAAAATCACTGTGATAAAGTCAACTCCTAAAGTCCTTTCACTCACTCTGTTGACAGTATCATAGCTGTATTACATAATACTTACATAAAATTTACTTGTGTTACTTGACCTGCTTGAATCATACCATTTATTTTGAAATAGATTTTAAAGGGCCCATATTAAACTATTTTCTGATCTCTGTTGTTTCCTTATCAAAAACAAGCTTGGGAGTTGTGTTTTGTTTCATTCACACATGTTTAACACATACGGTTGAGCTCATAAGTTTACATAGCCTTTTTAAATCATAATGAGAACAGAAACTACACAAATGACCCAATGACAGCTTGGAGTCTTTTGTGATAGTTGTGGATGTGTTATTTTCTCTGATGGTAAAGCTGCTCATTCTTCTTGGCAAAAGGCTCCAGTTCCTGTAAATTCTTGGGCTCTTGTCTGAACTGCAGCTTATGATCTCCCCAGAGGCTCAGTGATACTGAGGTCAGAAGAGACAAACACTCCAGAACCTTCACTTTATTCTGCTGGAGCCAGTGACAGCTCCACTTGCCTTTGTGTTTTGGATCATTATCATGTTGGAATATCCAAGTACGTCCCATGTGCAGCTCCTGGACCAAGAACTCATAAATTCTGCCAGGGTTTGGAAACTTATGAGCACAATTGTAAATCCTGCATAGTTCTTCTCTCAAACATAAACCCATGTAAACAGACGAATAATTCATAAGTCTGCCAACGAAACAAAACACAACTCCCAGGTATGTTTTTCATGAGGTAACATTATAACACTCACAAAAGCCAATTTTGTGTAATATAGGACCTTTAAATAAATCAGGTATACCTCCTTCTAAAATACACTGAGTCATAAATGATGTCAGTGAATGGTAAAACGTAATACTATCTTGTATAGTGGAAGAAAATAGTTACTGGTTTTCAGATGACACCAAAACATTCCATAGGCTAATAATATTTAATACAGGCAGGGGTAGTTCAAATTATTATTGTTAAAAGGACTGAGGATCAAAGGATAAAAGTATTGTTAATTTTGGTTATATTTAGTAATACAGTGACTTCTAGGGAATAGTTGCTAATAGAAATGATCAGGTTCCAAATGAATGATTGTATCTTATGGATAGGACAAACAAACTGAAAGCCAGTCTGTAGAATAAATACTGGCTCCGCTGGTTTTACTGCAGCAGGAATCTGACTCGGTGTCCCCCTATGTGCACATTTTACACATTCACATTCAGCTCTATCAGCTCTGTACATCTGGAGTTTTTGTGTGGTTTCCCAGCAGACTCAGTCTTCTCAGTTACACACATGATAAAAACTGCCAGTAGCTCGTGTCATTTTAGATATATTATTTTTGTCCTTTTGGATGTCATTTTGTCAACTTTTTGGTTGGGGATCTGTCACCTACTTGTTTCCATGGAAATGTCATTGCCCTGGAAAGTTCCACAGTTTGGTTTTATAGCTCACAAATACACACATTCTGACTGTGAGCAGAGTTGCCTTTCCACAGATCTGACCTATAACTTGGTTTCACACTGTGAAAACATTCCAAACAAAGCAATAACTTCTCCATGGAGATAAGCATTTGGCAGACTCTCCACCAGAAAAGGTGCGCAATATACCTTTAAATATTAAAAATGAAAAATTGAAATTTGAATGTGTCTGCTGTTTTTGAACTATTTTCATTGCATGCACTGGAAAGCATAGTCATACTTTCTTCTCTTTTTTTCTTCCTTTCAAACGTTTTTCACAGAGACACCTGATGCCTTGAAAGCGCTTACCCCAGGCACATAAACCACTTTGTTCCTCATTCCAAAGTGTACCGTATAGATGCGGAGAGACATAAATCTGTAAAGGCCTTAAGATGTTCTGGATGACTGACAGGCTGCACCTATATATTCGATCACTGTGGTTGGCAGTTGGTACTGGCTAGTACTCTAGTACAGGAAAGTATAAATATAAAGGGTATTGTTTACTCAGGTCCCAGTGCAGAGAGGAACCCTTCATAAAATCTGGAAAATGCCATTTTCATTAGACCCTGAGCTAGTGTACTAAATACAGTATTATGTTTTGAGTTTATGTTGTATTGTAACCATTTTATACTGATGAGAAATGCCTGAAAAGATCTGGAAATAAATTCTAGTACTAGACAGATGTAACTATATAAACAGCCACGCTTGGGACAATAGAAGCGTTACTAGTTGGTGAAGCTAGCATTCCTAAAATCATCAACTGCAATAAAATATAATGGAGGTGAGTTATTTATTTGACATAATGTTACTGATTACTGATATGAATAAATGTGTAACTATCAGAATGTAAACCAAGGAAACAAGGAAGGGAAAAACTGAAGCCTGGAGTACATTCAGTTGAAGCAGTACTTGAAAATTTGATCATGAAATTGAGTCAAACTGGACATTTACAGCCAACATTTTGTTATTAACCAAGTGGCTTCTTCAGGACTTTGTGTTAGTGTGTGTACATTGTGTTTTGTTTCACTCCCACACATTTGAGTAATCCTTTATTATTTGTCTGTCTACATCTCCAAAGCTCAAAATGCTCTGTTCCACCATGTGATGTTATGAAGGGTCAGTTTTCAACTTAACACCTACATTTTACCTTTAGTTTAGTAGAGATTGGCAATTCCAGGGCCTAAATCATACAAATGATTCAAGTGAAGGTGTATGAAGTTTAAAAACACAATGGAGCACTTCCTGTATTACCTCATGACATAATAAGACAGAGTTTTCTTTTTGAAGAAGAACTCAACCTGAATATGCAGGGTGTGTAATATGGGCTCTTTAATGCCATATTGTGGAACATGTGAAGCAAACCAATAATGCATCCACAGATACAAGCCACTTGTAGATCCCTCAACAGAAAAGTTTATCCAGCTTTAACTTTCTTTTTTTACTTCACAAAATAAAGAACACCACACAACTCAAATGAAACTGATCTACAAACACAAGTTTAACCTTTAGACATCTGCACGCCCGCTACTGCAATGGTATAAACATGTTCTAGTGAATAGTCAGAGTGGCTTCCAATATGGCTGACAGCATCTCCATTACATCACCTGCAGGGAGACTATTATTCTTCTGTGAATAACAAAAGAGTTCTGAAGTGCTGGGGACCAAAGCAGTTAAAACGGCTCCATTTGGCAGGTCACATTCGGAACTGTCACATGGGAATTTCATCAGGACAATGTAACACATTTTCTTCTGTTTGAAGAGGTAGTCAATTTTAAAAAGAAAATGTTTAAAGAGCTCATGTTGCCCTATTTTGATGTCATGTGATAATACAGGAAGTGCTCCATTGTGTTTTTAAACTCCATAGACCTTCACTTGAATTATTTAGATCATTTCAGACCTGGAATTGCCAATCTTGACTGAACAAAATGAAGCTGAAAACTAGAAAACTAGAAACTGCTTCATGACAAGGTGGAACAGAGCAGTTTGAGCTTTGTGGTACGTTTTTTGAGGAGGTAACATTATAAAATGGCAAAAGCTCACAAGAGTCATTTTTGTGTAATAAAGGCCCTGTAGCCTCCTAGGACCTGGTGTCCACATATGTGGACATACTGTATATGTCCAACATATTTTGGGTTGTTCAGGCACTTAATAAATAGTTTTTGCAAATCATTATTTGATTGTGACTTTATTGTGTTCCATCAAAATGATTAAAACATAAAATGAATGTTTTATATATACATATGAGGACATTTTTCTCAGAAACTACATCATGTAAAAATATAATTCTTCAGCCCAAATAACAAAGAGAAATCAATAAATCATGCCATGCAAGAGTCCGGGTCCTAGGACTGGTCACATTTCTATCTTCTATATTCTATTTTTCTCCATGGAAATATTATCACTTTGTCACTTTGTCTAGAATGTTCCACAATATAGATTAAACCTAAACATCACGAGGGAGACAATCAGGTCACAGCTTTACACTACATACCATTTCAGATCTGTGGAAAGTCACACCTATTCATAGAAGGAATTGTTGTATTTTTGAGAAATAGAAACACCTGTATTGAGTAAATGCTAGATAGAAATGTTTAATGTCATATCATGGAACATTCCAGGCAAAGCAGTAACATGGGTTAGGGTTATGGGTTTGCAGTGTGACATTGGTTTGCCTTGGATTTTCCACAGTATGACAATAAACCTAACAACAGGTGATGCCATGACAGGTCAAATTACAGGTCAGTATCTGTGGAGAGAAAAGCCTGCTTGTATTTTTTAAAAAGTCCATATCTAAGCTTTATATTTAGGTGTGATAGAGTTTTCTGAGTTTCAGTGGTATAACAGTTATCAGCCTTTGCGATGTATGAACCATGTGTTGAAAAATACACTTTTGACACAGGTCCATGTGTTAGTTTATGTTCACCATCAGATAATGATTTAAACTATGGTGTTTGGTAACGTTTTAAAGAAAATAGTATTGTCTTTCATTTAAGGCCAGTTGTGACTCGTGTCTATGACAATTACCGTGGTAACCATAGCTTTTCCAAATATCACGTGAGAACATTTTTTTCACAATTTTTGCCTGCACTGTTTTACTTCCTTTTACCCGGAAAGATCTATGCATTGTGCACCTTTAAAACAAAACTATCCATTGTAAAATACGCAATGTTCATTACAAAAAATAAATAAATAAATGTGGTAGAGTAGATTATACCCTGGCTACCACACCGGCTAAGATCTGGTGTCTCTATGGTAACCTACCTGTATGATTTGAGCGAGAGGTGCTGCTCAGAAAGGCCCTTGGTCAAGGTCAGTGAATAAATAATCGACTAAGCTCTGCTGTGTGAAGTTAGTCAAGACCCAACATAAATCTTAGCTGTCATCATCATTAGTTTAAAATACACTATGGGACTTCTTATTTTAAATGTAGTTTTTAATGTTTTAGATTACATAACACTACTCCCCAGTACAGTTTCCTCATTGTCTCATCAGGTGACAGTTTCGCTATCAAGCACCAGCCTCCAGCAACAGTGATATTTCAGGTATGGTTGCATGTTTACAGTAATCCCTACAAATATGCACGTAATGTCAAAGTTTTTCCTGCACACAAGACGTCTGAGAAACCCCCGGTCCATCTGACATTATTCAGTCAGTCCATGATAACTCGGGCATGAAGTGGTAATATTGGTTCCCATTAATCAGAGTAAATGATTTGTTAAATTATATGCAATAACCAGCATATTTAGGCTGTGTTCTTCTCTCAAATGGAAAACGCTCTGTTTGACCTTGTGATGTCATGTGGTAATACAGGAAGTGCTCCACTGTGTTTTTAAATTCTATACACCTTCACTCGAATCACTTGGATCATTTCAGAATTGCATACAGACTAATAAAGGATTACTCATGTGTGAATGAAAATAAAACACAACTCCACGTATGTTTTTGAGGAGGTAACAACATTAGAACATGGAGTTTTGTGTAATATAGGACCTTTAAGGCAAATTCTTGCCGTTGCAAATCTGCAGTTGCCTCCTGCCATATCAAATGACAATATTAGCTTGTGCAAAAAAGCAAAAACAAAAAACCACTGCACCTGTTCTTGTAAGTCTCTCTTGTTTTCTACATTTTGGACTGTACAAGCATGAAGAGTATGTAAGTATGTAAGTATGTAGGGCGGTACAAGCAGGAATGTTATGTAAATATGTAAGTATGAGTAGGAGACAGGGTATAATACAAAAATACATTAGCAAAAGGGTTAAATAAAGCATACTTTCCTTACCTGCCGTAGTTCCGGAGTGGTCATGCTAAAGCTCACTTGGCTAATGTGTAGTTAATGGGACGTTAACAGTGAAATTTAAGCACAGGCCAGCTGTGTGCAAACGTGATCTTCTCTAACGGCTCCTGTAGGTGTGAAAAAGAGGGAGGGGTCAAGTGTGAGTTTAAATATTTCATGTGCGTCTTAATGTGGCCTGAATGAGCTACCAAAGTTTGACTTAAATTGGGCTCTTGGTGCAGAGTGAACACAGCAACATTTCTGGTGCATCTGTTGTAACTGCATCCCTGCCTTTCACATTGATTAACTTAAAGGTCCTATTTTTTTTGTCACTTAATTTTTATTAAGCATTTTATATAGAACAAAAACAAATCCAAACACAGGCACAGTCGGGAAGACTTAACTTACATTTCGACGGTAAGAAAAATATAGATATATATATCCACATATATGCACACATGCATACACATATATACATACATACCTACACGTACTCACATGTGCACATATATACACAAGTCACTCTGGAATGTTTTATTGGGAGAAGTCTGGAGCAGCACTAACCATTATTTTAACTTCATGCGATATTTAAACCATTTGCTCCATTTTACATAATAGACGTCTGCTTGAAGCCTTAGCATATATGTCAGATGCTCCATTTTATGCATTTCTTCAATTATTTGTAACCAGTCCTCTAGTGAAGGGGATCTGGTTGGAGCCATTTACGAGTAATTGCCTTTTTGGCACAGGCACAGAGAATTTTTAATATGTATCTAACATTGCTAGATAAGTCGGGTATATCCCCCATGTATAATGTCATTCTAAAGGCCCTATATTATGCAAAATTGACTCTTGGGAGCTTTAAGACTTAAGAAAGTCCAAAGTATACCTTGAGTTGTGTTTTGTTTCATTCACACATGTTTGAGCCACCCTTTATTATTGAAAGAACTTAAATATACAAGGTTTGTGTGTCAAACATGTGTGAAACAAAGCACAACTCTGGGTATGTCTTTGATGAGAAAACATTATAACATCAACATTTTTATCTTCATGGAAACCAAACCAGACCACATTACAGGTCAGATCTGTGGACAGGTGACCCTTATCACAGTCAGAACACCACTACATAGAAACGACAGCTCCATAGAAACAAGCAGGTGATGGACCCCTAAGTAAAAAGTTACATAGTGCACCTTAAAAAAAAAAAAAAAAGCCACACGATTCGTATTCCTAATTCTATCCATCCTTACTCCAGGCAAACAGAACTGAAACAACTTTACTATTGTATTGTTGCTGGCCTGTAACATAAATCACTTCTAACATATCTAATCTAGAGTCTATCAGTAACTTTCACAATACATTTGACACTTTCTTGCACAAGTTCCTTATCTCTATAGTGATAACCGGTAGGAAATTAATATGGTTAATACAAGTAGGGCAGGGGTGTGACAATAATAACTGCGTGATTGTTCCAAAATAGTCCAAATTTTTTTGTAAAATGGCATAAATGGACATAACCAGGCTAATTAAACATAAATTCAAATGTTGATTTTAAAAACAAATGCAAATTATTCTGTTTTTAATTATTTATTTTAAATGCAAAGAGTTGTTTTTCATTATCTTCAGTGTAGCAAGATGTATTTTCATATTTTAAGTACAAAAAATCTTATTTCGTTGGCAGATGATTTTACTTGTCAAGTGAAATATATTTCATTCTGTAATATTACTATAAGAAACACACAACGTTCAAAAGTTTATGACAAATATATTGAGCTTTATTGAGATTACATCATAGTAAACATACCAGGTACGTCTGTCAGGTCTCTTCAAAACTTATCTTATCTCAAAAACGCAAACCACACCAAGAAATACTAGATTTCCACTGCATTTTCATCAACATCCTCAGTCCTTACTTCAGTCTGGTGAAGGTTAAATACTATTAATATTATTATTATTATTATTATTATTATTATTAGGCCAACAGTGGTAGTCCATGTACAGCACCAAGTGGATTCCAGCCTCAGTGGGACAGTTTTTGGTGGTGCAGTTTTTGAATTAAAAAAAGTCCATTAGAGTTCATTATTTCTCCATTGTCCATGAAGTAACACAAGGATTACCAACAGGAGTATGCATATGTACGTGCCACCTGAGTATTCAAGTGGTTGAATACTTGAAATGCCCATAGACAATATAAGAATGAGATGCTACATTTGAAATGATCAAAATAACATAGATTAAAATCCATACAACAAAATGAATATTAAAAATTATCAGTGCATGTTTAAATATAATGCTGTAGAGCTCTGAAATGGTAAAAGAAAACTTCATCAATGCTGTAAAATCATAGCAAATGTGCGTGAAAACAGTTTGTAATAAATTACTGCAGTAAGGCGGACAAAAAGACATAGACCAGTTTAAAGTATGGGGTTGTATCAGGCAGCAACGATAGAGGACAAAGCTAAATTGATAGATTAAAATTATTTAGGAAGCCTGATTCTTAAATTAACGTTATTGTTTTGAATGAAATGTTCCACAGTATGGCATTTAACATATCTATCTTGCATATGTTTTCTTCAAAAATACCTTAAAAACATGCATTCTTTCTCTGAGCTGGGTCACGTCTTCACACATATGACCCGTAACTTGGCCTGTTCATGCCTCCTACTCGTCTTGGAAATTGATATATGTAATTCCATACTGTCAAACATTCTGGGCAAAACAATAATGTTTCCATGGAGACAGCAGATGACGTTTTTATGGGCACAGCAGGAGGCGTATTCTCCATAAGAAAAGTTACATAATGCATCATATGATAAGCGTCAGTTTTGGTTAGTCCCCAATTTACTTCTGGGTTAGTTCTTAGAAGCGAATTAAAATGCTGACAGTGTTTTCCAGCTCATTCTGGCCAGTTGAAATGACACTCAATATAATTTAAAATTCCTAAAAATACTCCTGGGAAAGTCTTAGCATTGTATAAAAGCTAATATCTTATTCCAAATAGAGAAACTTGACTCAAATAATTTAGAAAGGTGTAGCACAGAAGTTAAGTATACTGTTCTCCAAATGTTACAGTAGAGGTGACACACAAGAAAACTAGTCTGAACACCTGTCAAAAGCCTTATCTCCAATACAATCTGTTAGTGCTCAAATAGCTGGCCTGCATTTCACCCACAATGGCCTACATTTAGGGAGACAAAAGAATTAAACCTTAAAAATGTATCAAACATGTTATACTTTCAGCTTTTTTACCTATCAGTTGCTAACCAATGCAACCCCATGATGCTGGTTGTACCAAACCAATAGATTATCTTATTTTATCTTACAAAACGAGCACTTATCAAACGCATACATGGATCTGCAGAATAATCTATACCGCCATCTGCTGGTCCGATGCAGTAACAACAGAAACACAATGGTGAAAGATTATTTGTCAAGTTTAGGCACATAAGATCATATTAATTTTGAAAAAGATTGAAGTGAGGTTGTCTCTACTTATTATTATCTAATAATAACTAATAACTCCCACCAACCAGTGCTGTCAAAAGTATAGCTTATAGTGAAATGGAGTAACTGAACTTTTAAACCTGCATGACACTAGCTATAAACAGTATCAACTTTGAACATGCCGCCCCCATGTGGAGATTGTAAAAAGTGCTTTTGTAGACCAAGTTACAGGTCAAATCTATGGAGAGGCAACCCCATATAAGCTGTCAGAATGCCTGTTTTTTTTGTTTTTTTGTTTTTTTGAGCCATTAAACCACCTGTAATTGAATAAATGTAATAAGGTAGAGCTGTATGTCATGTAGCTTAATGTCATACTAATGACCTATCCATGGACACAAGCAGGTGATAGATCCCCATCCAAAAAGTTACATAGTGCGCCTTTAAAGGGATCAAAATGGGAATTGTGTCCTCATTTAAGGTCACAAACAATACCATTATAAATGAAGAAGGATGTCTAGAGTGGACCCTGTAGAAAAAGAAGAATTGTCACTGATGACAGGGTTTGGGTTGAGTCTTAGTCACAACCTGTTTTGTCAATCACATGATGTTTATCTGGACTCAAGCCAAAGCTTTAATCATGTTCCAGGACGTACCATTTAGCATTTACTAAACAATGAATATGTTCTTTTGAAATGTCATATCACAGCTGGGAAATCGTACGTTTACGCTTCAAACAATTGCACTTCCTGCTTGTACAAGCATTATTTTATTTTTACTATTTACTTTAAAAATGTATTTTAGACAGCATGCCAATCATTACATTTGCACCCAACTGCCAGAGCACATTCTTTGTTTGTGAATGCTTTTAAGACTTATTTTTTCTTGTTAATTTTGAAGTAGTTATACTATGGTTTTGTACTTAATGTAAATCCATAATTTTGTTTGTGAAATGGTATATGAAAAAAGAGTCCATTTAAACATTGTGATTTATGTGTCAATGTATCTTAATCAGGCCTAGGATAGGTCTGAAACAGGTGTAGAACAGGTCTTGAAAAGGCCAAAATCAGATCAGGTGTGGACCCAGTCTAAGACAGATCAAAATCAGATCTAGAACAGGTCTGAATCAGGTCTAGAAGAGGTCTTCACTGTGTCTAGATCAGGTCCGGCTCTGATCTACAGGTCTAGATCTAGTTTAGAATAGGTCTGAGTGAGGTCTGGAACAAGTCTGAATCTGATCTAGAATACATCTGGATCAGGTCTAGAATAAGTCTGAAACTGGTCTAGAACAGGTCTTAAAAGGCTAAGACAGGCCTTGATCCACTCTAAAATAGGTCTAAATCAGACCTAGAACTGTTCTAACAGGTCTAAACAATTCTGGATGAATAAATTCTAGACTATGTGTAGATTTGTTCTAGAACTAGGCCTAGATCTGGTCTATGGCTGATCTAGAACATTTCTGGATAAAGTCTAGCGCAAGTCTGGCTGGATCAGTTCTGTCTCTGGTCTAGAGCAGGTCGGGCAGGTGACTGTAGACCGAGTCCAGCAGGGTCTGACTGGCCTCCTGGCTCTTAACCCCTGCAATCTCGAAAAGGCGGTCGAGTTTGTCCTCGGCGGTGGGGATCTGTTCCAGCGCGTGCAGCTCCTCTGGGTTCAGGATGTGCAGCATGTCATCAAAGATGGGCTGAAGGTCACAGGGGTCCAGGCGCACCTGACGCAGCACTGTGTCCTTTTTCTCTGCACACACAAACACACACACATGCGGTGAAGCTTTATAAGAATTAATGCTCAAATTATGTTGTAATTATTGCTAAGATTCCACTCAAGATTCTACCTGAGCTCTCACTCTGTTTGAGGGTATGCTCACATTTGCACATACACAGCAAGACCAAATTTGGACCTAAACCTGGACTAAAGCAAGACTAGAACAGGACCAAGTATACACGAAGACTAAACTGGGATCTTAAAGCAGGACCAAACAGGTGAGCGCACCCTAAAATTCTATATGAATGGCCAACAAAATGCATCATCATGTACAGAGCTTTCCTTTCACTCCTGTTTATAATGTGTAGTCACAGCTGTCGTCTGATAGACGTGTGACATTTACTAAGACCACAGACACTTGTCTAAAGACACAGCAGATACAATGCGTGTGTGAGTGAGTGAAAAGGTTTACTGAATGAGCTTCTTCTGCTTTGCTCAACATCACCATGACATAAACCTCTGCTAAGGTTGAGGTTTATTCCAAATATGTCATACTCAGAATTTCCATAGGAGGGCACAGAGGTCTTCTGTCTGTAATCAGACTTTGAGAACTCTTCTGTCTGGATTATTCAGAAATAATAACATTATTATTGTTCACTACAATAGCAACTTTGTGAGGCATGACACTATTCTGGAAATTACCACCTTTGTAATGAATAAAAGATACTGTATATTGATCTGGCATCAAACAAAGCACTTCAGATGCATACTTATACTTTCAGAACAAGAGTTAAATCCTGCTTTGGGCCATTTGCGTCAGTGGCATTTATTGTCTTTATAGCTCTAAATTTTACTTTTGTTATTGTGACAGGCCTACAAACCACCCCCTGTGCTTTAGAAATGAATTTGACACAAAAGTGCATTCACTGTAGCTGATTAACATGGAGCACTACCTGCTAAATTAAAAACTCAGTACATTTGTCCCTCTCACCTTTGGTAATGAAGGATCCGTTCCTGCTGAGGGCGGAGTCTTTGCTAGAGGTGGAGTCACAGCGCAACAGCGGCTCTGATTCGTCAGGAAAGAAGCCCTTGGCCCGATCAATTGGTGAAGGCTCCATGCCCAAGCCACTGGTCCCGCCCACACTGACCCCGCCCACACTGGACCCGCACACACTGGACCCGCCCGCACTGGACCCGCCCACACTGGACCCACCCACACTGGACCCGCCCACGCTGCTGCTGCTGCCCCCTACGCTGTTAAAGCCAGGGGACTCCAGAGGTTTGTGGATGGGGCTGAGGCTCTGGCTGCCGTTCACTGCAGGCATCAGCTGGTTCAGGTCAAACTGTGGACAGACACATAAAACACAGATCTAGAGTCAAACTAAAGACAATCAAAAGTAGAAGGGCTGGACAATATGGTCATAACAATCCAATCTCATGCATGTGACAATAAAGTCATCTGCTTGTTCTACACTGATGCTGTAATGTTGTTTCCTCATAAAAAAAACAAACACCCAGTTCCGTGATGTGGTCATGTGGTAATAAAGGAAGTGCTCTACTGTGTTTTTAAACTTCATAAATCTTCACAACAATCATTTAGATAATTTCAACCCTGGGATTTCCCATCTCTACTGAACAAAAGGTAAAAGTAGCTGCTGAAATCTACCACGAGATGTAGACAGACTAATAGTAAAAGGGTTACTAGAACATGTGAATGAAAAAACACAACTCCAGACATGTTTTTACCTTAGTCAAGAGCAACAGCAGCTAGGTCAGTCTATTTTAACCATGCTCATTATTTTATTTATCTTCAGTAGTCAGTGACAACAGGTATACTGTAATATTAACAGTAGGTCATTTGATAGTATTAAAAGCAAAATTACAAGAGGGAAATTATATATTGTTTTCTGACAAATATGTTTTCATCACAAGGAGGACAATAGTGAAAAGTCATAAATAATAGAGCTGATATGCAACTTTAGGTGAAGCAACAGTACATTTGCAGTTGAGTGAAATATGGAATGAAGTAATAAGTAAGATGTACCTACAATGAACACATGGTGGCAGCACAGACACATGAAACAAACTTCAGACACACTATTTACTGTATGTATCATATAAAATCTCTCTTCCTTCCCTGTTTTTAGACGGGCTACCAATGATGGTAATTTGATCTCTAACCTTTGTTCTCCCCAAACCAGAATGAATCAAAGTTCTTACAAATAATATGTCATCATTTTTTAATACATTTACAGATAATGTGAGCAATAGTTACGAGACTGTAACTATTGCTCACATTATCTGTAAATGTATTAAAATGTCTCTCTCTTGTCTCTCTGAACCTCAAAACAAAGTTACAGTCAATGAGCATGAAGCTTGTCACAAACATTAATTCACTGTAAAACCACTGGCTCCTTATTCATCTTCCTGATAAGATGTCATCCCTTGGCTGTGCTCCCTCCTCCCCCTCGTCTGTCTTTTCTGTGCGGTGATACTGAAGCTGCAGCTGAACCAGTATTAACTGGTTTGAGGATGAGATCATGAGAGCGGATTGTGTTTTCCAGAGCAGCACAACAGTAGGCCCAGGTTACAGTGGCACAGGTCATTCTATACAATACAGTATGATGCATTTATGGTACAGGCTTTGATGGTCAAAAACTCAGGCTTAGCGAGCAGGGGTGGGGGAAAATATCTTTACATGAACATCAACATTGCATTTTATATTAAAGGATCCGTTTTGCCCTATTTTCTGATCTACTGAATCATGTTATAATGTTCTTTCCTCATCACAAACATACCTGGAGTTGTGTTTTGTTTCATTCACACATGTTTAACACACACACGCTGCATATTTAGGCTGAGTTCTTCTCTCAAACCGAAAACACTCTGTTCCACCTTTTGATGTCATTTGGTAATACAGAACATTTTGAGCTTTGGAGATGTAGAAAGACTAATAATAAAGGGTTACTTAAACACGTGTGACCTGGATGTTTTTCAGGAGGTAAGATCATTATACCATGGCTTAAATCTCACAAGAGTCCATTTTGCATAGTGAAGCCCTGTAATTACAAGTAATTACACTCACAATAGGGCTCTAGTTGATCAAAATGATTAGTCAACAAGACGGGACCTGCTTTGTGCATCAATAAATCGAATTAGAAGGGGCATGGACTGACATTGGCAAAACTCTCAAAACTATATAAATGTATCTGACCAAATATCATCAGGATCCAAAATGCACTGACAGGAGTTCACGTAAAAACAACTGTAAACAGCATTTTTTTTTTATGGAAAGGGAGTTTAACAATACTCTCTCAAAACTCAAGACTTTTGCTTTCTACCTCCCTCAAATCTGAACTATCGGACTTTCCCTTGAGCTGTCTCGACTGTTATCTTGACAAGTTAAGCGTGCCTCATGAATGGAAAAGCACAGAGGAGCTGCAACGTTTGTTTTCTTTGTTTTGAGAAGTAAAAAGAACACAGACACAAGAGCAAGTTCTGGGCTTGATGGCAATTAGCTAAAATATAGGAAAATAGCCTTACAGCCCTACTAGTCAGTGTCAGTTGACTGTTGACATTTCTCTGTGGTTAGCTCTAGCGTTATCCAACTATTACAGAATTTGTCCTAGTCCTAGCTCCTATTTAAACATCTTGTGTGGAAGCATGGACAGGCTTGAATAATGCTAATAATAATAATGCATTTTACTTAATAGCGCCTGTCAAGACTCTCAAAGTCACCTTCCAAACAAGCCAATACCAACGAAGTGTTGAGTATTCAAGTCACCAGGTCCTAGACTCTCTTTCCAACTCTAGGACAGTCAAGCGATAGTTAAGTTCTTTATTTGTCTTAATAAATGCATGTGGTACAGCAGAATTACACAGATCAGATGGGGGTGTTTACAGTTTTCTTAGGATTAGGTCTTTACACAGTGGTATCCTGATATGCAATAAATCCACCTAATCCTCACTGTGACTGGGCACTTGCACAGTGGTCATGTGACCCGCATCACCACACTACAGCACGAGCAACAGTTTAGAAGCAGTCAAGAGGGACTATAAAAAGATTTTACAGTTTTATCGTCAAATTTTGTCTCTGCATTTGACCCATACATAAATGCCAATGGGGCAAATGTCATAGCAGTGGACGTTCCAGGGACCATCTCCAGATCTTGAGCTACGTTTTTCCCAGACTACAGTTGGATAGTTCACATGTTATAGGAGGAGATGGGAAACTCAACGCAACTAAACTCACACAGGACCTTGCAGCGATGAGGCAAGAAAGCCCCACAAGCCCTATTGATACTTTGCCGTGGCATCACATGGGGTGTTCTACATGTATATCTATGGTGAAATGTACCTATAAAATAAAGTGGTTGATGGCATCTTAATCAGCCAATGTTTTTATTAACAGAATAATTATTTTGTTGGTATTGTGAAAGATTTAGGCCTTTATGTGCAAACAGCAGAAAGGAGAAAGCATGTGTGAGTTAGCTCAAATGCTGGAGGTAAATTGTGATCTAAAATTGTCCATTGGGTCAGATGGATCATAGAGATACTGAATCATTTTGATCAATACTCAAGCAAAGATTAAGTCAACCTAGATTTCTTTTTCAACTACATCCCTACATGTCACTCAAGCTAAGTACATTTCTGTGGTCACTGACTACTTCTGACAGGTTGCTATAGTAACATGAGTCATATAACTGCCATAACTTTGAAATTATAACCGTCCTTCACATTTGCTCCCATGTCTTGTAAAGGCAAAGGAACATGCAGATGTTTTGTAGTAAATGCAATTTTTCATTCAGAAGATGAAAAAAATCACAAATAAAAGTATAGCAACATAAAAAGGTCCTATATTACTCAGTATTGTGGGCTTTAAACCATGTTCTAATAATGTTACCACATCAAAAACATACCTGCAACTGCGTTTTGTTTCATTCACACATGTTTGAGTAATCCTTTATTATTGATCTGTCTACATGTCCAAGGTTCAAAATGTTCTGTTCCACCTTGTGATACAGTGTAGTGGTAGTTTCAAGTTAACAGCTACTTTTAATTCAGTAAATATTGACAATTCCAGGGCTGAAATCATTTAAATGATTCTCGTGAAGGTGTGTGGAGTTTAAAAACAGTGGAGCACTTCCTATTTACCCCATGACATCGCAAGCTGGAACGGTGTTTTCAGTTTGAGAGAAGAAGTGACTCACTAAATATGCAGGATTTGTGTGTTAAACATAAAAGAAACAAAACACAACTCCAGGTATGATGATGATGAGGAAACATTATAACATAGCCCAGAAAGTGGCGTAATATGGGGCTTTTAAACTGCATCTTGTACCTCTGATTTTGTCTCATACTGAGCATAGTTCCAGAAGAATTAGACAATGCCACGTTGTTTTGGTTTGAATCGGAGTTCAGGGAGACCTCTGTAAAATGAGGACTTGGCGGACTGCTTTGATTAATAAGATTAGAAAGGCTACAGCTGTAATTACTCGTAAACACAAAGAGATTGTAGGTTTAAAAGAAGAACAAAGATGAAATCACCTCATCCCACTTTGGCATTTAGTGGGTTTTAGGAAGGCTCTTAAAGTCAGTAGTAATCTCCTGCATCTTCATTTGAACAGATCCTGCTTCTGGGAAAATCTGCGCCCTTTTCCTTAAAAATCCTGAATGTGGTTAGATCCCTTTTATTACAGTGTGTACTAATGGGGCTGGAATCATGTACTCCCAGTTAGGCTGAAATTACTGATGGTAATTGTAGATGGTGGTTGATTGATCTTGTTCAGTGCTCTTGGGCTGCACTAAAAGCCTCCACAGTAATTGTCAGTTTTGGTAAATAGCGTAATTGTTTTGTAATTGCATAGTGCGGCACAGACTTAGGAAGTAGGAAGCCAGTTGTTTTAATTGAGTCTCCAAGTGTAGACTATAATCGTTCGTGGGACATTTTATATAATCGTGATAATCGGCAATCGACAAAGAAAACTGCTAATTGATCACCAGAAACAGCAAAAAGCTACTTATCCATTATGTTTTCTTCTAGGTCATTATTGTTTTCACTTGTAACAAAGTACAATACTATAACAGTTTAAATATGGAACTGAGTAATAATATTCAAATTACAGTTATTCATATTCATATATTTTTCAATTGTCAGCAACTTTAATAATTATTGTGATATAATCGGCAACTGCAATTATTTTGGCCATGATATCATGACATCAGATTTCAATATAGTCCCGTGCTGCCTCATTATGGCAAAACTTATAACACTTATTTGGCTTATAATTAAAAATACAGTGATTTCTATCAGCGACTTCTATATAACTATCAAAATGAAGAAAGTATATACTTAATACTTAACTTTGTTTAAAAGTCTATGTTGAAGGTATGCAGAAGGTAGGTTTTTTTTCCCATTAGAATATTTTTGTAATTAAATAGAATAGAAACAAATCACATAAAAGAAATTAAATTAAACAACCTTGGTTGCAACCTGCAAAAGAAAAAAAAGATTTTCTAAAGCCACCTGCAGGTCCAGATTTTTATTCATATAGAAAATAAATAAATAAAACTAACAACAAATGAATAAATGCACTATAAATAAGATAAATGCCATCCAGTGGAACATTCCAGGAAAAGCAATACCATCTCCATGGAGACAATCAGGTGTGGGACTCTCCAAAGGAAAAGTTACATAGTGCCCTGATCATTACATTGTAGATGTGTTAGCCCCACCCTCCAGGTTTCCCTGTAGCCTGAGCCATGACGGGCTCATTAGCCACACACAGAAGGCTCGTAGTGAAACAGCAGGGCTTCTCCTTAATCACCTGATTGTTCAGGTTCCAGAGTATTTACCGTTTAACATGATTCATGAAGCTCCACCATACCGCTGCTCTCTTTTACATAGTTTAAATAGTGAGTTATCATTAATAGCTATCATCTAACTTCAAAAGCTTATAAACCAAATAACCTTAAACTGCATTCTTTATACTGCCTTTTATGGATTAGTGCCTGAGTAGTGAATGTGTGACTGTTGGTGGTCAAAGTACGAAAAAGGTTACTCTTAGAAATGTAGTACAAACGAAATACATCTCCACATGTCATGAAAAAAGCACAGTGTGTAACTTTAAAAGATGTATTATTTAACTTTTCTGGGGAAAGGTCTGTCCCCATCTCAAAGTAGATGCTATTGCTTTACCAAGAATGTTCCACAGTAAGGCATTCAACTTGAATCTATCTCCACAGAGACATGTAGGTGACCACCTCTCAGTCAAGTTAAAGGACAAATCTGTGGAGAGGCGACCCAACTCACAGAAAGAATGCATAAATGTCAAAACATGTCAAAAGTTAGGTAGATATGTAGAATGCCATAGTGAAAGATACGTTACCTTTAAATAACTATGTACTACATGAACTATATAGATTCCTGCCCACAGTAAAAGTTACATAAATTCAGGTGAAAAGTGAGTAGAGGAGATGACAGACCATCCATCAGTCTGGTGTCAAACTAGAATAGCTCCATCTGACAGCTGGGCCTCTGCACGAGGACCATAGATTTGAACCTCTGCAGCACTATTATACAACACAAGATCTCCCCATAAGAAATATGCATTAATCTGGATTGAGAAGTAATGTGCCACAGTCTACAAGCTGCACAAACTAAGTGAGTGTTTACTTTTAAAAGCCAAATTAGTATGGAGTTACAAGAGTCCCCCCAGACACTTCCTCCAGCTCCTCCAGGAAGTCCCCAAGGCGTTCCCAGGCCACCAGAGAGACATAACTGAGCCCCTCACCTTATCTCTAAGGGAGCACCCAGCCACATAGGTGAGGGTAGATTAACCGGTAAATCAAGAGCTTTGGCTTTCAGCTCAGCTCCCTCTTCACCACAACGGTCCAATACAGCAACCGCATCACTGCCGACGTTGCACCGATCCACCTGTCACCTGTTCCATCCTCCCCTCACTCATGAACAAAACCCCAAGACACTTGAAAGCCTCCACTTGAGGCAGAGACTCGCCACCCACCTGGAGAGGGCCTTTTTCCAATTGAGGTGGTTTTAATTATTTTAATTATTATTTAATACAGGCCCTTTAATGAAACCTTGCAGTGAGATGGATTCTCACGATTTTTGTTGGTTCTCAAACTCACAAGTTTTAGAGTGAACCCGCTGTACGGTTAATTGGATGGGAGGACCACCAATCACAGAGCAGTATAGAGGTTTGTGTGGACGCCAAAGGCCAAGCACCCAAACCAACTACAACAAACATGGCCACGATAAAATATATTTTGGATTGTTCTGCTGTTGTGAAGCTTCAAACACTCATATCAAAATAGACGTCATAATGCTCCACAGTGTTTGGTCACTTTCAGCGAGAGCTGTTCCAGATTGATAATGTGTCGAATTCACAGTGCTACACATCAGTCCGGCATGAGCCAGGTTAGCTTTACCTTTAATGCACGCTGAAAAGGAAATGTGACTTTGAGAATAGATGTATTGACTATCTATAAACTGGCATTGCATAAACAAGGGCACACTGATAGTATCTTGTCTGTAATAGTTGGAATGGTAACAAAACAACACTAGGAGATTATCTGATATTAAGATGTGATGAAAACCTTAATTAAACAGCCCTGCACTTGGATATAAACTTGGCTTGAATGACAAATTATTTTGATACAGAACAAAACACAGTCTATGTAGTGACCTTGAGTTGTGTGGTGGAGGTCATATGTGTGACCTGAATCGTGTTACATCACTGAGTAAAAAGTGGACGGTGATGAAAGGAGTATTGTATCTAAAATGTGCCTTCTGAATGTACAGTCCCAGTACAGTGTACAGGGCTCAGGAGGGTCCCATTATCTCAGCATGTGATGTGTGTACTGAATGCTGCTCTGTGAAAAGCCCGTCAACACGTGTCTGAAGAGGACCAGGAGAAAGAACATTGACTGTGTATGCAAATAAACATGGCTAACCTGCTAGTTCCATATAGGGAGTAAGCATGGGGGTGCTTTTGGCTCCACTGACTCTGGCTTGAGTTCTCTCTTTAACTGCTGCAATGTGCCTTGTCATTTTTGGTCTTAAAATGTTTGTTTTAACCTGCTCTACATGCTCCTGGAGTTTTTATTTTTCTGTTTTATTCCTAATATGGAACTCGGCTCCAAATTTGCTTCTTTAACTGCTCGCTTCATGAGCATGATTTGCCTGCAGCTGAATCCTCCCTTAGTCCACTTCTTTAAACTATCTATGAGAAAGAAGGAATCAAACTGAAATAGACTGGGATAGTTGTAAAGTAGTTGAGTAGTTGTATAGGAGAAAAAGCACTAACAATTTAGAGACAAACAGATGGCAGTTATTTTTGCACTAAAACTTAATGCCATTACCCTCAATTAAACATTCAAATTTAATAACGTGAAGGCTACAAAACAGTACAATGTTTTTTCCAGTTATCTGATGAACTTGAGTGTGTTACCTGTGGGTTGTCCTCCATGACACAGCGGACCTTCTCCACCACATCTATGCGTCTGTGTCTGTGGAGAGCGTTGATTAGCTTAGCCAGGTTAGCGTCGCTGTCCCGTATGGTCCAGTGCTGTAGGGCTGCGTAGGCTCGCTCGGGGTCAGAGCTGTACCCGTTGGAAAAGGCGGCCACCTCGCGCTCCGTAGCATTCGCCAACAGCTGGTACAGGTCAATCCACTGAGAGCCAACATGAGCGGACACCAACTTCAGGATGTCCACGCCTGAGGGACAGAGGAGGTGAGAAGTTATAGAGGGAAAAAGGTGTAAATAGGCAAACATATTGTATTCTGTGTAATGTCTTTTTTGTCCAAGTTTCCATTGCAAGAGAAAATGTGATTTATATGAACAGAAAAAAATAAAAATCAAAAAATCAAAGTTTTTTTCCTATGTTTGCACCTCAGTACAACTTCCTTTTCTCAGCCTTTATTCATCAAGACATTATATTGCGCTATATTAAAACATCAGTCTTATGCTTTTCATTCTTTATTTTCCTCAGTGCTTGAAAATATGTTCTCATGTTGTACTGCAGTTTTGTATAAAGATTCTTATGTACCTCACAGTCCAATTGTAATTCACGCACACTAGGCTGGTAACCTCTTTTTAAAGTCTCTGTAATGAACACCAATCAAATGATTGCACAAAATTTCAGAGTCAGGCTGAAGTGTCAAGCCCAAAAGACAAGAAGAGAGGGGCTCACACTGTCACTGTCACTATATTGTGCTCTAAATGGTCATGGATGTCATTTATCAGGTGTCTGTATGTGTCACTTCTCGTATTGGATCAATCAATCACAGGACTCGTGTATCACATAAGGCACTCAGATTACATAGAGATTCCCAGAGAGTGACCCTGACCTTCAGTCATCCTTAGACAAACTGTCTGCAGGTTGGAACACATGTAATCACTGAAAAATATTACATTTGAGGACTAAGAAAAACAACATAGCCATGGCCGCATACTTTTTATTTAAAGGTCCATGTTAAGCTATTTTCTGATTTTTGTTCTAATGTTTCCCCATCAAAAACATACATGGAGTTGTTTCATTCACATAAGTTTAACACATAAACCCTGCATATTTAGGATGAGTTCTTCCGAAAACACTGTGCTCCACCTTGTGATGTCATGTAGTAATACAGGAAGTGCTCCATTAGGTTTTTAAAATTCATACGTACATTAGACATTAGAACATTAGAATCATTTGCCAATCTCTGCTGAACAGAAAGTAAAAGGCAGCAGTTAACTTGGAAACTACCGCTTCATGACATCGCAAGTTGGAACAGAGCATTTTTAGCTACTTTATTATGTGTGAATGAAACAAAACAAAACTCCAGGTATGTTTTTGATGAGATTTGCATTATAACATGGCTTAAAGCTCACAAGGGTCAATTTTGGATAATATAGGACTTTTGAATGTAACTTCCAATTAGCAAGTAGTTTTTCAATTTATTTCCCAGAAGTGTTAAAAATCCCACATGAATCACCTATCGTAGCATTGAGCAGTGATGGTCTTTTTCCCCATGCCCCACGGTTCTGACTGTAACGTGACTCGACATTGACTCTAAATGCTGATTCAGCTTTAGTCAGGCCTGTGGTTCATTGGCACATACAGTAAACGGCTGCAGGCTGATGAGACTAAATTTACTGGAAAGTACAACTAATATTTAAATAAAAAGGCTTGACTAGAATAAACTATAGGATTATTTTAACCAATTACTATAGTTCCAGTATCAAAAGTATTATTATTTTTTAACCATTGCTTTGTTTAGCCTGTTAATTAGTTAAAGGTGCACTGCGTAACATTTCTAGTGGAAGGTCTGCCACCCGCTTGTCTCTATGGAAATGTTATTGCCTTGTCTAGAATGTTCCACAGTACAGATTAAACCACAAAGGAGACAAGCACCAGGTTACAGCACAACTTTACAATTCAGGTCTCTGGAGAGCAGCCCCTATTTACAGAAGGAAGTATTGTATTTTTGAACAATAGAAACGCCTGTCAGGAATAAAAGCAATAACATCTCCATGGAGACAAGCAGGTAGCGGACACTTGGCCAGAAAAGTTGTGCAGTGCACCGTTAAAGATGCACTATGTATCTTTTATGGTAGAGGAACATTCCAAACAAAGTAATATCATCTTCAACGTGATGCCACCCACCACAAGTTACATAGTGTATCTTTAAATACAGATCCAGAAAAGGAAAACTACACAGTCTTTATTAAAACTGCACAATTTGAAACCCAGATACTAACAGCAGACAGATTTGACCAACTATTATTAATTTGTTCATTAGCATTTTAAAACGCTGCACAACCCAGAAGTAACTCTATTAGTAAACTATCTCTTGATCATTTTAATTGATTGGGCTGTTTTATTTGCTCACTCTTTAACATCATATAATTTTTTTTCTGAACAGATCATGACCTTAAAGCATCATCCCTGAAAAGCCTGTCCCTGATTATAGGTAGATGTAGCCCACATGCTAAGAGTCTAAATCTGATCTGATGCAGATTAGGTGGATGCAGCGTCCAGTTGTGGCTCTCTGTGATCACGTGGGCATATGCAGATACAACACAGCACGCAAACATGTGAACACAACACACATGGGAGGATTGTGTACAGTATAATACCAAAGAACTATAGGCTAATCAATGACCATGTGAGGTAAATCTATAAATTATAAAATATGGGGAAAATCATCAAAAACTGCCCTACCATCGGTTTCTGTAGATTGTAAACTATTGATATCAGTATTACCGATGAAAAAAAAAACAAAAAAACATAGTCGATCTCAAACAGTTGAACTAAGAATGCTAGAAGAACAATTACAATCAGCCCAGGACCTAAAATAATCCAAGAATCTGAAGAGATGTAGTGCAAAGAAGAACAAACTGAAATAGGGCAGAAAGGACACAAGCCAACATAGAGGACAACATATAGAAGGAATGTCCAAACTGTGGCTCAGGGGCCTCAGACCAACGTTTGTTTCTGAATTGACCCAAATGAATATATGCAACATGTTAATAATGCCATCAAAACCCGAATAACAAACACTCACGTGTGATACCGAAGTACTGGCAACTCTGTCAATCTTATGCTAAATGTTTATGTATCAATAACCCTTCCCCTATCGCTAAAACAATACAATAATTATGTCTTATTTGACATCAGTCCCTTGCTATTTTTGCTAATTATTTTGAATGTATTATTACCATTTATATTTTTGTTTTTGTTATTATATTTACTACTATGCACCTATCTTAATGATCTGAATGATTGACTGTTTGGCCCTGGCAGCGTAGATGTTTTAAAATGTGAAAACCATCAGTAAGAAGGAAAAATATATGGCAAGCTCAGAAAAAGACTACTTTTTATACCTTTACTACCTGTTTATGCTGGATGAAAATGTAGACTCTGGGTTTTCCTACCAATAAAACACATGTACATAGGCTCCCCTTGGCTCAAAGAAGGTTTACAGAACACATATTAAAACAACAGCAATAAGCAAATAATACAGTAAAGATAAAAACAGTGATTCGTATCCGATAAATGAAAATATCGTACATCTCTATTTAAAAACACATTTTTCTATGAATCATCATTTCGAAGGCAGTAGGGTAATCTATTTTTAACCCAGTGAGTTTGTCCAAAGCCTAGAGGAGCTCGCGTGCTGCCTTCTGCCCCTTTATCAGAGACAGAGGAAAAACCCCAGCGCTGCACATGGCTCACTGCAGCTCTGACCTACATACATGCATGTGAGTCAGCCCACAGAGAGCTGCTTGCACACGGGTGACTGTTGTGCTAATGTATGCGATGAATACTCCCAGGAGGTTTTGTCGCATGAAGCTGTTTAAGCAGAGTTTCAGACTATGCAGATTTATATAGCATCTACCAACAGAAGCACAAGGTCAAAAAGAATTCAGAGCAGGTCATCCTATCATCATTTGTGTTTAAAGGTGCAACTAATATTTCAATAAAAAGGCCTGACTAGAATCGACTACAGCATTATTTTATTCATTTTATAGGTTCAATATCAACATTTTTTTTTATTATTACTTTTTACCGGTGGTTTGTTTAGGCTGTTAATTAGTTAAAGCAGCACGGCGTAACATCTCTAGTGGAGGGTCTGCCACCTGTCACCATGGAAATGTTATTGCCTTGTCTAGAATGGGAGGGAGACAAGATCTGTGGAGAGTCACTCTTATTCACAGAAGGAATTACTGTATTTTTGAGCAATAGAAACACATAATTATATAAATAAAAGCAACATTATCTCCATGGAGACAAGAAAAAATCTATCCAGACTTATGTAGCATCCGCCAACCGAAACACAAGGCCAGGCAGAATTCAGAATTGAGAGCAGGTCATCCTATCATCTTTTGTGTTTAAAGGTGCACTACGTAACTTCAGATTTTTTCAGGTCTATATTGTTCATTCCATACAGTGAACATTTCCAGGCAAAGCTTTAGTTCACTGCAGACACAAACTGAAGACACATCATATCACAGAGAGATGTTTTGGAAGAATCTGCCACCTGCTTGTCTCCATGAATAGTATTTTTTTGGTTAGAATGTTACATAGTATAGCATATCTATCTTTTATTTACCAAATTAAAGGTGTTTTATTGCTAAAAACATCCATTCTTACTGTGAGGAGGGGTGCCTCTCCACAGACCTGCCTGTAACTTAGCCTGGTGATGTGACCTCCTTTAATGTTTTACAGCTGAACACCTAAGTCAGGGGTGCCCAAACTTTTTTCATCTAGGGCCACATATTAAAACACAGACCAGTGTGAGGGCCGATCGGGGGTCATAGACTGATGATCAAAACAGTGAGTAATTAAAATCCGTGCCTTTATAACAGGTTTGAATGATCCTCCAGACCTTTGTTCAGGCTTAGACCCTCAGAAGGACACACTACATTTGCTTGATCAAGGTAGATTTCAAAACATGCAGTAAAAAGTTCTACTTGTGGTAATATGGGCCAATTCACCTGGAAGCCTGAGGGCCAAAAACAATTGGTTTGAGGGCCACATTTGGCCCCGGGCCATAGTTTGGACATGCCTGCCCTAAGTAAAGCAATAACATCTCCATGGAGACAAGCAAGTGTCTTTACTACCAGAACTTCGTAAAAGACTTGTCTCACATTGGTTAACACAATGAAATGCTAGAGCCCTGCGTTCTAAGAGGGAAACATACCTCCTCCTCTTCAGACCACAGGAACTACCCCGCCCCTCCCCTTTGCCCCCCTACCCCCTGGCCCACCCGGGTACAGCAGCAATATATGGTAACACAGGGCAACCCGCTGGGCCCCATGTGGAAGTTGGCATTATTAACGGTGTGGATGTTTTAGGAGGCAGGCAGGTAGTCCACTCTTTTCCTTCATCTTTCTCTCAACAACTCGCATCTGACTTCAGAAATGTGGTGAAGAATCCTAACCACAACCTCCCGCATCTGAAGTCTGAGAACCAGTTAAGATATGTGCGTCTTGAGTTACGATTCCACAGCATTGATATGTTCAGATTTTATTGCCCATTTAACAAATTCTAGCTTACAATCTCGTTCTACCAAATTCTATTAAACACATATAGTTGCCTTGTTTTAGTCAACAGACCTCACTGCAAACTTGAACAGCCTATAAAGAGGGTCATCTAATACTGCGTCTGACCACATCTTTATACAGCTCTGTTTACTAGACCTCATTCCAACTAACAGCACTCATTAAACAGATTCTCGTGGCTTCCAATTAATCGACAACAACTGTGCCCACCACTGCTGCATAACGCACATACTAACTTTGAACAAGAACTACAGGCCCTAAATGAGTACATCCTGGCCTATTCTGAGTACTAGAGATGTGTTTATGGGATTTTGGAGATTCCGATCATGACCCCCTCCCTCCGCCGAATCACAGGTCCCCCTTCCCAGTCAAAGTTGGCAAAAAGTTTCTGGGTTTAACTTCTGGGTTTCAGGCCTGTTTCCCATCAAGCCAAAACAAGCACAACAGGTAAAATCCTCCATCTAGAAGTCCAGACCAAGCCTAGCTCAAGATCTGGAGACGAGTACCCATGCGTGGCACTGCTCCTGACAAGTTGCACTCTAGAAAATCTGTTCCAATTTGAATATAGGCCAGAAATGTGGTTTTCTTGACCTGTAGTCATAATAAAATTTTGTCAGAGGCAGAATGACCGATCCAAGAGTAACTGTACCTGCGCCTGCCGATGTACGCAGGTTTATTATTATTTTAGGTGGACTTGGGACCACCACGTGACTGAAAACCCATGTAAACCATCACCTGAACTCCAACCTATACCCCAAAACAAGTGTAGTGCCCGATATAACCGTATAACTCTAGAAATGACCAGAAACCTACTAGTATATAAACCCAACACCATCAATGCACAACAATTGCAAAATAAGGCAAATCACAGTTTGCTAGGTACTCATATCCTCGGACTCAACCTCTTAAGACTCAACCATAGTTGGAGAAATCACACCTAGTTGTGCCAAGGCAAAGAATGGGTCAAATTCAGAGATAACATTTCCCTAATGAGTCAATATGCCCCAACCTGAAACTAGGTTAGAGTAAAAACTGCAGGCTCTTTGTTTGACTGAGACAGAGTTTGAAATGGATAAATAACGCCTTTAGTACGATAGACACATTAGCAGACGCCCAGTAACTCTCCAATACATTTTAGTGATTCCCTCTAATTGCTTCTTCCAGATAAACACATAAATTCTTCACATTGTGTGCAGTAAACAGTTACTCCGCGAACATGGAAAGCCCCATTCATCCCCAGGTTTTCACTACTTCCTGCTTGTATGCCAGGTACAGCATGTGTGTGATCCCCTCTTTCTCCCCTTTACTGCCCACATTACTGCCCATGTTTTTAACTGCTCTAGTAAAGGGGTATTACGGCCTTCAAGTCGAGCCAGCCACGCACCTTGGATGGATTAAGAAGCTGTTTAGTTTTATGTACCAGCGGATAAATAGCAGTGTAAAATGGTCCTCTTGGTTGGTTGTGCATGCTGTACATACTATACATTTTCACATAAATGCAGCCACATGGAAATTGGCCACGTCCACACAAAAACAGAAGAGGGGAAGAGGAATACAAAGGTTGGGATGAAAACATCTTTTTACAATCTATCCAAAACAAGATAAAAGAGGTGGTTATTATAATGGGAGGAATACAATTATTGTGCAGCTATTTTAATGCCTCTTAAATGTCTTAATACTTCTTCTCTAGACCAGCTTTCCAGATTAGGAATTGGAACAGAATCCCAAAGAGTGAGAGCAAACTGCAGATTTTTTTTTTTTAGACCATGAATTTACATAAAAATGGTATAGAACAGTATTCAGTAGGTCTGAGCCATCATTTTCAATACTGATCTAGATTTTTAATTTGATTCTATTTTTTTTAATGCCTTTCAGTATTGATTTTATGAAGATACACACAAAATACAAAGAAAATACCCCAATGTATTCCTCAGAAGTCCAAACCCTGCTCTGCTTTTACTGGCTTTAGGACCAGTTGTGGACCTCTCGATTACAGATACCCAAGAATATCATTGATGATTAGACTTGCCTAGATCTCGATTAAAAACTGATTAGTTGCCCAACCCTAGTATTTAATATAACATTTAATAGAAGCAATCTACCATGCCTTTCATTCATTATCATTCAAGCTGTCGTACTTGGGCCTAATTAATTTTAGGACTCCCGGGGGACCCACTGTGAAACTTTGGAGACTTTTGGAACACTTATTTTAGTAATTGACAAGTCAGCGATTATTTGCATTGTACATTTAGTAGACGTTTTAAATGCATTTTTGAATCAAATAGTGTACATATGGTGACTGAAGGTAATGTAAGGTAATGTCAAATTATTTATTATTTTTTGACATTTTGATGTAAAAGTGCACTATGTAACTTTTTGGTTGGGGGTCTGTCACCTGCTTGTTTCCATGAATATGTCATTACTTTGCCTGGAATGTTCCACAGTATGACATTACAGCTCCATGTTACATTCATTCAATTACAGGTGGTTTTATACCTCAAAAATACCTACATGCATTCTGCCTGTGAGCGGGGTCGCCTCTCCGCAGATCTGACCTGTAACTTGGTCTAGTTTGGTCTCCATGAAGATAGAAAGCTTTAATGCCATACTGTGAAAAATTCCAGACATAGCAATAACATGTTCATGGAGACAAGCATTTGAAGGACACTCCACCAGAAAAGTAGCACAATGGCACTGACTGTTATAAAAGGTATTTTGGTGTGCTATATGATCCTACATAAGTTGTGAGCTTGACTCTTTGCATTAAACCCATAATCTCCCCTCTTGAATCTCCTGTGCGTAGAGTGGAGTCACGCTGCCAGGCAACACAGGGGAGCCCCTGGAGACAGCAGCCAACCCTGCCGTCTGTAAGCACTCACACCAAGCAGTTCCATTCATTTCCTATTGTCTCTATATCTCTTTGTCACTGTGTAAGAGACCCCTGTGACCCACTACAGTGTCCTGCCAACACAGTCCCACGACGGCCGCCTCAAACCAGATCATTCCAGTTTACGGTAGACTCAGCGTTCACAGAAGGGGCGAGAGAGTCCCACAGACAGAAATGTAAGACTCTGAGGTGGTGGGTCTGATGAGAGATGTAGAGCGAGCAGGTACATAAGCCAGTCCCATCCATGAATGATATAGGTTAAAAAGGCAAACTCAACCAAGTATATTTTACTGAGGGCTGTCAACGTTAACACATTAGCGCATGTGATTAATCACAAAAAAATTGCACTAATATTTTTTTAACGCAGATTAATCACACAATTTATTTTGAATGCACATGATCCTCTATCGAAAGTGCGATGGTGACCTGAAAGACACGACTTTGGATAAAACTAAGGTAGTTTGCAGAAGTTTAAAATACCATCTTAAAGCAAAACACGTATTTGATTCAGCAGCAGCAAGAACGCTACCTGTATACCGCTTATCAACAAAACTACCAGCGATAGAAAAATGCCAATAATATCACTTTTTGATAATAAATTACATTTTTGTCAAAATATTTTGGTCTTTTTTTGAAGAATAATTAACTGTGATTAATCGTGATTAATAAAAATTCTATAGTGTAATTAATTTGATTTAAAAAATGACAGCACTAATTTTGTTGTAAATTTACATGTAGAATACTTTCAGGCCATGACATTATTATTATCATCACTTTTTTGTATGTATGTATGAATAAGTCACCATATTTGAACCTTCATTTAGTTAAAAAGGTTTTAAAAATTGCAATGTACAAAAAATGTTTTGTTAAAGTGCACTATGTAACTTTATCGTTGGGGGTCCATCCCTTGCTAGTTTCTCTGGATATGTCACTGCTCTGCTTGGAATGTTCCACAATATGAAATTAAATGGCTCTACCTTACTTGTCTTCAATTACAGGTTTGATAGCTCAAGAGTACCTAGAAAAACAAGACATTCTGATTGTGAGCGGGGTTGCCTCTCCGCAGATCTGACCTGTAACTTGGTCTGGTTTGGTTTCCATGAAGATAGAAAGCTTTAATACCATACTGTCAAACATTCCAGACAAAGCAAAACTATCTTGATATAAAGCATTTGAAGGACCCCACATCAGAAAAGTTACAGAATGCACCTTTAAAGCACTAATAACGATCAAGAGTTGAAATGGACTACAAGTACACAGTGAGAAGCAAACATCGCACCCTGATCACATTGGAGGTGTGGGGAGGGGTCCTGCTTATGTAACTGTGGAGTCACATTATACACTGGAACAGACTCACCAGTCACATTAACACATGGTTCAACTGCACTAAAGCAGGTCACCAAAAGGTCACGGTGTGGGTCACACATAGAATATCTAGCACAGTCAGGGTTGTTCCATAAAAATGTTCTGTAAAAGTTTTGTATTTAAATTTTGGAGATGCAGTTTGTTTATATGTACATCTTTTCACTGATCAATTTCTAATTTCTAATGCAATCCATGAGCAAATCAATCTACTGAATTTACTACTGTGACTAGATTGAGTTGTGCTTTATTTCATTCACACATGAGTAATCTTTATTATAAGTCTGTCCCCAAAGCTCAAAATGCTCTGTTCCACCTTGTGATGTCATGAAGTGTTAGTTTTCATGTTAACCTTTTACCTTTAGTTCAGTAAAGATTATCCAAATGATTCTAGTGAAGGTGTATGGAGTACTTCCTATATTACCACATGACATCACGAGGTGGAACAGTATTTTCTGTTTGAGAGAAGAACGCAGCCTAAATATGCAGGATTTGTGTGTTAAACATGAGCAAATGAAACAATGACAACTCCAGGTATGTTTGTGATGAGGAAACAACATTATAACATAGATACCACAATATGGGCGCTTTAATAAACATGTAAACAAAAAGTAATAATACCTTGTCCATTCGAGTAGTAGATCCACTTCTCCCTGGTCTTCGTGAGGGGTCCGTGGGGTTTCTTGTGGATGGCCTTCTCCATGATGCTGCTGGGGTCTTGCATGGGGCCCTTCTTCAGCACCCGTGAGCTCCTCTTCACACTGCACCCTACAATCACCACCAGCACCAACAACAGCAGCAGAACAATCATCCAAGGCAGATGTTCGTTAATGTCAAAGTGCTCAGTGCTGCTAGGCCTCGGGGACCCTCTGCGAGTGGGGCGGTACGAGCCAGAGACCCCCCCAGGCACCTTGTTGATACCAGCTCCTATTTTTACAGTGTCTATGCTCTCCAGAACTTCCATGCTCTTTCTGTTGGGACCAGAGAAAGACAGAGAGTTCTTTTGGCCCAGCTGGTGCACTAGATGGGGGGATAAAGGCGTCTGAGTGAGGTCATGGTTTGGGACACTGGAAGTAGAAGTGTGGTCCAAAAGTTGTGCATTCTGGAGTTGTGCATTCATGGTTCTCCTCAGTTGGATGTTCGCTGAATGATGGTGGAAATCTGTAGACAAGAGACATATAAGAAACTGAAATTAAGGCAAGGCTCTTTTACCAAACTGCAAAAGAAAACTATTTACAAATCAGACCATTTTAAGCTATGGTGGTCACTTACAGAAGACCTATTGTGTATGCTATAAAGCAGATAGGCTACCCGTGGATCATTATATTATAATTTGCATATTTTAAATTGCAATATTGATCAAAAACGACTTAATAACAATAACACGTCTGCTGACATGCATTAGAAAACTGCAGTGCCCAGTGGGAACTGACATCGCCAAGTATCATCATACCAAAGATGATGACACTTCTGATGGATAGCTGCAGATCAAGCTAGCAAGTAGTAGATATTTTTCCATTTGTACCAGAATGACTAGGCACAACGCTGCTGAATCCTCCATGTATCATTTATTAAGAAGATAAAATAGGAGGACAAAGTGAGTATGGAGCAGTGACCGTATACTGATATAGTGAAAACATGAGTTGATCTGCAAAATGGTGACATAAAAATAAGAAATGATAAAATTATATTATAAAAATAATAAGATTGCTCAAACATGCACAAATCACTCCAAATACAAGTTTAGGTGAGTAAATGTTGAGAGGAAATGACTATAACATGGTTAAAAGCTCTGAAAAGTTGATTTTGTATAACAGGCCGCTTTAACTAAAGTTAACCTATATATGACCCCAGTGTGAATGAAGGTTTATAAGACACATGTTTTCCTGTCCCATGTGTCTGAAAATTTTGCCAACTGTGAAAGCACTCTGTTGTTTTTGTAACACTAAAATTTACCATTGTTTTGTTCCTAGAGCATGAAGTGTGTACAATACATTCATTGTCTGTAGAATGCCAAGATTCACAAAGCATGTGATGGCATTGCAGTGGGACTTTTGTAGCAGTTTTGTGGTACAAACTATAAGCAGATAATTCTGGAAATGGAACAGTTACTATAGGAATAATCAATACGAGTGTGTCATATAAGCCTGTACTGGTTTATCTGAGCCGGCATAATTGGGATTCCTGTACTGCGTGTGAATATAACTAGACTGTTGCTTTTTGCTGGTGTCTGGACAGTAATCCCTTTTATCCTCCTTTCACACACAGAGATTAAAAACTAATCCCAAATTAACATCAATGAGTCATATAAACTAGCAAAACAACTCTCCCTGATACCTGTAGTAATTACCAAAATCAAGTAAACAAATACACACTGCTCATGATGATAATATTAGACTAATTGTGAACTAGCAGTTCCAAATAGTGTCCCACATTACCCACAGAGCAAATATCAATGCTGGAAACATATATTGATTTGGTATTTGTTGCTGTTACTTGAATAAAAGGCAGAAAATCCACATATATATATTTTAAACTATTCTATTTCTATTCAGTATAGGCATGATTTCACAATAGTGTAAAATTTGTAATCTGGATTAAAGGTCCTATATTAGACAAAACTGAGTTTTGAGCTTTATAATTATGTTGTAATGTTATCTTTGAAAAAAACATACCTGGAATTGTGTTTTGTTTCATTCACACATATTTGAGTAATCCTGGTTCATTAGTCTGTCTACATCTCCAAAGCTCAAACTGCTTTGTTCCAGTTTGTCATGAAGCTGTAGTTTTCAATTTAACAGCAACCACTGATTTTTGTTCAGTAAAGATTTCAGGACTAAAATCAAGTGATTGTAGTTAAGCGTGGCATTTAAAAACCTAGTGAGCACTTCCTGTATACATGACATCACAAGGTGGAACACAGTGTTTGTGTTGTGTGTTGAAACAAAATACAACCCTAGGTATGTTCATAACATAGATCATTATAACATAGATCAGAAAATAGTATAATATGGGCCCTTTAAAACCACACATGGGCGGCTCAGATATTACACTGAACACAAAACTTAAATGCAAAGTCTATTTGTGATAGTCTGAAAAGTGGTGGTTAAAAGTGGTGGATTCACAATAGCAATGACAGCAATAATATCACTTGGAATATGTTAAAACTACTTTATAACTGTCAAAGAGAGAGAACAACACTAAAAAACATTTATTTATATAGTTATTTGACAGTTTCATTTCTCTATTCAAATAACACTGCTTGGACTCCACACCAGTTGTCTGCCTTACAACTTTAAATGAGACTTTCTTTCTTTAGGGTAGGGTCCATACGGTCTCTAATCTCATATTATATAAGATAAGGCATGTATGTGTCTACCTTCAACTGAAAAGGACCTACAGTGTGTATTTTAAATGTTTTTTTAATCATTCTGAAGTATGTTGATTAGAGCAGATTCCTCATTTGGTTGTCCTGCTGCTAGGGTAGGTGATGCAATGCAGTCTCTTTACATTGAACAAAACGCTTTCAGGCAGGTCATGGTAAATAATGCTAGTGTCTACAGCTGTTTTTGTGCTGTTAAGTGGTTAAATACTGCAATAAAGTACCAGTTATAACCCCACCATGTGTCTCCTATTTTTAAACAATGGATTACCCAGATGAACCATCAGACCTAAAGTTATCAGGGCTATAGGGATATTGTTCTGAGAAATGAAAGGATATTGGACAAAATAACTCCTTCCTATGACAGTGGAAGGAGATGAATGGCTCAATACACAGGGACAGAAATAGCAATAGCTCTGCTCCAGTGGCTTTTAGTTTCCATGGGGACACACAGGTTTTCTTTAAACAAACCCTAACCCAAGCTATATATGGCCATTGTTGTGGTATTGTTTTGACATGAACTTATTTATGAATTTTGTGCTTGGGTCACAAGGGGTGCAAAAGTGATTAATAAAAGTTTGTTTATTTTTGTAAAATATTGCATTTTGTGTTTTTTTCGTTAGATATATACTTACTTTCTCCTAATACAATTTGAAAATCAGGTGCTCGTGCTTCAACTGAATAACTTAATCTGTTTAATTAAGGATCACCCACCTCTGTTTCCATGTTCTGCTATAGAGTTGTGAGGAGAGGAGGTGGTCCGATAGACTTGAATATGACCCGACAGTTCTGATGAAGGATCAGAGGAGCTGGATGAGTCCTGCTTTGGTCCGGGGGCAGAGGCGGTGGTTTTGGGTGGGGGTGTGGGATGTGTGTGGGGTGCACGTGGGGTTGTGGAGGATGCCCCAGTGGAAGTATGTGCAGGGGGCAGTCCACAGACATTATCAGTCTCTCTGGTCCCAGGTACGAGCAGCATGAGCCCCTGAGATGGACAGTCCTGGTGAGTCCTGCACTTTACTGCGCTGGAGTCCACATCAGAGAAAGTGCCTTTGCTGCAGGCTTTACACAGCACGTCCTCTGTGTCAGTGCCCTTCCTCTTCACTCTGGTCCCGGGGGGGCAGAGCGAGTGGGGTGTACACCTGCCCTGTGACAGAAACGCCCCACCGGGACAGGTGCAGACACGGTCCTGGGTGGCTGTACAGGGCGTCTTCTCCATGAGGCCGTGTGGACAGGGTTCTCTGCAACGGTGGCACTGTTGTACCCCATTCTCTCCGCGGGTGTAGGTTTCCTGTGGGCAGGGGGCGCACTCGCGCTCAGTGTTGGCGGAGCAGTGGGCTGACACGTAGGTCCCGGCTGGGCACTTGTCACAGGCCAGCTGGGCTCCCGAGGAGGCGTCTGTGTGCTGGTACTTACGAGAGGACAGGACAGGTCGGTCTTCAAGGGGGCCCAAGACCCGTGCTGACACCACTGCTGAGCACAGGAGCTGCAATGACAAAGACGAGAATGCTTAAACAAGTCACTCAAAAGTAAACTATTCTCAACAGGAAATGAATGTTGTAATTAAATAAAAATATTATTCTGGCACGTTTCCCACATTTCGAGTGCATTTATTCCCACAAGGATTCACTAAGTCCTCTCCCTCGGATTACTGAGTTCCACAATGAAGACAGAAGATCCAACTGGAAAATCCCCCAGCATTAGTTTAGTTAATATGTGCTCATTCAAAACAGCCCTGAGGAGTGTGACGGGCAATGGCAGCCATTCAGTGCATTTAACCACCCCAACCATCACAAAGGCATTATAGTAGGATCTAAGTAACATGGGAAAATTAGGAAATATCTCTATAGGAACACAGCCACTCCCACCCAGCTGCGATAGTTACCAGTAACCTTTAGACTAAAAATATCCAAGTGTGACTAAAGTGGAATGAGCACATGGATACCTCAGGCTGCTGTTAACATAGAGCGACTCAGTGACTCAGGGATGACCCCCAGTCGAGAGTGGGGCCTTCCTTGCCACCTATTCTAGGAAACTGCTCAGAGTCTAGGGGAACTGTAAGTCTCAAAATACAAATGAGTCATATTATGTCATGTAGTGGAGGGGTAGCAGACCTGAACATTACAACAAAGAATGTAGACTGTATACAGTTTAGAGACAAAGGAGGGTTGAGTCAGCCAATGATGAAGTTCGGAGCAACTTACAAACATTTGGTCCTATTATTTTCTTTCACATATGAATTATAACCATCTCAAAACCAAATAACATTCATTGTAAAATACTGGGACAACTAAGCACGATTCAAACAACTGGACTGTAAAGTGGAAGTGACCATATATTTTTCTACCAATGAATTAACAGTGTTTATTCGGCCTCTGCTCTATTGTAAGTTCAATATTGTGTCTTTGTTTGTATTCCCAGAACCTCATGCATAAACATTTGAGCGTGTGATGCAGATCTGTTCTACGTCACTCAAATAGAAGTTTCATTCATATGCGCAGAATGCCAGAACTGTGAATAGAGGCTTTGTGTCAACTACAATTGGACCATCATCGGCAGTTTCAACATTATAAAAGTTGTGATTCTTGTGGCACTTAGGAGTCTCGTGCAGGTCAGATAACAGGTGAATAATCTTTGTCTGGTCATAGTTTATTTCCTTATTTAGTCTGTGTAATGTTCTGGATTAGGCCTAGTTTAATCATTAGTGCAGATTTGGCCATGTACTCAGGTTGAATCCAGTCTTTATCCAGTAAAGCTTCTAAATAGGCTACTTCACTGAGCTGATTACTTCTGAGTTTGGACATTACATTTATTCAATTACAGGTGGTTTTACTGCTCAAAAATACCTAATAAAACAGGCATTCTGATTGTTCTGGCTGTGATTGGGGTCGCCTCTCCACAGATCTGACTTGTAACTTGGTCTGGTTTGGTCTCCATGAAGATAGAAAGGTTTGATGCCATACTGTGAAACTTTCCAAAGCAATAACATCTCCATGAATAAAAGCATTTGATGGACACTTCACCAGAAAAGTTACACAATTCTGCTTTAATTAATTATATTTTTAACAAAACATGTCTTGCTATAAACCTGATTGTCATCCCAAGCATTTATCGTCGCATGACTATAGGCCTATAGTGTGATATAAGCTGTATATGTGATATGATATGATAGAGCTGGGCGGTATGACCAAAAATTGATATCACGGTATTTTTTTAAATTATCACGGTATCACGGTATTTAACGGTATTTTTGTCTTTGGCTAAGTGGAGTGTGATAGAGTTGGTAATATCATTCCAACGTTTGCTTTTCTTGTCATAGACGGAGAATACGAAGATTGCATGAAAGTAAAATCTGCATCTTCTCCCCAATCTCTGCGTAACGTTGGCAGTGCAGCACAAAACACTACACAGACGTCCCTGGTAGGCGCGTTTGCTAAAGGGACCGTCTGTGTAGTGTTTTGTGACACGGCTCCGTTTTTCGGAGAGCGGGAGTGCGCGGAGCCGTGCCCGGGCGAAAGGTGAAGAGCGGGGCTGCGCGCACCCGCGCTCTCGCTGGGACGGGGCTCCGCGCAGTCCCGCTCTTCACCTCGCGGGAGTGCGCGGAGCCGCGCCCGAGCGAGAGCGCGGGTGCGCGCAGTCCCGCTCTTCACCTTTTCGCGGGACTGCGCGGAGCCGCGCCCGAGCGAGAGCGCGGGTGCGCGCAGCCCCGCTCTTCACCTTTTCGCCCGGGCACGGCTCCGCGCACTCCCGCTCTCCGAAAAACGGAGCCTGGGTCTGTGTCATTTTCTTCGTCCATGCTCACCACTCAACTCGCTATCCTTACCTGGCTTGTTGGCTTGTTTGGTGTAACACTGAAAAACAGCCCCCGCTCAATCTACCGCTGTGCAACGTTCCGCCGCTCTGTGTTGCCGACACACACGGTATGGCGGTAAATAAAAAATTCATATCATAAAAATAAAAATTACCGGTATACCGGTTCAAACGGTATACCGCCCAGCCCTATGATATGATGATGTCCCTGATCTGCTTTTATCTTAGAGTCTATACTGACCTGAGAAAGCCCCAGTCTGTCTGCTGCTAATGTTTCAGATTCTGTAAAACTATAACAGTACATTACAGTACATTTCTGTTATACTAAGGAAATTTAACATTTATTCATGCATAATTTCAAAGTATTCTCTTACACAAGCACAAAGTCTGCATCTCAGCCCACTTCTCAGTAAACATAAACACAAACACCCATCTCCCTCATTCCAGCGGTCACTTTCTTACATTAAGTCTCAGAATCACCATGGCGCTTATGGAGTACTCAGACTGATCAGAGGAGCCCAAATCGATGCAGCGCCCTCTGTGCCAGCTCAGTGCTCTGTGCCAAGTCGTGCCGCACTGCCTTGTCATGCTGTGCCTGCTGTTCCCAGAGAATTACATGGGCCTTTAGAAGAGGACCAGAGCTGCTTGGCAAAGATGTGAGCCACTAGAGGATGTGAGCCACTGTTTATCAAGCAGACATCTACAGTAACTCTCAAAAAATATATGTGGATTTCAGAGTGCAATTATCAATAAACTAAATTAAGTAACAGTTAATCTTACTTAGTAAATGACTAAATCAAGATTATTACTACATGTGTAAAACAGAAGTAGGCTTGCACTAAACAATTTCTGTGATCAATTATTACATTAGCTCTTACTGCAGTGGTACATTTTTCAATGAATGTGTAACCATGTTTAAAGCTGGCTAGTTTGGTGTATTACATTACTCATTGGATTGTGAAATTCAGATGAAATGCTGCTCCAAATGGCTGCTGCAGTCAGTAAAACAAAGCCAATAGTGCTGTTTGAGTCTGGATCTGCAGCACTTAGGAAATTGGGTATTGACGCCAAAGAGTGACACAGTCCCATTCCTCTCTGTGGCCTTTCTATTTGGAAGAAGATGTACGTTTATCTCTAAATTATCTTCATATTATCTAGTAGCAGTGGATGAAGTACTCAATTTTGTTACTTAAGTACAGATACACAGGTAATAAGTCACTTAAGTGAAAGTATCACATGAAAAAATCTACTTAAGTAAAAGTATTTAGGTACCCATTTAAAAATGTACTTTAACAGTAAAAAGTAAAAGTACATTTTTTTAAAAGTACAAGTACAGTTTTCATGTAGGGATATTGATTAAAAATTATACATATTTTGATCAACAGTAGCAATACAAATCAATTTCTTAATTTTCTTATGAATTTTGTGTATTTATTTTTGTTTGCTCAAAGCTGAAGCTTGAACTCGAAACCTTTAGTCAGGAAGTTACTACAAACACGGTAAAAATAACCCCTAAAATCACGTAAAAATTACTTTTTACTTTTCAGTCCAGTTAATAAATGTAATGGAGTAGAAAGTACAGATGCATGCTCTCATATGTAGTGAAGTACAGTAAAAGTAAAGTATAAGTATCAACTGTAAATGTACTTACGTAAAGTACCGATACCTAAAAATTGTAAAATACAGTTCTTTACAACTTGTACTTCATTAAGGTATCCAAAAATAAAAGATTCTCTAATTTCAGGTGACTTTGGCCACATTTGTGTAATACAGTTGAACTTGAATCAAGTAAAAGAAGAACAGGTGGATTAGGCTTTCTATTCAGTTGTACATAGTTTCTTTAGTCTTGTAAAGTAGCTTCATGCTGTGAATGTTAGAGAAAATAACCTCATAAAACATTTAAGGTCAACACTACCGAGGAAAATTACAAAACTGCTTTGATTAAAGCACTAAAACACAGGCAGTATCATTAGTACATGTTGGTTAAACTTGATATAAAGTGCTAATGAGCAGTTTTCTTATTCTACACCCATCAATAAAGTTTGAATGGTAAAATGGCCAAAAAATAAATAAAAGGGCACGAATAGAAATTGTGAGTGCATTGAATGTAGTGGTGTGTTCACTTGTACTTTTCTACTACCCATAATCCAATGCGACTCCAGATGTTCTCCATTAACTCATTACACAGACATACCTGCTTTAGACCATGACACAGTGCTTTTATATGGACCTTTATGGAGATTTGGCCAAAGAAATTGAATTGTGAGGTCATGCGCTGCTCCTGGGCCTGGTGTGGAGGGGCTATCTGATATCAATATTGCTCACTGCAGTATCAAAGGACAATATTGTTTGTTGTTTACATCAGCCAGACCACCGCACAGTGACCCCACCCAAGTCAATAATAAAACAGCCCTCCAGCAGTGAGACAGCACTATATGTGCAGACAGAAACTCTAGCTCACCAAAAAGCCAAATGGAAACTGATACTGAATAACAAGAGGCTAACTTTAACCACTCTGTGTGTACTGGAAGATGGTGCTTTCGATAGATGATAATTGCCTTGCTTTTTGACATATTACATTATTATATCAATGCAGAAAATGAAAATAAAGTGTATGTAAAACCACAAGTGACCACAAGGCAATGTAGTTTCAGGCTATCTTCTGCCATAAGATGCTGTTAATAATATTGTTTATAGATGGAATTACAAGGACTTTTCACTATTCAGAAGTTACAAACTTTTATTCTGAATTGTTAATTCCCATGGCAAAGATGTTCATTTTTGTAGTCAAAGAGGATATGATGTGTTTATCTATATTTAAAATTAAGATTTAAGGACCCGATTGCTATTTCCAAAATTTTAGTTAACATGTGCTGTCTATAAAGCAATTCACTGTCTAATAAACAGGAACTGTGTGTAAGACTGTTGGTTGTTGTTAGCTTTACAATCATGACAAAATTCTGGTCTGGTCTCTAAGAGTTTTGAAAAGTACTTATAAACTCATTGTGGTGAATAGCAGAGGGCTCAGAATGCAAAAGATAAGTGAGGAATAATTGTGGACAACTACAAACAGTTGCAAACATTAGGACATAGCTGAGCTACCATAAAAGTCTATGGGTATGTACAGTCTTATTGTACTAGACGGAGATAGACTAGAGAGAGAGCTTTGCTTTGGGAGCCTACAGCAGCACTAAACATCATGTGGACAGATGACTGGCATGCCTTCATACACACGGCTCAGACCACAGGCCCGTCCATACCAGGAAGTGAGAGTCAGGCTTACCATCTGAGGCATATGCCTGTGATGAGGACAAAACAGCTCAATAATATAGTTTAAGGGAAGAATATGTCAAGTTTTTGGTCTACTTGTCTCCATAGAGATGTTTTTGTGTGGAATGTTCCATAGCTTGAATGTGTCTTGCATTTATTCAATACAAACAGGTGTTTTAATGTGTATGTTATGTAAAATACTTTGAAAAACACAAATTCCTACTGTGAGAGAGCTCGCCATTACACAGATGTGCCCTGTAACTTGAACTGTCGGTCCATGAAGCTAGATCTATTTATTTATTTATTTATTTAATATGGACATCACATATACATTGGACAAACCAGATGCATTGCTTAAGTGTGTTAGCACATGTGCTAATTTTCAACACCAGTCCACAGGGGCTTTTAGAAAAGATTGCACAGTTCAAGTTACAATTTAAAATGTGAAAAGACAAATTAATATACTATATATTAAACATTTCATATATTAAGACTGTGTGAACAATTCTGTCTTCAACCACTGTTTTAATCCTCTGTTGAAGATGTTAATATCAGTCTGGAGTTTGAGGTCAGCAGGGAGAGAGTTCCACAGTCTGGGTCCTTTAGAGGAGGAAGTGGAGCCCAAAAGATGTTCTGAACATGGGAACTACACAGTCCCCACTGACTGAGGCTCGAGTGGATGGTCTAAGAGAGCCCTGGCGCCTGACAGTGAGAGATGAAAACAGTGGTGACACATGGTTGTTCAAACATTTAAAAACTAATTTCAGTGTGCTAAAATTGACAAAGTTTTCAAAATTGAATACCATATCTGTAACATGAAGGCAATGTAATTTCATGCCCATGGAGACAAACAGGTGGTGAAGCCTCCACCAAAGAAATCAGCTGATGTACAAGTTATTTCTTACAACTCATACTTTATGTCTGTATACAAGGAGACTAGAGAGATTCTATTTTTGGGCTGATCAACTAAAAAAGTAATTTTCTATCATTACTAATTTGTAGCAGCCTCCTTTAAGGCCATGGATGCAAGGTCCAGTCTTTGAAACCAGGTCCAGCTGGAAGAATTCAACATGAACTCTTAAGTATTTGTTGTTAATCGAAATGCAGTTAGTGTATGAGTTCATCAACTGTTAAATATTCTTAAACAGAGTTTACACTGAGGTCTATATATGCAACCAGAGCTGACTCATTAGATTTCTCCTCTGGCGTTTCCAGGCCCGTCTTTAAGCAGAACCTGTCCCCTCAGGCCCTGAACAAGAGCTCCGCTGTCCGAGACCCTCTCTTACATAACGGGGTGTGTTCTGCTGCGGGCCGAGCACTTTGGGTCGTGGGCGGGGTCAGTGTCTGTGTGTGGCACTAACAAACCGCCTTTAATTACTCTCCAATTAAACCAGGGGCCCACCATAAACTCAGCTCTGAGCCAGAGGATTAGTGTACACATGTGGGCTTTGCAAAAAAGCCCCTCCCCACACTTCCTCTTTTCTCACACACACATATGAACACACACGCAGACACTCACACAAACACACGCACACACACACGAGCACTTGCAAACACACACACACACATGCACCCACACACACTCACAACATATGTTTAGGAGCAAGCACCTGTTATACCTCTGTGCTGACAACAATTAGGTCTAGCTAAGAGTGTACAAAGAGTTTAGTAGTAGAGATGAACTTCCTTACAAGTCTACTTTGGTTTTCTTCTAATGTAATTTAAGTTTACAAGTCTCATTTACAAGCAGGCAAAAGACTTGAAGTCGTGGAATTTAAAACAAAAATAAGTGTTTACATCACATCCGGTCAGAATTGAGTTCTTGAGTGATAAGAGTGATAATAAAGGAGATATCAATAACAGCACAGATGCATTGTCCCTGAGAATGGACCAACTCATATTCTATGAAGTACACAAGATCTGCACCAACATTTTAGAAGCTGGGTGTAAACTATGCACACTTTGTTCTCTTTATGAAAAATGAACATTACAGACTTTGTGGGGCCCCTTTTTTGCTTGGGGTTCTGGGTAAATGAGTAGTAACCTTACAATAGCATGAGGGGTGGTGTGGGAAGGAACAGGTGAAAAGGGTCACTTACCAATAGCCTCCTCAAAGAAATTCAAACTCTTTTCAGAATTGGTTTAAAACTTTTTTGCCAAATTGTTGGCCTACATATTGTACTTATATCTCAACATTCTGCTGAATCACCACAGCGAGTGGGATACGTCTATGACAGGGGATGGAGAGTGGGGGATGACAATAATATGAGCCACCAATGCAAAATGCAGCTAAATCCAATAACAGCCTAGACAGTGAACTTGCTGGTAGCATACAGGCTAAGAAAGATATGGTTTGGGCTGTTTGATAAGGCGACTGCCTGTCTCGAGATTGTGAATGAAAAACACGCACTGCGCCTTTATCCGGGACCGGGAAGATGCTGGAATGGCCCTGGTGCGCTCTGGTGTGACCGGGCTGCTGTACTCACCACTGCGGACACACACACCGCTGCCATGCTTCTCTCTGTCACCTCCAGCCCGATACAGAGGTCTGATCAAACCCGGCTCATCCCGGTCCTCCCGCGGATCTCACTGGAGGACAGAGTCGGTGTTGTACCCCGCGGTCCACGGCTGTCCTTGTCCGGTGTGTGAGGGCGGGCGCACGGGCGGTAGAGGTGGTGGGTAGTCTGGGAGAGGGGCTAGCTTTACCTGGATGCGTTGGCTCATGCCCATAGCGGTACAGCGGGCTCGCCTCGCCCAGTGTCCGGCTGAGAAGTGAGCAGTGCGGCTGTCCCCTCCGCAGAGCAGCATCCTCATGGGCGCGCTGACGTCCTCCGCGGGGCAGGGACTACGGCAGGAGCTCAGCCAATCAGAGCGCAGCGTTAGCCATACACGTGGGCACAGAGTTAAATCTTGCTCAGTTTGGAGTCTCCGTGGAACAAAACAACAGCTGCTCTGGTAAACAAAGGATATTATTGTAAAATATGCAAACGAGTTACATTTTAATCTAACTGGATACAAGCACGTTTACGCAGAGTGCCAACGGATGTGGATGCTGCGGAAATGAGTTATGATGGATCCTAATCTTTCCTAGATGCTTCTTTCTAGGAAAAGATAGACTTCATCATATTGTTGTTACATTTAGGCTACTGTAATAATTAGTATTGTATTATTCTAAAAATTGGGTGTAACCGTTTTGCAAGGATGTTTCTAGACGTGCCTGTGAGCGTCCACTGCAGTTCCTGGACAGCTGCGTGAGGCCCGGGCTTAAAAAATGCTGAGCCATAGTACTCGGCTTCTGAATAATTCAACAGTGTGGAGCGGCTGCACCTTGTTTCTCACACACAAGTGGACTGTCATGAGGGAAAAGCTCCTCTCCAAAAAATACCATTTACACAAAAAGGTATATGACAGAATGCAGATATGTAATGGGAGGATTTCATTAGTTATTGATACCATTGTTAAACATTTAGTTGTCTGGTCACAAATGTTTCAAAATTGTAATCTTTCATCCTGAAAGACATTCTTCAGAAAACCTTGAAGAATTCTAAGAGATAGAGAGACATTATCTTCTGTAGAAAAGAAAAAGACAAATTCCACGTTCATTCTCCTGCATGAGAAAACAACCATATAAATGAGTCCTTTGCTCTCTGCATTTGACCCATAGGAGTATAAGGCTGAAGCTTAGCCTATAGTATGTGCATGTTGTGTTGTTATGTTGTGCGTTTTGTGCTGTGTGTCAGTGGAGCAGACAGTGGCAGGGAGTGGTCCTGAGTATCCATGGCCCATCTGTTGCCTCACACACTGGCCAGGGGCTGCAGTAAACAGCTCATCCATGTGTGAGAATGCATTTGGCCAAAACCACTCTGTAAATAGAAGTGTGATAGAGAGGAGCAACCCAGCACCCTGCACGTGAGGACATCAGCCAATCCTGGAGCAGAGCGGGGGAGATAGTCATAGGCATGTTTGTTTACGCTACAGGGGGAAAGCACTGTGAAGTGGGTCAGTGGGATGCGATGGAAGGGATATTCTCAAATTTAGGCTGCTTTGCTAAAAAGATAAAGGCCAAAACACAACTGGTCAGTCAGTGCCACTGTGGCACCTATAAAGACATGACAAAGGCATCCTATGTACAGGGAAGACTTCAAACTTTAAAGGTGCACTATGCAACTTTTCAAGTGGAGGGTCTGCCACTTAATTGTTTCCATGGAGATGTTATTGCTGTGCCTGGAATGTTCTACAGTATGCAATAAAACATATTTATCTTATCTTAAGAAAATTATAATAATTTTTATTGCTCAAAAATACCTTAAAACATGCATTCTCATTGTGAGCATAGTTGCCTTTCCACAGATCTAACTTGGTCTTGTAGCATCACTTGCTTGTTTCTTTGGAAATCCGTATGTTTAATGCTGTGCTATAGAAAATTCCAGGCAAAACAAAGACATCTTCATGGAAACAAGCAGTTGGGGAACCCTCCACCCGAAATGTTACACAGTGCACTATTACAAAGCATACAGTCAAATGACCATTATGACCATCATTATATCAAAGAATAATTGTTCTTGTTTCGTCCATTTGATTATACAGTAGAATATAGCTTGGGTATTAATGTAAAACAGAGCCATTTCATTATGGAAAAAGAGAAGTGTAGTTTAATCCTGATGAAGGCCTTGGTCCTGTTCTAGTCCTGATTAGTCCTGGTCCAGGTTTAGTCTCAGTTCAGTCCTTTTTTTGATGTGCTGAATATGCAGCCCAAATCTGAGTGTGGGGTCCTGTCCTCTTCACATGTTTTTCAGCTATGTTTACATTCTGTTTGAGGAGGTGGGTTTGAAGTTTCTATAATTTATGCCACACAAGTTCATATACAAACCATTAAGCCATCCTGACTGCCTCTAACCATGTGCACAACCACAAAAGCAGAACCTCCTTCCCCACTCCCTCCTCTTAAGATGATCACAGACCGAAGGGAAAGCATGTTCTGTTGGTGGTCTCACTTTGATTTCAAGGGCTAAATTATTATGTTTATGTTTTAGACTATGCAATAAACATAACTCTATCAAACTGACATTTAAACAGGAATACTGTGCAGGGATGCATTCACGCAAAAGCTTAATTATACAACTGACAAAAAATGAGGGACAGAAATTTGGAATAAAATCTTCCAAAGTATTGCCTTAAACTTGTCAGTCTCCATAGAAACAAGCAGGAGACACCACCAGGCCAATTTACAGGGGAGATCTGTGAAATGGTGACCCCACTCCCAGTAAGAATGCATGTTTTGAAATGTATTTTTGAGCAATAAAAACACTCATAATTGAATGGATGCATTGTATATAAGTTTAATACCATATTGTGGATCATTACAGATAAAGCAATAGCACCTCCATGGTGGTGGGCCCCCAATCTGAAGAAGTTATGCAGTGAATCTTTAAATTAGGAGATTGAGCAGTTAGACTAGTTTATTAAAGGTGATTAATTAAGGGTAACAATGATGTAGATACTAGCCTGATCTGACCCATGTTTTGTCATTATAGATTAAGTCTTTTGCGCTCTCTTGCTCTATTAATGCAAAATTATTAGGTCTAAATAAAAATATAAAGGGACAAAAAACTTAAATGTCCAGGTTGCCTCATCCTTTCAACAGACCAACATTCAGTTTTGGTGGGAAAAGAATGTGCTGCATGGCCTCATACGTATATCAGGTATTAGTCTGCCCTCTGCTGGAGTCATCTGATAATTACATGTAACTGTCTGACCCCTATGAACTAACATCAAGGACCATGTTGTCCACCCTCCTGTGGGTTCACCACCTGCAGAGGGGTTCATAGGGGGGGTCAGGTGCTATGAGTATTGGGCAGCAAGCTGCCCCCGCGACCCAGCTGGATTAAGCGGGAGAAGATGGATGGATGGATGGATGTCTGAAACTCGATAAGATATCGACTATACAGGAGACGAACACGAGCACATGACATGATTGAGTTCAAAGTAGTTCCCCCCTTTTTTTCAGCCACTGTCTATTGCCAATTGCTTTGAGTATTGATACATTGATAAACTTAACTTTTAACTGGCCTGCGTTTTCATGTTTTAATTGTACTCAAGTTAATTATTTTACAATTAAAAGTGATACAGCAAATAAGCAGTGACTTTTCGTGCTCTTTTGCTGTAATTTTATAGGTGAACTAGATAACAGCCTTTCTGTCACAATATGTGTTTTTCCTTCTCTTTTAAGCTCAAATAAATAAATAGAATAAAAATAATGATTAATATACTGAACTTGACCTTGGTCTTACAAACGGCTATATTAGACATGCGAGTATGTATACAAACTAAATACCCACAAGGGGGCGGTAAAGTAAAGGCATGTTACTTAAAATTACAAAGAGCATGTTAAACATATTTTGAAAACACTAATTCATGAAACTTCTGACCACATCTACATTTCGTTTGTGACACCAATTTCTATATGTATTTATTATGATTATTATTGTTTTGTTTTGTTTTTAACCACTGAGCCTGTTTCCACTATTACACAACTGGCACACACATGTGCACCGCCACCAAAAAAAACAAAACCACAGCATCAGTTATTTTGCCACAGTTCAAACAGTTCAAATCAGGACAGGTTCTGTACAGCTTAATTTAAAGAGAAAATCCTAACATTTTGATGATATTTCTGTTATTTTTCAAGTTTGCCTCGAGATATTAAAGTTATATTCTCTTTCAGTTCATGATGAACTAATTTGTTAATGCATTACAGTGCAAACAACAGAAAAAATAAGTCTCTGGAATGACAACAACAATATCACTAAAGGCTGCAATAGGCAATTTAGGGAAATAGTTTAATACAGTACACATTTGCCCACTCATATCATATGGTTAATTTCTTCTGCAAAGTCAGTGTTTATGAAAACATCTATTCAACTTGATCTTATTCCAGCACCATGCAGGCGGGATCTGATTCATCATAGCCAATTATTGTTTGTTTTACCATGACATATTTGAAGAACAGCTGTCATCTTCCCCACACATTAGTATTAACAAGAAGAACAAGATGAACCTCAATAAAGTTTCCCAAATAAATAACCACTTTCTTTCTCTTCCGTGTATAATTTTGAGTTTGGTCCAGATCTTTAGCAGGAAGCTTCACATCCAGATGGCTTCCAGTGGGACAGTGATTTGATGCAAAGAGGAAATTATCTGTTTTCTCTACAACAATGAGGCATGCTGTGAGTGTGGTTGCATTTGCATAGGATTTGTGTTTGTGTGGAGTGACAGCCTGTTGACATGGGTCCAACAGGCCCCTGTGGGATCAGAGTTACGCTCAAATACTTCCCTTGGCTGTGAAAAGAGAGATAAGCGTTTGTAGCAGCCTTTAGATTTGGAATTAACCACTGTGTAAACCACTGTGTAAAAGCGGAGATGGAACTGTGATATTTTAACTGTCTGATGTTTGTGATGTGAGTCCACATTTATTGTTTTGCCCTCAGAATGGTGTTAAACTTATCTTTAAAAAAATACTTTATAAAAAAATACTACATTTCAAGTCAGATCTCTCCACAGATCTGACTTGTAATCTGGCCTGGTGTTACTTGTCGCCATGGAAATAGACAACTTTAATGTCATTCAAGCATAGCAGTCATTTTAACCTCCTGAGACCCTCTGGCCCCATACGAGGACATTACATTTTTGCCTCTTAGCACCATGATTTTCAATTATTTTAAACTTTCACCTGTAATCAACTAAAAACCTCTACAGCAGCTCCCGAAAGTAAAAAAAAACTGCATGGTAAAGTTTAGATGCAAAATGTATGAATAAAACCAATGTATTTATGTACAATAATGTCTCTTCATGTATCTTAATGTATCTTCATTTGGCATTAAAATTTGACCCATTTTATTGACCACAGCAGACGAGAGCATCAGGAAATGTCATGTCCTCGTTTGAAGACATTGGGACTGTGTTATATTATTGATTGTACATGTTGTTAGGTAAACTTGGGAATATTTAGATGAGTTTACAGTTATAAATTGCTGGACGTTTCTGCTGCTTTAGGGAAACTGCTGCCTGTCTCCACTTTTTGCACCTCTACTTTTTTTGTAACGATTGAAAACCAGAAAAAATTAAAACTGTGGACCACATTTTCAGGCCTTTTTGTGTGTTTTTAACCTCACTCACTGAACCCCAACCCGCTCACGGTCGACCTGCGTCACATTTGGCAGGTTTAGGGCTTGAAATAAACAGCTAATTGCTGTTTTTTTTTTTTTTTGTAATTTATTTATACATTTTAATGCTTTTACATTTTTTAACCAATGGTGTCATACAGAAGACTTACTTAGTAGGTCCTACTTATCCCAAATAGCAAGAAGAAATGAAAAATGGACACCAGACAAAAGCTCGGGTCTCAGGAGGTTAAAGACACAGCTAATATGTCTTCATTGCTTCATGGGCTCTTTTACTAAATCTCCGCTTTAGTTCTAGACGTCCTGGACCAACACCAGCTTACCTCATTCACAATCTGTTCATGTACCGTCTAAAATATCGCCAAAACATGTCAAAACAATTTCTCCTTATCATTCAAATCATTCTATCATATCATTATCATTCTCTGCACCCTTTTTACACAATAGACTGTGTGTTGATTCAGGCCCTGATAGAACTTGCACACTCACACACTGTAATAAAAATGTCCTTGTGTCTCAGGCCTCAAGGTCAGTGACTTCTCATTCACCAATAGTTTCAAACAGAATGTAAGTGTGGGTACGGTAGTAAGCTAATCTTTGACAGAGTGGCTCAGTGCTGTCAACCTATCTACAAACAAACAGAACTGCTGCTGCTGGCATACACCTTTATGACTTGTGTTATTGGCCAAAACACTTTGCATGAGTGTAAATGAATGGCCAGAGAGCTGCTAACCTTTGACACAGGAAAACATGGGTTTATCACATTCTGACAGCTAAGTATTATCTAAACAAAGCAGGCCTGCATGCTTAAGCTTTCTATGCTAATTATGTGGATTTATCTATTCTAGTCAGTAATGCAAATGTTAGCATTTTAGGGCACAATCAATAGTTGTTATGTAGACCTGCTGAAAGCTATCTGTTACTCATTAGTTTGAGAAGGATGAAAAACTAGGACTGTTTATAGCAATTAAATCCAAATCCACTCTTTTTATATAGCACATTTTATAAACAAAGCATTTTCAAATGTGCTGCACAGAGATCATAAAATGAAGGCAAAAAAAGGGAAAATTGCTAAAATTTGGTCATACCAGTCCTAAAACAATAAGACCAGTAAAATCAAATAAAAGCAAAAACATAAAAAAATATCATAATATAGCAGTAGAGTTAAAATAAATAAAAGACACAGAGGACCACACAACTCACGTGCTGTTAAAACGTATCTTTTGAGTGGGAAAAAATCCTCAAATAATAAAAAAGTAAACTGAAATCCATGAATAGGCTTGCATCATAATCATAACAGCATTATCATCACAATCATTCCCTATAGTTTCAAATAATCAGGCGTTAACCTTGGATGAGAGGTTTTGTTTTATTAATTCAGGTCTTTTTCTGTGGGCCTAGGCTGCCTTTTACTTACTGTAGCAGGCCACAAGTCAGTGTACTTTGTGAATGGAGCTCTTATCCTCTTATCCACAGCAGGAGCCCCCCTTGGACCCCTCTCCTCTCGCGGGACTATGCTGTCGAAACCTCGCGGGGCTTCGTGGTGGTTGTATTTCGGTGACAGGCAGCAGACAGCAGCAGCCGGAGCCCCGCAGGAGAGGAGAGGAGGGCTGTCCAAGAAAGGTGGAGACTCTGCAACTTCCTGCACTTCAAGCACCGCCACCATCACCGTCAAGGAGACTGGCTGCGGCTGGAGACACGGGCGAATGGATTTACTTCAGATTTGACTCGTTTTTACGGCGTTGATTACGTAAATTTCGCATTTTGTCCTACCTGGTTGGAAGCTAAGTTAGCCGTGGCGCCGCTCCTGCCTCCCGGATAAAGTCATTCCCAAGTCGTGAGGAGGAGAAGGTCTGGAATGGGTGAGTTTTTTCCGTGATGTGGCGCCTTACTTTCGTACAATCGTTGGCAACATTTTCCCTCTTATGTAACGATGCAAAATCCCCCAAAGTCCATGCGTATATAAGCAAAATGTCATTAGGACGATCTGTAGTAAAAATGAACAGTTGGGAGTTAGCCCGTTAGCATAGTTCGCTAGCTGGATAACGCCGCTTCTGTCCATGGATTTGGCAGCTGCTTTTGCTAATATTTAAACAGGAGATTTTTAAGGTTAATTAACAACTTATACGTGTACAAGGACATGCCATTGCTCTTACAAACGCAACTGTTGTGCATGTTAAGCTCATGCTGAAAATATTCCTAAACTTGGAGCTTGTTTTATACTTTTGGTAAGTCCTTGGCTGCACATTTCTTGACAGGAAACTCCAAACTTCGGAGCAACTTCTTGTAAAATTTGCCTTCCTCTTCCTCTTTGATGTGCTTTTTTTCGACTGATTAAAAGACTAGGATCTTGTTTTGACTCTTGCATTCTTTCCATTAGAGCAAGATCCTCATCTACACACTCTCAACTTTAATATAGGCTACTGTCAGTGTCAAGTCAACATCTAAGACACTGTACCCAATTTTGCCACAAATCTGAATCCTAAATCATAGTTGTATTATAGTTTATTTATTTGCAAGTCTGTCTATAAGCAGGGCTTGGTTAGACTGCAGAGGAAATGGTGCTATCTCCTACTGTATCTTAGAAACTAGTCCATATTTATGTGACTCAAAGTAGTTGTGGTTCAGGGCTGCAGCCGTGTGCTATGTTGTGAAACTGGTTTGAAGTGTTTCTTTTGCTGTTCTGCCGTGTTAAGTTAAAGATAATGCTGTGAAGTGTAGTATAGGTCACTTGGGTTCCCACAGTCTGAAATAAATTTAAATTATAATCCTCAAAGGGAACTAAAACTATTCAGTCTGTCACATCACATCCAAATTATTATACACTGTATATTTAGATTTTGAGCGCTTATTTTTTTCATGTTTATTTTGTATTGTTTGATTAAAGTGACATTTTATACGGTACCGCCTCAAAGTTAAAGGTGTGTTATTTAACTGGTCTGGTGGGGCTCTGCCTGATTATTTTTCCACATATTATTGCTTTTCTAGGAATGTTCCATATTAAGGCATTAAACTTATTTACAGCTGATTCTGCTTTTACTCGAGGTGTTTTTATTGCTCAGAAATGTCTCGAAAACCATGAATTCAGATGGTCCTACACATCGTCTGCTTGTGTAGGACTGCAGACAAAGCAATATAATTTCTCTGTAGACAAGTGTACAATACAAGTTTTAAAAAACTAAACTTTTTATCTGTCAACATCAAAATTCAGTCAGTAATTGCTCAATGATCCTCGTGGGCCGAGAAATCATGTCTGTCACACTTTTTTTGACATTCACTCTATATAAGATAAACATATACACTTATAGGATAATTCATATAACTATAATTAGTTACAACTCAAAACTGATAAACAAAGTTAAAATCATCTTTAGGCCTGGTTTGACAAACTAGTTGAACCAGCAGCACCTTTTTGTGAATGACAACCACTCTGCCCTGAAACTACTAGTATTTTTAAATCCCTGTTTCACTTGTTTTTAGTAGTTTTTTTTTTAGTTTTTTTTTTTTTTACATATTCTCATGCATGCTTCCGTATACAATAGTAAAACATACTGTAAGCCATACCAACAGTGTCCAAACTATAGTTGACCAATTTTGACATTACTATTACTCAATACTGATACTGCATTATAGTGTTGTCTTGCTTAGCTGATTGTTGACCAATAAAATGGGAGTAAGAGGAGACTAATCTGGGGACTAAACTGAGGACTAAACCGAACCGGGGATTAAATCAAACTGTTAACTAAACTGGGGGCTAAACTGGGGCCCAAACCCTGGGCTACACCGAACCGGGGACTAAACTGAACTGTTCGCTAAACTGGTGGCTAAACCAGGCTCTAAACCAGGGTCTGAACCAGGGTCTAAACCAGGGTCTGGTCCTTCTCTTAGTGCTTAGGGCTGACACCAGCAGAGTTGTGCAGATCCATGTTTGAACACGTCTGCGCTCAGAGAGACCCTCACTTTCTGTTTGCTTTGACTACATTCACATCTGTGGGCTGGAATTTACCTACAACCTACCAGCGCCTCGTACCAAAATACTGTCACCCAGTTTAGTGCACCAACAGCAAATGTTGGAAGTCGATATAAAGTAAGGGATGACATTTTCTTGCTATTGCTTGATAACTCTCATTTTTCAGCCAGTTCACTTTTACATATTTGTCAGAGCTTACTCAAAACACCGTGGTGGGTGTATTCTTCACTTATATCAGCATTTTAAAGAGTATAAAGTGTTATGGGTGTGTAGGTGATTCCATCACAACACACTACACTAAATGTGAGAACTAAACATAATACTTTTCTCCTTCAGTCTATGGAGGCACAAGGATTATTTAAATGTGCTTTTTATTTCTGAGTTTTTGGAGTAAATATGTTACAAATTAATTCCTTGTAATTGTTCGCAGACTTTTTACAGAAGCAAATGCTAAGAAACAAATTATTGTAGTATTTGACCAGTCAATTGTACACAGAGGTTTTCAAAACACAGTTTTAACCAGACAGAGGTAAAAATAATGTGCAAACAGCTCTGTATTTTGGGAATAATGTGAAGCACACTGTTGATCAAATTCCAAGGTGCTCTAAAAAATAAAAAATAAAAGCTGTTATTACAGCATGTTGCTGTTGACATAAAATATGCACCATGTTTTAGCCCAGCATGGCCTTCATCAGGGTGCAAACCAAAGGTAAAATATGCTGACTTATAGGCTTCTAGATGGAGAATATTTATTAATAGTCTGCTATTGATTAAAATAATAAATGGTTTATTATTTTACCATTTTAATTCAATGTGTTTTAACTATTTTGTTGTGGCTCTATACTCCACATACCATACAGCAAATAGTGAAGTTGTTGAACTTGAAGTCAAACATGTCTTTAGCTCCTAAACTCTCAGAGCAGCCCTGCCTTACTACAATCTGCTCTGAGCTAATATTTACCTCATGTGTCCAGTGTGAAGGGCAGGGCATTTTCAGGAATATGATACTGGAGCACTCTGAAATATAAAGGGGACTTCACTAGGGCTGGAGTCATTAAAGAATTGTTAACTAAAGTAGTTAATTAAAGAAACTACTTTAAAAACTTGTGTCTCTTTTTATGACTCTACACTCACAAGTCTACAACTGCATGGGAGTTCATGCAAAAACAACTATTTATGTAGAAAAAAGCATTAGGAAACATGTCAGATTCAACCTGTGAATGAGTTTAATCTGTTTTTTTAGATATAAATACCAATTATTCAGTTTCCTCACTTTACTCTGTATTCTCCTGTTGTCCCATATAAATCCTTATAATCTGAATAAAATGATTGGCCGACTAATCCAAATTCTGGTCAACTAAGACACCATCCACCACTTGAGGGACCAAACGACCAAAGGCCTACAGCCCTGAATCAGACATAAACACTGAGTGAAGAAACACAAGTTAATTCTCATGCACTAAGTGTAGCACTGAGTTAAGTGTGAGTTAAGTGTGCTGCTGTAGTTTCCGTGTGGATCAGCAGATCTCGGGTCAGAGGAATGCCGCTCCTCTGCACTTCCTCCTTCACTTCCTTCCTCTCTCCTCCTCCTTTCTCTTTCTCTGTCTCTCTCTCTTCTCACATCCTAGTCTGTCCTCAAGAAACATACATAGGCCTGTCCTGATAATTACTGTATCAACTTATTGTTCAATATTTTTATAAATTAAACAACATAATTAATGTGGGAATTTTTTCTTTGTACTAGTGGGAAATTTTTGGTTATTTTTTCTGCAATATGATACGATTTCAGCTGTAGTAGTTTGAATTATACTATACTATACTAAACTACACACACTAACGACTGAAGTGTTGCATTCTGCTATTTTTTATTTTTATTATTTTTTTTTACAGCTCAACAGTATTTAACAATATCTTACATTAGAATACTCTTAAGATGAGACTGCTTTATGGTGTGATTTCAGTATTATCTTTTATCATCTATATTTACTTCAGCAATATAGCACACTTCAAAATGTGTTATCTTGACAGGCCAAAACATGCAAACTCATTTTAACAACAATGTACATTTTTATATAATAATCCCAGTGTTATCCAGGTAGGTATACAGCAAGTGACATAATTCATCCTTTTTTGCTCTAAACCTGAATGTGACTTTTTAATTAAAAATGCTAACTTTCAGGTAATAGACAGATAACACACTGACATGACCAATATGCTGCAGAGTTGGGTGAAAGAGATGTTGTGATTTGAGCACGTTGCAGACTGCGCTCCCACTCACTGTGTAACAGCCTGAGTGTGAGTCATGCCGCTCATCTGTGGACGATACTGTCTGCACAAGGACATTTAAATAATGCACACAGTGTTGACGGAGGCAGGGACTTGTTTTTCACTTACATACATCCTGAAATACTCTTATACTTGTATTAACTGACTCGAAACGGGTTCTTATATGAAACCCTGAAATGAAACTTTGTTGAAGCTTTCACCACTTTGGCTGGAATGTTCCGCAGTAGTGCATTAAATCTGGCAACCTTGCAATTATTCAGATAGATTATTCAGATGCATTACTATGAGCCAACTTGCTTCTCCTCAGATCTGACTTATAATTTGGCGTTCTCCATAATAATGTTTAGTAATTCTTTTCCAGGCTAAGAAATAATATCTCCATGGAAACAAGCAAGTGGCAGACCCTCCACTGGACATTTTACATAGGGGCCCTTTAAACGCATTATGTAATTTTAATGAGCCTAACAGAAATGTATTGTGTTTTGTTTTGGTTTTACATCTTCACTGAAGAAAGATTGATCATTTAATGAACACAGAAAGGACAGATTTTGGCAAGACAAACGTCTTGTCGCCTTGTCATATGATGCATCCAATCCTAGATTACAGCCTCACCTGTGATCGGTTACTGATCAATCACTTAGTGGGTGTGTATAAAAAGAACCCCAGCACACAAGACCTTCACATCAACTGCAACTTGACCTCTGACAACATGCCTAAGGTCCACCCTGAGACCAAAGCGTTAATTATCAAGAGGCTGAAGACCAGATCCACTGCTGAGGTGGCTGACACCTTCAATGTGTCTCAGCGTCAAGTACAAAGAATAAGAAAAAGATCTGAAAAGACTGGAGATGTTTTTGACAAGCCCAGGTCCGGCAGACCCCGCAAGACAAGTGCTCGGGAGGACCGTTTGTTGATTCGAAAATCCAAGGCCCCTTTTCCACTGCAGCAGAGCTCCACCAGGCCTGGTCACCTCAAGTCCCTTTGTCAACCAGAACAGTTTGTAGAATTCTGTCTCGAAATGGCCTCCATGGTCGAATCAGTGCACAGAAACCAGCACTAAACAAAAGGCAATTAAAAACCCGTGTGGCATTTGCCAAGGCCCACAGCCTGCTAAAAGGATGGACACTGGAAAAGTGGCAGAAGGTGGATTTCTCAGATGAATCCTCGGTTGAATTATATCACAGCCGCCGCAAATATTGCAGGAGACCTACTGGAGCCCGCATGGATCCAAGATTCACCCAGAAAACAGTTAAGTTTGGTGGCGGAAAAATCATGGTCTGGGGTTACATCCAGTATGGGGGTGTGTGAGACATTTGCAGGGTGGAAGGCAATATCAATAGACTAAAATATCAAGAAGTATTAGCACCTCTTACATTCCCAACCATAAAAGGGGTCAAATTTTGCAGCAGGATGGTGCTCCATCGCATACTTCTATCTCTACATCAAAGTTCCTCAAGGCGAAGAAGATCAAGGTGCTCCAGGACTGACCAGCCCAGTCACCAGACATGAACTTCATTGAGCATGTCTGGGGTAGAATGAAAGAGGAAGCATGGAAGGCAAAACCAAAGAATCTTGATGAACTCTGGGAGGCATGTAAGACTGCTTTCTTTGCTTTTCCTGGTGACTTCATCAACAAATTGTATGAATCATTGTCGAACCGCATGGATGCAGTCCTTCAAGCTCATGGAAGTCATACAGGATATTAAATATGGATCTCACAGCACCACTACTTAATTCACTGACGTTATGCAACATATTTTTGTATTTGAAGTAAATTATTTGTTAAATTTTCTGTAGGCGACAAAACTTTTGTCTTGCCAGAGTCTGACCTTTCTGTGTTCATTAAATGATGAATCTTTCTTCAGTGAAGCAAATTTATTTTAGTATATTGAGCATAATTTGGGAGGGTTTTAACTTTCATATGAGACATTTCTAAAACCAATTGATTAATTTAAAGTCAGGTTATAAGCTTTTGTTTCTACAAAATGGATAAGCGACAAGACTTTTGTCAGGGACTGTATCTGCTGTAGCTACCAACTGACTTCCACGCTTGTCCAGTTCCTGCGTTTATGTTCATGTTTTCCTCTGGCCTGTCAGATAATAAAAGATTTAAAGCTCCTATTTCTATCATAGTCCTGGGACAAGCTGAGTGCTGGAGAAGATGTCCTTAGAACAGCTATTCACCATCTGAGCACAAAGTCCAATAACAAGGATCGGTGAAAGGACTGGTTAAAGATGTAACTTTTTGGTTGTGGGGCCTGTCACCTGCTTCTTTCTGTGGACATGTCATTGTTCTGCCTGAAATGTTCCACAGTATGACATTAAACAATTCTACCTTACATTTATTCAATTACAAATTATTTTATAGTGCTAAAATACCTAGAAAAAACAGGAATTCTGACTGTGAAATCCAGCTTTTAGCCCGCGATTTTGTTTTGTTCATTGTTCGAGTATCCTCTGCTTTTCTCCAGTCAAACACAAGTTTCTCCCTCACTCCAAACTTTCTTTCTGCTGCTCGATTACTGTTTTCAGCTACATATTTCACTACTTGCAGCACAGTGCAGGACAGTGGGTTTCCTGCAGGAGACATGCGCAGTAGCGCGAGAAGTGACAGTGGTACAGGAGTAAGAGCACGATAGGCGTAGCAGATACTGACACTCAAGCCTAGAGCGCCCTCTTGAGGCCGCAGTGTGAAAATAACCAACATGTGAAATTGTATATTTCATATATAAGACGACCCAAACCATGAAAAAAAAGTGACTTATTGTCCGAAAAATAAGGTATATAATACTAGTAATTCTTTGGCCTATTTGAAATGTTCCCCATAAATACTGTGTACATTTGTGTATCTAAAATGAACATTTTCCAAACTGTAATGATCTATTGATCTATTTTGGTGTTTCACACTTTGCTTTGCATGTTGCAGGTTTCCTTTGACGGGCCACTGTTTGGTTCCTCATTTTCTTAAGGTTCTGTTAAGAAAATGTCTATATTCAAATATAGATGTTTTGCATTGCCTTTGCACCAAGTGAGTTTGTAGACTTCTTGGTAGAGCTGCACAGTACATTGCAATCAAACCAAAATTGCAATATGAATTGATGCAATATTAAATGTCAGTGGGTGCATTTCTTTAGGTAATGAAATGGTGTCTGCAAACATCAAAATATCCTGTTCCTTCATGGGAAGAAAGTTATGCTGGTTGTGCTTAAAATATGCACAGTCTGAACTCTTGGCTTAATTTGAAGACGTGCATTTCAGATGTAATCACAATCGCAATATTTGTCCAAACAAATGCATTTTTTTGTCTTCCAAAAATTGTGCTGCCCTTCTTTCTTGACATGTGTATTGCTCTTTATTATTAAGTAACCTGAAGGACCTTTAAACATTTAAGACTAGAGATTAGTTTAATCTTCCAAAATATTGCCCCATTGTGTCATTTAAATACATTTTGTCAAATTGATTTATCCTAAAAGTAATACATAAAACAAAGTCACCACAAGTCCAGTTTTTCAGCAAAATCTGCACTTTTGGTTTTAAGTACCTACGAAAGGTTGGACTACTCGTTTTACTAAAACACAGTTAAGATAATTATATTTAAGGTTTTACTATTTATCAATTTTTTTGCCCAGTTTGGAAATCATGATATCACATTACATTAGACTAATTTACACAGAAATTATCATTTTAATTACAGAAAACACATTTTGTTTTGTTTAAAGTGTAAGAAAGAGTCCAAAGATCCCAGAAGTCCAAATGTTTTGGATAGACATCTTGTGGTGTCATTAATGTGTTTAGAACGTTCTAATTCTTTTTCTTTTTCTAAAAAAAAAACTTTGATATTTACAACAGGTTTTCTCCCACCAAATGAAGTCAAAATTAGAGAACAATTATACAAACTTTACACTTTAAATGAATTTCTTCTTCTCGTGTGTTTTTGCAGAGGTGGTGGTGGAGTACGACTATGAGGCCCTGCACGAGGACGAGCTGACCTTGCGACCTGGTGACATCATCAAAAATGTCCGCTGCATCGAGGAGGACGGCTGGATGGAGGGAGAACTCAACGGGAGGAGGGGGCTCTTCCCAGACAACTTTGTCAAGGTGGGCTTCACTTTGAGTTTGCAGTCAGATTTATACGTCTCACATATCTGGATCTGTCGTAGTCCTGGTGGATGGTTCTGGGCTATTTTTGGCGTGGCTTTTGCTGCAGGTACGATTTTTGACTAGTCCTGTGATTAGATTTGTTTAAAAAGTATTCGGACAACATACTTTGTAAACAGCATTGAGTTCATATTTTAATCTTCACTCAAATGTTAAAGGAATAAAAGATTTCCATGCATTTCAGAACATGTTTGTAGAGATCTTAACTACAGGTATGAATGATTTTATTATCTAAATAATTGCAGTCTTAGCTATTTGATAGTTATGCCAACTAAAATGGCCATTTTGATTAAATTGCAGTATATTGCGCGGTTCCTTATTCATCCTAAAAAAAAACATGCATATTCAAGCTTAGTTACTCCTTGAAAGATGTGTGAATTTCTTGACAAAAGAAAAGAAAAAAAGGAACTTTGAACTTTTCTGTTGGTTTTGGTAACACTATTAATAGCGGCTCATATTTTGCAATAGTCATGGCTCAGATAGTGATAATAGTGATAAGAGTAGTGCTGTTTATTCTTTGCTGCTTATTGATTTGGTGGAGCAGTGTAAAATAAGTCAGAGTCCAAAAGCAGAGTTAAATCATCAGAAGATCTCTGCGTTAGACTCTGTGCCTGCTCAGCTGAAGGTGCTCCTACAAAAGGAGAGCGGTTTATACATAGAGCGAAACAGGTCCTCCTTGGGCTGCTCTAGATACCAAAATGTGTTTTACTGTTTTCTTAGAGATAGATCAAGATTCAGGTAGGGCGGTGCAGTTTTAATTGAAAGTAAGTCCTTTCTAATTATCCAAATGACCAGCTTCTTTTTGGTCTACAGCCAAAGGCAAGTGCTTTTTTAGCTGAGTTTGAAGGAAGAAATTATGCTGTTTTTGTGTTAAATGGTAAAAGCTAAAAGTTAATATTGTTTTGGTTCTGGAAATGAATTCTTATTATTACTTGGTTTGATGGGGTAGTATCTATTTCTCAATATTTATCATAGTTTTACATCAGTCAAGTTGCAGTTGATGAAGTATAGTTGAGAAGAATATGAAATAATTGTTTAGAGTAGTGCTGCAGAATATATTTGAAAAATATTGATCATAATATTGTCTGATGCAATAATCAACCGAAAGAAAATAATCTCAAAAGCTGAGCTGGAGCTGCCAATAGCCAATATAAGTGCCGATATTTTTAGTGATGTAAAAATTCACTGTAAATCTTGAACTGATTATAAAACTCAGGGCGGTAGTTAGTTATATTCATGAATAAAGACCGTTCACACCTCTATTCACAGCTCATTTACATATCATTGCAGATCCAGTAACATGTATACAGCCACTGCAGTCACTTTACAGTAGGCCAATGTTTATGTGTGGTAGCTTTTCTCCGATTTGCACTTTTATAAAAACATGCAGTAGTTTTGTTTCTGGCTCACTTTTATTTATAGTCAGTATCGTGGATCAGACACAAGAGCATTTAACTTTAAAGCCAGTGCCTCAGTGTCACTCACTGGTATAAACAATAGCACATGAGTCACATGACGTGACTCTGGGGGTGTGTTCAGGGGCAGTACGGCATCACAGACACAGATAAATACTGGTGTGGAGCCACATATTAGGCCACTTATCTGCTGTAAATTGAATTAAATGTACATAATATAGAGTCTAAGCGTTATAACGGGGTATAACATGCCCACGTGGAATATCAGCCTATATTGGCAAGATTTAGGCTGATAATATCGACTAACTGATATCATACATTATCATTTTTCTTTCTTGGGCTGGTCTTGATTTCTGTTAAGTTTTTATTTTGACAAAGTTGGACTAGTAAATGAAGGAATCAACATTTTTTACTTCATTTAACAGAACTTCTAGTGCTGAATCTTAGGCTATATTCAAATATTGCAATCATGCAATAATCTTGATACAAAACATAGTTACTGAATTTCACATCTTTTTCTCATATCATGCAGCCCTAGTTTTGACATTCCTCACTGATGTGTTTTTTTTGGCTGTTGTTGTTGAGTTTCTCGAGCCCAGTTGCTCCTTGACCTTACACTTGAATCTTAATAAATATGACTTGACTCTTGGTGCTTGTCCTTGATCTCCACTCGCTCCTGTGTTTACCTGTCGTCTGCTCGGCCCGTGGAGGCGTTAATCCTGCGGTGAGATGGGTAATCTTCAGAGCACTGCTCACTGGGAGAGGAAGAGGAGGGAGAGAGAGAGCGTGAGGGGACAGGAGAGAGGGCAGTGAGGGAGGAAGAGGAGTGATGGAGGAAGAGGAGTGAGTGGAGAGAGAGAGGAATGATGGAGGAAGAGGAGTGAGTGGAGAGAGAGGAATGATGGAGGAAGAGGAGTGAGTGGAGAGAGAGGACAGAGGGAGAAGAGGGAGGGAGCCGTAATCCTGTAAGGAGCTGTGGCCCATTGAACTTTGCTCCCGGTAGAAGAGCGCTCTCTCCACTTCCGTCTGTCTGCACCTCGGCTCGCAATGAAACATGTTCGCCAGGAATTTCACTTTTAAAAGATCTGTCTCGGTTTGTAATTCTGATCTGTCATTCTTTATCTATTCAAGTGGGCTAATATTTAAGGAGAGTCATTACATAGTTATTACAAGATTGTATTTTGGTTTATGGAGCTGTTGTCACCGGTTGGAATTTGATATGCTGGAATTTAATGTTGACACATAGCTTCATTTAAAGCTGCACTACATAGCTACACCTGTGGGGATCTGTTATCCGTTTGTCTTCATGGAAATTATTGCTTTGCTTGGAATGTTCCACAGTATGGTATTAAACTAGGTTGTGTTTATTAAGTGTTGTTTAATACCTAAAACTCTCTACCTATAACTCTGGTGGATACACATTCTTGTCTTTCTAGTGATCTCCATGGGGATCTGTGCATTTAATGCCATTGCTGTGTAACATTTTAGGCAACGCAGTAACTGTTTTATTAAATTATCTAATGACAGATTTTTGCTCATTTGGTAAACTAGAATGCTCTTTGAAAAGATGAAAAAAAAAAAAGTTGTAGGTCCATAGCTTTGGTCACGTGTCACTGTTAGACCAGAGAATAGGCACTAGAGGTTTTTCAAAAGGCTGGATCATTTATTACACTGAAAGATTTATTAAGGCAGCATGTTGAGTCATACAGTCATAAGGTAACTAGCATTTGCCAACAGTTTTTCTCGCCTTATTGGTTGAAAATCAAGCTTCTACAAACAGGACCAAGAACAATTGTAGTGATCACAGGCTCCTGAAAATGTTAAAATCAAATTTTCCTTGAGTTTTCAGATGATCTTAAAACTTTTTGGCAGTGTTTGCTAATGTGTACATTGTGCCAATACACATACATGTAGAACACTCCCAGCGTGATGTGTTTTATCAGTAGGACAAATCGTCATGTAAACGTGTTTCTTTGTTTTTCATATTTACTGTAAAGATAAGTTTGTTTTTGTAAATGTTTTTGATAAAATGCATCAGTGGAAACAGTGTTTTACGCTATAGCTGACATGTTGGTGTCATATGAACCATCTGCACTTTGAGGAGCTCAGGGGCCGGCCTGCTGTTGGTGCCCAGAGTCAGGACTAGACACAGGGAGTGAGCGTTTCAGATTCATGCAGCTAAAACCTGAAACAGTCTGAATATGTGAGACAGACTCTACTCTGACACTGTTGGTTCCAGGCTCAAAAACAGTTCTGTTTAGCTGTGCACATGACTGAAAGGTTTTCATTCTTCTTTCCACACTCTTCTGTCTAATTTGTGTCTCTCTTTTTAATTTTTTGATGATTATTTATGTTTTAATTTGTTTGTATTGTGATTTTAATGTATTTCTTATTCTGTAAAGCACGTTGAATTACTTTGTGTACGAATAGTGCTATACAAATACATTTGGCTTGCCTTACACCTGCTTTCACAAGTTGTAGTTAGCTGTGTAGTCTATGTAGTTTCAATTTATTGTTATAACCTTGTGACCTTTGAGTCTCTTTGGAAGTAAGACTTATATCACTTCACGTGTTTAAAATGTCAAGAATATGCAGAGAAGATTTAAAGTGGCACATTTGTACCTTTTTGTGTTGATTTGTAAAAGTTTGTATTGGCAAGGGCCAAGGAATTGCATTGAGTGTTCAGTCAGTAGAGAGTTGCATGCTGGGATTGGTCAGGACACAAAGTTGTGGTATCTGATGTTTGGTGAAGGTGTGGACTGTGTAAATGACTGTGGTCGGTGTTGCTACATTTAGTGCGAGAAGACTGCAATGCATTTCAGCAGATTGCACCAAAACTCTAGTGCGTTTAAAGACCCTTCTCTTTGCACTAGAGTTTCATACTGACCACAATATAAGTTACAGTAACGTTTGTACTTTTAGTGTGGTAAAGGAAAAAGACCCGTCACTACTTTTGTTTCAAGATTTAGTTCAAAATTTTGAAACTGTTACAACTTTTTTCCTCATATTGACTGATAGCAATTTTAGTTAAAGTGTATTATATTCTTTTAAATAAATATTGAGTTTAAAGGGACTATATCACACTGTTTTCTGATCTGTGTTATGTTCTGTATATTCAAAAACATACCTGGAGTTTTGTTTTGTTTCATTCTCACATGTTTAACACACTTATCCTGGCTCAGTTGTTCTCTCAAACTGAAAACACTCCTCCTTCCTCCTTGTGATGTCATGTGTAAACTTCATACACCTTGACGAATCATTTGCATCATTTCAGCCATGGAAGGTAAAAGGTAGTTGTTAACTTGAAACTATATCGCTTCATGACATCACAAGGTGGAACAGAGCATTTGGAGCTTTGGAGATGCAGACAGACTAATAATAAATAGTTGCTTAAAAATGTGAATGAAAAAACACACAACTCCAGATAATTTTTGATGAGGTAACAGCATCATAACATGTCTAAAAGCTCACAAGAGTCATTTTGTGTGATTATAGGACTTTTTAATAACACATAATATAATTCATAGATGAGACAGACTTTATATTCCAACCTAATTTCAATCCCAGAGAGCATGCTTTCAACTCCACTGCTATTTAACTCGAAACTGTTCCTTTGGCTGTAAAACTGTAAAGTCCAGCAATTTAAATGACATAATCACAATTGGATTGTAAATCTTGGTCTCTGTTATGATGGGAATTGCAGTTCTACTTGTTGGTGTCAGTTGTACATGCATTCTCAATAGACCCAAAAAGACTCATATTTAACCATTGCTCTAGTGTGTGACCACCAATAGAACTTTCTGAATATAAATATATTCTTTTTATGACATAAATAAATAGCTGCTACATGTACACAAGTAAGCTTACTGTTTTGGTGCATAAGTTTATTTGAATTTTTGCTCTAAGTTATAACATTTTCAATCATGGCAATTGGTTAATCAAAGAATCTTCACATTGCTACTTCTGATAGAATTGTTGCTAATATAAACACTGTGCGTTCAATCAAACTTGCATCATTTGAGATAAAAATAGAGAGAGGAATATATCAGGCTGATATTTGATATTTTCACCATACTGGCTCTTCTTAAATCTCATGATGTTTTGTTGTGGCTAACCTGTTGTATAAAGAATACACATAAAGCTCCATTTGGACACTTTAATGTGAAGAGATAACTGTACAAAACACGACTACGCAGCTCTCCTAGAAGTTGTGGTGAGTTTGTAGCAAATATCAGCTAAAAATATCGCAAGAGCTTATCAGCAATCAGGTTCTCTGGATTCTAAACAACTGGTATCAGATCATGAAAAAAACATATCCGTCCTCTAATAAAAATTTCAACGATAAAATGCTCCTGTACTGATGCAATGTATGTCTTTGTAGGAGGTGAAAAAGGATTCTAAAGAGACCAAGGAGACCAAGAATGAGCCCAAAGAGGAGGCTCCAGCTCAGCCCGCTCAGCCCGCTCAGCTCCGGGAGAAGTCTGCAGGCAACGTGGCCAACCTGGTCCACCGCATGAGCGCCATCGGGATCCCTCTGGGGGGGTTCCAGCCACACCCCCCAGCCGCCTCCAAGAGTACGCTACAAACTGTTTGATTTTCACTGTAAACACTAGGGCTGGGAGTCACAGGGTTCCTCATGATTCGATACATGGCTCACGATATGATGCAACATGTGATAATCGATACAGTATATTGCACGTTACATATTCATGTTTTTTAAGAAGCAAATACATTTTAGAAACAATATTGTTTTCATATTTACTGTAAATAATGTTTTGTATTGTATTGTTTTGCCACTTTATTATGAATTATTATTCCATCCATCTTCTCCGGGCGACCCGGGACCGAACCCACAACCTTCTTGTTGTGAGGCATGAGTGTTGCCACTCAGCCACCATGCCGCCTGAATTATTATTATTTATTATTATTATGTTATTATGAAATACATGTATTTTCATGATCAAAACAGTGAATATGTCAAGTGTTTTGCATAAACAAGTTTCCTTCCTCTAAATAAGGAACAAAATTGTAGTCACAAAAATTTGAAATGCTAAGAAGTACCAAAAAATACTCTTGGCGATATATCGCTACAGCAGCCTAGAATAATTATACTGGACTCCCAAATTTAGTATCACAGTACATTGATATTTAAATCTTTTGCACACCCCTTCTATACACTCCATTCACCTATATGAAGTCATAGCTCATTTTAACCAGGGGCAGGGGAGGGGTAGAGCTCGATTGAGTCTCTGCTGCTGCTGCATACTTTCTCCAAGTCCAGTCTTGCTCTGTGGTCGTAAGCAGAACAAGACTGCATTGATAACACACAGTAAGTGTAAAAGACAGAAATGATTTCCCTCAGGATGGAGTCAAGAATCAATTTCATCAAATTAAATTCTATTCATCTGGTGTAGGTGCTAGTGCTGTGAGGAAAATGTTCAAACTTGATTTTGATCTAAGGGAAAGGCTTGGTATTCCATACTGATTTAACAACATAATGTCATATTCAACAAAATATAGTGTATTTAAGTAAGTAAGTATATTTATATAGTACTTTTCACAGACATGTCACAAAGACGCATTATTTTACAGTCCATTATTCATTCACGCCAATTGCGCCATCAATAGTTTTTGTGACTGGCGCCCCCGTGGGACCTGATTTTCCCAGCAGTCTCCCATCCAAGTACTAACCAGGCCCGGCATTGCTTAGCTTCTGAGATCTGATGAGACTTTGACAAGCCGGTGTGGCCATTTAATATTGGAGTGGAGTCAAATAGGTAGCCAAGTTGAGGAGTGAACATTTTTGATGTTTTTTTTTTTAATTATTATTTGTATTTTTTAAATTCTAATATTTAATTTATCTGCCATTTACTTCTTAGGTTTTATCACTTAAGGTTTCTATATTCGGATCTTCTCTGTATTCATTAATCCACGAGATGTCTTTATAGTAATCCATTAAACCACATCAGTGACTTCTGTAATCTCTATGGGAGTGTGTGTCAGAACAGCTGTGTTATGAATGGGAGTGTGTCTTCTGACTCAAAGCACCTTGGTTAGATTCTCTTCACTTCCTGGATTAGCCTCTCTCCTCTTCATGCCCCACCCATAAAATTGTTATGCCCCGCCCCTTCGACCCAGAGTTTAAACCCTGACACCCAGAGGTAACATGTATTGTGGCAGATCAGCAAGCAGGTCTAACTCCTCTGGCCTCTTGTTGACAGAGCCCAAGAGAAGACAGTGCAAAGTGCTGTTTGACTACCAGCCCCTGAACGAAGACGAGCTCGAGCTGAAGGTGGGAGACATCATTGACGTCACAGAAGAGGTACCACTTCTATTGCTTTCTTTTTTTATTTCCTTGAAACATTTGGGTTGAATTTGGGCAGAAGTAGTAAGAGAAGTAATTTGATAACCTCCTTTTATGTCTATAATTTTTCAACCTTAACATTTGGAGAACAAATATTGATTTAAAAAGAAAGTGACTAATTGTGGTGTACAATAAAGCCACATCATTAAATCCGAATGGCATTTGTACTGATAGAAAATCTGTTCATATACAATTGTTGACCAAATTAGAACTGAGTTCATGTAATTCTTTTCCTCATTGTTTTCTTTTATTGTGAAACCAGTAGTCTGGCCAGAATTTAATTTAATAGGATTTCTCTCAAAATAAGTTTTTGTGGCATTTAGAAACGGTAGTTTGTTTATTTAATTTGCAGGGTCATTAGTTTGCAGCTAATGTGATGCATGGAACATGAAACTGTCCCTGTGAAATGATGATTTGATGAGGAATCTTATAGGTTTTTTACTTTACTTCTTCAGGTGGAAGAGGGCTGGTGGAGTGGCACTTTTAATGGGAAGTCTGGACTTTTTCCTTCAAATTTTGTCAAAGAACTGGACGCAGTTGCAGAGGACGGAGAGCCCAGTGAGGTTACACCAGAGGAGCCGGGGATGAAAGAGGGTACAGAAATGTATTTTGTATTTGTACGCAGTAATATCCAGCTCATGCGACTGTTGTGTTTTGTCTTTATTTGTCGTCTTCTTTTGTACTGAATAAAATGTGGAGCAGTTGCGGAGTTTAGGCGTGACCTTTTTCAACATGTCTGAGCTTGAGTTGGGTTTAAAGACGGCCTAATGTTTATACTTTATAAGTGCCATTGAAGCCTGTCTTGCTTTCAGTAGAGACACATGCAAGTGACCAAAAAATCCTAACATTTTATTAGGATGTATTCAGGTACTTCTGAGTGCCTTCTATGGCTTTTTATTGTATAAACCTGTAAAAGTAAAACTGCATAATTTGGCACCGGTTATAGAATAATAAGTCTGACCTGATTTTAGAGCGAACAAAACAAAGGGCCACACCAATTTCTTTTTGTTTGCCTGTCTAAAAATAATTCTCTTGCAAGGAAACTCCTGATATGTGTTATGTGAAGTGCTGCCAAATTATAAGTAAAAAAAAATCATATCACATTTTTAAATATGATTAATCATGATTAATTGCATTGTGTGCTGGTTTTAATGTAGTAATTTAAGGTTTCTAATTTGAAGCATTTTAAAATGTATTTGGTTTTGAATGAAAATCATCTTATTTAATTATTCCTCCAATTAGTCCAATTAATTATACTACTAATACTAATACAAATTGCATTTTATAATGAATTTGTGTGACCACAGGTCCCAGGTTATGTACACGACCAGACAACAGGTTTGCTACTTGTGTGTGTAACTGGCTCTTATTGTGAACGATAGAAAACTGTTAGAGTTGACCTGGCATCTTCCAGTGTTCGGTAGCAGTTTAGTGAAATATTTGGCCTGTTTGACTCATTTTAGCGCTCACATGCAACCTTTATTTTATGGAGCACTCTGTGTTTAACACAAGATCTGTGTGGTGTCTTTGGTTTGATCGGTTTGATCAGAGCAGAGTTGTTCTGCGTTTCTGTGCTCAGAGGTCATAAAGGGCCACTGTCCGATCTGCTCTCACCCGTGTGAGGACAGATGGATTTTATGTGTAATGTAACTGCGCGTAAACAGCACAGCTTTTGAACACAGCTTTTGAACATTTGCAGGAGAACTGGCAGGTAAACCAACTTATGTGCCTGATTGGTCAAAACATACTGTGTTATTAATCAGCATTAATTCCTGATGATGTGTGAATTTTGCTTTGATTAATCACATGTGTTAACATGCTAACGTTGACAGCCCCAGTTATTAGGTGTTATTCTTGTTTTGGATCTATAGAAGCACCAGCCTCAGAAAATGCCACCACCCCCACGTCACCTCCAGGGAGCTCGGGGAACGGAGCGCTGCGGCCCCCCTCGAAGATCATGGGGGTCGGCTTTGGAGACATCTTCGCTGGAGCTCCTTTGAAATTAAAAGTGAGTTTAGAATAAGTAGACCTATTCTTGGTCATTCTTTCTTGTCCACTATTATTTTTTTCTGTCAATGTAGATTTTTTCCTCCATGTTCTATACACAACAAGGAATTAACATTCACAAATCCTTGAGGTCCATGTTTTAAAATGTCTTCAAATGTTTGTTGCAAGAAATAATTCTTTTCAAGACATCAGTGCTAATGATTCTGAATGCAAGTTTCTCTGTGCAAACAAACTGGCATGAAGTCCATCATCTTCTGTCAGCACAGTCAAACAAGCATGCTTTTATCAATATACACTTTTTAGGCCCACATTTACTTTTTAAGTCTCATCCCCTATGCATTCACTGCCACTTCATAAAACAATAACATTATAACAACATGAACAAAAAATAGCAGATGTTAACCCCTCTTTGAACTCTGTTTATGTGGCACTGTGCACCACAAGTTCTGTTCTTGTAGCATGTATAACTGTTTTCTTTGCCTTTCTTCCACTCCAGACTTCACTCTTTCCTCCACTAACATTACCCTCCTCTACTCAACAGTGTCTCATCCTCTCCTTCAGTTTATCCTTGAGATTCTCTGTGCTTCTCAGAATACTACAGACCCTTCATATTGTGTCATGTACTACATTCATTCATGGCCCAGAACCATCTACATATATTTAATTTGCTTCATTATAGCCTGTCCCATCTGTACCATCCGCAAAGCCTGCCCATCCCAACCATCCCACCCCCACCTCGACAGAAGCACCCAAAGGAGACACAGCAGACAGCAGGGGCGCCATGAAACGACACAGTGAGTAATACAGGACTAGATTTGTGTGGAATTATTTTTTTTATATTTTCAAATTTTTTATTATTATTTTTTTCCAGCAAAAGAATACTGCAAAGTGACATTTGCATTTGAGGCCACAAATGAAGACGAGCTCACACTAAAGGAGGGGGACATCATTCACATCCTCAGCAAGGTCAGTGCATCTTGGTTCTGCTCTCTGCTCATCCAGCTTATTATCCAAAGATCAGTCCCAATATCTCCATGATTTTCATATTTTTTCCCAAAATATGATTTGAATTGATAGGAAATTCATCTACCACCCTGTTTTACTACTAACTGAATAAGAGAGCAGTGTATTCCCGTTTTGTGCAGTTTTCACCCCTTCTAGGCAGCTGTTCAGCCCAAACAAAATATTGGTGTGTGTTGGAGATTTAAGGCCGATAGCCGATACACTAAAAAGTGCAAATATGTGAATAATGATGCCCCTGTAGATCAAAGGTCAACTCTTATTCATACTACTATTCAATATGAACTGGATTATGTCTTTTTTTCAAAACACTGCAAACACTACCATTCTTTATTATGCAACAATGGTAATGCTACTGATGTTTGAATGGTAATGCTACTGATGTTTTGAGCCATGACTCTTACTTGAATCTCCGATAGAATCTGAACAAACCTGTCTGGGTGGTTCTCGATTTCTCTTTAATTCAGTGACGCAAAGAGTGCCAAGAAGTTTAATGTAGCTCACCGATAGACACAGATAAGTTAATTCTCATTATCCTGGGATGATGTAGAATTACCATTGTGCTTGTATGAACTTAGGTAGAAAGAATCAGCAGTAATAATAATGGAATGATAAGAGGTTTTTGTTTTGATTTGTAAGCAAAATCTCAGCTAAGTCCTTTAAGCTGCAGTAATGTTTCCCCAATAATGGACCAAAATACAGCTCATGTTTTTGATGTTTTATTGTACATAAAGCATTCATCTTTACTCCGAGGGGTCTTGCATCTTCACAGACCTGACTTTTTTGGCCTGGTGGAGGGCAGCCACAGCTTGTCTCTATGGGAATTTTCCTTTGGCTACAATCTTTCACAATAATATATCTATATCACTGGAGAATGTTCTGAAGTATAGTTTTAACTTTCTATTTCTATCCAATCATGCAGGTGATGTGCCCAATCTAGAAAGTTACATAATGTATCTAGCTTTTTATAAAGTTTTTTTTTTAAATAATGCGTAATAGTACAATCTACTACTGTAAAGAACTGCTATACAGGAGTGAAGTCTATTAACAGTGCATTCTAGTGTTGTGTTGGATATACTTGCATAGTTCTTTTCTGCACCTTTAAGCAATCACATTTAATTAACAAACCTTCTGTTGAAATACTGGCGGGACACAGTGAGAAAAGAGAACCAGCCAAACCAGATCAGAAGCTGCAGTTGCCCCGTGGGCCTGATAAAGATGGTTACTGCTCTGTCATCTGAGTGCACTGACACACAAACATGGGCTCACTGCTGGGCTTCATTTAGACGGCTGCTTCCATCTAGTGGTCAAATGTCAGAAGTACAACAAAATACTCTGAAGTCTGCAGGGTTTTGGTTTTCTGTTTTGTGCAGGGGTTTTCTAATTTATCAGCACAGATATTGATACATAATCTGGTGATACAGTATTGACATTGTGACTGATATATTTGCCATATCACCTTGATTATTTTTTCATATGTTTTACCGACTTATTTAGTGAAATTGCTACAATTTTGCTTCTTGTTTAGAGAAAGGAAACTGGTTTATGTAATACAACTGAGGCATTTGCGGTTTTTGATTATTAAAATGTTGTATTTCTGTATTTAGTGATTTAACAAAGAAATACTGTTGTATTTGGTTCTGAAGAACTAGTGATATATGCAGTTATTATATTATGAACTATGTATTGCATATCAAATAGGGGAACTGTGTGATTCCTAACCCTGTTGTGTGTATGTATATGGTAATGTAATGTTTTTGTGTGCACTGTGTTAAGGACACAGGGGAGCCTGGCTGGTGGAGAGGGGAGGTCGGAGGGAAAGAGGGCGTGTTCCCCGACAACTTTGTGACGGTGGTCAGTGATGCAGACAAAGATGTGAGTATTGCACAGATGTACTTGGTTACATTTTAAACAGCTGAAATTCTGCTATATTTTGAATTTTATTTGCAAAACTATTATTACTTATTTTATTATAGTTTGGTGGTACACATTTTATAAACAGCCTCCCTGTATTGTTTCTGTAGCAAATTATTGGCATTTTTTCGATACTGGCCTGTATCTATACTTATACATAAAAACAAGTACCGTGTTTTCTGGACTATAAGCCGCTACTTTTTTCCCAGGTTTTGAACCATGCGTCTTTTACAAAGGAGCGGCTATTTTGTTGATTTTTCTTCCACCGCTAGTGGCGCTCTAACCGGAATTTCAAAAACAAGATAGACGGAAAATTAATGCAAAGAAAAATACGCTTTTTATTTAGCAGATATAACCCGCACGACAAATTACTAACTGGTAATTATTTTCAAATCCTCGCCCCTTCATCATGAAAAGCACACGAAGAAGTTTGTATGATGCAAGTTTTAAGTTGAAGGCCATCGATCTTGCTCCAGGAAGGAAACCGTGCTGTAGAGCCCTGCACCCACGGGTGCAACAGTGCGGCGCGGGACCATGGATGTATAATAAGAGCATTCTGAAAGAACATTCTGAAAGCTTATTGCAGAGCAGGCGGGAGTGCGACTGCACGACGCGGGAGCGCAACTGAAAATTGTGTCCCGCGCAGACCTCTACCGTGCTGCTGCATGTAAGCTTGGTGTCAATTTCAGCGGAGATGATTAAAGTGACTTGTGGTTTCACTGCACAGGAGAAATGAAGGTAATCAATTACCGGCTCTTTTCTGTTTTTGACCTCATTTTAATCAGCACAGTTGCTGCCGTGTTAAAAGGCACTGTTCGGAACATAATTCAGGTACATAAATGTACATTTACAGTACAAAATCGTTCTGTAGATGCAGTAAATATCTCATTTTCCAACATAGATATCAGCGGCTTATAGCCCGGTTGCGGCTTGTACAAATTTTTTCTTAATTTTTTTAAAAAATAGAGTGGATGTGGCTTATATACAGGTGCGCTATATAGTCCGGAAAATACAGTAACTACTGTGTTTAAAGGGCCCAAATTAATCTATTTTCTGATCTTTGTTGTTTCCTCATCAAAAATGTACTTGGAGTTGTGTTTTGTTTCATTCACACGTTTAACACACAAACTCTGCATGTTTAGAGTTCTTCTCTCAAACTGAAATCACCCTGTTCCAACTTCTGATGTCATGTGGAAATACAGGAAGTGCTCCTCTGTTTTTAAACTCCATACACTTTCACTTGGATCATTTCAGCCCTGGAATTGCCGATCTCTGCTGAACAAAAGCTAAAATGTAGCTGCTAACTTGAAAACTATTGCTTGATCACATCACAAGTTGGAACAGAACATTTTGAGCATTAGAGATGTAGACAGACTATAATAATAAAGAGTTTCTCATGTGTGAATGAAACAAAATAAAACTCTGGGTATGTTTTTGAAGAGGTATAACGTGGCTGAAAGCTCATAAGAGTCAATTTTGCGTAATATTGGACCTTTAATGTCTCAGCACTGTATTCCTTCCAGTAATTTTAGCTTGTATTCATCATCATACATTGTATATCTTTTCTACACGTACTGTTGACGCACTTTTCAGTATTGTCCATACAGTGGCATATTGATTCCTTATCTAAGTGACATTTATAATAAGGTGATGTAAGGATTACCCAAGTCCTGTATTATCTATTGTACAAGCCTTTCTATGTCATAATAATCACTATACAATAAAAATAATAAGGCCTCTTGGCAATCTGCCTGGTGTCCGTCGGGGGGAGGTTGTGACATCTCTAATGAGCTCTATAATCATTAGCAGGAATCAGTCTTAAAGTTTGTATCTAATGTTTTGTTTTACTTTTAGGTCGGAGCGTTAAGGGGGTCTCTGAAGATGCCACTAAGGCCGGACCATGAAGAGGTGAGTGAACTTTGTCGAAATTGACAGAAAATCATAAATGTCGAAATAAACTCAAAATCACAATTTGCAGTCTTAGATATTTGATAATTCTGCAGCTCAATTATTTAGATAAGTGATTTTTTTAAATTGGGAAAATCTTATACCTGTATGTTGGACCCCTTCAGACATTTTCTCTCCATTAGTTTCAGTTCATATTTCAGCTTTCTCTTAATGTGCACTTTGAACAGAATTAAATGCATATGGAAATTAATTGTAATACTTTTTTCCTAAATCATTGATTCAAGATTTTTTTGTCATTGTCATCCAAAAATATGCAGTGTTTGATATTCCGAAGTTCATTACTGCATAAATCACCACAGTGAAGGCTAATTTAACGTTGAAATGATCATACTTTGAAGGTATATTTTATTTACGTTTCTATCAACTATTAAAGACATATGAAATTAAGTATTCTTAAAGATTTCTTTGTGACCATCTTTCAAAACTCGGGTGAATATATCAAACAATGTCACTTATTTTGTATGAGTAAAAGGGAAAGAAGTATGGTGAAAAAGTAAAAATGCACACTTTCTTACTTTTAAATGAAATAACATTGAGCTGTGAAGTTGGTGGTATAAAATCTATAGTCATATAGTCATGTCTTTGAAACCTTTCTTTTCATTTATTGAAAATTACAGCAGATCAGTCTTTTTGTCTGGCATATGCAAAGTCGCATCCTGTGTATATTTTGCCATACCTTATCACACTTCCTCTTTATGAATGAGGCCTTTATGCTTTTATGCCAAGGTCAGTTTCTCATAGAAGTTAATATGAGCTTTACTCTAGCTGTGAGGACCTCTTTTGTACTTTGCCCCATTCTGCCCATTAGACACTAACCAGCTCCTCCCTGTTACAACAGACTATCAGTATAGTGGGTAATGAACCAAAGACTAATTAGAATTGATGTGGAGGAGCTCTATAGAGTCATTGTGGTAGTACAAAGGTGTAGGTGTAGACTAGTGATAAAGATGAGTCAGTCTGATAGTAGCTTTCTAATGACACAACCCACACACAATCTCTTCAACTGGACATTGTTAGTGTGTTGTTAGCAAGTAGGAATTTGTCTTAAACAATGAATCAATATTGCTCAGTCAAATCAATCAATAATTTAAATTGAACAAGCCAACCCACTTTTACTAGAATTATTTGGATAATTTCTGCCTAACAATTGCCAGTCTCCTGAACTAAAGGTAAAAGGCAGCTGTTAACACTTTGAGTATTTTAATCTTTGGAGATGTAGACAGACTAATAATCCAAGATTACTCAAGGTTACTGTGTGTGTGCATTTTAATCTGCAATCTTTTTTTTTTTCACAAAACATACCTGGAGTTGTGTTTTATTCCATTCTCACATGTTTGAGTAACCCTTTACTTTACTAACACCCTTTATTAACACCTCCTTTTATCTTTTGTTCAGCAGAGATGGGCAATTCCAAGGCTGAAATTATCCAGATATTTTAGTGAAGGTTTATGGATCTTAAAAACACAGTGGAACACTTCCTATATTACCACATGACAACACAAGAATAGAATAGAGTTTTTTGCAGTTTGAGAGAAGAACGCTATCTAAATATGCAGAGTCTGTGTGTTAAACCTGAGTGAATGAAACAAAACACAACTCCAGGTATGTTTTTCATTATGAAACAACATTATGAGAGAGATTAGAAAATAGCGTAATATGGGCCCTTTAAAACTGCTACATCTCCATGGAGACAGAAGTGGATAGCTCCACCAGTCAGCATACATTTTCTGAGGCATTCATTGAACATGCGTAATTACAAGTGAAACATTTGTAATTAAGGACAGGTTATTGCTTTGCTGGAATGCTCCACAGTATGGCATTAAAGCATCCCTCCACCAGATAGAGAAGGTGACCTTTTAAATGTGAGTCCCAGCTTTTCACACTACAGGACAAACTTGGCCTTTTCTCACCAAGACTGACAGAGTTTAGTTTCAAACAGCAGAAAAGGCTAACTGTTTGGGTGGGTAACAGAAGGACAAAAGGACGTGTACAGTGTTCATACAGACAGACCACTTTGCACTCATTTACCGTGGCTAACCTGTACTTCCCGATAATCTCCAATTTTTTCTCCATTGTGCACATTTTAAATAATAGAGTAAATCCAGCCACCCAATTCTATTAGTGATTATCTAATAACAAAGAAATGTAATAATATAAAGGGATTGAATCCATTCTTCAAATTTGATGTACCAGTTTTTAGTGCACCGTGTGAAATAATCTAAGCCCGTGAACCCAATTGCTTTCCCTTTATAAATATGCATAAACAAATGAACGAAAAAGAAGAATATGCTCATACAAACTAAACAATAATAATACATTTTAAAATATCCATGCATATCTGATTAAAACCGCATTTTCAGTATGTAACTATGTGCTGTGCTAAGTGGCAGCGTGACTCTTTTGTATGCTGCTGATGCTTGTCGGACATAATTGAATGAATTTACCAGGTATACATATATGAGCATGCACAGGGTGGAGAATGTGTAATTACTAAATCAAATTATTATGGAAGACTTGCAGCCCGGATTACGTGGTGTTGATAATGGATTAAAAGGCGATGCAAAACCTAAGTATATGTTATGTAGCCTGTGGGGTGAAGACCAGCACTTTGCTCCACTTTACGTTGTCATATTGGAAGAAACATGGCCCCGAGTTGGTTCATATTACATCATTATAGATTCCCCAGATAATAAGGTTTAAAGCATTATAAAGTATGATGAAGATAGATATATTATAAAAACATGACACTATCTCTATTTTTCATTTAGGTTTTGCTATTGCTGTGAATAAATCTTCTTTTGATATTCTCTTGGGGCTGAGTAATATGACCAAAAAAAGATAATTATTTTTCTCTAATATTCATCAATCACAATTTTCAGTCTTAGTAATGAGTTGACTCATTAGTTTATTATCACAGGTATATTCTGACATTCTGGAAACAATAATATTTAACATGCAGGAAAACCGAAAAGGTGTAGGCTAAAATAAAAGCAAAGAATTTAAAAAAATGATTTCCATATTAATCATTTCTAGAACGCAAATAATGTCTAATGACTTTTACCATTTCACAGAAAAAATTCACAGATTTACTGACAGAGGATTGGCTGTGGACCTCTCATTTAAAAAGAGAAGAAAAATGTGATTAATTCCACACAACCCCATCTCCTGTAATGTTCTAAGTAGTAATATGCATTCATTTTGATGGAGTAGAGTATCAAGTCCATGCTTAAAACTACACAAAGTACATTTTATTGGCTGCACTCTTGTTTTGACCTCATTTGAGACCTTAAGAGTTCCTCCAAACAGATCAGCCAATTTCTCTGGTTAAAGTAATGAGGATTCACCTGATGCAAGAACGTGGGTCTGGATAGTTTGTTTACACTTATCACTTTTCCAATCCCTTCAGATCATGTATATTAGATTTAACATATTTAGCTATGGCCTAATTTGTCACTCGTTTGCCTGTTAACTTTGATCAGTCTGACCTAGTTTTTTCCCCCCCCAGAAACCAAGAAAGCCACCGCCTCCGTCAAAACAAGGTATTGGTGAGTGCACTTTTTAATTCGCTAAAAACATTTATTTGTACTAGTCAAACTTTGGACGCTTTTTCATTTATTTGATGTTTTATTGATTATTCACGCTGTAGATTCTCACGGAAGGCATCAAAACTATGAATGAACACATCTGGGATATAGTAAACAAAATGAAACTCAAAATGACTCAAATTGCTTTAGATTTTAGACTTAAAAAATAACTACCCATTGCTTTGAACCCTGGTTTACACTTTTGGTATTTCTTAACCCTGAAATAAAAACCTTTATATTAGCTTTATCATGAAGCTCACTGAGAGAAGGCCAAGGGTTTGCAGTACAGCCGACAATTTTTTTTTCAAATAGTTGAGATATTTAACTTTTTTCTTGGCTACTTATTATTATATAGCCTGTTTCACATCTTTAATTTTTTCCATATGTATTAAAATTGTAGAGTAAACAAGAAGAAATACAAAAATAATGAATGAGCGGGTGTGTCTCACCTTTTAACTGTTACAGTATATTTAGCAGTAATACAGAAAATATGATGCCACTTATAAAATTGAACCTCAGTCTTTCCTGTCTCCCCCGGATGTGACTATTGCCTTGAAAGTACTGTAGCAGACTTCCTGTGTGCGTGTAGCTGCGGTTTGCTGCAATAAGACTGGAGTTCGCTCATGACCTGATTCATTCAAAGCAGAAAACACAAGACAAAGGAAAGACGGATTAAAAAAAGTCTAATCAAAATGTTCCGTTTTCCAGTGCATAAACCAGAGGTGCCAAGTGCGGAGAAGAAACCCCATCCCATCCGGTCAGAGGATAAAGGTAGGTTCAGTTCTGTGCAGTGATTCCCACTTAAATAAAACACGATAGAGCTGCCAGATTAATAAGTCGAAATTGCAGTTTGATTGGATGCAATTGGCAAATCACAAAAGCTGAATTTTTTTTAAATACCATAATTTCCTCCATAAATAACATTTCCCGTCTCATTTTGCATAGAAAACTGAAAGTGATTCTTGCAGTAGTCAAGTCTTTTTGTCAATTCTTCTGAACGCTTTGAAAATTAACTTTGAACTAAATCATATTCCTGAAGCCTAAATCACAAATCTAATCACAATGCTTTAAAAAAAATCCCCATAGCACTAAGCCTTAAAAGATAAACTTTGCAATGTACAGATGAGGGTGTGACTCATTTACCAGAATAGGCTTTGCCATGTGGTGGATTAGTGTTCAGAAAGTCCAAAAAAACAAAAAACAAAATAGAGATAGACCGAAATATCAGGCCGATTTTTTCACTTTTTAGTGTATCATCAGTCAGCCTTAAATCTCCAGCACAAGTGGCTATTTTGTTTTGGCTCCTCTCAAAAGAATACACATAATATTTGTGTGAACACTTTCCCTGCTAGAAATGTGACCACAGAGGTCTCTCATAGGTGTATGGAAAATCAGGGCGATATGAGAGTTTGTACTAAGTTTAAAGTACATAACTTGTGGAAAATATTCAAATTCAGCCTAACGTATTGGCAAGAAAAAAAAAACTGTTCTGTTGATCTAAAAAAAAAAAAAGGATCAAACAACACCGTAATGTGATATGTTCAAATCCCAACAAACTTAGATTTTAATCCGCTGTGGTATTAAGTGATTCTTTTGTTCTTTGTTATAGCCTTTCTCACATTTTTTGCATGTGTGCCATGTATCTACTGTATCTACTGCAGCTCTCCACAAGATTAACTGTTGTTTATAACGGTATTAGGTAGATCAAGTGATTTTCATGAAGTTATATTTCCATGTCTCGTCAGCAGGATAACTGCCAAAATCTTGGTTGTAAGTTATTGTATTGATGCAAGCAGTCGAAAACAAAACAAAACAAACAAAATCGTCTTTTGCTATTGACTGTTGAACGTTTTTATGTAACAAAATCCCTCTTCTCTAAGTACATGGATGGAAAAAACATTTTCAGGGTCAATATTTGTCATGATTGGTAAACTTTTTCTTTCTATACTTATATTTCAACTGAAGAAGGTTAAAGAAAAAAAAACTTGACTGTACAGATAAAAACTACCTACTTAAGTGTTTCGTTCTGATATACATTTCTTGCAGCCCATGTTTTTAATGTTATTGTAGATTTCGAATAGTTTTGGGGGACAATCTTGGAGGGTTATTTGTCAGTGGAATAATTTATTTTCAAGACCATCATTTCTGCTTAATATATTTTCTTCAGCAGAATTTGTAATCTTGTCAGTCTTAATTCTAATGACTTTACTTGTGCTTGTATTTCACATTCAACTTTCACTTCATCAAATTGTGTAGAAATATCTCACACACATGTTTTATTTTTAGAAACATCAATTCAGTGATTTATTTATTTTCTTTAAAACCTTAAGCTCTCCGTCATCTTCGCCAACACAACCATAAAAGATGTGAATGTGATTTTCTTAGCTAACACAGTGAGAGTGGCTGTAGGATTGGATTACGTTGGCGTGAGCCCTGGCTGCTCTGGAGCTTTCTGTGATCACATTACATGTTCAGACAAGTCCAGTCGTAGAAATGCTTTATGCACACTTTTAAAGGGAGAATACGCTGTGTAAGAACAAGAATTGCTGTGGCAGGCTTTTTTTTCTAGTTAATTAGAGTTTCTCCCTTTTCTGCTAATGAAACATGTTTGAAATGGACATATTTAAAATCAAGGCAAGGCCCTCTTTGACCCTAAGGCAGGAAGGAGTTTATACTGTAATTCAGTGCAGTAGCTCAAGGTTTTTTAGTATTTCTTATTACGATTAAAAAAAAAAAAAACATTGTGTCTTAAAAATGGGAAAAACAGGCAGATCCTTTTAGACCGTTTACAGTTATTTCTCACTTTCCAAGCTTTCGTTGTTATTCACCGTGATGAGTTTATTAGCGTTTATCGCAGTAATGCTAACAGCAGTCGGCATGGTAACCGCACACTTCCTGATACTCTAACAATAAAACATAATTAGATGCAGGCAGTACACAGCAGACTAATTTTGACCTCAACACCTGCTTATACAATGTATCTGTATCTGTACATACACGTACATTTGGTTGACAGTTATTACAGCTGGATTCAACATGCAGCAGTATTTCTGTGGTTTGGTGCAGAAATACTAAAATTACATCGTTGTTTATAGCAACATTGTCAGTTATGTGCATCTGATTTAAAAGCGTACGGTAGCTAACACTATATCATATTCTGTGGTACTGTGCATCCACATTCTTCCTGATAAATCTCAAATTGCATGGCATCGATCGTACAGAATACACACATTTTCACTCGTGTGTTTTTGCATGTTCCCCTCATCCAATTCATTTCACTTAAAGTAAATCGATATAGGTACACAAGTCGAAACGATGTGTAGGGATAATTTCAAAATTAAGATGGAGCAGTAACTCATATTTACTCGTAGTAGTATTTACTCTATAGCCACTGCGTGCCTTGTATTGTAACCTATTTAACAAAATGGATGTGTACTCTTCAAATTGATATTGCCCTCTATTGAAGTATCCATGCAATAATATGCATGACGGTCTGCCTTCAGTCAGCAACCAATTACATGTAAATGCAGCCTGACACACGGTTTGAATTTCCCATAAGACAGATCCAGTCATTTACATAATATTATCCACATGGAGCCAAACATGGAGCACTCACTCAGAGCTCTCAGAGCAAAGGGGGGTCATTCATTAAACTGTTGTCAGCGCACTGCATATACGGCCATGTTTGTTTATGGTGCTAAAACTGGCTTTGTTAACCATACAGAGAGGAGAAGTTTCTAAGTCTTTAGTATATGTGCTTGCATTTCCATTTTTACTTTAATATATTACACTTTATAATAACATTACCTTAACCAGCCTTAATAAAGCATGGTATGCTTAGGAATTTATTTTATTAACACACTTTTGTACAGAATTGGGCATCAAGCTGCCCATTGTCATGGAACCCGTCTTTAGTGGTTTAGTGGTTCTTTGAGTTTGGGGGCTAGACCATGGCTGTGAACCCCAGGTTTGGTTTGCCGGAAGAGCATCTTTAGGACCTGTTCTCTGATGTAGTCAGTCTCATCTTTCACCTCAAAGATGAGGTAGAGCTTTCTCTGAGGAAACTTGAGCTCAGGAGATGGGGAGATGTTGCCTCTATGGACCCGGTGCAGTTTTTTGTCAGGTTGGGTCTTTGCAGTGAAGAAGTCTTTTTCTCTGCTGGTTCTCTCCTCTTCAGACCAGGAAAGTCAGACTCATGGTTGAAGCACGGTTATGTCTCCTGGACTTTGAGTTCAGGATTGTCCACATGGACTATTGTGACTATTTCTAATGGAGGATCCACCCCCTGATGTCTCCATGGAGACAAGTAGGTGAAAAGTTGCACAATGCACCTTTAAGACTATTCAGGTGTAGTTGTTAAAAAGGGTTACCAAAAATAACAGCTCTGAACAGTTCCCTCAGAACTATATTCCAAGTGGTCTTCAGTGTGAGTGTTTTAGAAAATCGTTGTAAAAGGATGGTTTGATGTGTCCACTGCTTTGTACTTTTATTTATGTACAACAGTGAGGAGATACCAGTTGAACCAAATGTGTGAATGAACTATTTTGTGGTCTGAAAACATCCTTTGCCTCTGACACTGCTCTAATTGTGTTTGTGTTGTTTTTCTCACAGTTGACAAATCAGTGCCAGAAAGGCACTCAAAGCCTGCGCCGCTGCCCCCACCCAAACCCACGGCCGGGAAGGGTCGCCCCATGAGTCACCCGCCCAAACGCCCAGACAAACCCCTCGCCCCCTCTGCCAGCCTCAGGTAAGAGCTGAGATCACCAGAGAGAGCGATCGTGACTGGTGGTACTGCACTGTGTAACTTTTTGGTTGGGAGTAGATCAATTACTTGTTTCTACGGAGATGTCATTGCTCTGCCTGGAATGTTCAACAGTATGACAGTTGTACATTGCATTTACTTAATTACAGTTTTTATAGCTCAAAAATACCTAAAAAAAAGTGGAGTGAGTAGAGGTGCCTTTCCATAGGTCTGACCTGTAAGTTGGTCTGGTTTTGTCTCCATGAAGATGGAAAGGTTCAGTACCATACTGTAAACAGTCCCGACAAAGCATTAACATCTCCGTGGAGGAAAAGGACCCTCCACTATAAATGTTACACAACGCCCCTTTAAGTTTGTGTCTTTACAATGGTATAGAAGTACAGTATGTGTTATATTTCTTTTTAATTAAGTTTTTTTATATATAATTTTAATTTTGTTTTATTTTTTTATTTTATTTATTTTTTTTATAATTTTAACCAAAGTTTAAAAATCTAATGTCAGAATGTTTGGTTTTGTTTGTTTCTCAGATTTCACATATCGATAATAATAAAATGTTGTATTAATCCTTTAAAAAGTCAATGTTTGAGAGTTTGTCAGATGCTGTTTTTGATACCATTTAACTTTTCATTTCCAAAGCAAAATAAAAAAGGCCTTCTGTAATGATTTCATGAACATAAACAAAGCGAACTTTTAATCAGCAAAAAATGAACAAAAAAATAAAAAACAAAAAAATAAATAAAAATAAAGATTGAACAATCTAAACCACATGCTTTTACTGACACAGGATTGGCACTAGACGTCTCCATTATAAAACCCAAGTTTGAAATTACTCTTGATAAACTCAGAATTCAAAGTACAAAACCTTGTATTTCTTCCCACTACTGCAGTATTTCCTGTGGTTTTGTTTTCCATCTGTTCCCAACAATTGTTAGTTCCATTTTATAGTTTCTTGTCTTCTTTTTTGCAGACACAATGGAGAGGTGCCTTCTACTCGGTCAAAGCCAGAGCCTGAGCCGTTACCACAGTTACCCGTGTCCAAACCCAGGACTCTGTCTGTGGAGGCCACAGACAAGCCTGCGGAGCCAGGTACACACCACACACTGCTCACACACTGCTCACACACTGCTCACACACTGCTCACACACTGCTCACACACTGCTCACACACTGCTCACACACTGCTCACACACTGCTCACACACTGCTCACACACTGCTCACACACTGCTCACACACTGCTCACACACTGCTCACACACTGCAGGCTTCTGTAGTCAAGGGCAACCACAGCGGTTTATGTTCATATTTTGGCAAAAAGCTTAAAGATAGATTATGTACCTTTTTTGGTGAAGCGTCCCTGACTTGATTGTTTCCATGGAGACTGCTTTACCTTGAATGTTCCACAGTGTAGCTCTAAACATATTCATCTTCATGGAGGGAAGCAGGTGACACAACCACTTTACAGGTCAGATCTGTGGAGAGGTGAGCCCACTCACTTTGTATGGTACCATTATAACAAAACATTTTTAAATTACAATCTGCTCTCTGTAGCAACCTGCAATAATGTAATAATAATAATGTCACATTACGTGACATATGTCTTACACCTTACCCAACTAATTTTTACAAGGTATCAGGTGTTGTGTAAAATAGTTTATAAAAGTGGTATAAATTAAATATAACCTAAGGCAAAAGTTTGGATCCTTTATATGGTTTGCTAAAAGATGTAGAGTAAAAAAACTGTGTGTGTTGCAGTAGTTTATGACTCAACACTATCTAAGTGTGTCGATCTAAGTGTTGCATTTTGAACTTTTGGGAACATGAAAGGGGGAAGACGTGAAAAGGGTTTTGTAGTTACACTCTTAAATTGTTTCCGCTGTTGAGGTTTGGGACATGGTTGATAAAAGGTGCAAAAAAAGCTGCTAAAAGTCGTCCCATGGAGAGTCTGGCACACTGAGTCCACAGACCAGGGAAGATCCAGCCCAGTACAAAGTAGAGGTGCAAAGTGCAATTACATAAGCTCCCTATGGGCCTCTGTAGACGACAGCTATGCCCCTCTGTGCACACATGAGCGTTTTCTGTCATGCTGATCCAGTCTTTGCTGGAAATAGTTTGTCTGTTTTAGTGCTATGGAGCTGGACATATACACACTATATATTGTGTAATACTTCTATAGGTTATGTATTGTGATGTATTCAAAATCAGTGATGGGACGTAACCAAATAAAAGTAGTAAAGTACTGTAAAGATACCTAAAATTTACACTTAAATCAATTTTAATATGGATAGTTTTTACTTGACTACATCTTAGAGCAGGTATCTGTACTAATACTTTTTTAAACAGGTACTTTAATGCTTTTACTCTTTTTTTTTTTTTTTCGATTTTTGATTTTTTTTCACGATTACTTACATTTTTTTTTCCGCTTCAGTATCTTAACCTTTATTTAAGTAATATATAAATTCTAAATATATTAGAATATGTTGCCCTTATCATACGCTTACTCAGAGTTGAGTAATTCATGTATATATGAGTAATCCTGCAATCTTGTGCTTGGCATTGCTCAGAAAATGAGTTTGCACCTACACCCTGTGCACCTACACCCTGTGCACACCTTTGCACTTGCTTGGTTAGTAAATGAAAAATTATCAGTCAGCATCAGAGAATAATTATTTTGAACAATGCGTAATGCATGTTATTAACCTTTAACAAGTAAAATAGTCAGATACTATGTGATCATTTATTGCTAAATACCAGAAACCTGGCCTATCAACTTAAAAATTTGGATAGAGGGCAGTGAGAAGTCTTTGTCAGCTAAATTAAGGGGATCTAGATCACAAAAATGATTGGGGACATTTGCAGAATTTCTTTTGGGGAATTTAACTCAAAAATTGTGGTTTGCCTTTGTCTGCGGAAAGAAAGAGATTGTTTGCAGTAAACAGTGATTGTTTCTCCTGTTAAATTTCAGATCTGATGTGTTTTGACGATTTGACGTCTACCTCACACAAGCTCTCCCACCCGACTGCAGACAGACCAAAGATGCCTGGGAAGAGACCGCCCACACAGTTCGGCAGCGCCTCTGTGAGACAGTGGTTTTATATAAATGCAGTAGTTGTACATGAGGAAATGAACTGTTTAAGTATGTAGTAGGTTTTAGGTATATTATCAGTGTATCTTAACCCTAACCCTAATCATAATTCATTTCTTGAGTTCTTTTTAAAGACAACACAGTAGGAGATATAGTTACCTTGTTGTCATAATATTGTATGGACATAATCTTGAATATTATCATGGGGATAATGGATTCACTTCCTTTACTGTTCACTTCTGAAAATCTGCATTGGCATATAACTCTGTGCTGGACAGAACCTGTACACAACTCAACCAGTGTCTCCTGTTCTTGTCCTTCAGCGGAGACACATGCTTCAACTGAACACAAAGTCCCTGTTTGATTAAATGTCAGTCACAGCCCTGTTTTTTCATGGCTCTATTGAAGCTGCTGTAGTCTGCACCAAGCCCAACAAACATTACAGTCAGGATTTTCCGTCACTATGAAATACAACACGTCTCTGTTTGTACTAGTCTTGATAGCTGTCTTTTACCATCGCCAGATTTCATTTATGGTCCCAAATCATATTACTACCTGTCAAAGTTGGGAAAAAATAAAGGACACCATAATATCTAGTGACACATCAAGAAACAACTTAAAAACAATAAAAAAAAAATTCAACCAGTTGACTTGGCACTGTGAAATTATTATTTTTTCAGTATTTTCTTTCACCTGTCCCAAGTTTGAAATAACGTTGGCTTTTATGTTTCGCAGCCCAACAAGGAAGTGAGCGCGGAGAAGTCCACTAAGACGGATGAAGAGGACTCAGCCAAGCCAAAGCTAGCAGAAACCAAAAAGGTGCACAAATACAAGCAGTAATCTTTCATAGACCCAAGTGAAGTCTTGGCGTCAGGGTAAAGCTAACAACAACTAGCACACTAAACACGCACTTCCTCATTATCAGACAATAAATTGGTTTATAATTTGATGCAGACAGACTCATTTGGACCTCAAGATCTGTTTACAGTATCTGTATTGGGGCTAGACACATTTTGCTCAAATATGTGGAAGAAAATAGGGTACAGGCCCTTTAACTTCCCTAAAGCATGGTTCATGTGAGGATGCTACAACAATCTTCCAGTTTATAATATGCATATTATGTAATCTATTTAAATGGTCACAGTTTTATACAGCACTTTTCCATCTGCAAGACCCTCAAAGCCTTTAGATTAAGGAACCAATCACCCATTCACACCCGCATTCATACACCAGTGTACACACACAGGGGGTGAGGTGGGATAAGTGTCTTGCCCAAGGACACAACAACAGCATTCTGTGGGAGTGGGATTCACACTCCCAACTGAGCTACTGTCTAATGAAAAAATAAAAAATTCAATACAATTTAAAAATCACATTGTCTAGGAATGTCTGTAATGAAACGCAATATTCAGCAAATTGATGGGAAAGCTGAAGCTTTTGCACATATGTCCCACGCATGATATATTTTACAGTTCCATTTAATTCAGTTTGACCTCTCAGTGGAGTGCTGATGGGAAATGACATGGCTGTGAGTGAGTCATTCTGTTGATCTGCATTTGTGACAAGTGTGTTTGAGGACACATCCCCATAGATCTTCTTATAGTATTTTCCACAGTAGGGCAACACAGGGCTAGAAAACATGCACTATGAAGGTTAGTATCGAGATCAAATTAATTTAATTTAATATATTTTTTGACATAGTAATTTATAGTGAATTAAATGAAAAGGTAGCTGGCATAATTCATTACTCAAACTCTGTAAATTGATAATCAAGGTCCAAAACAGACCTGAATTGGGACTAGGGGAAAAAAAGTTGGATTATTTTTATTTATTTTTTATTTTTTTAATTGTCAGCAAAACTTTTAAAGATTCACTGTGTCATTTTTTGGTTGTTGGGTCCATCACCTGCTTGTTTCTATGATTCTTGCTCTGCCTGGAATGTTCCACAGTGTCACATTTATTCAGTTACACAATTTTACTGATCAAAACCAAATTAAAAAACAGGCATTCTGACTGTGAGCAGGGCTGCCTCTTCAAAGATCTGACCTGTAACTTGGTCTGTTTTGGTCTCCATGAAGATAGAAACTTTTAATACCATCCTGTGAAACGTTCCAGACAAAGCAATAACATCTCCACAGAGAAAAGTATTTGATGGACACTCCACCAGAAAAGTTACACAAAAGATCTCCTCTATTGTTTTATCATTCAACACTGTAGTAACTTCCCCATCTGTCCCCAGCCTTCCTTCAGCACCTTGTCCCAGTCCACCTCTCATCTGAGGCCCAGTCTAAGCATCGAGGCCAAGTCCACTGCTCCTGCCCCTCCAGTTGGCGGCAGCGGGGACAGCACCAGCATCAGCACCAGCGCCGGGGTCAAAGGTCGTCTGGAGCCGGAGGACCAGAGTGCAGGCTACGAGGAGCTCAGGAGTCAGATGAGAGAGCTGCTGCTGACTGTGGAGCTGCTCAAGGTTCAACAAACGTAAGGCATTTCAAACCCATACTAAAAAACACCATCTCAGACTTTGTCCTATTTGAACAAGATTCCTAAAATGCAGCTAAACGCAAAACTTCAATAGGATGAGTTGTGATATTTCATGAACACATCTGGAGGTCTCAGATTGTGCTTCTATAAATGCACAGCCCTATTTTAGTTATTTCAGTCAAAGCAAAAGATGAGACTAAAAACTGCTGGCTACTGCTACCTAATTTCTGCAAGGTTGTTTGAGATTGACTTAGCAAAAATGATCTCACTGATCACATGTTACGACCCAGCTCTGCTAGGGACAGGAGAAGTACAAGACAACCAAGATGTAAAACTAAAGTAATAATTTAATTTAAAGGAATGTTACAGTAAAACTAACAAAAATTTATGTTTACAAGGATTAACACAAAATGGCTCTTAACAGAGTTTAAAGGTTTAGCCAAAGCTAAGTTAACAGAACAAAAGAATATAAATTACAATAAAAGAAAAACAAACCTGTCTCAAAACTTAAGTCACAAAGGACTAATGTCTCAAAGTTCACAAAAGGTACAGAAAACGACACCGGAGACACAACAAATGCACATGCTGTTCACAGCCATATGAGCAGCCTGGAGTGGCAGGGGGCGGGTCCTTTTAAGGTGCGATAGCTGCAGATGAAGGCCCAGGATTGGCCAGGCTCTAGGGCGATGCACCAACCAGCAGGAAGGACTCAGTAGCCATTTTTGATCAGAAAAGGTCAGATTAAAGTCTAATTTGAGTGACGATTAGTTATCTTCACCCCCACAGGGAATGTTAATGACATGAGCTGCAAAGTATCAGTAAATGAATTCAATACTTTGTAGGTGGAGTCCTACGCCGAGATGGACAAAAAGCAAAACGAGCAAAACAAAAACAAGTGATCTGTTCCACTTTGTGATCTAGTGGTTCAAGTTACCTTTAATTCAGTAGAGATCGACAATTCCAGGTCTGAAATTATTAATTATTTGAATGATTCTAGTGAAGGTGTGTGGAGTTTAAAAACACAGTGGAGCACTTCCTGTAGTACCGCATGGCATCACAAAGTGGAACAGTGTTTTCTGTAAACTAAACATGCAGGATTTGTGTGTTAAACATTTGTGAATGTCATAGTATTGTTAGTATTACAGTCTTATAGTATTAAAGGGCCATCAAAACATACCTGGAGTTAACACCTGAGCTGAACCCTGATTCCACTTTCAATGATGAACAAGATCTGTGGAGAAATGGCTCCAGTGAAACGTGACTGAGTTTTCTATCAACGTGAGAAGAATATGCTGGGATTATACAATAGATTTTTGTTTCCTCTGGGTGTGTCTGCGTCCTCCATCACCCTAATGCACTCACAAAGACTAATCCTCCATCCAGTGCCAGTGATGAATAAGTAGGTCTGAGCAAACTGACTGGTGAAAATGTCAGCAGATATCCTCGTTTTTTAGGGAACATTCTCTGTTACAATAGGTAATGTGGTTTGCATGAAAAATGTGTTAAAAAGTGCCAGAAAATATCGTGATTAATGTATTTGAATTGAGTGATCTTCCGAGCAAGTTTCTGTTCAGTTTTTCACCTTAGACACATTTTCTAATTCGTAAATTCCAAAGCTACATTTTCCTTTACAACTTTTGAAAACATTGTAGCTCAGTTTTAACCATTGAGATGTTGTTTCCATGGAGATAGATAAGCTTATTGCCATACAGTGGAGCATTCTAAGCAAAGTAACTTAATTATGCAGTTTATGCTTTTTAACAGTAGGGTCTTCTTAATAAAGACTGGATGATATGACAACAAATATAACATGATTTTTCCCCCCTCATGTTGATCCATTTTGATGTTTTTTTAAAAATATAAAAACAAATAAAAATTGCATTTGATATTGATATATTCCTCAACATAAATTAAGCAGAAAAAAGGCAAAAAACATTTCAAATGGTCAACTATGTTCTTCCAAAGTCTGAACTCTGCTCCAAACCATCATTTGCTTTTACAGGGGACTGGCTGTTGACCCTTTGAATTTAGAGACTGAAGCTGATCATCGATGATTAGAAATGACTGAATCTTGACTAAACTGGATTGTTTGCACAGCCCCTCCTCCTTAACATTGCCTCTGGTTTTTAAAGTATGGTGCAGTGAGTCCACCACACGTCTTTATTTAATCTGCGTTTGTTTTTTCCAGGAAAGAGATCTTGGAGCTGCGCGGTGAGCTGGAAGAGGAGCGGCACAAGCGCCTAGCCCTGCAGGTACCATCGATCTCCATGGAGACGCACTCTGACCTGTCTGCACCCGTCACAACCGCTTAGCACGCATCCAAAGCACGCACACGTTCAAGAAAAGACCACTAAGAAATGTTTAAATCCTACTTCAGAGTTCATGGGATCAGTTGGTATTATTTCTAGGAACTGAAAGATTGATCGAATTTGAGTTAAAGCTCAGTTCAGTTCTGACTTCTGCAGTCCTAATTATAGGTTATTTATGTGCTATTCAGGCTTGAGTACAGTGCCTTTTTGTGTTTTGAAGCTTTAGTTTAGGATCATTTAGATTAAATCAGTTTTATTGCATTGGGACAAAGAGTCACAGACGTCATTTATCTATATACATTTCTTAGTGAGACGCATCTAAGGTAACTCAAATTATGGGTGGACAATTTCTATCTGTTCTAGTGTCTGTGATGTTGGATTTTGCAGATATCTGTTTTGGTTCCATATTATATTATATCCTATTTGTATGTATCATTCAGTTTGTCCTCAAAATGGAAATAGAAGAGCATGTAAGCAGACAGTAAGACTGTATGTTTACGCCATCATCAAAATCAACACATTCTCTGTCATGTTACAAACAGGAAAGGTTAATTTGTGAGACTTGCTCTAACATATCCTACATTTGTGGGCCATGCTCTGGTTTTAAAAATGTTAATATTTGTATTACAATTTTTGATTATTAGTCACAGCAGCAAGAAATATATTGGATCTCATTATTGGCACAAAAACTTTCTCTATCTCTTTGTTTTTTTAAGATCCAAGATACATTTTAGACACAAAATTTTCTTTGTTAAACCACTACTTTTTTCAGGTTTGTCTATTTTAATCATAAAAATAGTGAATATGTCAAGTGTATTGCATAAATAGTGTTAAAAGATCCCGAAAAAATACTCTTAGTGGTAAATCGATAACTTAGCCCATAATATCGATACTGTATCAGCAAATTTAGTATCACAATATATTGACATTTGAATATTTTTCACACCTTTATTAGAAACTGCATTCAAATGCAGTGGCGTCATATGCTTTACTGCTGAATAAAAACTGTCATGAACTGAAGTCTTTGAATACCACACAGTGTTAGTCACACTGAAGCTCCTCCTGTCCTCGTGCGAGCAGTGAGCGCACTGGGCTTGACCGGAGCGGGCATAATGTCACACAGTATTGGATTGAGCTCACAAACACCTTTGCACAGCATGGTCCTGGGCACAGAGAGGGAGAGTGCCCGCTGTGAGCTCGCCTAATGCCCCCGTACACTCACGCTCTCACACCAGGCGGTCTGAACAGGCCTGCCCCCTCCCCAGCACCCACAGGCACTGCAGAGGAACGCCGACTGATCATTCTCCGAATCCTGACTACAGGAGAGAAAACCCAGAGAAAGATCGTTTCCAGGTGAAGAGGAGGAGAGCTGGAGGAATGTGTGACGGAGATCAGGCAGCGCATTTTGTTCCTGTAATGGCTCCAGCTCCGCGCTCATCTTGTTAGCTTCTACAAATATGGCACCACAGATAATTTCTCACTATTGAAGCAGAATTTTTTTGTTCAAATAATTGTGTCTGCAATATGGTTCAAATGGACAGATGACTCCCTTTGATCATTGGCTTATTCAGGGTTTTCGGTTTCATTATTTGCACTAGTAGCAATGTTAATAATGAGTTGCACTTAGATCAAAGCCATATGAACATATCTGACGTCCTAATCTGTGGATTGGAAAATGTTATGGTTTCCTCCTAGATTTATTATAAAGACTGTGGTACAGGCTTCATACTTATTTGATTAATGGAAATATTGTGTTTTATTTCAAACTCTCTTCTTTTATTTGTGAAACTCATTTCAACTCCATTTGGTCTTTTTAGTCAAAGAACACGTTTTAATCTGTCGTCTTTATACCATCACACAGACAATTTACTGTTCTCTCGCTCTTCTTAACTCTAAAATATTAAATTATTGATTATTGATTATTTCTTCACATCAATAAAAGAACATGACCTATTTTGCAGCAGTCCAGAGTTCACACCAGTCAAATGTATCTGAAGTGTATCAAACCCACATACAGTGTGTAACATTACTGAGATGTGGTGTAGCATGTGAAGTCTTTAACCTCAAACAAATACATGTTTGCTGTGCTGTGTGATTTGTACAGATGGAGATAGAAAAACTGAAGCGGACTGTCCAGCTGACGTGAAGCTCGTGATCCAATCACATGCGAGCTTGGCGGTCAGCTTCCAATGTGTGGACCAATCAGAGCGCTGGAGGGCGGCTTTACAGCTCTCCTATTGAGATGGACCCAGTCTCAAAGCGGACCAACTCCAGCACAATCTTTTTACAAACATAGACGCTCTGTATTTGTAAGATTTCCATTTTGCACATTTTTCAAGCTTGACATCATTTTGTTCAGACGTTTCTTTTTCTTTTGCCAACACAAGCTGCGGCCTTATGCAGACTACTGCTGAAACCTGTCCTCTGCGGAGGAGGCTCGCTCTCACTACTACTGACTTTGGACAGCAGGGGATGCTTGCTTCTCCCACTTCTCTTTCCATTTTTTATAATCCAGGAATTGATTTTAAAAATATGATTTAAGCTAACATCATTTTTTCTTTTTCTTCACCTGTCAGCAATCCTTTCTTGTCTTCTTTATGTCTTCTTACATTCCTATCCAGGGTAACACTACTGTGCCTGTTCCGAAATCTCTGTTTATATTTGGGAGCTTCTTTTTACCGAGATGGTGTCTGGAGTCTATAGCATGATATTGTAAATGTCTATTTTTGAAGTCTACTGACCACATGCCTATTGTCCATGTAGAGGACCTCTCCTCGCTCTCTCCTCTTTCTGTCAACCTTTTTTTTAAAACTGGGAAATGACATACACATTATATCCAAGTCCATTGTCTCACTGAGCATAGATTTCAGCCAAACACCAAAACAAAATAAAAAGATAAATACAGATAATTAACTAAATACCAAATTATTCCAAGATTATTCATTGACATCTGTAGTAGGTTGACTTGCACTATCAAATTGTAGATGTATATATGGAACCGGAGCAGCAGATGCAAGCAATCGAACTCAAGCCTCATATTTATCATTCATTTAACGTGGAGGCGTCAGTTCTGCTGACAGTGGCTCCACGCGAAAAAGTCCATGTTACATATTAAACATGATAAAACTTCAAATGACCTGCTTTTGGCTCCTACCTGACCCCCACTCTATTCATTCCTTGTTTGGTCTGAAAAGTTTTCTGTTTTTGTTTTCCCCGTGTTTAATGCTCAGTGATTTTTTTTTTTTTTTTTTTTAAATCTTTATCTGTCTTTTCACATTCCACATCTGTCTCAACTGGATTCACCCAAAATAGTTGTACCTCAAAGACCACTCGGGGTCCTATTCCTAAAACACTCACATTACCCTCTTAAAATATCAGGTTATTGCAGTCCACCGGTGTGAATATGTTTGTTTTCTATTTAAATTCCATGCAACAAGCCCACACAGATTGCATACAGATTTGAATCATAATCCCTAATACCTGATGCTGTGTCGTGAAATATAGACATGAAATATTAAGTTGCCATTAAAGCCTTATTTCAACACTGGCTCTCATGGAAAAATCTGTATACTGTAGCTATATGCAAATACTGAATGGCTTTTATTGGCTTTAAAGCTACCATCTGTAAGTTTGTTAGATGTTTTCCCCTCACCTCACCTTTGTTCGGACTCACCTGTGCTCTCTGGTCTTCTTCTGTTAGACCAAAGCTGGTACACTATCAGACAGCACTAACGTCGAAAGCATCTAGTGGCGATATGTGAGAATACAACATGACCGGGTGGGCCACTTGCATTACAGACGGTATCTTTAACACAGTTCACAGTCACCAATACCTGTTAAATCCCCTTTTTCTGCTGCTTTTTGATAGTTATTGGAGTATTTCTGTTGGTCTCATGCTGCATTTGTTTTGCTTTTCCATGGAAGTGAAAACTAGTGAAATGAGATGGAGAACCTTAAGTCAAACCCATGTTTTTTTTTCCCTTTTCAATCAGAGAAATCAGGAGTTAAAACATTTAGTGCACCAATTCGGCAACTGGATAAAATCACTTGGAAAAAACAACAATAAAGAAACTGTAAACTGTAAAAAGAAGACATAACCCAATAAGACGAGCCTAAATGAGGGGGTCCTGGGGTTAAATTCCAAGAGGAAATTTTCCTCTTTGCTGTTAATCTGAAAAACTGACATCTTCAATAAAGAGTCAAGTTACTTTTATTTGACATCTTCTGTCGACATCAATTATAGTCAAAGTCAACACTGCGTAACTTTCACTTAATTCGATTTAAACACTTTGACTAAAGACTCTCTATCTAACTTCACTTTCATGGTGCACTGTGTATCTTTTCTACTTCTGTCTCTGGAGATCTGGAATGTTCCTCAATATGGCTTTAAACTTGTCTATCTCCATGGAGACAAGGAGGTGGCACTAAAAGACCAAGTTAAAGGTCAGAACTGTGGAGAGGAGAGCCAGTTGAGAAAGAAAAAAGTAATACTCAAAGATTCTTTTCAAAGAATCTTGGGACTATTAAAAACACCTGTAATTGAACAAGTGCAAAATGGATATGTTTAATGCCAAACTGCGGAACATTCCAGGCAAAGCAATAACATCTCCATGGAGACAAGCAGCAGACAAATGCAAAAAGTTGATGCATCTTTCACTTCAATTTTTTTCCAACTTCACAAATGGGCTTTCACAATGACCACATACAGTACTGTACAGAGTTGGGAGATTGTGTTTAATAATCTGTAATCTAGAGATGTTATTCTTCAATGCAGTTTTATTGGCAGCAGCAAAAGGAGACGGAGTGGACCTGCTCTGTTTCAGATGCTGCAAAATCAGACGTTCCTCTTAATAACTCACAAATGTCTTAAAATGTCTCGTAAATCGGACCAGTAAAACCACATATTCTTCCACTGACTACATTCCACAAGAGGAGAAAAAAATTGGAGCACATTTATAAAATATTTTCATGTGATTTTTGTTTACAAGAGCTGTATTCTTGCATGAGCTGAGATTCCATACAAAATAAATATCTTTAATACAGATCTTTGCTTTGTCTGTGACTCAAAGAGCCTCTTCTGCCATTACTGAGCGCAAATGGACTTTTCACAGGTCATTTAGAATTTGAAAGTTTGGGGCTTCCCTGCGTGGATTCTTACTTCATCTGTGTATAACTGTTCATGGCACAGCCCTGAATGTGGAGGTCTGAGCCTTTTATTGATTTAATGCCACTGTTGACATACAGAGGCAATGCAGATACATTTTCATATGGATCTGTATAAAATATTTCTTGTTCACAACTGGTGACCCTGGCACCTAACAGTGAAGTGAGGTTGGCTGCAGTAGAGAGCCCAGGAGCAGTGATGGCCATAAGAAAAACAGGAGAACCAGTGTGCGCTGGGTTTCATTTTTTACTTACTTTTACCCACTTTCCACTGATACAGGGAAAAACAAACAACTCATTTCACAAAATCCAACAGTCCCGTACTTGTGTCCTCAGAGCTGCACATGCTGCACTTCTTAGTTGGTTAAAATCCTGTGATATGATATTAAAAACTGAGCTCAAAAAACAAAAAGTTTCAAAAACTCAGTGTGCGAGTCAGGTCGTCACTAAAGCGGTCAACCACTCTTGCCATGGGATCTGAAATTAAAGGTCCTATTAATTGGTTATTTACACATTTACACGAGGCTTTAAATGTCTTTCAACGATTCAAGGATTTATTGTCACAAGTAACAACGAAATGACATTTAGAGCATTAAACGAAGTGTGACTATAAAGTTTTAGTGAAATGCAGCTTTGGAGAGAAATCTCAAACTTTAGGACTTTAGATTTAGTTCTGAGCCAAAGCCAAATCTGAAGAAGCAAATCACCACGAGGCCAAAGGGACCTGGTCATAAAGTTCATCTCATGGGGGGAGGGTGGAGGTTTCTCTGGATCAGTTTGATAGATAAAAAATGTCAGTTCTTTGGGGGAAGTGTTCATGGGGGGACTTTCGACTCTATCGACTTTGGCTTGTCACCCTCCCTCATCATTTTGCTCTTAAAATGTTTGTTTTAACTCCCTCTACATGATCCTGGTGTTTTTATTTTGTTATTTTGTCTGTAAATAAATTCCTATTCCTAATATAGAACTCGACTCCAAATCCCCTCCTATAACTGCTGGCCTCTACATACAGTGCCTTTAACTTGAACTTTTGTCTAACAAGAATATGCATCTTACTTTGAAAATGTAGTTAATCCACTTTTTTACATAACTGACAAATTTGCAAAGTGAAAAAGAAGAGAAGTACAATCCTACAGCTCTAGTTTGTTCATCCTTACATGTAGCCCACTATACAAAAGAGTGCTTGGTTTAGAGTCCGCTGTTCCCCGGGCGACGCCTCCTCATGTGTGTCATGTGAACTGTCTGTAGACCTAAAGCCGGCTTCAGTCCTGTTCCAAGCTCTGCACATAAGAGGACATTTGTTTTTGAAAGCACCACAAAGCATTGTCCAGTCTGTCCCTGTTTTTCTTTGAATCCAAACCTCTTATCGACATCAGACGCCACTGCCTTTTATGTGAAGTAACGGCATTCTTAAGATTTCTTCACAAATTGCAAAACTCCATAAAAAGAAAGAGAAAAACTGAGATTTTTTTTTTTTTTTTTTTTTAAATACTTCCATAATGGAGTTATTTTAAGATATTTCTGCTCAAAGGTGTACTGTACAGCATTTCTGAGAGCTCCACCGCTTGTTTGTCTCTAAGGAGATGTGATTGTTTTCCCTGTGTGTGTGTGGACCTTAAACATAACAATTTTGCATTTATTCAATTCAATTCTTATTATTTTGTCTTGTTTATAGAGCAGAGTTGGCCACCTGAACACATGGAAATTGTGCAAATATTAATGAAGCTGTTAATCCCGGCGCCCTTTTGTACAACGCTGACTTTAAGTATGGCGGAGTACGTACTTACGGCGGGTTATTTGCAGTGCCTGTTACACCAAAGCAACGCACTTTCACCTGGGTTCATAAGATAATTCACGTCGAATAAGCTGAAAACCACACCAGAGCACTACGATGGAAAAAACAGATGGATTTGTTCCACTCACCTGCATGTGTTTGTTTGTTACTTAATAAAGGACTTCATATTTTTCTACACACAAGAGCCTCAGATTGTTTTATAAGCATCACCTCCATTTGCACAGTTTCCTTGTGTTCTGCATTTACTCATCTGACATTGGGCTCATCCTTGAAGAGCCCTTGTGTTTTACATCTTCACATACTGGGGCCCCCAGAAGCGCTCACCTTATCTCCTGATTTTTAATAACCTGTTTCCTGTCTCCAGACGGAAAGACCAGTTTAAAGGCAAACTGGAGAACATAGCAGGGAAATCATTATGCTGCACACATCCATCAAATCAGCAGGTTTATGGAATTTTTTGCCAGTGTTGCTCTGGTAAAGCTTCAAGTAAATGCACAAAAAATGAAACTGTTTTGAGTCAAATACAGGTAATTTAATAGGTAAAAAAAAAACCTAGTCAAAACCAAAGCACAATTGACTTCAAACTCCTTCTTTAACAGCCCTTACTATATGGTCCACTCCATTTTCCTCACAGATTGTTGTTTATCTTTCGCTCTTACCACGTGTTGCCTAAAAACGTGCTTCCCCATTTCTACCTTTTCACTTTGTAACCCATTCCAGATGAGAAGAGTTCAGGTTGACGGTGCAGTGGGTCGGCTCATGGTTTTGACAAAGGCGTCTAAATGCTGTCTGATCCTGCCGGGGGAGATAACGTGGTTTGGGGGATTTAATAAAGGCGTATTATACTGATGCACCGATGATGGAAAGAGGCTGAGGTGAACTGCATTATGGGGAATAAAAGAGGAGTGTTGCGAGTCAGACAGCGGGCAGAAGTGGGGTTGGTTTGAGGGGCATGTTCTGGATTAGGGGGAACACTTGCATTGATTTGTCCTATGATCAGTATAAGCAGGAAGTCCTTAGATTAGAAAGACGCTTCTATGTTGGGATGCATTTGTCAGCAAACTTGAAACAATGATTTGAAAGGTGACCTGTGTAACTTTTATGGTGAGGAGTCCACCACCTGCTTGTCTCCATGGAGATGTTATTGTTTTGTCTGGAATGTCCCTGTATGGCATTAAACGTATTCACCTTACATTTAAAAACTTAACCTAAAAACCTGCATTCTTACTGTGCCTGGGCTCGCCTCTCCACAGGCCTGACATGTGACTTGGCCTTGTGGTGTAATGCCATACTGTGGAACATTCCTGGCAATATCTCCATGGACAGAAGCAGGTGACAGACCCTCCAGAAAAAAAGTCACAGTACAAAGATAAGATTTTTTTTTTTCATCAGCCTAGGCTTAGTTTAAGATAAATAGAATTCTATCCCTCCCTGATCAAACCCCAACTCAAATTTTTTCTGCCATAAAAATGTCAAAAACAGAAGTAGTTCATTTTGCAGTGGTCCAAACTTATTCCCCTTATGCAACCTTATGCATTCCTGAGCATCCTAATTAGTCACCAGAAAGAGTTTACCGTTCTGGCAAAGCTAACATGCACTTCCTGATTATTGGACAATAAAACCCTAAACATTAGACACAGATATCATGCAGCAGACTTATTTGACCTCAAGAGCTGCTTATACATTGCTTATGTACTGGGGCAAGACAATTTTAGCTCAAATACATGGTCTTTAATCATGACTGAATAAATAAATTAATACTTACTACTTAATAAATGAAGTAGAAGATGATTAAAAAAAGAAGAGATGGTGCATACATCAGGAAATTACACATTGATTATGTCACATCCGATTATTACCCATAGTGCACTTTGATAGTGAAGTACAAATGTTATTTATAGACCCATGATTACTCACTCCATGTTCATTAATAATACAACCTTATTCTCTTCTCCTGTAAACAGAATATTTCCACCTCAGTTGAAAAAACTGAAAATGAAATGTTACTGCACAAATATACAGTATAGATTTGTGCATTTGCTTTGCAAAAACGAGCCTCTTCTGCTGAAGGTAAATGGTCACGTTTTTATACAGCGCTTTTCCACCTTCAAAACACTCTTTACAACAAGGAACCACTCACCCATTCACACACACATTCATACACCAGTGTACGCAGACACTAGGGGCAGGGTGGGTTAAGTGTCTTGCCCAAGGACACAACAACACCATTGATCTGTGGAAGTTGGAATCTCGCCCCCAACCTGTAGGTCAGTGGATCTGACCCCTCAACCCCCAACCTTCACCTCAGTGAACAAACGCTCTTACGAACTGAGCTTCTGTCGCTGCTGCTTAGCATATTCAGTACAGTTAGTGCTCTTAAGAGAGTGGAAGCTCGTGGAAACTGTGTTTCTGGGTCACACATAAATTTAAAATTGTACTAGTTTAAAATTTCATCTTTTAAGGCAAATGATTCTAGTGAAGGTGTATTTAGTTTAAAAACACAGTGGAGCACATCACAAGGTAAGAGTGTTTTCTGTTTGAGAGAAATATTTGTGGGTTTGTGTGTTGAACATGTGTGAATGAAACAAACACAAGTCTAGGTATGATTTTGAAGAAGAAACAACATTACAACAGAAACAGAAAACAGTGTAAAATGAGCGTTGAAGTGAATGGTCAGTGTTTGTGACAGAGGCGTTTCTTTACTGGACTGGACATGTAGTTGGATTTACACACATTATATTGCATTATCCTGGGTGAGTGGAGCTGTGCCTCAGTGTTGATGTTTGCCCATAGAAACATGTAGCGGTAGCACAAACACAGCTAATGGGGCTAATCAGGCTCACTGTTAACTCTGACTTGAGCTGAATTTGTGTCGTGTTTCTAATGAGCAGTGCCGGCAGCGCCGTGTTAGTGGGCGGTAATATCCTACTATTTACATGTCATTCACAGTACAGAGCAGAATGTGAAAAATACAGCACGCTTTTGCATGAATAAGGACAGCTCTACTTTTACTTTTCTTAGCGTGTTATTAAGATGTTGTTTACGTTCTTAAAATATATGAAACTTAAAGGGCCTATTTTCATCCTCGTGGCCTGTCCCAGTCTCCAGACTTTTCCTGAAAAGTACGTACACATTTTCATTTGCATCTCATTATTTTCAATTTAGATCAGCAAAAACATTTCTGCTAATGCTATAGACATAAAGTTGTATTAAGTTGAATAAAGTTTTACTTAAGCTGACTGCAGGAATAAACATAATGGCTACAGCTGAGAGTAAGACAAGTAAAAAGTAATAAATAAAAATGAAAAGTGGGGCTTGAATGACTGTTTAAGCATTTTTAGTTTTCTTTATGTTATTTTTTGTCATTTGACTACACCTCTCTCTGTCCCCTTTAGTCCTTCAGGCACTGTGAAGGTGAAAGTGAACAGCTCCTTTGAACCCACTTTAAATGATAAAATATATCATATATCATAAATATTTATTTTTCAGGAATGGACTTGGACCAAACTTGGGTGATAGGCATTAAATTCAGCCCAAACACAGCCAAGAGTTTGAATCTGAACCCTGACGTCCTGACCTTCGTCCAGTCTGGTAAGTGTATATCTACAGCTAAGTACTGCACTGTGTTTTTATGTAGTAATATTGATAGTTTTGTTGTGTTGTGTGTTTGCAGTGTACGCAGGCTCAAAGTTTTAGGACTGAAGGCATGCAGATCGAGGCAGAAACTTCGAAACTTGTCATTCCTGCATGAGAAGAGAGACAAGAGGAGTCTGCTGTGGTCACTACAGAGAGGCGATCTGCCCCCAAGTGCCCCCAAGCACCCCCACACTCCAGACACCGAACCTGAAGCCAAGAGAAGAAAACAGGTACTAAAACAAACGACTTTGTGATTGTTAATACTACTTAAAAAAGGTCTGCATTGTAAAAAGAGGTGCATGCATACGTCATCTTGCACTTACCATTTTTAAACATACATTTGAACTGTTATTGTGCTATTACTACTACATATGCCACTTTATAAGCCGCCCAGTCGGAGTGCTGAATACAGTAAGTGTGATTTAAAAATACATTTTGTTTGCAGATCTCATTCCCGGTGGGACAACCCATTCAAACCTTTCAATCTAAACCCAGGATTATTAAGAAGGCCACCAAATTCCACTTTTACTCACCTAAACAGCATATCTTTAGAGGAGAATGTTTGAAAATTAGACTTACATTTACTTATTTACTTACATTTACTGATGGCTGGTTGATCTCCTGATTGGCTGATCTCTTAATTGATTGATTTCCTTTTTCTTTATGGCTCTTCACGAAGCCGATCGGATTTTTCTCTCCTTTCCCGCTCTTATCTTCCCCGTTTCTCTTCCCTCGTCTCGTCTAGTCTAGAGCTGCCAGATGTAAGAAGATGACTGTTGTATTTTTCCTCCGTTTAGAACCAGCCCTTGCCTACTCTGTTTTTGTTTGGTTATGTTGCTGTGATTTTTATCTGCTGTGTTGTCTCGGAGTGAGAGACTAACTAAATGAGGCCGAGGAGCAGACTGAACTAATTAAACATTCCCTCCCACTCAGTACTATTGGCTATATTGGCCAGAGCGAAAGAGGACACGAGCGACTTGGGCACAGGGTCATGAAACAGGAATCAGAAAACAGAAAGAAGTGAGAGAGGTGAAAGCGGGAAGCAGGTGACAGGAAAAGTGCAGTGGGTAAGGACAAGGACAAACCTTCAAAGGCTGATGCACCACTTTAAAAGAGCTAAGTAAAGGGACATGTTTTGTACACTTTGTGGGCATGAGTGAGGCCGACTACAGACAAGAGTTAAGGGGCACAGGTGAGGTCCCAAATATTAAATGACTTTATTATTTTTATTATTTTGTATATATTTTTGAATTAGCACTCCTCAGAAGACAGTCATTTCCCAGTGGCTCTCCTTTCACACTTGACCAAGATGATCCAGTTTTAATAGAGTCAAAACAACATTATAACATAGGGCAGAAGGTAGAGTAATATGGGCCCTTTAATATCGTCTACATGAAGCGTTTGTCTCTTGTGGACTTACAGTGGGAGAAGGAACCAATACAAGTAAGAAAACTTTTACATTGCAAAATAAATAACTGTAGTAAGTATGGTGTCCGAAAACTACTTTGAGAATTAGAATTTTGTTGAGAATTAAAAGCAGAGTTGAGTAAATGTAACTGACCTACCACTGAATGTATTTTAGTAATGTGGAAATGGTCTATTTTCACCATATTAACATAATCCTGACCTTGGACAGAATATCCTTTGGTGAAGGTTAATTTTGTCTTGAAATTATAGGCAATAAATGATGTAGTTCTGTTTTACTTTTCAGTTCTCCGCCCATCTGTAGTCACCCACAGCTCTACACTGAAGAGGTCAAATCAGTGAAGCGTCTGTAGTACTGAACTTAGTACTTATGTACGAGTAACAGCGGCTCTGCTGATGGGCTGTAATCATGTGAGTCACGTGTCCTGGTGCACCTCATACTAGTACATGTGTCCATCATGACAGCAGGAGCAGCAGGACTTTCAAGGTAAAATGTGGTTCTATTTTCTGTTTTGTTTACCGTTCATTTAGTTCTTTCTCAGGAAATAGAAATAGTCACAAGTACTTAGACGCAGAGTAACTGTCTGGAGATTCTCCATATTTTCCATGGAGATTGATGAGTTTTATGTCACACTGTGGAACATTAGAGCCAAAAGCTTTTCCATGGAAACAAGGAGCCCTCCTTCAGGCCAGATAAGAGTCAGGTTTGTGGACATGCAAGCCCACCCAGAGTTAGAACCTATGTTTTTCAGGACAATAAACACAAACAAACAAACAAGCAAAAAAGCTTTTATTTTAGTGTTTAGGTAAAACGTTACATATTAGGGCTTTAAAGATTCACTATATAACTATTCTTGTCTCTAGTCTAGGCTCTAGATTAATTAAAACACCTATAACTGAATAAATGTAAGACAGGAAAGTTTTATGTAATAAGACAAGCAGGTGATGTACCCTCCACCAGAAAAGTTACATAGACGATATTTTGTTCAACACAAGTTTAAATACTTATTTTTGATGGTCTTCTGCAGTGTGATTCTTCTGCAGGAGATTCACCTGACCTCTCACCAGGGGGTGGGGCTTCTGCACTTCAGACCAATCAGGGCTTCCCGCTGAGCTGGGCCCTTTCACATGATGAAGTGACCTTCTGCTCTCCTCCACTCAGAGGGAGGTCTTCGTCTCATGTCCCTCACCTCCTTTAACCCCCAGTCTGATGCTGCGGCTGAAGAAAAGTCATCTTTGTGCCAGTTCTGATGAATGTTCTTCAGTAACTGTCCTTGGGCAAGGCACTTCTGCCACGTTGACGTTACATATGTGGTTTATAATGATCATGGGTACAAAATAATGAAAAATTAGGGCCGTTGCCATAGCATTTGTTGTTGAAAAGAAAAATTCCTTTTGGTAGAAAATCATGAGCATTGAAACAAAAATAATTAATTTTATTACCTTGCAAGATATAAATCTGACACAGTAACAAAGAGTGTACCCTCCAAAAAGCAGACCCCAAATCATAGAAAAGAGTTTTTGGCCATGGAGGCCTGTCATAAGAACAATTCTCGAAGTGCGATATATTGCTGATGTAAATATAGACAATAAGCAATAATATATATATATATATATATATATATATATATATATATATATATATATATATATATATATATATATATATATATATATGATACAGTGGCATAAATATTATATAAGATTTAGACACAAAAACCCTAAAGCAGATTTAAACCACAAAAAATATTCTAAATCTTCTAAATCTTTAATATAACAAATCATGAGCTGCAATGAATAAATATCAAAATGTAAGACTTAAGTACTTAGTTTGTATCTGTAATGAGCCACATGGGTCTCATGGGGAGGTGTGTCCAGGCAGCCCCGATGAACACGTGGTTTGGCCTCAGGATTAACATGTGGAATTAAAACTATAAAAGGTCTGATGCATTTCAGGGGAGAGAGCTGAAAGACAGCTGTGTGGGCTGATTGTATTTATGTGCAAAAGTTATTGACATACCTAAGGAGATTCAATCATGATGGAATAAAAATGGGTTACATGAAAGGTTTTCTAGAATGTCTACAGGCTGAAATATTCATGTAAAGCACGAGTGCCTTTAAGGTGGAAAAGCACTTTATAAAAATATGATCATGACCAATGTGACCATAAAAGATAAATAAAAATAAATGAGGCCCTAGGTGCTACATTGCATTCACCCATCACTTTTGACTTTTGCTTTTTTCCCCAAACTGTTACTTGACTGGCATAAAACTATGATAAATGTGTACACTACCATTCAAAAGTTTGGGGTCACTTTCCTTATTTGTTAAAGAAAAGCACTGTTTTTTTCAATGAAATACTTTAAACTAATCAGAAATACACTCTATACATTGCTAATGTGGTAAATGACTATTCTAGCTGCAAATGTCTGGTTTTTGGTGCAATATCTACATAGGTGTACAGAGGCCCATTTCCAGCAACTATCACTCCAGTGTTCTAATGGTACAATGTGTTTGCTTGTTGCGTCAGAAGGCTTGTGCAGTCATGTTAGCACAGATGAAAACAGTTCAGCTGGTTAGAGAAGCTATAAAACTGACCTTCTTTGAGCAGGTTGAGTATCTGGAGCATCACATTTGTGGGGTCGATTAAATGCTCAAAATGGCCAGAAAAAGAGAACTTTCATGTGAAACTTGACAGTGTATTCTTTTTCTTAGAAATGAAGGCTATTCTATGCAAGAAATTGCAAAAAAACTGAAGATTTCCTACAGCGGTGTGTACTACTCCCTTCAGAGAAGAGCACAAACAGACTCTAACCAGAGTAGAAAGAGAAGTGGGAGGCCCCACTGCACAACTGAGCAAGAAGATACGTACATTAGAGTCTCTAGTTTGAGAAATAGATGCCTCACAGGTCCTCAAATGGCAGCTTCATTAAACAGTACCCGCAAAACACCAGTGTCAACATCTACAGTGAAGAGTCGACTCCGGGATGCAGCTTCAGGGCAGAGAGGCAAAGGAAAAGCCACATCTGAGACTGGCCAATAAAAGAAAAAGATGAATATGGGCAAAAGAACACAGACATTGGACAGAGGAAGATTGGAAAGAAGTGTTATGGACAGACCCCACTGAGCTGTTGTGGGAGCAGCTTGACCGTCTGGTATGTAAAAAGTGCCCATCCAGCCAATCAAACTTGTGGGAGAAGCTTCTAGAAGCGTGGGGTGAAATTTCTCCAGATCCTTCAACAAATTAACAGCTAGAGGCCAAAGGTCTGCAATGCTGTAGCTGCTGCAAATGGAGGATTCTTTGACAAAAGCAAATTGTAAAGGAAAAAATTATTACTTCAAATACAAATCATTATTTCTAACCTTGTCAATGTCTTGACTATAGTTTATTCATTTTGCAACTCATGGTGGTAAATAAAAGTGTGACTTTTCATGGAAAACACAAAATTGTCTGGGTGACCCCATACTTTTGAAAGGTAGTGTGTATCATATGGGGAATGTTTAATTTAACCTTTCCACCAGTGTTTCTCATACAACCAGTTGAGCAGTATTGTTATCAAAGCAACATCACAAACCTGTTAGGTGTCAGGACAGCTGTGTTTCCTGGTCCCCATGGTAACGCATACATAGAGACAGTTGTGTGGTAATGACTGAGCTGATCTGTGTTTGTCACAGGCCACAGTGTTGGGTCAATTTCCCTCCAATTTTCTCCCTCTCTGCAGGAGCACAGGACAGGCTGTTCCACTGCCTGACGGCAGTCATCATTGAGGCTTTATTGTCAGGTCTGAGCTGTGCACGCCTCACTTATGTCTCCCTATTGGCACTGGGCACGCTTCAAATTCTAGGGTCCAAAGTAAATTGATTATTGCAATTACAAAACAACAGAGGCCGCTTTTCTGTCAGAATAAATTAAATGGAAGCACTGTATTTTTGTGTGTGCAACATTGGCTGTCCTGGTATCTTTAACTGTTTTAAATATGCACTATGTCACTTTTCAACTGGTCTCCATAGAGATGCTGTTGCCAGGAATGTTATTGTATGTTATAGGAATTATTTAATCTATCTCGCATCGATTCAGTTCATAATTGTAAATTGTAGGTGTCACTTGATTGAATGCCATACAGTGGAACATTCTGAGCAAAGCAATAGCATCTCCATGGGGACAACCAGGTAGTGGACTGTCTGCCAGAAAAGTAACATAGTGCAACTTTCATATGAGATAAGCACAGGATGATGGCATTGACATTGCTTTCTTATCGGTAACTATACAGTCCTGTGAAAAAGTTTGGGCACCCCTGATCATTTTCAAGATTTTCCTTTATAAATCATTGGTTGTTCAGATCAGCAATTTCAGTTAAATACATCATATAGCAAACAAACAGTGATATTTGAGAAGTGAAATGAACTTGATAGGATTTACAGAAAGTGTGCAATAATTACTTAAACAAATATGATGGGGGTTTACTGCTGGTTTTGTAGGCTGCCTCCTCCAGGACTTCTTCCTCTACTGTCTGCCAGAACCATGTAATCAGCCTACAAGACATGTCACTGCACCATCATGAGGTGCTTCTGAGGAAGGCTATAGGAAGTTACATGTACTGTGGGTAAAGCAGGTAAATAAACTCTGCCGTCAGATAATTATTTCTGGTTATTTCTATGATTATGCATTTAAACAAGATAATTTCATTATTAATTGCAGTGATATACTTAAATAACTGCTGAGTAGGGCAGTGAGACTATATTTGCTGAGCTGAAAGAGTGGCCTATTTATAACAAGACAACTGTGTACTACTGTTAAGTGCATTGTGAACATGACTTTTTAATGTCCATAAATAGAAATAGAGGGGTCTTATCTTGTGGCACATATAGTATTTCGGCCTTTACTACTATGTACCTCTCTCTCCTCAAACTCCTCAGATCTGAGCTTAACGGTACAGAACTCAGAGGAGGAGGTGGTCTCGAGCTGCTGGGACAGACTGGTGTGGTCGCTGAGGGGAGTGTGGAACTTCTGCTGTCTGTGTACCATCTTTGAACCATCCATGACCTCTCCGGACCCCTCCATGACCACTCTGTGACCCCTCCATGACCCCTCTGTGAGCCCGCCATGAACCCTCTATGAACCCTTCTTGACTTCTGCTCTCACAGACAAGTTCAGCTGTCAGAGCCTCATCGTCACTGTAAATAATTAAAAAGTGTACTCAAAATATCATTGTTTACAATGAGTCTTGGTGGAATGTAAAGCATTCTGACCTAATGGGAGCACCAGTATCCCAAAAGAGGCACAACAGGAACCATAGCTCACTTTTGTATTAGAATGCACCATGTGCCGTGAGCTCGGGGTTGTCTTGTTTATGATTTATTTGTTGAGAATAAGTTGAGGTTTGATTTGAACATCCTCACAGTGTGTATAATTGGCTATGTTCTTTACTTCAAAATCATACACGTGGACATGGCTTTCCCTAGTTTGACAATTTTGGTGAAGTTTATAAATGTACTTCCTGGCTATGCATAAGCAGCAGATGTGACAGAGTAATTCCATAACGGTTACCTATAGCAACCATACTAACAACGGTCAAATCCTGTTTAATGCACGCAGTAATTATTACATGACAAATATACACAACCAGTCAAAAGAATACATCAAATATATGAAGATATATGGAATTATTTAAAGAAAAAAGTTCTACTAAACTCTAGCTAAATCTGGGTAATTTGAGGATTTGGTTATCCTTTTTTTTTGTTTAATTAGTAGAGCTCTGTAGCTTTATTCTTTGCTACATAATTCCATACATTTTACTTCATATATTTGATGTCTTCTGTATGTATGTCAAATGTAGAAATGTAGAAAGTAGTAAACATCAGACTAGGTAGTTATAATTGAATCTAAAATTACAACTATTCACTCACATTTCTTTTCTACGAGCAATATATCTCCCAGCATATGACTTCTTTAGTGAGAGGAAGACTGAAGACTTCACATTGTGTTTACTCAACGTCAAAGTATTTCCAAGGCCATTTTTAGATCTACAGCCTTTAAAGTCAATTGGCTCCGTGCTGTTTGGTTACATGTGCAGCAAACAGACTTTCTACAAACTGAGTGTAAAGCTGCAGATGATGGGTGTCTACAGATAGTCAATCAAATGCATAGATTTGTTGTCACGACCTAACCAGTGGTCGCTGCTGTCAGTGCAGTGGCTATCTCTTTACAACATGTGCTCCGTGCAGCCTCCATGTCATGTCCAGTCATTTCAGCCTGATGTGATGGGTTTGGATTAATACACCAAAACCCCAATACTAAGCAGAGACGAACAGCATGGAAAGCTATTTGTGAGATGATGGTACTATTTGAGTTTTTCCATACAATTGTGAAAAAAGAGAAAAATATAAAAAACTGTTTATGTAAGAGCATAAAAACTGTAACTGACATCTCCTCAATATTTTTTTTCAATATTATTCGTTTATTGAAAAGGGAATAATAGAGATAATTGTTACTTTTACTATAATAACCAATACCAATAAAGCTATTAAAGTCTTGTATTATGCAAAATGTACTTTTGTGAATTTATAGTCATGTTATAATGTTGTTTCCTCATCAAAATCATACCTGGAATTGTGTTTTGTTTTAGTCTGTCTACATCTCCAAAGCTCAAAAGGCACTGTTTCACCTTGTGATGTCATGAAGTGGTAGTTTTCAAGTGAACCGCTACCTTTTTATTTTATTCCAGGGCTGAAATTATCCAAATTATTCTAGTGAAGGTGTTATGGCATGTAAAAACACAATGGAGCACTTTCTGTATTACCGCATCAGCCTAAATATGCAGGATTCCAGTACTGAATGAAAATGTGAATGAAACAAAACACAACTCCAGGTATGTTTTTGACAAGGAAACGACATTATAAAATATGTAGATGGGAAATTATCATATGGGCGGCACGGTGGCTGAGTGGCAACACTCAGGCCTCACAGCAAGAAGGTTGCGGGTTCGATCCCTGGGTCGCCCGGGCCTTTCTGTGTGGAGTTTGCATGTTCCTCCCCGTGTCTGGATGGGTTTCCTCCGGGTACTCCGGTTTCCCCCATCAACCCAAAACATGCAGCACCCCTATGAACTAACATCAAGGACCATGACGTCCACCCTCCTGTGGGCTCACCACCTGCAGAGGGGTTCATAGGGGGGGTCAGGTGCTATGAGTATGCTGCCCCCGCGACCCAGCCAGATTAAGCGGGAGAAGATGGATGGATGAAATGATCATAATATGGGTCTTTTGAAGGTGCACCATGTAACTTTTCTACATTGTGGTATCTACTCTACATGTTATTGTTTTACCTAGAATGGTTTAATATTATTTATCACTATGGAAACAACAAGTATGATGCCACCAGGCCAAGTTACAAGTCAGATCTGTTGACAGTAATGTAAGATAAGGCTGTAATTAAGATGGAAAAAGTCCGTCAAAGGGAAGTGGACACGTTGCTAATTAAGCATCAGTCAAGTGATTTGGCACCACTAATGAAGTGTGCTATAAATAAAGATTCTTAAATGGGCCAGAGACAACCCACTCATAATATCTTTACAGTCATTCTTCACAGGCAGTTCATAAATGTCATAAACACAACAAGAGGTCTGTGTGATTCTGAGAGGAAATGTAGACAAGGAAATATAGACACACTATAGGTGCTATGCTAAGAATAGTTTAACATGGACACAGTGAAAAGACCAATTCATTAGAACCGTAAATATTATGAGAGCCAAGAAAATCTCACTCATGTCTGTGCATAACTTCCCATTCACAAATCAAGTTAAATACTTCAGTATGAGATTCTTGAAATAACTAGACTGTCAGGGTGCTACATTCATCATTTTTCACTGTCGGCTTATCACCACAGTAATACAGTTTTTGTGAAGCCAAGGTCAGTCAATGAGCCCCGGCATCTTAGCAATGTTCTTTTGAAACATTGTTTTATTCACAAAGAATCAGGGCAGATCATTTGTAGTTGAAGGAAAAGTGAAAGAAAAGGTGCATTGCGTAACTTTTCTGGTGTAGGGCCCATCAAATGTTCTTTGCTTTGTCTGGAATGTTTCCGTTTATGCTATTAACCTGTTAACACCCGCCTAATTTGGTCTGTGCACAACGGTAACACATACCCAAGTGCCAAAGCTTATTAAAAGAAAATCTTAGACCCCACATGCTTGTGTGATACATCATTTTAAAGCTTAGACCTTCTAGTTTCTGTAGATATGCATATGAAGACTGTGAGTGCAGCTAACTTACAGTACAGACATTCAAAATTTAATTTTTTTGCCTTGGAAAAAAATACAAAATAATAAAGGCTGTAACTTGGGCAGACTTTATCCTAGACATTGGTGGCTCACTACTCTCACTGCTGAACTTGTTGGCAACAACTGTGTGAAATTTCAGACTCTAGGCCTAAGGGTTTGGATGCTGTGACCCTTTTTGTAAAAATATGTCAATTCGGCACAAGTGTCCAAATATGTACCAGATGTTCCAAACTGTGATAAGATGTAATGTATAATAAATAAATCTTCTGAACTTTAGGCATGTTTTCTTAAGATAAAAAACTAAAACAAGCCAAAATATTTCTCTCCATATGCCTCTGGTGCCCCCCACCAGTGTCTGTGCGTAAGAGCAGGTCTGTGCCTCTCCAATCACCAATACCGCTGAGCTCCTCTCTCACTACCGCACCTCTGCCCCACATGGGGCCCACCGCCGAAATCGTCTTTTCATAGGCTATTCAAATCTGTCAATCATTTCCTGAAAGAACCAATGACTGAAGAGCTTTTGCCATGGACCTGTCCCTCGGTCATGCGCAATACGCCGCTAACTGGACGCGCTCCTTTTATCCATGAGCTGTTGCGCACTGCCCCGAACTGCAGATCCTCTCATGGGTGACCTCGTTTTGTAGCTAAGAGTGTGGAGAAAACAAACATACCCCACACCGCAAACATACCCCACACAGGAGCTAAGCGCTTAGCTATGCTAAGGACCAAGAGCGAGAGTAGTAGAGAGATGCGTCGCTCATCCATTCAGACAAACACGGACTTTCTGGATTATTTCTCCACATGGAATTATTTTATGAAAAAAACAACTGGATATTCTTTTTCTGTGGATTGTTATGGACTAATTTAGCACAGCTATTCCTGGACTGGACCCGTTTCGGACCGACAGAACCGGCTCAAAGGTAAGAAATGCGCATTTTTTAAAATTATTATTTTCGGGAATTATAAGTTATGGCTCTTTGGGCTCGCTGTGTGACATAAAATGAATGATATGGTTGTTTTACTTAGGAATTAAGCTTTCAAACGATGTACAGCATGTCAATAGTGGAAAAATAAGTACGGTGAATATCTGGCTTGACTTTTTAATGCTGTGAAATCGCCCGCCGGCGGGCGGGTGGGTGGCAAGTGGTTTTAAACCTTTCACCGAGTTACAGGTCAGATCTGTGAAAAGGAATCAGAATGCATGTTCTTCTCTGTTATTGTATAGGTTAGCTGAGGCTAGAACTACATGCTAGTGTAGTTGTTTGTACACTCAAAAAGCCAGATTGTGTGTCTGCTTGATTAATCAAAGTGTAATATGTAGTATCTACCATATCTAATTATGTTTTGTGGTTGAACATCATTAAGTTATGCTATTTTAGCATGATATGCAAAAACCTGACACTTACTAAATTCAGTCATGCTGACAGAACATGAAGTATTTGAGGTGAGAGAGCCATTTGCGTGTACAACTCCACAACAGAAGATGGCAGTAAGGTGCAAGTCGCAGAAGAACATGAACATCCTCTTTGGTAGCAAGTGGCTTGACACGTGGAAGAAAGACAAGCGCGCTCATCGTTATTATGCCACTGTTGTTGCACTGATGCTCATTATTTTCACTGTTGCACTGATGCTCACTGTTTAGTTTTGACTGCTTGGACAATGTGCGCATGTGTTTTTTTTTGTTTGTTTTTTTTTTGCATTTGAGCTTGAGGATGCGGTCATTTTGGAGGGGGCAGAGGTCCTCATCGATCACTCTTGAGTGGAAGTGTTACTATTTCAGAACTGTATGGAATTGTTCACAGTTCAAAAATGGACAATGCAAGCAACAATATAGGCAGGTAAAAGCAATGCATGTAAAACATAGCACCACAATCTTTTCTGTTAAGTTAACAAAGTTGTCAAGGACATAAGCTTTGAAGCACCTTTATTGTAATAAAAAATGAAGAAACATTTGCTGTGGCTTTAGTGTATTTTCTTTGTGTACTAGTATATCTGATTTGAAATGGAATTTAGAAGGCACATTTGCTATACATTTGTATGTATGCAATGTACTTTTGCGATAAAGCCAGTGGAATGCATAACCCTCAATAATTAGGTTGAAAAGACCTTTAAAAATTATGTTGGCTTCACCTCTTATAATAAAGTTACAGTAACAAAAACACATTATGTCAGCCTAGCATATTTACATTGATGTCACTCAACAAATCCATCGTAACTTTAACATGTTCGTTCAACATGTTTGATTTAGGTGTGGGTGACCCGATTTAATGGGGTAGGAACAACTATATTTTATATGATTCACTCAACAAAACAATGTCTTGCTAAATGAGCGTTATAATTGGGTGGAAATACTTTCCATAATTTTTTATGTTCCCCCAACAAATTATTTTTTTGAGTGTAAAGGTGCATACATAAAAGAGAACCTTTTAACCACTCTGATGTCCCTATTTATCCGGGACTGTCCCAGTTTTGAGCCCTGTACCTCCTGTCCCAGCAGATTTATCCAAAACCTCTGATTTGTCCCAGTTTTCTGCAAAAATACCACAGGTGTCCCTATTTGTGACCAATCTGATCCCTGCCAACAGTAAAGAGAGGCATAAATTATCATTTGTTTAGGTAAAATACAGAAAAGCTGCTTAAAAATGACAACAACACGAAAATGTGACTATACTGACTCACATTAGTGCTGAGTGCAGAACAATTTTCCTTAATTACGCACTCATTTCACAATTTTATTATTAACAACCCAAACCAGGGATGTCCCAGTTTTTTATTTTGAAAATCTGGTCACCCCAGACACACTTGATATCAGGTTCAGTTCGTCTTTGTCGTACGAAGGTTCAGGTCTTTGTCCCGGTCACACTCAGACCTATGACCCACGATTTTCAGCTATGACTCAAGATTTTCCCCACAATTAGAAATCATTCTTGCCAAAATCGTGCAGTGGACAGCTGGCTTAAGGTAGCCTCCATGTAAGCCTATATTGTTAGAATTACAGGCAAATGTAAAGCCCAAGAACACAAAAGAACAGTGTTTTTTTTGAGTGAGGGTCAATCTGTTTTTATCTTTTGGTCAACACAAATACACTTGGAAAATATGTCCACACTGGTCTGGTGCAAACAGGTCAATAGCATTCCTTCACTATATTTCTTATATAATGTTTGTTTTGATTCACCAGCAGATATTGGATTGCATGGACCCCCTCAGGTACAGGGCTTTACTTACAGATTTCATACAGAGATTATGTTGCTGCAGACTTTAATTAGGGCCCCACAGGGTTATGAAAACAAGTCCAAGAGCATTTGTTTTATTATAGATATTTTTTTAAAAGTCTAGGAAAAATATCAGATAAATAACCCAATTATTTCCCCAGTTTTATTATTTCCCCCCAGTTTATGTTGCAGGCATTAATATATATATATAAATATATATATTAACGCTAATAACATATATATATATATATATATATATATATATATATATATATATATATATATATATATATATATATACACACACACACACACACACACACACATATATATATATATATATATATATATATATATATGATTCTTTATATAAGCATTAAAGTATATATGACAGATTAGACCATAATTACATTTAAGATTTCACACAAAAAAATCTCTTTCTATATACACATATTTTTAATACATTATGGAGTGTATAGTTTTACTTCATAGCTGAACATGGACAGCAGATATGACATACACTGAGGTAATTCTAAAATTTGTGCTTAACTTGTACCCACATTTTAGATAGAATTGGTATATAGGTATTCATTCATTCAGAGCTTCTTGTATTTTTATACACTCTCACTACCACAGGTCCTGTCCCACCAAACCAAGTAATAATTAGAAAAATGTGAAAACCTGTTGTCTTCACTTTAAAGTTCACACATTTGATATGTGATACCGTATGGTTTTCCGCCCAACTTTTCTGGTGTCCACTGCTTGTCTCCACAGAGATGTTGTTGCTTTGCCTGGAATATTCATTACGGGTGTTTCTTTTGCTAAAAAATATAATAATTCCCTATGTGAATAGGGGCGACTCTCCACAGATCTGAATTGTAATGTATTGTAATCTGAATTGTAGCGTAGTGTTGTAACCTCCTTGTCTCCTTTGTGTAGATTTAACATACACTGTAGAACATTCTAGACAAAGTAGTAGCATTTCCATGTAGTCAAGCAGGTGGCAGACCCTCTACTAGAAATGTTACACAGTGTACCTTTAACTGTCCATTATGAATGAATACAGGAGTAAATTATTGTCCTGTATAAATAAGTGAGAAATGGTGAATGGAAAAGTCCATATATACTGAAGTGTATTGTACTGATTCCCTACAGCTAAGTCATGTCAATAACAATAACTTTTTTTTACCCTGGAACTTCCCTTGTCTGAGCCATATATTTTCTAGTCATACACACATTCAGTGTGTTCAAACCACCAGAACTCTGCTCTGCCCTCTGGCCTCAAATTTGACCCGAGCTCTATAAATCTTGTCAGAACTGGGTCAAGTACGCCAGAACTAAAAGAAACGCAAATGACCAATGTGTTTTATGAACTTATACAAAAAGAAGTGCTTGAGAAGTGGAAGTTGCTGGACTACACTACAAACTATTTAACCTTTAACCTAAAATCATGGGTTCAGAACACAGTCGGGTCAAGTATGTTTATTATTAATGTGATCAGTGAGGCAGGGTCTGTGTCCTCAGAACATCCGTGCACTGACCTCATTAGAATGTGGCCTTTACATTAGACTAATGGCTTCATTGCTTTCCTGTGGCGTCAATTAGATGTAAACAGTATTTTCACAAACAGCTCTGCGCAAGTGGGAATTACATTTGTGTGACTTGTATGATTAAAGGTCCTGTATTACGCAGATCGGATTCTTGTGATCTTTAAGTCATGTTATGATGTGGTAACCTCTTCAAAAACACGCCTGGAGTTATTCTTTGTTTCATTCACGCATGTTTGAGTAACCATTTATTTTTAGTCTGTCTATATATAAAAACTCCAAATGAGAGAAGAACTCAGCAGGGGTTTGTGAGTTAAACTTCTGCCCAAAAGACTCGACTGCCGACTCCAAAAGTAAATGTCACCTCCAACTATTTTGAAACAAAAAGAAAAGAAGAGGAGAATGGAGAGTGTAATAAAGCCTTATGTGACAAGAGGTCATAATTTACAATACTGTCCATCCGTCCATCTTCTTCTGCTTTATCCAGCTGGGTCGCGGGGGCAGGTATGTGCCGCCCAGTCCTCTGCGTATCTTAACCCCCATCAACCCCTCGGTGGACGTCATGGTCCTTGATGTTAGTTCATAGGTGCTGCATGTTTTGGGTTGATGGGGGAAACCGGAGTACCCAGAGGAAACCCATCCAGACATGGGGAGAACATGCAAACTCCACACAGAAAGACCACTCAGCCACCGTGCAGGGTGACCAATGAGCTCCTCCGATTCACACGTGTCACTGAAATAAAATAGGGAACTACAGATAAGTGCATTCTCTTTGAATCAGATGAATTATATGCCCCTATGGAACGTACAGGATATGTGAAAGTCTGTCTAATAGACACTGGTGTTGAGCTTTATATTTGAAGAATAAAATACAATTAAAATGCAATATGTAATAGGTTTTTGGTAAGTTTACATACTTGTGTAACTACCATCATTATTCCCCCTGTAGCTTACAGTAGTCTAATTTTATTGCTTTTCTCACATGCGCACATCCACATCTGCTGTGCTCTTGTTATGTCTTCACACCAGAATTGCGATGCAAACTTCATTCACAAACTTCAGTGTTAACATCTGGACTGTTGCCATGAAATAAAAGATGCTTTTTCACTCTGTGTTTCCAGACAACTATTTTCTCCAGCTGTTTGTCTGCTCTGCCAAGACAAAACTACTAAAATAAAGTCACTCTGGCTAACTGCCCCCTTTCTTGTACTTTAGTCCAGTTAGAATAAGTGGGGACAATAAAATAAGTATCTAGAATAAATTATTATTATCTATTTACTTTATTGCATTTTTATTACACATTTTCAGATTACTACACTCTTATTAGGCGTTTAGTGTGTATTTTGACCATATTATGATTTTTATGCATAGTCTCCAACTCCAAGCTGTTTCAACTTGAACAATAAAAAACGTGCTATAATTAGTTGCAGGCAGTATACAGCAGATAGATAGATAATAGATACGTCTGCAGATAATAGATAACTCTACTCAGGCCAGAACAGTTAAGTAGCAAAGGAAAGTGATTGACTTCAAGCCTGAAACACATTAAGTCCAGGTCAGTGCAAAGAGGTGATGACAGCGTGTCCCCTCTGCCAACAGCTACTGTATATCTTACATCTTTTATCAGATTGAACAGCTTTGCACTTACATCATGCATAAACTCACATGCTGGACATATATAGACACAAGTTTGCACTGAGGGACAAATGCGTTCAGTCTATACAGGTCTGATTCAAAACACACACATTTTGTAGCATTTATCCAACTTTACAAACTTCTTATTTGTTTGGGGGAAGTAAATCTACCTGTCTTAGTTTTGCATTTGTAATTTAGGGACTACTTTCTTTTATATTACCATGCGGCCTTATATCTGTATCATCCATTGGTGTATACTAGTCTATGTGATCTTATACTTGTTCTGATACAGCTCGAGATCATTCTATAGCTATTCAAGAAAAGTTAATTTCTGTACTGTGAATAGTTTTGGTATTGATTAGTCTCTGGTTTGCATACTTTTGAAGTAAGTATCACCTTGTCCAAAGTATAATGTACAGTCAGCAGCCCATATGCTACACTTATATAGTTATATGTGCAAAAACATGTGTGTAAGTGAAACATGTGTACTTAGAGGTAACACTTAAGTTCTATCAGCTGAGCAGGTAACACTTTTCTGATCAAAATGCTGCTTTGTAACCTTAACAGCATATGGTGATCATTCACAGCATTTTGTTATTGATCGGACTCATCTTTCAGTTCAGTGGCTTTTTGATTGAGAAAAGCTTTTGTGTTGAAACAGGCAGGCATTTTCTACGCTGTTTTTCCTTGCATAGCCTTTGTCTGACTCTTATTCTTATTGCTACATGGGTTTGTTTGTCTTGGAGCGGTACATTGAGGCTTGTGTCTTATTGTGTCTTATTTTGTCTTATTATTCACAGCGGTAGTTTCACACACAAATGAATGAGCCCAGAGAACCCGTCACATGTTTCAATATCTTCAGCTGGAGCCCATATGGAGAATCAGACTATCAGGTCTTTTCAACACAAGTGAATTATGGCCGTATGCAGTATAGTACAGGTAAAGCACTGTCAGAGCTGATGAGAAAATCAATGATGAAATAAATGTCCTGTAGGGCACAGTGCAGCTCTATGGTGCAAATATGGAGAAAGATTATTGAAACTTTGCAGCTGTCATCAACATACCATATGCTCTGTTTGAGGCTTTGTTAGACTTTAATCTGAGCTTTATTTGTATTATTTTCTTGAGTTTTCAGACAATCTTAAAACTCATTTGGTTGTGTTTGCTACATGTAGAGCACCCCCAACGTGATGCCCCTGCAAAGTATCAATACCCTTATCTTGATGCTAATTTATATTTTCCTAGGCTGGTGAGTCTGCTCTTCCAGCTGTATTTTCAAAAGATAAGATTGAAATAATTCAGTTCTCAAATCTGAATCCATCTTTAATCCATTTTTATTCAGTGAAAATCCCCTCTCAGATATCTTCATATCATTCATTGTCTTTCAGTGTAGTTTATTGATTCACTTCTACAGTTGTGGCTGTGCATTCTTCACACTTTCTCTTGTACACATCTCTCCATATACTATACATGTTTTGTATAGTATAGTCTTTGTGCAAAGTACAATGCTGCAGCTACAGGTTCAGTTGATGTTGTATAATGTAAACAGCGAGGCATTCAAGTGGAGCATAAAGCACTGTGCTCTCTGTGAATCCTGTACTGAATACACTTGTACCCTTGACCACTCTGTGGCAGTTCTTTTATGTGTCTGTCTGCAGGAGCAGGAAACAAAGAGCAGAGGTGATCTGAGAGCTGAGAGGTGTCAGACAGGCTTTATTTGAACACAAATGGAGGTCTAAGGTACAGAACAGAACTTAAAGACACTACAAAGCTTTAATGTGTCAAAGCTCAAAGAAGCAGAGAATGTGGGTTGTTCTCGCTTTCAGCAGCAGAACATTTGAGAAGAGAGTTCAGATCTTTCATGAAGACAAAGCTTCAAAGACTTCAAAGCTTTGAAGTGTCCACAGACGGACGGACGGACGGATGGACAGCGCCATACCATAATACGTCCCGTATTACAACGGGCGTATAAAAAGGGATGGTCAGTTTAATTGCACAACCATGCTAAATATGACTCAGATTGACAGTTCGAATCCAGCTCTCGACATCATCAAACATGACTGGTATAATGGTCAAATCCACTGGCCTAGAGGGTGGTGGTGCAATTCCAGCTCCCACAGATGAATGCTGTTGCTTAACCCTCCTTGCCCCCAGTGTCTGTGTACACTGATGTATGAGTGTTTGTGTGAATGGGCAAATGGTTCCTGTATGTAAAGGGCTTTGAGTGCCTTGAAAGCGGAAAAATGTTATCTATCAATGTGATAGTTTACCAAGAACAGATACTCCTTACTGTAAAAAAACAGGCTGTGGTAATGTCAGTGTAGTTAGCTCCTTCCTTCAGACAGATATAAGTCAGAGACTGAGCAGTATTCTTTCAGAACTGAAGAAGCTGCTTCAAAAACACTTGGGTCCAGCTTGGACAATTGAGGGATTGCGCAGACATTTAGCATTAGACTCATTATTGAAACATAATAAAATAGTCAAATGTACAGGGGCAGAGCATTTCACAAGGTAACAAGGCTTGTTTTTTGTGTTTTACAAATTCTTCACTGTCACAAACAGTCATCAGCAGCATTCCAGTGCCCCAGGACACTTTTTCAAACTGGTCATTTGTAGCATACACATTTCCTCAAGTCCATTTTTGATTTCCTTGAGGGATGCGACCCAAGGTAGAGAAGTGTGACTGGAGGTCTGTTTGCACACAGCTGGAGTGCAGTGCCAGGGCCAGAGGTCAGCACAGGGTCATCCATATATGATTTATGATTTACCGCTGACATGAAGACGCTTCTCCTGATTTATTTAAACTGTTTACACTGTAGACTTCAGACTTCAGGCTCCTTTTCACCACAGAACACAGGGAAATAGAAACAAAGGGCCCTAATGGTCCAGGTGATGGCAGTGAAATATGGAAATACACAAACATTGTGTGTTAGAAGAGATGATCTGATTCTGGTCTGGTGGACAGTGCAATGCAAATAAACTCTCAAAGTAAATAATGTGGGCAGAACTTCTTCAAATCTAAATTCAAAGTCTCATCTCTGGTCTCATTAAAACATATTTGTTTAATTTCTTCAACATAATGGGAGAGTGCTGCGTGCTCTTTACATTGAAAACATTGGTTATGTAACCTTCTCTCAAATGTTCCAGAGCTTTTATCATTTACATTTGTGGCAGCCAGTTGTGATTCTGTGTTGTTCTGTACTTGAAAATACACTCATTTATTTTGAATTTATTAAGCACTCTAACATCGCTGCTGTTGTGGAATTTAAAAAGAGGATTTGGTACAGGACATGTGTGACATACTAAATCCTGTTCAGGGTCAAACCCACAACATTTAGACATTTTTATGTGTCAGCTCATACATATTGTGTAATCAAAAAACAACAATATGCAAATTATACTGTGACTGTGGTTGATGAAATAAATGCTTTGGGCAACGATCTCTTGCTTAGTTGATGAGCGGTCTGATCCACTGAGGCACAGGTTGGTGGTGTGATTCCAGCTCCCACAGATGAAGACTGTCTTTGTGTCACTTAACCCACCTCATCCCCAGTGTCATGTAAAGAGCTCTGAGTGCCTCGAAGGTGGAAAGGTGTTATTTAAAAATAGGACCATTTACCACTTACTCTAGACAAAGTAAAAAAAAAAGATACATTTAGGTCAAATACATACATTTAGGTCAATTTAAAACACAATACCTTATTTTGTCTTATTTTTCTTCTCCACAGGCTTGGCAAGTTCATCTGTTTGAAAAGGGGCGTGTATTGGTGTTTGAGAGGGGTCTGGGTGGTCTGTCATCCTGCATTAGCCCCTCGCAGATACATCCTGTGATCCAAGCAGACACAGCTCCACACAGCACCAGGCAGTGAGCAGACGGAGCGCTGTCACTAAGGATCTGTCAGTGTTACATAAAAACAAGGGGTAAGTGTGAAGAGTTCATTCTGATGGTGAGAGGAGGATTGTCCCCGTTCACTTCCTCTCAAACAAACAAATCCATATGTGACTGGCTTTTGACGTGTATTACTCATATTTTACATTCATTACATATACTTAGAATCATTTTAATGTGAATATGAAATAAATTAATATGTGATTTGTTATGGAAAATCGACTTGTATGAGCTTTTAACTGTGTTATAATGGTCACTGAATTGCCGCCAATGCTATTTTGGGGTCTTGTTCGTGACTGAGGGAAGGATGGAGGGTGAGACTGACAGATGGATTGGTGCAGTGATGCAGTGATGCAGTCGCTGTATTGGACTGTTGTGATGAAGAAGGAGCTGAGACCAAAGGCAAAGCTCTCGATTTACAGCTCAATCTACGTTCCTACCCTCACCTATGGTCATGAACTTTGTGTAATGACCGAAAGGACAAAATCATGGATACAAGCGGCCGAAAGAGTTTCCTCTGCAAACTGGCTGGGTGCTCCCTTAGAGACAGGGTGAGGAGCTTGGTCGCACGGGAGGAGCTTGCAGTAGAGCTGCTGCTCCTCCATGTCTAGAGGAACAGCTGAGGCTTGAGCATCTGGTCTGGATGCCTCCTGGACGTCTGGGCCTCTCTGCTTAGAACACTGCCTCATGGCTCCAGATAAAGCTGAAGAATATGAATGGATGGATAATGGTCCCCTCATCATTAACTTACTCAAAAACTGTATTTTGATTGAATCGTGCATGTTTGAGGGATTCTATATTATCCTGCATTTTCCCCAACGAACGTGTTTTTTCACCCACCTATTCACCTATGGCCTTTCCGTTTAACCGGGAAGTCAGTGGAGCTGTTTCTGTTATTGAGTGGTCTTAGTTCAATATTGCAGTTTACAATTAACCTAATGGAATATGCGCTACAGTTTATTAAGTGTGAGTCAAAAACATATTTCTTCTTTAAAGACATTGGCATCTGGCACTGAGATATGGCTGCACTTTAATTTTACATGAAAGTAAATATGTTTAGCTCCTTTTAGATCCATGATTAAACCCATTAAATAGAGTTCAGTTCACGTAGAGAGATCAGAGGCTTGGCATATACTTATGTTATGTACAGTCCATTGGAAAAGGTCTTGTTGGTTAACATCTTCAAAGACAGATAACATTTTAAGAATCTCTCTTGCAGAAACTTTCTTGAAACCTCAGGATCTCAACAACAAAATACCCTCTCTCCTTGTGCTATTATAAATACAACCATAGATGTGCCAGAGGGTCACAGTCCCACTCCACTGCTTCATCCCACGGAATAGAATTACACTTTCTAATCTCTAAGATAAAATTCACCTATAAAGCTGATCAAAAATAGGTTCAATAACTCAATTATTTTTCAAAACTAGTCCATAGAAGGAGCAGTGGTTCTGAAGGTGAAATTTTGTGTTTTTTCTTTTAATTTTACCTACATTCCTTTATTTATTCGTACCAACCTGAGCATTATACATCATTTCTCTTTTTAAAAATACTTCCAAACATCACGGCATATTTCGTGTTTCTTAACTTAAAGAGTCTAGATTATGTTATTTTCTGCTGTATGTTATAATGTTATTTTGCATATATAGGACCTGTATAATACATGGAACACGGCGACATGGTTTAAACCTGACTGTGAGGAGCTCTTCCCCCAGAAAACACCTGATGACAGCGTGTGGTTTGAACTGACGTACTGACACATTATGAAAGGGACAGTGACGTCTCTCTCTCTCCGTTTCTCTCTGTTTCTCTCTCCCTCTGTCTCTCACTCCTGTCTCTTTCTCCCTCTGTCTGTCTCTCTCTCCCTCTCTCTCTTCCCCTCTGTCTCTCTCTCCCTCTGTCTCTCACTTCTGTTTCTGTCTCCCTCTCTTTCTCTCTCTCTCTCTCTCTGTCTCTCTCTCCCTCTGTCTCTCTCTTCCCCTCTGTCTCTCTCTGTCTGCCTCTCTCCCCCCCTTCCCCGCTCTCTCTTCCCCTCTCTCTCTGTCTCTCTTCCCCCCTCTCTGTCTCTCTTGCTCCCTCTCTCTCTCCCTCTGTCTCTCTCTTCCCCTCTGTCTCTCTCTGTCTGCCTCTCTCTTCCCCTCTGTCTCTCTCCCTATATCTCCCTCTCTCCCCCCCTTCCCCGCTCTCTCTTCCCCTCTCTCTCTGTCTCTCTTCCCCCCTCTCTGTCTCTCTTGCTCCCTCTCTCTCTCTCCCTCTGTCTCTCTCTCTCCCTCTGTCTCTTTCTCCCTGTCGCTCTCTCTCCCTCTGTCTCTCTCTTCTCCTCCCTCTCTTCCCATCCCTCTGTCTCTCTCCTTTTCTCCCTCTCTCTCTCTGTCTCTCTCTCCCTCTGTCTCCTTCTGTCTCTCACTCCTGTTTCTCTCTCCGTCTCTCTCTGTCTTTCTCCCTCTCTCCCTTTCTCTCTCCCCCTCTGTCTCTCTCTGTCTCCCTCTCTCTTCCCCTCTGTCTCTCTCATTCTTTCTTAGTCTCTCTCTTCCCCTCTGTCTCTCTCTATCTAACTCTCCCTCTGTCTCTCTCTTCCCCTCCCTCTCTTCCCCTCCCTCTGTCTCTCTCCTTTTCTCCCTCTCTCTCTCTGTCTCTCTCTCCCTCTGTCTCCTTCTGTCTCTCACTCCTGTCTCTCTCTCTCTCTCTCTCTGTCTCTCTCTCCCTCTGTCTCTCTCTTCCCCTCTGTCTTTCTCCCTCTCTCCCTTTCTCTCCCCCCCTCTGTCTCTCTCTGTCTCCCTCTCTCTTCCCCTCTGTCTCTCTCATTCTTTCTTAGTCTCTCTCTTCCCCTCTGTCTCTCTCTATCTAACTCTGCCTCTGTCTCTCTCTTCCCCTCCCTCTGTCTCTCTCCCTCTCTCTCTCTCTCCCTCTGTCTCGCTCACTCTTTCTTGGTCTCTCTCTCTCCCTCTGTCTTTCTCTCTAATCCTCCCTCCATCCCCCTCTCACTTTCATAATGATAATTACTGGTCACTTGAGGCGATTGCGTGATTACCTGAATATGTAATGGCCTTGGGTAAGACACTTTTGCAACACCAATAACAAAGCTTCCTGGATTACTAAACTGTTTGGAAATGTGTTATGAAATATGACACGTGCACTATGTAATGTTTTGGTTTGGGGTCCATCACCTGCTTGTTTCTATGGAAATGGCATTGCTCTGGAATGTTCCACAGTATGATATTAAACATCTCTGTGTTACATTTATTAAATTACAGCTGGTTTTATAGCTCAGAAATGCCTAAAAAAGCAGTTCTGACTGTGAGCGCGGCCGCCTCTCCACAGATCTGACCTGTAATGTGGTTTGTGGAACTTGGTTTGGTCTCAGTGAAGATAAAAAGGTTTAATACCATACGGTGAAACATTCCAGACAAAGCAATAACATCACCAGGGAAAAATAAGCATTTGACGATTCCTCCACCAGAAAAGTTACACAATGTGACTTTAAATTTTAAAACAGACATAACAATAATCCCTAGAGAAGTTCATACGGCAAAATGTGCAGCTTAATCTAGTGTAGAAATCTAGTGCTGAAAATGTATTTAGTTACAGAATACCTGCATTAAAATGTATTTGAAACATATTCCGCCAATTGGAGTACTGTGTTCCGAATACTTTGAATACTTTTAAATTAGAGAGTAAAAACTCAACATAGGATGGAAAATAGCCGTATTTATGGAGCACTCATCAGAGAAGGAAAAATTACAGTCGAATGCACCACAAGAATAGTATTTTAGATTTTTCTTACTAATTATGTGCCGTTTGAAGCCTAAATTGTGTCAAGTCCTTTGATTTTAGAAAAGTAACTATATTCTGAATACCACCATATGAGTACCAGGATACAGTTACTCAAAATTAGTTTTCAGAATACATTATTGGTACATGTGTATTCAGTCAATTCCCAACACTGGCTTTAGCAAACAGATTTTTTTATTCAGTTATGCATGTGAAACAAAGGAGCTCGTGGTCACATATCATTTACAAACAAAATAAAAAAAAAAAAAAAATCACATTTCATTGCAGCTATGGGGCTTTCTCTGGGCACTTTAAGACCTTTTAGTGTGGACTTAAGTGTTTTAAATTCCCTTATAAGCAGTAACTTTCCTGAAAACTACAGAAACATATTTATTTCTTTATGCTTATATTTGAGCTGCACTGAGGATAAAAATGGGAGCATGGGCTGCAGGCTGGACTGAAATGGCTTTAATTTGGAGGCAATTATACGCGCAAGCCCGTTACGCATGGCGCTAGCAGCAGGTTGGGTTTTACTTTGAAAGGCCCACCCGGATGCGCACGGGTTGATCGCGCCTGTTCTGATATGAGTCCGTAAAAACGTGCAGGAGAGCGGACAAAACTGCGGCTCCTCTCCGCAAAGAGACCAGACAGAAGAGCGCAGGACACGGGTTCCAGCGGGACTATCGCTCAACTTTAACAGCGGTCATCACACGAGCTGTTCCCCCTACTTACTCTGGACTGAAGGGACCAAGATTTTACAATGACTGTAGCCCGATGATCAAGTGAGTTTAGATGGGATTTTTTAGATTTTAATTAGGCGACTTTTACGGGGACGCTCAAAATGATAAACTTTGCGTTACACTCAAGCAATTAGATTAGGCTGCACTTGACATTTCTCAAAAACTCGCAAATTCAATCCGCATTTTTGTTTTCTTTTTACGCATATTTGACAGAGCTTGGTTAGAAAATGTCGTAATCTTTGCTATATGTCAAATACGGAACATCGCCAATAGTTTTGAGGACTAAGCGCATCATTGCAACAAGTGAGTTTACGCACTTTATTGCCAATATTATGCCTGAACATCTTAATAATACATTATTATTATTATTATTATTATTATTATTATTATTATTATTATTATTATTATTATTATTATTATTATATAATAATAATAATAAAACGTAAGTGAAGCATTAAATTCACATGAGCGTGAGTGCTGGCATGACATGACTTGAATTGTAAAGTAACGCGATTCTTGGGTTTCTTTGAGGATATAACTGTCAAAAAATGAAGGTAACCCAAATGATGCATACAGCAGCTGGTGAACTCAAGGCACTATGCTATGTTTCTAGATAATTCTGTATATGTTGTTCTGATTTAGAAGTGACTTATCGCTCAGTGCAGGAGAAGAGGAGACATGATGTCAGGGGTCAGTGGAGAGCCCAGTGCTTGTGGTATAGATGGATTGTTGAATGCTGAAAGTTACCGTATTTTCATGTGTCACTGGATCCACTGTGAATCCCGTGTACGAGAGGTATGACCCAGGAGGTTACAGTGAAATGCATTATGATCTTGCTAATCTCGCCTACTTACATTTTAGTTTGAATTTATCCAAAGATTCTATAGTGTTGCTGAATTGAAATGGTGCTGTAAAAGTGAACATTAAATATAGTTATTACATGAAATGAGTATGAAAGTGGTGTGTGCGTGAGTGATGGTGGTGCTGGTCAGAGGGGTCGATGGTGCGGATTGGAGCCTCGCTTCTGTCAGTCTGCCCCAGGGCAGCTGTGGCTGCAGTAGTAGTTTACCACCACTGAGTGTGGAGTGAATGAATAATCAACTGTAAAGTGCTTTGGGTATCATGAAAGGCGCTATATAAATGCAATGATGAATTAATTAATAATTAATTAAATCTAACTTTTCCTAATATTGTGTAGCTCTTTCCAAGTCTAGAGTCTTGATTTCACAATGAACAGTTGGATATTCCTGTTATCAGTTAGCACAATGCGGGGTTTCCATTTTGTTCAATTTAGTGTTCAGTTTAGTGTTTATTGCAGACTTGATTCTTTTTTTTCTTCCCTTTTTAGGATAGACAAAACTACAAGAGTAATTTCTACAGAATTTAAACTACAGATGAATTTTGATTTTTGTGGGGCAAGAGTTTGCAGCTCGCCTATGAGCTGCAATTATTAAAGTAAACTAATGTTGCTTAACCAGTCTTTATGACAGCACAAGTGTTAAAGAGGGGCCGTGCCCAGGTCGGGCTGTACTGACGGTACAAGTACATACTGTATATGGTGATGGCATCTGAACCGATCTGTGACCGCTGTAGCATTTATGCTGTGGGTAATGTCTGCAATCTTTGCCTTTGCCTCATTATCGGGCAGCGAAGAGGGCTGTGGGGAAAAAGGGAAAAATAAAATCTATGTGTACAGCTCTGGAGCCCCACGAGGTAAGTATGCACCAGCAAAAGGTGTTGAGATTATAGAATTTTGGTTGGGCTGTGACCGAACTGGCTGTTGTTGTGTTCCGTGCGCACGTGCGCCCCTCTTTTCACCTATAAAGCTACGTTCCTCTGTTCTTTTCCCTCCCATTACACAGCAGACCAGTGTCTTTCTTTTACACTCCTCAACCTACATCAGAGCCACTGATTTCCTCTCTCCACCCTGGTAACACCCGCTCCCTCCTGTCTCTCACCTGAGGTAGGCCTATGAGTTTCCACTGCTGCTACTGCTGACCGCTCACATTCTCGCCTCACAGGTGCTCTCTGCATGTGGTCCCAAACAAGTCAGCGAATTACAGAATATGTTTACTGTCATATAAATATTTCTGATTTTACTGGACGTGATTAAACCATTAATTAACACACAGAGAGGGTGGTGGACCTGGACTTGTAGAAGGTGGTGCTGCGCCATGAGCAGTACCCTGCAGACAGGGTAAGAAAACACACTTTAGGACAGGGCTGTAAACCTTTTGTACAGATCGTGATCAAACTGTAGAGCAGCACTGAGCTGATACAGGGAGCAGGCGCGTTTGTTGTCTTGTTGTATTGTATTGTTTTCTTCATCACATGTTCCTTATACTGTGGGACATGAAGCAATTCTGAAATATTGTTAAGCTCTTTGACAGTGATGGAATTTATTTGGTTCTTTTTAAAAATAGTTTCCCTTTATTTGGGTGACAGTAGCTCAGTTGGTAGTGTGTTTGTCCACAGATCTGAAGGTTGGCAGTTCAAATCTCGCTCTTGTCATTGGTAACGCTGTCAGATCCACTGACCCACAGGTTAGCGGTGCAAATCCAACCGCCACAAATGAATGCTGTTGTTGTGTCCTTTGGCAAGACACTTAACCTGCCTACATCTACTCTTTAATTTGGACTTGCATGATATAATTTTAAAGAGTTAAAGTGTGACATTTTCTGGCAACGCACACACCAATTAGACATTTATTTATTTATTTATTTTTAATCTTTCTTAAGTATTGGGCTTTATTTGTCATCCAAAGTATACGCTTACCACATACTGATTTAGCCCACTCAGATCAGTATGGGAATATCTTAATGCTCCACAGGGTAAACAAACCTTCAAACAAACCTATAATAATCACAGATCACACATCTACTGGCTGTAGTTTTCCCATATGCCCCTGCTTTCCTTAACCAGTCTACTCCCATCTACACTTGATGCTCATGTTCTGATTCGTCATTTGCCTCCTGTTACCACGCGCCCCCTGCTGGTGTATTTTGTTGCCCCCTGTAGAGTTGTGTGGTTTGGAGCAGCGCCCTCACAGCTGGTGTTAACATATCAGACAAACTGGAATCTACTCTACACTATGGAATATATTACTAGGGACGTTTGATGACGCAGTTTTTTGTAGTCCATATTTGTAGTGTTTTTGAAGTGCTTCCTTCTCAGATGTCCATGTCAGTGCTTGTGGCAGTGGGTTAGATCTCGGTATAATGAACAGATCCATAATGAACACTTTTCGGCTACTTGTTTTCTGACATCACATGGTGCTTTCAGCTGCCCAGCGATATAAAGAAAGCTATAAACCTTTGCTGAAGCTGTGGGGGCTAAGTAACCTAATTGTGTTCATCTTTGCAGGCTTCAGTTGCACTTTTTATACTGTGTGTGACTGACGGTCTTAACTGAAAACCTGTGAGCCTGTGAATATTCATGAAACTGACTCTTGTCACTCTATATCATGCTTTAAGCCATGTTATAATACTGCTACCACCCAGAGTTCTGTTTCTTTCACATTTTGGAGTAATCCTGCATTATTCAGATGTCTATCTGCTCTGCTCCACCTCATAATGTCCTCAAGTGGTAATTTTGAAGATGAACTGTGCAACTTGTCTGGTGGACGGTCTGCCACCTGCTTGTCTGATGTTGATGTTATTGCTTTTCCTGGTTCAATATGCACCCCTATGAACTAACATCAAGGACCACGTTGCCCACCCTCCTGTGGGCTCACCACCCGCAGAGGGGTTCATAGGGGGGTCAGGTGCTGTGAGGATTGGGCAGCAAACTGCCCCCGTGACCCAGCTGGATTAAGCGGGAGAAGATGGATGGATGGTTCACTGTTATGACTTTAAACAAACTATTTGTCTGGCATTTGTTAATTTTTCTATTGCAGGGCCGTAGCCAGACTTCCAAGGGGGGTGGGTCGTTTTTTAAGCCAAAAGTGACCTTTTTATACGGGTGCCTTTGCGACCCAGTGATTCTATTGTAATTATGCATATATTGTTAAATTATTATAAAAATACAACCAATTATATAAAGTTATTTGCTTATAAGAACTGGAATTTATTAAATATGAAACAAATCTTTATTAGCATTTTAGAAATGGTTTACAGTATATCGCATTTACAGCACTCAGCACTATTTTTAAAAAATATTTAGAAAGGCAACAAAGACTAAAATAGCTTTAGATCACATGAAGAGCACAAACTGTGTGACCACTGAACTCTAGAGTGAGTCTGAGAAATTAATAATATTATATTGATTAAGATGGATACGTGATACTGGGACCTTTAACTGACAGATTCACAGCCAGTCTTCTGGAAGTAAAAGCATTTGCTTTGGAGAGCTTGGACTCTGGAGGAGGAAACATGCCTAATTTGTTTTCAATGGCTCTGACTTAAGATAATTAAGTCAATATTGAGACATTCTCTTTGTTTTTGAAAATCCCAATGAGTTTTTGGAATACAGACAAAAGTTTATTGTTGCTAAAGCAGATATGAACAGGGCCTAGGCCTGCCCTGTCCACAGACCAACCTTTCCTCCATCAGCATGTCCTCCAACACCAGCCCAGAGTATCTCCCCCTCGAGTCTCTCCCCCCAGAGCATCTGAGCTCTGAGTATTTATACAGAAATACAAGCTCCAAACATATCAAAGCAGAGGGACTTTTCACAGATTTGTGCTAACCTAATCAATCAACTAATCAACTTAACTTATAGTTGAGGACAGCTAAGACCACAAAGGGCTTCCTGACTGTGGAGACAGTTGTGTCTGCTGAGCTTTTACACATGCTAATGTCTGGTCTGGTCTCAGGTAGAAATCACATTCATTTACACAAAGACAAATTGAAAGAAATGTTTCTACAGTATAAATTTCCATCACACCAATAATCAAAATAAAATCAAAACCTTAATAATGTTTCCTTCTTTGTATCATGTGCATTATAAAAACAGCACAGACATTTTATTTTCAGTTTAATGATACAGTGACAACCAATATTATAATTTTAATAGTTGAAAATGGAGTCCTATAAACCCCACAGTGGACTTCTCTCTTTAAACATGCAGAAGTGTCATGGCGTGACTGGAGTGACTGGTCTGATGCTCATATTTCTAAGCTCTATTTCATATATATGAGGTCACATGTTCTGGGTTTGGTATGAATACTCCCTGAACACTTTGCCTATAACAAGTCTGAAGACTGCAATGCTACATACTCAAAGGCTTTATTTGGCAATATAGCAAAGCAAACAAGTCACTCATCCTCAATCAGTCCCAGAACCAGAAATGTATTGTATTAAAAATAATTAAAAATATATAAATAATAACAAAAAATATAAAATAATTATTTAAATAAAATAAAAATAAATGGGAGATGGGGGTTTCAAGAAATATATATGTAGATAAAATAAGGACTCACTCATTCATTGTAATTATACAGATGCTATTGCATTATTGCATATTATGTCTTTATACTTTATAATATGGTTCAAAAACATTTACACTAAAATGGTTGACAATATGTTTTTTTTTTCAGTCATGGTTTCTGTAGCAATATATCTCACACATTTTAACTGTGATGCTGAAACCCTTGGGGAAAAGGCATTTAAACTACCACTACTACTATTACTACTGCTACTACTACTACTACTACTACTGCTGCTACTACTACAACACAACTTTGCTTTAGTTTCTTGATGTTCTCATTTACTAACTTTGACACACAAAATGAAATCAAGAAGCCTTTATTGAGGCAATCGTAGTGTGTGCGGTGTTAAAAGTAAACACTATGGTCGAATCAATGTTGCTCTCATTGATTCATGCTAACCCTAAACCCAGGAGAAGCTTTGGTTTTCATCAGATGTCTCAAATGTCACGGCATTGTGGTCTAACTGATCTTATTATTGATGTTTCTTGTGGACTGGTGCAACAGGGGCTTGAAGGCAGTGTTAGAAGGCCTGGTATGTGTATTATGTTTCATTTAACCAGTGTATGGATATCAGTGTAGTTCTGTCAGTGTAGTTCTATCAGTGTAGTTCTATCAGTGTAGTTCTGTCAGTGTAGTTCTATCAGTGTAGTTCTATCAGTGTAGTTCTATCAGTGTAGGCCTGTCACAATAATTACTATACTGACTTCAATATATGAAATATTTATTTATTTACGTTTTCGGTTATTTTTTGTCAATATGATAAGACTTAAACCATAAAAGGTTGAAATAATATCTTCTACAGATGCAAACTACAATACTAGTGCTTCATTCTGCTGTTTACTTCTTTCTGATTAGAAGACAAAAACTGACAATACTTTTTAGGATCACATGTGCCACTATAGTTTCATTTTAATGTTGGTAGGAATGTTAAGGTTATAAGGTTAATGGTAAACATGATCTGATTAGAGTTAAAAAAAATATATATATATATAATTGTGACAATTAGAAGCAAAATACTGTCACATGTAAAGTGCTTTTTATGGTTATTTTTTTCACAGAAAACCTTTGGTTCAATAAAACTGGACCCAAAACTGGTCACAAATTGAGGAAAGTGGAAGTGATTTTGGTCCTTGTATTAGACAGTGAATGTTTGTTAAATAGTGATGTTTCTCCTTAAAAAAATTGTAAAACATGTACCACTAAGATTTCATTTTGACTGAGTTTTTTAAACGGTTAGATTCTTGTTGAATACTTTTTCTTCTGGGGTATTTGGGCTCAGTACATTTGAGCATCAAATATTCCCATTCATTTAAACATAAACTTTAATAAAATTATACTTGTCCCTCGTACCTTTGTGTGCATGTATTTGAACAGATCACAGATGGAACAGATTTGAGTTTTTCCTTGCTGAGAAGGAGGGTCTAAGGACAGGGACTGGACGATGTTTCATTTGCTGCTTTACATGAATGTTGTTTATTCTTGTTTTGATATGTCTGTGTGTATGTTTTACTCATCCAAATCTTGGAACGCCCTTAGAGGCAACTGTTGTTGTGATTTTGGGCGCTACAAAAATAAATTGAATTGAATTGAATTGAATTTGTATTACAATACTGCAGTCCATAGTTAAATGACAAAGCAGACTGAAGATGCTGTCTCAGTGCAGGCTCGGGACTCTAGTGTTATTATGTATACTGACTTTATAATTGAAATGGACCTGAGGACCAAAGAGGAGAGAAACTCATTAGCTCTGTACTTTAAAGTTTGCTGTTCTAACGGTCGGAGGGACCGTTGGCGCCGCTTGGCTTGGCAGCCGCGCCTCCGTCAGTCTGCCCCAGGGCAACTGTGGCTATAACAGTAGCTTACCACCACCGGGTATGGAGTGAATGAAGAATGCTCTGTAAAATGCTGTGTAAAGCACTTTGGGGATATGTGTCTGTGTAAAGCGCTATATAAATAAACCTTACCTTACCTTTCTGTGCATTTAGATTAGTGAGCTGCAAAGTACAGTATATAAGCAAAGTTTAACTATAACATTCATATATAGTCCACCATATGTATGAGTCTGACTAAACATGGGGAGTCAGCTTTCAGTTTTATGCAGCTCAAATCTGGAACAGTGTGAGACTCACCTCTATTCTGACAAAAAACATTTTATTTACACTCCTCTGTTCACGGATCACTGTTTTTTACTGACTTTAGTTTTCTACTCAAACACTTTTATTTACTTTGTGTACAAACTGTGCATCAGGAAACAAACTCATTGTCCCCTGCCAATATCTGAGCTGTACAGTTGTCTCCCACTGGTGAAATCCAGCCTCCTATAATCCTCTGCACTAAGACACAGTTTCCATTGTCAAGTGTCTCTCCAGAGTCTGTCTTATTAACCTAACTCCCTCCTCTCCCATCATTCCCCTCCCCTCTATCCCTCCACTTTTATCATCCAAACTTGTTTCTGTTGTTCAACCTTGTTGTTGTCACGTTTTGCCAGTGTAGTAGTGGTCCCATAATGGTTGGCTATTCAACTGACTGCAAAATATACATAAAAATGCATTAAAAATACACAAAAATATAAAAAAAATAAACCTGATCATCTGCAAGCATTTACCTGGTTTTGGAACTATTGGAAAATTGTTGTTAACATACAGCACTACCAAATAGGCACATTCACAAAAAAATTGCCCAAATTTAATTACGTAAATTGATTAATAACAATGTTAAAAACATCAAAATTCTGAGGAGGTTACCGAGGAGCTACTGATTCAGAGGCCTTCTGCTCTACCTCAGCCTAAATCCTAGTTCTGCCTTTTATTTGTGAAGAAAGACATCATGTCTGTGGGTTCTAAATGATAAAACTGTATTGTGAGGGAAGGGTGAATGATGGTTTAAGCTGGATCTGAGGTGCTGGATTGACTGTGATACAAGAGAAAAGAAAATCAGAGGCTGTTAAGAGAGGCACATCAAAACTCCTTATAATGGCAGCCTACAACACTCACTTTATGTAACGTTTGAGGGTCTCACAAAAACATGTCTGTAAAAAGAATCATTCATACACAAGAGAAGTGTTTTGCCCTTGCTGTGGTTGGAGCCTCTACAAATTATGTGATGCCCAACAGACAAAGCCATTTTAAATTGGACAGTCAGGACTGTTTAGTTTACCTGCTCAAAAGTGCCAGTCTGTCCATGTAAAAGGTTTAAATAAGAAGGCACCATGAATATTTACAAAAGAGCAGGTTAACTGTTGTCTTGTGTATTGTGTGCTTTAACACAAGTTATAATGTCACACATCGAAAACATAGCTGGAGTTGTGTTTTATTTCATTCACCCATTTAAGTAATTTTTGAGTAATTGAGCAATACTTTTTTATTAGTCTGTCTACATCTCCAAAGCTCAAAATGCACTGTTCCACATTGTGATGTCATGTTTCCTTTTACCTTTTGTTCAGTAGAGATGTGCAATTTCAGGGCTGAAATCATTCAAATGATTTTGGTGAAGGTGTATAGAGTTTAAAAACACAGTGAAGCACCTTCTGTATTACCAACATGTGTGAATGAAACAAAACAATTGCAGGCATGTTTTGATGCTAAAACAACATTATAGCATAAATCAGAAAAATCATAAATCATAAAAATAAATCAGCTCAATATGGGCCCTATAAAGGCCGCTTCTTCCACAAGGAGGAAATGTCCTACATTTTATGACACCACGGCATGTTTGTGTAATCTCCTGAATAAACAGAGGTATATTATGAAAGATGAATAATACATACATTTTACTTTCATGTGTATGCATTTTGTCACATATCACTGCTGTGTAGTCCTACGTAAACATGACCCCATTTACCCCATGTATGTACCAGCACAGGTTAGCCTGTGGGGGGTTATTGCTCTGCCTAAAATATTCTATGTGTAGTATTAAACTTCAATTATAGGTGTTTTTATTTTATTGTTCAATGACGATGGAGACAAGCAGCATAATCTGGAACATTCCAGGCAAAACAATATGATCTCCATGGAGACAAACAGCTGGCAGGCCTTCCTCCACAAGTTACATAGACCATATCAAACCATAAAAAAATAGGTCAAAACATGTAAAACTAGTCTCACTGTTTATCATGTAGAGTTTAAGGGTAAATTTGATAAAACAGTCATATGTTTTGTGTGTGTAGGTCGCACTCTGATGGAGAACGAAACGTGGCACCAGGCGTATGTCCCTCACTACCTGCTCAGAGGAGACCCCTTCGCCTCCAGACTCTCCCCAGAAGCCGATATAGTGGCGGCCTTATATGTCTGCATCATAGGTGAGTGTCTCGACTAATTAGAATGATCTAAATTTTTGCATCAGATTAGCAGGTATATCTTGAAACACATGCAAGCAGTTGCATAATATAGCTCCAAATATGTTTAATATAGGCTTCCACATCCACCTGCCTCTGATCCTTCTAATCCCCCATAGGCCTATCATAAATACACAGCTCTGTCTGATGGTGGAGTGACCTCAGTACAGCTGTATCTTCATTTTAAAAAGTACAGTAGATTAGTGCTGGTGTGCATCACTGAGTTTATCCTCTAAACTCTTTCTGTAGCACCTGTTACGTTGTGCACCCAGAGCTTTTAGCAGGGTCAGAGCTCTTAATACTCAGTCTCCATGGGCTCTTTTAATGTACAAAACCTGAGCGTCATCTAGTTTAACCTCTACATGCACGCTTTTAAAAAATTAGATTTTTTTTCAAATGTCACTATTTCAGCTGGAGCTCTGCCTTAAATTGAAATTTAACTGAATTCTTTGTAACACACAGGTTTATAGCCAATCCTGTCAGTAAAATCATGTGGTTTGGGAGTTCAGACTTTGGAGGAAGAAAACAGATTATTTTTGTGTTAAATGACAAAGTCTGTATTATTAATGTTCACATCATTTATATAGAAAGCATTTTTTTCATTTGTTTTAATAAGACAAAAATAAAATTGAATTAAAAAAATATAAAAAATATAAAAAGACAAATCTAACATACAAAGCTAACAATAACTCCTCCATGTCTCCCTGATCCTTAATGCCATGTCCACCTGCTCTTCCAGCCTGAGCTGACAGACTACAAGCTTTAGGCTGGTTCTAAAAAGTAACCAAACACTGAGCTGACACTAAAAACCTGAGCCAATTAAGGTTACGCTGCCACTATTAAGCAAACAACGTGCAGTTCCTTTTATTATAGACAATAAAAGATGCTACGGGAACAGCTGAACGGATCGTGCTGTGTCCTCACACACAGTGGAAATAACTCAGGATTTGTTGATGGTAATTTACACGTGCACACTTTAACTTTAGGGTCCGCTAGCATGGGGATATTATTGTTTTGCTTCCGTTTGTCCAGGAGTGATTCACTGTGGAGAAGGTTTCATCACAGCTCATCTGGACTCAAGACGTTTCAGCTCCCACCCAGAAGCCATTTTCAATTGTGGTTCTGGCGTGAAGAGCACAAGGAATTTATCTTCTTATCTATGTTACTCTGACTAAGTTCAAGCAGGAGAAGAAAAGAGAAGTTTTAAAGTGAAACTGCTCTAGCTAACATCATTATGGATGGTTATGTCCCTGTTGTGTGTTGGCTGTAACAACTATGATAACATGAATTCCCAGTACCATTAATTGAAAATGACTTCTGGATGGGAGCCGAAACATCGTGATCGAGTCCAGATGACCACCGATGAAACCTTCTCTACATTTTGCCTTGAATGTTGCAAACGTTTGTTCATTCACAAGTTTTTCTTATTACTTAAAGAGATATGAAAAAGCATGTATTCTCAGTGACCATGGTCGACTCTCCACAGATCTGACTTAACCTGATGACCATAAAGATAGATACATTTAATGCCATGCTGTGGAACATTTCAGACAAATCTATTAAAAGAGAAGCAGGTGGCAGAACCTTCACAAAAAAAGTTACTTAGTGGGGTTTTAAACAGTTTGAGATGTGTGACTCATATATACTATTGGTTTAAATTAGCTTTGGGTGGAATCTTACAGGGAAAACACCACACATTTTTAACAGTATAAGAATATATCTGCCAATATCTGTTGATGGCAACTTTGAATTATTAATCTTTCAGTGCATATGGCTGAAAGTGGAATATTTCACCCTAACAGAATCTCAATACATACAAACCATAATTTAGATGTACGTGCTGTTTGTGAGACTATACAGATTTACTCTTACCCCTGCTGTAACTTCCATGGGCCTCCCTCCAGGGAGAAATGAACTGTTTTAGATTCCTCTAGAGTGAACTTCATGCATCTTGTTTGGCAAATGTCACAAGTTTTTTCTTTAACTTGTTGCAGTTTCCATTTTCTGAATTACGCTGGTACTTGGAATAGCAAGTAGGCTGGGTTACAATCTTGAGCGAAAAGGCATGCCAGAGTTCTGTGGCACAATTTGATTTCAAAAGGTCTTTAGGCCATGTTAGAATGCTGTTACCCTCTCAAAAACATACCTGGAGCTGTGTTTTGTTTCTGTGTTATTAGTCTGTCTACATCCCCAAACCTTGTGATGTTATGAAGTGGGTGTTTTCAAGTTAACAGCTACAGTTTTACCTTTTGTTTAGTAGAGATGGGAGAATCCAGGGTTGAAATTATCCAAATGATTGTAGTGGAGGTGTAGAAGGTGGAACAGAGTGTTGAAATGACTCTACATATACAGAATTTGTGCGTTAAACATGTGTGAATGAAACATAACACAACTCCAGATGTGGTGTAGATGTGGAAACAATATAATATAACATAGATCAGAAAATAATGGGCCCTTTAACAGATTTGACCTCATTTACAGTTGTTATCCCTGTCTCTGCATGAAATAAATATGAAGTGAAATATGAATTAAACATGAAAATGAATGTCAATAATTATTTGAACAAATGAGAAGACCAAAAGCGAGTGCACCGAGTTGTTTAATCTGGGCCCCGTCTTGTCTGGGTTCAGGATTATTTTTAGTATTATCAAATAGACTTGATTTTAACACCAGCCTTGTCATAATTGAGCATATGAAAGCATGTCCATATTTTGAATAAAGTGAATTATGCATGACCTGTGCTCCATCCTGTATGTTAATCAGTTATATCCGTTATGCTCACTGCGTCACTTATTCCCAATGGTTTAGGGTTAGGCGACTGCAACTTCTGACAATGAGCACTATCAGTATTGTCAGCACAGAGCTAATAAATCATGTTTGGCCAATTTTACATTCACGTAGAGACAGGTGCATTTGAGCTCATGAATCTATAATATGTCCCATTGTTACACAGATTTCATTGTTCAGGTGGTGAAGTTGTCTGTTGGGAGTCTTTTTGGTTTCTAATGTATCAAGCTAATTGCTATTGTCAAGATGTAAAGGACCACTGGGCCAATCGTGTTCCCGGGACAGTCTACACAGTGAAATGGTTGTATTGAGCAGATGCATGTGAGCTTCAAAATCAATGAATAGAAGTGCAGCAATCATCGCAGTGAAGCGGATGCAATTATTTATATGTCAAACAATGTCTAACCCTGTAGAATACAATTTCTTGATAGCCTTGTAGTTCAGCCCTCAGAACATCATCTAAACTACAAGGTTGTCAATACATTGTATTCTACAGGGGTAAATTGTGTCCATATAGAAACATAGACTACATGGAAGGCCATACACCGGTGGCTAATATTGTGAATCATTCAAAAACGTAGCCTGTATCTGTGTCTTTAGTCTAAGAGCCTTAATATCAGGTCTGTTTCACAGCAAAATCGTTGGTTATTTAAGTTCTACCTGAAGAGGATTTAAAAGCTGATAAAAGTAAAAAAATAAAAAAAAAAACTTCCCAGGATAATGTGGGCCTGAAAGATTGAGGCCTAAGAAAGACTGGCTTGAAGGCTGCATTTGGTTCCCAGGCCAGAGTTTGGACACCCTGGCTCAAGTTAATCTTTTGGTCTTCTCTCATAATGTAGGTAATTGTGTTAAATTTGAACACTGAAAACTGAATCCTGATTTAAAAACAAAAATCACAAATCTAATTCCTGTTGTGAGATTAGGCAGAAAGAAATGACATTCCCCATAACAGCCCTTAACTTGAGTGTTTGGATGGGTTTTCTGGATGAACCAAGGGTCTGTATAGTTGTGTAATCTTCCAACTAGGTATTGCAGACTCTTGTAGATTTGAAGTAGTCTGAAAGTTGTACAAAGAGACATGAGGCTGGAGTTCTAAAAGGAGAGAACATAATGCAGCCATTGTGATAGTATTGTCCATTCCAGTCTAGTCTAGTCTAGTCTGGCTACTCTTCTGTTGTAGGGAGTATTATACCTCTGATGACGTAGGCCAGATAACAAAGACTGAGCAGGAATGTCACAGAAATGCAGTTTCTCTATCACAGTACTTTCTCTGTGCTAATTTGGAGTAGGTGATATGGTGATTAAAATTTGAATCATGATCCCATCCCCTTGACAAATTGCCATATTATGATTCCCATTTTTAGTTTAATGATCACAGACACTTTCCACCATCATGCTTTGAATGACAGGTGGATGTAACAACCACAGTGAAGAACTTTTTTTTTGTACTAACAAAACATGAAAAAATCTAAATCGTCATATAGCTTTAAGAAAACTGTTATACACATTTTATGGTATATTGCCTACCCCTGGTTTGGTGCATAAGGTTCCTGTGCATATTTATGCTGTGCACATTCCAGAGGCATGCAGCTCTCATAATAACTTCACCCCAGTAGCACTGAGTCCATTAATGTTTGAGACGAAATGGATTGATCTGGTAGTTAGACTCTGCCGTCTGTAAACCCCATAATAACAGCTTTGTTAGTCACAGACTCACTGTTTAATTGCGTTGTGAAGAGAGGTGAGAAGGAGGGAGGAGTGGATAGGTGCCTCTTCTCTGATTGCCATTTGGTCCAGAACACTGCACAGCCAACACAACAACAATGTTTTGAGTCAATTAACCTTAAACCTGAAAGATGTTCTGTCTCCCTTTGGCAGCAACAGCTACGTCTGAAAATACAATCCTGCTAGATTCAGCTTCAGTGGAAAATACGCAGTGATGCTGGTCCAACTGGTGATTGAGAAAACTGATATAAACTGGGTTAAGTGGTCTATGACTCATAAAATGGGTGGCTAATATAGCTTTTTTGAAATTTAGACTCATAACACTTACAAACACATTTAACCAATCAGAGCTCCATTTTGTCGTAAGTACATACAGATTGACAGACTCAGCTGTGGGGCCCTGAATGCAGTTGTGTGGCTTATATGGAAGATCTGGTACCCTAAGACGATGTACTTTCTGCTGGGGCTGGGCACTATGAAAAAAGTGTTTCCTCATATTGATCAATCTTTGAACTGTTTTCTTAGTATTCATTTCATAAACAGAAACAATGCACACTACTAATTGGTGTCATTTACCCCCTATGTTTTTATATTCCTCTAAAGTCTGACATGTGTTCCAAACCATATGCTTTTCTGACAGACGACTGCCTGTGGACCTCTCGATTCCAAAAGCCCAGCCATATCAGTGACGATTAGACATGACTGATTCTAGGCCTCTCACAATAACATAAGTTATTTAACAACAAATAAATAGCAGAATGAACCAATAATTAGCTATAGAAGTGACTTTTTCACTCTCAAACGCTCAAATCTAAATCATATTACAACTAAAATAACAAAAAATCTCAACATAAATGCAAGAAAATTAACACACAATAAATATTGAGCTCCAAAATATATTGTTCCATCTACCATGTATTAAATGATAAGTGAATATAGTCATTATCGTAATGGGCCTCACCATCCTTTGATCTTACAGTGAATTGCCCAGCCCTGCTTTCTTCCACGTATTTGATTAGAATCATTATGTTGTTTCGCCGACTTCAGAGGCTGATATTAGTGCGTCAATCCTCATATACGCCCTAAACAAATACCACAGACCACTAACTGTCATCCTGTAGGTGGTTATCTATTATGTTTTAAAATCAATTTAGAGAAAAGGTCACTGCAGTTGAAATCCTTGACCCTGTTGTTATTTTGTAGCATTGTCCACGCTGTGTGTGCCTTGTGAGGACTTTTAAAATCTTGCCTGAACATATAAAAGTTTCATTCAAGAAGATATCAAGATGTGACCTTAAAGCTAATGAAAGCTGTGTGAATGGCTGAATAGCGCTTATAGAAACTGCAAATAGTGTCTTTGAGATGGTGTTTTCCTTATGGCTTTATAGTATTAGAAGCTATTGCAGTACATGTGTTTCTGTTCATTCAGTAAAGGGCCCATATTACGCTGTCTTATGATCTATGTTATAATGTTGTTTTCTCATCAAAACATACCTGGGGTTGTGTTTTGTTTCATTGGCACATGTTTAACACACAAACCTTGTGTACTTAGGCTGAGTTCTTCTCTCAGATGGAAAACACTTTGTGATGTCATGTAGTAATACAGAAAGTGCTCCACTGTGTTTTAAAAGTAAATACACATTCACTAGAATCATTTGGAAAATTTCAGCCCTGGAATTGACAATCTCTATTAAACTAAAAGAAAGAAAAAAGGTAGCTGTTAACTTGAAAACTAGCACCTCATGACATCTTAAGATTAAACAGAGCATTTTGAGGTTTTAGATATAAACCGACTAATTGTAAAGGGTTACTCAAACGTGTGAATGAAACAAAACACAACTTCAGATATGTTTTGTTGAGGTAACAACATTTGAACATAGTTTAAAGCTCATGTGCCATTTTGAATAATATATACAGTAGTAAGATCTTTAAAATTCCGTCTGATATGGCTGGACGCTTCACCGTCTTGGATTCTTGTGAAGCCGGTGGTAGCACGCTCTTGATTGGATGTCCAGGAACTGATTGGCTCGTGGTGTGGAGGAATTGCAAGAAAAAAAAATTACATTTCTTTTTCAGACAAACTGCAGGAAGTAAATGTCCAGTGATTATGATGTTGTTTCCTCACATCATGTCAAAAACAAGCCTGAAACTTCTTTGACTAAAACACCTCATGAGCTGAAGATAAGACCTGAATCTCCACACACACACATGCGCACACATGCACAGGCACACACACACACACACGTATACATACACACACAATCAAGAGATGTTGTTGAAGTCCACTATGCTCTTACGTGCCCCTTACGTGTTTCTCCACTAGAACATTCTGAATGAACAACACAACAGAAAGTGCAATGTACCTCTGTGTGGTCTATTTTAACACTCACATCACATGACTTTTTTATTTTTTATTTTTTTCTCCATTTTTATGTCCAGGGGCCTTATTAACTCTCAATGTGACTGAAATGTGAACTGCTAAGCTTACACCACTATAAACAAAGGCAAGGAATTAAAAAAATAAAATAAAATCTCTCTATCTACATACATACATGCATACTTCTACATTCAAGCCTTTCCTTGTCAGTGCAATATTGTTTGTTTATTTGGTTGAGAATAGGCATGCTAATGAACTTACATCACAAGATGCATTCATGTAAACACAACGTATTGTAGCCACAGGCAAATTTCCATCCATTGTTCCTCATTTGATCTCACAAACATGCTCCATTCCAGGAACTACTGTAGTATTCACATCGGACTCCCATTCCAGCACTAACTAGGCCCAACCTTCTTAGCTCCTGAGATCTGACGAGATCAGGAATTCTCAAGGTGGTATGCCTGTGTGAATTTTTATTTCAATGATTTGTCCAACTGTATAATATTTGATTCTTGCATTGTGGTTAGAGCAGCAGGAGCCCATTATTCTGCTCTATTAGCAGTGATGGGATGTCGACCTTGCTCTTCTATAATATGCCATATAGTATATATAGTATATAGTATGTCAATACAAGACAAGACTTCTGCCCACTTCTAAATAAGTCAGCCATTTTGCCCAGAGCAGAACCACCAGGATAGAGGAGCCTTTAATCCCCCCATATCATGTCAAACAGGGATCTGGTACTACATGTCCTCTGGCAAATACAGCATTCACATTTTGTTACAGTTAGAGTCGTAGCAGTGACTGCCTGTACTTTACTGTTACTATCATTTCCTCACAGTAAATTATATGTAGGCCTCCACATTTTAAATATTGTAATAAACTAAAGCAGTGACACTATTTTGTACTGTATCCATTAGTGTTGTTATGACAGATTTAAACTTAACTTCAGTGCTAATGGTCAGGTTTAGTACCAGTTTTGCAAGAAATCTTTATAGTAAAAGAAGAACCCTGGTAGGTTTCCTTCCTATTGTGCCTAAACATACATATAATAAACATTACCCAAAATTAAGTATAAAAGAAATTCCTGAATAAAATGCTAATAGTGGATCATTTCATATAGTAATTATTATGACAGATACAATCCCACACTAAAACTGTGCATTCTTTGCATATCACATGAGTAAGTTTGTCATGTTTGTGTTTGACAGACATTTGAAACTCATTCATTATTGAAAGTCAATATTGAACAATTACTCCATGCAAAACCTTGTGCTACTTCCTTTTTATTGATTTGCAACACAGCAACATAGTTTGTCTCCATGTCTGCTACAATGGCCCTTTTGTTTGGATCACATTAAGTCACTGGACATCACATGAATTGTAAAAAATCCCCACAAATTGAATCTTGGTTCATTCTATTTGAAGGAATCGTGGCTGAAATGTCTTGAGCTTGGCCCGCACTGCTGTTTCTGTGTAATCATTGGATTTTTGGATGTGTATAAATGACTCACTGATTAAAGCTAGAATGCTGCTTTATTTAGTTTCAATTCCTGGTCACATTGTTGTTGACCAAAGAGAAAGATCTATCCTCTGCTGTGGAGATCTCTGCCGATATTTTGGGGCCAATATGTGGGATCGATTTTGATCATTTTCCAAAATTCTTTCAGCACTGAAGTGTTCAAATAAAGCTTTGTGTGTATTCTTTATGCAGCTGCTTGGCCCAAACAAAATATGGCTATTGTCTTTAAGGCCAGTAGCCAGTATGCTAAAAAGTCTAAATATCGGCCCAACTGATAAATGAGTCTATCTCTACTCTGCTGTACACCATATGATTAATCAGTCAGTAGTGTCTAAAGGCCGCTACACACTACAGGATTTTTCGGTCTTAAACAATTTTTAAACGTGCAACAAAAAGGTCACACCACAGACACTAGGAGAACCTTATGAGACTTAAAATATCTGCAGACTGCAGCAGAAAACAGAATATAAAATTGTGAGAACTCGTGTCTAGAGTAAAATCACTCGAGACAATGTTCAAGAGATCAGAGCACTACACTTCTAGTTTAAATACAAGTGAAAACTGAGTTATTTTTATTTGTGAAATGTGGTGCAATATTTCAGATACATGATTTTTACTGCACAGAAGGCTGGAAAGAAAGTACACAGGAAGTAGAGTCACGATCACTAATCTGCAGCTTCACCCCGATCTCCGATATCTGGAACTACTTGTTTTATATAGGTTAGGAAAGTCAGTGGCTGCTTCATGTCAAAGTATTTCCATTATAAGACATTATAAGCCTATTATTTACTGTCAGCGTTCCATTTTGCCCCCACAATAACATGAAGATAATGGATTTACTCAGTGCATTAAAGCTATGATTATCTCAAGCCCACAGTGTCACATGAAGTCAGTATATAAGGAAATGACTAATCCTGAAGAGGAAATGTTCAATCAATAGAAGAGGCTTAAATCAGTGTAACCATGGCTCAAAAACACAAGCAGTGGGTTTTCTTCGCAATCTGTGTGTGGTCTGTTAGGTTCAAGAGGAGGTGTGTTGTTTACACACATTATATTCACCGTTTAGCTTCAGCAGCACAACAAATAAAATGCCTCTGGTTAAAATGTAACCAAAATAGCCCCTGTATTAGATAAACATGCATCTGGTAAAAATTAAATAAAAGATCTGAAAGACTAGACACTAAAAAGACTAAAACATGAAGCATTAAACTGACATGGGATTCACAGGCATTTCCCAACATCTAAACTGGTCTAAAGTACAGTTATAATGAGACAGGATATTCTCTTGTGTGCAAAGGAAATATGTTATTTAGATATTTGTTGCCAATTCTAGGACCATTCAGACTGTCATTTCAACACTATTCAAATTCTTGTAATATGCCATTGATTTACAGCGGGAGTGGTGCATTTTTTTTTAATGCACCGTTCCCCTTACTTGCTGTTTTTAATCCCCAATAAAAAGAAGACATTTGAAAGAGATCATTTTTGGGAATTACTGAGTTTGAGCTGCCGTGACCATTTGGCTGAACCACTAAATAGTTTGTGGCTGGAGTGATTTTGTTTATTGACGATGACTTGAGTCTGAGATGCTATTTTTTGTCATAATTATCTCTTTGTTCCATTCTGCAGCAGCCATGGAAACAGTTTGTGCTGTGGCTCTGTTCACTTTAATGACAGTGGCCCTTTATGCACAGCTCGACCATCAGCACAGACACTTTATGCTCTTTATGGCCCATATGTTCCTGCTCAGATTGTACGGAGGCATTACATGTAACGAGACATGTGCATCATTGTTACCACACAACACTACTATGTGCAGCTCATGTCACAAGAACAGAGCTGCGGACAGACCACTCTCCTCATGCGATAACACTATACATATACACCACTCTCCTCATGCTATAACACTATACATATACACCACTCTCCTCATGCTATAACACTATACATATACACCACTCTCCTCATGCTATAACACTATACATATACACCACTCTCCTCATGCTATAACACTATACATATACACCACTCTCCTCATGCTATAACACTATACATATACACCACTCTCCTCATGCTATAACACTATACATATACACCACTCTCCTCATGCTATAACACTATACATATACACCACTCTCCTCATGCTATAACACTATACATATACACCACTCTCCTCATGCTATAACACTATACATATACACCACTCTCCTCATGCTATAACACTATACATATACACCACTCTCCTGCTTCTATAACACTATAGCTTTATATAAATGTGGGATGTGAGTTATTGTTGGTGGTCGGAGGGGCCGATGCCACAGATTGGCAGCCTCACTTCTGACAGCGTGCACCAGGGCAGCTGAGGCTACTATAGTAGCTTCCTACCTCTGAGTAAAGTGTGAAAGATATGTGATATTTTATATCTGTGGAGAGGCAATCCTGCTCAGGCGACAGTCCCTCCACCAGAAAAGTTACAGACTGCACGAGGTATGTAGGACTATAACAACATTTAGTGTGCGAAGGGACCTCACGACTTGAGGCTATGCTACACATGAGTAATCTGCAACAAAGTTTTGCAAACAATTCACTGCAGTTTCTTCATATTTTGTGTATACATTTGGGTCCTGTCTGAGTCTAATACTGGCTGCTAGTGTCTGGCCTCTCACCGGCAAAAACTGATGGACCCATCAGAAGATTATTGTGTTGTTTCTAAGACATCAAAGTTAATTTGTTTGTTTCTTCAGCGATTTAACATGCTCTACATTTGGCTAGGATTGGTTAGGGGATTGTGACAAAACAGACAAAACCAAAATCAGCAATCCTTTTTGGATAAGTTACAGAAAGAGCGATACAGATTTGACTGGAGGTGTTTGTCCAGTGTAGATGATGATTATCAGACACACTGTCTCTGTGGCTCAGGTACAGGGAGCAGCGGGTTAAGCGTGGGATTTCTCACTCTTGGCATCTGCGTACGTAAATGACAACATTAGCATTATTATAAACAGAAAAAATACATGTAATGCAGCTGATTAGCCATGTTTTCGTATTACTTAGCATTTAAATATATTTGCTTCTTGTTTCATAGTTGTTTACAATGTGTTTTTCCTGATTAATTATGCATTTGCATTTGTACTCTAAACCCATGGTGAATATATTCCGTCTGTATACAAAACTAAACGAATAGCATCTATATTGAATTCCACTCTGAACATTGCTGTTGTTTTGTTTGCAGTTCTTTGCAGCCCAGCACACGTAAGAGACGAGAGACAATTATTTAACATTTATCTCAAGTGTCATTTTGAATAAGACATAAATTGCTTCCCCAGCGCTGAGAGTTGGTGGAGCTGATTCATGACTTACAGAGAGAATGATAAACACATTCGTGATGACTTTCACATCTTTGCAGCAAAAGAGAAATTCAATTCTATCAACTGGACATACGTTTTTTGATCAAATATGTTTAAGGGCTCATCCAAGCTGCTTCTTCAGTTCTGGTCAGATGCAGGTGGACACTGCCTTATATCTGTCTGCAGGGAAGATCTAATTATACTGAAACTACTCTGAAACTAACACACCTACCTGTTTACAGTTACAGCTGGGTCATATTAGCATAATCATTCAGGCCCCTGATGGGTGCTTTCACACCTCTGAGCGTACAGACTGTCACTGTTGTTTTCTTTGTTTTGATTTAGGTGTGAGGATGGAGTTTTAAATAGAAGAGAGATTATGTCTGAGCTCTCCATTTCTGTGCAAAGATGGATTGTTTTTCCTCGCAAAAATAGCCCCTTTACCTCCCCTCTCAAAGCATTTCTTTTCTAATAATAATAATAATAATGCATCAGTTTTATACAGCGCTTTTCTGGTCACTCTAAGACGCTTTACAGAGCATTATTCATTCACTCCAGACCTGGTGGTGGTGCTACTATTGTTGCCACAGCTGCCCTGGGGCAGACTGACGGAAGCGAGGCTGCCAATCTGCGCCATCGGCCCCTCCGACCACCACCAACACTCACGCACACACCACTTTCATGCTAGGCAATGTGGGTGAAGTGTCTTGCCTAAGGACACAACGACAGTTTTTGCCACTGGCGCCCCCCTGTGGCACCTGGAATTCCCAGTGGTCTCCCATCCAAGTACTAACCAGGCCCAGCCCTGCTTAGCTTCTGAGATCTGACGGGATCAGGCTTTGATGAGCCGGTAAGATCTGTACCTCACTATCCTCAAAGGAGTGTTTAGTTGCTTTGAGATGGAGATGTTCGGCAGTGGGGAATGTAAAATAAAGTCTAAACTTATTGGCATAAATATTCTCATTCCAGTACAATGGTATATGGCGTGCTGTACTCTAGCATTGTAACGATACTAATTATAACGTTTTAAACTCGACTTCGATACTAAGGAATAGACTCCATACTCAATCCTCAATTTTCAATATATGAAAATGAATGCAAATATTTACATTTTTTTCTTTAAGTAACTGTTATTTTAGGATACAGCAACAAGACCAACTAAAATGAACCCTGGAAATCCCCCATCATGTTTTATTCTCTATAGAAAGTCTCATATCTGCCATTTGAAGTTGAAATCTAAAGAGTGAAACCAGGGACTTATGCATTATTTGTGAATAAGACTGTGCAGCAAATCAATTACTAATAGTGATTACAATTATTGATCAAACCAATGATAAAAAATGTGTAATTAAAAAAACAAGTTGTGCTTCCCCTCCCTGCTATGAATGTATACAGAGGCTGGTAAAACATGCATGGCAAACTCTTAGTCTTTTCTCTTTAAAGGTGCATTATGTAACTTTTTTGCTCTGTTTCTTAGACCATCAGGTGACCAAGAAAAGTCACACGTCAGATCTGTGGTAAAATGACCCCACTCACTGTAGGAATGCGATAAAAACACCTCTAATAAGAAAAAAATAGTTACATAGATATGTTTAATGCCCTATTTTGGAACATTCCAGGCAAACCAACAACGTCTCTACGGAGACAACTCCCAGAATAGTGCACATTTAAAATAATTGTGTGTGCATTTCTCTTTTTTTCAATTTTAAAATTATACATAACAAAAACAAAAATAGCATCCCCCCCAAATGTTCATAAAAGGCGCCCATATACATTAAATTATACATACATTAAATGCCACACAAGGGACAATAAAACTCTGGACCTGTTTTTTGCAAATGCCAAGGAGGCTTACTCTGCATCTGCACTGCCCCCCCTGGGAAGAAGCGGACCACAACATTGTCCATCTGCGACCTGTGTACGTTCCTATTGTACACAGGCAGCCTGTTGTGCCACGTGTGGTGAAAAGGTGGACTCCTGAGAGCAAGGAGGCTCTGAGAGACTGCTTTGACACCACTGTGTGGGCAGAGCTCTGTGACCCGCATGGGGAGGACATTAATGCGATGACAGAGTGCATCACGGACTACATCAACTTCTGCTACGAGAACACTGTACCATCTCGCACGGTGCGGTGTTTTCCTAACAACAAACCGTGGATTAACGCTGACATAAAAGCCCTGCTAAAGGACAAGAAGAGGGCTTTTAGGTCAGGGAACAAGAGGAGCTGAGGTCTGCACAGAAGAGGCTGAGGAGGAAGATCCAGGAAAGCCAAGGCCCAGTATCGGAGGAAGATGGAGCTGCAACTCCAGAATCAGAACATCCAGGGGGTGTGGAGAAGCCTGAAAACCATCTCAGGCTTCAAAACGCCCCCTGTCCAGGCGGAGGAGTGACCTGCAATGGGCTAATGATTTGAACCAACACTTTTGAGGTTTGATCAAGCACCCACCCCTCCCCCGCACAGTTGCACACCACCACCTCCATGAATGGACAGACAGCTGCTACTGTTCACACCTCTGCACCTCTCCACACCTCTGCTCCAGCTCTGAAACTCTCCACTACTGCAGAGGGAGGCACCCTCCCCCAGCACACACCACCTTCCTGCCCAGCTCTGTCCTTCACTACAGCCCAGGTGAGGGGAGAGCTGAAGAAGATCAAGGCGAAGAAGGCAGCGGGACCAGACAACATTGTGGCTCCAGGCTCCTGAGATCCTGCGCAGATGAGCTGTGTGGAGTCATGAGGGGCACGTCTTCAACATGAGCCTAAGGCTGAGGACGGTACCACAGCTGTGGAAGACCTCCTGTGTGGTACCGGTGCCAAAGACACGCACGCCAAGGACCTCAGCAGCTTCAGGCCGGTGGCTCTCACATCACATCTGATGAAGACACTGGAGAGACTGGTCCTGGGCCACCTCCGCTCCACCGTGAGCTCAGCAATGGACCCTCTGCAGTTCGCATACCGGCCTGGCATCGGAGTGGAGGACGCCGTCATCTTCCTGTTACACCGCTCCTCTCTCACTTGGAGAAGCCCGGCAGCACTGTGAGGATTCTGTTCTTTGACTTCTCCAGTGCTTTCCAGCACCATCCAGCCGCTGCTTCTGGGGGACAAGCTGGAAGGCAGCCGGGGTGGACTGCGACCTGGCAGACTGGATCCTGGACTACCTCACAAACCGGCCCCAGTTTGAGGACCACGGGACTGTGTGTCTGATGTTCGGACCTGCAGTGTAGGGGCGCCCCAGGGCACTGTCCTGGCGCCCTTCCTCTTCACCCTCTACACTGCAGATTTCAGGCACACAACACGGACAGCTGCGTCCTGCAGAAGTTCTCTGATGACTCTGCCATTATCGGACTCATCACGGACGGCGATGACGCAGAGTACGGGGGACTAACGCAGGACTTTGTGGACTGGTGTCAGCGGAACCACCTTCTCATCAACGCCGGGAAGACCAGGAGATGGTGGTGGACTTCCGCATGACGTCGCTCCACTGCCCCCACCAGTGAACATCCAGGAAGGGACATTGAGAGAGTGGACTCATACAAGTACCTGGGTGTTCATCTGAACAACAAACTGGACTGAACTCACCACACAGATGCACTGTACAGGAAGGGCCAGAGCAGGCTCTACCTCCTGAGGAGACTCAGGTCCTTTGGAGTGAAAGGGCCCTCCTGAGGACCTTCTACGACTCTGTGGTGGCATCAGCCATCCTGTACGGTGTGGTCTGCTGGAGCAGCAGCTGTCACAGAGAGGGACAAGAGGAGACTGGACAAAGTCATCCAGGAAGTCCAGCTCTGTCCTGGGCTGTGCCTTGGATTCGGTGCAGGAGGTGGGGGACAGAAGGGTCCTGGCCAGATTCACTTCTATGCTGGACCTGGAGTCTCACCCTCTTCAGGGCACCCTGTCTGCTCTGGAGAGCAGCTTCAGTGACAGACTGATCCACCTCGCTGTGTGAAGGAGAGGTTCCGCAGGTCTTTCCTTCCTGCTGCTGTCAGACTTTACAATGAACACTGCTAACTCTGCTGCCTGTGCAATACTGGGACCCTGTGCAATAATGTAAGATAGTAATTTATTGTATATATAGCTTTTTTGATTGCAATTTATTGTATATATTGTGTATATATTGTCTTTAGATCCCTAAGTGTTTGTCTATTTTTAACTTAACTGTACTCTATTGCTGCTACTGTTTCTTGCTGTTCTCTTTACTGTGCGTTGCAACACTGAAATTTCCCCATTGTGGGACAAATAAAGGATATCTTATCTTATATCTTTTGGGAATCCATATACTTCTCTACTTAATGTAAAAGACAACACCATAAAGCAGACTGCAGCCCACAGTATAGTTAATTCTAATGCAGACCTGATGTGTGTCAGTGCATGGATAAGTAGGATTATGGGAGTCTATAAGGTGAAAGATTTCCTCACTTGTCCACATAGTGAGAAGACCTATAATATAGAGGCCTATAGGAGAAACAGGCCTCACCCGGGTTGAATAAAACATAAGAGCACAGCTTTGGTCAAAATAATGACAGGTAACAGACTGAGCTCCCCACTGCTTCAAAGATTTAGGATTCAAAGAGGCTCAAATACTGTGGTAAGCCCTGGTTTAATGAAAAAAGTCTAAGGGCCACAGGCATAGACACGTCACTGGTGTGAAATCTGTGTGGAATGTGTATGTGAAGACTCTAAAGTCCAGAAATCACACACTTTTCAGCCCTGTATTCCCAAAATAACATGTGAAGGACCTAAAAAGTCTACAGCAAAGACAAACGGATTCCAGTCACTGTGTTTAAAGGTCCTATACTATGCAAAATTGACTCTTGAGGGCTTTAAGTCATTATAATGCAGTGTCCTCCTCAAAAACAGACCTGAAGTTGTTTTGTTTCAGTCACACATGTTTATTATTAGTCTGTCTATAGCTTCAAAGCTCATATGCTCTGTTCCACTTTGTGATGTCACGTGGTAGCAGTTTTCAATTTAACAGACCTTTTACATTTTATTCCGCTGAAATGGGCAATTCCCGGGCTGAAATTATCCATATTTTTCTTGTGATGGTGTATGGAGTAAAAACACAATGGAGCACTTCCTGTATAACCACATGACTCACAAGGTGAAACAGTGTTTTTAGTTTGAGAGAAGAAATCTGCCAAAATATGCAGGGTTGGGTGTGAATGAAACAAAACACATCTCCAGATATGTTTGTGATGAGGAAACCACATTCTAACATAGACAACTTCCCCTTTAACGTAGCCGATCAAAACAAAACAACATGTGCTAGTCTGTGGTGGAGAAACTGTAGTTAATTATTGCTGTTGATCTAAAACAAATGAGTAAACATCTAAACATATGTCTAATATTTGCCTTTTGATAAATCGGTTTAAGCAGGACTAGGCCGCTTTTCTGGTTTTGGCATGCATGTAAACATAGTGATAGTGATAATTGAACATGTCAAAACACTTGCAATAAGATTCACTGATGGTTTTCTGTGTTGTGTTATGTTAGTTTGTGTGTTGTTGTAATGTTTTCTAATTGTCATGCCTAGTGCCAACACACAGACTGTATAAATGGACATAGCTGGACAAGTGAGCGTGGGCATGTTTCCAGCTCCATTTACTTTGTACTGAAAAACCATTGCCCCTCTCTCCATAACTGTTCCTGTCAGGGGTCCTAATTTGGTCTTAAAATGTTTGTATTAACCCGCTCTACATGATCTTGGTGTTCACTTTCGCTAGTTTCAATTCCCATTCCTAATATGGAACCCTGCTCCAAATTAATTTCAATTCCAGCTTCATTTGACTGGAGTCGGACACTGGGTGACGTTACACTCCCTTAGTTTACTTCTTTATACAGTCTCTGGAACAACAGAGGAAAGTGAGTAGCTTTATGATGGCATATTTACACTGGAACTGTTACAGATGTTAATGTGTGCTGTTCCTGTCAAATAACTCAATGAATATTCCTCCTTTTACTAATACATGCTGTTTTCAATTACATCATTTTTAAATTATATCGTGCAACCATCTCACAACCCCCATCTTAGAGCTACTCAACCCCCATGATTACTAATTAGTCATTTCCCCAATTATATTTAACAATAATTATAATGTGGTTTGGCAGTGATTTGTCACACACTGTATAATGATTAGTTTTAGTCTTAAGCTCTTGCTGTTGTTTTCAATTAGTTTATAACGTATTTTTAAAACACTTTTGAGAGTCTAGCATTGACAAAAAAACACTCTGAACATAGACATAAAACATAAAATGATATCAGCAATAAACAGCAAAGTCCAATAAAATGAATCGATAAAAAAACACAGAGGGTGCTGACCACAGCTTACCTATAGTATACATATATTGATTTCAATGTAATGACTACACTGTATGTGAGAATATCCAGCGATCCAGCCGACAGCGCCCAGAACAGGCTGCTTTTGTGCTAACAAGAGAAACTCGGCTTCTCAGACATTATAGGACCCGGCTTTGTAAGCTCTGTATGTGCATGTGGTCCTCTGGGAACTGGGAGCTGTATAGAGGTAGAGGTTTGCTGCTAAGATGCAACTGCACAACATTAGGTCTCTAAAGAATGTGGGCATGTACAATTACTATATAGCTAAAGCAAGGGTACCCCACATGTAAGAGGGGAAATTTAGTTTTTACCCCATATTGTTAAAGGCCTATATTACACAAAATTGACTCTTGTGAGCTTCTCGTCATGTTAAAATGTTGTTACCTCCTCAAAAACATACCTAGAGTTGTCTTTTGTTTCATTTACCCATGTTTGACTAATCCTTTATTATTAGTCTGTTTACATCTCCAAAGCTGAAGGAGTAGTTTTCAAGTTAACAGCTACTGTACTTTTCACCTTTTGTTCAATAGAGATTGGAAATTCCATGGCTGCAATTATCCAAATGATTCTAGTGAAGGTGTATGAAGTTTAAAAACACAGTGGAGCAATTCATGTATAACTATGACATCGCAAGGTGAAACCGAATGTTCCGAGAGAAGAACACAACCTAAATATGTATGATTTGTGTGTTAAACAAGGAAACAACATTATAACATAGATCAGAAAATATTTTAATATAGTCCCTTTAAGCAGCACTGTGTGTATAATATTAGAGGTGCACTGTACCAGAAGAGCTTGTGAGAGCTACAGGGACACATCATGGAGCACAGTTTTCCTTCCATCTTTTGAAAACTAAACAATACTCAGATTTTTGTTTTAATACAGCAAGTTATATTCTGTGCCTATAGTCCTGGCCTGGTTCAGTATTATTTTATTGTTGAATATGTGTTATGCAAATACCATTTATTGATTAGAGAAAACTGCCTCTTGACCCCCATCTGGCAGTATGACACTATCACAGTCTAGAATCTAAAAGCACCGATTTACTGTGGACATACATAAATAAGATTAGCTGATTCATAAACACCAGTAGCCGAGAGAAAGTGAACTAATTTATATCCTTATACGTGAAGTACTGCTCTATAAAATACAAGCCTTTCCCAAAGCACTTTATCATATGATTTTATTTACCGACTTTTTGGCCATGCTCTGTGGTGTTGCCTTGCCCTATAGAGCTGAACGACTGAAGCCTGTGCATTATTACAGATATTCCAACTACCATGAATCTCAATGAATCTCACACTATCTCACAACATATTATGTGTCAAGGAGGGTGGGTGAAGTGTGTTGCCAAAGGAGAAACTATAAAATATGCTAGTAGAGGCTCATCACGGGTTTCAGAATGATGAAAAATTAGGATCATTACCATAGTGATTAACAATTTAAATGAATACAACATTTGGATTTTGTAATTTTATCTCACAGATCAAACATTGGAAAATAAATCATTAAAACACAATTTCTTAACAGTTTCGTATGTTAAGCTGTATTAGCTGCTCATGAATACTGTATTAAAATGCAAAGTGACCTAATATTTGTTCCTTTCTTCTCGTTCTGCAGGGGTGATGTCTGCCACAGGAAATGGATACGTGATTTACATGAGCATCAAACGCAAGACCAAACTGAAGCCTCCTGAGCTCATGACTGTTAACCTGGCCATATTTGACTTTGGGATATCAGGTAAGACACAGGGTTAAAATGCACAATGCTGAACTATTGGTGGATTTTATTCAGGAAAATGGTTAACCATAGCTTTATATTTATGTATTGTTCATTTTTATATATTTTTTCTGGTAATCTAATACACAGATTAAAGGTGCAATATGTAACTTTTCTGGTGGAGGGTTTGCCATACTATGGAATATTCCAGGCAGAGCAATATCCTCTCGATGGATGCGAGCAGGTGACGTACCCCTCACATGAAAAGTTACATAATATGCCTTTAATGAGCTTAAAATGTACGTATGCATTAAAAGTAAAAGCAGCTCTAAGTATTTTTACATTTTTTTTTAATTTTATAAGTAATAAAAGTTGATGCCATATTGTACAGACATGCACATTTAAAAAAGCTCTTCTGTTTTATGTGACAAATGTGTCCTTCATCAACAAACACAATATTTGCAAGTCAAAGACAGACCACGAGGACATAACACATTTCACAATAAAACGCTCAAACATTGGCACCATGTTGTTCAATAAACACTGGCCCTAAATCTGTCAACAATGATTTATGCTCCAGGCTCTACTCACTATATTTCACTCTATTTGCAGCTATTGAAATTCACATGTAATTTGGACTTTGAGGTGTACCATTGCCTGGTGGTTGAGAATATTCTTGTTGATTAGTGTTGTAGAGTTGACATTTCTGTGCTTACCCCGAGCCAGGTGCCCTAATCTATATGTTAATCCAGACCATTTGGGGGAGTCAGGAGTCAACACTGAGATTTGTGTCAGAGACGATTTTTCCCCATTAACCTAATACACGCACAACCCTCCAGTTAAGTACAGAGCGATATACTGGCTTTGCAATGGACAAAAAAATACAAATAGCAAGAGAAAATGAAATATACGCAGCAATGATTTATTCCTAAACTTTGAAAAATTAACTTAATAATGAAATACTATTATTATTTTTCACATTTTTCTGTTTCAGTTTATCTTTAGGTCGATCACCGATACCAGTCACATGAACTGTGATATATTTTTAATGATACAGCATCAGTGGAATTTTGCTGTCAATTTAAGACAGTTATGTGACTGTGTGTGTCTAGGTTGTGATCAGAATCAGCCCATGTGCCGATCATCACCATATTGTTGTCTTAGAAAAATCAGAGTACCTCTACTTCTGTCACTACTGAACAATTTTTGAGTTTTGAAATGAATTCTTCCCTGTTAATGTGATCAGCTTTAGACATACAGACTGTGGAATTATATCGTGAAGTGATGTTCAACCTCTCTAACCTTACTTTTATACTTGTCATACTTTTAATTATATTCTATTTCATATAAATCTATAATAACATTTGACCTTAATTCTAAAGACCCCAAGCACAAACTCCTACATCCATTTTGCATATACCATTTGTTGATTGGTAGCTGCCAAATACAGAATCCCATATGGCCAATATTCTAAAATTACACACATGTAATTGCTGTCTTTAAGTGTCACTAAGAACTTTAATTACCCTTTGGAGACATTCACTCAATAGAAAATACAATAGAATTGCGTAAATTTCTTCAACCACCTCTGAGCAAAAGACTCCACGGCAAGTAAGATCACGAATCAATTTGTATCACCACTTTGCCCAGTTCAGGTATTTTTAAAACCTGGTGTGATTATTCTGAAGTGTTACCGAACTATCATAATTCTAAATGCAGTAGTGCCTCATGTCTTGTACTTGATAACAGTGCAGTTTCTTGTGCACTATTGAACTGTGTTTGACCTGGGCATGTGTGGGTACTGGGGGTAACACAGACCATGTGTCCCCCTCCTCCCCACTCCACAAAGCCCACTCATAAAGTCATTTCCCCTCCTCTCCCACTAAACCTTGTGACCACACAACACAGTAATGCTATCATTGTGGAACATAATTAAATGTTTATTCATGTGGTAAAATTCTAGAGACATGCCGTTAATATTTACTGTTCAATGCTCCAAATGTTAACCTACAGAGATCACACCCCACTGAAAACAGGGAGATTCATCGGTGATCAGACTCACATCTTCGTAATGGATTGAAGAAGTGTGTATTCAGAATCTCAGGCAATCTACTTCTACTATCTGCAATCTTTTTCTGGACTTCACCTGCATGATTCCATCGAAATGGAAAGTTCAAACCATACTTCAGAGCTGGCAAAGGAGATAAATCAGATTTGTCAATTGGACAGTTTAGTTGGTCAAATAAGTTTTCCAGCTCATCCTAGCAGCTTGGAGATGGTATTGCTTTGCCTTGAATGTTTCATGGAATGACATTAAAGTTATCTCCATGGAGACAAGCAGGTGATATCAGTTGGTTAAGTTAGAGTGTACTCAACATGTACTTTAAATCCTGCTGTCACCATAAATAATAAATACTGTTGTTGTGTCGTTGTGCAAGGCACTTAGCCCGTCTTGGTCCCAGTGTCAGAGCTCTTTGATGTATGATGACACAGTGCCTTGAAGACAGAAAAACTCTATAAATGCACCATTCACTGTAAGTGCAGTCGGCCTTTCTGTGCTTCATGCTGTTTACTCTGAAACATGACAGAGAAGAGCCATCTCTGCAGAACTCTAACCACCCCACATATATTTAATGCACAGGACAACTTACTGCTAAAGACACTAAATACAGGTGCATGTCTTCATATGGAGCCCACAGGAACACAGGGCACATACACAAAAACACTTACACACCTTTAAACAAAAAAATAAATGAGAAATACACATGTTATTGGCTGCCTTGTTCTTACAGTTGGAACAAAGCTGTCTAAGTCTTTATCGTCCACATGAGACAGGGCACTTCATGATTTAAACTCCCCTGACACCTCTTTTCGTCTGAGCCTTTGGTTTCTCTGTGCACATTATTAAAGCTGTAAAAAAATGCTACCACCATCTGTGAACTAAATTTACTATTTCCGAGAATTCATTCTTCTAAGTAATAATATTCCTCCAGCGCTGATTGTGTTTGCTCAGAAGAAGATATTGCCAGAATTTAATCAGTATTATAAAAATTAAATTGATTTTTCAGTTAAGGTTTATAGTTTACAGGCTGCCATAAATGTAATAGTTAACAGGAAACATCACCGTTTTTATACGCCCGTTGTAATAAGACGGGACGTATTATGGTATGGCGCTGTCCGTCCGTCCGTCTGTCTGTGGACAATTTCTTGTCCGTGCTCTAACTCGACAACCGTCTCACCTAGGAATGTCAAACTTCATGGCTGGACACCCCATGGGTCAAGGATGTTCCCTATTGATTTCAAGGTCACAGGGTCAAAGGTCAAGGTCACGGCCCGACCCTTTGCGAAAACCTGTCCGTCGCTCTTGCTAACTGTGATCGTTTCCATCTCTGTCTTTTTATCTTCCATCTCTGTCCTTTTATGTTACGTACCGTAGATCTGAACTCTCTTCTCAAATGTTCTGCTGCTGAAAGCGAGAACAACCCACATTCTCTGCTTCTTTGAGCTTTGACACATTAAAGCTTTGTAGTGTCTTTAAGTTCTGTTGCTGCAATCTGATTGGTGGAATTCCGATTCTAGAATGTGATGATGTCATACTCATACTCCTACTGCAAGAGCCAGATTTCCCTATCGATTATCCATCCGTCTGTCTGTCCGTCTGTCCGTCTGTCTGTGGACAATTTCTTGTCCGCGCTCTAACTCGACAACCCTCTCACCTAGGAATGTAAATCAAAGTACGGGCGTATTTTGCCCCGCTGGCGGAGCTCTTGTTGAACATGTAGAATAGGTTTTGTCTTATTTAACTGTCAGCTGGAGCAGGCAGGGGATACAGGAGTTTCTCTTGGATTTATAGAATAATAGTTTCCATGTTTAGTTTATTTGGGCAGTTTTACATTCTACACTATGGGGTATATTTACTCAGCCAGGCATTAAATTATGAGTGCAAACTGAAACATTGCATGTGTTATTTATGGGTGTGTTGGACCTGATTTTCCATTAGAAACCGCATCTCTTATTCCACCACAGTTCTAACATGTAAATGAGAGTTTAGTGTCTGAGCAAAAGGACTGTTTCTACTCTAGGTGCACATGCATGTAAAAACTATCTGTAAAATCAGTCATTGCTAAACTTTTACTGTAGTCCACTATAGAGCTGCTGAAAATGCAGAGTCTGGGAGTTGAATAAGTGAAAGAAAAGGTGTGGGAACGAAGGCGCTGCATACATTTACTGTAAATGTACACATCATTATAACATCATGGCAGTTCTTCTACTCTGTAGTAGCCAAGTTGTAGTAAAATGTTATGAACACATGACTGGATGTCATCCTTTCGTCTCATCATAACTACATTTAATACATGGGCCTGTCTATAAGCCTATGAAAGTACTCATTATTAAAAAGCCTTCTTTGTCCAAATGAGATGTGACGGGGAGCGCTGAAGGATAATCTGAACCATACGGTGCATTAGGCGATGAGGGTTTACTAAAGATGATTACACATGTTCAGGCTTAAGAATTAAAACAGCATTTCATTAGCACTTGTTGCACAACCATATTCAAGTCTATGAAATGTCAGTCAAATGTCAGAATAGTGCTATCTTTTATTTTTATACGCCCGTTGTAATACGGGACGTATTATGGTATGGCGCTGTCCGTCCGTCCGTCCGTCTGTCTGTCTGTCTGTCCGTCTGTGGACACTTCAAAGCTTTGAAGTCTTTGAAGCTTTGTCTTCATGAAGAGGCAAAACATGTGGGGCATGCGCCGATATATATATAAGGTATACTGTATTTGTGTATTTTATTGTATATTTTTGTATCGATCCATGCTGTAGGTCAGTGGTATCAATTTTATGTGACTTCAGGTTTTTTATACGCCCGTTGTGTAAGACGGGACATATTATGGTATGGCGCTGTCCGTCCGTCCGTCTGTCCGTCTGTCCGTCCGTCTGTGGACACTTCAAAGCTTTGAAGTCTTTGAAGCTTTGTCTTCATGAAAGATCTGAACTCTCTTCTCAAATGTTCTGCTGCTGAAAGCGAGAACAACCCACATTCTCTGCTTCTTTGAGCTTTGACACATTAAAGCTTTGTAGTGTCTTTAAGTTCTGTTGCTGCAATCTGATTGGTGGAATTCCGATTCTAGAATGTGATGATGTCATACTCATACTCCTACTGCAAGAGCCAGATTTTCCTATTGATTATCCGTCCGTCCGCGTCTGTCCGTCTGTCTGTGGACAATTTCTTGTCTCTAACTCGACAACCGTCTCACCTGGGAATGTCAAACTTCCAAACTGCACCAACAATTCATCTTTAACTAGGTTTGACAAATTCTAACTTAATTCTATATACAATAATTCAAAGTACGGGCATATTTTGCCCCGCTGGCGGAGGTCTTGTTTATGTTGATCTAAAGCAGGCATGTCCAAACTATGGCCCGGGGGCCAAATGTGGCCCTCAGACCAATTGTTTTTGGCCCTCAGGCTTCCAGGTGAATTGGCCCATATTACCACAAGAAGTACTTTTTACTGCATGTTTTTGAAATCTACCTTGATCAAGCAAATGTAGTGTGTCCTTCTGAGGATCTAAGCCTGAACAAAGGTCTGGAGGGTCATTCAAACCTGTTATAAATGCACAGATTTGAATTACTCACTGTTTTGATCATCAGTCTATGACCCCCGATCGGCCCTCACGCTGGTCTGTGTTTTAATATGTGGCCCTAGATGAAAAAAGTTTGGGCACCCCTGATCTAAAGTCTTTTACGGAGTTTGAAGTTGGCCTAATTACATGTATTCAGATAACAGAAATGCTGGAAAAGTATAATATATGATTTATTTGTTATTTATTTTATTTATTGGAAGTCAGCATTTGTTTTAGTTGTGCAGATCGTTTTATACATTATCAGATGATATAATTTAAACATTATCACAAAAAGCAAGACCTGGGGAGAGAAGGGATTCACACTGCCAGCTGCAGTTTGAACTCAGTGGACCACCACAGAAACATTCTAGTATTAATCACATTTTGTTACACATCACAAATATACTTTCAACAGCTGTAGTGCTCAGTAATGTATAAATGATGGGGTTATTGTAATCAGATTACTTTTTAGTGACACAGTAATTTACAGTTAATAGTTTTGCAACTTTTAGTCACTTTTTCCTGACCAAAACCTTGTGCAATCCACACAACGGTGTCATAAAACAGTAAAAAAGATAGAAAAAGATTGTGATGTCACTGTGACAGATGAAGAACAAAACAAAACAAGTACATGCTGGTTTGCTGTAGTTTAGGTTAAATAACAGGAAGTTTAATATGTGGGCTGATTTCATCATGGTTTCATTTTTTAATGTAATAAGTAATAATTGCTTTTTAATTTAAGTAATTGGGATAATAACTGACTTGTATAAGGACAATGTTCATTAATCAGAATAGTTTTTGGTGGTATGTTTTTCAGAACGGTTATCTGATGAAGCAGTCATTTTGATGAAGTTGCCTAAATGGAAGCTACTTCCAGACTAGAGATTAGTGGAGATTTTTAATAGTGATAAAATCTTGTGATGTAAATCATATTGGCACCACACTTAGCATTTACATACAGTACTTACAGTCCCACCATGAACAGGAAGACAAATGGTTACACCTGCAGAACCATAACAGAGGCATTCCCTGCTGGTCCGTCCGTCTTCTTCCGCTTTATCCGGCTGGGTCATGGGGGCAGGTATGCACCGCCCAGTCCTCTGCGCCTGACCCCCCCCTATGAACCCCTCTGTGGTGGTGAGCCCACAGGAAGGTGGACATCATGGTCCTTAATGTTAGTTCATTCCCTGCTGGTGTGGAGTGTAATTACACTTAATCCATTAATACACTGTATTGTGCACTGTCCACTGGCATTTCCTCTTGGATTCTCAGAACAGACTTATTTCCTCGTTCTCTCTGCCATACACAGAATTCAGATCTTTATCTATATTGTGCCTCTGAGGCTTCGGTGGGTCACATGGGCATCTTCTACCCAGCCTCCTGGAAGCAGGAACGTCACAACAAAGAGGGCTTCACTCTAGTCCTGTGCATGTGGACTCAATAGGACTGTTATCGACCAAGGACATGAGCTTTACATACACTTACATCAGTCTGGATATAATATTTATGAAGTTTAACCTGAGCCTGCCCAGGTGGTACTTGGGCTACAACCTGGTACAGTGCATCTCTCCTATAAAGGTTAATGTCTGTTGTCCTGTGCACTGTTCTTGCCTTTGCAAATAAAACAAGAGCTCCGCCAGCGGGGCAAAATACGCCCGTACTTTGAATTATTGTATATAGAATTCTAGAATCGGAATTCCACCAATCAGATTGCAGCAACAGAACTTAAAGACACTACAAAGCTTTCATATGTCAAAGCTCAAAGAAGCAGAGAATGTGGGTTGTTCTCGCTTTCAGCAGCAGAACATTTGAGAAGAGAGTTCAGATCTTTCATGAAGACAAAGCTTCAAAGACTTCAAAGCTTAGAAGTGTCCACAGACGGACGGACGGACGGACGGACGGACGGACGGACAGACGAACGGACAGACGAACGGACGGACAGCGCCATACCATAATACGTCCCGTCTTACACAACGGGCGTATAAAAACAAAAACATTCACTTTTAGGTAGGCCTGTCACAATAGCTAAATTCAAAACATGATACATTGCTACAGAGATATACTGTGATAAACGACAATATTGAAACCACTTTATGCCTCTGACACAATAACAAGAGCGCAAAATTATTCCAGTAAACCTTTTTTTAAAAATAGACGGTTTTAAGGCCTGAGTTGCAACAAATAAATAGCAGAATTAACTAATAATTACCCTTGGAGTTACTAATGCAAAGAAATTGTACACATGATAAATGCTGAGGTCCAACATCTATAGTTCCATCTATCATGTATTGAACGGTAACAGACCTTCTTTTAGAGACGTCACAGAATCACTTCATTGTTGTTGCTATATATGTTTTGTTTAACTTGTATCGCCTCTATCTACTTACTCCAATGGTTTTCTCCTCTCCCTCTCTGTTCTGTCTTCATCCCCCTCTCCTCTCCTCTTTCTTCTTTCTCTCCTGATCTCCACCCCCACAGTGACAGGAAAGCCCTTTTTCGTTGTGTCCAGTTTCTCTCACCGCTGGTTGTTTGGATGGGAGGGCTGCTCCTTCTACGGCTGGGCGGGCTTCTTCTTTGGCTGTGGCAGTCTCACCACCATGACGATGGTTAGCTTGGACCGCTATCTGAAGATCTGTCATCTCAGCTACGGTATGTGCAAGTAAAACCTGCTCATTCAAAATAAGGATTGTATTTAAGGCTGTAGGAAATATAAGGACCTGCTGACCGAACCAAAGAAATACCTGTACATTGATTTACTGACTAAAAGAAAAAAAAATGTTTAAAGGTAATTAAAAGCTTATAATATCAACACCCTAGACTAATTCCATATATTGTCATTTTTTTTCCTCCAAATTCTGAACTCTGCTCCAAACCTCATTATTTTACTGGCGGAGGTTTGGCTGTGGACCCCTATTATTAAAAAGACCTAAGATGGTCATTAACATTAAATAAACAAGAGCTCAGCGGGCAAAATACGCCCGTACTTTGAATTATTGTATATAGAATTCTAGAATCGGAATTCCACCAATCAGATTGCAGCAACAGAACTTAAAGACACTACAAAGCTTTAATGTGTCAAAGCTCAAAGAAGCAGAGAATGTGGGTTGTTCTCGCTTTCAGCAGCAGAACATTTGAGAAGAGAGTTCAGATCTTTCATGAAGACAAAGCTTCAAAGACTTCAAAGCTTTGAAGTGTCCACAGACGGACGGACAGACGGACGGACGGACAGACGGATGGACAGGACGGACGGACAGTGCCATACCATAATACGTCCCGTCTTACACAACGGGCATATAAAAATCACTAAATTGAGATATTTAATATTGGCAATTAGAAAATCAATATCTTGATTCAGTTATCTGTGGTAATTGTCTACAGCCCTACTGTGACCTGACCATATCTAACCCAAACTGCACTCACAAAATCAAAATAGTTCACACATTTACAACTCTACTTAACAGTGTATTGTGTAATTTTTCTGGTGGAGGGCCTGTCACCTGCTTGTTTCTATGGATACATCGCTGCTCTGCCTGTAATGCTCCACAGTATGATATTCAACATCTCTACCTTACATTTATTCAATTACAGGTGGTTTTATAGCGAAAAAATACCTAGCAAATCAGGTATTCTGAGTGTGAGCAGGGTCGCCTCTCCACAGATCTGATCTGTAACTTGCTCTGGTTTGGTCTCCAATGAAGATAGAAAGGTCTAATGCCATTTCAATTCAATTCAATTCAATTCAAATAACTTTATTTATCCGTTAGGAACTTCGTTTGCAGACAGAGCACCAGCACAAGTGAAGACTCCACACAAACATTAATAAAAAGCACATTCACATCACACATCAAGCACACATCAAATGCATAATAATAAATAGATCAATAAAAGAATACATCCATAACAGCACCTCTCACTTCCCCAATGCAAATTAGCTGCCCATGTGGCTTCATCAGCCATTTAACAGGCGAATGGAGGAGGGAATAAAACTGGACGTGGCCCTCTTAGTTTTAAGTGAGAGGGACCTGAACCTCCGTCCTGATGGTAACAGACTGTAGAGTGAGTGAAGAGTGTGTGAGCTGTCTGTGGAGATCTGTGTGCCCTTTCTCAAGACTCTGTCATTGTAGATGGTGGTGAGTGACTCTTGCTGCTGTCCTATGAGTTTACTGCTGATTTTAACGATTCTGTTGAGTGTGTTGCGATGAGTGAGACTGAGTGAACCAAACCAGGCTGTGATATTGAATGTGAGGATGGACTGTATAAAAAAAACTGCAAGAATTGATTGGTGAACCTGTAGTTTGCGAAGTTTACAGAGAAAGAAAAGACATTGTTGGCATTTGGAGAAAATGTTTTCAGTGTTCAGTTGAAAAGTGATTTTGTGATCAATTATGGTGCCGAGATATTTGTATGAGTGAACCTTTTCTATTGCTTCGTTGTTAACAGTGAGTGTAGGAAAGGTGATGAGTCCATGATGGAACACAATGACCATTTCTTTGGTTTTTGAAACATTTAAGTCCAAACAATTATTCCTGCACCAAAGTGAAAAAGAGTCTAGTTCTGTCTGTAGCCGTCCGTCAGTGTTAGTAGTGTCCATGATTACTGTGTCGTCCGAGTACTTGATGTATGTTATTCCTGGAGTGGTGCTCCTGCAGTCATTCGTGTACAAAGTGAAGAGAAGTGGAGAGATCACTGAGCCTTGGGGGACCCGTGGATATTGTCCTGACAGTGCTGAGGTGACCATTGACCTGACCCTCTGATCCCTTTCCGTAAGGAAGGAGAGGACCCAGAGAATGAGGTGGGGGTTGACATTCATCTGAAGCAGCTTTCTTCCCATGAGATGTGGTTGCACTGTGTTAAATGCACTTGAGAAGTCCACAAAGACGAGGCTGACATGGGATTTTGGCTTTTCCAGGTGAGAGATGGTCTCATGCAGCAGGGTCAGCATTGCATCGTCTACACCCCTGTGCGGCCGGTATGCAAACTGTAGTGGGTCAGAGTGCACACCAACATCGGCCTGCAGCTGGGCCATGACGAGCCTCTCAAAGCTCTTCATGACCAGTGACGTCAGAGCTACAGGTCGATAGTCGTTGTTGGTGGTGGGATTGCTCCTCTTAGCCACAGGGCAGATGATGGAGGATTTCCAGATGGAGGGGATGGAATGTTCAGCCAGGGAGCGGTTGAACAGTGAGCACAGGACCCCGGCCAGTTGACTGCTGCAAACCTTTAAAAGGCGCCCACAGATCTGATCTGGTCCAGGAGCCTTGCTGGGTTTTGTCCGTCTCAAAATGAGCTCCACATCCTCTGACTGCAGCTGCAGGTTAGCAAAGGAATGGATCATGGAGGAGAGCTCTGCAGAGAGCTCCTCCCTCTCCTGTGTGAAGTCACACTGATCAAACCTGCAGTAGAAGTTATTGAGGTCCTCCGACATGCTAATACACACCTCAGCAGGAAGTCCAGATGGTGAGGATGTGGGAAAACCAGCTAGCATTTTGACACCCTGCCAGGCATCCTTAGTTTTCTCTTTGTGAAAAAGCCCTTGCCCATTCTGTGAAACATTCCAGACAAAACAATGACATCTCCATAGAGAAAAGCATTTGACAGACCCTCCACCAGAAAAGTTACACAGTGCGTCTTTAAAGAAGAATAAAAAAAGAAAAAAAGTAGAAATAAGCAGGGCGGTCATTCTTAACACTACAGCAAACTAAAGAGCCCTCCTTTCTTTCTGTTGTGGTCAATACATTTTAAACCCAATAAAATATTCACATGACTAATAAAACCTTTGTTGACTAAGAAGTATTTGACTGATACTTTACTATTTTTTGTTTTTTGTGACTCGGTGGCCCTAATTTCACGAGCTTGTGCAACTAACAACTAAATGCGTGCATTATGATACATTTTGCCATGTTTTCAAGTATGTTTTCATCCTTTGTAACCCCACTGAGTAGTTTGGAATTGTGCATTGTACTATAGCTGATACCACAAATATTTTAGAAGGTCCTGATGGGCTGACAGAGTAAGTACAGACTACACCAGTATGATATATTACTTATATATTAAAGTACTTACCAAAAAGTTACCTTGACAATTATCCTTAAATGTGGTCTACAACTTAGTCAATTCTAAAGACCCTAACTGTCAAGTAAAAGGTTACAAAGACACTAAGACATCAACTGCTTCATTTGCTGGTTTCAATTGCCAGCAGTTCTCTATATAAATCAATATAGAACTAAAATAAAGCACAGGTCAAAGTACTCAAAGAAATCTGAAATCGATATTATAGAGAAACCTAACTTTTTTTTTTACTCTTTCAACTCTTTCAAACTCTCTTCCTAAAGTTATAATTAAGACACTGGCGTCCCTCTTCCTTATCAGTATTCAGATGAGTCTCCTCTGTGACTGGCTGCCCACATCTTATGCGACACATGTGATTTATGGCATGGCTTTAATGCCGTCTACGTCACATGGATCTAATGAAGTTATATTAACTGGAACATGATTTAAATACCCATGAAGTTAAGTTAATAGATTGATATAGTTGTTCTGAATATCTGTCCATGGATGAATAATGACAAAAGATTAGCACTCTGAGAAAAATGAGAGCAGCTTTGATCTATGTACCTAGAGCAAGAAGAATTTATTTTTTGTTTCATGTAAGTTATGGAATTGTATTTATTTCAATGGAGAACGAGAGAGAAGTAATGCAGCTAAAATATAATAGAAAGTAAGTTGATTTGGGAAGTTTGTGTGCTGGTGGCTTGAAGAATACATGTCTTGAAATTGGCAGCCACATCTGAATTCATGCATTCAGAATGATAATGACGGCAGCATCCAGAAAGCAGATTGTATAAAGAAGTGGAGTGTGATGTCACCCATAGCATTTAGCTCCAGTCAAATGAAACTCACAACGCTAACAGAGGCGAATTTGGAGCAGTTATTAGAAATAGGAAATTATTTATTATATAAAAAAGTGAAATAAAAAACACCAGGATCAGGCAGCATGGGTGAACACTCACAACAGCAGTCACAGAGAGTGGAGTGTCAATGGAACCGGAAGTGCCCCCATGTTCACATCCTATCTGGAAAGCAGGTTAGCTGTGTCCATTTATACATACAGTCTATGTTTCAGAGTAAGGCCAATATTAGACCATATTGCCCATCCCACACAATAAAAACTGGCCAAATGTATCTTAAAGTGAAACAAGAGCTCCGCCAGCGGGGCAAAATACGCCCGTACTTTGAATTATTGTATATAGAATTCTAGAATCGGAATTCCACCAATCAGATTGCAGCAACAGAACTTAAAGACACTACAAAGCTTTAATATGTCAAAGTTCAAAGAAGCAGAGAATGTGGGTTGTTCTCGCTTTCAGCAGCAGAACATTTGAGGAAGACAAAGCTTCAAAGACTTCAAAGCTTTGAAGTGTCCACAGACGGACGGACGGACAGACGGACGGACGGACAGACGGACGGACGGACAGACGGACGGACGGACAGACGGACGGACGGACAGCGCCATACCATAATACGTCCCGTCTTACACAACGGGCGTATAAAAACATAATAAAACAAAATGATTTTCTAAGTGCTCTCTCTTGCCCTGACAGGCACCTGGCTGAAGCGGCACCATGCCTTCCTGGTGTTGGTGTTTATCTGGGTGTATGCTGCGTTCTGGGCGACGATGCCCCTGCTGGGCTGGGGTCACTATGCGCCTGAGCCCTTTGGGACCTCCTGCACTCTGGACTGGTGGCTGGCTCAGGCCTCTGTGTCTGGACAGAGCTTTGTTCTGTCCATCCTCTTCTTCTGCCTCATCCTCCCCACCATCGTTATCGTCTTCTCTTATGTCAAGATCATCTTTAAGGTGAAGTCCTCTGCAAAGGAGATCTCCAGCCTAGATGCACGCATCAACAAAAGTCAGAACCTCGAGATAAAGCTCACTAAGGTATCGATATTTTATGGGGAATTATTCCAATGACAATATTCAGATAATGTAACAGCAAACTGTCAACAATGTGCCTGTAAATGTCTTGCTTTCGTTTAAGGATTGAAACAAGGACTATGAATTAAGGTATTCTATACCAAAGTATTATATATATATGTGTGTGTGTGTGTGTGTGTGATATACCAAAATATTGGATATATAATGTATTATATACCAAAATATTGTGTATACAAGAGCTCCACCAGCGGGGCAAAATACGCCCGTACTTTGAATTATTGTATATAGAATTCTAGAATCGGAATTCCACCAATCAGATTGCAGCAACAGAACTTAAAGACACTACAAAGCTTTAATGTGTCAAAGCTCAAAGAAGCAGAGAATGTGGGTTGTTCTCGCTTTCAGCAGCAGAACATTTGAGAAGAGAGTTCAGATCTTTCATGAAGACAAAGCTTCAAAGACTTCAAAGCTTTGAAGTGTCCACAGACGGACGGACGGACAGACGGACGGACGGACAGACGGACGGACGGACGGACGGACAGACGGACGGACGGACAGCGCCATACCATAATACGTCCCGTCTTACACAACGGGCGTATAACAAGTGTGAACAAGAGCTCCGCCAGCGGGGCAAAATACGCCCGTACTTTGAATTATTGTATATAGAATTCTAGAATCGGAATTATTGTATATAGAATTAAGTTAGAATTTGTCAAACCTAACCGTCTGAGACGGACAGACGGACGGACGGACAGCGCCATACCATAATACGTCCCGTATTAGAACGGGCGTATAAGTCTTGTATTCTCTCTCTCCCGTTGCCTAGCAACCGCTGCAGCTGGGACTGTGTGTCACCTTTGAACTTTAAACTTCAAAGCTTTGAAGTCTTTGAAGCTTTGTCTTCATGAAGAGGCAAAACATGTGGGGCATGCGCCGATATATATAAGGTGACCTTGACCCATGGGGTGTCCAGCCATGAAGTTTGACATTCCTAGGTGAGACGGTTGTCGAGTTAGAGCGCGGACAAGAAATTGTCCACAGACAGACAGACAGACGGACAGCGCCATACCATAATACGTCCCGTCTTGAGACGGGCGTATAAAAATGTACTTAAAGATGTCCTTCCTTTGTGTCCTATTTGTGTTCTTCTTTTGTGTCCTTCCTTAGTGTCCTTCCTCTGTGCCCTTCCTTTTTGTCCTACCGTTGTGTCCTATTCGTCTCCTACCTTCGTGCTCCTCCTTCATGTCCTATCTTTATGTCCTTCCTTTACGTCCACTTCATGTTCTACCTTCGTGTTCTACTTTTGTGTCCTACCTTTGATTCCTTCCTTTATGTCCTTCCTTCATGTTCTGTTCAAGTCCTTCCTTGTTGTCCTTCCTTCGCGTCCTACCTTTATGTCTTTAATTTGTGTCCTTGTTGCATCCTTCCTTTGTGTCCTACCTTTGTTTCCTTCCTTTATGTCCTTCCTTCGTGTTCTGTTCAAGTCCTTCCTTTTTGTCCTTCCTTTATGTCCTATCTTTGGGTCTGTCTGATATATAATACCTTATATATATAATACTTTGGTAGCGGCTTAACGGCTGCGGCGCTGGGCCCGGCGGGCGGCCCTGTGCGCCCTACGCCTCCTCCTCCGGGGGCGGCAGTGGCGTTTGGGGGCGGGGACGTCCTGGGCCTGTCTGCGACGGCAGCGAGCCATAATGACCAATGATATATATATATATATATATATATATATATATATATATATATATATATATATATATATATATATATATATATATATATATATATATATATATCTTATATATATAATACTTTGGTATCTAATACCTTACATATATAATACTTTGGTATATAATACATTATATACACAATACTTTGGTATATAATACATTATATATACAATATTTTGGTATATAATACCCGGTATATATAATACTCTGGTATATAATACCTTATATATATAATACTTTGGTAGCGGCTTAATGGCTACGGCGCTGGACCCGGCGGGCGGCCCTGTGCGCCTTACGCCTCCTCCTCCGGGGGCGGCGGCGGCGTTTGGGGGCGGGGACGTCCTGGGCCTGTCTGCAACGGCAGCGAGCCATTATGACCAATGACATATATATATATCTTATATATATATCATATATATAACCACAAAAAGTAAAAATCTTCAACCTTGAAGATAGTGTTTAGTTTTAATAAGCACTTATTTTATTTTCATTCATTGACTAAATCCTTGACATTCCAATGTTGCACATCTCCAAAACAACAGTGATGTGTATTTCTTGATGCATTTCCTGCTTCAAGTCTGGAAATACCTTTCCTGGAAATATTATGGCTAAATGTTTAATGCTAGTGCTGCTGTCATACAAAAGCCCAATGTCAGAACTTTTCAAATTACTTTTTTCTATATTAAAAGTGAGGACAAGAGGAGCCGCATAAGGTTCTTCTGTTATGAAGGGAGTTCCACCCTCCTGTGGGCTCACCACCTGCAGAGGGGTTCATAGGGGGGGTCAGGTGCTATGAGTATTGGGCAGCAAGCTGCCCCCGCAACCCAGCCGGATTAAGCGGGAGAAGATGGATGGATGGATGGATGGATGTGTACTTTAAAATTTGAGTGAAGTTGGATCAAGATCAAGTTTTTAAATAAATGGAGACAAGTATGTAGGAGATTAAATTATCACTGAAAACATGCAATGGTAATATGTATTAGTAGATATTAGAATCATTCAGATGATTCAACTGAAGGTGTGTGGAGTTTAAAAATACAGTGGAGCACTTCCTGTATTACCACATGACATCACAATTTGGAAGTGTTTTCTGTTTGAGAAAAAAACTCATCTTAAATATGCAGGATTTGTGTTTAACATGTGTAAATGAAAGAAAACACAACTCAACAAGCAGAAAATAGCATATAGAGGCCCATTAATTTACAAATACTATCTGAAACACTGTCCAGTCTTGGTTTTACAAAGTTCTTTCCCTTCTTCAGGTGGCCATGCTGATCTGTGCGGGCTTCCTAATAGCCTGGATCCCATACGCGGTTGTTTCCGTGGTGTCGGCGTTCGGAGAGCCAGACTCTGTCCCCATCCCTGTGTCCGTCATCCCCACACTACTGGCCAAGTCCTCAGCCATGTACAACCCCATGATCTACCAGCTGGTGGACTTCAAGAAGTCCTGCCCTAAGTCCTCCTGCTTCAAGGTCCTGGAGAAACGCAGCAGCTTCCGGACGTCCGGGTATTTACATGAGCGGAATCCTCTGATAGGAAAAAAAAAGCCTGATTTAATGATAACAGAAGACAGAAATGTGTGTCTGACAAGAGGAGGTCCACACAGGAATATTCTGGCTTCTGTCATGTTCAATTTGATTATAAACTTACAACAACATCAAAAATAGTCGTTCTGAAACATGAGGAATTCATACAGTAGAAACATGGTCTGGGCTGGTTCAATCTATGACACTTATGAATCATTATTTCATATTTTGGATATTTTAAACAGCAATTTATTTAAAAAAGAGAGAGAAAAAAGTCATCTGCCTCTTTATGATCATCACAACAAAGTGCTGCCTGTGGATAGCTGCAGTTCACTCTAGCAAACAGCACCTTTTTTATTCATTTTCACCAAAAAGGCTACGCAACATTGCTGAATCATACAAATAATAATAATTTGAAAGCAATGACATCTTGATATCAGGAGAATAAAGATTATTCAGACATGCATGAATCATTCCAAATACAAATTTGAGTGTATAAATGAGAAGGGAAAGCAAGTATAACATGCTTGAACGCTCTTAAATGGCACCTTCCTGCTTAGAATGAATTTTCTTAGGTTTTCTAAGGTCACAATTGACTGGAGCGTATTCAAAACAACAATTTAATCTCATGTTCATTCTGAGGTGAGCATGAATATTGATTGATTGATTAATTGAGATAAAAACATATGCCTGCCTCCACCACAGTTCCTTCTAGAATAATGATATAATGCTTGTCTTTCTAAAGGTCTTCACTATGTAGATGTTAAAGGCGCCCTATGTAACTTTTTGGTTAGGGTTTTGTCACCTGCTTGTTTGTATGTCATTGCTCTGCTGGGAATGTTCCACAGTATGGCATTACATAGCTCTACCTTACATTTATTCAATTACAGGTGGTTTTGACTGTGACTGGGGGTTGCTTCTCCACAGACCTGACCTGTAACATGGTCTAGTTTAGTCTTTATAAAGATAGAAAGGTCTTTTACCATACTGTGAAACATTCCAGACAAAGCAATAACATCTCCATGGAGAAAAGCATTTGATGGACCCTCCAGCAAAAAGGTTACACAATGCACCTTTAAAATACTACATTTTATGTGTTTCAAGTCACTAACCAAGCCAAGATCATTATATTTATAATCCACATGTTAATTTATTAAGATGAACTTTATCTCAGTTAATAGATTTAAATTCCAAAATGGTCTAATGACATTTATTTCAAACATTACATAAATATTATCTGCCTTGATGAAATGAAAATCAATGAAGTAACGGCACGGCACGGCACGGCACGGTGGCTGAGTGGCAACACTCAGGCCTCACAGCAAGAAGGTTGCGGGTTCGATTTCCGGGTCGCCCGGGCCCTTCTGTGTGGAGTTTGCATGTTCTCCCCGTGTCTGGATGGGTTTCCTCCGGGTACTACTGTTTCCACCTTCAACCGATTACATGCCCGCTCGCCTATGAACTAACATCAAGGACCATGATGTCCACCCTCCTGTGGGCTCACCACCTGCAGAGGGGTTAATAGGGGAAGTAAGGTGCTATGAGTATTGGGCAGCACGCTGCCCCGCGACCCAGCCGGATTAAGCGGGAGAAGATGGATGGATGGATGGATGGAAGTAATAGTATAGTATAGTCTAAGATGGGTACATTTATTTGAATTTGTTAAAGTAAAATACAGAAAATCTGTGCCTATGTGACTATATTGATTCATGTTAGTCAGGAATGGTCTCTGCAGAACAATTTTCTTTAATTATGCACAATTGTATTATTACCAACTACCAAAAAACAGGAATTTCTCAGTTTTATATTTTGAGATTCTGGTCGCCATATGCAAACAACAACTTAGATAGAACAGTTAAATAAATAAATAAATAATAGTTACAACAACAACAACAGTACTCATGAGTTCAGTAGTGCAGTTTTAAGTAAACTGTATTCCACAAAAATATGTTTTTAAATCATAATAGTGCTCTGTATTTGCCTGTAGAATTCAGTTTGTATTTGAAATGACATCATCGGTGCCGTGAATCTGGTTCCGGAATTGCCGAGGTTTGGTTACTATGGCAACTCTGGAGTTTTGATTCAAAGTGGGACTGAAGGATTCAAAGCTTTGAAGTCTTTGTGTCGGGCCCTTGAGAAAACATTTGGGCCGTCGTTTTTAAGTTACACATTCATCAAAACTCTACAACAGCAGAGCGCAAACTCTAAACTCCTCGATCCTCCATTTTCCAGCTGTCGATTTAAGCGATGGCCCAAAGAAAACCACGGAAGGAGTAAACATGACGGAGCTTCAGTGCCAGACGTCGAAGCTTCGGGGCCGTGGGTCGTGGGTCGAAGCTTCGGGGCCGTGGGCCGCCTTCGGCTGACAGAAGTTATATCCAGACTCATACAATTACTGAATAGCAGTTTCTCCAAATACTTTTTACTAATACTTGAATATTTTTTGGACCACTATTTGTACTTGTCCCTTTTAAAGCAATGGTACTATTACACCTCATTACCATTCAACATAGGGAGATTTGGCTTGGATATGTATTTTCAGTTGTTTACTTGTAGACTGCTTGTCATACTAACTATGACATACTGTGGTGCGTATCTCCCCTGGACACATTGGTTTTAATCACTGTGGATTTAAGAACCACATCGACTTGTATTGGAGGTAAATGCAGCATAAGTGGAACAATCTTTGGCTGTTCTACCCACCCTCCTGTGGGCTCACCACCTGCAGAGGGGTTCATAGGGGGGGTCAGGTGCTATGAGTATTGGGCAGCACGCTGCCCCCGCGACCCAGCCGGATTAAGCGGGAGAAGATGGATGGATGGATGGATGGATGTTCTACCCACTTCTGTGTGTAGTAATTATAAATGCCAAAGTTCAGTGTGGGATGTGGGTTTCGTCACATTTTCAAGGTCTTCTAACAGTAATGGTTCCTCCTGGAGATCCACACTTCATTTTAGATCTGTTTCTTGTCAGATCCTAACCTTCCAGGCAGTGTTAACACAAGTCTCAGAGTGTGGAAAGTACCAGCTGCTTAGACTTAAAGGATATAGTATATGAATAGCTATGCCACTTCTGTGCTTTCCATTTGTGGGTATAGTAAAAGTTTGAAGTCAGTTACAACTTTCATCTTAATTCACTTCATCTCAAGGAGTGTCTTTTTTCAATTTGGTCAGACAACATTTTGAGGACACTTCATCAGTCAAAAGATATTCATTTATGATGTAGTAAACAGTTTTTCAGTGGTCTAAAGTTACCATCACTTGCCTTATGCATTCGGAGGATCCTAATTATTCACTGCAATGACAAGTCTTTAAAGGCAACTCAGAGACCAATGTGGTGTTGTGTTAAGAAATAAAAGCAAAACATTATAATTATATGACCCACTGCTGGTTTATATTGACCTCAGTTTTGACCTTATTTTAAGATGCTTATACAGTATGTCTGTACTGGGGCATTTCTGCTCAAATGCATGGGAAAAAATCATCTGTGGCATCTATCTCCATGGAGAAAAGCATGTGCCAGCAGCAGACCAGCTTACAGGTCATTATGTATTTTGGTTGAGAGTGGTGAGAAGGAGTGATAAACATAGTACAAACACAGGAGCAGCATTGTTTATAGATATCGCAATATATTACTCCTGGATGTCTCCTAACCCCTGTGTTTTCCCTGTACAGATTTTACTCCATCGCGGCCTCGCTAAAGGATGCCCCTGCAGCCAAAGACTCTCCTGTGGAGATGTGAGCGTTGGCACTGACTCTCCCCCTGGGCTCCCCCTGCATCCTGTGGACCTGGCCTGCTTTGCCTTGCTCCCCGCTCCCTCCCCTTCTGCCTCTCACACGCTGCCTACACATGAAGCCTCACCCTGGTGTCCTGCGCCCATCTGCCCCCATACACCATTACACAGACTCTAGTGTACAAACCACCTCGTGATTTGTGAGCTTTCTAGATGTTTCTCAGCACACTGCCCTATGGTACAAGAAAGACTCTGACCACACTCAGGCTGAAAATGTGAAATTATTTTCCTAATTGCTATTGACTTTGTAAGTGAAGACAGAGAATCAAACCTACAAATGGTTTCAGGAGTAAATCTGTGCAGGTCACCATGTGTTTTCCCTCTGTGGCTGAAGACGTACATCACTCATCTGAATACTTGTTTACATACATGTTAACAATGACATGAACATATACTGTATGTTGGCATGTTTTTGGTCCAATGTATTCACTGGCTCTTGTGCCCTTGTATACACAGCCTGAATGTTCAGTGCTGAAATGCACTGAAAGTGTTTTGGGTCATCCCATACTGAAACAAAGCACTGACAATAGAACTCATAAACAACATAAAGCCTCCCTCAGCTTCAGGTTTAAACTAAGCTCTTTAAAATAATGTCACGTTAACTATTCCAATGGGGAGATGTATCCACCCCTTCTTATCCTAAACAAAGTAATAAAGTCATAAGCTGAACTCCTGGATATAATTTCATGAAAACTGATTTGTATAGCTCCATTAGAAAATGTCTGTGCCCACCGTCTGAATCAGACTTGTGTTGATTTGTTTGCCCTGTGTCAGTGAGCAAAGCTCCAAATAAACATTCCATATGAAGCCCTCTCTGTTCTCAGTGTTTGAACATGTCCTGAGCACCTGCCTGACCCTGCACTCCTGCTGCAGCAGTGCCTCCCATGGTCCAAATGTGTCTTGTGGACATATGTACTCAATTTAATGTGTTCATGATGTATTGTAAAGAACCAATCAGAACAAACCATGAGACACTTCACTGAGTACGACCTGTGCTGACTGTCAAGAGAGTCACTTTGTTATTTCTCCTTTCTTCGACCACTTTCACTCAATATGCAAACCCTGTCTGTGCTTGCTTTTGTACATAATGGTGCACATGATATAATGTCTTGTCTGTGTGATTCACCCATCAGCCTGTACCACAGATGCCCAGTGCATCATACAGAAGCTTATACTCAATGGGGATTCAGCTGAAGGTCACATTGTTCACTCATGGTTTTATTTCTCATCCTTAGATTCCCTAAGAAGTTATTATGTCTGATTTTACACTGGAAAACCCACTCTGACCAAGCAAGACCAGACTAATGCTATTGGAAAGGAAAAGAAAAGGTCTTGCTGCTCCAGAAAAGCAAAAACCTCCCTTAAAAGTATTTTGAACAAGAACATAAAAAAGAAGCTATTGAAAGTGTGTTAATGATGTATTTATAAATAGTACCAAGGTCATACACACACATACAGCTAATTGTACACTTTGGGGTTGCAGTATGGTCATGCTAGTCCTATATTGACAGTGCAGTTACACATTAATATGCCATATTAAATTGCACTATTTGTACTTGTGTAGATGAACTCATTGGACTGTGCAATAACTGATGTAATACTATTGTAATGTGAGATGTGTTTGTCTTATAAGAGTCACATCCCACAACAGCAGTTTTTTTTTTCTTTTTAATGTTACAGCTTCTCAAATTGAATGAGAGTTATTACAAGAAAAGGTCACCATGCTGGTCAAATATGTTTTGAATAATGATCATCTCTCTGACAATCACAAAATGAAGGCACAGTACACATTGTGATTCATGTTATTGCGCTTTGGTCATGAATCCATTGCTGTCACTGTTGATAGTGGAAGAGATGTTGATGGGCTGGTGTTATGTGGACATACTGACTCAGGTCTTCAATCGATGGTTCAGTGAAATCTGGAGCCTCTTGGCACACACATGTAATCTTTAATGATCCTTTTTTATCCTTGTTTCAGAATGTATATTTTTGTGCTTTGTATACCACTGGTTTGTACCTCATGTGTAAGCACTATGTTATTTCTGTGAACATTTCATATACATGGCTGTTATCATCATAAAGATAAACTCAATGAACATCAGTGAAACACAAATAAACTATTTCACTACAATTCTGCAGTGCCATTTCTCTTCTGATTTAGATTTTTTGTGCAGGGCTAACTCATGTGGAGCCAGTCAGATAAAATACACATACGCGAAACAAATAACAGACTTTAAAAAGTCTAGAGTCAAATATGATAGTAATACACACAGCATGTGTTTTTCAGATTTTTTTCTTCCACATTTTCTCAGAAGCCTTCCTTTGCTGACGTAGATAAAGATTGTCCTGAATAACTGCCCTACAATTTGATGTCACGTAAAGGCCACTGTTCCGGTAAATACAAGGGTAGCTTTGTAGCAATCTTCCTCTGGTTTTACACCTTCTCATAAAACAGTACTGTCATTGGAACACAGTCGATGTAAGGCTCAGAGGCAAAGGTAGAAGTATGATTCTGTGTGGATTAGTCACATGGGATCAATGGGATATCTCATTTAGTATTCTATACACATGTTGTGAGATGTGTCTGTGTTGTGTCTGTGGCTCAGTGAGAGAGAGAGAGAGAGTGGGTGGTTGTGTGCGCGCGCCGGGGGCGCGCGAGAGGTATGTCTGCGCGGACCAGGGGAGCCGGGTCTCGCTCTGGGTGTGTGTCCGCGTGTGCTCTGAGAGGGAGGAGAGACTGCGACCTGCAGGTAGAGGAAGGAAAGGGTGCCACTATGACAGTGTAGTGAGTGAAATAAAGCCGACTCTTCAGCGAACTGCCTCCTTTTATTTACATTTTTCTTTATACACCGCAAGCGCACGAGGTCCTCAAAGGGAGTTAACTCCGGCCCTAGGAGAAGAAGATCTCCCCTGTGCTCCCCAACCACGGTTAGGGGGGCTAGAACAGGAAAAAGTTAACACACAGCTATGTCACAAGACCTTATCAGTAACTCTTGAAAGAAGCTGCAGTTTACCTAAAGTAACAAGAGCTCCGCCAGCGGGGCAAAATACGCTCGTACTTTGATGGCACATACCAGTAAGCACAATAAGGCAGTTCACTGCCAAAATACGCCCGTACTTTGAATTATTGTATATAGAATTCTAGAATCGGAATTCCACCAATCAGATTGCAGCAACAGAACTTAAAGACACTACAAAGCTTTAATGTGTCAAAGCTCAAAGAAGCAGAGAATGTGGGTTGTTCGCTCGCTTTCAGCAGCAGAACATTTGAGAAGAGAGTTCAGATCTTTCATGAAGACAAAGCTTCAAAGACTTCAAAGCTTTGAAGTGTTCACAGACGGACGGACGGACAGCGCCATACCATAATACGTCCTGTCTTACACAACGGGCGTATAAAAAACCTGAAGTCACATAAAATTGATACCACTGACCTACAGCATGGATCGATACAAAAATATACAATAAAATACACAAATACAGTATACCTTATATATATATATTGGCGCATGCCCCACATGTTTTGCCTCTTCATGAAGACAAAGCTTCAAAGACTTGAAGAGTCCACAGACGGACGGACGGACGGACAGACGGACAGACGGACGGACAGCGCCAAAGACTTGAAGTGTCCACAGACGGACAGACGGACGGACAGCGCCATAACATAATACGTCCCGTCTTTTTATACGGGCGTATAATAATAACAAGAGCTCCGCCAGCGGGGCAAAATACGCCCGTATTTGAATTACAATAATTCAAAGTACGGGCGTATTTTGCCCCGCTGGCGGAGCTCTTGTATATAGAGTTAAGTTAGAATTTGTCAAACCTAGTTAAAGATGAATTGTTGGTGCAGTTTGGAAGTTTGACATTCCTAGGTGAGACGGTTGTCGAGTTAGAGCGCGGACAAGAAATTGTCCACAGACAGACGGACAGACAGACGGACGGATAGCCAGTCACATAAAATTGATACCACTGACCTACAGCATGGATCGATACAAAAATATACAATAAAATACACAAATACAGTATACCTTATATATAAATCGGCGCATGCCCCACATGTTTTGCCTCTTCATGAAGACAAAGCTTCAAAGACTTCAAAGCTTTGAAGTGTCCACAGACGGACGGACGGACAGCGCCATACCATAATACGTCCCGTCTTACAACGGGCGTATAATAATAGTCACAACAACAACAACAGTACTCATGAGTTCAGTAGTGCAGTTTTAAGTAAACTGTATTCCACAAAAATATGTTTTTAAATCATAATAGCGCTCTGTATTTGCCTGTAGAATTCAGTTTGTATTTGAAATGATGTCATCGGTGCCGTGAGTCTGGTTCCGGAATTGCCGAGGTTTGGTTACTATGGCAACTCTGGAGTTTTGATTCAAAGCGGGACTGAAGGATTCAAAGTTTTGAAGTATTTGAAGTATTTGTGTCGGCCCCCTGAGAAAACATGTGGGCCGTCGTTTTTAAGTTACACATTCATCAAAACTCTACAACAGCAGAGCGCAAACTCTAAACTCCTCGATCCTCCATTTTCCAGCTGTCGATGGCCCAAAGAAAACCACGGAAGGAGTAAACATGACGGAGAAGTGCCAGACGTCGAAGCTTCAGGGCCGTGCGTTGTGGGTCGAAGCTTTGGGGCCGTGGGCCACCTTCGAACGTCGGCCGAGGGCGGCACCGAGAACGTTCCCGAAGCCGGACCTCTGCATCATTGGCACCTCTGCGCCGATGACGGCCACGAAGATGAGGGCCCGCAAGCCGCCGAGAGCGGCCCAGGAGCCGGACGCGCCGGGGACGGACCCGAAGATGAGGGCCCCCAAGCCGCCAAGAGCGGGCCAGGAGTCAAACGCGGCGAAGCGCCGCTGGATGATCGGCTACTCTAAGCTGAGGAAGGTCCAGAAGATGAGCGCCCCCAAGCCGCCGAGAGCGTCCCAGGAGCCGGACGCGCCGAGGTCGGCCCCGACGAGCACGGCACCGACGAGCACGGCCCCCAAGCCGCCGAGCGCGGCCCAGGAGCCGGACGCGCCAAGGACGGCCCAGGAGCCGGACGCGCCGAGGACGGCCGCGAAGAGGACGGCTTCGGACCCTGGGGCGCCGAGGACGGTGCCGAGGACAACCCCGAAGAGGATGGCCTCGGACCCTGGGCCGCCGAGCACGGCCCCCAAGCCGCCGACCGCGGCCCAGGAGCCGGACGGCCCTGAAGAGGACGGGAAACCGGGAGCCGGTTTTGGGAGGAAGGCCCCGAAGAAGACGGCCCCGAAGAGGACGGGCCCCAAGCCGCCGAGAGCGGCCCATGAGCCGAACGCGCCAAAGCGCCGCTGGATCATCGGCTACTCTAAGGTGAGGAAGGCCCAGAAGATGAGGGCCCCCAAGCCGCCGAGCGCGGCCCAGGAGCCGGACGCGCCGAGGACGGCCCCAACGAGCACGGCCCCGAAGCCGCCGAGCGCGGCCCAGGAGCCGGACGCCCCGAAGAGGACGGCCTCGGACCCTGAGACGCCGAGGACGGCCCCGACGAGGACGGCTTCGGACCCGGAAGCCGAGGGCGCCGAGGACGGCCCCGAAGCCGGAACCTCAAATCTTACTTAAATAAACATTTACATTTAAATGTTTTTATACGCCCGTTGTAAGACGGGACGTATTATGGTATGGCGCTGTCCGTCCGTCCATCCGTCCGTCCGTCCGTCCGTCTGTCTGTCTGTGGACACTTCAAAGCTTTGAAGTCTTTGACTTATATATATACATATATAAGGTATACTGTATTTGTGTATTTTATTTTACAATAATTCAAAGTACGGGCGTATTTTGCCCCGCTGGCGGAGCTCTTGTTATACGCCCGTTGTAAGACGGGATGTATTATGGTATGGCGCTGTCCGTCCGTCCGTCCGTCTGTCTGTCTGTCGACACTTCAAAGCTTTGAAGTCTTTGACTTATACATATACAAGAGCTCCGCCAGCGGGGCAAAATACGCCCGTATTTTGAAAAAATGTATGTGTTAGAACAATTTCTGTATTTGGTATCTGGTAGATAAAATCAAAGAACAAGTGTGAAAAAACCTGAAGTCACATAAAATTGATACCACTGACCTACAGCATGGATCGATACAAAAATATACAATAAAATACACAAATACAGTATACCTTATATATATATCGGCGCATGCCCCACATGTTTTGCCTCTTCATGAAGACAAAGCTTCAAAGACTTCAAAGCTTTGAAGTGTCCACAGACGGACAGACGGACGGACAGCGCCATACCATAATACGTCCCGTCTTACAACGGGCGTATAATAAGGTATACTGTATTTGTGTATTTTATTTTACAACAAGAGCTCCGCCAGCGGGGCAAAATACGCCCGTACTTTGAATTATTGTATATAGAATTAAGTTAGAATTTGTCAAACCTACTTAAAGATGAGTTGTTGGTGCAGTGTGGAAGATTCCAATACTGGCGTTCTATGGCACATACCGGTAAGCACAATAAGGCAGTTCACTACCAATATAATAATAACAAGTGTGAAAAAACCTGAAGTCACATAAAATTGATACCACTGATCTACAGCATGGATCGATACAAAAATATACAATAAAATACACAAATACAGTATACCTTATATATATATCGGCGCATGCCCCACATGTTTTGCCTCTTCATGAAGACAAAGCTTCAAAGACTTCAAAGCTTTGAAGTTTGAAATTGTCCACAGACGGACGGACAGACAGACAGATGGACGGACGGACAGTGCCATACCATAATACGTCCCGTCTTAGAACGGGCGTATAATAATTCAAAGTACGGGCGTATTTTGCCCCGCTGGCGGAGCTCTTGTTACTTATGCTTTACATTTTGCTTAAATAAAAAGTAAAATGTAAAGCAGAGCCGGAGCAGTATCAGGTATGTGCCATGCACACTTCACCCACATTTCCCAGAACTGAAGGATTATGAGTTATACTGTACACAGAGGAGCCGAGAGGAGAGCCAATGCTGCACCTGCCCGCTCCTGTCTGCACCTGCCTCCAAGAGAACACTGCAAAGTCACAAAGAGTTTCAGTTTACTCCAATCACAGTGCATAGAGAGAGGGACGAACTACAAGTCAGAACGTCCGAAAAGCGTAATTTTTTGCAAGACAATTTTCATTTTGTAATAGATAAATCGTACTTTTTTATTCAACTCGCTGTGGTGAAAAAAGAGACATTCTCTAAATAAGGGGAAGTATTATGGTATGGCGCTGTCATACCAAAGCTTTGAAGTCTTTGAAGTGTCCACAGACGGACGGACAGCGCCATACCATAATACGTCCCGTCTTACAACGGGCGTATAATAATAGTCACAACAACAACAACAGTACTCATGAGTTCAGTAGTGCAGTTTTAAGTAAACTGTATTCCACAAAAATATGTTTTTAAATCATAATAGCGCTCTGTATTTGCCTGTAGAATTCAGTTTGTATTTGAAATGATGTCATCGGTGCCGTGAGTCTGGTTCCGGAATTGCCGAGGTTTGGTTACTATGGCAACTGGAGTTTTGATTCAAAGCAGGACTGAAGGATTCAAAGTTTTGAAGTATTTGAAGTCTTTGTGTCGGCCCCCTGAGAAAACATGTGGGCCGTCGTTTTTAAGTTACACATTCATCAAAACTCTACAACAGCAGAGCGCAAACTCTAAACTCCTCGATCCTCCATTTTCCAGCTGTCGATGGCCCAAAGAAAACCACGGAAGGAGTAAACATGACGGAGAAGTGCCAGACGTCGAAGCTTCAGGGCCGTGGGTTGTGGGTCGAAGCTTCGGGGCCGAGGGCCACCTTCGACCGTCGGCCGAGGGCGGCACCGAGCACGGTCCCGAAGCCGGACCTCTGCATCATTGGCACCTCTGCGCCGATGACGGCCACGAACATGTCGGACGCGGCGAAGCGGCGCTGGATGATCGGCTACTCTAAGCTGAGGAAGGTCCAGAAGATGAGCGCCCCCAAGCCGCCGAGAGCGTCCCAGGAGCCGGACGCGCCGAGGACGGCCCCGACGAGCACAGCAACGACGAGCACGGCCCCCAAGCCGCCGAGCGTGGCCCAGGAGCCGGACGCGGCCCAGGAGCCAGACGCGCCGAGGACGGCCGCGAAGAGGACGGCTTCGGACCCTGGGGCGCCGAGGACGGCGCCGAGGACGGCCCCGAAGAGGACGGCCTCGGACCCTGGGGCGACGAGCACGGCCCCCAAGCCGCTGAGCGCGGCCCAGGAGCCGGACGCGCCAAGGACGGCCCAGGAGCCGGACGCGCCGAGGACGGCCGCGAAGAGGACGGCTTCGGACCCTGGGGCGCTGAGGACGGCGCCGAGGACGGCCCCGAAGAGGACGGCCTCGGACCCTGGCCCGCCGAGCACGGCCCCCAAGCCGCCGAGCGCGGCCCAGGAGCCGGACGGCCCCGAAGAGGATGGGAAACCGGGAGCCGGTTTTGGGAGGAAGGCCACGAAGAAGAGGGCCCCGAAGAAGACGGCCCCGAAGAGGACGGGCCCCAAGCCGCCGAGAGCGGCCCATGAGCCGAACGCGCCGAAGCGCCGCTGGATCATCGGCTACTCTAAGGTGAGGAAGGCCCAGAAGATGAGGGCCCCCAAGCCGCCGAGCACGGCCCAGGAGCCGGACGCGCCGAGGACGGCCCCAACGAGCACGGTCCCGAAGCCGCCGAGGGCGGCCCAGGAGCCGGACACGCCGAAGCGTCGCTGGATCACCGGCTACTCTAAGGTGAGGAAGGCCCAGAAGATGAGGGCCCCCAAGCCGCCGAGCGCGGCCCAGGAGCCGGACGCGCCGAGGACGGCCCCAACGAGCACGGTCCCGAAGCCGCCGAGGGCGGCCCAGGAGCCGGACACGCCGAAGCGTCGCTGGATCACCGGCTACTCTAAGGTGAGGAAGGCCCAGAAGATGAGGGCCCCCAAGCCGCCGAGCGCGGCCCAGGAGCCGGACGCGCCGAGGACGGCCCCAACGAGCACGGCCCCGAAGCCGCCGAGCGTGGCCCAGGAGCCGGACGCCCCGAAGAGGACGGCCTCGGACCCTGAGACGCCGAGGACGGCCACGACGAGGACGGCTTCGGACCCGGGAGCCGAGGGCGACGAGGACGGCCCCCAAGCCGCCGAACGCACAGAGCACGGCGCCGAGGACGGCCCCGAAGCCGGAACCTCAAATCTTACTTAAATAAACATTTACATTTAAATGTTTTTATACGCCCGTTGTAAGACGGGACGTATTATGGTATGGCGCTGTCCGTCCATCCATCCGTCCGTCCGTCCGTCTGTCTGTCTGTGGACACTTCAAAGCTTTGAAGTCTTTGACTTATATATATATATATATAAGGTATACTGTATTTGTGTATTTTATTTTACAATAATTCAAAGTACGGGCGTATTTTGCCCCGCTGGCGGAGCTCTTGTTATACGCCCGTTGTAAGACGGGATGTATTATGGTATGGCGCTGTCCGTCCGTCCGTCCGTCCGTCCGTCTGTCTGTCTGTCGACAGTTCAAAGCTTTGAAGTCTTTGACTTATACATATACAAGAGCTCCGCCAGCGGGGCAAAATACGCCCGTATTTTGAAAAAATTTATGTGTTAGAACAATTTCTGTATTTGGTATCCGGTAGATAAAATCAAAGAACAAGTGTGAAAAAACCTGAAGTCACATAAAATTGATACCACTGACCTACAGCATGGATCGATACAAAAATATACAATAAAATACACAAATACAGTATACCTTATATATATATCGGCGCATGCCCCACATGTTTTGCCTCTTCATGAAGACAAAGCTTCAAAGACTTCAAAGCTTTGAAGTTTGAAATTGTCCACAGACGGACGGACAGACAGACAGACAGATGGACGGACAGTGCCATACCATAATACGTCCCGTCTTAGAACGGGCGTATAATAATTCAAAGTACGGGCGTATTTTGCCCCGCTGGCGGAGCTCTTGTTACTTATGCTTTACATTTTACTTAAATAAAAAGTAAAATGTAAAGCAGAGCCGGAGCAGTATCAGGTATGTGCCATGCACACTTCACCCACATTTCCCAGAACTGAAGGATTATGAGTTATACTGTACACAGAGGAGCGGAGAGGAGAGCCAATGCTGCACCTGCCCGCTCCTGTCTGCACCTGCCTCCAAGAGAACACTGCAAAGTCACAAAGAGTTTCAGTTTACTCCAATCACAGTGCATAGAGAGAGGGACGAACTACAAGTCAGAACGTCCGAAAAGCGTAATTTTTTGCAAGACAATTTTAATTTTGTAATAGATAAATCGTACTTTTTTATTCAACTCGCTGTGGTGAAAAAAGAGACATTCTCTAAATAAGGGGAAGTACGATCAGGCGACAGACTAGCCTTGCAGGACGACTGAAAGAAGGACAGAAATACAACATCAAAAAGACTAAAGACAAGTAAATTAGGCAGGGTTCACACTCTTTTTCACTGACAAAATTTCAAAACTTTTCCATGACCTAAAGTGAATTTTCCTGTCACATAATTGGGACTGTTCTTGGGAATTGGGAATTGTGCAGTTAGCATGCTAAGTTTTGTGAGCTTTTACCATCACGACAAAACTCTGCTGTCTCTGAAAGTTGTGAAATCATTAACTTTAAAAAATAACCCTGTTCCTAAACTGAATCACTTTGAATGACCGATCACATGAGACCGTCCTTCCCAACCTGGCATTCTAGCATTAACCTTTTCAGAAGTGGCTCTGTCAGATTGCAGCCTTGCACAGCTCTGGGGAAGATGCATTTGGCCCTCACTACATCCACAATGCATCCAGGTCAAGTGAAGACCTCCAACAAGGCTCCATCTGCAGTCTGGTGTGTCACTGTGAACGTTTATTTGAGGCTTGTGAAACAGGGCTCTGACTGAGGAGCAGCCGGTGCCACAAGTGTAAGCACCAAGAGCAGGCCCCAGTCCAGACTCAGATTAGAGAAAATCTGGAACCACACACAGGATTTCTGATGACATTGAATCTTTGAATCATATTTAAAGAACAAATATTATGGTATTTTCTGATCTAGGTTTTCATTTTCTTCTTTCAAACAACTCTGTTCCACCTTTGATGCCATGTGGTAATATAGGAAGTGCTCCACTGTGTTTGAGTGTTTAAACTCCATACACCTTCACTAGAATCATTTGGATGATTCCAGAGCTGAAATTGCCCATCTTTACTGAACAAAAGGTAAAAAGTAGCTGTAAACTTGAAAACTGCCACTACATGACATCATAAATTGGAACAGAGCATTTTGAGTTTTGTATTTAGACAGACTAATTACTCAAACATGTGTGAATAAAACAAAACACAACTTCAGACATGTTTTTGAGGAGGTAACAACGTTAATATAGGACCATTAAATAACATATAAGTGAAATGTTTAGATTTCCAGAAGGGATTGGTCTGCAACCTTTTAGATCCAAAGAGCTCCTTTTACCCTTTTTAATAGAAATGGGCAGTTCCAGAGCTGAAATTATTTAAGCAATTCCTCTGAAGGTGTGTGGAGTTTAAAAACACAGTGGAGCACTTCCTGTATTATCGGCGCATGCCCCACATGTTTTGCCTCTTCATGAAGACAAAGCTTCAAAGACTTCAAAGCTTTGAAGTGTCCACAGACGGACAGACGGACGGACAGCGCCATACCATAATACGTCCCGTCTTACAACGGGCGTATAATAAGGTATACTGTATTTGTGTATTTTATTTTACAACAAGAGCTCCGCCAGCGGGGCAAAATACGCCCGTACTTTGAATTATTGTATATAGAATTAAGTTAGAATTTGTCAAACCTAGTTAAAGATGAGTTGTTGGTGCAGTTTGGAAGATTCCAATACTGGCGTTCTATGGCACATACCGGTAAGCACAATAAGGCAGTTCACTACCAATATAATAACAAGAGCTCCGCCAGCGGGGCAAAATACGCCCGTACTTTGAATTATTGTGTATAGAATTCTGGAATCGGAATTCCACCAATCAGATTGCAGCAACAGAACTTAAAGACACTACAAAGCTTTAATGTGTCAAAGCTCAAAGAAGCAGAGAATGTGGGTTGTTCTCGCTTTCAGCAGCAGAACATTTGAGAAGAGAGTTCAGATCTTTCATGAAGACAAAGCTTCAAAGACTTCAAAGCTTTGAAGTGTCCACAGACGGACAGACGGACGGACGGACAGACGGACGGACGGACGGACAGCGCCATACCATAATACGTCCCGTCTTACACAACGGGCGTATAAAAATACACAAATACAGTATACCTTATATATATATCGGCGCATGCCCCACATGTTTTGCCTCTTCATGAAGACAAAGCTTCAAAGACTTCAAAGCTTTGAAGTGTCCACAGACAGACAGATGGACGGACGGACAGCGCCATACCATAATACGTCCCGTCTTAGAACGGGCGTATAATAATTCAAAGTACGGGCGTATTTTGCCCCGCTGGCGGAGCTCTTGTTACTTATGCTTTACATTTTGCTTAAATAAAAAGTAAAATGTAAAGCAGAGCCGGAGCAGTATCAGGTATGTGCCGTGCACACTTCACCCACATTTCCCAGAACTGAAGGATTATGAGTTATACTGTACACAGAGGAGCCGAGAGGAGAGCCAATGCTGCACCTGCCCGCTCCTGTCTGCACCTGCCTCCAAGAGAACACTGCAAAGTCACAAAGAGTTTCAGTTTACTCCAATCACAGTGCATAGAGAGAGGGACGAACTACAAGTCAGAACGTCCGAAAAGCGTAATTTTTTGCAAGACAATTTTCATTTTGTAATAGATAAATCGTACTTTTTTATTCAACTCGCTGTGGTGAAAAAAGAGACATTCTCTAAATAAGGGGAAGTATTATGGCATGGCGCTGTCATACCAAAGCTTTGAAGTCTTTGAAGTGTCCACAGACGGACGGATGGACGGACAGCGCCATACCATAATACGTCCCGTCTTACAACGGGCGTATAATAATAGTCACAACAACAACAACAGTACTCATGAGTTCAGTAGTGCAGTTTTAAGTAAACTGTATTCCACAAAAATATGTTTTTAAATCATAATAGCGCTCTGTATTTGCCTGTAGAATTCAGTTTGTATTTGAAATGATGTCATCGGTGCCGTGAGTCTGGTTCCGGAATTGCCGAGGTTTGGTTACTATGGCAACTCTGGAGTTTTGATTCAAAGCGGGACTGAAGGATTCAAAGTTTTGAAGTATTTGAAGTCTTTGTGTCGGCCCCCTGAGAAAACATGTGGGCCGTCGTTTTTAAGTTACACATTCATCAAAACTCTACAACAGCAGAGCGCAAACTCTAAACTCCTCGATCCTCCATTTTCCAGCTGTCGATGGCCCAAAGAAAACCACGGAAGGAGTAAACATGACGGAGAAGTGCCAGACGTCGAAGCTTCAGGGCCGTGGGTTGTGGGTCGAAGCTTCGGGGCCGAGGGCCACCTTCGACCGTCGGCCGAGGGCGGCACCGAGCACGGTCCCGAAGCCGGACCTCTGCATCATTGGCACCTCTGCGCCGATGACGGCCACGAACATGTCGGACGCGGCGAAGCGGCGCTGGATGATCGGCTACTCTAAGCTGAGGAAGGTCCAGAAGATGAGCGCCCCCAAGCCGCCGAGAGCGTCCCAGGAGCCGGACGCGCCGAGGACGGCCCCGACGAGCACAGCAACGACGAGCACGGCCCCCAAACCGCCGAGCGTGGCCCAGGAGCCGGACGCGGCCCAGGAGCCAGACGCGCCGAGGACGGCCGCGAAGAGGACGGCTTCGGACCCTGGGGCGCCGAGGACGGCGCCGAGGACGGCCCCGAAGAGGACGGCCTCGGACCCTGGGGCGACGAGCACGGCCCCCAAGCCGCTGAGCGCGGCCCAGGAGCCGGACGCGCCAAGGACGGCCCAGGAGCCGGACGCGCCGAGGACGGCTGCGAAGAGGACGGCTTCGGACCCTGGGGCGCTGAGGACGGCGCCGAGGACGGCCCCGAAGAGGACGGCCTCGGACCCTGGGCCGCCGAGCACGGCCCCCAAGCCGCCGAGCACGGCCCAGGAGCCGGACGGCCCCGAAGAGGACGGGAAACCGGGAGCCGGTTTTGGGAGGAAGGCCACGAAGAAGAGGGCCCCGAAGAAGACGGCCCCGAAGAGGACGGGCCCCAAGCCGCCGAGAGCGGCCCATGAGCCGAACGCGCCGAAGCGCCGCTGGATCATCGGCTACTCTAAGGTGAGGAAGGCCCAGAAGATGAGGGCCCCCAAGCCGCCGAGCACGGCCCAGGAGCCGGACGCGCCGAGGACGGCCCCAACGAGCACGGTCCCGAAGCCGCCGAGGGCGGCCCAGGAGCCGGACACGCCGAAGCGTCGCTGGATCACCGGCTACTCTAAGGTGAGGAAGGCCCAGAAGATGAGGGCCCCCAAGCCGCCGAGCGCGGCCCAGGAGCCGGACGCGCCGAGGACGGCCCCAACGAGCACGGTCCCGAAGCCGCCGAGCGCGGCCCAGGAGCCGGACGCCCCGAAGAGTACGGCCTCGGACCCTGAGACGCCGAGGACGGCCACGACGAGGACGGCTTCGGACCCGGGAGCCGAGGGCGGCGAGGACGGCCCCCAAGCCGCCGAACGCACAGAGCACGGCGCCGAAGACGGCCCCGAAGCCGGAACCTCAAATCTTACTTAAATAAACATTTACATTTAAATGTTTTTATACGCCCGTTGTAAGACGGGACGTATTATGGTATGGCGCTGTCCGTCCGTCCATCCGTCCGTCCGTCCGTCCGTCTGTCTGTCTGTGGACACTTCAAAGCTTTGAAGTCTTTAACTTATATATATATATATATATATAAGGTATACTGTATTTGTGTATTTTATTTTACAATAATTCAAAGTACGGGCGTATTTTGCCCCGCTGGCGGAGCTCTTGTTATACGCCCGTTGTAAGACGGGATGTATTATGGTATGGCGCTGTCCGTCCGTCCGTCCGTCTGTCTGTCTGTCGACACTTCAAAGCTTTGAAGTCTTTGACTTATACATATACAAGAGCTCCGCCAGCGGGGCAAAATACGCCCGTATTTTGAAAAAATGTATGTGTTAGAACAATTTCTGTATTTGGTATCTGGTAGATAAAATCAAAGAACAAGTGTGAAAAAACCTGAAGTCACATAAAATTGATACCACTGACCTACAGCATGGATCGATACAAAAATATACAATAAAATACACAAATACAGTATACCTTATATATATATCGGCGCATGCCCCACATGTTTTGCCTCTCCATGAAGACAAAGCTTCAAAGACTTCAAAGCTTTGAAGTGTCCACAGACGGACAGACGGACGGACAGCGCCATACCATAATACGTCCCGTCTTACAACGGGCGTATAATAAGGTATACTGTATTTGTGTATTTTATTTTACAACAAGAGCTCCGCCAGCGGGGCAAAATACGCCCGTACTTTGAATTATTGTATATAGAATTAAGTTAGAATTTGTCAAACCTACTTAAAGATGAGTTGTTGGTGCAGTGTGGAAGATTCCAATACTGGCGTTCTATGGCACATACCGGTAAGCACAATAAGGCAGTTCACTACCAATATAATAATAACAAGTGTGAAAAAACCTGAAGTCACATAAAATTGATACCACTGACCTACAGCATGGATCAATACAAAAATATACAATAAAATACACAAATACAGTATACCTTATATATATATCGGCGCATGCCCCACATGTTTTGCCTCTTCATGAAGACAAAGCTTCAAAGACTTCAAATCTTTGAAGTTTGAAATTGTCCACAGACGGACGGACAGACAGACAGATGGACGGACAGTGCCATACCATAATACGTCCCGTCTTAGAACGGGCGTATAATAATTCAAAGTACGGGCGTATTTTGCCCCGCTGGCGGAGCTCTTGTTACTTATGCTTTACATTTTACTTAAATAAAAAGTAAAATGTAAAGCAGAGCCGGAGCAGTATCAGGTATGTGCCATGCACACTTCACCCACATTTCCCAGAACTGAAGGATTATGAGTTATACTGTACACAGAGGAGCGGAGAGGAGAGCCAATGCTGCACCTGCCCGCTCCTGTCTGCACCTGCCTCCAAGAGAACACTGCAAAGTCACAAAGAGTTTCAGTTTACTCCAATCACAGTGCATAGAGAGAGGGACGAACTACAAGTCAGAACGTCCGAAAAGCGTAATTTTTTGCAAGACAATTTTCATTTTGTAATAGATAAATCGTACTTTTTTATTCAACTCGCTGTGGTGAAAAAAGAGACATTCTCTAAATAAGGGGAAGTACGATCAGGCGACAGACTAGCCTTGCAGGACGACTGAAAGAAGGACAGAAATACAACATCAAAAAGACTAAAGACAAGTAAATTAGGCAGGGTTCACACTCTTTTTCACTGACAAAATTTCAAAACTTTTCCATGACCTAAAGTGAATTTTCCTGTCACATAATTGGGACTGTTCTTGGGAATTGGGAATTGTGCAGTTAGCATGCTAAGTTTTGTGAGCTTTTACCATCACGACAAAACTCTGCTGTCTCTGAAAGTTGTGAAATCATTAACTTTAAAAAATAACCCTGTTCCTAAACTGAATCACTTTGAATGACCGATCACATGAGACCGTCCTTCCCAACCTGGCATTCTAGCATTAACCTTTTCAGAAGTGGCTCTGTCAGATTGCAGCCTTGCACAGCTCTGGGGAAGATGCATTTGGCCCTCACTACATCCACAATGCATCCAGGTCAAGTGAAGACCTCCAACAAGGCTCCATCTGCAGTCTGGTGTGTCACTGTGAACGTTTATTTGAGGCTTGTGAAACAGGGCTCTGACTGAGGAGCAGCCGGTGCCACAAGTGTAAGCACCAAGAGCAGGCCCCAGTCCAGACTCAGATTAGAGAAAATCTGGAACCACACACAGGATTTCTGATGACATTGAATCTTTGAATCATATTTAAAGAACAAATATTATGGTATTTTCTGATCTAGGTTTTCATTTTCTTCTTTCAAACAACTCTGTTCCACCTTTGATGCCATGTGGTAATATAGGAAGTGCTCCACTGTGTTTGAGTGTTTAAACTCCATACACCTTCACTAGAATCATTTGGGTGATTCCAGACCTGAAATCGCCCATCTTTACTGAACAAAAGGTAAAAAGTAGCTGTAAACTTGAAAACTGCCACTACATGACATCATAAATTGGAACAGAGCATTTTGAGTTTTGTATGTAGACAGACTAATTACTCAAACATGTGTGAATAAAACAAAACACAACTTCAGATATGTTTTTGAGGAGGTAACAACGTTAATATAGGACCATTAAATAACATATAAGTGAAATGTTTAGATTTCCAGAAGGGATTGGTCTGCAACCTTTTAGATCCAAAGAGCTCCTTTTACCCTTTTTAATAGAAATGGGCAGTTCCAGAGCTGAAATTATTTAAGCAATTCCTCTGAAGGTGTGTGGAGTTTAAAAACACAGTGGAGCACTTCCTGTATTACCACATGACATCACAAGGTGGATGAGTATTTTCAGTTTGAGAGAAGAACTCAGCCTAAATATGTAGAATTTGTGTGTTAAACATGTGTGAATGAAACAAAACACAACTCCAGGTCTGTTTGTGATGAGGAAACAACATTATAACATCCGTCTCCTTTAAATTTTCTTCTATTAAACTAAAATTTCATTCATTGTTTTAACTGCCCAACTGTTGTTTTCTCTGATTAATTTCTTGCTCTGTATTTTGCCTCCCATGACCACTATAATGACAGAGGGTGACTCTCAAAACAAACCCGTCTTTAGAGAATCGTGTAATTACAGATCTGGATTTCCGTTCCGAGGCATTCATCAAATCATGTGGTTTTCCCTTTGACTGAATTTGAGCAAATCTGTCAACTGGAAAATCACCAAATTCAGCTGAGGCTCTGTTTGCAAGTAGGAGAAAACAAATCAATGACTTGTTTTCATGTATTTATTTATTTAGATTTGTTGATTGCCGTAAGTTATTGATTTGCCTGGATTATTCCACAGATTTTTTTCCATTACCTGTGTTTTTAATGCACTTATACCAAGCATGCATTCTTATAGTTGGGTCTCCACTCCACCGATCTGACTTTTTAACTGGCTTAATGGTGTAAACTGCTTGTCTCCATGGAGATAGACGAGTCCTATACCGTGGGAAAATCCAGGCAAACCAACATGCACATAGAGATGGGTTTAATTCAAAATGGCGGAGTGTTTTATGAATAACAGACGTTCAATTTGAGTGTAGCAGATGATTAATTCAGACAAGACTCTTCCCCGGCACGTTTTCCACCATCACCAGTCACTTTACTTGAGTCAGCCTGTTACTAACTGTCCTATAAACTCACCCCTCCTCACCTCGACTTACCTCTCCACACCCCTCCTTAGCTCATGTTTGGCTCTAATGCCCCTGCACACATTTACATTCCTTCACTTTTTGACTTTTTCAGCGAGTCGTTTTGTGCTTTTACCACGGAAATGTTATTGCTTTACTGGAATATTTCACAGAATGACATTAAACTTATCTACATCCATGGAGACAACCAAATGATACCAGTAGTTACAAGTCGCATCTATGGAGAAGAGACTGCGCGTGTTAGTGTTAAGGTAAAGTATACAATTTAAGCTGTTTTTCAGCAATAAAAACACTTGTTAATGAATAAATGCAGTAGTTAGTAGTTATGTTTAATCCAAGAGTAAGGCAGGTGGAGTAACCCTCACCAGAAAAGTTACATAATGCACCTTTAACATTTTTATGCAGCCTTACACAGCGCTGTTGGCACTTGAGCATGACGAGAATGAAGGTCTGAGGTCTTATTGTTTATGTTGTTTTTATGTAGATACAGACTTAACCGATACTGGATTCATTTAAACAGACCAGGCAGTGGATGAGCAAAACACTGCTTAACTAACCTTTGTCAGTGCAATCTCCTCCAAGTCAGACCTTTATGCTCTGGTTATGCCATAACCAGAGCATAAAGGAATTCATAAGGAAAACCAACAGGGGGCAGTCAAAGATCATCTGTGCTGTTGTGTTAGTTGAGAAAAGCACAATTGTTCACCATAACGGTTATGGTGAACAATTGTGCTTTTCTCAACTAACACAACAGCACAGATGATCTTTGACTGCCCCCTGTTGGTTTTCCTTATGAATAACATTTTTATTCGACTTGTATAACCCACATGATGAGCTGCATAACAACTGCTGTTATGTCATTTTCTTACTTTTTTTTTTTCTTTTGTAATCCTTTGTTGTCCCATTGGAGTATGGATTAAAGTTTACTGGCTTAATCTTTGTGCATTTCCCAAAGATGTACAGGAAGAGGTCAACAGCAGTAGCCAATACTAGTTGACTATATTTTGAAGAAGATTTTGTGAAGAAACTCCCTGGAAAAAACACAGGCCAGTCACCTCTACAAGTTATACATATTATGACACAAATATAATATAAACACTTCCTTGAACGAGCCTCATTTGTGTGTTAAAGGTGCACTACGCAATTTTTCTAGTGGAGGGTCTGCATACTTGTCTCTTTGGAGATATTATTGTGTTGCCTACAATATGTCCCACAGTATAGATTAAACCTTTCTATCACTAGGGAGACAAGTCGGTTACAACACTAATCTAAATTACAAATCTGATCTGCAGAGTTGCCTCTATTCACAGGGGGATTTTTTATATTTTTGACAAATAGAAACACCCGTAATGAATAAATACCAGACATTAAACATATCCATCTGGCATTTATTCATTACGGGTGTTTCTATTTGTCAAAAATATAAAAAATCCCCCTGTGAATAGAGGCAACTCTGCAGATCAGATTTGTAATTTAGATTAGTGTTGTAACCGACTTGTCTCCCTAGTGATAGAAAGGTTTAATCTATACTGTGGGACATATTGTAGGCAAAGCAATAACATTTCCATGGAGGTAAGCAGGTGGCAAACCCTTCACTAGAAAAGTTACGCAGTGCACCTTTAAGGACTTTTAAGAACCTTTAAGCACATGACCTATATAGTGAAACCTATATAGTGAAAACATACTGAGAGAAATCGAAGAAATCAATGGAATAAGTTTGGGTGGACACAATATTAACAACCTGAGATATGCAGATGATACTGTGTTGATAGCAGATTCAGAACAGACCCTCCAAAAGTTGCTGGATACTGTAGTAGAAATAAGCACAAATAAAGGACTAGCATTAAACCTCACAAAAACAGAATGCATAACAATATCTAAGAATCCGAAAGCCCCCACATGTAATATACACAGTCATGGTGTACAGGTCAAACAAGTGAATCAATTCAAATACTTGGGTTACTTGTTAACATCTGATGGGAAATGCACTAAAGAAATATACAAACGCATAGCAACAGCCAAAGTCACCTTTCAAAAATTAGCATCAATCATGACCAACAGAAACATCAAGATAGACACCAAATACAGAATATTGAAAACATACGTATGGTCAGTTCTCTTATATGGCTGTGAATGCTGGACAATCACCAACAAGTTAAGGAAGAAACTGGAGGCAACCGAAATGTGGTTTTTAAGGAGATTATTAAAGATATCATGGACAGAAAAGAAATCTAATCAAGAGGTGCTGGAAATGGCAAAGAAAGAAAAATCTTTAATTAAAACGATAAGAAAAAGACAGATGAAATTCATGGGCCATGTCTACAGAAAAGGTGGATTGGAACATCTCAGCATGACAGGAAAGATCGAGGGGAGAAGAAGTAGAGGTAGACAGCGAGAAACCTATGTAGACAGGTTAAACAACTGGGCAACAGCAAAGGCACTAAACAACAACCAATTCATGAATGCCTCGAATGAAAGAGACAGATGGAGAGCCATGGCCGTCAATGCCTGTTCCAGACAAGACACCTCATGATGATGAAGCACATGAAGTGGTATTGCCCAGCAGCTACAATTTGTAAATATATTTAGCCAAAATTGAACTAACATTTTTCACTTTAACAGTTCTAGATCCATCCATCCATCTTCTTCCGCTTATCTGGGGCCAGGTCATAGGGGCAGCAGTCTAAGCAGGGGCCCCCAAAGCTTCCTTCTCCCCAGCCACTTCCTCCAGCTCCTCCGGACAGACCCCGAGGCGTCCCCAGGCCAGCCAAGAGACATAGTCCCTCCAGTGTGTCCTGGGTCTTCCCCGGGGCCTCCTACAACATGCCCGGAGGCGTCCAGGAGGCATCCGGACCAGATGCCCGAGCCACCTCAGATGGCTCCTCTCGAGATCCTAGATTATAAATGGAAATGGTCTTCTTTTTGACAAAATCTTCTTTCTGAATACAATCTGTGCACTTTTATCAGTATTTTCTGTGTGTGTACATGTTTAGGTTTATATGAGCAAAAACCCACCTCTCTATTCCGTTGTGCTCTATGAGTGGTCAGAACTTTAAACCCCAATATCCTCAAACTACATAGAACGCAGATAGAACATTACAATTGTATAAAAGAAAATATTTGTATTTTTTATTAGATGAAACAAGATTATCAAGCATAAGCTCTAAACACAGTTGCAAGTCTGGTGCGGTGCCACTAGGGGGAGCACTTACCTTGTATTTCTATGTTCTGTTTCGAGCCTGAGCCTCAGCACGTAGAACTGGATTAGATCTGCGGATATAGCGTCTTCACTGTGCATATAACTTCCTCCTCCATCTCCATGTGCACACTGTAGTCCCTTATCTTTGGCCCTGTCACATTTCGTATTGGATGTGATTACCAGTGAGCAGTGGAGAGAGAGCGTCCAGGAGGTCTTCAGTCTGGACCTACAGGAGCAGCTGGAGGTGCAGGCAGATAGCAGCAGATAACATCCACAGTGTCCATGAATATTTCATAAAGAAGAGAGAGGCAAGAGGAGAGGAAAGGAGAGGAGGGACGGAGGAGGAAGATAGGTGGAAGAATTTAGGCCACAACTGTATACGAGGCAGACTGTGAAAAATGAATCACGGTTATTGTCCTGTGAGCGTTTAAAATTGTGTCACATTTCATTTAAAGGTGCATTGTGTAACTTTTCTGGTGGAAGAACCATCAAATGCTTTTCTCCATGGAGATGTTAGTGCTTTGTCTGGAATGTTTCACAGCATGGAATTAAACTTTTCTATTGCCATGGAGACCAAACCAGACCAAGTTACAGGTCAGATCTGTGGAGTGGCAACCGCACTTACAGTCATAGACTGTGTATATATATGGTCTATGCTCACAGTCAGAATGTTTTTTTCTAGGTATTTTGAGCTATAAAAGCACCTTTACAGTACATTTCTACACTCAGAAGTGTAGAAGTGTGAAGTTTAACTGCTTAGCAAGTAGATTTTCTAAGCCAAATGCAATTTAAATGAAGCTAGCAGCCTATTTGTATGTGTAACCCAGTGGCATGAAGATTCAAAGAAAGAAAAAGGCAATGGTAGGTAAATGAATAAATAAATGTTTTTCTGATCGGTCATAATGTTTTTTCCTCATCAAAAACCTACCTACATATTTAGGCTGAGCTCTTCTCTCAAACAGTGAACACTCTGTTCCACCTTGTGATGTCATGAGGTAATACAGGAAGTGCTTCACTGTGTTTTTATACGCCCGTTCTAAGACGGGACGTATTATGGTATGGCGCTGTCCGTCCGTCCGTCTGTCCGTCTGTGGACACTTCAAAGCTTTGAAGTCTTTGAAGCTTTGTCTTCATGAAAGATCTGAACTCTCTTCTCAAATGTTCTGCTGCTGAAAGCGAGAACAACCCACATTCTCTGCTTCTTTGAGCTTTGACACATTAAAGCTTTGTAGTGTCTTTAAGTTCTGTTTCTGCAATCTGATTGGTGGAATTCCGATTCTAGAATTCTATATACAATAATTCAAAGTACGGGCGTATTTTGCCCCGCTGGCGGAGCTCTTGTTAAACTTCATACACCTTCACTAGAATCATTTGGATGATTTCAGCCTGGAAGTGACAGGCCCTACTGAACTAAAGGTAACTTGAAAACTACAGTTTCATGACATTACAAGGTGGAACAGAGCATTTAAGCTTTGGAGAGAGACAGACTAATAATAGAGGATTATTCAAACATGTGTGAATGAAATAAAACACAAGTGCCGGTGTGTTTTTGCTTAGCTTTGTAATATGCACTTTTATTCTCAGTCAGATAAGTGATGGATATAAAACTTTATCCTGACTTTATTTCAATTGTGATTTTGAACTCTGGGCTTGCACAATATAACATAAGCTCTTTCAGCCATAGGCTGCGGCTGCCGTGCTGCTCCACTGAGAGACACAGGAAATCTTTCCTGCCTGTCACCGTCAAACTGTTCAACGCTGCACTTTAAATCATAAACTACTCTATACTTTTTATCCTATTCCCTGCTCACACATGTATATAGTCATAAATATGTCACTGATGTAAATAATTTCCCAGAGAGATAGAGCTATTTTATCTTTTATCTTATTGTATTTATCTTATCTTATTTTTGTAACCTGTTTCGATCTACATGCTCTTGGTCGGTTGCATCTGTAACAAAGACAATTTTCCCTCGGGGATGAATAAAAGTAATTCTGATTCTGATTAAACCATATCAGTGCACTTCAGTGTGCATAGCCATAGAAGTTTGGGTGTGTTATACGTACAGCTCATTCTTTGGCTTGTTGCTTGTTCTTTTGGCTTGAGTTGATCTCAACTTGCTGACCGCTCCCGCCCCCTTTTCTCTCTCTATAATCACTTTGCACTTTGCACATGGAAGTCGCCCAGATTGTTTGTGTCCAAGAGTGGGCAGAGCATTTAGCTAATTTGTTAAAAGACAGTTTGATGGATGTAATTTGTTGCTGAGGGAAACAGCTATCAGAGCCTTTGTTTTGCGTATTTTTATATGTCAAGTCCGTCTCTTAGTTAATTACAGTGAGAGAGACATAATGGATATTCTCTTCCGCAGGGCTACTCTTGCTGATCACTATTGTCTTTTTGTTTTGTTTTTAGTTTACCCAGTGGATCATGTGACAATACTGACTAATAAAGCGCTGCTATTCATAGCAAATATTACCAAAGTACATACATAAAGTACTACCATGATCCTAGGTCTGAACAGGACTAAGTCCAAACGATACAACTAACTAGAACTAGAACTAGAACTACACAACTGTTGTATTAAAAAAGGATGAACCAAAATGTGCTTTAAATTCTAAATTCTAAATTCAGAAAATAATTGAACTGCAGAAGATTCTGATTACCACCTGGATGAGCTCAAAGTTTGAGAAATAAAAAGTAAATACATACATAAATGAAACATGAAAACAGAAACATATCTGAAACAATAATTGCAAGTAGGTTTTTGACAAGATAATAAAATGTGTGCTTTATTTGTATGATGTGATACTGGAGATTAGAAAACTTTATATCTTCTTGATTATATCTTGGCATTTTACAATAGTTTATTTGTTGTAATGTAAAATTATAAGAATGTAGTGCCTTGTATTGGCTAGATATCAATTTTGTCTTTTGAAAAAACATATTAGTAGTATCTTGAAATGTATTTATCTTTATAAATTTGACCAAACACACAAGTTGCCAAGTTGAATTGCTAAACAAAATTACTCATAGTGACAAAGAAAATATAGAGGAAACCCCCCAAAACGAATATTTTAAGCAATGTATTTTCCAGTATAAAATTGTGTTTCTAACATTTACTTAGTTATGATTTGTGTAATGGTATAATTAAATTTACTCATTTACACTTTTGTCAAATTTTTGAGACCTGGTGGAGGAGAAAACAGTGGTGTAAATAGAAGGGAGCAGTAAGAAAAGGTGAGAAGTGTGCTGTGAGTGAAGAGAGGGAGGAGAGGGAGGAGGAGGAGGAGGAGAGGGAAAAGAGGGAGGAGAGAGAGGAGAGGGAGGAAAGAGAGGAGGAGGAGGAGGAGGAAGGGGGTGGAGGGAGGGGGCATGAATAATCCATAAGAGACTCACCACAGGATTAAGACAAGGTGGGATCCAAAAATATCCTCCTACATTTGGCACAACAAAGCTGCTGTGAAGCGCGGCGCAGAGCAGAGCTGCCAGTCCCCTGCAGGCCCATCACAACAGGAAGTGACAGACTCACATGTCATTGATTAAGGATTTGTGCACTGTTACTGTGTGGGTGCTGCCGTCTTATTTTTAGATTCAGACACATTTGTGGTGTTAAGAAGAGACGCAAGTTTATTTTGTGTCACTAACATCATACCCCAGAAAATATTTTACTAAAAAGGTGTAGCCGTCTAGGGTTGTCAAAAGTATTAGAAATCAGATATGAATTTATACTAGATCTAATATTGAAGCTGGATACTACTTTGAGCAAGTATCGATACTCAAAAAAATCATCAGAATTATTATAGAACTAGTATAAGATCTTATGCTGAGATAAAGAAGTGCGATTATTTTGTACATCAAAATTACATTCTATTAATGCAAAAATAGCATTTTTAAAATCTTAATTCTAGTATCATAATCAGTATCGAGCTTGAGCGAATTCCTGACCATCAAAATGCAGTTTGATATTTTAATATTGTGACACTGCTACAGACACGCTTAGGGGAGTGTCTGGAAATGTGCTCAAATGTGCAGAAAAATATTTAAATATTGCAAAGTAAAGACTGAAAAGTTACATAGTGTACCTTTAATACTAGGGGCCATGTATTTTACTTGCTCACAGTCTTCACCACATGTTGTCCTACACTGCTGCTACTCATGTTTTTGGTTTACAGGGCGATAGCAAAGGCTGGTCAATAGTTATCATCACAACATGAACTAAGACATTTAGCATGGAAAAAAAACTCGTGTTTGCTTGTACGAAATCATAGCTTTAAAATGGGATGAATTCACCTTAGTTATGATGAAGTTTGTGCATGAAATAATGAACGAGACTCTTGTTGTTTTGTATCTCACTGTATTTACTCTCAAATGCATGACATCGCCATTCACCTGTCCACACACACACACAGTCCCAGACATGTAACATTGTCTCTTCACAGTTTAGCTCCAGTTTTCTGTCCACCACATTCAATGTTACAGCTCTCTAGCTTAAACACAGCACAACACTTCTGCAAGGCAACGCCACGGAGTACATGGGAGCACACACTAGAACAACACTTTCAAATGGGAAACCACTCAGGACATAACTCAGTATTAAGAGAAAAAAAACAAACAAATTACTATGAGTTAATCTGAGAAAATAAGGCTCTCTTTGCATTCTTGTATTGATGTCATTAAGCTGTAGAAGTACAGTTTATAACCTATTCTGAACTGATTCTTTACAGCTGATGTTTTCAACTTTCCCTGGTGGTGTGATGCTAACTGGAGGCACTGCTCTGTCTGAAGCTCTGTTACTCAGTTTAGACTCAATCTGAGCTTTATTAGCATTAGCCAACAGTTTTTCAGTTACTCCCTCTCACCACATTTATTGTAAACAGGCTCCTGAAAATTGTTCTTTAAATTCATTTTTAATTTCGCAGACAATCTTAAAACTGTTTTGACAGTAATAAAATGGTTTATTAGAATAGGAGAAAAAGGGGTGGGGTTAAATATGGATTCACTTCCTCCCACTTCCTTTGGGACATAAAACAATTGTTTGCTTCTAACACAATATATTTCTCATGTGCTGTGTAATATAAGACTGTTTTACGCAAGATTCATGAATTCCTCATACTCAGAATGTGTCCGTGCTGATAATGTAGGGTACTTCACTTCGAACTCATATACTGTAGAAACAGAAACAGCAGGAACCTTCAGGTAATGGTTGTGTATGTTTAGAAACTGCAATAGATCCATACTGAGTTACTCTCACTGAGTGGAATCCCATTTAAAGACAGTTTACAGTATAAGGCTCAGACTTTGGCAAAACAAACTTCTCAGTGCCAGTCAAACAACGAAAATGACATAACAGGGAAACATGATCATAAATCAGTGTAAAAAAACCCAACAAAAAACAATAATACAATAAAACAATAATGCAATGTTTCTCACACAAAAAACATACAAAAACCAAATCTATTGCTAATAGTCTCTCAGGACAATGTTATAAAGCGTTATGTAAACGTGTAAAAGGGTGAGATTTGAAAGTGCTGAACTCAACATCTTTAAATATCAGATTGAACAGACGTTATAGATGATGTATGGAGGCAGTTTTGTGGCACTGCTGGCTGGCATGTGAGATCGATGAGCCCCAATAAAGGCCTGATTTGAGGCTGTGGTTGCAGATTTTTCAGCTCAAATTGTACAACTGTGAGAATACTGGCACATATTACACTTTCGATCACAGACAATCATTTTTATTGTGGTAATTTTGAGGTATTTTGAGGTTTCTATTTACCTCAAAATTACCACAATAAAAATGATTGTCTGTGATTGTCTGTGATTGACTGTCCTGTACCTCATGTCTGTAATCTATGTGTGAAATTAACATGTTTAAACAATAATAATAATTGCATTTGAAGTTTTATATTGATGTACATTTTTCTATCAGGCAACATGAGAGAGATGTACATGGTTGTACATGGCTGCATACATAATTTTCTTTCTATATATTAGAAATTAAAACAACTTTAGTGATCAAAAGACCTTAACAAATGTTAGTACTCATTTCTCTAACAGGATAATCTATGGTCTGCACAGTGTTAAATCTTCTTTAGCTTTGTAACAATTTGACACTGAATGATCAATTATGACTTATATTATATCAGCCAAAATTATGTGAGGCATTTTAAACCAATCAACTTATAAACAGCAACTTATAAAGAACTCATTTCCATGTAGAGCAATGCTATAATTAATTTGCCCAAATGTTCTCCAATATTGTATTTATCTGTTGTCTTGTAAGAAAAGTGGATGTAATTATTATAATTAGTAAGGATAAATGGTAATAATAATGAACTATAGCATAAAATGTTATATTGGTTAGCATGTTTTTAGACTTGGTCTTTGCCAGGAGTACATAGCTGGAGGATTCATTTCAGGTTGATGGTTACATGGGACTCAAAACTGGGACCTTCTTGGTGTGAGGTGAAAAAGCCACGTGCCTCTTTAAATCTATAGGACAGAACCGTGATGTAGAAATGAGTGTATTCAAAACATATTCAAATGGACCATTTTCATTCAGACTAATACAATGTGCCACAGTTTCCTCTTTAGAAAAGTGATTTTATAAACAGACATTGAATCCGTCGTGTGGAAATAAGAGCTAGTACAGGTAACATTCCACTGTTTATTACTGGCCTACAGTGATAGACTTTTTCCCTCATTTTGTTCTTTTTTAATAAAACTCTTTCATTAAAAATGTTTCTTTAGCATATTTTCTTAGAAAATATATAAAAGAGAAATTTACATATATTTTACAGATGAATATCCTCTGACTTTGTTGAACAGAACAAGTCATTTCAGTTTATGCTGCACATGATGTTACAGGAGATGCTTCAAACAACAAACTAAAGTAGAGTAGCAAATGAGAGAAGTTCACAGACTTCGTACAAAGGAAATACATGCATACATACATTACAGTGCCATGCAAACAGTCCGATTTGGGGAAGTCAATCTTTTTAGGTCTGACTCTGCATTTCGCTCCAGTTTCATTTTATCAACATGTCATGCCTTCTAACTATACAAAGGGAACATGGCCTCTACTTCAGTGACAGCCACAGCGGGTGCTACAGGAGACAGCGTTCCAAACATTTCTAAGTAGGGCAATGTGCAGTTGATCACCAAACACGCAACACTTGTGAATGCTCTTCACATAAGAGGACATGAGTGATACTGTGTCACTATAAGAACTATTCTCCAGATCATCAGGTTTGTTTCCGCTGACAAGCCCAGATCTGCATCTGATCTTGGGAGTGGGATTATATGGATAAATATTGCTTGAATAAAAATACACATGTTTTAGACACATTTTAAGATTGGTGTTTTAGAGCATTATCCATGGCATTGTTTGGATTTTTGTCTTGGAAATGTACTACAAATGTTAGAGGCTGTTTGCTTGCCTGTGTTTATGAGGTTCATTTAATTCACAACTGCGTTGAGATAGCTCTGCTCTGTAGTTACTCTACTTTACGTTCATATTTGCTACATTCAGCACAGTGTTTGTGTATTCCAACAATCTACGGAAGCAAAGGCTCTGTCAAGTGAGTCCAAAGAACTGCACTTGTCCACAATAGAAACCATTATTTAAGTGAAACATGCTCTACATCGGTTCTTCTTAGTATTTGGCACGTGGTGTAAATGGCAAAAGATTAAGATAAGAGAGATGGGACCGTAAAGTCTCTAACTTCATATTTAGTCTTCTCCAAGAGTTGAGTAAACTCTGCTTTAACCTGTCAGCAAAATCATCCAATTAGATCAAACCATAAATAACTTATAAAGTTTTCATTTAGACTCATCCCTTTAGGACCTGCCTCAGTGCTATGACATTCATCCTCTCATTCCCTCTTCCACATAACCCTGCTCCAGTGTTCAGGCCTCACAAACTCTTTTGGTTTGACTGTTGTGGTGCAAAGTCACTGCTGCAGACTGATCTGACGTGGACCGCCCACTGCAGTCCTGCCCCCCACACATGCTCTCCTTGCTTACATAAACTAACAGCTAATTTCACACGATGCAATGTGCAATAATTCTTCAAAATGGACACAGTGTATGCCATCTGCCCGGTCTGGTGGATCAGACATGTTGGATGTTTAAGAAAAGAGCATGCGGTGTGCTTTCAGTCCAGAGTAGCCTATCTTCTCTTTCCTCAGGTTTTGGTTTCTTTCCATTTTATTTGAAAGGTTGCCCTAAAGTGTGAGATGTATCTTCTGCACAGTTTGACACAAGCTAAACATTTCCATCAGTGGACATCCTTGGCTTCAGTGACTGCTATATTCCTTACTCTACATATCTTTGTATGCTTCAGGTTGAATAACTGATCATGGGCAGAAGTTGACTGATTCATTTGCTTTGTTTAATCAAGAGCTGGGGAATATACCAGCTGCCCAGAAAGAGCTTAGAGACTATGAGCATGTTTCTGTTTGTGCAAATGAGACACTGTCCAGGGAGAAGCACTGGGACTGACCGTTAGGACTAGCTCTACTCTGGCCAGCGGAGCTGCTACTGTTTGGGAGAGAAGGCGTCTTCTACTGGACACCTCCGACTCCCCACACAGAGACTCTGTCTCTGGAGAGCACTTCTTTCACATCAACATATGAATACCTACAGATACTCACTGCTGACTACTCAGACATTAGTCACATGATCAGGATTGTCCCTGATTTCTATGCACTCAATCTCCTCCCTCTCTCTCTCCCTCTCCCTCTCCCGCTCCCTCTCTCTCTCCCGCTCTTTCCTCTTCGCTCGTTTCTTCTTCTTATGTCTCTTTTTGGAAGGCGGGAAGAAGGTGAGGAAGACAGGGAGGATGACGAAGCAGTGCAGCAGAGTGCAGCCCGCGGTCAGCAGGGAGCACTTGAACAGTGTGTAGGTCAGGTTGGAAGGCACAAACACTAAGGGCATAATCCCAATCACAAAGCAGGAAGTGTTCTGCAAGATGGCCGCCCCGTGCTCCTCCAGAGCCAGCTTGATACACTGCGTCCTGGTGTGCTCTGTAGCTAGTACAAAAGTGTACAGATGTGGTGCACAGTGATCCATGGCAAAGTTGAGGGTATAAATAAGGCACAGGATTGAGATGCTGTCCATGCCAACATTCCAGAGAGTCATCAAACCCAGCACGCCCAGCTCCACAGAAGTGACCGTCAGGATGAGCCAGAAGTTCCCCAGCGGGTTGATGACCAGGAAGAAGGTGAGGATGAGGATGGTGAGTACGCTGAAGCCTGAGGTCAGAATGGGTGAGATGACTGAGGAGCTGTAACGGTCCATGAAGACAAAAGTGGGATTGAAGGCAATGAACTTGATGCTGTTAATCAACATCAGCGGTCGAAGTTTCTCCAGAAGCTCCACCACCTCCTCGCGCTTCTTCTCGGTGGTGCGTGCCACTAAGTACATGCGTGAGGCGATGATGTCATACTCATCTGTCTCACGGTTCTTGGAGAAGATGATGTCCTCAGTGAAGTGCTGGTACTCCGGGCTGCGCAGGAACGAGCCCTTGAGGATACTGATAAAGTCACTTTTGGTGGACGCACTCACGTTCACCACCCGTAAGTAATGGAAAAAGTTGTCCATCCAAGAAATTTTATTGAACCCATGACTCAGAGTCTTGAGATGCTCTTGTACAGTAGAGTTCCAGTATTCAATAGGTTCATAAATGTAAAATCCAATTACAGGACTGTAGTTACTGAAATACTTCTGCTGGGTCAATGCATATGAAACGCTTGGAGAGTTACTAGCGAGCAAGTTTACAATGTTGGATCCGTCGCTAATTTGTAAACATCCCATAAACGAAAAAGAGGCATAGATGAGATACAGAATCACTACAAATGGTTTGACATAAGTGTTAGTAATCCATTCAGTGTAGTGTTCGCGGAGGAAGTGCTGGATAAAGTGGTTCTGGTAGGGCAAACTATCATGGTGCGTGGACAAGTCATGCCCATCGCTCATCATAGTTTTAAACCAGGTGGGCTGGCGGTCCAGATACTCCACTGATGGGATCTTACAGCAGAATACACTGTGGTACCGGTTCTGCTCCAACTGTCCGGCAAAAACCAGGCAAGATCCGTAAAAAGAGAAAACGTAAAAATAGTTGACCAGGATTGCCACGCACATGCTCTGGCAAAAGATCTTGACAGATTCGATGTTGGTGAAGGGGCTGGCTCCCATGCCAAAGGTGATGATGTAGAGAGAGCTGGTCATAGTGTAACACACCATCACGTCTGCAAACGCGTCTGCCACACGCTCTTTGAACGGCAGGTTCTCCCTCGTCCTCCTCCAGCCCGCCAGAAGCTCAAACACACCTTTGGTTCCATGGCCTGAAAGATAAAGGACAAGATAATATGAGGTTCATTGTTCACTGTTTACTTTATTAGGCACTGGAAATGCACTGATTTTATTTTGGTAATGGTCACAATTTTCATATAACACTTTTTTCTATCTTCACGGCCCTCAAAGAGCTTTATATCAAGGAACCCATCTACTCACATATTCATACACCAGTATGCACAGACTCTTTAGGTGAGGTGAGTACAAAGTGTCTTGCCCAAGGACACAATGACAATATTCATCTGATCTGTGGGATCTGGAATTGATCGCTCTACCCATTTTGTTTGTAGCCTATATGGACAGTAGTGTAGGTAGAAGTAGAACCAGGTGATATGATATCTCATCTGACCTGGAAAAAATAAATAAATAAAAATAGCCCTCAGATACTAACACAGTTTAATGAAATTAATATTATTTTGTGTTAAATTGACATTCCATTGATTTTTTTCCCTTTTTATTTTACCATGATCTTGCAATCGGTATAGAACTTTATGCCGTTTGCTTGATATCATAGTTTTAGTACTGTGACATTACCTGTGACAAACTGTTATATATGTTGGAATGTTCCTGTCTTCTTCACCAATTGGTCAGTTTACATTATGTTTGGAGAAATGAGAAGAAGCAGATAGCCTTAACTACTTTATATTGTGCTAGAAACTAAATTGTAATGCAGACTCTAAAGTTTGCTTTCTAGTTGCAAAGCTAATTGTCGTAGTTTTGGTATCGCCCACCTCTAATCATTAATAATCCCTTCCATACTGGCTCCAGCAGGCGGGGACAGTATGTTTGGTTATATTCTGTTTCATGGCTGAATGCAGTGCAGCTCTGTGATCATTTAAACATGACAGAGTGATTAGGCTGCGGTAGCGTCGCCTCTCGTCTAATTGAGTTAAGTCCTGTGATGTCTTCCTGTGTGCGGTAAACAGCAGCCTCATTCATATATCCCCCCAGATTTTTACTGGAGCAAAGATTCAGAACAGAATTTAATAAAGAGTGTTCAAAAACATTGGCTCTATAGTGCAACTTCTCCCACACAAGAATATCCAGCCACCCACTCGCTGTGCGTTTGTGAAATACCAGCACGGATCTGCTTAGCACTGCATGGGCATTAGCTGCTTGGTCAGATTTAGTCTTTGTGATGATTTTGTTGTTACATGTTAACACACATCTTACTCTTTATGTATTTTGTATTAAATAGATTAGTTTTACGCACGGTGGCTGAGTGGCAACACTCAGGCCTCACAGCAAGAAGGTTGCGGGTTCGATCCCCGGGTCGCCCGGGCCTTTCTGTGTGGAGTTTGCATGTTCCTCCCCGTGTCTGGATGGGTTTTCTCCGGGTACTCCGGTTTCCCCCATCAATCCAAAACATGCAGCACCCCTATGAACTAACATCAAGGACCATGTTGTCCACCCTCCTGTGGGCTCACCACCCGCACAGGGGCTCATGGGGGGGGTCAGGTGCTATGAGTATTGGGCAGCAAGCTGCCCCCGCGACCCAGCTGGATTAAGTGGGAGAAGATGGATGGATGGATGGATAGATTTGTTTTTTGAGTCTGGAAAAAGCATGTTATATCAGTGTTCTTTTTGCTTGTTGAACCCTTGTCAAATACAACTTATTTTCCAAAACAAAGTCTTCATTGTCCAGTCTTATTCCATGTTGCTGGTGAATCCGTTCCTGTGACAGCATTATAAATTTCCTCTTGTTTGACAAAGGAAAATGTTAATTAAGTCGAAAGGATTATGCCTATGTAATGAGGCAGCTAGCTGGCTCTTCCTGCTTTTAGTTTTATTAAGCTGAGCCGCAAGACAATTAGTTATTGTCAGCTGGTTTAGCACAAACGCAGAGGGGACACTTTTCTCCATTATAGCTCAGGCATGTGTGTTATTCTGTGCACAGGGTGGTAAATGAAATGTCATTGGGTGGCCATGATAGGAAAACACCATGATTCAAGTTAGCAGGAGGTTTGAGATAACAGTGGTTTATGTTTCTTATACTTTGACCATATTTTAGGGGCCACAATAGCTCTGGGTACACCAAAGATTTCTGAACACATAAGAAGTGTCTTGCTCAATGACAGAGAAAGAAGAAACATTGTCATTGTCATTTTACCAACAGTCTTGTTCTTATTTTAATATTCAACTACACCCTGGATGTAAAGTGTTGATTTAGCATTGAGACCATTCCATTTAATTTCATTCCCTTTTATTTTATTCCCTTTTATTTTATTCCGTTTTTCCTTTCCTTTCATTCACACATGTTTGAATAATCCTTTATTATGAGTCGGCCTACATCACAAAAGCTCAAAATGCTCTGTTCCACCTTGTGATGTCATGGAGCTGTAGTTTTCATGCTAACAGCTGCCTCTTACCTTTTGTTCAGTAGAAATACATAATTTCAGGGCTGAAATGATCCAAATGATTCTAGTGAAGGTGTATGGAGTTTAACAAGAGCTCCGCCAGCGGGGCAAAATACGCCCGTACTTTGAATTATTGTATATAGAATTCTAGAATCGGAATTCCACCAATCAGATTGCAGCAACAGAACTTAAAGACACTACAAAGCTTTAATGTGTCAAAGCTCAAAGAAGCAGAGAATGTGGGTTGTTCTCGCTTTCAGCAGCAGAACATTTGAGAAGAGAGTTCAGATCTTTCATGAAGACAAAGCTTCAAAGACTTCAAAGCTTTGAAGTGTCCACAGACGGACGGACGGACGGACGGACGGACGGACGGACGGACAGCGCCATACCATAATACGTCCCGTCTTACACAACGGGCGTATAAAAACACAGTGGAACCCTTCCTATACTACCACATGACATCACAAGCACAAGGTGGAACAAGGAGTGCCTTCTGTTTGAGAGAAGTTTAAATGCAGGGTTTGTGTGTCAAACATGTGTGAATGAAACAAAACATGACTCCAGGTCCGTTTGTGATGAGGAAACAATATTATAACATAGTTCGGAAAATAGCGTAATATGGGCCCTTTAAGTAAAATATAAATGTATTAAACTGTAAACACGTGCCAGTTTTCTCACTGTATACATTACTATTTGGATGTGTCGTGCCTTTTTCATTTGAGTAAACTTGTCCATGTGAAACAGAACTAACACTGCAGATTCACACCTCTACATCTTCCTGCAGAGCAAGAGTGGTGCGAAATCTTCACCCTTCAAATGACACAGATCCCAATTAGCAGCAACCTCCTGTTCTTCTCATCTCAAACTCAAGCCTGACCTACAAGCAACGCGACTGCTCAAACGAATACAGAATTGGTGCTGTGGAAAATCCAAAATTAGAAATCAAAGAAGTCTGTTTGTGTCTGCTCATTTGCACTTGGGAAATTGAGTTTTCACAAAAGTATTGTTCATTAACCTTCAGTACACTGAAAAAGTTAAATCTTTGCTCGTTAAAATGACAAAAATTAAGAAAATGCTCATTTGATTTGAGCACTAGTACTAATAAAATTATCTACCAATAGAACAGGCCTTTTTATACTTAAAATACGAAAACACATAATTAAAGATAAGAAAAACCACTGCTCTTTGCACTCCACTAAATCCTATGTTTGTACCATGAAGTACTTATTCCATTGGTAGATCATTTTATTTAAGTCAAATCTACTCAAATCATATTAAATGTTCTTAATTTGAGTAATTTAAATGCACATAGATAGTCCATTTTGCAGTATATAACTTTTGATGATCACAAATGCATTGCTGCCAAATAGCACATTCAGTTTTTCACAGGGAATCATGCTCATCTCTTTGTTCTCTCTCTGTCATCTCCAACTTTGCCACATCTCCAAATTTTCCCACAATCCAAATACAAACAAGTTAAATTATAGTGACTACAGTGCCCTAAATTAGCAATTATGATAATCTGTGGCCATACCGGCTTGTCAAAGCCTGAACCCGTCAGATCTCAGAAGCTAAGCAGGGCCGGGCCTGGTTAGTACTTGGATGGAAGACCACAAGGAATTCCAGGTGCCACAGTGGGGCGCCAGTCACAAAAACTGTTGTTGTGTCCTTAGGCAAGGCACATCACCCACATTGCCTAGTATGAAAGTGGTGTGTGCGTGATTGTTGGTGGTGGTCGGAGGGTCCGATGGCGCAGATTGGCAGCCTCGCTTCCGTCAGTCTGCCCCAGGGCAGCTGTAGCTACAATAGTAGTTTACCACCACCGGGTCTGGAGTGAATGAATAATGCTCTGTAAAGCGTCTTTGAGTGTCCAGAAAAGCGCTGTATAAAACTGATGCATTATTATTATTATTATTAATCTGTCCATCTTGTCTTCTACGGCCAAATTAGGGAAACCTGCTGATGTGAATGGTTGAAATCAATAAAAGCAGATGCAGGAGGCAGAAGCTCGCGGATGTGAGCGTGACTGCTGCTCAGTGCTAATCGGTTTTGGAGCAAACCCAAAATTTGGACAATTTTGCTGCTCTGCTTCTAAAAATCCAAATTCATCTACAGTAATTTCCAAAGGACAAATGTGCACTATTTGTTATTTGTTATATTTATTATGACTGGCCTTTAAACTTGATTATTTTTGCTTGGGCAGTTCATGTTTTTGAAATTTAAATAATGGCTGATTAAAGAAGCCGGTTTCACTTTGTGGAAACCGTCTGGCCTCGCAGCATTAGGATTCAATCGTAGGTGGGTATTTTTTTTTATTTAACCAATCGCTGCTATTTGGTCGTAACGTCTGTAATGCGCCCGAACGCTCAGTGGTGTCCAAGTAATTGCCGGCACAACAGCAAATCCCGTAGGAAGAAGGGCAATAACATCTTTCCCCTTGATAAAATTCACCAAACATTCTCTTTGTTCAGGCTTTAAATCCTCGATGTCGGGAATCGTTGCCAACACAAAATGTATGGCTTCTTCTACATCCATATCAGCCGCTTTGTTTACTGTTGTGCTGTACCACAAAAGGGACCCAGAGGCGCTTGAGTTTGACCTCATGGCTTTACAGCTCATCACTGATTGGCCGGTGCACCGACTACAACTTCCAGGGTTCTTGCAAACCGCCGAGTGTTTTCCAATTTCTGACTGAAAATGAGCGGAGGCACTAGGTGGCACCAGCCTGGCTAACACATACTAGCATCTGGTAACAAGATCTCCGCCAGCGGGGCAAAATACGCCCGTACTTTGAATTATTGTATATAGAATTCTAGAATCGTAATTCCACCAATCAGATTGCAGCAACAGAACTTAAAGACACTACAAAGCTTTAATGTGTCAAAGCTCAAAGAAGCAGAGAATGTGGGTTGTTCTCGCTTTCAGCAGCAGAACATTTGAGAAGAGAGTTCAGATCTTTCATGAAGACAAAGCTTCAAAGACTTCAAAGCTTTGAAGTGTCCACAGACGGACGGATGGACAGACGGACGGACGGACAGCGCCATACCATAATACGTCCCGTCTTACACAACGGGCGTATAAAAACTAGATAAAAAGCACAATTTTACAGCACTGTGTGGCAACACTCAGGCCTCACAGCAAGAAGGTTGCGGGTTCGATCCCAGGGTCGCCCGGGCCTTTCTGTGTGGAGTTTGCATGTTCTCCCCGTGTCTGGATGGGTTTCCTCCGGGTACTCCGGTTTCCCCCATCAACTCAAAACATGCAGCACCCCTATGAACTAACATCAAGGACCATGACGTCCACCCGCCTCAGGTGCTATGAGGATTGAGCAGCAAGCTGCCCCCGTGACCCAGCTGGATTAAACGGGAGAAGACGGATGGATGGATGGATGGACAGTTTCACAGCAGCGAGTCTGGTGATTATTTAAGGACAAAAAGGATGCAAGACAGAACAATCCTGGGAATAATTGAATGAATGTAAGATAGATAGGATAGATTATCAATGCATATTAATGTTAACTGAAATCAACCAAATTAAAAGTCCACTATGTAGCTTTTCTGGTGGAAGGTACTCCTCTTGCTTGTTTCCATGGAGATGAAACTGCTTTGCCTAAAATGTACCACAGTACATTATCTCCAATGTTATCTCATTTCTGTGGAGAAGCGAGCTGACTTTAAGTGAGAATGTTATATCAAGGCATTTTTTAACTATGAAACACAAGTAACTAAATAAATGCAAGAGAGATAAGGTTAATGCCATACTGTGGAACATCCCAGACAAAGCAGACAGAGACAATTCAAACTGCATATTTTCTAAACGCAGCTTCAGGTATGTTTGTGATTAGAGAACAATGTTGTAACATGGATAACAGCTCATGGTTAGAGGTCCGTTTTGCATAATATCTGTCGGAGGATTAGAGGGCCATCGTAAAATATGCACTGATTAAGTCTCAGTTAAAAGCAACATCCGAGTCGGAGGAGATTATAGACACGACATGGAGTCTGCAGGGAAGATCAGGATTCAGTTTTGTGTTTTTGTGCCTCCCACACACACACCTACACAAAACACGCCGATAGCATTCACAAACAAGGAAGACTGTAGTGCACTGGTGGTTTACTCCGAAGGTGAAAATGAACAGGGATTCCAGAGGTGCTGTAGTATGATGTTGTCCCTAGAACCATTCGTTTTCAGTTTATTCGATTTCAATGAAGAATAGAAAGGAAATAACACGTGTTGATGCTATTACAATAAGAGTGAGGGATTTTGGGAGATCGTGTAAGGTGATCTGAGGTGATGAAATTTAGCGATCAAGAGCGATTTTGAGCTACTGAAATATACACTTCCAAACTAATTCAAGAATTCCATGTGTTTCAAAACATTAGTGATCTAAAGTTGAAGAACTGTACACATTAATAATAAGTCTCTGTTGAAATAAGGGTTTTGTTGTTTGTAAATGTTAGTATGAAACCTAAATAATTGCAGCCTTGACATTTTGCTAATTGCCATTCAATTTGCAATTCTGATTTGACTGCGATCAATCCGGCAGGAGGCCACATTAATCCTCCTTTTATTTATTTATTTAGTTTATTATATGGAGACGAGGCGGGTTGGCTGGGTTGAGACTTGGGGTGGGGGTTCAGTCTCAATCTTCACATGGGCCAGCAGGAACGGGACCCCCCTCATAGGCGTCTTATGTCTGGAAGCGAACAGATAGGTGTTGGGAGGGTGCGGTTGAGTTATCCGGGATGAACTGGGTTGCCGGGGTAAGCTGCTACAAATAGGCTTCTGGGAAATTGAGGTGTGGTTGAAGTGAGCTGTGATTCGCTGGTGAGGCGAGGGCAGTTGAGGCGTGGTCCTGCTCCTGAACCTAAGTTAATCAATATTAACTACATATAACTAAACAGCCCATTTGCACCACTGTAGTTCTCAACTATGTGTCCAACTTCTAACACACTAATGCTGTTCATTCTTCGTATCTAGTAGCAGTAGTTTGCAGTAATGTGACTCTGCAATCCATGTTATCAAGAGCTAAAAGTTTTAGTAACAACCATGAATGTCAAGTTGCATTTTATTTAATAAATAAGCATCTGAAACCCAGCAATATTGGTAAAGTAATTAAAGTCATGAAGTTATTACATACTTTCAATATTGTGTACTGTGCAATACTGTGCAAACTTGACTAAGCTTGCGAGGGGTAGTGTGGAAAAGATGAGACGCTATAGCTCAGAATAGGTCCCATATGTGCTGCAGCTCTAATTGGATCATATGAGGAGTGTTTGTCACTGCTGGCTATTTCAGTCCAGAGGCAGGGGGTAGGACATAACTGCCCCTGGTCAGGATCCTGCCGACAACGCCAATATAACACAATCCCGTGCTCTCTTCTCCCAGCACCAAAAAGATACGCAGTCATTAAACGTAATTACAGCTCTAAAACTTCCAGGAGGAGCTTGGACCGCTACAAGGCTTCGATCCAGTGTACTCTGAGATGACAGCAAACTACAGCACTTTGTCACAGAGAAAAACATGACTGAGAAGCCAATATAGCGCAAATAGGTTCCACACTCACTAAAAACAGGAGCAGGACAGGAGAAAAATGGGTAAAGCTCACTTATATTGTTATGGGAATCATCATCTGACATTCTGAAAGTTTCAATTTTATTATATCAGAAAAAAAATCAACAGTCAAGTAACTATTCTAGTACTTGCTTGTTTCCACGGAGATGAAATTACTTCACCTCGCCTGCAATGCTGCACAATATGACATTAACTCTATCTATCTTGAATTTATTCATTATAGGTGTTTTTATTGTTCAAAAAGCTCTAGAAAAACCTGCATTCTAACAGAAACGGGTCTGTTACTTGGCATAATGGTGCCACCTGCTTCTATCCACGGAGGTATGCTTAATGCCATACTGTGGAACATTCCAGTTAAAGCAATTACAAAAGGCAGAAAAGTTACATACTGCACCATAGTTAATTCATGCTAAAAAGCCTTAATAACTCACCAATTAATGCACAATTAGTTAGTTCAAAGGTCACATATTACACAAAATGTATTTTCCTGAGCTATAAATCCATGTTAGATTGTAGTTACCTCATGAAAAACAACCCAGAGTTGTGTTTTGTTTCATTCTCTCCACTTTTTGTAATTAGTACGGCTACATCTCCAAAGCTCAAAATGATCTGCTCTACCTTGTGATGTAATGAAGCAAGTAAAGAGCTACCTTTTACCTTTTGTTTAGTAGAGATGGGCAATTCCAGAGTTGAAATTATCCAAATGATTCTAGTGAAAGTGTATGGAATTTAAAACACATGAGAACCTCCTGCCTTATGACATCACAAGGTGGAACATAGTATTTCTTGTTTGAGAGAAGAACTTTGTGTGTTAAACATGTGTGAATGAAATAAAACACAACTCCGGGTATGTTTTTGATGAGTAAACATTAGAACAGACCTGAAAATAGCATAATATGGACCTTTGAATGTCCCAACAGTGAAAGTCTTATCACATAGCCTAGTGTACTTGAGATTTTGTCCAAAACCCAGATGGGTGGAGATGGTTGCATCATTAGGGCAGCCAGTGTAAAAGCATATGCCAAATACAGTGAGCCTATGTTACGTTTGTATTCAGGATTTTCCAGGTCAGAGCTGCTGTCATGTTCTCCATGGACTGTACTGTTCCTTTACACTCTAATGAACCCACTGGAGATGTGTGCCTAATGATACAGCGTCAGCACATCACAGCTGAGCTCACCTTCAGACACCGAAATAAACAATCAATGCATATTAATATTCACTGAAATCAAGCGCTTTAAAGGTCCACTGTGCAACTTATATCTTTAAAGGTGATCTGTGTAGTTTTTCTTTTTTTGGTGGAGGGTCCGCTGTCTGCTTTGCCTGGGATGTTCCACACTATGGCATTAAACAAATACATATTTTCTTTATTAATTTAAAGGTGTTGATATTTCTCAAACCTTCCACAGAGACATGCATTCTGACTGGACTTGTGATGTGGCCTCCTTGTCTCCATGGAGATAGTTAAAGGAATTGCCAAATTGTAGAACATTCCAGCTTACATGGAGTCAAGCAGAAAAGTTACATGTGGACTAATGCCATGCTGTGGAACATCCCAAAAACACAACGACATTACCATGGAGACAAGCAGATAGCAAACCCTGCACCAGAAAAGATTTTACTTGGTAGAAAAACACAAAACTGATTGGAGATAGAAGTCATAAAGCCCATTGCAGTAATTGGTACTTTTTTCATTTCTTGATTAACAATACATGAGGGTGCTGCTGTGGTGGTACTATATTTAGTGGTGCAGAGACAGGCCTAAGAGCCACTTCCTACTAAATGTCTCATTAAAAATGAATTAGGCGCTGGAACCTGTAGGTCGAGCCTGCTGCTGGTCAATATTCAGGAGTTCACACATAATGGAGACAGTCAGGACTAGGCTGGATCACTGTCAGGGCTCAATCACCTCTGTCCCAATGGACCACACACTGTTTGTGCACTAATAACTGTCTAATTGTAAATGAGTACGACAAATTCTGGGAAATTAATTGGAGTTTTAGACAAAGAAACTAGTCTTTAAAGGACCCATATTCAGCAGTTTTCTGATTTATGTTATAATGCTGTTTCCTCATCGAAAAACATGTTTTGTTTTGTTTGATTCACAGATGTATAAGACTCACGTTCTCCATATTTAGACAAAAATCTCTCAAATACTCTGTTCCACCTTGTGATTCCTTGTGGTGATACAGGAAGTGCTCAACTGTGTTTTGAAAATAAAGTTTTCAAGAAAGAAAAAAAAAAGAATAATATGGCAATTTCAGGGCTGAAATTATCCAATCTTTACTGAACAAAAAATGAAACCTTGAAAACTACTGCTTCATGACATCACAAGGTGGAACAGAACATTTTGAGATGTAGACAGACCAGTAATGCAGGGTTACTCAAACATGTGAATGAAACTAAACACACCTCCAGATATACTTTTCATTACTTTTACGTAACATGGGACCTTTAACTGCAGTTTTGCAATACATTTCTCTTTTTACTATCCTGGTTTACACTTGTCAGGTAAAAAGAATAGCATATGGCACCAGATGTTAATTCATTAGTGCTTTTGGAACCAAATCTGATCAAATCACACAGACTTCAAGTAAGAGAGTAATGAATCATTTTAGATTACAAAAATGTTTTATTTAATGTATTATTATTATTATTGTTATTATTATTATTATTATTATTATTATTATTATTATTATTATTATTATTATTATTATTATTATTATTATTATTATGAGCAGAAACAAGTAATATTGAGCTATTCATTTATGCGTCAAAACAAATACATTTCCAGGTTGTACGCTCACTTTTGATGAGTGAACGACAATTCTCCTGGCACTAAGCCCCTTTCAATGTTATTACCTTTTTGATGCTAGCGCCCTAAACACGTCTCCTGTAACCTGTTCCTTTCAGAGCACAAAAGGCAGAGCTATTCAGAGACAGGCCCAGTGGTTGAGTGGATAAAGACCGGTGGTGCTGTGGTAATGGTGAGTACAAATGGCCTGACAGTGGACTCATAAAGAACAGTATTTAACGGGTTCCTTTTGCTGCACCACGAATGATGGCCTCCACCGGGGATTCTGTTTTCAAATGCATCAGTTAGAAGTACACCACGATCAGAGGCGGCCCCCGAGGCAGAGGAGAGCAGTTGGCTGTAGGGGATCAAAAACCCCTGCATAACAATACTAAGAATACTGAAATATAGACTACTGGGCACAGCGATGCATTTATTCAGCTACTTCTGGAATTTTGTTACCTCCTCAAAAACATACCCCAACGTTATTTGTTTTAATGACAAAACAACATTATAACATAAAGTAGCATAATATGGGCCCTTTAAAGGTGCATCATGTAACCTTTTTTTGATGGAAACTCCACTTGCTAGTCTCCATGGTGATGGTATTGATCTGCCTGGAATGCTCGACAGTACGGCGATAAACTTATCTGTCTCCATAGAAACAAGCAGATGATGTCACCCAAATTACAGGTCAGATCTGTGCAGACAAGAGTGTGTGTTTTTCAAGGCAAGAAAAATCTGTAATTGAATAAATGAAACATGGATAATGTTTACTGCCATACTACGGAACATTCCAGGCAGAACAATGGCATCTCCATGGAGAAGAAGCAGGTGGCAGAAGAAAAGTTACTAAAGTGCACTTGTATCTGCTCATTGCTGAAATTAACTAATAACAGAGGCTAGAAGTAGATCCAAATATAGTAATAGTGATTATGAAAACACTGATTGATTTAACACATTTTAGTTCAAATAGAAAATGGAGGGTAGGAAAGAAAATGGGGCCATAAGTGGTTAGGATGAAGTGTTTTATGTTTATTAAGTAGCAACTGAACTGCTTTCTTTAAATTAAAGTTAAACATATTTTGAGACTTTTTGGTCCTATAACAGCCAAATACAGTCTTATTGCATATACTAATTTAACCTATTCCTATATCCTGTACATTCTACCAGTTCCAGTAAATGGTCGTTGATGTCCTGCCCTGGAAAAATATGTACGTACCCATAATTCACTGCAGTGAGAGTGGGAAAAATACCTTGCACATTATATGGTTGTGTATATATATTGTATTCACTGCTCGCATACCATCACAGCGGTGTGTGTCCTGATCTACAACAGTCCTGTTAAGGCACAGTGAGGAATGTGGATCTGGACATTCACTATGACAGAGCAAGATCCAGCTCGTGTGATTTACGATATAGACTCCAGAAGGCTCCATCGTTCCCAAAGCCAGTATTTTTCCAATGGCACACTACATTAATTGATGTATAGTGTGTGGGTTATGATGGGTCCCTGCAGTCTTTAATATGGCAGAGGAAAGAGCCACAGCGCCACTCAACAGCATAACGTCCATAGATCCATCATCCGTCTTCTCAGTGTTACAGAGCCAGGCATGTATTCCCACTGGGTCCCTCCACAGCAGAGGACAGGCAGGCAGCAAGTCAACGCCACTCAGCCTCACCACAAGAAAACATACATTAGCTCATGGACACGATATGGTCTCAGCATTGCACTTTAAAGGGCCCATATTACACTCTTTTCTGTTATAATGTTTTTTCCTCATCGAAAACATAGTTGTGTTTTGTTTCTTTCAGACAAATCCTGCAGATTTAGGCTGAGTTCTGGTCTCAAACAATAAACACTTCCATGTTCCACCTTGTGATGTCATATGGTAACACAGGGATTGCTCCACTGCGCCCGCAATAAGCTTTCAGAATATGTCCCGCGCCGCACTGTTTTGTGTTGGGCCCCGTGGGTGCAGGGCTCGACAGCACAGTTTCCTTCCTGGAGGAAGATCGATGCCAACTTAAAACTTGCATCATATAAACTCCTTCTGTGCTTTTCATGAAATAATTAAAATAATTACCAGTTAGTCATTTCTCATGCATGTTATATTTACTAAATAAAAAGTAGCGTATTCTTCTTTGCATTAATTTTCCGTCCATCTTGTTTTTGAAATTCCAGTTAGAGCGCCCCTAGTGGTGGAAGAAAAATCCACAGAATAGCCGCATGGTTCAAAGCCTGGGAAAAAAGTAGCGGCTTATAGTCCGGAAAATACGGTAATACATATAAGTATTGTGATAATACTGAAAATACTTTATCAAGACACATTTTTAAATATGCAGTAGAATTAAAAAGCCTGAGTTAAAAGTCATAGAAGTTACTTTTTCTACTCTATACCTCTAATTTAACATTATTACATACAAATGTCAAAAAAGTCCCCACTGTTGCAAAAAGAGTATCCACACTAAATACTGACCCCCAAAATATATTCATTCCCCTTACATATATTGAACTATAAGTTGATAACGTTATTATCGTGACCGCTTAGTGCCTAACCCAAGTACAGATTTTACGCTTCTACACTGGGCTGGGAATGAACCGTCAACATTTCAGTTTGTTGGGGATTTATTATTGGTTTCTTTGCACCAGTTACAAACAGCTCCATGTTGAGACACAATTCATGCTAATCTTCACAGCTGAAATCTGCCTATTTCATGGCTAATATTTCATGGCTAACACTAACTCAACAACAAATGAGTAGCCAAAGTGGAGCAGCTCAAAAGGCCTGCCTCCTCCCACCTCTGATGACATTTTCAGTCTCACATTTAGAGAGAGCAGAGTCATCAATGCATGGACACGGACGAGAGAAGAAGACAGACGCCTGAGAGGGTGTGAAGAGAATGTTCCACAGACATAATATGGCTATAAAAATATATATAAAATAAGATATCGGCTATAAAACATGTATATAAGGCAGAAAAATATTGCACTGATATAATTTAGGTCTTTGGATATTTGGGCTTTTTGCATCTTTGATTTGTTCTCTTTAGTGCTTAGGGTTGGGTAGGTCTACAGTTCAGTTATTTTCTGTACCAGTACTTACAGCAATATTGTATTCACTACATCTAGAACCATAAAACAGTTAAGAAATGTCCATAAATTCTATCAAAGTCCTTTCTTTACACTTTTTCTGACACGTTATTATGTTGTTTCCTCATCAAAAACATACCTGGAGTTGTGCTTTGTTTCATTTACACATTAACACACAGACGCTGCATGTTTAGAGTTCTTCTCCAAAAAAAAAAGGGTAATGCAGGATGTGCTGCACTGTGTTTTAAAACTTTTTACATCTTACATAGAATCATTTGGATTATTTTAGCCGTGGAATTGCCCATCTCTACTGAATTAAAGGGAAAACGTTGCTGTTAACTTGAAAACTACCACTATAAGACATCACGAGGTGGAACAGAGCATTTTGCGCCTTGGAGATGTACACAGACAAATAATAGGGTTACTCACACAAAACACATCTCCAGGTATGTTTCTGATGACCATTTTTATGTATTATTTTATGTATTTGAACAGTTTCTGCCTAATAACCTAATGTTGTGGTTCTTCAAAGTTACTAAACTCCGACACACTTTTAAATCCAATACCTAAAGAACAAGGTTACTGCAACAAAAAACATAATTTGAATCATTTTAAATACATTTAAAAGACGACCATGATTTTATGTCCAGTGGAGTTTATGTCCAACAAGCCTCTTCTTTTATAGTTTAGCTGGCCAACATTTGCACCACTTACATCTGGATAATAGTTCTGTTCACCTCAGACAAACCCGTGCTTTTGACTGACTAATGCTGTAATGATACACTTGTTCATATAACAGTGTAATGTAAGTGTTATTGAAGCCCCCCCAGGAGTCCAGGAGAAGCCACAGCCCACTGAGAGACTGAGGCTGTTTCACATAATGAGGTTAACTGCAGCACGCATGAGTCATAGGAGCTGCATTGGGCTTATCAAGTCTACGCGATTCTCTGTACACAATTACAGACATCGGATAGTCCAGTGAAAACCACGCTTTCATTAAATATTGTGATATGTGATACAGCTTTTAGTACTGCGACCTACTACTGCCTGTAATAGAGTAATCAGAACTATTTTTTCACTTAAAGGTTCTATATTATACAAAATGGATCCTCAAAAACATACCTGGAGTTGTTTTTTGTTTCACATGTTTGCGTAACCCACTGTTATTAGTTTATCTACGTCTCCAAAGCTCAAAGTGCTCTGTTCCACCTTGTGATGTCATAGAGTGGTGGTTTTCAAGTTAATACTATAGTTACCTTTAGTTCAGAGATGCGCAATTCCAGGGGTTTAATTACCCAAATGATTCTAGTGAAAGTGTATAGCATTTAGAAATACAGTGATGCACTTCCTGTATTACCACATGACTAGGGCTGAAACGATTACTCGAGTAACTCGGATAATTCGATTACAAAATATTCGGGGCAAATTCTTTGCCTCGAGGCTTCGTTTAATTCATGTCACCAAAGTCAATTTATTTAAAATGTCTCTGCTATCGTATCACTCCTCCTTTGTAGACTGCTGCGCCAGTCTGGGATCACTGTTTCACACGGACAGTTATCAATGACGTACATTTCAAAGATTTGAAGCGGCGCGATTTATTCCACGGTGTGGAAATGGCAGATAATGATGTGGCCGCTGCCAGTGTGCACTGGCAAAGCCAACCTGATGTACCACAACAGTACGTCTTCAATGCTGCAGCACTTAAAGCGAAACTTAAAGCGTGAACTGTACTTCTCTAAGCGGAGTCGGAGAATCTACGAGGTAATATACTTTTACGATTGCTCACTGAAATGAAAAGTAACGCCTATTAGAATGTACAGTATTTGTAATTATTTGTAACCTGTGTTATGAGTCGATAGTAACGAGGCATAATGAGCAGCAAGAGAGCAAATGATCTCACTCAAATCGCTCCCTTCCTCACGTATACACACACACACGCACACACTCGGTGTTTCCCACATCAGAAACGTCTAGTTCGTTGTTCTACTTTTACCAAAAATCTGATTTAATCTAGAACCGCTGGCATCAATTCCAATATCAGAGAAAGGAAATATTTTACCGACGTTTACGAACACTTATGTGTTCGCTAGTTCTATATTTAGCTTATTAATTAGGCTAGTTAAAGGATTAACGTTGTCACTTAGAAAACTCCTGTCTTATAAGCCAATAAGCCAAAGGTTTTACAAAAAAATGTTGACTTTAAATAAAAACCTTTTTGTGAGGAATAACAGCAATTGCTTGCTCATTTTAAGAGGCCTTTCATGTTGCGTTACACACTATTGATATAGTTGTATAAAAACAAAAAGTGTGATTTATCCGATTACTCGATTAATCGATGATATAATCGACAGAATACTCGATTCCAAAAATATTCGATAGTTGCAGCTCTACACATGACATCACAAGGGGGAACAGAGTGTTTTCTATGTGATAAGAAGTCAGTCTAAATATGCAGGGTTTATGTGAATGAAACAAAACAGTCCAGATATGTATATAGATCAGGAAATAGTGTGATAGGGCCCTTTAATAAAGAAAAATCATTAAAATCATGAATAAAATCTCAATATTATAGTCCTTATACCTTTGCAATACTTTGTGCAGCCCCATTTTATTAAACCGTTTTGAAGAGGTGACACCCGGTAGAAATGGGATCCTTTCTTGTGATACATTATAGTTCAAATTACTGCCATTTCAACAATAGCACTTTTTATCCTTTGGCAAGCAACCCACACATATGTGCCATGTAACTCAAAACAAGGAGAATTTAAAAGACATTTTCTTTCTCCTTTTACCCTCCAGTCATAACGCCATGTGGACTTCTTACTCCCCAGACACTTCGCCCAGCTGCTCGGGATACCTGCGATAGCTCCAAGACACAGTCCTTCCTTTAGTGCTGTATTCTCAAACTGTTGTAGGGGCTGAATCTTTGTTCTATTAGAGACAAATCTATTAAAGTCGCCATCCTTCTTAGGGTTATCATTATAATTTACATTTTAGACTTGGTTTAGCCCTAATCGAGACCTGGAGGTTTAGATCTCATGGTATTTGGTGATTCAAAAATGATCTTAAGCTAGTTTGTTAGTTTTAGAATCATAGCTTTAGTAAATACCTTTCCATTTATAATTTCTAAAGGTCCGATATTACACAAAAATAGATTCATGTGAGTTTTAAGTCATGTTATAATGCTGTAACCTTATCAAACACATACTTGAAGTTATGTTTTGTTCGAGTAACTCTTTATTATTAGTCCGTCTACATCTCCAAAGCTTATATGAGCAGTAGTTTTTAAGTTGCTATTTTTTACCTTTTGTTTAGTAGACATTGGCATTTCCATGGTTGAAATCATCCTAATGATTCTAGTGACAGTGTATGGAGTTTAAAAACGCAGTGGAGCACTTCCTGTATGACCATACGACATCACAAGGTAGAATAAGTGTGAGAGAAAAACTCTAAATATGCAGGGTTTGTGCGTTAAACATGTGTGAATGAAACAAAACACAACTCCAGGTACGTTTGTGATGAGGAAATAACATCATAACATAGATCAGAAAAAGGAGTAATATAGGCCCATTAAGAAACATGTACCGTGTAATGTAAAGCGCGTACACTGAGCTTGTGTGTCTATAGCGTGTGCTGCGGTTGGGACGACCCAGGGGAGGAGGACATCTGCTGCTCTGAGCTCCTGTCTGACGGAATTACAGACTTAATCAAACCCTCTCCATCTCCTTCACCCTTCTCCACCTCCATCTGGATCAGACTGTGTGCCTGTGTCATGCCTCTGTCACTGCCACTGCTCTAGACACAACACAACAGAGGCACTGGAGGGAGGCAAGACAGTCTAAGCGCTGCGATTTTCAATATAATTATCTCTGTCTGATGTCTGATGGTACAATTGTATCATATATCATTTTGTTTAGATTCTGTATATATAGAAATACATATGCACGTGATAATGACTGCACGAAGGTGAAGGCAAAACAAACAAACAAACTACCACATGCCTCTTACCATTGTACATCTATGCTTAAAGGGCCTATTTTATGCTAATTTCTGATCTATATTGTATCCTCGTTAAAAAATGGAGTTGTGTTTTGTTTCCTTCATGTTTAATACAGACACCTGCATATATAAACTTTTATTTAGACACTTTTTTTCCCTTCTCTCATTTAGTTCTTCTCTCAAACAGAAACCACCTTATCATATTATGTAGGGATACAGGAAGTGCTCCACTGCATGTGCATGTTAAAACTCCATACACCTTCACTAGACTCATTTGGATAATTTCAGCCCAAGAACTGTCAATCTCTGCTGAATTAAATGACATCACAATGTGGAACAGAGCATTTTAAGATGTCGAGATATAGACAGACTAATAATTAAGGATTACTCAAACATACAAAGGAAACAAAACGCAGCTACAGGTATGTTTTTAATCAGGTAACAACTTTAAAACATAGCTTAATGCTCACAAGAATCCATTTTGTGTAATATAGGGCATTTAAGATGGCTACCTTTATGCACTAATAAATGGATAATACTTTTTATATTGGCATCTAACTGTGCCCCCATATAATGTGTGTCATTACTATTATGGAGTAGCTTTGCCATTTGTGCTTTTTAAAACTAGCTCTCTGGGGGAAGAGGTTGGAGACCGCTGTACTCATAGATTGTGAAAGAAAACTCTGGATTCATTGTCTCCAAAGCCACTAATCACTGAATTACTGAGAGCTTTGGATCTGGGATGGTTTGCCAAGTGACTAATAAGATTGGACTGAACTTACATATCATAAATTCTTGGATTGGACGACTACTTTGAGAAGGACTGAGATCTATACTTACTTCCAAGTAGGAGACCTCTTCCTTATAATGATAATGTAATCTTATGCATTAAGATTTATGCAAATGCAGTGGCTGAATACAAGCCGACCTACAGATGCTCACATGCAACGTACACCCCATTACTCCTCCCTCCTTCTGTCTGCTCTATTCTTGCTGTGAGTCTTGTTTAAACCTGTGTGATGTGAGCTGGACTGAAGCAGGAGGAGCTGAGCCCTGGGGAACACTGACCTGATGGTATTCATAGAAACACACACGCTACTGTAGGCTACTAAGGCTTTGAAATACATGCCAAGAATCATGCCGTGCCTGTACTGTAAAATAACATAGCTGAAAACCAATACTTTCAGGTTTGAATTCCTCAATAAGACAACCCATGACATAATTTCAATTAAATATTTTGCTCCTTGACTAAAGAGGGGGTATTTTACTTGTGTGGGGTATTAACTGCAAACACGTAACATGTTCAGATCACCATGTAATCTTTTATTGCTTTGAAAATTCTATGCTATAACATATGTTTTATAAGTTGGTTTTGGCACCCTCCCCTCCCTTTGCTTCTTGTGTTAAGACACTCCCCCTTCAGAGCATTATCACAACACAATGTACACAACCTAGCAACCCGCTAATGAAACTACTGCACATCTCATCAGGTTTGTCAAGTTGCTGTGTATAGTTTTGTATCATACTTTTGTATATTTATGGACATTGGGCAGCATGGATGATGTAGGCTTATGGGCTGAGCACCGAGTCTGTCTAAAATGTCTCTAATATTAATTTGGCCACATTCGTGATAACATCAGTAAAAGATTGGAGAAATGAAACACCCAAACATCAGATATGAGTGTAAACAAAGCACACTGACAGCTGAGTAAGAATGTTGTTGTTGCACAATCCAAGTGTAATTAATTTTAATTAAAAACATCACACTTCACATGCACCAAGAGCTTTTGTCATTCATCTCAAATGTCTGAAATTTCTGCAGCACTGCCTCTACAAAAATAACAGTCCACATGGTTTCTGTTTGCTGTACCTCATCAACTCATTAAAGGGCCCATATCACACTATTTTCTGATCTATGTTAACATGCTTGCAGTTGTGTTTTGTTTGATTCATATTTAGGCTGAGCTCTTCTTTCAAACTGAAAACACTGTGCTCCACCTTGTGATGTCATGTGGTAATACAGGAAGTGCTTCACTGTGTTTTTTAAACTCCCTACACCTTCACTGGAATCATTTGAATGATTTCCATAGAATTGACAATCTCTAGTGAATAAAAGGTAAAAGGTAGTCATTAACCTGAAGACTACCACTTCATGACATCACAAGTAGGAACAGAGCATTTTGAGCTTTGGGGAGGAAGACGGACTAATCACAAAGAGTTACTCAAACATATGTGAATAAAACAAAATACAACTCCAGGAATGTTTTTGAGTTGGTAACAACATTGTAAAGGGTAAGAGTAAATTTTGCGTAATATAGGACCTTTAAGGGGTATACAGATACATAAATAAATTATATTAATTTGCCAATAGTCGACTTGTAAGTAGACTTGTTTTATCCCTATAGAGAACAGAAATGAAGATGACTACCCCAAATATTTAAAGTGGGTCAATGTGGGACAAGGTGGAACTTAACTGAGATTGAACTGCTTTTACAGGGCATTGCCAGTAAAATATTTAATTTGTTTTCATAAAATGTCTCATTGAGTCTTCATAAGCAACAGATTCCAGTAAAATATATCACAGAGGGAATTTATTCGGTCTTAACCTAACCTAGAAAAACTATAATAGGTGGACCACAGGGGACTATAAATGTCTAAATAGCTGTGCAGACAACCAAAACTGGGACAGGTGTAACCAGGATCCAGAGTGAATTTTACACGTTCAAAAGCCCAATTAATAAAAAAAACTCACCTATTGCCTCACCTATCTCATAATTTAAACATATAATTTAAAATGCATATTTCACCAAGTGAACAATTCCGCCTAAGTTGGTGCCCTTATCAGACCATCTAAAAAGGACTCAAAATAGGCACAGAGAAAAGTGACACTATCTCTGTGGTGCTGTAACTGTAAACTGGCACCTCACAGTCACACATTAACTCACCCATTGCAAAGAAGGGGATCCCGAGCAGAGTGGAGTTGAACTTTCCATCAGATATGAAAAAGATCCCTGCGGCCGTGACGTTGGCGATGCAGATGGTGAGGACTCCCAGCAGCCCCAAAAAGGGCTTCCCCCTCAGACAGTCCCTCATGGAGCTGGAGATAGTAGCGGCCAGCAGGACCAGCACCAGGCTCACTAACACCTCTCCTTTGGCCAGCACCCCGGTCTGGTGGAAGTCCCTCCACAGGCTGAAGGAGGTGAGCGACTGCAGGTGCAGCTGGTCTGTGCTGTGAGGGGGAGGGCTGGAGGACAGCCGCTGGACCAGGGCACAGAACTCATTCTCCCAGCGCTCGGCGATGATGTCCTGCACCACGGGCCCATTGTTACGCAGGTAGTATGTGATCTGTACAGCCCGCGCAGACTTCACCGTCTGGTCACGACTGTTAGGGGAGAAGGTGACCCCTCCCAGCTGGTGTCCGATAAATGACACACGCCCATCCTGCAGAAGACATCAAAGCACTCATGTCAGTATTAGAATGTGCATTCATTCTTGGGATGGTTTGTCTCTCTGCTAAACCATGTGTGATACCTATTCATGTAATTGTGGATTATCCCTCATACTTATAGGCTGGGTTCACATTACCTTGCACAAAAACGTTCACAATATTTATGAGTTCACAAACTTAAGAGAGTCGGCCTTTGGGCTCGAGCCACTGGATGACCAGTGCAATCAGAGGGCAGGACAGTGTTTTCGATTGGGCAGAAGCCAAAGACAAAGTGCCCACACAAAGCAAAACAAACATGGCAGCGCTATTTTAGCAGAACAGACAATTTTGTTTTTTGAAAAATGTGGGGAAGTACTATCAGGGAGATGGAGGTGTCTAGGCTTTTCTCTGAACTGGACATCACAAAAGTAACAGTTCATTGTCACTGTTGTGACACTTCACCCAATCAGCATGACATATTGGGAACTTGATTAAAGAGTGACCTCCACCAATCTTTAGGGATCTCCCACTACACCCAGAACTGAACCATGACCAAGCAGAACAGGGTCAAAGCAAGTTTACATCAGGACTAAACAGTCAGCCTGTCACCATAAATACAATGTACTTATCGTTCTATCAGTGAAAGCTGGATCAATATATTTTTGGCTCAAAATGTACTGTATTTGTGGGGAGATTTGGGATATTTTTTGCTGTTACACATTTGAGCTGTAAAAGGTTGAATAAGTGACTTCCATGGCCAGTTATTGACCAATAATATTTTTTATAGAAGTATATGTTTCAGTTCAGGCCTTTTAATAATACCATTTGGATGGTATTATTGGACAGGTTTATTTGGATTATCTTGCATTATTCTTATTGTGTCAGTGGCATGAAGTAGTTTTAGTATTATTGTTTATTTCAGTATGTCTCTGTGTCAAAATATCATGATTAAAAATGAGTTACAAACCAAACCACAAGTGTAACAATGAGTCCATTTATAAAATACATGGTCTACCTAAGACATACCCTAACTGTTGACCCTTCAGTTAGAGGTAATATACTGTATAGCTACTTAAATCTGAACTAAAATAGCATTCCAATCAATATCCAATACAGACGCTGCTCCTCCTCAGCTCCCCACCTGACAAATGGGCTGAGTGTTACACACCAGTCGACCAGTCCACATGTAATCACATACACACTGCACGCCACATTATTCTCTGTTCTACCCATAGGCTGTATATATAAATGGACATAGCTGATGTGTTTATTTTGTTATTTTGTCCATAAATAAATTCCTGTTTTTAACATGGAACTTGGATCCAAATGTTCTCTTATAACCACTAGCCTCATGAGCTTCATTTGCCTGGAGCTGAATGCTATGGGTGACGTCACACTCGCTTAGTCCACTTCTTTATACAATTTAAGGTTTATACATGCAAAGACTAGGTGAAATAGTGTAGTTTAATAATTGAGCATTAGCTAATCATTCTCCATCAATATAAAGATAAATAAATAAACAAAAGTGTTGTGAGTTTCTTGTCTTAATCGGGAGGAAGATGTACAAAATTAAAATCCAAAGTGGTATTCAGAAGTCAGAGAGGTTATCACATTTCAGACATTGTCCTATATTACTGCATGTAAGATTCAATCTGATTTACTTGGTAAAAAAGACACTTGGAAAACTCTAGTGCTTGAGTAGAATATTTCACAACACATATCAACACATATCCCAACTAAACCAGCACCTCCTACACTCACAGTGCTCTGCTAACACTTCCTCATTTTGCCGGTCTGTGATTGGACGCCCACTGCAGAGGAAACAGTGAGAGGAGGAGGACGGATGGAGATAAGTTCAGGGTACAACATTTATATCGTGAATAGACACCTTTGTAAAGTCTTGGCTTAGCACAACTGGAAGATAGAAGCATTCCATCCATCCATCCACTCCCGCTTAATCCGGCTGGGTCGCGGGGGCAGTTTGCTGCCCAATACTCATAGCACCTGACCCCCCCCATGAACCCCTCTGCAGGTGGTGAGCCCACAGGAGGGTGGACGTCATGGTCCTTGATGTTAGTTCATAGGGGTGCGGGCATGTTTTGAGTTGATGGGGGAAACCGGAGTACCCGGAGGAAACCCATCCAGACACGGGGAGAACATGCAAACTCCACACAGAAAGGCCCGGGCGACCCGGGGATCGAACCCGCCTGCTGTGAGGCCTGAGTGTTGCCACTCAGCCACCGTGCCGCATAGAGGAAGCAATCATTTGGTAAAATAAATTTAAAATACTTGACATTTTTGCTATACTTTAGTTAACCAGTAACAATGAATTTGTCTTATACACCAATTTCCCAATGGCTAAAAGTCACTTGTAAACAGGATTAATGAAATGAGGATTGGGCTGTGGACCACACGATAGATGATTAGAAATGACTGAATCTTGGTGTCAATTTAAATTGCAATGCAATTGCATAACCCTTGGTAAAGTAATAGCACTGTGGGTGACAAAGAGATTGAAGTGTCTTGACCAAGAACAATATGTACTTCTTAAAGCGTGGATCTAATCTAACCATCAACTTTGGAGGTTTGTACTGTCCATCCAACCATTTTCACACTGAACAGCCTTTCACAAACTCTCCTTACTAACTCCTCTTGTCCCCATTGTGTAAAAGCAGACACATATTTGTTATAGCTGGCCTCTTTGTCTTTTCAGTGGAGTCTCCTGAGCTTCATGATGAAAACAACACTATTGTTCTCGTAATGATTCTGATGCAGAAAATCAACACGAGTTAAGATGAGCCATTTGAGAACACACAGCCTTGGTTAGTGCCAGGATCCACGTGCTCGCATCCCCGCAGAGCTGGTCCGGCTACACTCCAGCTACACTCCGGCTCTGCTCTGATGTTCGGTCTCTCAGTCCCTCTGCCATCAGTTCTTGGCCTGACAATAAAAGACGACCAGAATGAACTGTACGAAACTAATGATACTTAAGACGTATTTATAAGGCAGCTTAATTTAAAAAGTGGATAAGAAAGTGGACGCTGATGGAAATACAACTCTAAATGGCATTATTTTATTATCATTATCATTTACAGGGTATTACAATGTTCCTTCCTTTACTTTGAAGATGCACTGTGCACTTTTCCAGTAAGGCTTCCTCTGCCTTGTAAACGCTATGGACTATGGATAGTTACCTTGTCCTGGCCAAGACTGACCCCCCCCACCCCACCATGGAAAAATACACAAAAATACCTTTTATTATATGATCATATCTCTGCACCTGTAGCACAAAAAATAATGTAATTCATTAATTCATTTAGTGGGAAAAATAGCATTTTGTGGTGATGTTACTATGACGCCAGACGCCAATGTCCCACGCATGACAACATAAAAACAAGAAGTGAGCGAGGGGCTCGGTTTGACTGTGGGGCCTGGTGTGCACCCAAGATCACAGCAGTAGTGAACGGATGGCAAATATAGCAGAGAACGGAGCGGACCATGAGGGGGAGTGGAATGAATGAACAAATAGGTAAGTGGCTACAGCGTGTCTGTTTGTGCCCATCGTATATGCTACGTTTACACGGTTTGAATTCTGCATGCACATGGAGACGCAAAACTTGCAGTTTGCCGATGTTGTGTAGGTGTGTAGGTGGCATCACCACCAAGACCAAATGCCTGCATATAACCCTTCTGCTTTTCTACTTCCTCTTCTCCAGTGTGTCAATTCAAAACAACACAGCAAAGCGCAATAACACCTCCAATTTCATGTGGACAGACGAGGAGATTGAACTATTGCTCAACCTCTCCCTGTTGAATTCTAAAACCAACAAGGCACATGAAAATGCTCTGCCATTGTTTGTTTTTTCCTGAACTGGCACACGCTTGTGACATAATCTCTACACCACGGCCCACAAAAATGCAGTTTTCCGTTTTCAGTGGTTTACACGGCAATGACAGGGTGGAGTGTTTTCAGATTGTGTTTTCAACCATCTAAACGATATGGACACCTGACAAAATGTTATGCGTTTTCCACCCCTTACCGTTGTCGTGTAAACGGCCCCTTAGGTTAGTGACGGTGCTGCGGGCTTTGACAGGACCACTCCTTCACACAAGTAGATTTGTTTCTTTTGACAGAACTGACTTTTTCTTTTGCTATAAATCTACTATGTTTGTGTGACACAAAAGATTAAAGCAGCATATTGTTTTATTTTGTTTTGTTTGTTTTGAGGATAGATTGAATGAAAATGTGTAAGTATAATGAAAGTGAACATCACATCAAGTTCATAAAGCTGTAGTGTAATGCTCTGTATCATTCTTTGTATAGACCCATTTAGGGCGGAAGTGATTAAAAAAGCTGCACATGCATTTTGGCAACAGAAGTGGCATTGTTCTCCATTCATTCTGATTCATTCAGATGGAAGAGAAGAAGACAGAGACAAAAACATTTCCAGCACCAAAATGTCTGGTTGTTATGTGTGGTTGTCAGAAGTTGATATCACTTGATATTCTACTGGCGGACTAAAGTTTTAAAGTTTTACTCTCTGATCGCATGAGGACCTGGCAGTCGGACACCGTTTGTCAAAGTCAGCTTGTTGAATATTCGTGATCTTTTGATGATAATCCTGTCGCAGAGCCTGACAAGATGCTGAGTTCTGCCATACTTCTGTTGCCAAAATGCGTGCGCAACCAAGTTTACATCATTACTGTTTACTAACACTAAAAGTGTCTATATTTATGAAGAATTGTCATGTGGGAGCTGGATGACGTAGGTTTATGGACAGAGCATTAGACAAATCGTACAGCTCACTGTAAGGAGCATTCGTATAGTGCCTGGGAGATTGTTTCATTACCCAAACCTACATTACTCACACATGGCACACATGGCCACTTCAGGCTTGTGTTTGACAAAGAAGCAACATTATAACAAGGCAGAAAGCCCCAAAAAGTTGAATTTGCATAATACCTCCTCTTAACGAACGTGCACTGCATACAGAACTATTTGCTATTCCCACACTGGTGAGTCTGTGCTGAGAGTGCTCGTGTCCCACTTTCTTTTTTTATCCCTCTCTTTCATGTGATGTTATTTCGGGTAACACCTGACAGCTTCCCCAGATTACACAACTGGAAAAACAGCGACGACAGCAAAACAACAAATCTATATTTTTAAGCAGCTCCTCGGGGGAACAGCGCTGAGAGTTCAGAGGCTCTGGGACTGCTCTAGTTTAACAAGCTCTAGACTAAAATGTGCCATTGCTTCAAATGCAGGACGAGGAGAAGATGAGCGTATGAATTAGCACAGGCAGACTGTCAGAACAGGAGAGATCAGGAACCAGGTCCCAGGAAGAAGAAGGGAGTAGTTTAAAGGGCCTATATTATGCTATTTTCTGTATATAGTGTTGTTTCCTCATCAAAAACATATGTGGAGTTGTGTTCCGTTCATTCACACATGTTTAAGACACAAACCCTGTATATTAAGGCTCTTCTCTCAAACTGAAAACACTCTGTTCCACCTTGTGATCCCATTAGGTAATACAGGAAATGCTCCACTGTGTTTTTAAACTTCATGCACCTTCTCTAGAGTCATATAGATAATTTCAGTGTCAAGCCCTACTAAACAGAAAGATAAAACGTAGCTGTTAATTTGAAATCTATGGCTCGCAAGATTACAACGTCTAACTGAACACACATTCACAATATGTGTGAATGAAACAAAACACAACTTCAGGTATGTTTTTGATGAGGAAACAATTTTAACATGGCTTAAAGCTCACATGAGTCCATTTTGTGTAACATAGGACCTTTAAGACATAGTCTAAGGAAGATTTCAGTTACATATGTATACAATACAATTTATACACAGGGGTAGTGGCTATGCAAAAGTTTAAAGTTAACTCACTCTTTTCTAACCTCAGTGAACTCAAAGCACTTTATATCAAAGAACCAGTCACATACACGCACACATTCAGACCAGTATGCACAGACACTACAGACAAGGTGGATTGTGTGAGTTGCTCAAGGACACAAAAACAGTATTCATAAATGGGAGCTGGAATTACAACGTCCAATTTGGAGGATAACCCTCTAATAACTGAGACCCTCCTGCCCACGTCTGATGTACAAGGAGGGTTAGGTCTAATTAGAGAAAAATTGGGACTAAATTTAGAACTAAACCTGGACAAGACCAGAAGTAAACCTGGACTGGAGAACAGGATCAAACTAAGTCTGCATCAGGGCTCAAACCAGGAATAAGAACACTCTTTGGCTACTACTTTTTGTAGTTCTGATAAAAAGGCAAAACAGAGACACACAGTGGGCTTTATGGGGACATGTGAAACTATACATCTTATAGAACAAAAAAAAAAGAAAGAATAATAAAAAAATAAAGTGCAGCTACCTGTATTAGGTACATATATTAGAAAGATATTGTAAGTTGGTCCAGAATATTTCACTAAAAATAATTCATTTTAAGATAATATTATTTAAGTGCAAGACACAAGCTGCTACTGTCGGCACAAGAACCTACACTGGAATCCATGGAGTATGCCGTACATTGTCATTATTTTCTTGTATATCCAATATTACTATTGGCAGTTGTTGCTGCCTGTTGTCCTTGTGTAAACCATAGAAGGTATCTCAAACTGCAAGGGTAGCTCTGATGTGGATCTTGGAGCATATATCGATATCCATTAGTTTTCTTGCTGGTGAGGCCAAAAGCTAATTTCAATTTCAATATTTCAGAAACCAACACAATATCACCAATACCAATATTAGAACCAATACCATCTCCAATGAAAGCACTTCACCTCTGTTTACAGCAGCATACAGATGGTGTGGTGGGTTTGTAACATATGAACATTTAATATTATAATAATATAACATTTAATAACTAATAGGGTGCATCATTTAACATCTATTTGTGCTGAATGTTGCGATTTCCAGCTCTGACTGTAATAGACTGGATACATGAGGATGACTCACGGATCTCTTTAAGGTTGTTTGCAGCTGGCAGTGACTCAGAGCCTTTATGTGTCAGTGGATTAAATAATATCATATTCTTCGACATTTATCTGGGCGCTGGAGCTTTTTGTGCAGGTACTGAGTGTGACATAGCAACCCAGTGTTCTTACACAAACACCACTTAGATAATACTCCGTCATTTAACCTGGATTTAACTGTTCTTAAGTAGCTGAGGGTGTAATTTCTACTTCATAGTTTCCATTTCGTTGCCTTCACTTTGCCAACCATATATACCGGCATAAGTATGTCTTTTCTCTTACAAATATATTAATCTCTTCATTGCTGCATTATAGACACCTTCTTTTAATCGTAATCACATTGCATTGAATGTTTTTTTAAATGTTCAAATTATGCTTAATACCACTGCATTCTGTGTTTTATAATTTAAAATAATGTGGAAGATATTTTGGGGAATATCAAGAATATGGAGATACTGTAGTGTCTTGTTGGACCAGGGAGTGATCTGCACAGCTATTAGCATCATGATGCTAACAGATTTCAGGCTTTTAGATTCCAACATTTTAACACTTTTCACCATTTAAACAATGGCTTTTTTTGCTTTAAACTGTTAACTGCCATAGAAACTGTCCTATTTTTTCATTATTCTGAAACCCATAGATGCTTTGTGACAAGCTAAATTTCAGCCGTAAAATGACCAGCAACAGTTTACTGGGCTTTAGAACAGTTGTCTGGGATCCAGTGGAGTTAAACAGTGACAGTTGGCTCTGGACTGTGTCACTGTCACTGAATTTACTAGAAGTAAAGTAAAGTCTCATAGATTTGAGAGTTCAGAGACATTGCAAAGGCTAACCAGATATGTGGTAACTATAATCCATAGCACAGTTGTTTTAAGTCTAAAAAACTTGCCAAAAATGCTTTAATAAGTTGGCTGTTTATAATGTTTCACAAACAGATATTTTAAAAAATGATACGTGGTCACTGGGGGTGGGCAATCACTGTTGAGCTTCATACTTTACAAATATGTGAGTCTGGTCACTACTCAATCTCTCTGTTTTCAGATGGGTGTGATTGACAGGTGGATTAGCCAATCAGGGACACACATCAAAACAAATATGGCTTCTTACGAGGAAATAATAAATGAAAAAATATATCACATGGGACTGAAAAACATCTGCATATTTCTGCAGAATCAATCAGCGAAGCACTAAACTCTATCATTATAACTCTTTTATCGTTTTAGTTATAAATGATATGACCAGTTTCACATGTGTCACTGACATAAACTAATCTGATTGCACTGTTACACTTGGAGCTCAGGGAGACGGAGTGCAGGCCAGAATGACCCAAGAGAGCTCTCGGTACTCAACAATAGGAAACATCAGCATGTCGGATAACTGTGAATGGGCTTAAAGTTAAAGGAATGAACTCCCACGCTCCAAACTAAGTGTGCAGGAAACAAGCTCCAGACATGTGAGTGAGGCTTAGGCCCATCAGGATTCAGTGTGGCCTCCTGCTGATAGAGACAGCTCTGTGTTGCATTAAACATGTGCTAGTGCCACTTGTGCAGTATTCATGAGCAGTGGGCTGAGAGCACCACAGCACATGTGCATTCAGGAATATGACAGCCCCAAACTGAGAGAGACGGGTCCACTGGCCGGCTGTAGGAGCACATGGAGTTAAGAGGGCTTATACTGGCTGTACAGTTGCAGAGTGGTTAGCTCTGACACCTCAAAGTGTGACGGTTTCTAAATCTGTAGCAGGTGCCTGTGTGGAGTTTGGTTACTTGGTTGGTTGCTTGTTGTCCCTAGTTATGATGTCTAGATTTTCATCTAAAACACATTACACCTTTTCTTTTCTCTACAGAAAGTTAGTTTGCAACATGAGCATAAACTTGACAGGAGAAAGAGACATGTGATACCACCTTTTGTTTCAAAACAGACAAGGAGGAATTCATCAGAATTATAAGGTCTATCATACATGACCCCCAACCTGTCGCTAATCTTAGTGGCTGCTCTGTCGTATTGCAGACTCTACTGACACAATATACATAGAGCACAATGCAAAAGTTCCAATGAAAGTATACATGAAAAGGGGGCAAAACCGCTGCGCAGGGCGTGTTGGAACAGCCATGTTTCATTACATGCTGCATTATTAGCCACTCTGCACTTATTATTGAACTGGAACAACAGCAAAAGACAGTTTTACAAAGATTAGCAGGACTAGTTGTTTAATGTAGTGGATTTAGAAACAAAAACTAAATTATATATATAACTTCATTCCTGATACATCACAAGTCTTGGTTCTAGACATCATTTTACATTTTCCTTACAATCTGCTCAGTTGGTCCTGCACTTTTAAATACAATAGCTGGGTGACAGAAACGCATTCTTATCTGTGTGTTTTCCTTCACCAGAGTAAGCGTAAAATATTAACATTTGCACATCTTTGTTTCCTTGAACAATTAAATCATTACGTCTCATTTTGCCTGATCACACTCCCTATTGCAGTTAAACTACACAGATGCGCTCTGCATCTTGACAACGTATGTTGCTATGCAGCATCACAGCACTCGATATTAGCCTGTAACACCTTCACATCTGCATTGGAGGCAGCCTTTAGCGTATGTCTTTGTGCTAGCTAACCCTGAGCATGGACATACAAAACCTGTGCACTGCGGCTGGGAGAGAGAGCCTTGTCACGCGGCGATTCAGGAGAGGGGAACACTGCATTAAAAACGAGGATATCCCTCCTCTGCTCTGCTTCACTGTGTGTGTGTGTGTCTGTGTGTGCATGTGTAAGTGTATGTGTGTGTGTCTGTGTGTGCAGCAGCAGTCACATGCAGCCAATCAATTCACATGCACCAGCATGGCTCGTGAGAGAAGAGGGGTTTTCCACACACTGGCTAAACCACACTGTGGACTCTTGGTGCTGCATGTGTAATATCTGTACATCACAATCAAAAGAAAGTGGCCCATTACCAGCCATTTTAGCTTTACATGGATGTGAGACAGGGACCAGGGGGATGACAGGCGCAGATGCTGGCTGTATGATTGTAAAGGGAGGGGGTTCCCTGCAACATGCTGGAAACTGTGTGTAGACAACGCCTGCCTGATGTAATATTGTTGTGTATTGTGAAACTGCTTAACATTTTACAGTTTAATGGAACCGTCTTGTTTCTATTTATTTATTACGTCACACAGGAATTGCACTATATTAACAAATATTATCCTTTGCACAAGTGATTTGAAATTATCTTAAACATACATCCTCTGGATTGCATCTCTCATCAAGACAATAGATAAACTGTTGTGATCAAAAGCCAAGATAATAAGATGCATGACCTGTGTGATATGGGGGTTTCTCTGCTGCAGGGGCTGAAATAAGTAACAATATGAATGATGAATCACCCTATTGAGAAGTAACTATATGGTCACAATATTGTTATTACATGACCATTTTGGAATATTACGAGTCCACTATAAGCACAAATACGTTTACCCCAAATACCCCAACAACATGGAGCACAGTGTGAATATGGTTATAAAAGAACATAACTGAGTTTAGTGCTGTATGTGCATTTGTGTTACAATGGAAGAATCAAGTAAACTTATCAATATTATTAATCCATGCTCATTTCTGGGGGGCATAATGAGCTGCAACAGAGCATAGTGTGCACTACTGTGTGAACTGAGGCTGAAAGGTGGAGAAATATTATAGTTTAAATGGATACCATCAACATGATGGATATTCCAGCCTCTTTGTCTGATACATGACTTCTCATGCAGCACCAGAGGAGAGTCTTTAAAAAAGCAATAGCACAAAGGAAGCAGCTGGTGCTGTGGGCAATATTTGAAATTGTACTGACTTTATCAATATTGGTTCTGATGCCAATCTTCGCATCTTGGGCCAGAACAGTGAGTGCATCAATGCACCCCATAATTTGCAATACTTACTGAGACATTATATATTATACCATAATATCTTAAATCTTCATATAGCTGAACTAAGGCTTGTTTTTCTTATATCAAAAATAGAACTGACCCCAAGTCGCCGTTGAACAGCGGACATTCACAACACAATCCTTTCTGTGCAATTATTCCCAGTGTGAATCATGTACTGTCTCACCTCCAGTCACCTGATCATCTCATCTATAACTTGGCCATTGACACTGGGTGCCCTTCCTGTGACCCTGACCCTTTGTGTCTGATATGGAGAATAACTAAAGTCATGGGATCAATCTTATAATGCACCCATGTTATAAGTGAGGAATAGAAACAACAAGTGTGTGTGCAATTTTACCTTTTAGTCACTGTAAAAAACAAAAACAAATGAGTGAGGTGTTTTAAAACATTATTACATTACATTATTATCTTAGATTTACTCATCATGAATTATCTTTCCATGGTGTATAGAGCACATTTATAAGTAAAAAAAAACAGCTACGAGAAACTTAGGACACTGCTAGAGGCATGCTGTTTCAAACCTCTGTCTTACCCTGCTGTCTTACATAGTCCCGCCCCATCTAAGTCCATTCATTCAGAAATTATGGCCAGCGCATCTTATTCATTACAGGTGTCGACATAGACTAGAACATGTTGAATGGACATTAAACTATGCACCAAGAGCCAAAGGGTTAAGAATAATCCGTTTGCGCAAATACGGACCGGTGTTTCTATCCAATGCGGTGGAATTTGGTGAAAGACCTAACAGGGGGGAGGCAGGGAACTGACAGTACCCGGAGCACGGAGCACTCTATGCGGCTGGCGGCAGCTGCAGTGCGCGCTCCAGCTCCACCACTCACCTTCAGCGTGGTGTTGGGGTAGCCCACGGGCACCTTGTGGAAAGTACTGTTGGAAAGCACGGCCTGGCGTATGTCCTCAAAGATGGTAACGATATCATCCAGGAGGCAACGCTTGTCCCGGTGGCTAAGCACGCAGAGGTGAGCAAACGTGTAATTGAATCCTTTATAATTCACGTGCAGCTCCAGGACTTGCTTGTGCACTTGGAGAACCTGGTCCGCTAGTTCCAGTATGTTCCCTCCAGCGCGGGCGAGTAGAATGAGCCTCCCGTACCTGCCCGGCGTGTGGAGATCCGAGTAGAGCTTGTGCTTGGACTGATCCACGGGGAAGAGGCTGTTGGCGAGACTGCGCTCGATCTTCGCCAAGCTGTGAGTCGGGGCCACCAGCACTTCCAGATTGGTCTCCGGCTTGAAGCGACTGAGTACGGTGGAGCCGAAGATGATGGTTAGCACGGCGGGCACGGTGAGGAAGAAGACGGGGTGCCTGCTGACGAACAAGCCGAGCCAGTAGAACGACGCCTTGAGCCCTCTGTGAATCACTTGCCGCAGCATCCTCCACAAAATCCAGCTCGCGGAAGCCCCGTCTCCTCCGATCAAGCACATGTGACATCAGACCCCAACCCTGGCGTAGTCCAAGTCCAAGAGAATTATCCCCCTCACACGCGCACACACCGACACGCACGCACACCTGGCTGGAACGTACAGCACTGCAGCAATCCGCGGCAGAGCAGACGCCGAGAGACGCAGCAGTCTGCCGCTAATTCACCGCGCGTCGTCGCCTCCCATGTCGAGCCATGTTCCGTGACAGAGACGCATGCATCAGGCGAAGCGGCGGGCTGATGTGCGTGTCCTTCCGTGTGCCGCCTCTCTCTGCCGCTCTGTGCATGTGGTAAGAAGGAGGCTGGACTAACGTGTTGAGGATGAGGATGGCGCTGGAGAGGAAGGAAAGGGGGGAGGAGGGGGGCTGCAACAGGAGAGGAGCGGAGTGGTGCTGCAGGTGGCTCACTCACTGACCGCTACAGCAGCAGCAGCGCAAACAGCGGCAGAGCGGTGGAAGCGGTAGAAGCGGTGATGAGTCAGTGGCTTCATGAATGGGGAAAACCCACGCCGGGTCGTGCTTCACGCTGAGTGGTTTGTACAGGGCACGCGGGGGGCTGTGGCGGGAACAGGCACAACACACCTCCCTCATGCTCCGCGCCAGGTTCACGTACCTCACATTAAGCGACTATTTTCGCCCCATAACCAGTAATTACCACTCTGCGTGTCAGTGGTATGGTTTTAAAGGAGCCTGGTCCACAGACCCTGCAGGCTTCAAATAAGTGCTGTGCACATTAAAACTAACTAACGCCAATAAAGACATTAAAAAAAAAGGTTGTTGCAAAGTAAGTTAAGTTTTGCACATTATCAATCTGGTATTGCTGTCACTGATCACGAAAAGCAGAATGTTCAGTCCACAACAGCAGAGGAAATCAAACTTTTATGAACTTTCAAATGTCACTAGAATTGATGTAACTGTATAAAGTTAACAAAGACTTGAATATCTGAGGATTACACATCTGTAATTTGACAGAGAAAAATCATATAGACCATCTTACTTGCACATTGTGAGCACTAGGCTTTCATCGGGCCTATTAATGGTTAATGCTCCCTCTCCTTTAAGGCACCTGTTTCAAGAAATTGATGTGTGAAGTTCTCATTCATCTACATTTGTATTTTGGACATGGAAGTACAGTATTCTCATGTGACACACAAGTATTACAACACACACGCACAAAGAACAAACATACAGGCTAGAAGATAATATGGAGAGAAGATAATGTGCAGAAGTTGGACAGAGCACAAGAACACATAGAGGACATGTGCTGAAATGGGCTGGTGTGGGTCAGTATTTCTTTGCAACATCCACACTGTCCTCCCACTGCTGGTAATAATTATGAAAAATCAATCGGTGAGTGTCCATATAAAGGATATTGACCCTCATCTGGAGGTCTGACAGGTGCAGTGAACACGTACGACCTTGGAGTCTGTCTTCTATTGAACGCTAAGAGAAGCGCACTGTAATTACAGCCGTGATGACAGCTCTGACCTTGTGCCATTTGATGGTCATGTCATGTGTCTGACATGCATCAATCATACAACAATAACACTTTGAGCCCTCTCATGGCTGTCCTTTCTAACATGCATGAGGAAATTACAGACAGGGAACTCCATCTATCTTGGGCCTAAAAGTAATTGGAAAAGGAAAATGCTTGAGCTGTGAAATGTCTTTACTCAAAATAAAAATCCAAAATTGACCCCTCTTGTAATTCTCTCAAATTCTTCTTAAAAAGTCACTCAGATTCAACAAGATGTCCATGCCAGGACTAAAACTGTGAAGTTAGTGGTTCAAGGAGTATGAGCCATCATTTTCAGGGTTTTCCATGGTCACATGACTCCACTACTACTAACATGGCAGCCTCCATTTTATTATGGTTGCCATGGAGACTACTCTTTTCTTAGCCACACTAATGCTGGCTTTCCTTTCTCTGCCAAACATTGAATAAACACTGAACTGATCCAAACATGACCAAGGCAGTGTTTTGGAAGTAAATGCTATTTTATGTGTTTGTAATGTTTGTGTAGCACTCCTCACATCAGGTTAATATTTGATTAACATTTGTGAACTGTATTCGTGGACAAGCTTTTATGATGTGATGAAAAAAAAATCATGCATTTCAAAGTGCTGTGCCCAATACAATATTTGTATTGACTCAAATCAAAGTTATTCATTTCTTTTCAAAGACTTACAGATCAGATGTCGGCTTCCAAATATCGATTCAGCCAATATCCTGGCTGGACATAAACGCTGATATAATAAGACTGTTTTCTGGTCATGTTTGGTCCAGATAGTCTCAGAATGTTTGAACTTTTAATTTAAGTTGTTCTGGTGGTATATGAGATAAATAACAGACATATTTCAGAAGAGTTTTGTCTTTTGTTAATCTTTTTAAATGAAAAAGTAAATGAATGCTGTTTTGCTCTGCTCTGTTATCGGTTGACATCAGCAGATACTTAAAGGTGCACTTTTTGGTTAAGGGTTTATCACCTGCTTGTTTCTCTGGATATGTCATTGCTTTCCCTGGAATGTTCCACTGTATGACATTAAACAGTTATACCTTACATTTATTCAATTACAGGTGTTTTTATAGCTCAAAACACCTAGAAAAACAAACATTCTAACTGTGAGCAGGGTCGCCTCTCCACAGATCTGACCTGTAACTTGGTCTGGTTTGGTCTCCATGAAGATAGAAAGGTTTAATGCCATACTGTGAAACATTCCAGAAAAGGTAATAACATCCTTTAAAGTTATAGTATCGGAATCAGTATAGGAACTGAAAAATCCCTAACAAACATTATAAGCACTTTTCCCAACTTGCATAGGCCTCCTAATAACAACTAGAATGCTACCATCACACCAGCATTACTTCCTGGTTTGAGGTTAATTAAAAATACTTAATTTTGAGCTGTTAAGACCTGCTTTCACAGTATACAGTATCTGTACTGCAAAATAATTGCACTTGGTATGACATGACAAAAAAGTGTACAACCCTTTTAACAGTTCCTTTTGTCTGAAAACATAACATTATCTGCATGAAGGTCTTGGAGACAGGGATTAAGCATCCTCCTGACTTGCATCCTTGTGTCTACATTTCATCACCACTAAATCAATTATAAGCCTGCAATACGATTAACGGCTGATTGTTCTGCTGTAAATAGCTTTGGCTCTGACAGTAAAACATCACAGATAAGCAGCTCTTCTCGGATTGTCCCACCAGACCTCACTGTCCATGTAGCTTCCACCTGACAGCACCGGCAAAGTAATAGCACTGATTTGACCTATATCTTTGTCTGGTTAAGGCTGTTTAGCAGGGGAACTTCTTTCATGAATATTTTAAAGGGCCCATATTACATTATTTTCTGATCCATGTTATGATGTTGTTTCCTGATTACAAACATACCTGGAGGTATTTTTATTATTATAATAATCCATCCATCCATCTTCTCCCGCTTAATCCGGCTGGGTCGCGGGGGCAGCTTGCTGCCCAATACTCATAGCACCTGACCGCCCCTATGAACCTCTCTGCAGGTGGTGAGCCCACAGGAGGGTGGACAACATGGTCCTTGATGTTAGTTCATAGGGGTCCGGGCATGTTTTGGGTTGATGGGGGAAACCGGAGTACCCAGAGGAAACCCATCCAGACACGGGGAGAACATGCAAACTCCACACAGAAAGGCCCGGGCGACCCGGGGATCGAACCCGCAACCTTCTTGCTGTGAGGCCTGAGTGTTGCCACTCAGCCACCGTGCCGCAATAATAATAATAATAATAATAATAATAATAATAATAATAATAATAATAATAATTATTATTATTATTATTATTATTATTATTATTATTATTATAATTATTATTGTTATTATTATTGTTATTATTTTCATTTGCACATGTTTACCACGCAAACTCCATATATTTAGGCTGAGTTCTTTTCTCAAACAGAAAACATTTCAGTGATTTTTTTTTCTCCTCAAAATATAAGAATCCTTGACTGCCCAAGACTAAAGTCCAGTATGAAAAATACAGTTGAATGTAATGAAATAGCACTGAGTTTATGGAGTTCATTTTTAGAACAGGGCAATCTTACAATGGGAGTTGCATCATTCAGTTTGTGGATGCTTTGTCAACCTTTTTATTCCCCTGCACACACAGTGTTTTGACATGGGAAGCATGTTACATGGCAGTTATATCAGTTCACTCTGAAACACCATAAGTGATTGGGAGTTGCATCAACCTTTCACCTAATTTTCCATCTGTAATAATCTGTGTGAGTTTAAGCAGGAGCCTTTTCAGCACCACGGACAGTTCCAAGTCAATGCTCAATGCAGCTCAGTGAGTAAAGTGTTGTTTCTTAAACTTTCACTTGTCACTGGTCCTGAATATGTATTTATTTTATATTAGTATTACCATTATTAGGCAAGAGCAGGGCCTATTGCTTTTTCAACTGTTTTACGAAGTTGAGTGCGGTCGCCCCCTGCATTAACAGCAGTATCCCAGCAACCCATGCTGGGCCATGGCATGGATCATATTTATGACTGCTTAAATGAATGGAAGTCAATGAGAGGTCAGTGAGCAACCCCGACATGATGACCCCATTGACCCCACAGTAACATGGGCAATCTTGAGAGCTTTCAAAAAATGTATAATATGCTGTCCCCATGTTAATGGATATATTGTTTTTACTAAAAATCAAAAAATGTTATTTGTTTTTTATTTATTTAGGCCCGAGCCTCTACAGGGTGTAGGGTCTAAATGTACCTCATATGTATACTAGAGATGGACAAGGAAAAACAGATTTAATTGAGACTAAAACTAGTATAACAAAGAGGAAAGCATTTTAACATTATAGAAACCATTATTGTGTATTTATTGTAATTGTAAGAAATTATTATCAGGTCTTATCAGAGTCTTATCCAAAGTATTTTCATTAAATTTGAAATGTTAGTATTATAGTAACACTTGTAGAGCTTGTATTCATGTTTTTGCATCGTATCGTCCTGTCCGATCCACAGAAGAGGGACCTTTATGACCAGGGAGAGGAGCAGATGAATAAAGAGGGGCATGAACAGAGGCCAGTCTCCTACGGACATTTTCAACGTGTTTTTTGGAGGAGGGAGTCAAATGCAGAGAGTGAGAAGAGGTATGAGAGTTTTTTTGTTTGTTTGTTTGTTTTTTTTAGGAACAAATCTGTAATAGTTTGACAAAATCTAAGAAATCTAAACCAAACTGTTGTGTCTTCTTCTTTTAGGTAAAAATGTAGTTCATCAGCTCGATGTTTCATTGGATGGCTCCACCAGAAAACTCGCACTGCAGAGGAATGTGATCTGTGACAAATGTGAAGGTACACCATTACCTACATTTATATATGTACCTTTATTTAGTATATATTTTTGTTGTATCTGTCCGTATTCAAATAGATTAACAATTAAGAGGCCCATATTATGCTCTGTTCTATGTTATAATGTTGTTTCCTCACCACAAACCTGTATGTTCGGGTTCTTCTCTCAAACTGAAAACAATGTTCCACCTTGTTATGTCATGTGGTAAAACATGAAATGCTCCACTGTGTTTTTAAACTCCATATAACTTCACTAAAATCATTTGAATAACTTGAGCCCTAATATTGCCAATCTCTGCTGAGCTAAAGGTAAAAGGAGCTGTTAACATGAATAGTAGCACTACATGACATCACAAGATAGAACAGAGCATTCTGAGTTGTTGCAATATAGACAGACTAACATATTAGAGTATTACTGAGACAAAACACAACTCCAGGTATGTTTTTGAGGTGGAAACAACATTATAACATTGCTTAAAGTTGTTATGAGTAATCTGATACAAACAATAACAGTCAGTGCTCTTGACTGTTCAGATTTCAGTAAAAACCAATGGGATTAATTATAGAAAAGCAATAAATACAGTGAACTCAAGACAGTCAAGAAAATAATTATTTTTAGTTATTCACCTGCTTTATCTAAACTTTTTCTGTATCTTCTTCCACAGGTTATAGAGGAAAGAAAGGCGTCCTGGAGAAATGCTCGTCGTGCAAAGGCAGAGGGGCGCAGGTCAAAGACAGATCAGTCCAGGCATGATTCAGCAGATCCACAGCATGTGCAGCAGACACCAGCAGTTATGGTCATTTCATTCACACACGTTTAAAGCAGGAACCCTGTAGATTGAGGCAAGTAAAGTTCTTCACTCAAAAACACTGTTCCAACTTGTGATGTCATGTGGTAATACAGGAAGTGCTCCACTGTAATTTTAAACTCCATACACTTTCACTGGAATCTTTTGTATGATTTCAACCCTGGAATTGCCTTATCTCTTTTGAACTAAACGTAAAATGAGCTGTTAACTTGAAAACTACCACTTTATGACATCTAACACTAATCTGACACTAATCTGACACTAATATAATGATTAAGGGTTACTCAAACATGTGAATGCAATAAAACACAACTCCAGGTCTGTTTTTGAGGAGGTAACAGCATTCTAACATGACTTAATGCTCACAAGAGTCACTTTCAATTATAGAACTTTATTTATGCCCCATTTACATGTCCTATTTTCATCTGAGTAGCAGTGTTCTTAATTGTGCTTTTGTTTACAGATTGAATTCCCAGAGAAAGACCAGCTCCCTGAACACCTCATGTACCAGCTGGAGAGACTACCTCCCAGAGAAGACATGAAACTGACAGACGACATGGAGGAGGTGGACCTGGTGGAGGTGGGGGTCCAGGCCCGGCAGAGGAAACACCAGGGAGAGGTCTATGAGGAGGACAAAGATGCCCCACGGTCAGGAGTCCAGTGCCAGACACAATGAACCACTGCTCTGACCAAATTCAAAATGGCTGCCAGAGTTTTGTATTCTTCGTTTGAGGCTCGGACTCAAAGTAAATGTTTGTTACATCTTTATTTAAGTGTGTTTTTGTCAAATTATACTTTCTGTGAAGGTAATTTCATCTTTTTAGTAATAAAATGCACAATATTTGCAAATGTGGTCTTCATATATTGTCTCTTCTCAGTGTAGAACTAAAAATAAACCTGTCAGGAGTTTTTACATGGTTGTAAACAAATATTAGTGGGAGTCAGTAACTAGTGGTACTAATTATGGTGTGCTGTGTAACTTTTCTGGAGGGTCTGCTGTCTGCTTTTCTTCATGGCGATGTTAATATTTTGCTTGGAATGTTCAGCATGTTCTCCCTTTTTATTGGTTAGTTGTGATGACTTTTTAAAACTGCTCATTGGCACTGTAATAAAAAAAACTTTATTTTTCCACCATTTCAAGGGGCAGAGTTCCCTTGAGATAGAAAGTTGTGATGTCATGTGAAAGCCAACAACAGCTTAGACACATGGAAGTATAATTATTATATATTATTTTATATATTTTATTATAGATCCACTGATTACCACCATATTAGACTATAGGTTGCAATACATAGTGGGTGAATTTAATTCTAAATGTACGCCTCCAGGCTTTTAAAGGCTTTCATTTGACTTGCAGTGTAATACGAGTCTGCAACCCCACATAATGTATATTATCGCCTCAACGCCGAGAAAATCGTCCAAATTGCATTAAAAGACTTCTCCATACGCACGGATCATAACCTATATTTTAGTGTTGTGTCCTCCGTGCCGAGGATTCGAAGCGTGTGCCGAGTAATCTAGGAAGGCTTTGGTGAAGCGCGTATCGAGGCTCGTATCGGTGACGCATGCGGTGACGATCGAAGCCATAGATCAAAGCCTCGCGAACCAGCCGTATCACGTGAATGGTTCAAGAAATGGTTCACGGATTTGGCGCGCCATTCGAAACATAAGGGCCAGTGAAACGCAAAGAATTCCTCCTCACATTTTGTGGTTTTGGGTTATTACATTACATCCCTAACTCAAATTTATTCCTACTTTTTTAACCCGACCATTGTATCATGAAAACAGACTCCATGGTAATAAATTCACACTTAATATCACAGACATTCAGATATTTAATCATTCATTTATAAATCTTTCCATCAGAACCACAATGATCATGTTGACTGTACTATCATGCCTCTGCTTGTTATACATTTTTGGCCACTTAATGGCGCAGTGGAGTAAAAGAAGCACCTTGAAGCATCGGCTCAAGAGCATAGACTGTATAAAAGAAGTGGACTAAGTGAGCGTGACGTCACCCATAGCGTTTAGCGCCAAATGAGGCTCGCGATGCTAACGGTTACAGGGGCAAATTTGGAGCCAGGCTCTATGTTATGAATAGGTTTTTTTTGGTGAACAAAATAGCGGGAAAAAATTCAGGACCACGTAGAGCGGGCTCATACGAACATTTTAAGACCAAAATGACGACGCTCAGTGCAACAGGTACAGAGAGACGAGCGATAAGATCTCAGTCTAAGTCAATGGGAAAAAGGGAGAGAAGGAGCCGGAAGAGCCTTCTGGCGCACTTCCTATTTGGCACGCGGCGGCTAACAGGATAGTTATGTCCACTCACATATACGGTCTATGCTCAAGAGTCGAGCAATTGGATGGAACGTCATCTCGCTATCACTGTTATATTTACACTTATTTTTTCGCAATAGCGGGTCTATGCCGGCCGTTCAAACTTTTTGCTGACTCGCTGTCACCCATTGTGCTCATGGATCTATAATAATGACTGTTGTGTTTTGAAGGGGCGCAAAACACTTCCTGCCCCATCTGTATTTCGCGGGTCAACGGGGTCACGTGAGTGAGACCCCCACCCATAGCTTTAGGACACTTGGCCTGGTCATTAGCGCCAGGTGAGCTTGATCAAGTGAGCACAGGTGCGTATAATTTGGCGCGCCGTACTCACATGGATCTGTGTACTCAGGAGAGCTCCACCGGGAGCCAGCTGATACGCGGATTTCTATGTGACAGCATAGCTTCGTTTTACGTTCTTCTAAAGCGCATTTAGCCACAGCAAAATGGACATGTTCCAAAGTTTATCGCTGCAGCTCCAGGACAGCTGAACTCTGGAAAAGGCGCGCATTTGGCCGCAGCTAATGCAGCTCCAGGCCACCTGAACTCTGGAAAAGGCGCGCATTTGGCCACAGCTAATGGAGCTCCAGGACACGTTGGACTACGGAGAAGGTGCAGCGGGACTACGGAGAAGGTGGAGAAGGTGGAGAAGGTGCAGCGGGACTACGGAGAAGGTGCAGCAGCGTCCAGATCACCGCATCGGCACTAGAACCGGGCGAAGAAGCCACCACCAGATAAGAATTACCAATATGGTTTTAGCTGTTGCCTGATCAGCCAAGACCCGACCTTACACACTTTTACAACTTTACTAATTTATAAGGTCTATTACAATCGAACGGGATGTTTGCGAAATCCCTCAATCGTAAAAGTAGGATCCATAACAACTGGGCATATGTCAAATGGACAAACTGAATTGAATTTCTCCTTTGCTGTAGGCCTACATTGCACCTTTGTTATGCATGGAAACCTGTGTTATGTTTACTCTTAGCTATAACAGCCCCTTATACTGGGTGCGTTTTGCAGTACAATAGTCCATTTGGTGAGATTTACCGCAGACTTATGGCTGGTCACGCATCTTCACCTGAATTCGAACGATTATCGCAATGTTTGGGTTTTTATCGCAGTGTTGATGAATGATGTTTGTGCTGCTGCCGTTTCTCGCTCTGCTTGTTTTTTTTTATGCAATGTGGTTTGAATAATGGGCTTTCATGACATTTGTGGCAATGCTTCTGTTGAGGGGAAATATTGTGTTTTTTCATAGTCTAGGTAGTATAGTTATAAAGTAATGAAATACAGGGACAGATCAAAAGCCATACACTGAGAAAAGAAATGGAACGCTACACTCACAAAAATAACATTTTTATATGATGCTGATGTAAGTGTACTTGACGAATTTTTTGCGTTTGACCCATTGCTGGTGCTCCAGAACCAGGTAAGGTAGGCAGGCGTACTTGACGAATTTCTTAGGATGGAAATTAATTTTTTGCGTTTGACCCGTTCAACCATTGCCGGTGCTCAAGGACTCATCTCCGGGTCTTGAGCTTTGGTCCAGACCATCAGTAAGACTACAGGTAAATAAACCATTAACATCTATGTCATATGTTACTGACTAAATTGTTAACACCCACCTTCTTCTGCTTTATGTGACAGGGTCACAGGGGCAGTTCGCCACCAACCCGCTCCCATCCAGACACTAGAAGGACATGCAAACTCCACACAGAAAGGCCCGGAGAAAACCCATTCAGAGACGGGAGGATGTGGTGCAAACTCGGCACAGAGAGGCCTGGAGAAAACTCATCCAGAGACGGGGAGAACATGCAAATTACACACAAAGGCCTGGAGAAAACCATAGACCGTGTATATATAAGTGAACTAAGCTAACCCGTTAGCCGCCGCATGCCGCAATAGGAAGTGCTCCAGGAGGTTCTTCTAGCTCCTTCTCTCACTTTTTCCCATTGACTTACATTGAGATCTTATCGTCCCTCTCCTGCACTGAGCCTTGTCATTTTGGTCTTAAAATGTTAGTATGAACCTGCTGTACATGATCCTGAATTTTCGCTTTTTTGTCTATCAAAAAAATCCTATTCATGACACAGAGCCTGGCTTCAAATTCGCTCATGTAACCGTTAGCATCACAAGCCTCAATTGAGCGGCACTAAACGCTATGGGTGACGTCACACTCACTTAGGCCACTCATATATACGGTCTATGGAGGAAACCCATCCAGACACGGGGAGGACATGCAAACTCCGAACATTGAAGCCGGAACCTTCTTGCTGTGAGGCGTGAGCGTTAGCCACTGAATTTTTAACCCTGCTGTGCTAAACCATGCTAACTAGTAGTGTACTATTAAACACTACTGTGACAGGTAGTTTACTAACCCTCTAGTTTTCCGGTTTTAGGATGGCGTCTAACTTATTTATTTATTTTTTTTGCAGGGAGCAGTTATGTAGTTTAGCATTTATTGTTCATAACATAAGCTAATGTATACTTTTTCTGGTTTTAGGATGGCGTCCAACTTTTTTTGTTTTTACAGGGAGCAGTTTTCTTGCCATATTGATCTAAGCATTTATTGTTAACATAAGCTAAAGTTAAATCTTTCAATTGATTTATAGTTTATTTAAATACAGCTAAAGCTAAAACTTGTCTGCCAAAAGTTACTAACCCATACTTTTCTGGTTTTAGGATGGCGTCTAACCTTTTTGTTTTTACAGGAAGCAGTTTTATCTTTTATCTGTAGTTTTAAGCATTTACTGATGACATAAGCTAAATCCACTTGCATTCATTTCTAGGTCATTTAAATGCAGCTAAAGCTAAAACATGATGTATATCAAATGTTACAGACTAACCTGTACATTTTCTGGTTTTAGGATGGCATCTAACCTTTTTTTTTTTTTTTTTAACAGGGAGCAGTTTTATTGTCATGTAGTTTTAAGCATTTATTGATGACATAAGCTAAATCCACTTGCATTAATTTATACTTCATTTAAATAAAGCTAAAACATGACGTATACCAAATGTTACAGACTAACCTGTACATTTTCTGGTTTTAGGATGGTGTCTAACTTTTTCTTTGTTTTTACAGGGAGCAGTTTTATTGTCATGTAGTTTTTAAGCATTTACTGATGACATAAGCTAACGCTAAATCCACTTGCATTAATTTATACTTCATTTAAATAAAGCTAAAACATGACATACCAAATGTTACGGACTAACCTGTACATTTTCTGGTTTTAGGATGGTGTCTAACCTTTTTTGTTTTTACAGGGAGCAGTTTTATTTTGTCATGTAGTTTTAAGCTTTTATTGATGACATAAGATAAATCCACTTGCATTCATTTATACTTCATTTAAATACAGCTAAAACATGATGTATACCAAATGTTAGCCTAACCTGTAAGTTTTCTGGTTTTAGGATGGCGTCTAACCTTTTTTACAGGCAGCGGTTTTATTATTGCTATGTGTGAAGCTTATGTTCTGAACAATTAATGCTTAACATAACCTTTTTTCCTTTGCGCCCTTGGTGGTCCAGAGTGGGCCACATACGGACTGAGTGTAATGGTTCAAACCCAAACGCTTAAATGTTTGGTTTGTGACTGAAATAATCCAACAGCGATCATCTCTCCCTGCTGCTGGTCTCACAGGTTTTATTGGTCTGTCCATGCAGACTTAAGCTCTGTAGGTATTTGAGGTTCTCTGTGAACCTTGTATTGCCTCAAAACAAGGTCTGAATAATATGCTGAGGATTCTTTTACTTTAAGCTTTGGTTCTGGGCCTAAACTGGTGTGTGCCAGATTCTAAATACTTTGGCACACTTTTATGGAGACTGCGCGGTCTCCTTTGTCTGGCCTGATCTAAAGGTGAACCTGATTTAAATGCTGATAACACAAAACATGTGATAGTCACATGGGTCTGAGACTAAAACCCCCGATTCCAAACTAACACTTCCACAGGTTGAACTTTTTTACACTTTGCTTAGTCTGTTCCAGACAGACCTGGTTCAGACCAAAAGACTGACCTTGGGTTACTGAATGTGATGTATTTTGTCTGAACTGGTCTTACTGTGAGTCAAATTTTGACTGGTTTATTGTGTGTGTGTAATAGCTCTGGTCCTAACCCTTGCACTGGACTGAAATACTGGTTATTCTAAATTAACACTTCCACAGGTTAAACAGCTTTTATTTCTGTTCATTTAATGTGAAAACCAGGTCTGAACTGTAAATCTTGTGTTTTTGAATGAGTTTTGCATTTTGTTTCGTCTGTACTGGTCCAAATTTGGCCTGGTTTGAGTGAAATGGCTTTGGTCCTAACACTTAGACTGAAATACTGATTACCGGTATTCTAAACTAACACTTCCACAGGTTTAACTGATTTCAGTTTCTGTTCATTTAATGTGAAAACCAGGTCTGAACTGTCAATCTAGGTTGTTTAATGTTTTGCATTTAGTTTTGTCTGTACTGGTCCAACTGTTGGCCAAATTTGGCCTGGTTTGAGTGAAATAGCTTTGGTCCTAATACTTGGACTGAAATACTGATTACCGGTATTCTAAACTAACACTTCCACAGGTTTAACTGGTTTTTGTTTCTGTTCATTTAATGTGAACACCAGGTCTGAACTTTTTTTTTTTAAATAAATGCTTTGCATTTAGTTTGGTCTGAACTGGTCTTAAATGTGGGCCTGCTTTGAGTGCAATAAGCTCTGGTCCTAACCCTTACACTGAACTGAAATGCTGATTATACTAAACTAACACTTCCACAGGTTTGCATTGCTAATGGTTTGTTCATTTTAATCATTTTGAAATGCATTGGCATTTCTTTGAACGTTGTAATTTAACACATGGTTAAATCTCTTACTAATGTTGGTCATTACTGCCATTTTGTATGTTTTTTGATGATTCTAACTCTTCTGAAATTGCTTCTTGTTGCAGATCTAAACTGTTTTACCTAAACTTTTAATCCAGTCTTCACAGGTCCCAGAGGCTGCAGTTTGTGGTGAGTATCTGCACTTACTAACATACTAACCTTACAAATCACGGGCGGTGGGTTTAATCCAGCCACAGAGGGCGCTGTGCCCCTCTGTGCCAGTCCCCAGCCTGGACAAATGGAGAGGGTTGCTTTGGCATAAAACCTGCCGCCGCCTTTATCGTGATCACACATGTTTGAATAACACGTTTATTGGCCTGTCTACATCTCCAAAGCTCAGTGCTCTGTTCCACCTTGTGACATATTTTAGAGTTAACTGCTACTTAATCTTTAGTTTAGTAGAGATATAAATGATTTTTTTTAATGTGAATTGGGGGGAAAAAAAAACTTCCAGGTAATTTTTTGGTGAAGAAATTCAATTATAGCATAGATTCATTTAAAGTTTGTCTTAAAGAACCTTTTTGGTAAGTCATTTATTTCATTTTCATGAAGAAACCATAACATCAAATACAAAATACGAATTATTAGGATTCCTTTTTTTTTGCTCTATCATACAGCCCTGATCAGAACTATTACGTGCACAATTAATTTCAAATAATTAAATGTCAACCTTCCCATTTAGTTTCTTACAAATGTTTTCAGTTTAGACATCCTAACCCAGAAATGAAATACAAAAATAACATTGCTTTGTATACTCTTTGTTGAACTGCATTTGACTTTGTGTATGACGACGATTTTCAAGAGTGTGATGGTGACAGTTAAAAGTAAACACTGATAAAAACTGCTCCCAGCGGCACACAGGACCTCTGTGTCCCAAAATACTTCTAATGAGACTGTGCTGCTATTCCTGTCTGCGCGCTATCAATAACTTCGGCAAACAGTGACAGTAAATGGATGCTTCTTTCTTTGTGGGTGACAGTGCATTCAAACCACAGCGCCACATTGTAAAGCCTTTATAGCAGCTATTGTCTTCATTTGACAAAGTATTTCAGTACCAAAACGCCCCTTACGTCAGAACAAAACTGCACACTCCTCAGCCTATTCACCTCTGCTTCAAGTAACGTTAGTCAAATAATTATAAAAATAGTTTTTGGTTACATTTGGAAGAGTTTTGCTTTGTATTACTTACTGAGCCCCACAATGCATCTCGGACCTCAAATGTACATCCTCGTATGCACACTGAGGTCTGAGGACCATCACAAGGTGGAGCAGAGCATTTTGAGCTTTGGAGATGTAGACAGACTAATAAACCAGGGTTACTCCAATGTGTGAATGAAATGAGACAACTCCGGGTATGTTTTTGAAGAGGTAACAGTATTATAACGTTGCTTAATGCTCAGTCAATTTTGTGTAAAGTAAGACCTTTAAATTTACACAATTCATTGATTTTCAGCTTTGAGTATTCGGAGACATACATCCACAAGTTATTTTATTTGTTTATGTAATGTTTGCGTTATCCCCCCCCAGACACCACTTAAAGGGGAACTCTGGCAAGTTTGAAGCTAAAGTCCATTGCTAGAGGTGGTCGAATACTGTCAGAAGCCAAAAAACGGCACAGATCAGTGTTTCCTCGGTGGAGATCTCACTGTTAGTGAGCCTGTCAAAGTAATAAGCTAGTGTAGTGAAGGGGCAAGCTCTTAGCTTCCATGTAAAACGCCAATTTGCACAGAAGAGGCTTAACACCACTTTAACCCATCTTACAACAGCCATAAGTCTAAACAACGCTCTGCCTGGCTCACTCATTAGTGTCTAGAAACTTTATAAGCAGCCTTACCTTTGGTGATTTCCCACTGTGCATGCGAAAGCCCAAAAGACTCAGTGATCAAGTCTTTTGAGCTTTTGCATGTGCAGTGAGAAATCAACAAAGGTAAGGCTAAGGCTGCTTATAAATTTTTATGTTTCCAGACACTAATGAGTGAGCCAGGCAGAGCGTTGTTTAGACTTGTGGCTGTTGTAAGATGGGTTAAAGTGGTGTTAAGCCTCTTCTGTGCAAATTGGTATGTAGAAGCTAAGAGCTTGCCCCTTCACTACACTAGCTTATTACTTTGACAGACTCACTGCCACAGTGAGATCTCCACCTCGGCAACACTGACCTGTGCTGTTTTTTGGCTTCTGACAGTATTCGACCACCTCTAGCAATGGAGTTTAGCATCAGACGTGCCGGAGTTCACCTTTAACGGTATCTGGTTCCCTGGGGACTCTTTTGGCTGGACACAAGACATGGGTAAGTAAAAGCACGCAAATTCACCACATACACACTTATATCTACACGTCACACACGAGACGTGACTCATTTAAAATACAGCACATACATTGCACATTTCCAATTGTTTATTTGTCTCTGCAGACCGGCGGCCGCCATTGACGGAAGTGACCTGCCTGACTGGAACCCACGCGACAAAAGATCAAGAGTTTTAATAAAGATTTTAAAACGATACAAACGTGTGTAATTTTTGTTATGTGCAAATTAGCGTATCTCATAAGTGCTCCTTGCTAGAAAAGTGCAATGTAAATGTATGTAAAGTGCATGTGTGAATACTTTCCTCCATAACCAACTGCCTGTTCATTACACTGGACCAGTGTCTTTACTTTGTGCTCCTGTCACAATCAAAGCCCCTTTGGATTAACATTTTAATTTGTGATATTTATGCGTTCATAGATTTTTCCATACCTGGCCAGCCAGAACCACACACTTTGACAAAACTTTACAAAGACGAGTGGATCTGGAGCCGTATCTCTGATTTCAGAGGGTGTGATTGACAGGTGGATTGATTAACCAGAGAGATGCATGCTCAAAAACAAACATGGCTGCATAAAAGAAAACGATTATAAAGAGCTGAGAAGCCACATGGATTTTCTTAGAATTGCCATTTGATGCACCAAACTAATCTCATGTAACAATGACAATTGAGTTGAGCAGCTGTGGTTGGAGCACCCTAAGTTTGGATGGAGGTTTGTCACGCTCTTTGGTCCGATTCCAGTCCCTTCTGAATTCAAACAGAATGTAGAACAGACTCAGTCGGGTTAGATTTCCCCTTTTTGTTACTTTTTACATCTCTTCTGTTGCATTCAATTCAAATATGAACATCCAAGCATCTGTATTCCAAGTCTAGGTTATTTCTTAGAATCAGATCCATTCAGCAATAATATTCTCTTAAAATATTGCAGTTCGACATACAATAACAAACCTCTATAAATTAAGAGGGGCACATGAATTTGGCATATGGAGCTTATACCTGAATATAGTGTCCATGTTTTATGAAAATGCCTATGCAGTGTGTTTGAACCTCCTATAGGACCTGATATGACGCAGTTCAGAGTGGGGATAAGGCAGACGAGATGCACATACAATGATACTGTGTTCCCTGGAGACAGCAGGACGGACGAGAGCACAGAAGGTAATGATACAAGTCCGAAGGCTGCTGTGCTGGCATCTCTCTGTCCTCTGATCCTCTCAATGTAAAGGCCCATTTAAACTCGCTGTGTAAAATGACTGCAGTCAGCAGCCACTGGGACAATATTCTGCTTTGTATATTTCCATGCATTATGTTGTTAAAATATTTCATGACCAAAAACATACCTGGAGTCTTTTTGTTTCATTCACACCTCTTTAACACACAAACGGCGATAGTGGAGTTTAAACTTTAGCTGAAAACCAAAATTGTTTAGAATTCTTTCTAATCTTTTAACATATCTTGATTCACAGCCATTAATTTCAGGCACATACACGGCTTTGTCAAATGGCACAGAAGCAGGGCATTCTGGGAAGAAAATGAGCCAAGGTTACTAACGTCTTAGTTAACCTTGACCCTAACTCCTAACCAATGAATCATTCTTAATTAACTCTGAATGAATTAAGTTATGTTTTATTAAGGCTAATAAGGTGTAGTAGTAATAAAGTGGTGGTGATTTTTTTTTTTTCTTCATACTTGCTTTTAAAATATACTCCAAGAGGTGAGTTCAGTTTAAGTTCTAATGTAATGCAAGTTCTAATGTTCTGTTTAGTTTGGTCTAGTCGTGATCTAGCCCCTATTTGGAGTATTCACAGTTGCGCATAGACCACCCCTATTTTGGGACAGAATGGGAACTAAATTCAGAACGAATCTTGAATAGAGCAGGACTGAATCAGGTCTATCATTGGGACTAAACTTGGTTCAAACCAAGATCCAGCAAAATTCAGTGTGAATGCACCTCAATGCTCTGATGGATAGCTGCTCCTTTCAAATGTTGTGATTTATACATGCGATTCATAAGATTTATAGATTTCAGAGGCGACTTGTCAAACGTTTTCATGTCAGTTTGAAGCAAAGACTTGGCCAGTAGTTTTATTATGATCCAGCGCTCCTCCTCGGGGCAGGGGAGGTTTACTGGCTTTGTCACACTAGCCTAAACAGCACACAGGGAGTAATGGCCGATATAAGGCTCACTAAAGCACACATCCACAGACTTAAACAATGCTCATAATTTATCTGTTTATCCTCAGGGCGACTGTAGCAGCTTAGAGGCAGCTCCACTGGGTTAAAGGACATCTCAAAAGAATGATATAAGCAAAAGGTGTTCAGTCAGTCCATTAAGCTTTCTTATTCAAACATGGTTTACAGCAAGTCCAAAGGTTTAAAGAGGAAAACACAGCCAGATGGGTTTGGATTTGTAATTCATGCATTCATTTTTCTTTAATCCTCTCATTAAGGGTGTCATATTTATAGAGGATATAAATGAATTTTTAAAAAATGCAGAAATTGATCTTAACCTTGTATGTAATGGTCAGTTAAAGAAGTTAAGGGCTTTATTTGTGTACAACATTATGTTCAGATGGCAGGTTGGTGCTTGCCTGACCAGTCAGTCCCTTTTACATTCTGTTCAAGTGTAGAAGAGTCTGGAATCAGACCATAGAGAGTGAAAAACCTCTGTCCGAACTTGATGATCCAACCACAGCTGCTACTTTGTAGTACGTGTCTCTTGAATGGGGAAAACTCCTCTTCATATTTTTTTTATCATTCAGAAAATATATATTTTCTATAACTTATTTGAGATAATAGTTTTGGTGATGATTCCATTGTTGATTTTGAGACATGCTGTTTCTCGGTGTTTTTTTTCTTTCTCCCTTTTGACAACCATGCGTCTCTGATCTGCTTGTGAATCACATCCTCTCAAATGTGCAGACAGGATACAGCTCCGGATCCACTCGTCTTTGTAAAATTTTGTGATGGAGTGTGGTTCTGGCTGGTTAGGCAAGCAATAACATCTCCATAGAGAAAAGCATGTGATGGACCCTCCACCAGAAAATTTACACAATACACCCTTGACCACTGTGGCACTTTGGAAGAATTTCCAAACCCTATGACCACCGCCAATATTCCGAGTACTTTGAATCAGAGAGGAGTTTCTTTGCACTGATCCCTAACTCAGTGAAATTGAAGCTCTTGCCTATAGCTGATATATGACATTCCCTGCATATTTCTCTCTCAACGATGTACGTAAATAATGCTTTGGAAGCTACATCAGCCACTGTCACCAAAATATACGGCCACTCATTAAATGACATTGGAGCAGTCATTCCCAGTACCATTAATCACTGGTACTTGTAGTGGCCGATTCTGCACAAGCTGACGTAGCGTTTCAGACAATATATGAAGTCCTGTTTGAGGGGGCAGGGCTTTTCCAGTGTCCCAAACTGATCTTTGTATTCTGTTTAGTGGCTATGTTCAAATTTGTGTTAAAAGTCCTATCTTACACAAAAGTGACTCTTGAGAGTTTTAAGTCTTTCACGTTTGAGTAACTTTAATACTGGACCGTCTACCTCTCCAAATCTCAGAATGCTCTGTTCCACCTTGTAACGTGATTTTATGCGTTTTAAAAACATGAACAACATAACTATTTAAACAATTTGCAGAGGCCCGAATCCAGTCCTCACTTTCGTGATGCTTTCTACCATCTTAATTATTCACCAGGATGAGTTTATAAGCCTTTTTTTCACAACTTCCAGAGGCCAGAGCAAAGTTTCGCCATTGTGGTAAAGGCAACAACTAGCATGCCAACAGCAGACTTCCTTATTCTCATTGATAAAACGGGCAGTAATGCCTAGATGCTGCACAGTGGGCTCATTTTGACTTTAAGAGCTGCTTTTTACAGTCTACAATAGTATTTACCGGTACAACTACAGACAATAATCGAGTACAGCCACTTTAATCAGAAAATAATTAGCTCTAAATTAAAATCAGGACTTAATATGACTTGAATATAGAACCCACCCAGTGAGAACCATCTGAAATCCACAGCTCTAATTAGACATACGAACATGTGGTTTTAAAGTAGAGCTATAAGGTGTTAAATACATCATCCACTGACCTTCTACTCCCTATTCTCTCTGAGACATTAGCCCCGCCCCCCCGCTGGAGGTGACGTATGGGTGCCCGGGCTGATCTGGGTGAAGGTCAGTTTACGGTCTGTGGGGGTGGAGTGAGCAGGAGCATGGTTCAGCAGAAATCACTGTCACAAAACACTCTAAATCTGGAGGACTGAGGCTGAGATGGAGCAGAGCACGAGAACGGAATATTTTCTAACTTTCTGTTGGCTAATTACGCTATTTTCTGAACTATGTTATAATGTTCGCTCATCAAAAGCAGACCTGGAATATGTAAATTGAAAAGGGGCACAATTATTCATGTGTACATTAGATTTTATATATCTTTTATATTTTACACAAATGCGAATAGTCCTGACGGTGTGACACAAACTGCATGTTTGTGTCACACCGTCAGACTATTTTTTAACACAATTTGAATTTGATATTTGGAGGTGCAGAGAGCTGTGAGTCGACACGAGGCTGACCCAAGTGTTCGAACAAGGCCTTCACGGTGCGGATTTTTGTTGATCTGCTTGTGGTTTTATTTTACGCTTTTGTTTTGTTTGTTGTGCGATTTTTATTAAGCTCTTCCAACATTTCAGGCAACATTTTATTTTAATGTCACTATTTTTATTTTTATTTCATCTGTGCGACATACAGTTGTTCCTCTGAAGGCCTTTTGCACAGTACTCCTCCATGATCTTTGCAACTGAGGAGTGCAGATGTGGAAACGGCAAGAAACTTTTTGTGTGAAATGTTGCTTTGACAGAAGAAGTGCAGGGAGTTAATCAGGTTTAATTAGGCTAATGAGGCTCTTCAGTGTGGAGTAAAGTGGGGCACACAGCGCCAGGAACGCACAGGTACAAACACTAAGAATAACACAGCCAGGCAAAAAGTGTACTCCAACCACACTACCCACCTGCAAACTCTTAGGATTATACTGTACATTAAGTAGTGCAAGGAAATACTATTTTTACATAGTCATTTGAATATACAGTAGCCAGTTGTGTCAAGTGAAGGCAGTTCATTTTTGACAGTTACCAAGAGAACTGTTATGATGCCTCATTCATAATGGCATTTACAGGTCTTCATGCAGGGCTCCATCTGTTGTGTCTGAGCCAGATTCTGTTTCGTCTGTTCAGATTTATTTATTTGAGTGACACGTGTGAAACAAAGGATCTTATTGGTCATCATTTTGAACAAAACAAAACCGTTTTGTGCTTCGCTCAGTGATTCTGCAGAAATATAGAATGTTTTACAGGCTGCTGTGATATTTTTTCCTCTCTCCTTTCCTCATTAAGCAACTACAGTATATTTGTTTTGATGGGGAAGAACCAACCCTGACTGGTTAATCCACCTTTAATCACGCTCATTGGAAATCATTGATACTGGTGACCAGACTCACATCTTGAGAACTGTATGTTTGTAAAAAAGATGAATTCACATTACAGTTGTTCAGAACGTATCTTAAAAAAATGATTGTATTTGTGTAATTTCCATCTATTTACACAATAGACAATATCCTAAATAGAATAAATGAACACATACCTGTAAATTAGATGAGCTCCAATAACTCGATGGGTTACAGTGGTGAAATATCTTAATTCACTGTGTGAACTACTTGAAGTTCATTCTGCCCTTGAGCAGGGCTCTACAGTGCGCCCATTTCACTTGCATTTGCGAGTAAATATTTCGCTGTGCGAACGTGGAAAAGAAAACAGGTGCATCTGTGCGAGTGCTTCTGTAGCCATAATAAGGAGCTGCGCACAGACGTAACATGACGAGTTAAACTTTCTAAATGCACGTTTCCCAGCGCGAGCGCAACAACATGACACCTCCGAGCGACTCCAGCATACGAGCTCCGCGTGTGGCTGATATCACTCATACGAACAAACTCCGCATCAATACACACCCACGCCCCCTTAAACGAGGCGCGCCCCGCAGCAGGACCCACACCTGCCCCACCACAGCAGGACCCACACCTGTCCCACCTCTCAGTAGACACCCCCACACTGCTGGACTTCCTTCTCTAAAGCGAGAGTTTTGTCTTGGTCTTGTCTCGGACTCGAGCGCATTTGGACTCGGTCTTGTCATGGACTCAAGGTCTGAATACTGAGTGCGGTCATTTTTCATTAAGGCCGCTGCTGTCGCCAATAAACTCATCCCGGTGTGCGGGGGCGTGCGGGGACCTGCGGGGCTTCTCTCTGCAGCCTGTGCCAAATGCCAAATAAATCCGTTTGTCACAATGTGCTTTTGGTTTGGTAAATGTGCAGAGGCTAAATACCACTTTAAAACAAGAGAATGGAACTCCAGTTTGGAATTTGAAAATACAGGTTTAAAAATCCTGCACACTTTATTCACTTTGAAGCAGTTTTGTGTAAAGTGCCAGTAGAAGTTCTCTTAAAGAAGAGGTTCTTAAACTGTGGGTGAGGGTCCAAAACGGGCCACAGAGTGTTTAAGTGCAGTACAGTTTGTTTGGCTTATTTTAAGTCTAAATATTAACCAGATAAATGAAGATATATTTATAAAAACATTGCGATCATGCAGGAAAAGTACAGTCATAATTCTTTTGTTTTCTGTATTAAATTTATTCAGTGTTGGTGTTGTATGTGCAAGTTCTGCACTGTAATAATCTGTTACGACCCAGCTCTGCTAGGGACCTTGAAGTAACAAAATAACCAAGATGTAAAATGGAATAAATAAGGTAATTTAATTAAAAAGAATGTACAAGGTAAATTAAACAAAACAGGCTAAAATATGTACATAAAGTAACCTAAACTAAGAAAAAGGACAGGATAACAAGTTGTGCCAAAAAACGAGTCACGTGGGCTTACACAAAAAAACAAGTGACTAAACTAAGGGACACAAACAAAACTAAATCACAAGTGTCCCAAAGTAAAATCACATAAACCCACTAACAGAACCAAGTGACAAAACAAAAAGGCACAAAACCGAACTAAACTAGTGTCTCACACACAAAAAGTCACGTACTAGTACAAACAAAGTGACTGACAGAAAGAGACACAAACACAAAATGGCAAACTGGCCACAAAGGCCAGCCGCCCCGAACAGGTGAGAAGAATCTTCTTAAATAGGGGGAGGAGGCTGGAGGTGAGGTGGGAGTGGCCGAGGGTTGAAGTTCCCACCAATCAGAGACCAGGGCTCAACCAGCAGGAATCCAAATGACAAAAGAAATTAAAACACACAACACAAATCAAAGAACTGGAGGCCTGGGGCCGTAACACCCTCCCCCTTAAGTTACAAAATATTTTTGTAAATCATTAAAATTTGATTGTTTACTTACATTTGGTTGCAATTGACTGGGAGGTGGAAGAGAGGTGAGGCATGAGCCAGGGCTATAGGTTACCAGGGTACAGCTCAAGCAGCAGTGTTAGCTGTTCCATACCCCAATGAGATGGACCAGGCGCTCTAGGAACCGAGCCCCATCCCAGAGTCTGGAGGACGAGAGGCTCAGAAAGTGGAAGTGTGAACGGGTGATCAGGCCGGTCACCAACCACACCTGGAGTACACTCAAACACCAAGAGTCAGACATAACTGGCACCACACATTAGCCACAGGCAAAAACAAACATTCCACCACCCAATCACCATATGCCATTAACAATTTAGAAAAAAAAACAATTCAAAACTTACCTAATACAAACTTATTAAATGGCCAATTACCAATTTATAAAGGCGGGATCGGGTATTCTGATCCCGGACGAGCCCCCAATTTGTTACGACCCAGCTCTGCTAGGGACCGCGGAAGTAACAAAATAACCAAGATGTAAAATGGAATAAATAAGGTAATTTAATTAAAAAGAATGTACAAGGTAAATTAAACAAAACAGGCTAAAATATGTACATAAAAGAACCTAAACTAAGAAACACAAGGACGGGACTGAAATACGAGTTTTGTGCCAAAAACGAGTCACGTGGGCTTACACAAAAAAAACAACAAGTGACTAAACTAAGGGACGCAAACAAAACTAAATCACAAGTGTCCCAAAGTAAAATCACATAAACCCACAAACAGAATCAAGTGACAAAACAAAAAGGCACAAAACCGAACTAAACTAAACTAGTGTCTCACACACAAAAAGTCACGTACTAGTACAAACAAAGTGACTGACAGAAAGAGACACAAACACAAAATGGCAAACTGGCCACAAAGGCCAGCCGCCCCGAACAGGTGAGAAGAATCTTCTTAAATAGGGGGAGGAGGCTGGAGGTGAGGTGGGAGTGGCCGAGGGTTGAAGTTCCCACCAATCAGAGACCAGGGCTCAACCAGCAGGAATCCAAATGACAAAAGAAATTAAAACACACAACACAAATCAAAGAACTGGAGGCCTGGGGCCGTAACAGAATCGTTTAAAACGAAAACCTATTTGTGCCCCCATTTTTTTTCTGTGCTCCTAAAATTTTTGACTTAGGGGCACGTGTGCTCCTGAAAAAAAAAGTTAGTGTAGAGCCCTGCCCTTGACCAAGACATGTCATCATCACCTCACATTCTGTCTCTGATTGGGACAAGTGGTCATTAGCTGCAGTGACACTGTGTTCTGTGCGATTAGAGTCATTTCAGAGGGAGGGTCCTGAACAGAACAATCAGGAGGAGCACAAACTGTCAACATGTCCCTGTAATCTGGGTGATCATGTCTCTGCTAACTGCTTCTGACAGCATGACAGGGAAAGTGGAGAAATGGTGCTACTATAGTGTAAATGCATGTCTTTTGATGCTAGCAGGAATATCTGAACAAAACGGTGTTGCAGGCGTTAATTCATAATAGAGTTAAAAATATGGCAAATTGTATCTGCATTTAAATTTTATTGTACTTTATAATAACTACACCTAGTTTATCTTCATAAAGCACGCTTTTCATGCAATTCATAATAAACGTTTATTAAGAATGATTCAGGATTTGTAACTTTTTATTACTTAATCCCCAAACCATAAATCCTAGTTTAACCCCTTAATGAAACTGTTAGTCGGCCAGAATCATTCCTAATAAACAATTTTATTAATTCACTTTCTTTGTGCTTTATTAAAACTTGTTAAGGTATTAAGGTGAATTATAAAGTGCAACCAAACGTTATAAGCTATTTTGTGTATTTGTGCTTCTAAAAAAAAGACAATATTCAGTTTTTCTATTTTCCAGTGTACAATCCTGTTTTACTCATCAGTGCCAGAAGTATATGCACTGCCATAATCGATATGATACAACATAAAACAATGAATAATAATAGTAAGATATAGACTATGATAAAAATAAAAGCATGCTTAAAAAATGCCTTTGATTTCTATGCACCCGTGTGTATCTGCGCTGTCAAGAATACTCGATACTGTCAAATGCATGTAGTCTGTGTCAAACCCAACCCTTGTGTGCAGCTAATATTCGGTCCAAATGAGTGAGTGTCCATCATGTGGTGTTGTTCTCCCTGCAGCGATGACACTCCTCAGATTGAACGCTCCCACACTAACATAAAGATGTGCTTGGTCTGCTCCATAATGTGCACATATGGCTCGTCGCGCTGTAATGGACGCTTGGGGAGACATATGTATTATCCACACACTGACGCAGTTCTCATAACGACTGTCTCTGGCTCTGTCGTCATGTGGGCCCCAAGTGAGAAGGTGACTCTTTTAATAATAATACGCTATTTCACTAAACACTGCATTTGATTTGAGCCATTTCTATTTTCTTTGTCATGTTTTTTTAGTAAGTTCAATATTTTTTGGAGGCTGAAAGCGTTTTTTTATCTGATTTTAGCCATTTTTATCTTCTTTAGCATGTCATTTTAGGAAATGTACATTGTTTCTGGAGGATGATAGTGTTTCACTGTGTTTTCCATACTCCTAGTGATTAAAGGTGCATTGTGTAACTTTTCTGGTAGAGGGTCCACCACCTGCTTGGCTCCATTATGTCCAGTATGGCATTAAACCCAATAAGCTCACATTTATTCAAGGTGTTTGTATTGCTCAAAAATGTCTCAAAACATGCATTCTTACTGTGAGCGGGGCTGCCTCTCCACAGATCTGACCAGTACCTCACCTGCTTGGCGGACTAACAAATGAAGGTTGAAATTAGCTTCTCGGATCCATGAAATATGCATGTCTATAGAGTATATCAGCTTCTTAAACTATGACTTCACAAATCTTCAAACTATCCTAAAAAAAATCAAAAATATGACGCAATTACAAAGATGCCTTAATACAAAGATTGTCTCTATAAAAACAAAGAAACGTGTCCTGAATTCTCCTAACACAAGTCTCCCAAAATGAATAATACTGGACATTCTAGGGACGGTTTAGGTCAAGGTCGTATTAAACCTTGATGAGACTGAACCGTGAAAAAACATTACCTCGCAATACATCATATAGAAGAATGAGAATGAAATTACAATGTTCTGATCCCTCTGAAATTGAGAAAGGCACCCGTTTGATTGAGGGATTTCAACTCAAGACCTCCACTTTGTCCTTGAAAACATGAATCAGAGCTGTGACTTCATCCTGGTTTTATGATGTTTGTATCGTAAAGAAGTTGTCTCTAGTGCTGCTGGAAAACTGCCAGTCTCAACCCTCTGTAGCTGTGTGCAGATTTAGGTGACTTCAGCTCTGCAACCAACCTCCAATCAGCTCTGTGGAGTTAGAAACCAAAAACTGGCAGTGATTAGGAAGAATTATCGTTTTGTTTGGCATAACAAACTAAGCTTGGACCTGGTATTTTTTCAGTATAAGATATATAAAGCCAACTAATTACACAACACCAACATAGCGTTCTCAATAGTGTACACCTTTTTCTGTCCGATGCTAAATGTTCTGTCCAGGGTAAATGCAACTTTGTGTGAATGACGTACCAGGGACTCAATCAAGCTCAAAGCCGAGTCCCACTAAACCTGTCGCCCTTAGTAACGTGTAGAACCAAAAATGTGATTGTGGCGTATCAGCAGCACTTGTGTTATTACCAATTCTGTTGAGTGAGTGAAAGCGACTTGAGCTGTGCACTTCATCTTTCTCATATGAGCAACTTTGAGACTCTGATGATTTAAAACACATGTGTCAAACATGCGGCCCGGGGGCCAGATCCGGCGATTCCAAGACCTTTAATCTGGCCCTCGGCTGATTTTTCTATTAAAATACTTAAAATTTTCAGATTTTTCTGTTAATTTTCTGCACCGTTTAGCATAGCAGCGTCTCCGGCATTTCTGTACGTTGCGACTCCCACCAGAGCAGCACAAATGAAGACTTTCCTCTTTCCAAACGCTCTTAAAGGACGATCGTTTTGACTGTCAACTGTGACCCTCATCAGCAAAATGTCAAAAAATGAGAAAAGCAGATGCTGAGTTCAGGATTTCCCAAGAAAAATAGTCTAATTCTTATTTGTTGACAGAGGTGAATGGGAAATCTGTGCTCAGTGTGTTTGGAACAAGTGGCGTTGCTCGAGGAATATAATCTTAAACACCACTACGAGACACAGAGAAAAATACGATAACTTGAAGTGAGAACTGAGTTTTCTGATCCGGCCCTTTTGGGATCAAAGTAGGTTGCATACGGCCCCCGGACCAAAATGAGTTTGACACCCCTGATTTAAAACATCCAACAGAAACATACCCGATACATATTTTATCAAGGTTTACTCCATGTGCAAAATTTATCTGACATGTAGAATGCTTAATCTGCAGTGCATCAAGTCTCTCTATACTCATTGGTTTTACCCTGCAAACATGAGAAGCTTGACATTTTCACATCCAGTATAAAACTGGATTAAAAATTGAAAACGTGAAGCAAATCTGTTCTATGTGCTCTGATATAGTTTTAAAGGAGAATTTGTTCTAAAAGGTCCCATATTACACAAAATTGACTCTTGTGAGTTTTAAGTCATGTTATAATGTTTGTTTCATTCACACGTTTGAGTAATCCTTTATTAGTTTGAATACATCTCCAAAGTTTAAAATGTGCTCAGAAAATAATGTAATATAGGCCCTTTGAGAAGAATCAAATGCATCCTGAGGAACAAACTAGTCACACCACTTGCAGTCATTGTATAGCTTTTACACAAAATATACAGTAGTTTGTTTTTTTTTATCTCGATTGTGTATGATAATATTTTGTTAGTAAAGTCCAGTAAAGTGTTTTGTGCCTAATGACCCTTTCCCAGGCCCTCAGACCAGTGCGTACTAAAAGCTTCTGCAGCACAAAGAGCCCCGAGCTGTAACATGTATATTGATGAGGAGAGACTTGCACTTCAGTGTTCAAATACTCCTCTCATTAAGGCTAACCTGCTCATATGTCAGGGGTCACCATTGTGCTCAACATTTAAATTACACTGCAGGGAAGTCAGCTGAAATATTTGAGTCCACTATGAAAAGATAGAATGACTGTCGAATGGATACAGCATTGTTCTCATTTTTTTCCACACCAAATACAACCTATACAGAAATGTTTGACCTTCACAGTACCAGATTTAAATCTAAAACCGGGCGGAACGTAACAAAGTAGTAAAGTATGATACTTAAGTACACATTCTATGCATCTGTACTTTACATTACATTTTAAAGTGGATACTTTTTATACGCCCGTTGTAATACGGGACGTATTATGGTATGGCGCTGTCCGTCCGTCCGTCCGTCTGTCCGTCCGTCCGTCTGTCCGTCCGTCCGTCTGTCCGTCCGTCCGTCTGTCCGTCCGTCCGTCTGTCCGTCCGTCCGTCCGTCCGTCTGTGGACACTTCAAAGCTTTGAAGTCTTTGAAGCTTTGTCTTCATGAAAGATCTGAACTCTCTTCTCAAATGTTCTGCTGCTGAAAGCGAGAACAACCCACATTCTCTGCTTCTTTGAGCTTTGACACATTAAAGCTTTGTAGTGTTTTTAAGTTCTGTTGCTGCAATCTGATTGGTGGAATTCCGATTCTAGAATTCTATATACAATAATTCAAAGTACGGGCGTATTTTGAACCGCTGGAGGAGCTCTTGTGACTTTCTATTCTACTACATTTTTGAACAAAATTGAAAAGTATTTTTTATCATAGTCTGAGACCTGCTGAAAAGACTGAAAGGTTTATTTTTAACACATTTGTAGTTTGAGCAAACAAAAATATACAAATCTGTGTGAAATAGTTTTACTTTCTTCTCTTTAAGTAGAACAGGTACTTAGTAGTTTGTTCATGTGCTACTTTTACTTAGCATTTCTTTTAGTTAAGTAACAAAATTGAGCAAGGGATAAACCAGATATAAAAGATGAGTATCAACAACGAATAACTCAAAAACAAACCTAAGAACTGCAGAGGAATCCAATCCACACAGTGCTATCCATGCCACAGTATTGTATATAATGTAAACAATACATATTATTTTCAATACTAGAGTACAACTCTAATAAATGTATTTTTTCCTGTGTGTGTGATGCTCCACATTGGTCTGGCTCTGTGACAGCAGCAGTGACAGAGTGCGTCACCTCCTCGTCTCTGGCCTGTGGCTCATTGGCTTCGAGACGTTGGAGCTGAATATTTTGATTTTAACGAGGACCACCACTGTGCACATAGTTTCATCTGTGTGTGGAATGAGAATGTACCACAGAGCAGACTTCTCACTGATTTACCCAGCTTTTGCCGTATTTACTGGACTTCCCTCATCATTATCTTAGACAAAGTAGTATTCTGATTCATACATGTTTGGGTAATCTTGCATTATCCTTGATGCATCAGGAAAAAAAATAAAAAATATTTGAGTTTTTTTTTAATTAACTCATGGATGTTCAATGACTAATGGCCACTCACATTAACTCACAGGTTATAATACAATTCACCTAAAGTGATTTATCGATAAAGAGCTCATCCTTCTTACCAATGGTTGAGATAGAAGCGTCATTAAAGGAACACTATGTAACTTTTCTGGTGGGGAATCTGCTGCCATGATGTTAGTGTGTTGTTTGGAATGTTTCCATTAAACTTGTCTAACATGCCTTCTCTTTTATGGGTGATTGGAGTGCTCAAACATTCCTTTAAAAACATTTCTTTGTGAGCAAGGTCACTTCTCCACAGATATGATCTGCACCTACATTAGCGTAGCGATGTCTCCAACTTGCCTTTATGGAGAGAGAATTAGTTTAATGCCTCACACTGGGATATTCTAAAAAAAATAGGTGGTGGTCCTCCTGGAAAAGTTACACAGTGCACCTTTAAGCTTTACATACCCTGTATTTGTTCAGTGCTTTTCTTGATTTGAGTAAAACAACGTAATCCATCGGTCTAATGGTAAAACTAGATGACATGTGGATTACAGCCCTTCATCTCGGCTCATTTACGCTCATAGACTGTCTAAGTCAATGCTGGTAGCTGAGTAAAGCCCACTTTGGTTACGTATGGTTGCCAATTTCATGGATGATAAGCTGCTGAATGGAGTTTTACCATTGCCACAGTGGGATGAGGCAAATGGGATCAGTGCGTTCTGTTGTTCAGGTGAAGGTCACTTAACAGGAGACTGGCTAGTTTACCCTGGACACTAGTTGCTTAGTTGGTTAGTTTCACAATGTGGGTACATTAAATGAAGATCAACAATGGAAAAGTGAGTTGGCAGTGGGTGAATGGACAAATCACTGAGTTGTACCTATATGCACGCTGCAGTGATTAATCTCAAATGGAAGGATAACATTTGGAATACTCCAATCGGCAACAAAATCTGTGAAAGAAGAATGGGAGATGCAGCTCATATCCCAATCATGACAAATAATATGGAACATTCCAGGTAAAACAATAACATCATCATGGAGAAAAGTTACATAGTGCAACTTAAATAAAGTTACTATATTATCTGTAAGTAATTATATTAATGTAAGTCACTATTACATGAATATAATCGCCATATGTTTTCTTTCATTTATAGTATTTGGTGCTTGACTCAGTTACAATGTCACTTAAACACACTGCAGTAATTAAGCAAATTGTAACACTTTCTATTATAAACCCACAAAGTACTATTTGAAAATAATTAACAAAAATATATATATACACTTGTACTGCTAGCTACAGCAGTATCTAGTGCAGTGAACATCCCTGTAAATCTCCAGTTTTAGCTTTCCTTTGGAGCGACAATGGAACAATGTGACCAAAATAATAGGAGTATCTCTCTACTTGATGTAAGTCTTAACTATTTCCCAGGCGATGGAGCTGGTACCATGAATCGTGTGAATGAGGCTCCTGACACAGCGCTGTGTCCGGGGGCAGAGATGGAGGTCGCTCCTAAAGTCCACCAGAGCAGTGAGCTGTGAACACAGGAATGAAAGAACTGTCCCATAATTCATCATCAACCTGCCTCGCCCGAGCTCCTGGGAGGACCATCAGACGAGGGTCAAAGTTCAGAGGTCAAATGAAAGTGACCTCCTGTTTACACCCATCCACTGATTGAACCTCCATCTTCATTAGGAGAACACAGAATTGAAATCATGTAAAAATATGCAGACCAGAGGAGGTTTGGAGCTGTTCCCTATGGAGCTCAAAAGTGACCACCCACCACTTGGTTCCAAAATTTCCCATTCACTTTCCCATAGACTCATATTAAAAAGCTTGCTCAAGGCTAATCTATGGTAACTAATGAGAAATAACAATTAATATTAATAATTTCATTTATAATCAGTGCCCGAAACTTTATAAATCACTAAGTTATTTAAATGTGTAGTTGAATGTACATTTTAAATGTGTTTTTGGATTGAAAATGGTGTGGTACATGACATGGTACGCTGTGGACCATAGCGTGTTGGCTACTGTTTTTCCTTTAAAATTGTAACACTATCTTTATTTTCCTGTCGCTTTTCTTTTTGTGTTTCAGTATGACTTGAAACTAAACACATTTTTTTATTATTACATTATTTATAGCTAATGGTATGTTAACAATTTCAACAAATAGCCGACCAAACAGTGCAAGATAGAACTTTAGTCCAGTTTATTCTAATGACATGAAGATAATTTCCCTTGGCATTATCCCGCAGTATTGAGACTAAAGTCAAAAGTGTGTCTGAGCGTTAGCATCTGGTGCTAGCTGTTCCCTGAGGTTGTTTTAGCTTGAACCCTGCAGCTCGGTGTCCTCTGTGTCCCACCAGACTAACACTGCTGTGAGGGGACACACAAACTCATCGCAAATGTGGATACACTTTTTAATTTTCTCTTTACAGTGGAGCAGTAATTTATTAACACAAAAAAATGTTTAATGCTATACTATGGAACATTCTGCGTAAAAGGCATGGATGTAGAAGGGCCCTTCTACATCCATGCCTTTTACGCAGTTAGTACAGATATGCCCACCCACTACCCTCAAGGTTTACAGTTCTATATCTCCGCTATCAGCCTTATGCTCACATATAACTATACCAATCTTTGCCCAATGGTACATGTGTAACACAGTTTGACTGATCCTGAGTGATGCTGCTGGTGGTTTTGTCCAGAGGTTTCCAACAAGGCACTTAACTGGCCCCTGAGTTATTTTTCTATGTCTATGTTGTCACACTATTATTATGCTGTAAAATTGAAAGAAATTATGAAAGCTTTGCTCCCATTGCTTCAACTGCCCACTATGCTGTAAGCACACTGTCCTGGTTTGACAGAAGATTAAACCATAACAAACTAAATTTATTCTCTCTACCTATTGACACTTTGCAGCTGATGTCATCAACATTGCCTGGGGATTTGATGCTAACTGTATGCTCTGCTCTGTCTGAAGCTCTTTTACTCAAGTTAATTTGAATTTTATTGTAACAATCTGACCAGAAAGAGCGGACTTGGATGGAGCTACAATACGCGAGATGATTTCTGCATTTAAACAACTCTCCCCCACATAAAATTTATGTCACAAGCTAGCTAGCAGAAGCAAACTGTTTTTCATTTGGTCACTCTCACCTTTTTTTGTTGAAAACACCTAAACAGGACCATGAACGCTTGTATTGATCACTGGCTCCTGAAAATATGTTGTCTAATCCATTTTGTAGCCTATTTATTCTAACTAAAACTAAAAACTGAACTTTCTACCATAGAAATACATAGAAATACTTCCCCAGCACAATGTCACTGTCAGTTATCAGTTGTTCTAGAAATGTGTGCAGTGCAGTGCATTGCATGTGCATTGCGTGAGAATGTGTGCACATGTTCTGAATAGGGCCCAGTACCAAAACTTGGACTGGGGCCCATACCCCTGGACCAGAGGGTAATCTACTCCTCCCTCCTCTGTGCCCCTCCCTCTCCTCTTTCTGTGCCCCCTCTCTGCTCCAGACATTTGGGTCGGCCATTTATAAACACTGTCCTTCTTTCTCAAGAAATGTGTCATGTGAGATCACAACCTCTAAACTCCATAAACTAGGCCAAGAACTACAAGTATAAAATGTCAAGGAAACTTTTAATGCACAATGTGAACTTTTGTTATGAGTATTTGTGAACTTCCAAAGACAAGTAGACAGTTTAAGATGAATGGGAACACTCGGGATAAAGGGGTACAGCATTTGATTTCAGAGTGATAAAATATTTGCATCGTTGCCATAGAAAATAACATTTTTTATAGCTTTCAAATTGTGAAAGTGCTCAAAATGGCACCTAACAACCCATAAATACAGTTCAAATGTTTCTGAAAATACTGTATTTGGGTATCAAGACATCATATAAACCTCCGCATTTGGATATGGAAACAACAATAAAGTGAAAGTTAAGACTGTCAAAAATGATCTGTAAAGGAGGATACCATAGTTTTGCACTAATTTAAATTCATTGCCATGTTAAGTTTTAAATCATGATATATTACTGACATACTGAAACTACTTCATACCATTGACACAAAAACAATAGTCTTCTTAAAATGCATGAACGTCTACAAATTAATAGCGGAATAATAATCCAGAGGTCACTTTTTCAACTCAAATCTTGTAGTATTAAAGCAAAAATACCCAAATCTTTCTTTTACAAAGAAATTATACACACAATAAATTTTGAACCCAAAAATATCTTGTTCCAGCTTTCATATATTGAACGATAAGTAGATAGTAATTATCGTGACTGGCCTATTTACTTGCACTAAACTGGCTTGTTGCTATGCTGTCAAGCTGCACCTTATTTGAACCTGACTGGGTCCTTGACCAGGGCAGTCGAGGCCAGGGCTTGTGGGTATTGTAGTTGACCCACATAGCCTGGTGAAATGATGGAGGGTGTAATTTCTGAGAGACAGCCTGGGGAAATGTGGGAATAATGCTTAGACGAAGCCAGTTATTAGTCCTGAAAGATGCACAGGGACATCGGTGTGGCAATCTTCTCAAAATAGTTTCTCATCCTCTGTATCACAGCAAATAGGCTAAGAACTGTTATTTCAAACTAAATGTCAATTACACTTTCATTTACATATTTTAACAGCGTTATGTCTACCTGCTTGTTTCCATGGAGATGCTATTGGTTTGCCTGAATTGTTACACAGTATGGTATTAAAAGTATCTTTGTATCTAGTAGCTTTGTGTAGACAAGTACCAGGCTAAGTTAGAGAAAACATCTGAAGATTGTATGTTTTCCACCTGTAATTGAATAAATACAAGATAAATTGGTCTAAAGCCCTATCACGGAGCATTCGAGTCAAAAAAAACAAAACATCTTCATTAGACAATCAGGTGGCGGACCCTCCACTACTAGTATAAACATTTAAGCCATCATCATAATTTCAGTTTTTTGGTATCATGAATGCTCATATTCATGAAAAGCTCCAGAAAATCTGTTTAAATCCTTTTTTTTTTTGAGTTTTTAGACGTTTTTAAAACTTTTGTCCGTCTTAGCTAATGCGTCACCATGGTAACTGCCGAACATTTTGCCAATGGATACATGTAGGACACCTCAAGCATGATGTCACTCAATAGTATCAGTAGTAGACAATGAAATCCAACAAAAGTTTCGAGGCTTTATGAAAGTACAGTTTGAATGCAGTTATGTAGCTGTCCATAGAAATACGTATAACACCGTTTGTCTCCTCACTCGTCATCCCCAAACGAGCTGACTTTTTTTTATCACCACTTCATGAGAACTAAAGGACACTTCTGTAGCTTTTAATTAGCCAACTCGAAAATCCAAATAATCGTCTAATCCGCGCAGACATGATCCATTTTCTACATGTCTCTGAGCTCCAACACAATTAGACCAAAGAAAGAGGCCGAGGATTACAGTAGACCCCTGCTCTGCATCACTGTAGGTACATGGGGGATTTCTGTGAATCCTTTTAATGCAGTGTGTAATACGTTTGTGCGTGTTTGGAGGGGCAGGGGAGGGGGCAATCGGGCATATACAGAGGACACACAGGTCAGGCTTTTAATGAGAGGTACAGGCTTGTTAGTGCATGAATACTGGAAATGGGCAAATTGTTTATACCATAACATGTAGCAGGGAGGTTGTGGGTTGAATTTGGGATTATCAAATACTATACACACATGGTATTGTGGTGAGCGTGCAGGAGTTATATAATTATATCGTCATTAAAAATAAAAATGTCCTTCGCTGATAGGGAAACCTCACTTGCAAAATTTGGAAACATACTGACAAAGAATAGATGTTAAAATGGTACAGGTTTCAGAATGATGAAAAACCATATTACATCAAATTTACTCCACTTTGTGATGTCATGAAGTTATAGATTTCCAGGTAACACCTTTTACCTTTTGTTCAGTAGAGAGGGCAATTCTGGGGCTGAAATGATCCAAATGATTCTAGTGAAGGCCTATGGAGTTTAAAAACACAGTGGAGCACTTTCTGTGTTATCACATGACATCACAATGTGGTACACAGTGTTTTCTGTTTGAGACAAGAACTCATGTCATTATTCTCTATCACAGAGCAACTGATTTAATCAGCCCAGAGCAGTAAGAGATTGAATTAGTGTTGGTTTAACGCCCATGAAGAGACGCTGGATCTGTACAGTTAGAGCTGCTACACTCAGACGTGACACTGGCAGACTTCTCTCTCTAATCGTATGTATGTATGTGCTGTATGTATGTACGTGTATATAATGTGACGTTTGGGAATGAGTCAGCTCTTTTGAATGGTTCCTTAATAAAGGTGCAATGTGTAACTTTTCTGGTGGAAAGTCTGTCAAGTGCTTTTCTCCATTGAGATGTTATTGCTTTGTCTGGAATGTTTCACAGTATGATATTAAACCTTTCTATTGTCGTGGAGACCAAACCAGACCAAATTACAGGACAGATCTGTGGAGAGGCAACCCCACTCACAGTCAGAATGCATGTTTTTTTGAGCTATAAAACCACTTGCAATTGAATAAATGTAAGGCAGAGCTGTTTAATGTCATACTGTGGAACATTCCAGGCAGAGGAGTGACATATCCATAGAAGCAAGCAGATGACTGACACTCCACCAGAAAAGTTACATGGACCTTTAACATGAATGGTTTGAAAGAAATGTCTTTCTTTCCAATTATTAAGCATGTTTATGCTGATCAGCACTAAAACAGATCTGTTATCATCATAATAGTTAGATTTTCCATCGTTATTAATATTGTTGTCTAAAGTTCTATTTAGATTATGCAGAATTCCAAGAACACACTCCACTCTCAGTTTGGGCCTTGGTCATTTCTCTGTTTCTTTTTTAGTTTGTTAAAATGAGTTCTCACGTTGCCTTCTGTCATATAAATAACTATTCAAAAAGTAAATCTTTTGAATGGCTCTTTGACATGAATGAATCCAAAACATTCAAATTCCATGAAAATTCTGAAAATCCCATTGTGTGTGTGTATATGTGTGTACGTATGTGTATATGTATATTTGTGTCTATCATTGTTCAGTCAAGTTCCTGTCCTTTTTGTGAAGCCTTTGTTACATGAGGGTGAAAGGACTTTTCTCATAAGGCCTTCCTGAACTGACTGAATAAACCACCTGCAGTGACATTGGCAAACCTGAAACAGTATTTTTCTTTAAACAGCTGCACTACATTTAACAGAAAACCCACAGAGCTCAAAATAATTAAATAAATAAATATACCGAGATATAAAGAGTGTGAACATCTGTGCAGTGCTTTAATGAAGCTATTTTAACCAGGCACTGATTACTCCACTGACAATGGTGATAATATCAGGAAGAAAACATGCTGAATTGGATTCAAATTACTTTTGAATAGCTCTTGCTTTTTGTTGTATTGAAATATTCATTTGTACCGCCAAGGTGAAAGTTTGCCACCACATTAAACAGTGTGTTCATGAAACCATCCTGTTCTCATGACAACCAAAATGATAGCTTCAACACTGCAGTATCAGACATCCACACTTGTGTAAAGGGACAAAATGTGATTTCTAATGTAGTGGACCTCAGTGTGTACATTTAGGTGTGAAAATGTCCTACATTTCTCTTCTGTTTCCTAATCATAATTCTTATTCAGTGGTAGAAACATATATATGCCAAAACCTAGTTTTTCAACATGTACTAAATCCCTCATCTTAAGCAGAACACCTGTTGCAAAATAACAGAATTCTGTCAAGTGCACAGCAGTGTTAAAAGTGAAGAAGTTTACCAAAACCCTGTCAGAAGTGAAGAATGGCAAAACATAGTCACTCAACTTTTGTCCAGTTTCTTAATCCTAATCTTTTCTTTAACCTGACTGTGACATCAATATTTGCTAGTATAGAACCAGTAGTGGCAGTTGGGTAGCATATTTGTGTTGGGGAAAAACCATAGACTGGGTAAAGAAGTGGACTAAGGGAGTGTAATGTCACCCATAACTCGATGTCACGATGTTAGCAGTTGTAGGAGTGAATTTCAAGTCGAGTTCCATATTAGGAATGGCAAGGTTCACTGCAGCACTTACAGAGAGTGGTGACATTTTTTCAATGTAAAGTTAATTGGAAACAGAGTTGATGGAGCCAGAAGCACCCCCATGTTCACTTCCCATTTGGAATGCGGCGGCCAGCAGGTTAGCTATGTCCATTTATAGATACAGTCTATGGGAAAAAACATTGCAGTGGGAGCAGTCCTGGAGATGTTTGAGAGTGGCAGGTTTCTCACTCACTACAGTTCATTATCACAGGCCTCACACCCCCATCAGGACTGAGAGAGCTGATCTGAGGTGTGAAGTCAAGGCACACCTATGTCCCCTGGAGCACCCGTGTGTCAACCCTGATATAGAGTGGCATCCAATCAAATTTAATACAAAAATACTTAATGTTTTTGAGAAACAATAACAGTTCGTGGTTTTATGGTAGGAAGGAGTGCTATTTGTAGATCAAAAAAGCTTATTTTTCTTTTTTATTTTGACATATACATTTATATAATTATGCCTTATTTGACACCAGTCCCTTGCTCTTTTTTGTTACTTATTTAGAATTCATTATTACCATTTTTTATTTTTTACTCTTTGTCATTATATTATATTGTGACGTGTGAGCTATTGCGTCCAAATAATTTCCTTTGTGGATCAATAAAGTTTGTCTAAATCTAAATGAGCATTGATTAGTATCTGAATATCTGATTTAGACTTTTCATACATTTTACTGACTTTCACATACATTTAATGCTGACTAACTTCTGAGTAAATATAAACCGCTTCCTCGTGCCACTTATGCAACCTCCACAGCTCCATCCTGGGGGACAGCCAACGACCAGCACTGCAACTTTCACGCCCAGATGTCCTTAAAACAAGTGGCAGAGGAGACGGCAGATGAGAGCGAACAGGAGCCAATGACCCACTAGTGTCCTTCAGACGATCAATAGTACACACACTTTAAATGAGACTTGTCAACTCATGTTTCTCCTATAGATAAGAGCAAATCCAGGAAAGAGCTCTTGGTTTCATCGAAAAGATTTTGTATAGTTTAAACCTGGTTTGTTAAACTCTTGATACTTCGCAGTTGACATCGACATTCCCTGGGGATGTGACGTTAACTGAAAGCACTAAGCTCTATTACACAAGACTTTAATCTGAGTTTTACTTTAATACTAAGTAGAAAGAGCTGATTTAGCTGGAACCACAAGAGGCGAGATGATTTGTGCTGTTAAACTAGTCTCTCACACATACAATGACAAAATCAAACTCCTAAACATGACTAAGAGCGCTTGTATTGATCACAGGCTCCTGAAAATGTGTTCAAATCCATTTTGTATTTTTTCATGAGTTTTTAGATTATCTTAAAAAAATGTTTTGTCGGTCTTTGCTAAGGTGTCCATTGTGTCACCATGGTAACCACTGAACATTTCACCAAATACAGATACCCCCAGCACTGTAAAGTATCAATTCAACCCAAAATTTCTATTGTCATTCTTTTTCTATTTTTTCTATTATGTAGAATTTTTACACAAGACTGATGAGCAACTGAGCTACGATAAAGTTACCCTTGTGGATCAACATTCTGTCTCAGTATTGGCCTACGATTTGAAGTGCGTCCTTGACATCTCTACACTCTCAGATGACTTATCTCCTCCATCTTGTCACTTGAAGCTCCTCTTTCCTCCAGAGGCCAGGAGCACCCACCCACAGCCGCCCTAGTGTCCTTGGTGTAGGGTGTCTTTGGTGGTTTGCCCCCTTCATGGACCTTAACCTCGGTAGCACCACTCACACCTAGAATCACTCCAGTGCATCATCCATCTGAAAGAGCTATGTGGCCCTGTGACCCCCACAGTGCTTAATACAGGGGTCATGTGACAGCGGTCATGTGACTAAAGACAAATGCAGGTGGAACTGTCTCTGGTACAGTGTTTTTCTGAAAGGGCCATGATTAGGATGGATGGGCAGAGAGGAAAATAGCAGTCCATTTTGTGCTATCATGTCCAGTGTAGTGTACAAGGTTTACAGTGCACACTCACGGCCCCACTCACCCTCACTCAAACCTTTTCCATTGTGTCGCTTTCATACGATTGACCTTTGCTGCATCATGCAAGCAAATATGAATATACATGTTATTGAAAGAGGCCAGTTGGAAAATATACCATAAATGAAAAAAAAAAAACACATGCGTAGTTATGCATTTTTCCATTTTAAAACTGTAAAACTGCACAAGGGAAGTTTGCATTTTAACTGGATAGTGGTCTCAGCTGATTAAAGGCACACTGTGTAACTTTTCTTGTCTCCATGGAGATATTATTGCTTGTCCATTTCCATATTTACTAGAATGAATGCAACATATATGTAATAGTGTATGAATAGTTCAAGTTACAAGTCAGATCTGTGGAGAAGTAGACCATCTTACAGAAATAGTCCATGTTTTTGCAGTAGCTTTGAGAAATAAGAACACTTGTAATTGAACACATACAAGATCTGTTTGTTTAATGCCATATTGTGGAACATCCCAGGCAAAGCAATAACATCACCATGGTGACAAGCAGATGGCAGACCCTCTATCAGAAAAGCTGCATACTGCATCTTTGAGATTAAAAAGAGGCATAAAGAAATATAAAAATAGTATCAGGCAAAATACAATCACAAATACAAAGAGAAAGTAAGAAGAGAAATTGACATCATAACCCGTCACAGTGGAAGTGCAGCTTTAGCTTAGTTTGCACTCCTGTCTGCATGTTCCCTTGTAAGACTTGGAGGTTGTACTTTTTGTTCGGCTGCCCTGTTTTTGAACAGGGACTCTGGGACTAAGGTCTGTCTAAACAGCAGAAAATCAATAAGTCTGAAAACAGCAACATTTTCCCAGCGACAACTACATTCATCAAGTACACAAACTGTTAAACTTGCTCCTACTCTGGCATAAAGAAGTGACTAGAATACAGGCAGCTAAATGTCTGGAAGTGTGAAATTCTGCTGATACTTTCCTATTGGTGTTCTACATGTATCTCTATTAGCAGAATGTTCATTAGTTGCCATAGTGACACAATACACACATAAGCAAACACTGACAAAAAGTTGTAAGATAAGTTGTAAGTCTGAAAACTACATAATAGATTTAAACAGCTCATTTTCAGGCGTGACAAACATGAGCTAAAGGTTACACCATTTCTATATGTATTATTAATGTTTGAAGATGTTTAGTTTAATGCCTCTACTTTACTGAGACATACAAAACCACTCCAGGACCAGTGACAATAGGGCAGTTTGGCTGAATGAGGTTCACTTGTCATTCGAGAGGAATCAGAACATCAAAGTTGAAGGTTGTGGTTCTTGACTGGAACAGAGTGGCTCATCCTCTCCAAATGCTTCCCTCTCCAAATAGTTTGAGAGCTGTTGTCTCAAGTAGTTCCAGTATCGTGGGCTGAGGAAGTGAGGAAAGGAGATGTGAGATTGGCTGCCTATCAAGTCCAGAATGATATCTCTGTATTTTTTATACAGAGGGATATCAGTCACCCACACAGACTGTATAAAGAAGTGAACCAAGGCAGCATGACGTCACCCGTAGTTTGGCTTCAATCAAATGAAGCTTACACAAGGCTAGAAGTTATGGAGCGAATTTGGAGCCGAGTTTCATATTAGGAATAGGAATGTACTTACGGGCAAAACAGCGAAATCAAAACACCAGGATCATGTAGAGCAGGTTAAGACCAAATAAAATGCTCACTGCTGTAGTCACAGAGAGGAAAAATAATGAAAACAATACTACACCAAAGAAATACTTATAGAACAATATGAAAAACTTTTGTAGTGTTACCGGGCAGATTGCGTCTAACTAAATAACATCATTTTACAGAGTGCTTCTTTGTTGCCCATATGTTTTCAAATGTGTGGCGTGTGAAGTGAGCCATGGTCCATAGCCATGTGTCACTTTTATGATGCCGGGGGACTTTACAAGGACTGTGTGGAGCATGGGACACTATAGATGGAGGGGTTACGAGCTGATCTGCTGCTTCAGACGAGAATAATAATAAGCTTTTATGTCGGGTGTATCTAAATATTGTATGTCTGACCTTCACATGAGGAGGCCTGTGTCATCATAAGATCCTTATAAACATGCACTCTCCTGATAGACTAGAACAACACTGAAACACACAAGGGCACTTTGAATATGCAGTTTTTATTAGCAAATTATACATATTTTCAAAAGACAACATTTGTTTGCCTCATGGGTGCCAATAATTCTGAGCTTAATAATGATTTAATACAGTAATGAAAGGTCCACTAACCTGACTAATAAATCTGTTTTATTATTTTGAGTAATTGTGTACGTTCTATTTCATGAACTGAAAGTAAAAATTGATAATATGGCCTCATAATAGAGCCTCATATTGACGTAATAGATGTGAACGGAGTGTACAAACTAAAAGGATTCATGTACTTGTGGGCGTGTTGCTCATAATTGATCATTTCAATTATCAATTTATCAAAGTTTGCATATTTTTTCAGTCACAAAACTGAGATGTAAATGAGAGTATTCAGGGGCTGCAAAGAGAACTGCTCTGATCTTACTAGATTTATTTTAACCTTATTTTTAAGCATTTACTTTTTGGTCATAATTTATAGTTTATTATTTTCTTTATGTTGCACTATATCTCAAGTGTGTTGACTGAAAATAAAACCTTTTCTGATTTATTTAGGCTGAGTTTTTCTCTCAAATGGAGAACACTCTGTTGATGTCATGTGGTAATAGAGCATAACAGAAGTGCTCCGCTGTATTTTTAAAGTCCATATACCTTAACTAGAATCATTTGGATAATTGCAGCCCTGGAATCATCAGTCTTTACTAAACAAAAGGTGAAAGGTTGCAGTTGACTTGAAAACTACCACTTAATGACATCACAAGGTGGAACAGAGCAATTTAAGCTTTGGAAATGTAGACGGACTAATAAGGGACTGTTCAAACATGTATGAATGAAACAAAACACAACAATATATTTTTGATGTCCTATAAGGTGTTTGTGTAATATAGAACCTTTAAAGTTTGTCCTACAATTCAAATTTTACATTACATTTCTTTGTCAAAACAAATCCATGGGATATTTAAAAAATTCTGTATTATAGTAATAGAATGCTCTTGGCTTCCTGGATGCACATTTTGCATCTTTTTGCTTTGCACATTAACAAATGCTTATAATAACATAACATAAATCATAAATAATCCAAGAAGTAAAAAAAAAAAAGTGGTCATCTGTAATAAAAGTTCTAGCCTTGGTTTTGTCCCTGTGCTGCACAAGTCACAGACGTCATGTGAAGCAGCAGAAAGCCCACCATCTGCCCCGCGCACTAAACTGCAGCATATGTTAATGTTAATGCAATACCATGAGGCGTTCATGTGCTGCTGTGTAGTCAAGGACAAAATTGAATTGCCCGAGGATATTGTGTCATCCATATGCTTGACTTTTCAGCTCCATTGTGAGCTCCCATGTCTGTCTCATTGCAACATCAAATGGTTTCACTTTGTCCTACTCACATTTTCTATTACTTACATCAGATTGTCCATAATTACTTGAGGGTCCCATGTTCTCCCAGTGTTTATTTCTATAATGTGTAGTGACTGGTTACTCTGCAGAGGAGAAGGATTATTAAATGTAATTGAAATAATAGAAGAAAAGCCTATAATGTTCCACAATGTAGCACTTATTTACTGTGCATTTGTTCGATTAAAGTGTTTTTAAAACTAAAAACACCAGCAGGGTCACGTCTTTAAAGATCTGACTTGTAACTTGGCCCGGCCTGCTTGTCTTCATGTCTGAGATTGTCTCTGATTGTTTGAGTTTTTAAGATCACGAAAATCCATCTCTGTCCACAAAATGTTTTGCACACTGCAGAAAGAGTATATTTAGTCCTGGTTTAGTCCTATATATATATATATATATATATATTTTTTTTTTTTTTTGCTGGGTGTCAAGTGAAAGAAATGGTATGTATGATGCTGCACATTAATTTACCCCAAAAGTATATTGTTTCATTATCAGTATAGCACTGTAACATCAATCTGGCTTTTGTCAGGTTAATATTTTGGGTAAAGCAAACATTTCCATGGAGATGAGCTTGAAGAACCTCCATTAGAAATGTTACACAGTGTACCTTTAACATTTGTGTGACTAAGTGCAAAAACAAAGGAGATCAAAGGAGAACTCCCTGTGTTCTTTTAGATTCCAAAAATTATGAAGGGCAAACTGTCAGGAGCAAAGCCACTTCATGGACCTTTTTTCCAATATTGACCTGATTCACAGACAATACCCCTTATCCTCATTTGTGTGGTTTAGGTTGTTGTAGAACCTTGACACCCAAAGGAGACAAACAAGGAAAACCTGAGACCTCCCTGCTGTGAGGCAAAAGTCCCACTCATCTGAGTTAATTGTATCACCATTTCTGGAAGATATTACATGACCAAACATTCTCCTCCTATTACTCTATAACTGGCTGCATAGTGCAATCCCCCATAATGCACTGCACACGCTGTCATAAATAGCATTGTGCGTCGGTCTCTGGGGAGCTAAATCACATTATATGGCGCACACAACATAAACATATGAGATGAGAGCAGCGTAGCACAGAAGATTCACCCAACCACCACACAAAGCAGGAATATCAATAAGCAATTTGTGAGGTGGCTGCTACCAAGGCAGCCTCACAGATAAGTGCTCGAGGAAGGAGGAAACGCAGGGACTGAGTGACTTTACCATCACTGCATTTATCTGCTGCTCCTGGATCAAGGATGAGGGTTACTGGGGAACACAATGGACAGTGGTCTGGGCCATTTTGGGGGAAATAATGTAACATGTACTCCTCCTCTTCCTCCTCTCTTTTACTTGTCCTTTTAGTATCAGATTTTAGTATCAGTTTAAAATGACTGTTGTAGTTATGCATTGTGAACTATCCAAAAAGAGAATACATATGTAATAGTCATAATCGATATAGGATTTATTCTGTAATTGGAAATCTCAGAATAAGACAGTAAGAGAACTGGGTTAATCTATTAATTTAACTTTCCTATATGCATGTCTGTAGGTGCTTCATTAAAAATATCAAATTAAACATGTAATGTTTTGATTCCTGTTAACTGCTGATGTTAATATATAGCACAACTTGTAGTTTGTCCTTTCCCTTCAAAATAACATACTCTTATTGTCACTCAACATAAGCCTGTTTTAAAGGGCCCATATTACACCATTTTCTACTATATGTTCCTCATCATGAGTGATGTTTTGTTTCATTCACTCATGTTTAACACTCAAACCCTGCATGTTTAGTTCTTCTCTCAAACAAAAAACACTCGATTCCACCTTGTGATGTCATGCAGTAATACAGGAAGCACTCCACTGTGTTTTTAAACTCCATACAGCTTCACTGGAGTCATCAGGATAATTTTAACCCTGGAATTGCCAATTCCTACTGAACTAAAGGTAAAATTACTACTAATTTTAAAACTGCTGCTTCAGGATATCACAAGAGGGAACAGAGCATTTTGAGCTTTTCAGATGTAGACAGACTAATAATAAAAGGTTACTCGAACATGTGTGAATGAAATAACACAACTCCAACTGTGTTTTTGAGGAGGTAACAGCATCCTAACATGGCAAGAAACCCACAAGTCAATTTTGTGTATTATATATAGGCCCTCTAAGGAAATTAATATGGGGACAACAAAAAAGACTCAATATAGCTCTATTAGACTGGCCTATTTTAGCTCAAACCCTCTGGATACACGAGTTCTTGGAAACAGAGTTTTTGGAGAGAGGTCACGATTATGAGTGTATACTGTATCCTCATATAGTGCTCCTCTGAAGTGCACATAGAGCTGAGAGCTGGGCTGGGCAGGAGGCTTGTACAGAGTCTGAGGCTGCTGCAGTCGTGCCAGCCCCTCAGGGTCTTCCTCCACTCATCAAAGTTTCAGTGTTTGGAGAAGCTCTGAGCGCTTTCACTGAGAAATGCCTGTACGAGAAGTGGCAGAGTTGGGTCAGTCCTCATATGAAACCACATGTAGCTACACATATAGAGATTCTACATTGTCATAATTTGGTCGTGTGTGTTTTTTTTTTTTTCAAATCCAACTTGACTTGACTCACTTTCATTTAAAGGTCCTGTATTATGCAAAATTGAGCTTTAAGCTTTAAGCCATGTTATAATGCTGTTACCTTATCAAAAATATAACTGGAGTTGTTTTGTTTCATTCACACATGCTTGATCTGCATGAATCTAGTGAAGGAGTAAGGGGTTTAAAAACACAGGAGCAGTTCCTGTATCGCCACATGACATCACAAGTGGAGTGTTTTCAGTTGTAGAGAAGAATTCAGCCTAAATACATATGGTGTGTTAAACATGTGTGAATGAAACAAACTACAAGGTTAATGTCTCCATGGAAATATCATGTCTGTTCCACAGTATGGCATTGGACTTCTCTAACACCACAGAGACAAGCAGGTGACAGCACCAGGCCACGTTACAAGTCAGATCTGTGGAGAGGCGAATCCACTCTCACTAAGAGTGCATGTTTTTCAAGTAAACATTTGCACAAAAAAAAAAAAAATCTATAAATAGATGTGGGATAGGTAGATTTAATGCTTCACTAGAGTCCCACCAAAGCAATACCATCTCCACAGAGACAAGCACCACCAAAAAAGCTACGTAGTCCAGCTTTAAAAAGTCAATGTTGCTCATTCATGTGGCATTGTAAGTGGACTGTTCACTCATGCCTCCTCGAGTTGGATATTTAACAGATATTTATTGCATTGCTTTTACCTGAAGGGAGTAGTATTTTCCATCTGTTTAAAATGTGTGGATGTGTGCACTAGACATGGGGGACGATCAATAACAATAACATGGTACAGTGCTGAGCTGCTCCACAAGGCCCACACGATTCGCTCTTCTGCAGGGTGACCTCCCTCTGGATACTCTGTGCTAATGAGAAATAATTGTAATTACTTGTGGGATGATTAGGCCATATTAAAGCAGTAAGTGTTACCTGCCAGCTGCCCCTCGCACAATAAAGGTCATTAAACATGCAGTATTAATCTGTCCTCATGAGGGCCAGTCCAGTGGGCGCCCCTAAACTCTATAGCTTTCCTAAAGCATGAAGAACGTTACAGATAATTCATTTATGGCAAGTGTGGCGTGGTACCTCTGGGTCTGTGCAATGTCATAAAGTACAGGAAAGATGGAGGGCATTGTTTGGCATTGTTTTGCATTGTGCGTTTGTTTCAATATAGTAAATGTGAATAGTGTTCTTTGAAGGCCCTAGAACAGCACACTGTGGAACTCCCCTGAGAAATACCAACACTCTGTCCTGTTGTGAAGTGTTGTAGCATACAGAAATTAATATAAAGAATAAATGTATCACTAATTACTATTACAGCCCCTTGTATCTGACTATAGACAGTTGAAAATAAACTTATCAGTACTATACATGAGCTTTTGTGTTTACCATAAATGATTCATTGTTGTTCTTCCTTTCCTTTTGAACACCTGAAATACCTGAATTCCTTAACTTAATTTTTTTTTTTTAACATCTGCAGTGGTGTATCCATAGTTACTCCTAAAAATATAGGCTGTTTACAGAAACCTCATGTTGTAGAGTGGACTAATTCATTATTATAGATGTTTAAGTAAATGATCTATTCCTTATGTATTAACTATTGCTTGATGTTACAGATGGTTACTTTATTTAGAACATTTAAAAGTTTAATCACAACATAAAAGTCTCCATACTTGGAAAGATATTCAAAGCATGCACATTTAATGAAAAGGAAGAAAAGCTAAAAAATATTAAATGTTCAAAAAATTAGTAGGAAAAATCAATTTATTTAACCTTACCCCTAATTTACAACATTTCATATACATATGTTTTGTAAAGTACGTCATAAAAACATTTTCCAGCAGCGTTTCTTTTCCCAACTGTTTCTTAATACATCTTTTGCATAAAACATTTTGCATATTAAAATCATCTGTATCTGAAACCCGATCAGTGTTTATATCTCTGCACAATATTCCTCATTTGAAAGCAGCTGCAGTGAGGCACAACTGGTTAAATCTCATTGCTGCATGCTGAGTTATAATTGTCATTATGATGGGCACATTCACCAGCCCCTGTCAGTCCCATTTATCAGTGTCGCATGCAGATATTAAGAAAACCCATGATCGGAAATATCCACAGTGAATGCCTCAGATGTTGCTGATTCAAACAAAACCAAAGCCTCCTCTGTGCGAAAGTGGATTTTGAATGTCAAATGAGCATTAAGATGATTGTGGTGCGGAGACGCAGTGGATGCTGTAATAGGAAATCAGTGCAGCGTGTAGCATTGGCAGCTTTTGGACTATTTCTCGAATCAGTTTAAGGAGAAAAGCAGATGCGACCATGTGAGACCGCTGTGCTGGGGAGCGAGGAATGCTCCGGATGAGAAGTGCGGAGGAGAAAGCGCTCCGGGCTGAACTGATTGAGAGCGTTTTGATCTGTGACAGTAATGAGATGAAGCTGTGCTTGGATAGGCTTCTGCCACTCAAACAGCCAGGCCAGGGTACTGTAGGATGCAGGAAGAGGTGACAACTGTTGTGGTCAAAAACTGGGAACACAAAAATAAAAACGAAAATGTTAAATAAAACAGTTTGTGGCGGTAGAAAGATTGATAAATTATTAGTAATAATTGGGGAGACAGTCAGAGCACTTGTCTGTCAATGTGACGGGAAAAGCATCAATGCCCAATTGGACTCACAGAAAGAAGTGGACTAAGGGAGAGTGATGTCACCCATAGAGTTCATCTCCAATCAAATGAGACTAGCAGTTATGGGGTGAATTTGGAGCCAGTTCCATATTAGGAAATGGACAAACTGGCGAAATAAAGACATTGCAGCAGTTACAGAGAGAGAGGTGACATTTTTTAAATGTAAAGGCAATTGGAGCCAGAGTCGATGGAGCCAGAAGTGCCCCCATGTTCACCTAATCCTATTTGGAATGTGGTGGTTAGAGGGTTAGCTATGACTATTTCTATATACAGTCTATGCTTGGACCATACAGTTGTTGTGTCCTTCAGCAAGACATTTCACACACTTTGCCTAGTTTGAATGTGGTGTGTGAGGGGGATCATTGTGCAAATTGGCAGCCTTGCTTCCACCAGTCTACCCTAAGGCAGCTGTGGCTAGAAGTACCGTATCATCCCCATGGAGAGAATAAAAAATGTAAATCTAAAACACATTACAAGTTTGCATGGGCAATGATGAAGAGGAGATGGGGAAGATGGACAACATTAGCTCAGTTGGTCGTTTGTGATTCGAAGGTTGGCAGTTTGAATCCAGTTTTGACATAAACATCATCGGTTGAGCAGTCAGATCCACAGTGTCCTTGGGCAAGACACCTCACCTTTAGCTTGTGAATACACTGATGTATGAATGTGTGTGTGAATGGATGAGTGGTTCCTTGATGTAAACACCTTGAGAGCGCTATATAAAAACAGGACCAAAAATGTTACCAAGATTATGCATGGGCTTAGGTTTTAGCATTATGTTGAAACTGCAAGAAAAAGTCATGCTTGCCCAAACACATCAATACACCACAATTATCTGATTAGATAAAGCAATTTATATTAGTCAAATGAAAAGAATCCAAATGTGTGGTGCTCCTCTCTTGATGGTTCTGGTGCATGTAAGCAGTGAGTTGTCAGCCCTTGATCAGGGCCCTGTGTTATCTGGCTGAGTGAAGAGGGCAGAGATAAATGGCCATGTAAAAAGACAAGGAGCTGCATCAGAGGAAGGTAATGGCTTTGGCTGCCCACTCAGCACCGCATATACATTACAGCAGCCTTTTATTCAGCACAGTAAATAAATGAACGCAAACCATTAGGATCATTACACTTGGAAATCATTCTTTGTAAAGGTACTCCACCTCAGCTATTTAAGACAAATGCTATTGCCTATGGGAGCTTGACATGAATTAAATGTGAATGGAAAGAAACATGAATCAATGTATTTGTTCTGGCTGTGACACCTCCATAGGCAGTAGAAGCAGAGATGCCAAACTGTACAATGGAGCCTGACCATTAAATACCAGCTTTTTATAAACTAACTGAAGACATATTTTCAGTACAGAGACATTGTCAAATCAAATTTCCTTGTACATTTTTTACTCTTTGAGGAAAGAATGTTTTGTGAACAATCAGGAAAATATACCCAGAAGAAGAATTGTGTGTCCTTTATTGAATAACTGCTTCCATTACTGCATTTTCTAGTTGCTTTTTGTTGGTCATGTTAACAGTTTTTGTAAAGCCCTGTGAGGCCACAGCTGTTGTGATACTGGGCAACACTGACTATTCATTATCTAGGCTATAATTAGATTCCAAAACATGACATGCATGGTAATGCAAGATACTAGTTATAATTTATGTTGAAAATTGAATTTTATTGTTCTCGCATCATTATTTATGTGTACTCAAACTATTGTCTTTTTTTTGTAATAAAGGTACACTGTGTAACTTTATAGTGGAGGGTCCATCAAAAGCTTTTGTCCATGGATATGTTATTGCTTTGTCTGGAATGTTTGACAGCATGACATTAAAGCTCCAACCAAATCAAGTTACAGGTCAGATCTGTGGAGAGACAACTCTGCTCAGTCAGAATGCCCGTTTTTCTAGCTTATTTTGGGCAATAAAATGGCCTGTAATTGAATTTATGTAAGGTACAGCAGTTTAATGTCAGACATTTCAGGAAGAGCAATGATATATCCACAGAAACAAGCAGGTGACGGACCCCCAACCAAAAAGTTGCATAGTGCCCCTTTAAGTAAAAAATGTATTTGGTTGCACAGCCTCAACAGTGGTATCAAAATGAGTATTGAATATTGAAGTTTTGCTTAGGATCAAAATCAAATTTGAAATTTCTGTATCAGGACAACACTTCTTTGGAGTTGGACCAAAGGCATTTACTGTATCAAAGTCCAACAAACATGGCTGAATTAAAGTTTCCACCATAGCCTTGGATTCCTTATTCCATAATTGTAGTGCAGCCTCACTGTTCTGTGTGAGCTGCTGTTTACACATGGGCCCTCTGTGGTGAATGTTCAGTGACAGGAGCTGTCAGTGAGAGCCCCGATCCTAAAGACTGTTCTGTTAAAGCCTGAACAGTCCCACACCTCAGGCAGCCGCCGTGCTTTGATCCAGCTCTGACAAACGGCAAATCTACCCTCTTATATCCAACCACAACAGACTCCTCTAATCACCACAAACAAGGGGAATTAAGCCTTGTATGAAACACAGGATTTACATGAACCACTCACTCATCTGCTACTCAACATGTCCAAATGTCTCATTTTCTATTGATGCTACTTTCTCAACAAAAACATCTTAAGCCCATTTTAATGTTGCCTTGCCCTATTTTTGATGTGTTATATGTTGTTTCCTCATCAAAAGCATACATGCAATTGTATTTTGTTTCATTCACATGCTTAACACACAAATCCTGCATATTTAGGCTGTGTTCTCTAAAACGGAAAACACTCCACTTGTGATGTCATGTAGTAATACAGGAAGAACTCCACTGTGTTTTTAAACTCCTTACACATTCACTAGAATCACACTGAACAACTGAACAAAAGATTAAAGGTAGCTGTTAGCTTGAAAAGTACCACTACATGCAGGATTACTCAAACATAGGTGAATGAAAGAAAATACAACTCCAGGTATGTTTTTGAGAGGATAACAACATTCTAACTTGGCTGCAAAAGATTTTATTCTAATTGATGATTGCTAAATTATGGTTCATTTGGGGAGCAGAGAAGCAATGGAAACCTATAACCATCCAAGGAAAACTCCACACAGAAAGAGCCCACGCGGTTCAAGGAATACAATGATGCCTTCTTTGTGTAGATAATGGTGCTACTGTGCCATTTGCCTGTGCTCTCTCTTTTCTCGGCATCCACCTCCAGTACTTCTATGAAAAAGATTGAAAAGCTTACAGGAAGAACCATATAGTGTTTTTTTCTGTGCGATGCTCCTGTGTGAGAGAATGTTTTCAGAATGTGTGTCACAGATCCAGACGCACTCAAAAAGCAGCAGAGGAGCAGCTGTGAATTATTGATTCCTTAAAGCAGTAACTGGTCCGTTCTGACCTTTGGCATGACGACATAAGGATGTGCGATATGTCGGTTCCAATATCGGTATAGCTGATATCGGTGTTTTCCCACAGATCTGTATCAGGCTGATCTTTGGCACAATTTATTTTTCTAAGCTGTGTGCCCATGTTTCACTCCTACTTTGGGCTCAGTGTATCAGATTTGTCTGAATTTGTGGCAAATATCAGTTACAGATGCTTGTTATGTAATTACTTGCCCAGTATAAGGTGAAAATGGTGCACTCTGGAGTTGCAGTGTGGAGGTAAACAGTCTATGGAGTGCTGAGATCTGTGTATATTGTGGGTGGCTAAAAGGTTTGCCCATAAATATTGAGGAACGCAGTATTTCTGAACTCTCTTTTATGGAAGGTATAAGTTTAGTATAAAAAAATCCAAAATCAGACCATCCTGACTCCAACAACTAGTATTACTAACTCCAGACAATACTGAAGGTGAAAATCTTTGTTTGTAAAAAAAAAAATTCGGATGATATATGCTAAAAAAAGTGCTGACTTAACTATTTCTGTACTCCTTACCTTTATATTTTATACAGGCCATCTTCAATACCTGCCACATAATCATTATTTAATCCTCTAAATTAAAAACTGAACCCAATGCTATGACAATAAATGAATACCAAGCTATTTGCTGTTGTTCATCGTCTATATTAAAGCATTGCTGTTTGTTCATAGACCTTGCAGGATTGCCTTTAACCAACCACCCTTCTTCTTATCTCTCTTGACAGATGCAGCAGCTGTAATTAGCCTGCTGTGATGCCACATACACAATCATGTCTTCCTCCTCCTCCTCCTCCTCACTGAAAACGCTGACTGACTCCTCCGTCCTCCAGGGTCATGTATTTTTTAAAGTCCGGCTCTTGCTTCGTGCATGCTTTTATGGGCAGAGAGAAAAGAAGCCGGAGAAAAGCAGGAGGTGGTAGCCATTTTGGATGAAGCATAATCCATGTGACGCTGGCTCAGCAGAACAGAGGAGATAAGAGAGAGCGAAAGAGGGAGGGATGGGGGGAGAGAGAGAGGAAAGGGGATACCGGGGAAACCCTCTAAAGGAAAGACCACTGCAGTCACGTGCACTCAGCATTCTGGGCCACATCAGGATAATAGACTTGCATACTGCATTCACATATTACTCACTCTTGGATCATCAATAGACACAGACGTGTAAGAACAATTAAAGGGCCCTATTACCGTATTTTCTGATCTATGTTATAATGTTTCCTCATCAAGATTTACCTGGAGTTTTGTTTTGTTTCATTCACACATGTTTAATAGACAAATCCTGCATATGTAGACTGAGTTCTTTTCTGAAAATGAAAACACTGTTCCACCTTGTGATGTTACAGGGTAATACAGGAAGTGCTCCATTGTGTTTTTAAATGATGGATGATTTCAGCCCTGGAATTGCAAATCTACTGAATAAAAGATAAAAGGTAGCTATTAACTTGAAAACTACCGCTTCATGACATCACAAGGTTAAACTAATAATGCAGGATTACTTAAACTTGTGTGAATGAACCAAAATATAAAACCAGGTATGTTTTTGATAAGGTAACAGCATTATAACATGGCTTAAAGCTCACAACCGTGTGTAATCTAGGACCTTTAAATGCACATGGGTTAATTTTAGATTCCCTATTGTAACCATACCACCTTGAGACTGTCCAATCTCATCTGATCTCGTATGAAGCAGGGTTGGACCTGATTACTTGAATACGAGACCACAAGGAATACCAGGTGTCACACTGGGGCAGCAATCTCCCTCCCGTGTTGATTGGGGTGATCAGGAGCCAGTATAAAGCATCTATATGTAAATCTCTCCTTTGAACAGCCCTGTGCTGATATGAATGTGCACACTGAGCTGCTCCACCGGCTTTGCCACGACAGAGGATCATTAGCTGTGATTTTACTGCTGCACTGTCTCTGAGGCTGGAGCTGCCTCACAGAGCAGCGTCCTTTATTGTGAAAAGAATTATAGCTAAAATGTTATTGGATACAAAAGGCAGTGTACAGAACAGCAAGTATGAACAAGATATATCCATTCTCATACGACATCTCTACATGTTAAAGGTGCATTGTGTAGCTTTCCTGGTGAAGAGTCCGTCAAATGCTTTTCTCCATGGATATGTTATTGCTTCATCTAAAATGTTTCACAGTATGGTATTGCACCTTTCTATCTCCATGGAAACAAAACCAGACCAAGTTAGAGAGAGGCAATCCCTTTCACAGTCAGACTATGTGGTTTTCAAGTTATTTCTGAGCTATAAATGCACCTGTAATTCAATTGAATAAATGTAAGGCAGAGCTGTTTAATGTCATATTGTGGAACATTCCAGGCAGAGCAGCAACATGTCTATAGAAACAAGCAGGTGACGGACTCCCAACGAAAAAGGTTGCAATCTTTCTCTGTTCAAACTCCATGGCTGTTTTAGTGCAAAATATTCAGATCTGTGGTTAAAAACAGTCAAATACAGAGTTTGTGCTTCCAATATAGTCGAACTCCACACATACCGCTGATGTCATGAGAGGTTAAAGTAAAAAATACTCTATCCTTTGAGGTGATAGCCTTCTCATCTTCTGCATGATTTATAATTTGATGTATAGAAGTAAATCTATATGTGTGTTTGAACAGAAGTACACTGTTCACTCTCTTTTAATTCACTGCTGCTATTTCTGTTCCAACTTCTATGACTTTTTCATATTTTTATGATGAGTACAATTTTATGACAGTAAAATAATAGCAGAGAATGGGGCCGTTGGCTGTTCAATTTTTAAGTTTTGCATAAAAATTTTTCACTAAATAATTTGCCATTTTCTCGCTCCTGCATTACCGCATTCATCTAGGCATACAACTATTCATTCAGTTATCAGAATGGGAGCGAACTGCATGTTAAATAATAGATAGTGTACAAAAGGCATGGATGAGGAGGAAGAAGACTAAATATGTCCTATGTGCAGTTCATTTTAAACACACTTCTATGGAGCTTGCCCTAGAAACAGGCTTCTAATTGTGTGAAAGATACAGATCTGTGGAGGTCAGCTGACAGACTGTATTCCATGACAAAGTAGCTGTCTTTTGTACTTAAGGGACAGGAGTAATGCAATTTGTAGAAGCCATGAATTATGAATGGTGAATCAAGATTGGATTTAAATGTGAGAAGAAGATGGCTTTGTTTGGACAGGACAGCGAAATTGGCTGGTGCATCTATAACACAGAGCTGCTCAGGAAAACCATGGCTCTTGAATAGATTTTACACGTATTTTACATTTTTTTGAGATACTAGGAATATTGTTCACATTTTTTGCAGGGATACACCAATTCAGCTGTTTTTGTTCCGATACCAGTGTTGATATTTTGGCTTTAAATATCTGCCTGAAAATCTAACTTAAATTACCTTTAAACAGACTATGATAGGAAAAAAAATCACCCAAATATGTTTTGTAACTGTTATTTGTCATTTTAAGTAACTACAGAACAGAAAATATTACATGGTCCAGTAAACCTTATTCTAAATTTATAGAGCAAAATGGGATATTGACTGAACTGATATTGTAGAAACAATATCTGATCTATCAAAAATGTTCAGTATCGTCACTGATTATACCATTATTGTATCGGTGGATCACAAACTTTTTACGAACTATTCTCTGTCAAGTCTGATACATATCACTCAGTAACCCAAGACAATAAGAAACGAGAAAATGCATCTGGGCAACTCTTAAAAACCAAAACGGTCCCAGGTTCATCTTGACAATGCTTGTGCTTTGCCCCAAAAAGAGAGATTAGTGATGAAGGGGCTGGTGGTGCAGATTGACAGCCTCACTTCAGCAGCCTACCCCTAGAAGCATCTTAAAACACAAATTGTTCCTGTTACAAAAATATCCAAAATATTTTAGACCTGGGAAATAGTAATAGTCGTAGTAATAGTAGTTATTAATTGAGATGAAGTGTGACATTCAAAAATATGTCATTGTGTATAAAAGAGAACAACACAGCCAACAACGAAGGACCTGATTTACCCATAATCCTACTGCTTCCTGTGTCCACTCTTGCTCCTCTGATATCTGCTGTATCAACCAAAACATCGGAGAGTCATTTCCCTGAGAGGCCGGCTCCTGGGCAGATAAACAGAGATGCCACATAAAACTCACTCATTGATTGGATCTAAACATAAAATAAATCTGGCTTGAACACTGCAGGCCCACAGCTCAACTAATGGACTTGGAAAGGGTTAGTGCGATGCTTCCCCTGAGAGGACAGCACTCCATCATCACATTGTGCAAAGTAAATGCCCATTCACTTAAACATAGCTTTTAAAGGCTGCAGGCCCATCTGGAGAGAGCTGTGGTCTCTCCTAACATGCTTTACACATGCCCCGGCTGGCCCTGATGCGTTTTGCTGTGTGTGTATGTGGGTGTGTGTGTGTGTGTGAGAGACCTCTTTTGCAGACAATTTTGAGTGGAAAAATTTGTCATCATGTTTTTTTATTCTTGTATTGAGTGACCTGGAGTCTAAATCTGTCCAGGAATTGCAACTAAGATAGAGCCATGGACAGGTAGTAATGTGAGGACAGTATTTTTTTGTTTGTTTTTTGAACACTAATGCCAGACAGGGCCTTGCAAGATAACTCAAATGCATGTGAATCACAACTGAGTCAGATTACATTGGGGGAAAACCATTGTATCAAGGTAAAAACTGACAGTGTATTCAGCAGCATGTTTGGAGACAGAGCAGAGACAGTACCACACAGAGACAGAGGCTGCCAAATCTGAGCTGTCCAGAGCAGACGACAGCTGGTGCCGAGGATCAGCACTCTCTGAAGGACAAACAGAGACTAGAGACACTCTGTTCTGATTATATAAACTACAGACAGACAACTGCTTCAGTATAGGCTTGGTTCACAACACAACCTCTAATCTGCCCATATTTCAAACTGAGCTGGAGCCTGGAGACCAGGTCAGATCTTTTCCCTCAAAACTGTTATTCGAATGGAGTTGTTTTGTCCTGTTTTTTAAATGGGAAAAGTCTCTGTAATCAACTCATCATTAATGTTTTCTCAGAAAGGATCAACTATTTTTGCACTTACACAAGAGCTGAATATCTCAGAGCAAATAAGCGTGTGTCTCTGTATCACACTGAAGACAAACTCAAAATCAGTCATGTGCTACAGGAGCCACCCACCCAGAACACACACCAGCTAACACGCAAACACACGCTAAGGTACGCTAACATAGGCACTGATTGTAGGAGCTGATGTTATGGCAGTATTTCCCCAGGGCCTCGCGGTGTTTCAGACCAACTGAGGCATGTATTATAGATGTGAACGCTTCTCTTTATGGTGGCTACTCATGCATTGTATGTGAATAATGTTGTGTGTTACCCTGATTACCAGCAAGATTTGTGCCAGCCAAAAGGTGGACTGGGCTGTGTACTGTAGGATGTTTAAGCTGCTTCAATAGACGTGATAGCACCATTGCCTTCTATTGAAATATATGTTATTTTTGATTAAACAGGAGAAGCATTGTAAACCTAAACCTTAAAGGTCCTGTTTAAGCATAACTGACTCTTGTGAGCTTAAGCTATATAGCCATGATAGTGGTGTTACCTTCCCATAAACATACCTGGTGTTGCGTATTGTTTCATTGTGTCTGCATCTCCAAAGCTCACAATGCTGTGTTCCACCTCGTGATGTCATGAACAGCTACTTTTTGCCTTTAGTTCAGTAGAGATGGGCAATTCCAGGGCTGAAATCATCCAAATGATACAAAAGTTGAAAACACAATGGGGCACTTCCTGTATTACCACATGGCCTATATATGCCAGCCTAAACATGCAGGGTTGTGTGTTAAACATTTGTGAATTAAACAAAACTCTCCTGCTATGTTTGTGATGAGGAAACAACAGTATAACATAGATCAGATTCTAGCATTATATGGGCTCTTCAAATGCTGCTGGGGAATCCTGTCAGGTGGAGTGGGCACCACAGTGCAGTGCCTCAGGGCTCAAAGCCAGATCTTGATCTTGACGTCTTCCATTTGATGTGATCTCGATGCCTTGTTGTAGCCAGATATACAGAGTTTTAATGCAGAAAAATACACCATTATTCAGGAACGCCACAGACAAGATTTAATACAATATGTGATCAAGTACTGTTGGAGTCAGACCACCCTAAGTAGGTGTGGACATTAGCAGACATTTACAGTAGGAAACACAAGTCAGCACTGTCACAAAATGCAAAGAACACAGTGAATTTCATGAGTTGGAAGTTGAAACACTGCCCCTCGGAGACTAAGACCATCCCAAACAAATCACTAGTTTGCAGCATCCTTAAATATTCCACTAACATCTGGGATCCTTATGTAGCAAAGGTCAAGAGTAAAAGGACACCATGCATTATAGTTTCTGATTCTGATCCAAAGAACATTGTGACAGATTCATACAGGTTAAAACATCAGTGACCTACCCTGATGTATAAAATTACCACCATTTCGAGCTTATATCAGTACCACCCACCCACCTCACTCCAGCTTACCACTGAACCAGGTCTAATCATACAAGTAACAGACCTTTAGACTCATCAAGCCCAGTATAAACATTGTTTTCCATGTGTGGAATTTTCCTTGTGTTAGTTTTTAAAGATTTTCTAACCTGAAGGCTTTATTAGAGAGAACAGTTGTAGCATGAAATTAGAAGAGAGAGGGCGGAGACATTCAGCAAATGGTCAAGGCTGGAAGAGATCTGCGACACACCTCAAAAACACACCATCGCCGGCGAACATTAATTGGAGTTATTTTAGGTCATTTTAGAAAGACTTTCCCAAGTGCACTGCCTCAGCTCTTTGTGGGAATGTGCTGTGATCCGCCCACACTCATTGGGAGCAGATCAAAGCGGAGCCAGAGCTGAGTCCTTTTGTGTGTGAGCGGGAGACAAGCCGACGAGTGCTCATTTAGGCAGCTGCAGATGAGATATGCACTGGCTTCCTTAGGCATCTCATCAAACTGTTTCCATCACCTCGACTTAAGGTCAGGCTCATTGCAACGATATGCCAAGCGAGCTCATGTGCAAAACAGAACAGCAGAAGCAGCAGGATGAAAGAGGGATCAAACTGGGACGAGGAGGCCTGAAAACATATCATCAGACAACTCAAACTTTCTTGTAGTTAGTTTGGGTTACTCAATTATTCCCAACTTTTGGTATTTTGTAGGTGGTGCTAGTAGAGTTGTTTCGAGATTGCGCCCACTGATCCTACTTGAACATGAACATACTGTTGTTGTGTCCTCAGACTGTACACTTCACCGTTCTGCTGCTTGGAGCTAGGCACAGTTTCGCAGCCTCATTGTCTGGGCAGAAGTAATTTACCATCAACAAAAGGATAATGATTGCATAACAATTTCACTAAAGCTGGGTGTCCACTGCATGATTCTGGAGATCTGGAACAAAAGCTTTCTGATTGTGGAGAAAATCTTGAGTGGTAGATAGAAACCGTGGGGATTTCAGAGTAAGCCTGAAATAAAGATTGAATTTAGAACCGCCGTACGACCAAAGACGAGCTGAGACTGATATCAAGTATGTATTTTGGAATATTGGTTGCAGAGTGAACCATCCTCTTGCGTCTTCTTGTGATGGAAATTTCTTACTTTGTTAAGCTAAAGAGTGTATTGTATGGGTTTAGATAACTAGGAGCTCACAACTGCTAAAGAATCTCTGTATTCCTGGTCACATGCAGTGTGACCTGTTGTGTCTGGGCTACTTCAAGGCAGGTCATTATGTTCAGTCCTTATTTATCAGGGTTAAAACAACAGGTTGTTGTTTTATTCATTCTCATCATTTAGAATTATTGGTACACTTGGGTTCAATCTAACCGGTGCCCCAGTTGACCCAGACAAGTAGTCTCCTTTTGAGAACTGTTTAGATCAATACTATCATATGTTTTATCTCATGTTCATTTCATGTTTGTCAACAGTATAAAAAGCCTGTTTTTGTTCTGCCATTCAAGATTAGGGAGAGACAGACCTCGCGTGAGGGACAGAACGGTTTTGTTTCCTATACTTAATTGTAATTATGTGCACAGTTGCTTTAATAAATCCAGACTCTTTGATTTAAGACAACTTTTCTCGAGTTTTATTCTTCTCAGATTTAAAAATCCACAACAGTCTGCCGTCCATTTTTGTGGCCAAACACAAGCTCGCCTCAATTCCCTTTCATCTGATGACTTTTATAAATGTGGAAACACCATTAGCATGTAGCATTAATAACGATACCACACGGAGCCTGATATTTGTTCAGTCAAACTTACATCACAGCCCCAAATGTACATTATCGTACAATTTAAATGTCCATGTCGTGAAGTGGGACAAAAAAAGATGAAAAAAAGAAAAAAAAAAAAGTTCAGTGGACACCAGGCTTGAAAAAGAACATTAAAAAAAAGAAAAGGTTTTGAGAGTATATATAAGATTTGCCCAGCCAATGCCCAGTAACTGTATGTGGCTGGTTTAGACTAGAAGGGTAAGGGTAAGTCAAAAGAAGAGAGAGATGCAATAGATACTATAACCACATGGCCTGCTCTGGATCTTTATTTGATTATAACTGGGGTCAGTGGCAGTCTCTTTTCATAATTACCTTGATGATTGTCCTTCTGTTGTGAAAACCTAAAACTTCTAGACCTCTCTGATATCGTATGACTGTAAGTTTTATCTCCCCAATGGCACCTACCAGTGTTGAAGTCCCTGCTGCTCTGTCCCTGTCTGTACCACTGCAGTGTGAAATGTGAGCAGTGCCGGAGAATATGACGTTGTGACCAAAGTGAAGAAGCCTGTGATCCATCATTCTCCACCCAGTATGGAACAGAGAGGGCTATTCTTAGACACCAGCCACTCCTCTGACTGTGATAGTCAAACTGCAACTTCATCTGCTGCTTTTGGTCTCATAAAAATGGATTTCTATCAGCCCCTTGGCAGTTATGGCCAGACTTAAGCATTCAGAACAGTTTAATAGTTTTAACAATATATTTATCATAGTTGGGGAGGGGGAGTGCGTTCAAAATGTCTTCTTCCAACATGTAGCTTTGTAAAGACTATTGATTTGCCATGCTATTATTTTTTTACTCAGACCACAACCTTCAAACTAGGGCTGCAAGATTAATCGCAATCTAATCCAAATTGTGGTTTGAATGGACGTAATTAGCACATCGCAAAGACTGCACTTTTTTGATGTACCATAATATTCCCCACAAATAGCAAAATATTCTGCATAAAAACTGCGAACCCTGTAGTTCAGATCTGTACAAGTGTGTTCTGAAATAGATATGTGTGATATGTTTAGAATGTGAACATTGAACAGAATTTTATTTTTAAAACAAATTACAAATCAATTCACAATTGCAATGCTTGTTAGAAATTTTTTTTTTCTCAAGTTGTTCAGCCTTACTTCAAAGCAGTTTCTGATGCTAAATGCCTTACATCACATTATCAGTCATGCAGGTGCTTCCATGTACTGGCCCTCATACATGGGTCAATGAAATGAAAGGGGCAATGTAATGAAAGAAGATTTTGGCTATGCAACTACTTCTGTCTAATTCTCAACACAAGGATATATCTGATCTCCTACTCTGCCTGACTTCAATTTTTTCTGGTTCAGGTAAACCAAGCTGCTGTTTGTAAGGATATTGTCAAGTTTATTTTACAGTGCAAATCACACTGTAAAAGAGGTGGCAATGACCAAACTTCAGTTCACTTTTATTCAAGCACAAACTTTTTTCCCTGCTTTTTCCGGAATGGAACCAACCACCAACTTAAAGGGATAGTTCGGGTTTCATAACATGAATCTGTACGCCGTCCCCGTCAGCAGTGTCATGCATCAACACTGACTTCCTCCCAACAGCGTGGCTGAGTTCTTGCCCGGTTTCAGTGCTGACGAAAGAAGTCCAGCAAGTTGGCTATGGTCACGAAACTAAAGCTTTTATCTTCTCAAAATAATGTGTTCAAAAGAGTGATACATTTGCCTCACAAAACCGTTGTCCACGAAAAAGTCAGAGCTCATAATCGCTTGGCACTATTTTCTCTCCAGTCACTGCACGCTGCCGCCAGGTGACAGCCACGCACGAATCCAACACTTATTTGTTTGACAGTTTGGCAGTGCTTACGTGCTCACACCGATGACCACTGCGACGCAAGAGAGCTAACGTGAGAGCTAGAGCAATACGTATATACGCTTGTATCAGCTATATAAGAATATATATAAAAAAATGGTGCAGACTTGTGATTATCCCCACACATAAACACTCTGCACATAAACACTGCCAAACTGCTGAAAAAAGTGTTGGATTCATGTGCGGCTGTCACCTGGCAGCAGTGCACAGTGATATGACCGTAGAGAAAATAGTACCAAGCGATTATGAGGTCCGACTTTTTCGTAGACAAGGGTTTTATGACGCAAATGTATCACTCGTTTGAACGCATATTATTTTGAGAAGAAAACGCTTTATTTCATGACCCCAGCCAACTTGCTGGACACTTTCGCCAGCACCGAAACCGGGGAAGAACTTGGCTCACTGGGCGCTGTCGGGAGGTAAGTCAGTGTTGATGCACGACACTGCTGATGGGGACATACAGATTGATGGCAAAAAAGCCCGAACTATCCCTTTAACTAGTTCTAAGAGTGACAAAAACTGTAACATCATGCACTTTTTTTCTCTGCCTTCATTGCTGTAATATCCATTTGAAGTTTGCAGATTAATCAAACCAGAACAATCAAATCAGAACCAAGATGATAAAATGCTTATTGAATGAGAATATCATGAAAGCAACTGCCTGGAACACCAATTTTGTCTAGTCAGCTGTGCTGTTGGATGAAAGCCATGGGGGAACAAGTTTGTCTGTCATGGTGCAATGTTAGTGAAAAAAGAGAAGTAGGCAAAGCAGCTCAAACTCAAAGTCATTCATAATCAAAGTACAAAATCAATTACAGGACCTTTTATACTATTTGCCTTTGACGTCTTTTTAATATAAATATAACAGATAGAGCTTGAGTTATACTTTCTAGGGTTGAGTTATTCTAATAAACGGTTACTCAAACCTGTGTAAATGAAAGAAAACACAACTCCATATGTGATTTTTAAAGTAACAACATTTTAAGATGGCTAAAAGCTCACAAGAGTTGTTTTTGTGTAACATAGGAACTTTAACAGAATATGAATGTAACTTAAATTTGAATGAATGAATTGATAATATTGTGCCAAATAAACAGTGTTGTGTTAAGTCTACCTGCTGTCTCAATCTCATCTCCTTGGGCCATTATCTGATACCTGCTCAGTAAAAAAGCCTGCTCTTTGTTCTTTCAGAGCTTCTTTATACCGCCCCGGGCCACATTGCCTCCAGCTACAACTGAAATATTTGATAATTAGGTCACGCCCGTAAAAAGAAAGAGGAAAGGCGTGCTTAACATACAAGACAGCATCTCATCGGAAGTCTGGAGAATTTCAAAGACAAATATAAGTGTAAATCATAGAAATGCATTTGGCTTTCTGTCCGTTTGAGATAATAGTCTTTGATTTATATTTTAAAATGCATCCTAAAATTTGATGTTTTTTTACACAAATTGGCGCACACCCACCACATTCAGTTCAGTTTACTTTTGTATTGCCCCACATCAGAACAGCAGTGGAGTGTTGATATAACCAACAGAAAAAAGGGTGAAAATCAAACAGTGTAACAGACATTGGTCAATAACAGAGAAGCAGGTTAACAAACATTCAGAGGAAAAGAGCAAATGGAAAACTGGGCCAGAGTGACCCCAGTCCTTAGACCCTTCTTCACAGTAAGGATAAACTCAAAAAAAAGAAAGAAAGAGAAACCTTAAGGAGAACCACAGTGAAGAAGAGATCCACTCCCCTCAGGACTCAACAAGGATTAAACTAGGAGTGAACCAAGACAAGACAAGGACTAAAGCAGGACTAAAGCAGGACTAAAGCAGGACTAAACCAGCACTAAAGCAGGACTAAATGGAACATACTGGCTATAGATGTGTCCGACTAAAGCAAAACTAAACCAGGCCTAAGCAGGACGGCCAGAGATGTCCAGGACAGATAGTCGTCCATTTGCAGATTCAAGTCTGTAGAGTCCACTCGAGACAATATGGACCCTGTTTAGTAGAGACTAAACCAGGAACAAAGTTTTGTCCAGAATTGAACTAATCCAGGATCAGAATAGCCAAACCAAGTGTGCAAAAGGACTAAACCAGGACCACACCAGTGCTTAACCAGGACAAGTACAAATGCATGTATCTTTTAACTAGCTCCTGTTTTAGGTCTATCAAAGTCAAACATGAATGATCCGTGGAATAAGTTTATCTCTGGAGTGCACTTGCTCAGATGACCGGACAACAGCTCTTAAATAAATGAGAGTGATTCCCGGAGGGCCCTCGGGAGCCTTCAGAGGGCCTATTGTTACTGCTGTAGTGTAGTCTATTGATTCGCTGTACATTTACATCAAGGGCCTTTGTCCGGACAGAGAGTCTACGCAATAAAGCTTTTCTGATCCATTCATGGCCAAATGCTGAGTCAACTCACTGGACTCTTATTGGCTACACTTTATTTTGTACTACTACTACTGCCACTACTCTACTACTATACTCTATCAGCTAATCTGCACTGCAATGGAAAAATTCTATAACAGTAATGATACATTTGTGTTTTTTGATAAGTGAAATATGACATTTTACCAATCCTACATGTGGGTTGACAGTGGATAGTTTGACTCTGAGAGAAAATAAGTTTTTTTTTAATCCATACAGATTTATACTAATAAGAAATGGTGTAATAAAAATGCTTCAGTGGTGCATATGAGACTTTATGGGGGTGCACTGTACTGTATCATGATAAAATACAACAGCGGCCTCATAAATCATAACATGCTGCAATTGGAGTTAAACGCTGACATCTAGTGGTGCAGATACACATTACTGCATTGATTTAAAGCGCGACCATTTTTTAAAACTCTTTGTTACTGTAATATAATGTGATGTGTGAGCTACTGTGGCCAAGTAATTTCCCTTGTGGATCAATAAAGTTTGTCTAAGTGTAAGAACAAAGAATCTTCATTGGGTATTTCTTATTTTAGAATGCAGTCAAAACAAACTAGAGTGAAAACGCTGCCAAATATTTGTACTCAGAATTGCATAAGCCATTACACAAAGTAAGTATTTAGATTCATACATGGGTAATCCTGTATTGTCCTGCAGTCAAGGTGCTTTGAGTGGTTTAAACCCACCTCCTATCTCTGCCCTCTAATCTGTACTGTGTTACATGAGATTATAAAAAACAAAACAACTCTGAGTCATATATTTAAGCTTCAAAAGATTTTGACACCGAAGTGAAATAGAAATCTGATTCTCGTCCACTATAAAGCAATAACACGCTAAAGGCTGAGGCCATGTTTGCATAATCAGCACGTAGCACAGGCGTCTGCTCCATTACACAGATTGAACACACTCGGCATCGATCCCACTCAAGAGACGGCCACGCTTTGAGACTGGACATTGGTTTGAGCAATACGAAGGCAACATATATTATGCAGTAAAGCTGAAAAATTAAATTTTTTGACAAGCATTGTCATTTTGATTTGATATTTTAAGTATAGGAATCTGTTCAAAGTTCATATTTTAAACGTATCTGGAAAAATTTAAGGAAATACTGGAAAATGAACTGACAAACATACAAGAATCACATTTCAGTTTGTACAGATCTAAGCTACAGGGTTAAAAAAGCAGGATATTTGGTTGTTTGCTGACAAAATCATACTTGCTATTGCCATTTCAGTTTGATTGTGATTAATTTTGCAGCCGTACAATTCAGTTTAGACGTCTCACCTTCTTTATATATAGGCTGTTTATTTCAGAATATGTTTAAGAAAGAAAAAAAACATTATCCAACTCAAAGCACATTAATACATCTCTTGTATCTTTCCAGTGTATGAGACAAGTCCAGGGTTAAACAGAGCTCCTTCAGTGCAGTGTGGGACAGATGTCTTTACCATGAGCCTGCCTCATTTGTCTCCTGACACGTATTGACACAAGCTGAGAGACAAATGGACATAGAAATTGAAGTTGAAACAGAGAAACAGCGTAACGGATGCACTCGGCCTGGGTGGTCACATGACTCTGGGACATAACTGAGCCCTGCCAGTTTAATAAGGCTCACAGCTTGTTTAGCAGTCACAGAGTCAACCGAGAAATCCTGTGGGCGTGTGCATACCCAAGAAGATTTCCTATAATTAATGTTGTCATGTAGCTATAACATGCATGTATAGGCATTTGTTGTGTAGAGAAATGAGTGCAAATAGCTGTTTACCTCTGCATTCTTATCATGCCCATGTAAAGTCGTTATATGAGAAGGCTACGCTAGCTTGATTCCTTGCTCTTTCCCACATCACAATTTAATCTGCATATCCATTTCCACACAGTGAGGATCATTTTTCATCCCAAAGCTGTTATTTGTGATAATGGCGCTCTTGGCGGAACAACCACCGTGGGTAAATCGAGAATAATAGTTTTCCATGTCTCTATCTTAAGCTTTTCTGGAACACCTATAATATGATGGCATCAACGTCAGCTGCATTTGCATAATCATAGTTACATAGCCACACAACTGACAATCAACAGTCTGCCACCTTGTCTCCATGGGGATGTTATTGCTTTGCCTGGATGTTCCACTGTATGGCATTACACATCTCTACATAAACAAGAAGGTGGAGAAGAAAATTAAACATTGGAGTCCAGGCTCACATTAAGCTCACATGGTTTTCAAGGATTTTAAGCAATTAAATACATACATGGTAGACAAAATTTATGTCACACTGTGGAAAAAGGTACATAAAAAAGTTTCATACCTTTAAGTCAGCAGGACACTGATTCAGACATGCAGTGGAGGTCTGCATGGTTTGACTGTTCCTTTGAGCACACGACAAAAAGCATCCACACACTCCATCTGTGCCACTGTGAGGATTCTTATTTTGAAACTAGAACTATTCTCTGAACTCAAATGTATATTAAGTTAATCTATATCTGATCATTTTAGAAGTAACTAAGTACTTTTCTATCTATAACGGTGCTGAGGTGACCTGTGTTTGTGTGTTGTAATATAGGGAGGACCATACTGGACCTGAAATGATATAGAGGTGACTCCAGTGTTAAAGACATTCTTTAGTCAAGTATTTAGTATTAAACTGAACATCTTTAATCTAGTCTACCACTCAGTAATAAAAATGTGTTTATTGGCTTCTTGCTCAAAATCACAGAACTGATACTGTCATTTCATTCCAACAAGCAGCAGATTTTCATTTACTTGTTTTTGTCTACAAGACATTTTTGCAACTCTTTTTGAACCCTACATGGATGTTTTCAAAAATCACAAGTAAATACACAACTGTGGATGTACAACTTTGAATAAACCAATAAGGAGGAAACACCTTTATAACATGGGCAAACGCTCATAAAACTTAATTTTGTATATGTCCCCTTTAATGTTATTTTATAAGTATTTAATTCAAATTCACCTACATCACCATAAGATACATTATATTTATTCTTCACAATGCGTGGTAAACAGGTAGACATAGTAACCCATTTAACCGGCCCGTCAGAACTGCACGCTTTGAAAAAAACTTTATAAAGATGAGTGAATCTAGGGCTGAATCCTGATTCCCGCCTCCCCAATTCCAGAGGGTGTGACTGACAGGTGGATTAACCAATCTGAGATACCCATTCTCTGTTCAGAAACAAACATGCTGAAAAATCTACATAAAGGACTAAGAAACCATGCATATTTTTACAGAATCAACAATAGAAGCACCAAACTATTACTTATTTCATATAAAAGAAGTTTATATTTGTGCAGGTTTTTGTATATATTCTCAATATTACTAGAATTTTGGAGAGGAGCTGTCCTCCACATTTGGGGGACAGGTGCTACAAGTGTGGCTGTGGATGGATCATTCAAGAGTCATCTTTTGTTGGAGCACACTTTAACCTATAGCCTTTTCTCATAACACTATATTTCAGCATCTGGAATGAGACGTATAATTGAACAGGCCAAGCACATTAGGCCTGTAGTTGAGCTCCTCATGCCCTCCTCCCTCGTCCCTGACCTCTTACTGAGCGGACACACCGGTGAGCAGCACAGACTGAGGCTCTAATTCACTTTTATTCCACTGTCTGCTGGGCCATGCTTTATTGATGAAGTCATTATCACGAAATTGATCTGTTCACGTCATAGCAACTAGTTTGCAGCACTAACAGTGATGGTCTCTGCAGCTCAGTGGTGGAGAAATGTTCAAGAACTCCTTATTTTTTACTTTAAACAAATCTGAGTTTGAAAACCTATACATATATTGTTGCTGCTTCTCAGTTATTTTATTTGGTAGTGTATTAAAAAGTACAGGGTTAAGTAGGGAATCAATTGACTGCACATTTTCTCAGAACATGAACATAAATGTTTCATGATGATGAAATGTGATCAAATCCTGCTGATTATGCATGTTTATCTTATGTTACCTTATCATGCACATTTTAATTTTTTTATATATATAATTAAATTCTGTCGACCCAGTTACTTTAACATGCAACATCAAATGTCCTTAAAGCGTTTTCAAGTAAAATAATACTAAAACAGTTTTTAGTTTTCCACAGTTCTGTATTATCTTAAACAGAATCAAACACACAGAGAGCACAGGCACAAGGAAAAACAGTCTGTTTGGAGCTGAGAACTTTCCAATATGATTATGTAATTTGCATTGTACTTTGCCAGTGAAGTAGTTCTTCCTTTTTTTCTGAAAGATAGAGATTTTTTTTTTTAACTGATAACTTCAATTTCAGAATGGTGCAAAAACGACTAACATCAACTCTAACATTCATGATCGTATCCACAGCTACAGCACTGCTCTGGATATCACTCTGTTTGTAGATGACTCTGGAAGCAACACATTCAGATCTGTCACAACTGTCACACTCAGATGGACAGTGATGCTCACACTTTGTTTCATGGAAACAAGCCTTACATTCACCCTAATTTGAAGTAAAACAACACAAACGTGTTTACAATGACTACATTCTAGGCCAGAGAAGCATATAAAATCTTTGAAAAGTCTAACTTCCTGTAACTGTCCTGTGTCCTGAGTGTGTCCTCTACTCCTGTAAGTGTCCTGAGTGTGTCCTCTGCTCCTGTAAGTGTCCTGAGTGTGTCCTCTGCTCCTGTAACTGTGTCCTGAGTGTGTCCTCTGCTCCTGTTACTGTGTCCTGAGTGTGTCCTCTGCTCCTTTGACTGTGTCCTGAGTGTGTCCTCTGCCCCTGTAAGTGTCCTGAGTGTGTCCTCTGCCCATGTAACTGTGTCCTGAGTGTGTCCTCTGCTCCTGTAAGTGTCCTGAGTGTGTCCTCTGCTCCTGTAAGTGTCCTGAGTGTGTCCTCTGCTCCTGTAACTGTGTCCTGAGTGTGTCCTGAGTGTGTCCTCTGCCCCTGTAAGTGTCCTGAGTGTGTCCTCTGCCCCTGTAAGTGTCCTGAGTGTGTCCTCTGCCCCTGTAAGTGTCCTGAGTGTGTCCTCTGCCCCTGTAACTGTCCTGAGTGTGTCCTCTGCCCCTGTAACTGTCCTGAGTGTGTCCTCTGCCCCTGTAACTGTGTCCTGAGTGTGTCCTCTGCCCCTGTAAGTGTCCTGAGTGTGTCCTCTGCCCCTGTAAGTGTCCTGAGTGTGTCCTCTGCCCCTGTAAGTGTCCTGAGTGTGTCCTCTGCCCCTGTAAGTGTCCTGAGTGTGTCCTCTGCTCCTGTAACTGTGTCCTGAGTGTGTCCTCTGCCCCTGTAACTGTCCTGAGTGTGTCCTCTGCCCATGTAACTGTGTCCTGAGTGTGTCCTCTGCCCATGTAACTGTGTCCTGAGTGTGTCCTCTGCTCCTGTAAGTGTCCTGAGTGTGTCCTCTGCTCCTGTAAGTGTCCTGAGTGTGTCCTCTGCTCCTGTAAGTGTCCTGAGTGTGTCCTCTGCTCCTGTAAGTGTCCTGAGTGTGTCCTCTGCTCCTGTAAGTGTCCTGTGTCCTGCTGCATTTGAATTTTCCCTCCTAAAGTTCCGGGGAGGGAGATTCCAGAGGGAGGAGCTTCACCAGACATAACAAAGTCAAGTTTCCTCAGCCTAATTAAAACAGCAGGTCCAACATCGGTCACAATCAAGCACCTTTGTAAGATTTAAACCTGCTGGAGGGAGAATTGTAAAAAAAATAATAATAATAAAATAAAAAAAAGGCATGTTATTGTCATCAAATTTGTGTTTGCAATTTGAGCAACCCTCTCAAACCATTTTTTTAGTGTGTGACGGAAATATCTTTTCTCCATTACTGCAAGGAAACTCAACATCTCCATCTACTGGAAATACCTGCTCTGTGCAGCAGTTACTTTTACATTTTATATTAAAAAACAAAACACAAATGACTATCTTTGTAGAAGTTCAACATTTTAAGACATAGTGTAACATGTGTGCCTCAAATGATATAAATAAAACAAACAAAACAACATAAATAAATCCCAGTATTGCATAGATTGCAGTTCCTTCTTATTCAGTCGTGTAGAGGATATTTGTTGCTATGCAACAGCCAGTGCCAGCGGAGACCTGAGCACTGGCCTTGGCTCTGATCCAGATGAAGGCTACATCTTTGTCCCTGCTTCTGTTAAACACTGAGGACTGTCCGGACACACCACAGCTGCAAAAAAAAAAAAAAAAAAAAGTTCATCTAAAAGATTCATTTGAAAAATTCACGAAAAAGGGGTCGTGGAACACCCCTTTTCTTACAGTAATATTATTTCTGCCATTTAGGCTAGAGACTTAACATAAGAAAGTTCCATGTGAGTCACTTTATCACACTGATGAGAGCTGATGGGCTGTGGAACCGCAGTCCATCCTGCATCAGCTTTCTGTCTGGAAAAGCTACTCTTAAACTGTATAAAGGTATACTTCACTTTATAGTCCATCCATCCATCCATCTTCTCCCGCTTAATCCGGCTGGGTCGCGGGGGCAGTTTGCTGCCCAATACTCATAGCACCTGACCCCCCCTATGACTATGACTTTATAGTCCCCACAGGGAAATCTGTCTTCTGCATTTCACCCATTTTCCACTGCCACCGGGACAACCTGTCAGGAGCAGTGGGTGCTGCAGTGTAGCACCTGGGGACCAATCTTGAACCAGGCTTGGTCAGGACGACTTTAGCTGGAAGATCTGACCCAGACAAGGCATGAGAATTGAACTCAAACCTTTTTGCTGTGAGACATGAGTACTTACCACTGGGCAGAGCAGTTTTTTTCTACTTATAATAATAATATAATAATTCCATAGTTTCTGTTGACATTTGTATTGTTTTCTTACATGTATATTGTTTTCTTAAGTGTCCTGATCCGCTGTAGTGCTGCCAGTAACATTTCATTCACAGAGCTCCTCTCTCCTGCTGCTACTGTGTGTATGTGTGTGTGTGTTTTTCTGTGTGTGTGCGCCTGGCCATGACTGTACAACAGCTGAGCTCACCGTCGCATCAGAGACTTAAACCGAATAAAAGGACTGCCACGGGAGACCAGGTATCAGACTCAACATCCGCAGTTGCCGGGCAGGATCCCTAAACTGTCTTTATTCTGTCTGTTTCAAAGAGATGTCATTTTGGCTGCATTTCACTCTTCATATCCTCATGTCAGGCTTGAAGGAGGCAGTTTTGACACAGTTTTGGTGCACAGATGTCTCCTTGAGTGACTCAGCCAAATGTGTGTGCGTGTGTGTGTGTGTGCGCGTGGGTGTGTGGACATATTTACAAAGCCATGTGGGACTCAAACCTGTAGAGACATTCAGTTCGGTGGACAGGTTTTCCTCTGTGGATCTGTTTTAATAAAGTTAGATATGGGTTCAGCCAGTATACACAGGTGAAAGTATAGTTAAGGTTAGACTCAAGAAATAAAGAGAGAGAAATAGGGGGGGTGAGGGGGATGAGAGGGAAAAATAGAGAGAAAAAGAGAGAGGGAACAAGAGAGAGGAGTAAGGAGGAGGAGAGGGAGGAGAGAGACAGAGAGATTTGGCAAAGGACAGGCAGTTAGATCCGTGGCAGTTCAGTTTATCCAGAGCAGCTTGAGTGACAGGCAGAAGTGTCACAAGGAATAAGGCGCCATTTTGGATCCTGTTGTCTCTCCCTACGCTCAGTTTGATGGAACAGTGAAAGTGAAAACCATATAAAGTCATCTGTGGGTGCTGTCCACATGCTTCACCTGGGCCATGCACTCACTCATTTGACCCATCCACATCAGGACTAGGGCCAAAGTTTACCTCTAAACTCGGTGGGAATAGGATGGGTACATGTAATCAGGCAATATACAAATGATTTGCTTGGGTCCTAGTGAGCGTCTGCGCATTCATTGGTTTCTTCTTCCTATTTGCAACCGGGAGGAGGAGTCAGGGAGGAGGAGATGGTCCAGTAGGCAGTGTCCAGAAACAGACCCAGTGGGAGGCTACCGTGGTTTAGACTTGGCGCCTAGAGCATGAATGACTTTGTTTATTTTTATTTGCCTTGTGATGCGCATTGGACTTCTAGTAAACACTTGAGCAGTGATTCTCTTGAACCCAAACTATTATAAATAACATTTTGAGGAATTGTCACTACTCAAACTGTGGAATATTTAGTTTGACTTGTTAATTTCTATGGCAACAGTCCAGATTTTGCATCACTCTGACATCCATGGATAGAGAGAACATAACGTCCCCAGCTGGCATCTGCTAAACATGGATATAGAGTGATCTATGTGATCCATATCCAAATAGTGTACATTAATTCTCCATTTACAAATGATTCGTACTATTTTGTATTGAAAGACTACTTGTACAATGAATCTGTGAAAGAAAAAGTCCCCTGTTTTGTGGAATTTCTAGATAAACACATAAAAAATAAACAGAGAATGTATAAATGCAGGTGAATGTATTTATAACACGGACATAAAACCATCAATCCATGTCAACTCTGTCCCTAGGAGACAACGCAATGAGGACACAGTATTTAGGACGCAAAGGCAGATCACACACACAGGATCAACAAAACCAGTTTAGACTCCTCTGGAGCACAAGGCCAGGAGCTGTCAAGAGGTCGTGGTAATCTCACATTAAACATCTTACAGGGCATTTATGAACAGCCTAAACTAGAGAAAAGGCTATTGATGCAGAGATTTCCATAACCGGCATTTGCCTTTTAATTTCTGCTTAAAATACTTATAGGTCTATTTCTGGAATCTACCACAAGATGGCGTTAAACTCTCACATATAGCCTCACTTTAGCCTTTTGTCGATGGGAAACCTGTCCATAGTGTTATGTGGGCGCTTTTGCAAAAACCCAAGTTACACATGAACGCTTCTACTCCTGCTACTATCACCACCTCCGATACTACAACCACTAGGCCCTGTCCGCTCCAAATAGATATTCTTCATTATTGGCTTTACATGGCCTATCTAGATTGTTTTGTGTCGTATGCTATTTTGTTCAGTTCTCATTTCCACAATGGGCTATAGGTGCAACTGACTGATATGGTTAAAAATACAAATCATAACTGCCGTGATGAGGACATAAGCGCAGAACCAGGGGCACGCTTCAACAAAGGCGCTGGCAGTTGTGTTGAATTACAGTAACTACCACTGTCTGTGCAGCCTTTCCTCCTTATGGACCATTAATTCACAATAGACTGAGATGTTATTACAGTTTAGATCACATCCAGGTCACGCACGCGCTCCCCAAACCCCGTGCGCGCTCCTGATGTGGAGCCGCTGATAGGGCTGTGCGAGCGCGCAGTGCCACTATTCCCGCGGTGCGCGCCAGCAGCGGAGGAGCTCCACTGTCGGAGACGCACTGAGAGGAGAGGGCTGTGGGCTTTCCTCCTTCGCGGCGTGGATTCTACACTCTCACGCCCACGTACGGCAGCAGGCTCCTCTTCACGAGCACAGTGGAGCCCCTGCACCGCCACGGCACCGCTCACCTCTCCATCTGCCCCCGCTGTCTGGTCCTTCCTCTCCCGCGGTTCGACTGGCTGGAGTGAGGGCGGGAAGTCATGGTTCCAGCGCCGCCTTGAGAACTTTGCACCTGGGAGACGTGTTTGTCCTTCCCTCTTGTGTTTTTTTTTCTTTCCCATCACTGGAATTTTGTGGAAATCTAGATGTTAATTATGTTCACATTCGCTGCCTTCTGCTACATGCTGTCTCTGGTCCTCTGCGTCTCCCTCATATTCTTTGCAATATGGCACGTAAGTACATCACGGATTATTCTGATCATTCTCGATGGGTTTGGGGTTCACATGCAAATTATGGGGGTGTTCAGCCTACTGCCTTAATGCAAACTGAAATTTTGGTTGGCATTGTTATAGGGAGCTGTTCATTTCATATAACAGCAGGACTTAGGCTCATTTAAAAGACGTGCCTGCTTTGTGGGTTCACGTAAATATTGGGGTGTTGACCTGTTCTGTAGCCTGTATTAAATTGTCTGCTACAGTGGTCATTAGAATTGTTGCATATTGCTCAAAATGTGTTAATATAATTGCACAGTCATGACATACAGCCAAAGATTGGATTTTTCAGGGGGCACTGAAAATGGGGTGGCTGTTTTTATGCTAACTCAATGCTCAATGCTATTTCAATGCTCTAACCTCTGCAGAAAGAAGTGAGGTCTTGAGGAAGGTATAGGTGCTTATAGAAATGAAGTTGGTTATGAAAGGTGATGTGGTTAAATGGAGCAGAAGATTTGTTGTTTGGATAGGGGCATTATCAAAATGAGACATGGTCATATCAGACAATATAACTGCATCAAATGAATAGACTTGTAACGTTACTATTCCTGAGATTTAAAGGACCATGAAGTGCTCGATCATCACTTTCCATTTTCTTGTTTGCCACTTTGTTGATTGCCTCAATTTGCTCTGACCTAATTTGATAGACACACTTCGTGATCAATAAAGCAACTTCCCCCTTCTGGACCAATTAGAAATTCTTATTTAGTGATGTTGGATCTTTGATGCTGCTCTGCTCCCTGTGCATTTAATCACGTCTGGTGCCGATGAGTTCTGATGCCGATGAGTTCTGAAGTTATCAGGAGGATAATCGTACTTCTTGGGAGTATCTCATTCACAGTACTCTGTAAAGACACCTGTGAGTCAGTGATGGGGTTGTCACGACATTACAATTTCATTTCAAAAAGCTTGATACTGATCTGACTTCAACACTGTTTATTAAAAAAAAAATTTTTTTCTGAAACTAATGAGAAAATGTTCAATTTTGTCTTCCTTTGGGATTTTAAGAGTAATCTTAATAATAATAGCCTTGCACTTTACAGGCTTGTCAAAGCCTCTCAAAGCACTGCAGTCATTATTCATTGACTCTATACTCAGTGGTGGTAAGATACAACTGTAGCCAGAGCCGCCCTGGGCCAAACACACAGAACTGAGGCTGCAGATCTAAACACTAGCTGTCATTCACGCATACACCACTTTCTTACTAGTTGATTTTGCATAATAGGTCTGTTTTTAAAGAGAATAATAGGTCTGTTTTTAAAAAAATAGATTCCATGGAATATTACCTGTCACCTTTCAGCTTCGGTCGTGCTTTTACCATAGCATATCAATACACTCTACTGAGCACGGTGATTTGGCATTGTTTTTATGTTGGCTTTATCCCGGCAGGCAAACAAAAATTGCCCACTGGCTTTTTTTGTCAGTCTTGCACTAACTATCCATTGTCCAGGATCTAGCCCACCTGAGGCTCCAACTCCCATCGACAGGTGAACTAAAATAAGACTGTAGTTTGAAAAAGATGAAGAAATGAGGACAGAAAGGTCCTTTTGTCTTATTTACTCTCTGAGCCAAAAAGTGCATCTGCTCCTTGTTGCAATTATGCACTTCACAACAGCAAAATTTGTTCTTGGATCTAATGAGCACAGACAGCCCTCTGAAGTCCCTTTACTCCACAATGAATTGGAGCACAAGCTCTTATATGGAAACCTTGATATGACAAGGAAAAGGAAGGGCATCCAGTCTAACAATGACAAAGTAGGGTTGACAAGATTATTTTGTTAATTGATAATCGTGGTTATTCAGGTCACAATTTATTAGGAATTAGAATTAGAAATCTCACTATTATTTGGAAAACAATCCTCAAATCATGCTGATTCTTCTAACAATAAAATTTCATAATGGACATCCCTATTAGTGAGCAAAGTCTGCAGATAATTTGAAATAGTGAACCTGAGATAACAGCAGAACTTGGTTAAAGATATTTTTACTATTTCATGTTTAGTCATCTGGCATATATGTGCACGAACAAACCCACAGGTCCCTCTCCCAAAGGGGACAGTAATGGGCTATTGTCTTACTTGAGTGACTTCAAGACTCCACACATCACCTGTGCATGTCCCCAGTGGGTGGAAAATGCATGTATTGTTTTCAAACCTAAATGGCACAGTTTGCGAACAGGCTTCGTGTTATTGATCACTTTGTCAGATCAGATGTTTCCCTGACATTGAAACCTGCCCCTTTATACTCATGTGCAAACTCGCTCTCTCTTGGCTTTTGTGTGTTTCTCATAGGAAATAAGGATCTGCTATAGTGGTATTTGTGGTATTTAGTGATAATGTCTCACATATGTAGATCACGAGTTTACTTTTTTATTGTAAACTGCAATGTTGGTCTAAAATGACTTAAACAGACATGTGTCCATTGACTTTCTGTTCAAAACTGTAGGGCTGATTCTCTACTGCTGGCCATAGTGATATTCCATGTGATGGTTCCTCTAACAATAATCTTGTGGTCAGGGATAGTGGGAGGTGAAAATAGGATTTTTCTGAACATAGTCTGAAATGCAGGGCAATGCAGCATTACTCAAACATATGTGAAGCAATTAAAACAAGCAAACAAAAAAGATGAATCAAATTATGCCCATGGTCAAAGTTAATTTTGCACAATGTCTTTAACTGAAAATCTTTTAGAAGTAATTGCTTAAAAAAATCGTTCAATGCAGTTAAGGCCACCATTCAGGAACAAAGGGAGAGCGCCGGGACCCAGGAGGCCTTAGAGCTATTGGATTTTGGTCACAGAGGTTTAGTGTGCACATGTTTTTGGTTGATAGTGGACAGAAACTGGAGCACCAAGAGAACACACACACAGACAAATATAGAACATTCAAACTCCACACCGAAATCTTACGAAACCAGGAATTAAATTTTAGTATTTACTGTGAGAAGAAACATTACAATATTACGCGTATTCACATGAGCAACAGCTACAATTTAATTTATTTTCATTCACATTGGCAAATTGATGCTTCTAATATGTGATCTTTGTTATAAAATCAAACTTTCTGAAAGATTACGTTAATGTGACATGAACTGTCAGATAATATAATAGGCACTTAGCATTTACATTTACTTTTTAGGCTGGAAATTAGAACAAAATTATTTAATTTTGCAGCTAAAATTGCCTATTATATTGTAGTCGTTATGTTTGCATTTTATATTAAAGGTCCTATATTATGCAAAACTGGCTCTTGTGAGATTTAAGCCATGTTATAATGTTATAATGTACCTCCTTATGAACATACCTTGTGTATTGTTTCATTCAAACATGTTTGAGTAATCCTGCATTATTAGTCTGTCTACATCTTCAAAGCTCAAAATGCCCTATTCCACCCTGTGATGTCATGAAGTGATGTCACGAAGTGAGTTTTAAAGTTAACGGTTACTCTTTCCCCTTTTGTTTAGTAGAGATGGGCAATTCCAGGTCTGAAATTATCCAAATGATTCTGCTAAGGGTGTATGGATTTTAAAATCAGTGGATCACTTCCTGCATTACCACACGACATCACAAGGTGGAACAGAGCGTTTTCAGTTTGAGAAAAGAATTAAACAAAACACAACTCCAGGTATGTTCTTCATAAGGAAACACTATGACAAAAATCAGTAAATAGTGTAATATGGGCCCTTTAAATAATCTCAATTATCGATTAACCAAATCATCTTCACCCATCCCTACCCAGGACCCTCTTGCTGTGAGCCATATGTGCCCCTGCTGTTGACACTTCCTTGTGTTAATCCATCATCCTGCTGAACAGACTGGCGCAGACATTGGACTTACATCTAATGATTGCATTGTTAGTGCCTGTGGATTTAATTAGACTCTGGTATAATTTGGAGACGGCGCTGCTGCTCTCTTCTCCAACAGAAGGTATTGGAAGCAGAACCAGCCTTCAGATATGCCTGTAATGTAAATTTAGCACTGACTGAAGAGCACAATGGGACACATAATTCTGTAGCTTCAGCAGCAATAATCCACCTCACGCCCGCCGTTATTGTGCATTCTGCTTGAGATTGCAGAAACACGGCTCCGCTCACTCCCTTTTCAAAGGGACACCAGTGAGGAAGAAGCCAGCCCTCAAGCACGGTGAGCAAATGCAATTAGGCTGGAGCAGGAGGTGGGAGGAGAACCAAACCAAATCTTCAGCCGCCACCTGCCAATAGCGCCGTTCACTCCTGTCCAGCGCTCCTGTCATCCAGTGGGACCGCACGGCTCAGATCACCTGCACATTTGTTTTCATTTGGACTGACAGGTGATATTGTTTGACTGTTTGACAACCAGCGTTCACAATATACGTATGGTGGGATCATGGTTCAGCTCTCAAAGCTTTCGGCTCAATGTTGACATGCAGGTCAATCTGATAAAACAGTGCAATACAATGTGAATGTGCATCTGATATGAATTTGTCCTGAAGGATGTATGAAGTATTTCTATTGTCCTGTAATACAGTTTTTAGTTTGTAGGATTTTCCAGGATTGTTTTTGCCTGGAGTGGGTGATCTCATACAAGAGGTTGAGATCTACTAAATGTTAAATGCAAAATCACCATCTTGCTATAGGATTCTAGCCACAGTACTATTGCTATAGACACATTAAAATCCTGTGTCATCACAATGTTTAGAATTCTGGATTGGAGGCAACTTGAGGCAAAGTGAAGCAGACATAATATATTTTCATTGATTAACTGATTAACAGATCTAAACGCTAATAGCTTTATGACATTATAAGAAAAATTAAACAACAATCTTGAGTTTCCAAGGTACAAAGATTAGTTCATTTGCTTCTCCGTTATGAAGGATGGAAACATTTTCTAACCTCAAAATTGTATTTGAGTTTCACAAAAAGTATAATTTAGGATGAAATCTGTAATTCATCTGAAGCGACAAACTGTAGTGGGCTCAAGTTTTCTGTAAGGATTTCTCCAGTAAATCCAGTAAAAAATGTTTTATTCACAATTTTACTTGGATAGGCAGTAAATTTAACCTTAAAAATGCAGAAATATCACCTTTGTTGGATGAAATGTGGGCTCTGCATACAGTACTGTGTATGTATTGATCATGATTTATTTATATCTATTAATGCTCCTATTTTAAGCTCTTTTTAAGACGCTCATAAAGCCTGAAAAGTGGCGAGGTGATACTTGAAGTGCGAATCACTGGTGTAGAGATTCCAAGTTCCATTTTGACTCATTTTGGCACTTGAGATCTAGAAATAGTAGTGACTATTTTTGTTGTTGTTGAGATTTGTGCAGAGGAGCGAAAACTAAACAGAGAATGCTTATCTCTAACTCTTTAGCACATTGAGGTTTAAGTTGTATGAAGCATCCTCTCAGTGGCTCTTGGCCTTTTCTTTGAGTTCATATTCACATCTGAAGTACTGCTTTGCCTTTAAAGAGGTGGTGCAGCGGCCACTTGACCAAAAGGTTACCGTAAAGCCTGGAGGAGTGGTGCATCGCTAAAAAGATCAAGTGAACTGAGTCAAATCTCCCCAGGAAAAACACTGCTATAAACAAAAAAATGCGGGTGAACATAATAGGACTGAGGGCACACAGAAGACGCAGAGATACAACTATTAAAAAACATAGATGCACTTTATTTGCACTCTAAATCTCAAACATACGGTGTTCCAGAAGATAGGTTTCATTTGAACAGTATAACTTTACAATCTGCAGCATTAGTTGGCTGGTCACGTTGGCTAGAACTCTCGCCTCACAGCTAAAGGGTCCCAGGTTCGTCTCTGTAGTCCATAGCTCAAAATCTGGTTCAGGTTCTCTATGGGGCATGAAAAGATGAGGCAAATGCATTATCTTCTAACCTTAACATCAGTATCATTTCACAGTTAAAGAAATTTGACATAATATAATGCACTTCATTTATTTAATTTACTTTTATTTTGCACTTTTTGTAGCATTTGCAAGAAATTGTCAGCAGCAGGCAAAGAGGTGTCAGATAAGTGGTGTTTTGGATGCTGAACCAGGAAATCCTTTGGAGTCTCAGTTTTTTCCTCAGAAATTCTGAAATTAAAATGAATCCTAACTGATTCTTTATTACAGAAAAAAGCATAACTATTTCAGTGTAAATTCAGGAAGAAAGTGCTTAATACCAGGGTTTTGTTTATCACAATCAAATCAAAATTGCAATTTAATAGATGCGGTTAGCAAATCTCCAAGGCTGCAATTTCTGAAGTACCGTAACTTCCTCCATAAAGAACAAAATATCCTGTCTTATTCTACTAAAATTAAAAACTGCTGGCCCTGTACTTCAGATCTGTACCATCTACTACTATGTCCTGAAATGTGATTCTCGTCCTAGTTTATATTTCATTATTTTTGTCAATTCTTCTGGAAATGTTATGAACAGAATCCTTTTATTGCTCTAAAACATAAATCACAAATTGCAATGCTGCTCAGAAAAATCCCCATTAGATTAGATTGTCCAGTTTTACACTTAATGTCCATCTATAGTCCGGTGCGTAAACAATAGCAGTGCAGATCTGGACTGGACTGCACACGGAAGGACGGGAGCTCTGTTTTTCTCAGTGTGTCAGGCTTTTGCATCATTTGGAGATGTAACAAGTACAGGGCATTTGTGAAGCTGAGGTGTCGTGAATAATCCTTCACAGGGAACAAGCACAACACGGTCTCATCTGTCACCATCGCCATGGCGCTCACAGGCTGTTTATCACCACAACGAGGACATGAGCTGGGGAAACCGAGGAGATGGGACACTTAAATAACCATTTGTTTATTATGTTGGATCATGAATGGAGTTTGTTATTGATGGTATAGTTTGTAATGGGGCATAGGTGTTTGTATGTTGGTCAGAAATGATTTTGATGGTGGCTAATTGGTCATATATTAGATTCTTGTTCTGGTCTTACTGTTAGATTTCACATTTTCCATCTGAACCTAGAGGCAGGATATCTCACTTCTCAACATGAAACTTGAATAATAATTTTCCCCATAACCTGACTAAATGTTAAACACTATTCTTGCTATCTTATGATGGATGGATAGGATGCTAGCCACACTAACACTGATATTCCGATCCTTTTCTGTCTTTTTTTGATTAAAGGTCTTATGTTACACAAAGTGGGTTGTGAACTTTAAGCCATGTTATAATGTTATATCATAAAACTCATACCTGCAGTTGTGTTTTGTTTCATCGGCACATGTTTGTGTGATCCTTTAAGATCGGTCTGTCTACATCTAAAAGTACAGATTGCTCTGTTCCACCTTGTGATGTCACCCAAATGATTCTAGTGAAGGACAGTTGTCAGAGTGAGAAAATACCACAGTTTAAATATGCAGGTTTGTGTGCTAAACATGTATGATTGAAACTTAGCACAACTCCAGGTATGTTTTTGATAACATAGATCAAAAACTGAGTAATACGGGCCCTTTAAATTTTGATAATAACGATTCCATGGGGGTGGAGAGTATGTTTGATTTGGGAAACTCTACATTCATGACAGTAACCTGAGGCTGAATTTGTATGAATAAGTACATTTATTTGCTAATTATACCTTAGTTGTAAATGCTAAGAGTTGACATTTCCTTTGTGTCCTGAAGGAATGGACGACTTATCTTTATGACATACATTCTTACCTAGAGAACGTAAGGTTACAGTGATACAAATATCTCTATATACACCCATATATATATAGATATTCTGTGGGCTGACTCATATGAATCCCTGTGGTCCCAGTGCACTCATCTTTCACTTGTGAACATATTTTGAGCACATTTGGGCCACTTCAGTGAACATGTTTGAGTTGTTTTCCACTCATATGTCAAGAAGATATATATTTCAGTCATTCAGAATATATTTTTGTTGAATAAGTTTATCCACAAATGTCTTGGCATCTGTCAGTGTCTTATGTGAGTTTGTACTTAAAACTCCATATTAGCTAAACAGATCATGGGATAATCACGTTTCCTCATTAAAAAAACATATCTACACTTGCTTTTTTTGTTCACAGGGATTGCTTTTGTACCAAGGCAAAATTACTTTAACTTGATTTCCTTACAAATACATACTTATTATGAAATACCAATGCAGATTTAAAATGATTTAAAAAGCCTTAAAGGGCCTATACTGTTTTCTGATCTGTTATAATGTTGTTTCCTCATCACAAACATACTTGTTTGTTGCGTTTTGTTTGTTTCACACATGTTTAACACACAAACCCTGTATATTTAGGCTGAGTTCTTCTCTCAAACGGAAAACACTCTGTTCCACCTTGTGATGCCATGTGGTAATACAGAAAATGCTCCACTGTGTTTTTAAACTCTATACACCTTCACTCATTTGGATGTGATCAGTCGTGGAATTGCCCTTCTCTACAAACCAAAAGGTAAAATGTAGCTGTGAACTTGAAAACCACTACTTCATGACATCACAAAGTGGAACAGAACATTTTGAGCTTTGGAGATGTACGCCAACTAATAATAAAGAGTTACTCAAATATGTGTAAATGAAACAAAGACAACTCCGAGTGTGTTTTTGACAAGTTAACAACATTATAACATGGCTTAAAGTTCAAAAGAGTCAATTTCGTGTAATATAGGACCTTTAAATAACATAAGTAGCACCTTCTTTGCTTTTACAAACAGGGATATAGAATTAAATAGGGATGTAACTGATATTGCCGAAATATTGTGATCTTGTATTGGTTTCACATAGATCATCACAATATATTGAATTACAAAAAAAAAAAAAACACAGCTGGAACTACATAGACCATGATCCTTTGCTCCATTTCAGTGTAGACTACATGAAGAAATCAATGTTATGAGTACTTCTAAATCTTAGTTCTTTGGACTAAGTCTTGTCAAGGCATTTTAAGAGGAAGAAGTATTCACAGTTTTGTAAGCCTCTACAAAATATCGCAATAAATATCAAACTGTGAGATGTATGTCATCAAAATATTGTACTGAGAGATTTGGATATTGTTTCATCCCTACAATGAAATATCATTGAATATTACTAGCTCATTTCCACAAGGTCATGTTTATGAGAATGACACTCCGGACATGTTGCATATCATAAACACACATGTCAGTTTGACTGACGGCTGCAACATTCAGATTCATGACATGAAACATAGCCAAGAGGAAAGAGCAAAATGTAGGCAGACAGCAACCTTTAGATGGTGAGATCAAAGTCAGATGCAATCCATAAATTATAAAGGAACATTCCTTTGTGCGAAGGCCAGTCCCAGTTCACTCCGGCCTCATCTGGATTATTTATATTTTAAAAACAGCTATAAAATAAAGATGAATTAGTTGCCCACTGTTCCATTGAAGTTTATGCCCATAACCTCATGAAGATGAAGTCATTGTGGATTCTGTCCCATGTGCTTGAGAGTTCTCTAGGTGTTAAGTAAAGCTATTTCATTTGGAGACTATTTACTCTACTATTTTAATGCACTCACACAACTTGGTATTCAGTGAGTGTGTGCCCCCCACTGAAGCATGTTTTGTGGCTTTATTTAGCGGGCACTTTGTTCTCTAAGCACATGTTCTGATTTTGCTCTCAGGGCAGTGTCTCAAACTAGGCATAAATATGGGCTAACAACAAGGTGAGGCTTTAGTTATCTCTTAAAGGTAGTTTGTGAACTTTGTGATGTACATGACTTACAATCAAAATAGCCATCTAGCTCTAAGCGCCCATAATATAGGTTTGTGGGATATCACTCACCCCTACGTGGCAGTATCCAAATTGCCTCACTTTAGTGTTTTCACTTTTGACAATAACCATCAATATTTTTAGCTTCATAAAAACAAACACAGTAATGATTAGTGCCCCCTGCTCCCATTAGAGAGAGAAACAGTCTGAAACACCAAAAGTCAATAGCCTGAAATAGATACATCACAACAGGAAATCACATTTACAGGTCATGCATAACAAGTTTACATACAGAGGAGAGGTGCAGCTCCAGCTCCCCTGCTCAGAACTCCACAGGAAGTATAGTGTTCAAGGTGCCCTACTAAGATGTCAGATGTGAGAAATGCATAGGTGATAGCATTGATTGTATACTCAATGAGGCCCGCAGTCAAAGGGGATTTGTGGCATTGGCGAGCAGAGGCTAATGCAGTATCACCGTCCAGCTCCCATCGATCTATGTGTTCATTAACCCGGGAGCTCCTCATCAATCATCCTGACTGCACCATCTCACCGCTGTCCACGGCACAGTGTAAACCTGTGACAACAAACACCTGACTTAACCTGTTCTTTAAGGACCAGCTGTTGCCTCGTCAACGGGAATAGGCTCAAGAAGTCGAAGGGAGGAGCGCGTTTATAGGACCTAATGGGCCCCTATTTGTCATAATGTGTCCAAATGGTGGATCTTCTCTATGTGGTACAGGTTAAAAAAAGATATGTTTTTTTCTTGCCTTAATTCGAGTCACTGTTATCCTCATTTCTCTCTCCATTTGGGAAGTCTTTGTCTAGAATCTCTGTAGCAATGCCATAGTCCCATTTTAGACGTGGTCTAGCCTGGGGATGTTAACTGATGACTGTTTGACCTATGGTTGACCGAATCACCGTCAACCGGTCAAAATTTTTTTGGTTGTCGGTAAAAAAAAAAGTGATCTTTAAATTATCATCGACAGTAAACTAAACACACATTTTATGTGGCGCGAGATCTAGTCTTAGACTTAGACCTCAGGCTCTCAGAACGTTTGCGAAAACACAAAGTCAACTAAAAGTAAGACGTGAGCTTAAACCCAGAATGAAGCAAAAGAAAAGTACTGTGTGGGACCATTTCAACAAAATGAATGACACTGATATCAAATGTACCTTGTGTGATACAGTGTTAAAATACAGTAGTAGCACATCATCGATGATGTATCACCTCAAAATATGACACCCTCAAGCCTCTTCTACAGGTGAGAAAAGCCAACCTACCAGGCTAACTATGTGCTAACTATGGACCGCCGAGTGCTTTCTCTCTGTTCATGTTTATCTCCACAGCCTTTAATGCTGCCACGAGGAAATTGTTTGAGTTGCCACAGAAGTGCTTTTGTTGTGTAGGCGACTGTTGGATGTTTTGGCATTTTATACTGCACGGCTTTGTCCTGGCATATTGTGGACTAAAGTCGTGACTGCTGGGTTAATCTGAGCCTTATGTATAGTATTATGTGCGTGTCCATGTATAAAAGCTTCATGTGTGGCAGACTCGTGTTCTGCGGTAAACAAGTGGCATCTCTTCAGAGCGGTCATTTTCTGAAATGAGCCACGGTGATGTTTCAAATGGGCTTCTAACACTTGACTAACGCCTTTATTTTCAACTCTATCACCTGGTACCCAAACTGTTTCCAAGCTGGAACCATTTATCTTCCACTTACAAGCCCCTTGACCTCAGCACCGCTTTTGACTCCACGTTTCGCGCTGTAGGAGATTTTAAAAAGTGACGTGAGTGGAAGGGCGGCGCTGGGACAAAATGTGTGAGAGCTGGAGGCAGAGAGAGACGCAGAAATGGCTGTTATTTCGATGAGCAATTAGATTTAGAAGAGATTCTAATTTTAATCTAGATTTGCAATAGATTTTAAACTGATTGGTTAACCAACTTCAACCGGCTAATGAGGCTTTTTTTTGTTTTCGCTGTCCCTAGTTTAGCCCTGGTTTTGGCCTGGTTTAGTCCTGCTGTAGGCCTGGTTCATTGTTCTCTCTCTCACAGGAACCACTCATGTATTCCCAGTAAGATTGTAGTATTGATTCAGTCCTGGTTTAGTTCTGGTCTTGGGTTGGTCCAGATGGATTTTAGGTACTCATTTAGTGAAGCTAAAGAGGAGACTCTGAAGTACATGTGCATTTGTTGAGCTGTAACCCCTGATACTTTGACCCTTGAAGGTGGTGCTGGACTCTGTATGTGGGTAGAACCATTCTCTTGGGGGCACTTCTACACCTCAGCTAATGCAGTAAATGCACACATGCCTCTGGAAGAAAGCTGGGTGTTCATTGTGTGAACCCTAATGAGATGTGGCCCACCAGGTCCATTCACACTTTTACATGTTTATGTAACTTTAGAAATAACCATTTTTAAAATCATGTCTTGAAATAAATGTAGACGCTGCCTTGGAATTGTAGAATTGTTTAGGATTAACTAACAAATTGTAATTGAAATATAACAAATTTTAGCAAATTTCAATTAACATTTCTTTTTAATTTGTTGTGACAGCATTGTTTGAAGACCATTCCTCACATTGGATGAAAAGATTGATCAGTAGTGTGTATCTAGTTAATAATTATTCTATTTAACCACCCTTCCTTTTCTTGTACGGATGTTTATGGTATTTGTATGTTTTATTTCAAAGGGAAAAAAATCAAATCAGTGTTACTTTAATCATTCGTTGTGAGGTCACAAGCACAATTTGCACAGACATCTGGAACAAACAGCTTGTCTAATACATGAATTTTGACCTTTACAAGAAATACTCCTGAGTTGTTTATTTAAGACCAGCACAGCCAGACTTGCCTTTTAATACTAATGTAAGAGAACGCTTGAAACACACTCAGGACCAAACTAAGAGGGTGTGTGTCTGCAGCCGGGTTTTATAGTAATTAAGGAATAAGTCTCAGAGTAAAATGAATCATTGTCAAACAGGGAAAGACTTGAGGATTCAAGGGGATAGACAAAGTGCTTTTGTATTGATTTTCTAATGTGTAAAGCTGTTTGGAATCCTCCTCCGTTCCCCTGTTCACTGTAATGGATAACAAGCATCATGCAGTACAGAAAATGCTGCAGAAACATGCCTCCATAGAATAAAAGGTGCTTAAAGGTAACTTTGCAGATGGAGGGTCCATCACTGTCTCCATGGAGTTTTGCTTTGTCTAGAATGTTATACATAAGGGAACAAAGTCAAAGTCTATCTGGCATTCGTGTAGTTAGTGGTGTCTCTATCGGTCAAACTTGAAAAGTGTTCTTCCTTACTGTGAGATTCTCCACAGATCTGAACTGTAACTTGGCCTGGTGGTTGTCTCGAGGGAGTTCGATGCCATACAGTGGAACATTCAACACAAAGCTATAACATCTGTAGGCAGAGTATTGTGCTGTTTGTCTTTAACAAGAAAGCTATAAACAAATATTCCAGTGTTGGCTAACGAACATACATGCCAACTATATCAGAAGAGCAATTTTCTACTTGGTTATGTAATTTGCCCAAATTTAAATCAAATTGTTTTGTATTTACCTAATTAAATTTATTGTCATGTGATTAGCGAGTTAAACCCATTGCCTTTGGTGACCTTTAATTGCCTGTAAATCCTCCCAGTATTGGATCAAATGCACTCCTAACATTTTCGGTACATTAGGTCAGGAAGCAAGTTAAATGAAGATCAATGTTTCCATAGTAACACAACTCAAATTGATTTAAACGTGGGGTGTATTGTCTTGCAGTCTCTTCTAGCGCAGCTCCCCTTCCCCTCACTGTATCCCAGGCATTGTCATGTGTGCTCATGTTATGATTATGCTACTGTTTATGAAGGCTCTGTTTGGTCTGATAATCCCACTGCACTAAATCCTGACAGCTGCACATACAGAATGCTGAGATATGGGTTTTTGCACACGCTACAGATTTGTATGGATTGAAGTGTGAAGGGAAAGGGTTATAAGCTCCAGCGGGGAGATTTCCGGTCTAAGGTGCTGAGCGCAGATAGGGTGCTACACGGAGTTAGCAGATATACAACACCCAGTGACCTCCAGGAAGCGTGCACCAGAGAGCAGGGTTCAAGGGGCCCCAAATGGAGAGAGAATAACTGGTGTTGGACCTGGGAGCTGCTGATGTTAGTATGAGGACAGTGGCCTTTATTTCATATTTTCTGAAAGATTAGTTTTATTTAGAAATGGGTGACATTAAATAGTATGCAGCGACCCAGCTTTTTCAGTTTTGATACCCATTCTGAAACTATACTAGTAGCTTCAAGTATATGCCTATGCCAACCAATACCAGAGCACTGAGAATTATTTCCTAAACTAAAATAAAATGGGCCAAAACCAATGCAAATGTGTTTATTTAGCTGTTACTTATCTCAAATCTCAACAGAACAGAATTATGTAAATAAAGGTTCAAAGATTATGAGACCATAAAACCAGAAAATAGTCTCATTACATCAGTTTATATGTCCAATCCGATGTCCACTCCGGTTTGCAGGATATCGGATCCGTAAATGTTTCAGTATTGGTGTTGATATTTGATGCCAGTATCAGATCAGTGCATCCCTATAGAATACTTATATATGAAAAGCCGTACTGTTTGAGATGAATCAGCTTGTTTCATGACATTGCTGCTCACTGGTTTAAAGATTTATTTGTCTCATACATTTCGCTTAAAAAAATGCTAATGTTGTAAGGCCAATTGTCTTTCCTCATCCACAGAAACCAATGTACGAAAAAGTCCGACGCAATTTGAAACAACTGAAATAAGTTCATTTAATTATACCCGCTCAAATTAAGATACTTATTCTGAAATGAAGTTTGCTTTAACTCTGCAGATTGATTAATGCATTTGTCTTTTGTTTGCAATCAAAACTTAGATTTTTAAGTTGCAGAGAAAAGAACATTGCTCATTAAAAGTTTGGATAGAACTTATTGATGATTCAGGACTTGTGTACTTCCTCTCTGCATTTTATCTTTAACCTGTAACATACCTTCACTTAGGCCTTTATAATACTTCACAATAAAATCAGCGGTTGCTTTTTTTTTTTTTTAAGTAATAGAATTTCTGTTACTGACAAGAAAATATCCTGTTTTTGTAGGGAAACATTGTTTACCCTTAAGTTTAAATCAGTTTATCTAAATTACTTGATTGTTTCATATTTCTATATAGTACTGCTCAGGACATGTTTAAAATGTGCACCTTGAACTGAATCCAGGCTTTAAAACATAATTTGCAAACCAGCAATACCTCTGGAAAAAAAAAAGCGCAAGGGCTTCCGTAGATTCCACTGGATTGGCCTATGCATCGGGCTGCTCAGATGAAAGTTTAATGCAGGGTCTGGGGACTGGGCAGCCACAGTGGGAAAATGACATCAAACCTAACACAGGGTTTTACTCAGACTGTACAATTCTATCTGGCTCCAATCAGTTGTATGTAAATGAGCAGGTTATGACTGGCTGGTCTCCAAATGATATGTCAGAGGCCGGTGAGTGATGGGATGCAGAAAATTAACCCGTATTGAGTGAGTTTAAGACGGCAATGAATAATTGAAATGTTTGGGTGAATAATTCAGACTCTTCTTGTGGCGTTTACAATCGAGCAGGCGCCCTGTGAGTTCGGCGGAGGTTTTTAATGCTGTTATTTCCATCTGAATGCCTCCATGGCTCAATGAGACAAATGACTATTTCCCAAACATTTGATCGAATGTTGAAATTACACACGAAGTTGAGCGCATACAGAAACAGGACGTAGGGGAGGTGAGATTCAATTTCACTTCATGACATTTTTATACCCTTTGCCTCAAGCTTTTGCAAGTGAAATGTAAGATCTATAGCATAAAAGCATAAACGTTTAGCGGGTCCTGGTTGCGTTGGAGCTTGTTTAGATCATAATATTTGTAGGTGCTGTAACATATTTTAAACCATGATTCAAGAGCACAGCACACGTTAGGGTGATAGTAGCTTATTTGGTTGAGCGTTTGTCCATTAATCAGACCCACAGGTTGGCAAATGTTGTCATTGTGTTCTTGGGCAAGACACTTAACCTACCTTGCTCCTACTAGAGTATGTAGTGTGTGTGAATGGAGTGGTTCCTTGATGTAAAGCTTTTGTGCCTTCAAGGTGGAAAAGTGCTATATAAAAATGGACCATTTAGCCCTGCCTAAGTAGTCTCTTCTTTTACTTCCTTTGAAAATCTCAATCCCAAATCTCTGGGATAGTATCAGACAATAGTCTCTACATGGTTCTCACACAACTACATGTCTGATTGGACAAAAAAGGTTCCTGGTAGGTTGGTAGCCTATCACTCAACAAAATTAGTTTTAAAATCTGTTGGTGAAGTCCTTCATTCTTCATTTATCACTCAAATAGTAGTTTTTACATTACACTGTATGGTGGGAAAGTCCTTAACTTCTACTGGAAGAAATTAAAGCCAGTTTATCGTTGTTTTTAGTGTGTTTTCATCATTATTATTATTATTATTTTTTGACTGCCAGAAGTGGGAGAAGAGGAGGAAAATAAATACATAGAATAAATGAGAAAGTAATGAAAGAATATTCCTTTTTCAAACTCCTTGTCAAGTTATTATTTCAACCGAATAATAAAACTTAATCTAATAGTTGTATGAGATTAATGCAATACTCACACATACCAGCTTTCGCATTCCAAATCAGAATCTCTCGTGGGGTTGAGAATGTTTTGCCTTTGCCCTTTTTGCCTCGATTACCCGCCCCTTTGTGCACGTTCATACAGACACCTCTCTTGCATATGACTTCCTTTATGGTCTTATTGTGTATAGATAATAGTGTTGTGCTTATCAAAGGAGCATCCATTGTTTGGGGGTGAACGTCGTATCAGGGCCATTCTGGGGGTTTTGTTTTGTGTTTAGTTTGAGTAATGACCCGTTCTACTGAGAAAAACCTGCAGGCCGTGAATATAGATGGCTTCCACTTCCACTGTATAGCTCCGTAAGAGTGTTTTGTCTCTGCAAATATCACGTCTCCACACACTCTCACCCCGCTCATATGTGATGTGCGCTGTCTGGAGATGATGAATCAGAACCATTACCAGAGCCACAGGCCATGCTCTGAGATAACTGTTCCCTCCAGAGGTCAGCAGCAGTAAGTACGCACCAGCCCACACACACCAAAGCAGTGTTGTTTTCAGTCAAACACAGCCAGACTCCTTCAACTGACATGAGTAGGCAGATGTGTTACTACAGACGCCACTCGGGATCAGGATATGGTGATCTTAAAATAGCCCTGTGAAAAAAGGTGTTAAGAAATACATACATACAGTTTTTTTCTTCTTTGTAGTTAGATATGGAAAATATAAGATTGTGATCTGATCATTGTTGCAATTATACTATCTCAGTTAGGGCTGAACAGTTGAATCAAAATAGAAATTTGAGTCACCTCCGCTATTACATGTGAAAAGGCTGCAGTCATAATAGAATGACTTCAGTAAAGAACAAACAATTCTGTCTGTTTATGGAAAAATCTTGTTGTTCCTGTAGTTTAAACCTCTGCAAACATGAAAACTGAACATTTTGGGACTAGATCATCAGGCGGTCTTAAAGCCGCATTGTGTAACTTTTCTGCTGGAGGGTCCTATCTTCATGGCAACTAAACTCAACCAAGTTACAGGTCAGATCTCTGGAGAGGCGACCTTGCTCACTGCCAGAATGTTTGTTTTTTTGATGTATTTTGAGCTATAAAACCACCTGTAATTGAATAAATGTATGATAGAGCTGTTTAATGCCATACCGTGGAACATTCCAGGCAGAGCAATGACATATCCATAGAAACAGACCCCCATCCAAAAAGTTACACACTGCACGTTTAATACTACTGGGGTTGTTTACAATATAATTTGACCACAGTTGCAATCCTTTTCTGTGTATTGCAGCTTTAAAGCTCAAACTCGTCCCTTATCCTCTCCTTCTATTGGTCAGGTCCTGAGTGAGTGACAGGTGGGTTTAAGCAATCACAGCAAAGTGTGACCTCAGAAGAACCAGACAGTTGTAGTTGCATCTTAAGGCACTATAAAACCACTTTGTGTTCATAGATCGTAATATGGTTGTGATCTACTAGTACATGTCTTTCGCATATTGTCTACACCTAGTTTTAGTTCATGTTATATAATATTGTTTCCTCATTTATTTTTGTATAAACTTAATCGTCCACATGGAAAAGTATGTCTTCTGCATTTGACCCATCTTTGAAACAGTGTCTTGGGGCAAACTGACAGAAGTAGAGGGAAGCAGCAGGGCCCTAGGACCCATTTCCAGTTGGATAACTAGTATGTTAGTTTGGACTATAGGTGGAAGGTTCGCCTGCTGTGCATGTTTTGGGTTGCTGGAAGAAAAACTATACTAGAAAATCTACAACACTACTGGATTGGCTCTTTTCCTTTTCATTTTTGATTGATTCTGAATTTCAGTTCAGTGTCTGATAATTTCAAACTCAAAATATTTGTTTTGTGATGTCAGGTTATCCAGAAAAGCCGCAGCTATTGATTTTAGCCTCTACTTCACTCCAAGTCCCTTTGCCCTTGACTGGTAGTGGCCATGTGGCATTTTATGATTTTAAAGTGTTTAGCCTCACAGTGAGCAGGTCTGAGTTACCATTTGTTTGAGCAGTAGGGGAGGGGAGACTTCTCTGTATGCATAGATCTCCTCCTCATGATTAGATCGGCTTGCGTCGCTATCGCCCCAGGCGACTGGATGAGTGTACGGCAGCGAGACGATGAGCCAGGACCACCGCTGGGGATACTCATGTGAGGAGAGCTGCTGTGAGTGCTGTGAGCGCGGGGGCAGCCTCTGAACCCCCGCCAGCTCACTGCTCTATTCCCCATTCGCCCGTTAACGTGTTCAAACGCCCGGGCTTCACACATATGACAGTTATTTTGATGCACAGGGCTCCCACAGGCACAAACCAGCAAGTTCATATGCATAAAGATGGGATTGCCTAATATCTGTACTGTCCCCTCCTAAACTACTGCAGCCAGGGCTAACAGAAAGAGTGAAATATACTATAAACTGTATACTAACATTGTGTATTTTTGTTTTTGAATCATTATTTTTTTATTTTAGTTTAAACGTAAAGGTGCATTGCATAAATTTTCTGGAGGAGGGTTTGGTAAATGCTTTTCCTCATGGAGATGTTATTTCTTTATCTAGAATGTTTTTTTCACATTATCGTATTAATCCTTTCTATCTTTATGGAGACCAAACCAGAACAGGTTACAGGTCAGATCTGTGGAGAGGTAACCCCACTCAGAGTCAGAATGCCTGTTTTTCTAGGTATTTTTGAGCTATAAAACCACCTGTAATTGAAAAAAATGTAAGGTAGAGCTGTTTAATGTCATACTGGGGAACATTCTAGGCAGAAAAATGACATATCCATAGAAACAAGCAGATGACGGACCCTCCACCGGAAAAATTACACAATGCAGCTTTATCAAAGACAAATAGTGTTAACAAATAGACACGAAAAAGCAGACAGCAGCTTAGTCATCTATAATGCTTTATAAAAATAAAATGAGAATAATAAAAATAGAAAATAAAAAAATAAATAAAAAATAAAAAATATTGGAAGTGGTGGGATAGATTTCAAGGCATAAAAGACAAGATTATAAAAGGAAATACTATTACAAAGTGTGTAGCCTACAAGAGTCCTTTTAATGGTCCAGTGGAAAGATGTGGCCAAATGTAATCCAGAAATGGCCCCCACACTATGTAGAACTGATCTCCTCTAGCATAAATAATGACAAATATTGTGTCTTTAAGCATGACACTTCACACAGGTTGCCTCTTGTGTTTTTGGAACCATATGAGTAAATGATTGTATTATTATTTGTTTGGTATTTGGAGAAGTCTTTGGTCTGTTTCCCCTGATCTGTTAGAATGAATACACAGTGGGCTTATGTAAAAACCTGCAGTAGTGTTTAAAGTATTCCCTCATCATCCTTACGATCAGTCGTTCAATAACAGCTCAGCCCAAATGAATACTGTTGTTGTGTTTTCGTGCAAGACACCTACCTTGTCTGTGTAGAATGCTGTGTGTTATTAAGGGTTTAGTTGCGGTCGGAGGGGCAGATGGTGCAGATTGTCATCCTTACATCCGTCAGTCTACCCCAGGGCTGGTGTGGGTACAAGAAGCTTATCACAGAGCATGAAGTGAATGAATTATGGTACTAGACTTTTCCAGCATGTATAGTGCTATACTAGACTTATACAAACTTTATTGAGCCACAAGGGAAATTATCTGGACACAGGATCTCAAACGTAAAAACAAACTATAGAACTATAGTAATGCAAATATATCTCAGCTATATACAGTCAAGACAATCAGTGCAAAGATGAAATAATGACGGACTGGACAGGATATCTGTTACGATCATTTAACGCTATGATGAAAGCAACCACCAAATTTGTCCTAAGGGGACAAATGCAACTTCATTCATTGAGTAACATTAAAACTAGCACCAAAGTTATTTTACTATTGTTTCCTAAAGTTCCACATGTAGTCCAAGTTAGGAAAACTAATACATGACATCTACAACTGAACCCAACAAAACATCGGTCTATACCGAGACTTATTTCTTCTGTTTTCTTGTATAGTTGTTTAATATAAACAAATCAGCCTTGTTAATTGTTCTGTTACTTTTGCTTTCGTGCGGTGATCTGACTCAGGTGATCAATGGGAGCACCTGGAGCTGTGGCCCTGAAGTTGAATTAGAGGGAGTTTTAGGAGTTAGTTTCATTCTGTGTTTCAGCTTTGGTTTAAATCATAAATTGCTTGCTTGGTTGTGCTTATAATTAGAAATCTTAAACATTTCTCTTGATTTATAACTTTGTGCATTGTACACTTGTTTCTGTTGGCGCCTCTAAGGAGAACAGTAGAGTCCCTACTGTTAAATTTCCTGATTCATTGAACATATTGACAGTTGCAATGAGGCAGTGCCAGATAACTTTGCATATTTTTGTAGTTACTTAAGGGCTTTAAAATGTCTACCTTTCTATAAATAAGATCAGCTTTTTGCACTGACCTACAGTTTGAAGCAAATGTATAATTTTAGGTAACAACCCCTTTGCAAAATGTTTACATGACTGTACCATTTCAAATCAGTAATACAGTAACTGATATAATCATAGATTTTTAGATACACACATTTAAAGGGTAATACCTTACAGCCAATTCAGTCCATTCCAAATCAGATTCATTTACATGATAGTTATATACTGTATTTCCTGTGTGTACCACTTAAATTTGGCACAAATTGAGTCATGTGTAAATCAGCTATTGTCCTGCTCAACTGTAAAACCCTGTCATACTCTGCATGTATGTTTGAGCCTTAATGGTCTAAGACTTATTGATTGGACTATTACATGTTGCATAGACATTATTTTATTTTATTTTTTAACCTTTATTTAACCAGGAATGTTCCATTGAGATTAGTAATCTCTTTTTCAAAGGAGTCCTGCCATTCACACCACAGTTGGTGATGTAAGATACTATTGTAGCTGCAGCTGCCCTGGGGCAGACTGACAGAAGTGAGGCTGCCAATCTGCACCATCAGCCCCTCCGACCACTACCAACACTCACACACACACCACTTTCATACTAGACAATGTGGGTGAAGGGCCTTTGATTTGTATTCTGCATATTTGAAGCAACACATCTGTTGTGAATGAAGGTCAAATCCAATGATCTTGGTTTACTTTGGTAACAACTCTGCCATTACAGAATGTAAACTAGATAAACAATAAGGAACAGTTTGAATGAACTCTTACTAAAATGACATGCCACTGCATTCTTCTGGGTGAAGACCATTGTACACATCTAAAACTATAACAACCACCAGTATAAACTCTGTAAGATAATGGTATCTACATGGCATATACTGTGTATGTCCTGTCTTTGTAAGCACATTATTAAATGTGACATTAAATGCAGAAACATCATATTCTGAAACTTCTCTTTCTGACAGACCTAATAATGAGCACATCTGATACAGCTCGGCTGTGCATCGAATCGAATAGGTGAGACCGATTACAATTTTGTTGTATCTACAGCTTAAACAGGAGAAGTAACTTCCTGTGTTTAGGTAAATTATCATCATTTGATTTGTTACTTAAAACATAATTTGATTTGGGTTTACTGGATTATCCTCCCATTATTAAAGAGACATACACAGTTGCACACATTACATTCCTATACCTCTTCCCTATCTGGTCTTTTTGTACTGTCCAATATAATTTTAGTCACCTCTGTTAATAATTTTAGTTGAGAGCAGTATCTTCAGTGCAGCAGCAGCACTCGCTCTTTTACTCAGGTCACTCAGAGTTCACACAAACGTTGGAGCTGTTTACACTTTAGGTAAGGTAACTTTTATTTATATAGAGTTTTTCCCAGACACATGTCCCCAAAGACACTTTACAGAGCATTCTTAACAGAGCATTCTTCATTCACACATTCCTTTCACACTCATTTACATGAGCCTACACTTTAAGAGTGCAGCTCTGAGCACCCTCCAACTTCACTCTCTCCTCACTCTAAGTATTCAGTGTAAAACCAGTCAAAACTGAAGGTTGTAGAACCCTGTTCTACTGGATTTTCTCTCTAATCAGAAAGCACCACACTCCTGTGGAATTTTATCTCAGTATGAGCATCCAGTGCAGCACCAACAATCACTACATCAATTAAAACTGGATGTAGCAGAACCTTATTCAGCTAGATTTCCCTACTAATTGGAAACCACCACACCCCGCGTGGATTTTGCAAAACAGGTCAAACGTTTATGCATAACACAGGCCTCTACATGGGACTGTATCCACACTTTGCCTCATTCCTCTCTTAATCTCTTAATATTCCTCTCTTTAATATGCCTTATTCTCTTATTTTATTTTGTGTTTTGTTTTTTTTACCCCTTTTGGCAACTCTAATATTTAGATGACCAGCTTGTCCTCCCCTGTTAACACTCATTATATAATTGCACGCAAAGGAAACAAATGTCCCTTTTTTATCAAAACATATCAACAAATAATCATTTTTATCCATCACAATTATTACTTATTTTATTTATGTATTTAATTTATTTATTTCCTTGTTTAGCAGAAAATGACAACCCCAGGGCTGAAATTACCTAAATTACTTTAGCAAAGGTATATGGAGTTTAAAAACACATTGGAGCACTTCCTGTAAGACATCACAAAGTGGAACAGAGAGAAAAGAGCTCATCTTAAATATGCAGGATGTGTATGTTAAACATGTGTGAATGGTATGAAACACAACTCCAGGTTTGTGATGAAGAAAAAACATTATAACAGATGAGAAAACAGCATAATATGAACCCTTTAATTTCATTTTTTATAACTCTGGATGATTTCTAACATGCTTATCACATAGATGCACAGATGCACAGTCATTTTCATCAGTTTTGTCTCCTTGTGTTGCTCATCGTGTCATGTTCTCATGTGTTTTGCTGGGAGCGAGCCCTCAGTGCAGCAGTGGGTGGTAAACTCAGACGACACCAATCCAGTCTGTGCAGATTCAGATGTGAGCGCACAATTAGACACATCAGCATGACTCACTGGGAGGCTTCTCAAAAGGCGGACTCTGCTTAATGTTTTCTGTTTCATCATCGGGCTTACAGGAAATCTCCAAACTGCACAAATGCAATATCCAGTGACTAATACCGGCTTTATTAGAGCTGCAAAATTAATCTAACACATGAATTAGGATTATAATTATGAAAAATCTATCTATGTTGTACTCTGAATGATTTTTGCACTCAAAATCTGACACAAAATCATCAGATTTACAGTGCATTTTTAACTTGACATCATTTCTGATCATTTTGAGTTCAATTGTAAGGCTTTTTGCTGTAATTTAACAGCCCCAGAAGTAAATGAAAAGGCATATTAGCACCTTAGGTACCATGGACAGCTCCTTTAAATTTAGTCCAGTGTCATTGCAGCTACTTCCGTTGGATTTAGACAAACTTTATTGATCCAAAAGGGGAATTATTTGGACACGTGACAATATACTATAATAACAAAAAGCAACAATATGAATGTATAAAAATAAAATATAGAAATATAGTAATTTATATATATATAGTATAATAATTTATTTATTTATTTTATTTATTTTATTTATTGTATATATAGTTTTGATACATAGTTTTATAATCCTTATCTTTTTAGATCCTTATAGTGTTTGTCTATTTTTAACTTAACTGTACTCTATTGCTGCTACTGTTTCTTGCTGTTCTCTTTACTGTGCGTTGCAACACTGAAACTTCCCCATTGTGGGACAAATAAAGGATATCTTATCTTATCTTATCTTATCCTAATACATCTATATCTGAACTATATATAACAGGCCATAAGGAGAAACAGTGTAAAGGTGAAATGATGATTTACATGACATAAGGTTATCTGTTGCATAAGGCATCTAGTCCTGTTATGAGTTTACTGTTTTTAATATATTTTTTCAGGCTATTCAGGGCCTACATTATGTTTTTACTTTACTCACTTTTATTTATATTCACGTACATCTAATTCCAACTGTTTATATCCTGTGCTTTTGTTCCAGATCACAGCCTTTGACGAGCTTCAGGCCGACTTTAAGGTCCCCATCGATCAGGGAAACCCTCTCCACGCGGTACGTATCCTGTACTATTTACATTTACCACATGATGTTTTTATCCTCATTTATCCTCACATAGATAGACATCAGACACTTATGCATTTGTATTCTTGGATGTATCTATAATTTCGCATATATTGCTTTTACTCATGGACTGACATTAAACACATCTATCTAGCGTTTATTTATTCATTCCCAGTGTTTCTGTTGCTCAAAAATGCAATAATTCTCTCTGTGAATAGGGTTGTCCCTCCACAGATCTGATTTGTAATGTGGTCTATAGTTGTCTCCCTTGAGATAAATGGCTTTAATCTCTACAGTGGAACATTCTAGACAAAGCAATAATATCTCATTGAAGACATGAAGGTGACAGATCTTCCCCCAGAAAAGTTGTACAGTGCAGCTTATAATAATTCATGAAAAGAGCTCTTTTCAAAATGATAAACCGCTCATAGTTTAGTGTAAATAGCCATACTGCAGTTCTGTATACAAAGTTTCTGTTCTGTTTATTTTGTCTTTTCCAGTGCTGTGTGTTTGTGATTAGTGGAGGCAACACTGTATTTTACAATGCACCATTCACAGCCTCGTAAAGAAGATGAGCCTGAATTCACTGCAGTGTGAAGGGAATATAGGATTATCCAAATAATTAATTTTATTCTTGTTTAATTTATTATTTTTAGTTAAGAGCACTTGCACACAAATTGCACACTGTAGTATATAAAATTCTGAATGCAAAGTATTCTGGGGGAAAAACAAAAAGAAATGTATGGTCTGATTTTATTCTTTGTTTCATTAGTTTATTATTATATTTTGATTTAAAACTTTCTTGCTTGAGGGTCTGTCACCTCCTTGCCTCTGAAATGTTCCACTGTAATCTACTAAACTTATCTATCTCCATGGAGACAAGTTGGTGTCCAAGCTAAAGGTTAGATCTGTGGAAAGGGGAGCTCAGGCATAGTAAGAAGCTAACATCATCTAATATAGAGGAATCTAATATATTTGATTATATACATATTTTTTTTATTTTAATAGGGAGTGCTTGTGGGTCAAATACTGTGTTAATCTTGTTTTCCCCGGGGCTTTAAGCTCACCTCTGCTGGTCTTAATAATGCATGGAAGTTTGGAGGTGACTTTGACTTAAGAATGGTCTGGTATCGACTGGAGAAAATGGTCTCGGATGAGAGGACACAGAGAGTGGACTGAAATCTGCTGGAAACAGAAAGATATTGTTTTTAGAAGAAGAAAGGACAATTTAACATTAAGATAGATTTTAATACAGTGATGGTGTAGGTTAGAATGTACCACTACACATAATGTCTTGACTGGTGATAATCGACTGAAACAGAAACTATTGAGCCAGATTTCTCATAGTCTATTACAAATGTATTTATTTAATCTGCTGTGTCCTCTCTGCATCAAGTATCAGGAAGGCCTTGTTAGCATGCTTTTTGTTGTTCAATCAATCAATCAAACTTTATTTATAGAGCGCTTTTCATACAAAAATGCAACACAAAGCACTTTACAGTGATTAAAAAAAGAACAGTCCCACATTTCCCACATTTCCCACATTTCCCACATTCCCCTCCATCCTCCACCCTTGTTAGCTTTACTCTAACAGCAACTTTGACCACTCTGTCCTCTGAAAGTCATGAAATGTGCCTACAAACTCATTGCAGTGAATAATTAGGATGCTCTGAATTCATGACAAATGAGGAATAAGTTTGGACCACTACTGCAAACCGCATCATTCTGTAGTGAAAGAAAAATATTGGGTCTTTGACGATATTAAATTGTTGAATAGGTTTTGGTCCACAGAAGCACAGTTTGTAGATCACTATAATGTGTTGCACAGACAACATGAGCATCCTTATGGCAGCATTTAACGGGAGGTGGTCCCGTTACCTCTCTGTTACCTCTTCAGTGCCTCTCTCTTAGTGGACGCATTGATTTATACCGACTTATCCTGAGTCAGAATGGGTTTATCCTGACACACAAATCTTCACTGTTAGCTGTCTGTTTTTGGAATGATGATGTTTGGAGTTTTTTTTTTTTTCATTGTACAAAAAGTGACTGAAAAGGCCATTCTTTGGCTTTGGGCATATTGATACTTTGCACGTTGGGGGTGTTCTACATGTATCACTAATGGTCTAATGTTTAGGAGTTACAATGCACACATGAACAAACACTGTCAGAAAAGTCTTTCAGTGTCTTGAAAAGCGCTTTATAAATAAAATGTATTATTATTATTATTATTATTATTATTATTATTATTATTATTATTATTATTATTATTATTATTATTATTAAAAGTTATGATTGTCTAAAAATGATTTAAACAACACATTTTCAGGAGCCTGTGATCAATATGAGTGTTCATGGTTTTGTTTACATGTTTGATTTTTTTGTATGAGTACATGAAAAACTAATGCTAGATTGTGACTGTAACGGTATTTGAGAGGGACTTGTTTAACAACAAGCTAATTTGTTGTTGTTCCAACTAAGTCAGTTCTTTATGGCCAGACTGTGTTAAACTAAAGCACAGATTAAAGTCTAATAAACCAGACAGTGCAGAGCCTCCAGTTAGCATCACACCTCTAGGGACTGTTGGTGACATCAGCTGCAAAGTAACAATAGGTAAGGATTTCTGTGAGTTCTCTGTGGTGCCTGGCTCTAGCCCCCAGCCTCCCTGCGCTGCCCTGAACAGTGGGAGCAGAGAAAATGGATCATGGATCTCAGCGAGTGGAACTAACTCCAGGATTGTCCTGGTTATAGGGGAACTGGAGCAGGACCTTTCAAAGTGTTGCCACGGGTAATTCTTTTAGGTGCTACAGACCCTTTTAGTCTATATATAGAACAGCTATGTTTAAATGTACACTCCTATAGGCAGTAAAACTTGCTATGTATGTATGTATATTATGTTAGTGTAACTTTAAAGGTTCTATATTAAACAAAATAGATTTTTTGTGAGCTTTAAGTCATGTTATAATGTTGTTACCTCCTCAAACACATACCTGGAGTTGCGTTTTGTTTCATTTGCACATATTTGAGTAATCCTTTATTTTTAATCTGTTATTGTCTACATCTCCAAAGCTCAAAATGCTCTTTTTCACTGTGATGTCTTGAAGTGGTAGTGTGAATGAAAAAAAAAAAAAAAATCATGCTCATGACTTTGTGATGATGAAACAACATTATAACAGAGATCAGAAAATAGCACAGTATGTGCCCTTTAATACTGATTGGACATAGTATTTTCACCATAGATATTGACTGATTCAAATAAGAAAATACTATGGTATATGTACCCTAATTGTGGCATGTCCTTGTAGGTGGTTACACTTTCTTCTGCCTCTTTAAAGCATTGTAAGTAGAGGGTCTGTAGCGCATATTAAATTTAATCATATTGTGTAAGCTTACACAATTTTACTTTTGGGAACATGAACTGGCAATAAACTTTCTTCACTCATTAAAATAAATGAGGACTCAGGATAGTTGTAATGTTATATAGTCCGTCTGTACATATAAACCAAGTACAATGTTTAATCTCCAGTGGTTCTTTCTGTGGGAGTACAAGGAGTCACATTATGAAATAAGCCTTTTCATGGATTCTATTGTGTATCTAATGCTTATTTCTAGTGCGAATATTGCTTATAGAAGTGCAGGTGAGCGTTAAGAATCTAAATATGTAAACACCCCGTCCCTTATGTGCACAGCAGAGACACTCATGCATGTCTATAATGTGTTCTATAATAATAATGTAAACATCTGTAACACTGAGCCTGTCTCTGCAGGGAGAACATGCCATTATAAACGCCTCAATTACTCCTCATGGCTCAGTTCACACTTGTCCTGGTTTGGTCCTGGTTTGATCCCGATTTAGTCCTGATAGAGACGTGGTTTAGTTCTAAGTCCTGATTTAGTCGCAGTCAAACAGTGCTGTCAAGACTGAAATTTCAAACACTTAGAAAGGCTTGATAGATGCCCTTTTTTCTCAGGCCTGTTGACAGAAATTTGGGGGAGTCAGGGCAAGAAGCCTCACATGGGCCTCCCTCTAATATGAATTAATAGCAATCCAATTTCTTAATAGCAATCCAATTCTGGGCCCCTAAGATGCTGGGGCCTGGGACAACAGACCAACTTCCCTGATTAGAATGCAGTATATGACACAAAACAATAGTAGTTAGTTCCGCTAATATTATTATGTGGTCTCATATTTCTGAAATAGACCAAGATATTCCTAAAGATATTCCTGTTTTTAGCTAGTCTGTTTTAGCTCTGGGTTTTGTCCTAGTTTGATATAAATTCTGATGTCGTAGCAACTGTGCTCAAGTAGTTCCTCTGACGAATCATAATGTTCCCATTTAGATTCGATTAACTTGATGTAATACATAGATCTCATCTTTGGTCTTCCTTTATGGGCTTTCAGTGCATATAACACTTCTGTAACTGTCTGAAACAGCTTTCTTCTATAAGTAAAATCTTCATTTCAGATCACCTACTGCTCAAAAAAGACCTTTATTATTTTAATCTGTTAGTTCTCCAAAATGAATGGACTATTTGGAAGCTAACACCCCCAATCAAAATGCATAAAACTTTACAACCCCATCAGAAACACATATTTGATGGTTACTGATGCCCTGTGCTCATCCAATGCGCTTTGACTGCTTGAGTAAGTAGCCTCTTCATGCCATTTAAATCCCCACTCCTATCACTCCATCTCACTACTGCACGCCTGTCTACGCCACTCACCACAGCTCTCTACAAGGGCATGTACTTTACAGCGTTTAGACCCACTTTACTGCATGACAACAACATCTGGACTCACAACATACGGTGCGATGTTTCGGTTGACATGGAGTTTGGTCTTAATTGGGCTGGGTGAGCTGGTGAAGGGCAGGCTAAAGCTCCCATCTCCTTGTAACGCCTGTCAAGTGGATCAGTGGAGGAGGGCTTCAAAGAGCCATCAGACTAATTGTGTTCTAATGAGGAGACATTGGAGGGGAGTGTAGCGGTAGTCACTCTCTCACACTGACACTCAGTCAGGGGGAATACATTTACATGTCCTTATGTAAACCCAGGAGGAACCACACGGATACAGGAGGAAGTTGGAGAATCAGTTGGAGAATCAGTTGGAGAATCAGTTGGAGAATCAGTTGGAGAATCAGTTGGAGAATCAGTGGGCTTGTTCACTATTGCTGGATTTCAGATACATGACAACATCCTATAAGCCAATATGATTTAATACAGATGAGAGGCAGGTTAAAATGTTAAAATACAGATTTTTGTTGTAATACAGTGAGTTCTTGGGTCTAGTCGCTAATATAAATAATCAGGCTGAAGATTTGTGAATTTACCTTTTGGACATTTTATGACAAAGTACAATGTTATCAATAGGAAAAACTGGCTCTTGCCCCCATCTGGGAGTATGACACCGGCACATTGTATAATCTGAAGACCAATTGGGAAGTAAAACTATTGACAGAGAGCATTCTGGTACAGTTACTTTTTCATTTGGTGATATTTTTGTAAAATCAAAGCAATACATCAGGCTTTGAACTGCTCAGAATTAGTGAGAAGAAAAAAATGTAATACATTGTATTTATATAGTGATTTTCTAAATGCTCAAAGATGCTGCACAAAGAATAATATTAAAAAGTATACGTTAAAAAAAACAAGGTAATCAGGCAAAATCTGGGTATAGTTATAAAATAGGATAAAAAAGAAAGAAAACACCTCTCCTGTGGTGTGTACATAATTCTTTCCCTCATCAGTGATAAATAGTATAGTTATTTTTAATATTATGTCATGTTTATTACTATATGATATAATGCAACTCAAAATGAAACTATTCAGAGTACAGAATATGTTACAAATACATTTCAAAGTATTCAGTATTTCGTAACTACATCATTTTCTATGTTCTCCAACAGTATATAGTGTTGTACTTCTCAAACTATATGCAAACTTACCCATATGTATCTCATCCGCTGTATCTATATAAACGCTCAATAAATAAGTCTAAATAAATAAAATGTGCATGATGTATAATTCAAAACTGTTTATTCACATACAAAGTTGTCAGTTTAATTTCATAAAAAAAAGTAATAAAGTTACAATTAATTACAATTTATAGTGTCACTGCTATGGTGCTTTTTATTTGCATTTTGGAACCTGAAATTCAATTTTCTACACCTACAAATTGCATTTATGCCTGCTCAAAATGAAAAAAAAAAACATACAAAATGACTTGCATATTTCAACGTTTAACCTTGTGTAATAGAGAACAGTATGTCTGCCACAGAAGCCACTTGCTAATCATCTTAAGTACAATATGCAGTACAGTGGGCTCTGCAGACAGCACAAATACACTTCATTCTAATGCGTCTTTTCCCATCAGGCGACATAGTTCTTTTTATACAACATCTAACATCTAAAATGAAGTGAAACAAGGTCAGCTCCCTAAAGAAGCTGTGGAAACAATGGAAAAGTACAAACTCTCACCTTTCTGACAAAATGTGAACTTTAGAGTCCGTTTGCAGTTTCATGACTCAGCGCAGTGTTCCAGTCAATAATATGTAACAGGAGTATAACAGGAGTATACACCGCAGCATTAATATGGATTATTGGAGCAGGGTTAGTGATGATTGATGTTGATCTTTATATAGTCACTTGTCCATTTGGTCTGTGAAGAAAGGGGCTGCAAGATTACATTTCATTTTAATTGGGCAGCTAACTAAAAGAAAAAAAAAGACATGAAGGTATGAAAGATAAATCTACGGAACTTTCCAGGCAAAGCTTTCTGGACCACCAGGTTACAAACTGCACCTACAACCTTATAATATATCACTACTATTTTAGCATCAGTACACCTCGATTTAGGAAATCAAACATTGCTTTTTGTATTTTAATTTCTTACAAATATAGTATGACATTTATAACAGATCATTGTTAATCATACATGTTTGTTCCTGTTTTCTGATTGAATGTAGGAGAATTTGGGGTCAGACATACAGCAAAGCACAGACATGTGGAACAATGTGGAAATGATCCTTGTGTCTCTCAAACGTGGACATTTCTTCTTGAAATGTCTTTATTATCCTTCATTTAGAATAAATATATTTGACTTCTTTACCTCAGATACATGAGTTTGGTGTTTTGCCTCAGTATTTCACATATCTGGGTGTTGTGTGTTTTTTCTTGGTTTGTTTGATTTGAATATTGTGTTTTTCTGATTGGATATTGATATAGTTCAAGGCCATATGTATTGTAAAAATATGTACTCTTCTCTGACCAGGCAACTCAACAGTACCTTATATTGATATATTTATGTTTTTATTTTTTATTTTTGGAAACACTCAAATGATAACTTAAAGGTGCACCGTGCCATGAATGTTCCACAGTATGACATTGATTGATTTCGGTCGCAAGCATATTCTGACATTATTCCATAGACAGTCACATTTAACAGACCGAAAAGGTGTCGGCTGAAGCTTGAGCTTATTCTGCCTTTTCTCCTTTATTCCTCATTGCATCATCTTGGCACCGGTTCATAAATACAGCAAACAAAGTGGTAACAGTATGGCAGCGTACTACAACACAAACTAAGTCTCATAGTTCATGTATCTGATCAGAGTTAAACATTTATATTTCTTTTTAAAGTGGCTCAAAAATATGTAGAAAAACAGGCATTCAGACTGTGCGCGGGCTTGCCCCTCCACAGATCTGACCTGTAACTTGGTCTGGTTTGGTCTCCATGAAGATAGAAAAGTTTAATTGCATCCTGTGAAACATTCCAGGCACTGCAATAACATCTCCATGGAGAAAAGCATTTAACAGACCCTCCACTGCAAAAGTTACACAGTGCACCTTTAAATGTGGATTACTGTACTTGTGACATGCATTTCTTGTTTATTGTAGTATATGGTTGAGGCTTTACAGTTACTGAGACTGATTTAATGAACAGTAATGAGCCCCAACAGCGATTCCTCTTGGATCGATCTGTTATATAAGACCCCCACATGCAGGAACAGCACTGGCAGTCCACTCCACAGAGCTTCAGAGAAATGACTGAATAAAACATGACTAAGTTAAAAGGTTTGGTGGACTGGATGGTGGCGTCAGCAGCACTCGAACAACTGCTGATTTAGACTTTTCACACATCACAGGCACTCATATCACACTTCACTAACAACGCATGGAGCAGAGCCGAGGTGGCCCCTGTACTGTCGAAGTGTGCTTTCTGTATAACTCATCACCATAATTACAATATCGACTTATCGTTCAGTATGCGAAAGCTGGAATATATTTCGGGGCTCAGTATTTATCGTTGGTCATTTTTCTTTGCAATAGTGGGGAGGTTTGGGGCATTTTTATGTAATAACGTAAGGTTTGAGCTGTAGAAAGTAGAATAAATCACTTCTATGGCTAATTATCTCACGCCTTTTAATGATACTGTATATTTAAAAAAAATTATTTATTGGGATTATCTTGCTTTCTGACATCATTTATCATAGTATATCTCTATAGCAAGATATAGTGCTTCAAAATTTATTGTGACAAGCCTATTTATGGGAGATTTATGAAAGAAATATCAACATTTTTGACCCAGATATCAAATTTGCTGACAGAAAAGCTGTTGAACTTTGTGCCAATTACAGAAATATTTATCGTAAATCAGGTCAGAAAATTCAAGGATTTTACAATGTTATAGATAGACCATATTACGAACTAAACTGGGGAATATGGCAAAAAAAAACAATGGCAAATGCTTATTTTCTTCTATAAAAATCCCAGAACTGGATTTTGATTTACCAAATATTTCTGTTTTGAAGTCAACTTGTTTTCTACAACTTTACATGGAAAGTAAAACATATTTGTGTGTTTCAGAGGGAGAGGCTGCGGAACATTGAGAGGATCTGCAACCTGCTGCGGAAGGTAAGAATGACTTTGACTCCATCTTGAGCGCACACCGTGGAGCTATTGGTTTTAATCGACCGAGTTTTTTTGCATTTATAATAACTCACAGCAGCGAGTTTAGTGGTGTCTCACAATAATTACTATATTTACTTATTGTTCAATATATGGTACAATATATAATGGGGCTCAGTATTTATTGTCTCTTTTCTGCAATAGTGGGGAGGTTCCTGCTATTTGTTATGTAATACAGTAATAACTGAGCTGTGGAGAGTTGAAAAAGTCACTTCCAGTATTAATTATTGGTTCTTTCTGCTGTTTATTTATTGTAGCTCAGGCTTTTTAATGATACTGTATTATTTTGCCCCTTTTGTGTAACTTTCACGGTCAAAGCCTGCAGAGATGGGAAAAATGTGACCGAGATCAGATTACTTACATTAGATATATAACTGTTTACATTACATTTGAATAATCGGATAACTACAGAAATCAGATAACGCATGCAGAGAAGACAGATTTAGTAGGGTTTCTGGTTGAATTTATGGATCACCTTTGCCTCACCTTGTAGTATGAATATTTGAGACATTTCTCACCACTCATCTGACCCTTCCAGAGCAAGGGAATAAATATGATGGGCTAATAACAAATAGACATAGATGCAGATAGAATTTACTGATCCACACTGGAAATTAAATTATATATAAAAAAAATAATGATATTAAATATAAATAGCAATAGTAAATAGCAATAAGGGACTGGTGTCAAATATGGCATAATTATTGTATATATACAAGAAAAATGTAAAAATAAAAATATAGTTTTGTCATAAAGAGAAACAATGCAAAGATTAAAGGTGTACTGTGTTTTGGTTGGGGTCCATCACCTGCTTGTCTCTATGGATACGTCATTACTTTGCCTGGAATGTTCCACAGTTTGACATTAAACAGCTTGTTTAATGGTGTTTTGCAGGTGTTTTTATAGCTCAAAAATACCTCGAAAAACAGGCATTCTGATGTTTTTGGATTGCCTCTGCACAGATCTAACCTGTAACTTGGTCTGGTTTGGTCTCCATGGTGATAGAAAGGTTTAATGCCATACTGTGCAACATTCTAGACAAAGCAATAACATCTCCACAGAGATGAGAGCAACCCAAGAAGTTACACTGTGAACCTTTAAAAGAAACGATGATTGAAAAACCGTGCACTGTTTTTGCATGAGCTCCCATACAGGTGTAGTGTTGTGAGTGCAGTTTGGGTCAGAGACACAGAGATACATAATAGTTTTGAGAGCTTTTTCCTCGTTATGGACTAATCAATTTTAGTCTACCACAAATTCCTGTAGTTGACTGCAGCCCTAGTGCACTGTATCCTCTCATCTGTGTCACTATAAACTGTAGAACATCTGCTTCTAATACTCAGCTGATCATATGCAACTGGGGCCCTCAGGTCATGCACGGGCCTCTGGGAACTTACTGTCCTCTCCTACAATACACTCAAACTACAGTACATCATCGACCATAACATCCCTGTGCAGCTAAGTGTTCTGAACAAACATCCCATTCAAGCCTTAATTGTCCCATACAGTCAATATTTGTCAGGGACCAGCCTCCGTAATGCTCATGAAGTGACTAAATCAATACAGAATAATGGTGAGATGAAGTCCATTCTCCTCAGACTGCACCACTGACACCTCTATTATGTTCCTGCTTTGAGCCAAAAGACAAACACTCTTTAAAACTAGCTAACTTTATGTATAATATATTCTGAACTACGCTGTGCCACAAAATCACACTTTAAATGGCCCATGTTACGCTATTTTCTGATCTATGTTATAATGTATCCTCATCACAAACATACCTGGAGTTGTGTTTTGTTTCATTCACACATGTTTAACACACACACCCTGCATATTTAGGCTCTTTTCTCAAACACTCCGTACACCTTCACTAGAATCATTTAGATAATTTCAGCCCTGGAATTGCTGATCACTATTGAACACAGTAAAAAGTAGCTGTGAACTTGAAAGCATTACATGACATCACAAGGTGGATCAGAGCATTTTGAGCTTTGGAGATATGGATACACTAATAATACAGGATTACTCAAATGTGTGATTGAAACAACACAACTCAAGGTATGTTTTTGAGGAAGTGACAACATTAAAACAACATTATAAGCTCACAAGAGTCCATTTTGTGTAATATAGGACTTTTAAAAATTTGGGGCAGGATGAACTTTGAAAGTGTACAGTGCTGAAAAGCAACATGTTTTAATGAGGGAACTGGTCTGGTGAGAAAACTTATTTGTTGTATTAACCCCATCTATATCTATTTCACTATTTTGTCCTATCAAATCCATATTCAGATCCTCTGCTCCAGATTTGCCCCTATAACCATTAGCCTTGTGAGCTACATTTGAGTGGAGACGAGCGCTATGGGTGAGGTCAAACTCCCTTTGTCCACTTCTTTATGCAATCTATAGTATGTATGCATCCTCTAGCATCTTAGGACCAAGACTATGATCTTTATATACTATTTACTTACAGTTCTGAATATAGAATCATGGTTTTATAATGAAATGTGTAGTTTGATTGTATCATATCATGTACTTATAATTGGCCTTCTTCTATTATTCTACTGTCTGTATCTTCCAGACTTTAGCCTCTGGCATAGTGCGTAGTGTGGGCCATAAGTTTCTGTGAAATTATAATTCGCCTCCATATTGACATGCTCCTTTACAATGCAGTATGACATTTTGTGATACTATTTTGCATTTTAAATTGAGATAATGATGATGTAAATATATAACCCACTGCCGCGCGGCGATACATATTCCACAGATATGGAGATGCAGGTCTATGTGTTGTTCATTAGATACGATCTCAGGATGAGCTGGCTCGTTGCCATGGGAGACGGGCAAACCTGAGCACTCATTAGTCCCTATCCTGTATTTTTGGGGCTGTCTCGAACTCCTTTTCCTCTGTCCCTGAGCTGTAATGAATGGAGGGTCAGGCCACATTCCTGCTATATTCAGCTCAGCGTCAATGTCAACTTCTCCAGTCACTTCTCCCAGCCTAAAAAATGCATGTTCTGATAAAGAATTTTTTACCTTTATCTTAAGGTAAGGTTAAGGTGCACTTTATTTTCCCCATGAGGAAACTTCTGCATTTGACCCATCCTTCAGTGTCGCTGGGGCCACCTGTCAGGAGCAGCGGGATGGGACCCTTCTTCAAATCCTGAGCTAGGCCTGGTCAGGACTCCCTTAGCTGGGAGATTTCATTGTGCATGTTTTCCCGGATTTCAGATCCTAATAATAATAATTCATAACACTTGCTTTTCACAACACTCAAAAGATGCATCATACAGGTCAAGACAGATCACAAATACGAGAAAAAAAAAGTAAAAAAACGAGACGCAGTTATTTGAAGGCAGTTTTGGATCAAATTTCAAGTTTGGAAAATATAGGTGAAATAAAAAAAATGGAATAAACAATAATGTTCCTGATATTTTGTTAAACTGTACATTAATTTAGCCTTGGACCGTTCCCTGTTGTCATTAATTGGGCTCACAGTTATGATACTGCTGGGCTATACTTTTATTCAGGGACTGTTTATAACACCCCTAAGGTGCTGAGCAGTGAATAAATGGACTGACTTACTAATCATCTTGGAAAATGTAATTAAAAAGTGAACACACAGCTTCTTTTAAGATAGAGTGATAGCATAAGCGGACTGTAAACATCTGATGCATGCATAAATCATTATGTATAGGTGTAATTGAAATATATAACTTTTTTCTTTCTTTGCACAAGACAGACTAGTAATAAAGTGTTACTCAAACATGTGTGAATGAAACAAAACACAACTCTAGGTATGTTTTTGAGGAGGTAACAACATAATAACATGACTCACAAGCCATAGTATTTTAAGGAACATTATTTAGTGGAGGTGTTTCTTATAGCAGACCATTTCGAAAGTTGCGTTTGACTATCCACTGGATGAGTTGTTAATGTGAATTCAAGCCTGAAGCTCTGACTGCCTCATCAGTGACCACATCCATATTCAACAGCTCAGCCCAGTAAAATGTTCCTCCAGCAAGTGGTGACAGTTCACAGCTGTGGTCCTCTGATACACAAAGCCAATAATAATAAGAAACTCAACTCATCCAACTTAGTAAATTACTATAGATCTGTTGGAGTAAGTGAAGTTTAGAAGTACGGCTGCAAGATTAATCATAACTGCATTGAAATCGTGATTTGACTGGACATAATTATCAAAACGCAAAGGCTGCAATTTTTGAAGTACCATTATTTCCTACTCAAACAACAAAATATCCTGTCTTATTCTGCATAAAACGCTGCTAACCCTGTAGTTTAGATCACTACAGATATGTTCTGAAATGTGTCAGGAGAAGTTTCAGTCTTTTGTTAATTATTCTAGATGAGATTAAAATGTGAGCTTTGAACAGAATCCTGTAATTAACACAGCGCCTATCAGAAAAAAAATCTGTTAGATATTCTTCACAGTTCAACCTAGAAGATGGTGGGTTCAATTCCAGGGACAGGTACTTTTGGTTGTGGACTTTGCATATTCAACCTGTGTCTGAGTGGGTTTCTGGGCTCTGTTTTCCCTTATCAACCCAAAACATGTATAGTATAGGCTAATCCTCCTGGCTAATTGCTAGTTCCACTGTGACTGGTTGAAGGATGGGTCACATTTCCCTCTGGAGACAACAAGAAACCACAGTGCATTCAGTCTTAATTGATCTAAAAACATCCCAACTAAATTGTAGCAGTTTTGAACCAAACAATGGTGCTGTTAGGTCGGATAGTTATTTAATCGATTTAATTGATTGATTGGAAATGTGAAATAGGTCGTTACAAATGCAAGCAGTTTTAGACTAGGTTAACCTATGGGCAGAGTCAAAATAGTGTACATTAATGGTGCTTTGCGCAACTTTCCTAGTGGAGTGGTCACCTTCTTATCTGTATGGAGATGCTATTGCTTTGTCTAGAATGTTCCACGGTAGAGATAAACCTATTTATCTAAGGAAGACAACATTATAGGTCAGATCTGTGGAGAGGCAACCCTATTCACAGAGAGAATTATAATATTTTTGAGCACTAGAAACAACCATAGTGAATAAATACTAGATAGAAGTGTTTAAAGTAAAGCAACAACATCTCCATGGAGACAACCAGGTGACCCTCTACCAGAAAAGTTGCACAATGCACCTTTAAGTTTTAATATTGCTTTTTAAAGGTACAGTATGTATCTCTTTTATAGCTAAAACCCTACCCCTTAGGTCTGATGGTTATTTAATTGCACATTCCTGGCTTCTTGAGTGGATTCCCTGATGGCAGGAGATGTAATTTGTGTGGGTGTCATAGGTTCTTGTATCGAGCCAAATCCTGGAGTCCACAGGGAGAATGTAGTGAGTAGCAGCAGATTTCCCCTGACCTGTGCATGTGCTTCTTAATTAACCTGCACAATAACAACATGCAGCTGGACAAAGGAGCTGACTCCATGGATGACGTTGTGCATTTATTACTGTGGAAAAGTGGAAGTGCTGTTCAAACAAGATATGTATGAAGCTTATGTGGTGCTCAAAATATGGACTTTAATGTTTTAGAGGTGCATTGTGTGCATTTTCTAGTGGAAGGTCTGCCACTTTTTGTCTCCATGGAGATGAGGTCATTGCTTTGTCTAAAGTGTTTCACTGTATGGGATTGGAGGAGGGACTCTGCTCACTAACACTGCATGTTTTTCAAGGTATGACATCTCAATGGAGACCCCCCCGGCAGAAAAGTTTCATAGTGCACCGTTAAAGGGAATATTTAAAGGTGCCTTGTGTAACTTTTCTGGTGGAGTGTTTGTCAAATGCTTTTCTCCATGATGTTATTGTTTTGTCAGGAATATTTCACAGTATGGCTTTAAACATTTCCATCTTTATGGAGACCAAACCAGATAAAGTTACAGGTCAGATCTGTGGAGAGGCTAACATTCTGACTGTAAGTGGTTACAGTCAGAATTTTTGAGGTGTAAAACCACCTGTAATTGAATAAATGTCAGGCAGGGCTGTTTAATGTTATACTGTAGAACATTCCAGGTAGAGCAGTGACATACTGTATCCATAGAAACAAGCAGGTGACCAATTATGTCAACTTAATGCTGCATCAGTCTTAATAAGAACTAACCATAAGCCCAATCAAACCACATAAATACATGTAAAAGACAGCAATGTGTTTCTCCCAGCATACTCTGCTTATTCAGACTTTACTCTAAGGAAAAGACTGCAGTTTCTAGGAACAAAGCACCGCGGTGAGTGCTCGTCATTAGTGTGATTTCTATATTTACAGAACCCATCGACATGTTAGGACATCCCTGTTTTGGAGGTAGAGCAATTTGCATTCCAGTCGAGGTTTCTTCTTTAGATCTCCCCTTCCTTTCATGTTGAAGTGCAGTGATGTCAAGGTAAAACCCGCCTCTGCATCCTACTCTTGACCAATGGGAGCGTGGCATCGGGAGGTGTGGGCGGGGAGAAGGCTATGGGTCCCCTGTGGTTCCCGTGGTGCGTTTGAAGTTGGAGTACAAAGCGTCTGTGAGTCACTCCGTCATGGCGCTCCTCTCTCCTCTCTTTCATCCGTCTCTCCATAGTCTCCGTTCTCATATTCTGTGGACACTGTGAAGGGAGAGCTGTGGCAGTTCGTTAAGCAGAGGTCACTGGGACTATGAGCGCTGGGTTGATGTTTGCCAAATTGAAACGGCTTGGCTACACAGATGGTCCGTGTGTTTGCAGTTTAACTGAAATTGAAAGATGCTGTACACAAGCTTGAGGCAGACAGGAAGTGCCTCTTTCAGGTTTTAATAATAGTACAGTGAAGATATCTGTCCAATGGAACACAAACATAATGATAATATTTACTTATATTTATATTAATTATTGGTGGTAAGCTATTGTAGTCACAGCTGGCTTGGGGTAGACTGACCACTACCAAACACCACACACACACACACACACACACACACACACACACACACACACACACACACACACACACACACACATACTGGGCAAGGTGGGTGAAGGATCTTGCCTAAGGACCCAACAACAGTTCACTAGAGCCACTGATGCCCCACTGTGGCACCTGCTATTCCCAGTAGTCGCCCTTCCCGTACTAACCAGTGTTGCTTCAGATTTTATTTATTTTGTTCCCTCGTGGTGAGATTTGGCTCAAAGCAGGGGTCAGTAGCAGTAACATAACATACAGACATGATGTAACAAAAGACGACAGAAAAAACATGTAGAACTGAACAATATACAGTCACTCAGGCTCCACTTAGCTTCGAAGATCAGACAAGATCAGGCATTCTCAAGGTTGTATGACTGTAAATGGGTCATCTACTTGTTCTACTACTAAGTTCATTTTCAAGAACATTCAAAATAAACTTGTCTACATAAAAGTATGCTGCACAGTACGTAGTAAGTGCCGAATGCATACACATTTTACATGTACCTCCCCAATATAACTCTTTCTCTGAATCAGAAATGCCAAAATGTTGTACGGTTTAATGAGCACCTTCTACTATGAGGAACATTAGTGAGCTTGGAAAAACTATAAAACAGCTATAAAAATGATGGTGTAAAATAAGCGTTCTATTGTCAGTAATACAATAAGTCTTCGGGGTGTAACTGTAAATGTGTGCGAGAAAACTGGCAGGAAATCAAAACATTTTACATGAGGTGCAGAGGCTGGAAAAACATCTGAATTTGAAAACAGGAAATTTATAGCTCCACTGCCAATTATCTGAAGGAGGATGTTATCAATTAAATGATGTGACAGAAATAATAATTGTGTTAATTAATCCCTTTGCGTTATAAACGGAAATCCTGCAAACAAGCTCCCGCGTACCATCCTTCAGACTGATTGGAAATATGAAATGTTAGGTACGAATGCAAACACTCCTAGACTTGTTATATGCAAATGAATGTCTTTTAATTATTTTTTTTAAAGGAGCATTGTGTAACCTTTTAGTAGAGAATCTGCCACGTGCTTGTCTCCATAGAGATGCCATTGTTCTTTCATTTACAGTTGTTTTATTGCTAAAACCTCCCTTGAAATCGGGGAAATCGGGTTTGCCTTTCCACAGATCTGACCTTAGCCTTCCCTTCCTGGCCTTCCAAAAAGTGACATAGTGCATCTTTAAAAATCTTAGTCCAAATTGACTCTTATGACCTTTAAGCCATGTTAGAATGTTGTAACCTCCTCAAAAACATACCTGGATTTGTGTTTTGTTTAATTCACATGCTTGAGTAACACTGAAGAACTCAATCTTAATATGCAGGGTTATAACAGAGATCAGAAAATAGTGTAATATGGGCCCTTTAAGAATGAAGTGAAAACTCGACATTCATCACCCAAAATCTATTAAAACCCAATTTATTTTATTGTTGCCTTAAACGTTTATCACTTTAACCAATATGTTTAAAATACGCATTCTAACTTCTCGTGGTTCAGTGATACAGCAGCACGACTTCAAAGCTGTTTGTCCATGGACTCACATCTGCAGAGTCAGTATATGCCCTATCAGAATATAGGACAAGATATAATCAGTGAAGGAGCGTGAGTGTGGGGGATGTGGAGAAGACCGCTCATTAGACTGTCATAGGCTCTGAGCATCTCCGAGCCCAGCCGTGGAAACAGGCTGCAAGAGAACAATGAGAGGAAGAGAGGCGCGATCTGACTCCACTGCACTGTACAAACAAAGGCCTATAGAAGGATTGTAATAAGGGAAAATGAGGGTCTAATATTCCGGTGCGTAATATGGCAGAGTGTAAGTATATGATCATGATATGAGATAAACCTATGGCGTGCTTAGCAAATGTGATTCTTGTTTGTCTATAATTCCAGATTTCTTATAGTCCATGATATAGGTTGGGTCTTAATCTTAAATGAGAGCTCTACAGTGAATCCGATATCAGTAAAAGCATGCGGTTTGTAGGTTAAAATTTTGGAGATATAAATTGGACTATTTTTTGTGTTCATATTTTACCCATGGATACGTTTGTGACCACCACATCCTTCTCGTATGATAAACTATGGTCTTATAAGGAAAAAAATAATTACTTTTTGGTATGTAATGATGTTGTAGAACAGTATGATTATAAAATACTTAATAGAAGCTATTTAAATGTCATATTTTCATAAAAAATCACACAAATCTATTCTGGACCTCTTTTCTAAGAACCTCTGGGGACCCCGTAAAATCATTGGGGGCCCAAATTTGGATCTCCAGGTTGGAAATTACTGTTCTATAGCACGGATTAAAAGCCTCTCTTGTTTATGTTCAGCAAATTAAAAAGGCATTTTTCTCACATGACAGTATAAATCAAATCTACAATTGTGAGTTGTGACTTGTCATAGCACTTTTCATTCCTGGTTGCATTATTCAGTTCGAGGTGACACATCCAGTACATGTCATTTATCACTAGAAAAAATAAGCAAGAAGCTTTTTATGCATTCTGCTTCTGCTACTTCTACTCCTACTATACCATTACTACTGTATTTAAACCTATTATGGCATTTAATTCCAGAAATTTAAGTGCATCTGAAAATATCTGAATAGAAAAATGTAACATAAAACAAGCGCATTTGTTGAGATCACTATTGCACACTCCCTCATACTGAAGTGATATTTTATTTTTATGATATTCCCCATAACCAGTGTTATTTATAATGTGCATGGATTTTTTTCACCTCATCAAGGTTAGAAATCGCACGCTGCCGCTACTATTAATGAATATGTGTGCATCAGCAGCTCGGGGAACTACGTACACGTCTCAGTGGGAGATGAATCATGAAAAATGCACTATTGTTTTTGGCCAAAGAAATAACACTGTATATTGATATTAAAGCAGAGGCAGTAATTAGCTAATGGCTGAAACACTTTAGTTTTGGTTCCAAGCCAGACTGGACTTGAGGGAGATGAGGGAGACGGACAGCACCATATGTGGAGCTCTGGCATAGGGCTGTGCATCTGTGGGTTCATCTGCTCTGCCTCCAGCCTCCTGCACACAACAAACATGGGCACTTCTGATCATCACAAGAAAATTGGCAGACATACAAGTTTAAAGGTCCCATTGAGTCCTCATTGCTTCAAATTTTCCAAACTTTTATTTTCAAAATCTGTGCACATCTTACCAAACTTCTAAAGGAAGTTTGGCTGATTACATTTTTTTAGTTAGTGTGGATGCTATGCAGAAATCTTTTAAAGGGCCCCTATTACGCTATTTTCAGATCTTTGTTATGGTTTGATGAGGAAACAACATTATATCCGGTTTTGTTTTGTTTCATTTACACATGTTTAACACAAACCCTGCAGATTTAGCCTGTGTTCTTCTCCTAAACTGAAAACACTCATGTGGTAATACAGGAAGTGCTCCACTGTGTTTTTAAACTCCTTAAACTTTTACTAGAATCATTTGGATAATTTCAGAGCTGAAATTTCAAAACTCTGAAACTACTGACTCTCAAACTACTGAACAAACGGTAAAAGGCATTGTTAACCTGAAAACTACCACTACATGACATCACAAGGTGGAATGGATAAACAGACTAATAATGCAGGATTGTTCATACATGTGTGGATGAAACAAAACACAACTCTTGGTGTGTTTTTGAGGAGGTAACAACTAGGGATTTGATTAAAATTAAAGTGATCATAATTATTACTATTACTAATCTGCATAAATAAATTCAACTTTACAACATATAAACCATCACCACTACAGAGCCTCATCAGCCCATGTGAGATTAGAATGTGTTTAATGCAGCTTTGCGCACATTTGTTTACTTCTTACAGAAACTAAACTTAAAACCGCATGGCTCAATTGCATAACAGAAAGCGAAAAAAACAGCTCTTTCCTTGTGCGCTGATGTGTTCATCTTCGGTTGGACTAAAGGACATGACTCAGTGGAATATGAGTGTTCTTTCTGTGACAGAGGATGTGATGAGGCTGGTGAGTCGGTTCTGTGTGTATGATGTCGCGTTGGAGATACTGTGTATACATGCGAAACTGGGATACTCAAAAAAAAAAACAAAAAAAAAAAACACTGGGACACTGATGTGCAGGTAAACGCACTCTGAGGGATATAGTGATCTCCAAGGAGCCATTGTCGAGACGTGGGACTGTGGGGCTGCAACTCCAGTGTTTGCGCTGTGAGACGCAGCATCGACTCTTTACGCTACGTTACGCACAGACACCTACATTCAGTTTGTTGATTAAAATGAACACGATCGACAAAATTCTTAATGATCAATTAGCGATTAGTGGACTAATCATGCCCTTCCCTAGTAACAACATTATAACAGGGCTTAAACTCACCTAGGAATATAACAACAATTACATAACTCAGGTCAGGTCATTCATTTATTATAAACTCTGCGGCTGAGGATCAAAACTAGAGATATGCTTCCTTTCTTCATCGTCATCCAAAGTCTATGTATCTTTTCTATCGGAGGTGTATCTGTCAACATATCTGCAGCTGTGCCAAGTGTCCTGTGACTAAAAAGTGGATTCATCCTGTGAGTGAGTGATGGGAGTTGTTTGAGGAGAGAGAGGAGATCTGGATCAGATTGACTAAAGGGCGACCCCCAGGCCAAACACACCAGAGTCAGTCCCAGATGGGTCTCTGCTCTCACAACATCCTCATACTCATTCATAAGATGGCATGAAGAGGAGAGAAAAAATGATACTACTCATCAGTAACCATGGGAGACTGGATAGATATTGTGCTGTGTTAAACATAGAATTGCCACAAGTCGTCCATATTTGTACACCAGCTTAGGCCTCCCCAATGAACCTTATGATCAGGCATAGCAAAGGAGTTAAATGTTTCATGAAACCAGGAATTGAATGATGAAAGGTAGTTTCCATCAGTCAATCAGTGCAGTTTTGTCTGTTCCCTAGTAGGGATGCACTGATCTGATACTGGTATCAGATATCAGTGCCGATACTGAGCATTTTGTTGGATTGAATCAGTTTTAAAATATCAGTTCAGCAGATATCCTGGTTGAACAAATAAATTGATGTAATACGACGATTCTCTGGCCCAGAAACTCTCATAATATAATGTTTGTTTGTTTTTTAATTTACACAAAATTCTATATTTACTTGAGGGATAAATAACAGCTACATAACTCATTTGGATTGGTTTACTCTTGCGTCTGAACTGAAAAAGCTGGACACTTCCTAAAGCCTAAGATAGATCAGTTCCAGAATAATCTTTTTATATGTATCAGTGTATAAATTGTTGAAATGCATTTTACTTTAAGGGTGTGGTATGTTTGTTTATTGGTGGAGCCGTTGGATGAACAAAAACAAATACATCCTTTTCTGGTGCATGCAGTTCTACCTCTGCATGTACTTTTAAGCCTGTATCCGTGCCTTTCTGCTTCTATTGTTTTTTGAGTCTGCTCTATGCACGAAAACTAATGTGGTTTTGTACTCTCCTGCGGTTTACAAGATTTTGAGTGCAAATGTGTTTTTGCGTTAATAAAAGCCATGTGCAAGTATGAATTATGCATCCTCTTTATGCTTACATCTATAGTGATGTTTGCATCCACAGTGGCACTGTAATGTGTTGGCCTGTTAAATTTACATGAGACCAAAGTGGCTTTCTCCTTGAATATTAAGTGTGAAATGCCAAGGCCCATTTCTTACACAAGTCTTTTCAGGAGAATCAGGTGGTTTTGTATGCCCAGCAGTTTCCCAGTGTTTGTTCAGGCTGTACTGACCGCATTGTGTAACTCAATTACCAACCGTTCTCATATTGTTAAATAGTGACAATATGTACTTATTATTATTATTGCATATATTATATTCAACGTAAAATAAGGTCTAGTCTATTTAGGTGCAGGTCTTGTGAATTAGCTGTGAGTTTTTATAAACTGTACTGTGAACGTGTGTGTGCTTTTGTATTGTTATTCCATGATATAGATACTGGGATTATTAGGTCATAAATATGCTACATGTTACTGTAGCCAAAAATATTCAAGTAAATGTACTTGTATTTGAAATAAAACACTGTGATCATATAGTGTGGGTTAAAATTAACATTTTAAGACCAAACTGACAAATCCCAGTTTTTCAATATGAAGTCAACTGGAGCCACAGTGGATGGAGCTGGAAGCGCCCTGTGCTCACTTCCTTTGGTCAGCTATGCCCATGTATACAGTCTATGGACACAACACAACCCTCAGCTCTGTCTCAGTAGAAAAATAGACTTTTTATCATTTTGGAAAAGAGCTCACACAATGAAACTCTGGCCAAAATAAACTTCCTCTTCAGCCTAAAGCGCTTTCAGCTCTCTTATATGAGCTGCTGCTATAAAGCTGCACAGACATAAGCCTCTTTCCCAAATGTTTGTTTCTGAGACTTGCGCTGGTGCCTTCAGGGACAATGGGCTTGTTCAGCCTAAGGATACAGGTGCCACTCTGTGCTTTGGCAGCAGACGCTCTTGTTCTCAGATGCCATTCCCCATGGTTATTGTGAGAAAGATGGAGCTTAACCACTGGGCTACACCAATATAAGACTTTCCTGAGTATAACAGATAATCCAACTATAGGTGTATTTACTTACACAGAATGTTAACTAGCGATGCAATGATCCAGCCTTTACTGTTCCTATACAAATGTTGATACTATGGCTTTAAATATCTACCAATACCCAGTATCAATCGACACCACTATGAGACTGCAAGTAGAATGAATTTCCTTTAAACAAAGTATGGCAACCACGAATCATCCAAATGTTTTTTTTAAAGTGTTATTTATCATGTAGGTAATTACAGAACAGCTTTGAAAAATATGGTGTTTTGGGCTAACATTGTCCAGTAAAATGGGATATTGACTGAACCGATATCTTGGAACCGATACCTGATCCATCAGAAATGTTCAGTATAACCACCGATATCCAGTACCATTATCGTATCGCTGCACCTCTAATGATAAAACATTCTCCATCACAAGTCTGGGTAGTAATAATAATAATAAATAATGCATCAGTTTTATACAGCGCTTTTCAGGACACTCAAAGACGCTTTACAGAGAATTATTCATTCACTCCAGACCCGGTGGTGGTAAACTACTATTGTAGCCACAGCTGCCCTGGGGCAGACTGATGGAAGCGAGGCTGCCGAGGCTGGCCCGGCCCTGCTTAGCTTCTGAGATCTGATGGGATCAGGCTTTGACAAGCCGGTATGGCCACATAGTGAAGTGAATGAATCCATCCATTTTCTTCCGCTTACCCGGGGCCTGGTCGCGGGGGCAGCAGTCTAAGCAGGGACTCCCAGACTTCCTTCCTTAGTGAATGAATATTGTATTAATTGGTACAGCGACTTGACTGGGTCTTGCTCCAAAGTCTTGTTCCTTTGGCAGATCATTTTACTTGTCAAGAGAAATGTATTAAAATCATGATAAAACGTTCTTAATTCAAGTAATATTAACTTGTCTAGATTTTAGTTTTAGCGCTGTAAGACTAATGCATTACAAGAATAAGAGACTTTATTGTCTGAAAATGTACCTCATGTCTTCCCCAGACCATTTTTCCCTCTCTACAGTTACTTCTGCATTACTAAACTGATGCTGTATATATTGTGTGTTTAGCTGGTGTTGCCGGAGTACTCCATCCATGGGCTCTTCTGCATTATGTTCTTGTGCGCTCAGGAGTGGCTGACGGTGGGCCTCAACATCCCCCTGCTCTTCTACAACACATGGAGGTAACTATACTGTGTGCGTGATTGTACCCAGGACTACTGTGAGAGATAGGGACAGATCTGAGGGCTCTTATTGCACTGGTGCTACTAATAGAGCATGGAGTCTATAGAGTAAAAAGAGCAGGACTTATCATGATGATTTTACAGCACATTGACTTTGAACAGTGCGTATTTTGCATTTTGGGAGTATTACTTAATTGCAAAGGCTAGAGACAGATGGAGGTTAGATGATTAATTGTTCCAAAACCTGATGCACACATTATTTTATGAAGTATGACATGGGATTGGGAATACATTCTTGTCAAAACAGATAAGCCTCATGCAAAAAGATGTAAAGAATGTGGCAGTATTTTGATCATATAAATGGCTAATGCTGTATTTGTAGTATATAAAAATACAAATGAAAGCTAAAGATAAAAGAGGGGCTAAATTAAAAGTACCAGGTAGCATTTCTGGTGGAGAGTCTGCCACCTGCTTGTCCCTATAGATGTTATTGCTTTGCCCAGGATGTTCTACAGTGTGGCATTAAATATCCAGGTAACACTGCTAGGCCAAGTTACAGGTCAGATCTGTGAAGATTTGGCAGTAACAATGGATGTTTTTCAAGACATCTTAATCAATAAAAACAAATGTAGCTGAATAAAACCCAGATATGTTTAATGCCATACTGTGAAACATTCCAGGCAATATCATGTCCATGGAGAAGCGGATAGTGGAACCAAAAAAGTGTCATAGTGCGTCTATAAAGGCTAAATAAAAGCAAACAAAACCAGGAATAGATCAGGCCTAAAACATGGCTCACACAAGACACCATCACACATACTAGTAAACTTACACTGAAGACAATAGCATTAGCGGCAACAGATTGTGTAATGTCGTCATGGCAATGCATTTACTACCACTATACTCTGGAGAGCTTAATGAAACCTGTGCAGACAGAAGGAGGATTCCACATTTTAGACCTGAAGTGAGGTGAATAAAAAGCGATGCCAGTCCCTTTGTTCCTTGTTCCTTTGTAGCAATATGACTGCTCTTGACTCTCGGTGCAATGGCCTCCACTCTTCTGCTCAGCTGCTTAAATTTACACGAGGAGAGGGATGGAGGAGAGGAAAGACGAGAGGAAAGGAGGAGACGGACGAAAAGTGTTCTTGCTGTCTCATTAGTGGAGCCGGAGCCTGAAGGCCAGCGGCTACAGATGCTGCTTCCTGCACAGCTGAGAGCGGCAGGGACGAGCGAGCAGTTGATAGTGTGGAGAGCGACAGGAGAGAGAGAGAGTCCGACAGAGATGGAGCGGGATAAGAAGAACTGAGGTTAGGCTGAGTTACTGAGAGGACACTGATCTAATACTGACAAGAGGAGAGGCAGGAGGCAGGGGGCAGAGAAACAAATAAAGGAGCAGTAAGTGAATCAGTGGGCCCAAAAGCACTATCTATAACAAACAGAATAACCCAGGAAACAGACGTTGGAACAAAACTATTTTTAGCTTATATCTAAATAGCTGGAATATATAACATACCCTGCTATAGATATAATTGCTTTATGTATAGTGGTATTGAGCGTGGATATACCTAAACCACTAATAGTAGCAGGTTTTAGGCTAGAAATGTTAGGAAATAACTGAATACATGTACAGAGAATACCTATTCTGAATACTAATTTTGAGTATCTGTATTACGGTATAGTTACTTTTTCATTTAGGCTTCAAACTGAGCAATATAAATGAGAGAAAAGAAAACTCTTGCGGCGAGTGCATGTGTGAGTTTTCCTTCTCCAGTGAGTGATAGGAAACGCAGAAAAAACTGTGAAACAAAATGAACGCAATCACAATCACACTCACACATTCATACAAACAGTATATATGCAAAAAGTGTATTCCTCAAGTACACAACAGCAGTCTGCGAGGCAAGAAGGACATCTCAATATATACCTCAAATACAAAAGCTACCTCTTTGTTTAGATATTATATTTAGCTTTTAATAAAACAGGTAGTTAGCCTAGGAACATACTGGCTTCACTCTTTTGGTTACACTATGGTCAGTGACAGTGTAAAAACAAAATGACTTTTAACTTGGGCTGTAACATCCAGGTGCATACAGAAACATAAGGAGAGCGAAGCTGCTTTCATCTGATGCCAAAGAATTAGAAAGATGGGAGTGGTTTCCATGGCAACAGCTCTTGACACCAGATTAGGTTTGTACAGATCAGAGCAAAGTGGAAAGCCCAGGAAGATGATGCTGCATTGATGTTTTATCTCTGTCAGTATAAGCTTATAAATGCGGGCTACACCTCATGCTACGTTCTGATCCTATGATTGATGGTGTGCTCGTCTTTACATTTGCAGTATCGCGCTAACCTCCTCATCATTAGTCATTATTCATGTATCTCTGTACACAATGCATGAGACCAAACGCTGTGTCAAGATGAAGATGACATTAAGATGCATACATGAATATTTCATACGTGCATGGGTCATGTGGAGTTAATTTATGTAAACTAACTGTTACGCTCATGTTGTTGCCATTGTTACAACACAGTGTGAATTAACCAGTTACTATGGTGGAATGCGTCTTTCATTTGTGCTGCAGTCTTATTACCATTTGATCAGTGTGGTAACAGTGGTGGGTGATAATACTAGTATATACTAAAACGGTTGAAAATTACAGAGAGAAACATTTAGTATAGTCTCCAAAACAAGGGTATAAAGTGACATTTCTGTCCTTTTGTAGTTAGTTTTATTGTTCATTCAAGTTTTGTGCAAGGCTTGGACCTCAACATTTGGTCTTCCGATAATATATTTTATTAGATAATTTTTTTCTGGTCTATGAATCTAATAAATTAAATATATTAATTTTTGTCAATATCGCCCACCACTGTGCTTGCTTATGTATGTTGTATTGATTTAGTGATAAAAGTCCTGTACCTGACTTTTTTCTTCTTGTATGGGTTAATGCTTATATTGAAGAAATGGTGTGTGACTATTCCAAACCAAAAAATGGCACCTAGAAGGCTGAACTTTTCTCTGTCTATGTAAGAGAAAGCACTACATGTGAGGGGCTAATACATGTTCTACACTTGGGTACAGGGCCTTTAAAAAGATTTTTTTTTTTTTTTTGGCAAATATAATAATATGTATAGGTCCTTTAGAACAAGTGTGCATTCATTTTCATTCAAATTGACCATAATTACTGACTTTACACGATCCATGCACACATTAAAGGGCCTATGCAGAGTCTGTGTATCCATGGAGTCCTGTTCACACTGGGACAAATATAAGAGATGACTTTTCCAGGATCTGTTTCATATGAAGTCGACCATCTCAGTGTAAGTGGTGCAATCTTCATAGTGATCCATTGTGAAGAAAAGTGTTCATCTGCATCTGCTGTGGGCTCCTATAGAGATACTGCAGAATATCTGTTATTCTTGAATATCATATGACCCCACAGCTGATTGTGTAACTGTACTGCAGACTTTAGTGACGTCATGTTTGAATATTGATTCAAATCTTAGCAAACTTATCTTGTTTATTTCAAGATAACATGAAAACTTTGAAATGACTTTTCACAGACTTTAACTTTAATAAATAATGTTTAGCACAGTTTCTTATTCCAAATCACAAGGCACAGACTTGTAGTAGTGGAAGAAGTGCTGAATTTTGTTACTTCAGATACTTGAGTAAAGGTATCACATGACAAAATCTACTTAAGTTAAAGTATTAAAGTACCTGTTTAAAAATGTACTTAAAGAATAAAAAGTAAAAGCTTCAAATCCGAAATATTTGTGCTGAGGTTTGTTTAACAGAAACAACTGAATCAGTCATTTTTTAGCTGTATTTTATTCCTTTATAGCTTTATTTTTATCTACTCAGATTATGAAGATGATTCAGCAGGTCTCAAACTATCATAAAAATACATTTTCTTTTCACTCCTGTTCAAAATTGAGTAGAAAGTACATATACCTACTCTTGCAGTGGAGTAAAAATAAAAAGTATCTTGCACATCACAATATATTATAATAACAAACACCAAAAATCTAAATGGTAATAATAAATTCAAAAGACACAAGTTATTGATTTGTGGTTTGCCCAGAGCAGTTGTCCTTGCCGTCTGTGAACAGTCTTTTAAGTTTTCTCTTTGGGCTCTCCCTTGTCTGCTGCATGATGTGTCCTTTTTACTCATCATGCCATCTCTCTCCGTGCTGTCCTCCCCATCCCTCCCATATTCCTACCATTCTGTCCCATCCCATCCCGCCCACACCTCCCCTCCCCCCGGGCTCGCGAACGGGTCAACTACCCGCTGTGTGGTCTTTGCCCCCTGTGGTAGGTACTTTCACTCGCCCACCGACACCAAGGAGCTGCTCTACGATCCGGCGTCAGTCATGAACGGAGACACGCTCAAGTTCTGCCTGAAGGAGGCCTGGTGCAAGCTGTCCTTCTTCGTCCTGTCCTTCTTCTACTACCTGTACTGGTGAGCACGGGGGGAGGGGGGCGCTGGAGAGCCTCTGCTACTTCAGAGACAGATGCAAACCATAAAGGAATATCAGGAGTTAAAAAACAAAAATATCTGACTTTTGTTTTGTTTTCAGTTATTCAAAGCCCTTTTTCTACTAATTTCTGGTTCCATGGCAAAGGAGAAATTCACTTGTGTTAACTGTACAAAAGTTGTTTTGATCAAATATGTTTTGCAGCTCATCCAAGATGCTTCTTCAGTTCTGGTCAGATGCTGGTGATACTTCCTTATATCTGCCTGCAGGGAGGGGCTAACTACACTGAAACTACTCTAAAACTAACACACCTACCTGTTTGTTAGCTAGATCTATTGAACTGCACTATGTGGAAACTGTGCCTGAATCATATTGGCAGAATCATTCAGGCCCCTGTGTAGTCGGCTCCTCCCTTTAGGCAGATACAAGGCACCAGCAGTCTGACTGGAGAAGCAGCTTGAATGAGCTGCGAAATGTATTTGATCAAAAAAAACTTTTGTCCAGTTGATGGATCTTGTGCATTGTTTAAAAATTCTTATTTTCAACCTATTTCTTTTTTTCTTTTCAATTTGAGACCGTTTTTCTCACTAGTTTGTGTTCAGCATGTGTTTCTGAAGTACTTGGGAGACCACTGCATGTTCAAACAGCCTGTTGTATGCTTATGAGATTTAAACTTAGCCATGAGAGCCAGTTGTGTCTTCTACCATATGAAAATGTTTTCTTTCAGCACTGGAGAAGTCAGTGCAACTCTCTGAATAAAGTAACAATTTCTCAGACAGTCACATGCACAGGGACACACTGTAGGTTAGCTTTAGCTAGGACAGGCTCTTGAGCTAATGCATGTGATGTTGCGAGAATTTGATTCTTTACTTCATTGACAAGCACTAGTGTAATACCAAAGCCTGAAGGATCCACGTGTCAGCAGACATCTCTATGGCAATGTGCCTTTGGGCAATACACTGCTTGTGTTACTTTTGATGATGTTTATGATTTTTGTGCATAACCATTGTTATTAACCACTCCGGACTCTTCTCTGTCATGTGGGGGCTGCAGTGTGTGGAACCTGGATATATCCCTCTAATAGATCTTATCAATGGATACACGTAAAGGTACAATTCTTATATATTTTTACGTTGTATGTTTCTTTGTTTTTAGTTTAAGTAGTGTATCGTCTTTGTCCATATAGATTCTGTCGTTTCTTCAGTCAAGCTAATTTTACGGCCAACCGTTCACCTGCCAGTTGCTTATAGCAGACAGGTGAATACTGCTATTAAAAACCAAATGTGAAGACCCAACAGCGCTCCCTCCTGGCATGGTGCAGCGGCACACTGTATTATCTAATGTTAGTGTAGCTTTGTTAAACTCATATCCATTTCCATACAAATGCGGTTTTATTAATTTTTAAAGTTAATAAAATAAGTAATGTTTACATTCAGAACTTGGTACTCAAGTACAGTATAGGATAAGAGGTACAAATGTTAGAAGGAAGCTGTATTAGCTGTGTTCTTTTTCTTCACATATTTTGTATAATTTTGTCTCTGAGAGTGTTCTGTAAGGATTCTGGTGACAGTGTGCTTTCATGTCAAACTGAACCCATCTGGCTTCCTTCATCTCATTGCGCTGTGTGGCTTTTATTCAAGCGGTGTTTTCAATGTTTTACAGACAACTACAGCAGCTGCAGAGAAGAGCAGAGAGGTACTCCTGCTATAGTCTGTTCACTGTCAGTCCAGCCCAGACTTTCAAAGCCAAGGAAATGAAATGAGAAGCATGCAAGAAAAATAAAACTTAAAAGTGAACTAAGTCACTTTTCTAGAGTAGGTCCGTCACCTGCTTGTCTCCATGGAGATGTTAATGCTCCTATCTATCTGGCTAGAATGTTTCACAGGATGGCGTTAACCTGATCTAGTGACCTCAATACAACAACACAATAAAATCAAAGGAGTCTTTGAGCAATAAAAGTTTAATAGATTTAGTTAAATACCAGACAAAATATATATATATGCTTTTGGACTGACAGTCAATGGGCTTAAACGCTGCGTCTTGGTCTTGTCTATTTTAACTTTTGCCTCCAGCTCTCCTTTTTCCAATTTTCCTTGAACACAGCATCACCTACTCGCCTGCCTCTGTGCCATCAATATCCTTTCACCAGCACACTTGTATCCTTGTATGTCTCCACATGGACAATGCAGCTCTGAATTTTGTATCTGAGATCTACACAGACCCAGCCCGTGCACGCTCCCTCTGCCCCCACACAAACACTGACCCCCGAGCCTGAACAAAAGACAAGGTTGAGGGTAATTTCAGATCCTTTGTGCTGCTCGGTGAAGCCTGACCACTGCAGATTAGAATCAGCCTCCAACTCTTGATTTTTGCCATTTACAATAAGAATGAAACTGGGTCAGGACAGTTATATGCAGTCTCTGGCCATGTTATTGCCATGATTGCAAAGATTTAAACCATCCAGCCACAAGAGACATTATTTATACAGGCTATCTTAAAGGGCCCATATTTCGCTATTTTCTAATCTATGTTACAATGTTGTTTCCTTATCAAAACATGCATAATTTTCTCTAAAACTGAAAAAACTCTTCCACCTTGTGATGTCATGTGGTAATACAGGAAGTGCTTCACTGTGTTTTTAAACTCCACACACCTTCACTAGAATCATAATATAATTCAGTTGTGGAATTGCCAATTGTCTACTGATGTAAAGTTAAAAGTGTTAACATGAAAACCACTGATTCATGACATCACAAGGTGGATCAGAGCATTTTGAGCTTTGGAGATGTAGACAGACTAATAATACAGGGTTACTCAAACATGTGAATGAAACAAAAGGTATGTTTTTGATGAACTAACATTAGTTAAAGCTCACAAGAGTCAATTTGTCATAATATAGGACCTTGTGACTTTCAGAATAATTAAATGGAAGAATTAAATACAATCTTTAATTTAAGGAGCTTCAGGTAGAGCTTCCGTTCCTCAACATTAACAAGAGGAGCTGGAATAACTTGTGATTAATAAGTACAGATTGCTAAATGACTTTAATTTAGGAACAAAATATTGTTGTCAATTTGGGTTAAGACATTTGAATAAGCAAAACAAATATATATATATATATATATATATATATATATATATATATATATATATATATATATATATATATATATATATATATATATATATATATATATATATATATATATATATCTTCCAGTGTTACGATACTACACTAGTCATTGTTCTAACCAGGCTATGTTCCCCACAACCCCTGTGTCTCTGAGCAGTTGTTCAGATTTTAACCTTGTGAACCAAACCATACCTTGGCATGCTCTGAAATGTGTGCTGTGTTTTAACTTCACTTGTGTTTGTGATTACCTCAACCTCAAATTCAAATGACACAAACAAAGGATGAAGTGATGGACGATTTTCACTTAGTAAACTTTAGATATAAGATGACATGCATCTGCACACAAAGCAATGATGAGACTTTCCTCTTAAAACCATGTGCCTAATTCACAGTGTTATGTACTTTTTCTCAGTGGTGCATTTTTGGGCAGTAAGAATTTTAATAAAAGCTTTGATACACAGTGAACTTGCTAGTGCTACGGTGCACAAAGCCCATTGCAATTTGCAATTCAGCAGGAGGCTTGAGGGCCAACAAGAATTGCTTTGAGATCCATAATTTGAACACTAATTTATATATGTATGGTTAGGTTTGCTGTATATGTTAACTGACAGTACGTTCATATAAGTCTGTTAACACCGAGTTACAGATGGGAAAAAATAATAATAAAAAAAAACTACCAACAAGATGATTTTTCACAATACAACTTTTATTCCTGTCCTCGTCTGTATTCAATAATGCAGTGGATTTCACCTTGATAACCTTTCGTGTGTGTGCAGCATACGAAGTCCTCCAGTGGGGGTCTCATTAGAGCACTGTGATGTCCACTCATTAACCGTAACACTGTGTCGTTGGAGACTCATTTACCTTCTAATGGTCACAGGTCTCTGCTCACAGCCTCTCCTCCACTGTCACTGTCGCCATAGCAACATGCTCTAGTTGCTGAAGTGAGGAACACTGAGAGACATGGTGATGCACTGCCCTAAAACTAAAGAACTGTATCTTTAGACCAGGCCATAATACTGAGCTGTGCCAGCAGCTTGGTCCACTGTTTTGAAACACATTTTTATTTGACTGTTCAATCAGTAATAAGAATCTAATTTAAATGGTTACATTAAATTACACAGGCTAACACACCAACACGCTTGCTATCATTTTAGGCTTTGATTACATGATAAATTATTCGACAGTTGCCAAATCCTATTGCAACTGTATGCCTTTTGAATGTGGTTTGTGAAAGAGGCTGTTGGCGTGGATTGGCTGCCACTTTCTGTCAGTTAGCCCTAGGGTAGCTGTAGCAGAATAAACATACCAACAACAAGTGGAAGAACAATAGTTTTATATACTACTGCTTGTCAAACAAGTAATACAGTGTCATTTTCAATGTTTTCAACTTCTGGCTATCATTCTTTGGGCCCTGTCTGCACTTCTAGTGTTTGTAAATGTCGATCAGAGTGTGAAATGTAAGAGGCAAATATATGATTGACCGCACACTACGGTAATTAAATATTGATGGTTGAATTGAATAATTTGTATGGCACCTGAGATGGTTCTTAATGACAGCTGTGATTGGCTGCTCACTGTTCTTCACACCTTCTGGGGTCATGCTGAGAGCGCCCCCCTCTGGCCTGGCAATCAAATATTAATATTCTGTGGTTAGGTTCAACAAGAGGAGTGATGCAGCTGATATAAACAACAAATCACTTTGTGTAATTATCAGAAAATATCGTTTTTGTTTTTTTTAAATCCAGAGATTAATGTGGTACATTATTTTTAGTTTGTGTGTCTAAACAAGCAATTGAACTATTTTCATAGATAAAGAACAAATAGTCTCCCCTTTGAAATTTCAAATTATTTTACTTTCATCCAGGTTTTTGGAATTCAGGTTTCCTTTCTGTCTTCTGGCATTTGTTTAGCAATAAAATAACACCATTTACATGTCTAAATATATATTATACAATATATTATTTGAATAGTATTGGTCTGAGTACTGAGCCTTGCGGTACTCATTGCTGATTGTTGCTAATTCCTAATATACAGGAACATAAGGCTACAATTTACAAAACTAATGCAAAATGCCAAAATGTCTGTTTATCTCACATAATTTTGTTTAAAAAAGAATAATTATATAAAATGCAGTTTTAAGAATTTACAGGGCTCTTGTGTTGATGGAGACCCTGGACTCAGACCCTCCTGATCTGTGCTAGCTGCTCATTCTGCACATGCTCATTGCCTCACATGGGTCATCAGCTTGACTTTTTATTTTGCATTTTCACTGGTGCTTCTTTTTCTTCCCAACTAAAGGTTTACTAAACATGCCAGGAAGGACAGATTGTTGTTAGATTTTTAGGCCTTGGTAAAAGCCTAAAAATGTAAAATGATCAGTTTGAAGTGAAGATGCAAGATGAACTGAAAACATGTATAGATTTTAGGAAGTGTTTTTATTTTTAAGTGTTTTTATATAAACAAATTTGAATTAGGGCACTTTAAAAAGATTTTGCATTTAAACAATATAATTTGAAAAAGGTTACTATGAAATCATTTGTTTTGACAGCTGTAGTGTATAGAAAAGCAAACATATGCAGCCTTGGCTCACAATAATTATATACATATATATATATATATATATATATATATAGATATATATATATATATATATATATATATATATATATATATATAAAAGCTCAGATCAGCATTCTATTAGCAATGGGGGTGAGAAACAGTTAAATGCACACAGAAAACACCATATTTTGACAGCTTTCACAATGCTATGGCGGTCTATTCACTCCTTTGTTTGTTCTTGTATTCTTGCAGTATGATCTACGCCTTGGTTACCTCATCATAACAACTGACCAATCAGCAAGCAGGAGTCGACGCCTCCGAGCCAATCAAACCGCAGCAGTCTCAGTGTAGAGACCAGCTCAAGAACATTGCACTGATCTGGTCTGAGGTCCCACTCGGCTGCTCCGCTGTACATAGGAACTGAAGAACTGTTTGTAATGGGTCTGGAGACTGTATCAGACTTGATCATCACTGCCTGGTTAGTACCACTCACTCTGGCACAGTGCTCTGAAGCCAGTAGCAGAGCCGGGGAGCACACGGTAGCGTTTGCACAGTTTGTCTCAGGCACAGTTTCGGTGAAGCACTGCCCGATTGCACAAGCCCCGCCCCCCGCCACTCAAGCCCCACCCACCCGCCGCTCCTCGCCTCCTGTAGCTTCAGCAAGACCGGCCGCATGGAGCACACTGTACAGAGGGATCCAACTGATGTGAGGGGGGCTCTAGACCACCTCCCACTCTGACACATGACTCCCCAGTCTGTGGGTTTTTCTTAACATAGATATTATATAGATATGAATGGCTTTGTGATGTGAACATTTTTGTGTATTCTTTAAAAAAGGCATTCTGTACTTCAGTCCCATTTCCACAAGGCTAAAACTGTATGGTAACTGAAGACTTCTAAGCTCACTTTTGAGTATTTTATAAATAACCTCTTTTCTTTTGAGGGTCCCTGTCCAGCTCTCCCCTGTCATTAGTGGGAACTATACATGCTTCCCTCACCTCTGCTGTAGCATTTGAGTTGCCCTCATAAACTCTTGTAACAAAGTGGATATTGATGATGCAGGTAAAGGCTGTCTAGTGAAATGTGTGTTGGAAGCTCTGATTTGCTCTGAATGGGGTTGACATCAGTGTCAGATACATCACAGTGTTATTGACACATTTAGCTAGGTACACATTCAGACACGAGTGATGGGAAATATAGAAAAAAGACAGGCAACACCTGAGACATGGTCACAAATGTTACTTCCTCAAAATCTGGAAATGATGTCCAAATGCGTCTCTCTAAATAATCATGCTTATTACACATGTGACATAAAGGGGGCACATCTGTAGCAGCAGCTCAAAGCCTGTGGACTGTGAGTGTAACTCTATGGAAGGCTTTCAAATCAGCCATATTTTGTATGACTTGGTGGAAATGGGGCTGGTGGTATGATCTACTGTAGGTGTGGGCCTTCCCTCTGACATGGACTGACAGTACAAATGTTATATTTATCACATTGTCACATGTGCTATTATTAATAATGAGGTTGATTTACTTATGTTTATGTTATAGATTCATTTATCTTTTTCTTTGGAATTTGAGTTACACTTAATAAGTCTCCACACATGCTTGAGGTAAGCTATAACCTGTGATGATGCCAGACATAGTGCGTTCAAATGAGGAAACATTCTGTATTGTCCATGTGATGAGGAGGTCGTCTCCAGGGCTGACCTCAGTAGAATCATACAGGAAATGCCTCACTGTTGTTGTCCTTGTGTCATTTCATTGTGACAAACTTTTCTAAAACTACAGATTTCCAAAAGAAAACCTGGTGATGATTTTCTAGACAAGCACATTCTTTGCACAAATAGTATCTTTGATCTTGCACTGTACCGGCAATATTGGGTTATTTATTATTCTACGGTAAAGGTAAAGGTCTTCCAATATTCAGAACTGTCAATCCCCTTTTGACACAGGGAAGCAGTATGAATCTTTTATAGAAAAAATGGACCAAATGTCTTCATTCATATTTAAAGATGTTATTTATTTTTGCTTTATGTGAACTAAAGTGGGCTTGCCAACATGTTTTAGTCTTTTTTTTTTTCTACGGAGAGGAACGTTAAGAAGGTGGACCTAGAATTACCAAATGGAAGACTGTAGCATGCTTCTTCAAACCATAATGTGAGCTGCACCAGCTTCAGTGTGGACATGACAAATAGAACACTTACAGATTGGCAGCACTTAGTAAAGTCTGTTTATTCTACTGAGCATTTGGGATATCCTGGAAATCAGTCATGTGAATTGTCATCATTTCTTAAAACACCTGGTTGCTCAAAATTATATTTAAATACTGTAGTTTATTCCTTGCACCACCTGTAATAGCAGCAGGGTGGTGCAAGTCCCAATGCTTTATTTCTCTGAATGAAAAGTAAGGTATAGACATCTTCTCTGCCCCAAGAATCTGTTTTGGTCCTTATTGTGTATGTGCCCAGCACATTTACATTTAGATATTGTTTATGAAATAAAACATTTAAAAAATAAACTTTCAGCTTGGCCTGTGAGTATAACTGTAAAACACATCCTTTATTACAAGTGCCATATTTTAATATATAACTTTTCTGGTGAGGGATCTGCAACCTGCTTTTCTCATAGTAAAGTCATTGCTTTGCCTGGAATGTTCCACAGCATGGCATTAAAGTTATCCTATACCCAATCCTTATTCAATTACAGGGGTTTTATTGTTTTAAAAAATCCTTGAAAACATGCATTCTCACTGTGAGCAGAGTCACCTCTCCACAGATCTGACCTATATCCTAACCTGGTGGCATCACATGCTGGTCCCCATGGAGATAACACAATACAATGGGACATTCCAGGCTAAGCAATACAAGTAGGTATGAAGCAGGTATAAAAGATACACAGAACACATTTAATATAGATACATCTCATTTTAAATACTTGATTACGTTATTATTTTTGATTTATTTTCTATTATTTGAGGATTCTACTTTACATAATTCCATGATAAACTTTCTGGGAGCCTTTTGCAGCATAGTTGTATGACCAGACCAGGGCCTGCTATAAATTATCTGGCACAGTTAAGAAGCAATTCTCTGCCAAAAATGGGAGGATGAAAGATGGCCACTTCAGCCTCACAAATAACAGAGGCTTTTCGCGATGCCCCCTTCACAGCCAAAAATATTCCACTCTTTTGGCAGGAGTTTCTGAAGCTTTATGAATTGGCTCCAGCTCCAGGTTTGTGTGTATTGTGTGTGAGCCTTGACTTAGAGCAGTGATAACCTGCACTGCCCAGAAGCACTTTGTCATATTGATACACAGTCTCCAGACTGTGTCTTTGAAATGTCTTTGAAACCACTTCTGTCAACTCTATTATCATTTTGGGGAGAGTTAAAATCATGTTACCTTAGGCTACTTTTGTTACTTAGAAACTACACGAGTAAAACTAGTTAAAGGGCCCATATTACACTATATTCTGATCTATGTTATAATATTCTTTCCTCATCAAAAATGTACCTGGAGTTTTGTTTTGTTTCATTCACACATGTTTAACACACAAACCCTGCATATTTAAGTTGAGTTCTTCTCTCAAAAGGCAAACACTCTGTTCCACCTTGTGACGTCATGAATCATAGTTTTCAAGTTGCTGCTTTTTACCTGTTGTTCAGTAGAGATGGGAAATTCCAGGGCTGAAATTATCCAATTGATTCTATTAAATGTGTATGTAGTTTAAAAACACATTGGAGTATTTACTGTATTATCATCATCATATCATTTCTATTTGAGAGAACTAAATATGCAGGATTGTGAATGAAACAAAACACCACTCCAGCTACAGCATGTTTTGGATGAAGACATTATAACATAGATAAGACAATAGTGTAATATAGACAATAGTGTAATATAGGAGTTTTCAACGACATATAGCCTGCTTCAAATCAGATAGAGAGACTGTGATAAGGCTTCTAGAAGATCTCCCTCTGGTGGTTAAATTGTTTGGCACAAATAAATGAAAAAAAAATGAAAATCTATGTCTGCCCTACAGTCTGTTCAGTGGACGCTTAAAGATAGAAAAAGGTCCACATGTTTGAAGGACATGGATTTAAAAAAACACACCTCCCCAATGGATTTTCCCCCTGCTTCTAGACTACAGTAACAGCGGTCATGGCTGACCCTGGTGAATGGGGCAGGTTGGAGTGGGGGCAGGTTGGAGGGGGGGCAGGTTGGAGGGGGGCAGATTGGAGGGGGGCAGGTTGGGAGCAGATGCAGGATGTCTGTGGGAGAGCTCATTTCCACATTGACTTCCTCTCCAGGCCGTGCTGACCTTCTACACGGTGGCATTAAACACACACGTACACACACACATACACACACACACACACACGAACCTCCCACCCAGCTGTGTCCTTTACTTCACAGCAGCATCACACACTACTTTATAAAGTGTACTCGCCTGCACATCCGGGAGCCCGATACTGTCTGCAGGTGGGACACATACAAAAGAGCTGTTTAAATGTGACAGGTCAGATCAGTGGAGAGGATGGTCCCTGTGAGAATGCATGAATAGGCCTTACTTAAAGGCACAGTAACTTTCTGCATGATTCCATGAAGTTTAAACCGTACTTCAAAGCATTTTGCACAGAGATAGACTGGCTGTACTGTGGAATATTATAGAACACCATAGAAAGCAGCGGGAGAAGGCCCTCCTCAAAGCCATATAGTCAGATTTCTGGAGATGCAAGCCTGCTCAGAGTAAGACTGCATCTTTTTTAAGCTTTTTAGTGCAGTGACCACAACCAAAATGAAAAAAAAAAACATGCATTTCTTTTAGTGTATTTTTTGGCTAAAAGATTATATACTGTGGCTTTAGTACCAGGCCTCTTACTCATTCCAGATCACCCCATTAACATGAGGAGTTAGATTAATTTAGACTGCCATGTGCACTATTTTCTTTATTCTGACCCACGTATAGACCCCAGTCCACCTCTGTCTGGTCACATGCTTTAGATCTGAAGCGATGGAGAGGAGACGAAGCATCAGTGGATGAACCCAAATGGATGTGGCAGAGTGCGGCGTCAGCAGCAGCAGCGGCTTTGAGTCAGGTTTCACTTCACTTTCCACATACAGATCTGCTCCTTGAAGTGGACCTGAAGAAAAAGTCCCACTTATAATCATTTACCATGGAAATTATTAGTTTTTTTCATGTTGCCTTTAGTGTCACCATGTCAAAAAGTCACATCTAGGCTTAAGGTTGGGTTATCCTTCAGATCCAAGTGCTGAATATCCAAACAGTTATTTGGGGCTCAAACTTGATGTGTTTCCTTTATTTGGCTGTGGTGAGAAGTATATTGTATCTTTCCTTTGCTAACATTCCCTATTGTTATGAGTGTCCCTCCCCTCTACAAGGCCGGATCTGATTATATTCCAACTTCATGTTCAATGTTAAGTTACTCTCACTTTGATTCTACACCGCAGCAAACAGCATTATGATAATTAAAACCAAAAGTTTTTTTTCTTGTTTGGTAAAACTCAGTTAAGAAAGCTCATCTCAACCTCCTGGAGTGAAAAGAAAATAAATCCACAAACACAGATGCCAGACCAGCATGGGGCAGGTTAAGTGGTGCCTTCTACTTTCCGCCACAGGGGGCAGTAACAGGAGCGTGCAGAGGCAGGACAGATGGAGACAACTCAAGCAGAAATCGGACCAAAAAGTGACTAGACTGTAAGATTACTTGTCATAGGTACATCTGTTGTAATTGTCTTAGTGGGTGCTACACAAGGATTTTGAAACTAACTAGTTGCTAACTTTTGCTTTTGTATTTCATATTTTATATTTATATATAAGGTCTATTACCTATTAGTGCATTTGGGATTTGCTGATGAATCCTGCCAGTACTGCCTGTGTAAGCTTAATTCTCCTAACTTGGCTCATTCATTCTCTGTGGCAGTGCCTCACAGTGAGAATACATTGTCTTTCTGGACACTTTGCTCAAAACTGGGAGTGTTATTTCCCCTTTACTGTAAGTGTGTGTGCAAGGCTTTCTGCAGACCAAAAACATAGTTCATTTAATTTAATGGGTAAAGGTGCAACTTTTTTGTGGAACTTTTCTGGTGGAGGATTCGTCAAATGTGTTTCTCAATGGAAATCGTATCACAGTCTGGTATTAAACCTTTCTATCCTCATGGAGCCCAAACCAGAGCAAGTTAGAGGTCGGATCACTGGAGAGGCAACCCTGCTCCCAGGCAGAATACCTGTTTTTCTAAGTATTTTTGATCTATAAAACCACCTGTAAATGAATAAATGTAAAGTAGAGGTGTTTAATGCCATACTGTGGAGCATTCCAGGCAAAGCAATAGAAACAAGCAAGTGAAGAACCCCCAACTAAAAAATCACATAGTGCACCTTTAAACACCACTCATTAGTTTACTTTTGTTGTGCCGGCATGGCAATGTTAACAAGGTGGTCAGCCCTATGTTCCCACGGCCCAATGGTCCCACGGCGTTAGGGTTAGGGTTGGGTTAGGGTTTGGTTAGGGTTAGTTGTGGAACATAGGGCCTTAATTAGATTTTTTTCTTAGAAATGTGGGAACATGGAACATTGGGAATATGCTGTGGGACCATTGGGCTGTGGAACCATTGGGCCTAAATTTTTTTTAAAAGTCTTAATGATGTGGGACCAATGGGCTGTGGGCCTATTGGGATGTGGGCCTATTGGGCTGTGGGACTATTGGGCTGTGGGACTATTGGGCTGTGGGACCATTGGGCCGTGGGAACAAACGTACGCTCCCGTTAACAAGTAGCATGCTAACTCACACTTCCAGATTATCAGCCAATAAAACACTAAATAATTCCATGCAGACAGCACTCTGCATGGTGGCTGAGTGGCTAGCACTTGTGTGTCACAGCAAGAGGGTTCTGGGTTTGATTTCCAGCTCACCCAGGCATTTCTGGAGTTTGCATGTTCTCCCTGTGTCTGGCTGGATTTCTTCCAGGCACTCTGGTTTCCTCCATCAACTCAAAAAACATGCACCATAGGTCAGTGACTCCAGGAAGAATAGCTGTGGGGAAGCACAGCTAATGGCGGTCAAATAAATAAATACAACATACATTTTTCGGTCTCAAGAGCTCATTTTACAACATATGTCCTGGGGAGAGAGAAAGGAGCTCTAATACATGCAAAACATCATGTACAGGGCCTTTAAAAACAAACTAAAAACCTCAATGTTTCTGCCAGACTACTTTTAATTATCTTCACCTCTTTAATTTAACAGCTCCCGAAAGTCAAATTAGCACAACAGGGATGTGCACAGGAAGATCATTCAAGGACATTGGTTTGAAGAAGAGCAGTCTGTCCCATCTGCTCCACTGTACTCAGACAGTATAGGTGTACACACTGTGCTGGGGGCTGCTGTGTCACTGGGCTTGGAGCTTCAGCAGATAACGTTCCTCCTCTTCTTCTCTGTTATCACCGCCTGGATGCCACTACAGGAATTAATCAGCCTCACCGATGATGAATTAGTTTCCACGGCAATAGCGAGATAATCCGCAAGCTCCGATTTAGTCAAGAGAAAAAGTGTTCATTTAGCACGCAGCACAATTACAAGGACACAGTACTGGAGCGTTGGTGAGGTTTATCTTAAAGGTGCACTGTGTAACATTTCTAGTGCAGGGTCCACCACCTGCTTGTCCCCATGGAAATGTTATTGCTTTGTCTAGATAGATATGTTTAATGTCATACCATGGAATATTCCAGGTGAAGCAATAACATCTCCAAGACAAGACAAGACAAGTCAGCAGAAAAGTTACACAGTGCACCTTTAAGTAAATGTTGACACGTTATACATATTATGAATTATATGTATGAAAAAAAATGATGGGTGGCACACAAACTGCATATTGTAAGTGGTCATAATTAAAAATAAAACTGTGATAATGGTATTTGATGGTACTGTTTTATAATATATTGACAAATATTTATTTCTATCTGAGCTGCTTCAAAATAAGACTGAAAATGTATTAAACAGCAAAAGGATTAAGACTTATAAGCGCATTACTGAGGTACTTAACTTCAGCCAATAAAATCTATTTTATTAGAAAAAAATATATAATATTGAATTAGCATTATAACATTAAACCTCAGAAAAACCAACACTCTAATTCTCTGTTATGACTATGGAAAGCCTGGGCACACATTTTGGGCCTGTGTCTGTCACTATTCATCAACATCACAGCAAATAAACTGGTGTGACCTCTGGGGTTTGGAGAACTGCAAAGGAGTTGCTCAGTCTTGACATTCAAGTGTGATTTATGCTTCTCTGCCAAACACTAAAATCTATTTGGTGTGAAAGTGATCCCTGTCAAACTGTCAAACAGTCACTTTCGTGCACTTCCACATCAGCACTGTTTAAACATTACATATTTTTGGCCTAAACATTTTTTTTCTTTCCCCTTTTTTGTTTTGTTTTTGTTTTCACAGACATTTAAGTGCACTGAATAACTTTTGGGGTGGAGAGAGCGTCACCATGGTGATGTCGTTGCTCTGCTTGGAATTTTTCACCCCATGATAATAAAGGTGCATTGTGTAACTTTTCTGGAGGAGGGTTCATCAAATGCTCTTCTCTGTGATGATGAGGTGTTATTACTTTGTCTGGAATGTTAAACATTTCTGTGTTCATGGAGACCAAACCAGACCATTACAGGTCAGGTCTGTGGAGAGGCGACACTGCTCACAGTCAGAATGCCTGTTTGTATACTGAGCTAGAAAACTATAAAAATGTAATAAATGTAAGATCAAGTTTGTGGAGAGGTGGGCCTGTTTACACTAGAATACAAAAAAGAGAAAAGAAAAAGAAAATCACCTCTATTTAAATAATAAGCAAGCTTAATATCATACTGTGGTACATTCCAGGAAGAGCAATCTCACCGGCATATCTCTATGGACACAAGGTGCTGGACTGGTAACAGAAAGGTTACATAGTGCAGCTTTGTAGAACCTGCTTTATCATTGTGAGCTGTTGGCGGTGGTGCTGTAGAGTGCATGAGTAAGCATGAGCGTAAGTGTGGTTTAACACTGCTCTGCTGCTGGCGCTCACACAGAGATCCACTGTCATTCAGTTTAAACACTACTCACAGCACATGCTTTAGGATTTTACACACACACTTCAACAAATGTGCTGCAGTAAACATGAACTGAGCATGTTATGTTTTAGAAAGAAAACCTTTTTGTTTCAGCTTTTAGATATAGGAGCTTCCCTTATGTTTGGGAGTCACTTGTATAAAACAGTCCAGTTGACTCTTACATGATCTGTCTTACATGGGGTTTAACTTGGCCATACAGAATTTGGTTAATAAAGCTGTAATTTGATTAATTTAACTTCTCACAAGTCTTTCACCAGGAAAGAATGTTCCTGTTTAGTTTTGAGTTTACCCCTGGAACTGTCCTTAGGCAAGACACTTCACATTGCCTATCAGGGGGTCAGACATATACATTTAGAGTCTGCCAATTAAACAACCAGAACCAAATAGAGAAAATCATATTCATTTATTTTATTAAATTCACAAGAGATATACAAGTAATGGTATACTGTAGTAATGCCACATATGCAAATACTAATATTAAACTATATAATGAATGTTTCAACTTGTACAAGTATCTTTAATACCTTGTGGTCATATGTTAGTTGACTTATAAATCAAGACCATTCTACAACTCTTCTGGAAATCTGCAGTTTTGTGCCATTTTGTCTGTACTAGATCTGCCAATACTTATGCAAATGAACATCTAGTTTGGATTCTACTTTTATTATTGAGCTCTCATGTTTGTAACCTTGCACATATAAGCACAAAACATCTACTGTTAAATGTAACAGTGTGATATACTTAGTTATTTTCAGGCAGGACACACAGTCTGGTCTTCTTTCAGAGCACTGATGGTCTTTCCATGGAGCTGCTGAGGACTCACACAGCGCAGAGAGGGGGACACAGAGCTCTGGGTTTGGGCCAAATACTGCACCAGGGAGTGGATGTGACAGTCACAGTGCCACGGGTTATCATGGAGGTGGAGCTTCTTCATGTCTGCACAGAATAAACAGGGTTGAAAGAAAAATACTAGAAAAAATCAGATTAAATGTTAGAATATAGGGATGTTAAGCAGACTTATTTGTTCATGAGTTCATTTGCAAGTGCAGTGCAGGCTTGAAAATAATTCTTTGCGTTTCAGTGTTTTCCGTAGCCAAAGATATTTTAATGCAATGAGAAAATGAAGCCATTCATTCTGGGTCAAATCCACCAAACTTTAGTTTCACTTTAAAGGTGCAATATGTTTTCTGGTGGGTGGTGCAGTACCTTCTTGTCTCAACAGGGATGTTATGATTTGCCTGGAATGTCTCGCAGTATGGCATTAAACTTCTATGTCATTGAAGACAAGCAGTGTAATGCCGACTTACAGTATATGTTACAGGTCAGATCTGTGGAGAGGTGACCCCAGTGCATATTTTTCAAGGTATTTTTGTCAAACCCCTGCAACTGAGTGAATGCAAGAGAGTTATGTTTAATGCCATACTGGGGAACATTTTATTCAAGGCTATAATATCTCCATGGAGACAAGCAATTGACAGACCCCCACCAGAAAAGTTACTGAGTGCATTTTTAACAAAACTTTTTTTTTCTTTGAACATTTTTCTTTGAACTGGGATATGTCTATTTTTATTACTGAACTCATTTCAGTCATATTCTAGATTCTGACCAGTGGTTACAGAATATAGTTCTGATCAGCATAACAGAACATGTTAGCACTCCGCAGCTAATGGTGTGTTTTGAAAGGAAGCTGCGAACTTCCTTCAAAGACAAATAACGCTGATGCAGCTTCCACAGACGGCTCAGACCTGATTTGCAGTAGTTGTGTGAGTTTGTACCTGTCAGGGGGGCAAATAGTTTCCCCTCCAGAGTCTTGAGTTTGTTCCCGCTGAGGGCCAACTGAGAGAGCAGAGGGGAGCTCCTGAATAGGTCCGGAGGAAGACTCTCCAGCTCATTGTTCCTCAAGTACAGCTCCTGGAACAATGCTCTATTTTAGCATTAGGGCCCCACTGTAGATCTGATGCATTCATATCATAATTACCTTATTTATGTTAGTTTTTATTTGAGATTATCTTACAATTTCTCTGTGGAAATAGGGTTTCTTTTCTTACCGGCCACTGTTGAAAATTTGAAAGTTACTCCCCAGTTAAACCAGCTCGTATTTGTAATGGTTTGGTGTAGCCTATAATTTGGACAATTACTGGTTAGGATGACTATGCAAACAGTTTATCCAAAGTGGCTTGTGGGACTGAATGTGTTATAAAAGATGGCAAAATGAGAATGTATTAAATCTAACGACATTTGGCCAGTTAATGTCAAGCCCTGACTGAGAGAATATGCAAAGAAGCTGCAGGAGCAAGGCGCTATATTATCTTGGTTTTGAGATACTAATGGGTTTTCAGTCAGTGCACTAACTTCCTGTATTATTGTCAATATTTCTAAACACATTAAGGTGTGTTACTGACCTGGAGATTGACGAGTCCATCCAAAACCGTGGTCTCCAGTGTGGTCAGCAGATTATTGTCCAAGACCAGCATCTCCAGAGAGCGTAGAGGTTTGAACACTCCCACAGGAAGAGTCTTTATGCTATAGGAAGAAAAAAAGAAAGAAAAGACTTGGCTAAGACTAAGCTAAGACTCCATTAGACATTGAATGGCATTTGCAAAAACAGATGAGAGTCGAAACAAATGTTCACGGCTCGAAATATACGCTTTGTGTTCTCTCTCTTCTGTAGCACAACACAGCAACTCCCAACTGCAACATCTTGGTTATTTTTGATGGGAGAGGTAATAAAAGAATCAAACTTGTGAAGAAAAAAAAACTCCTTCTGATATTGATGTTTTTGGTAAAGAAAGAGGATGGAGCGACTCTTTACGAGAATCCAGTTTATTCTTGTATCACCACGAGACCTTATCTGTATATCGAGTACCTGTTGTTGTCCAGGTTGAGGAAGAGCAGCTGCCTGAGTCCATTGAAGGCCTTCAGAGAGACGGTGGTGATCCGGTTCATGGACAGGTCGAGGACTTTGAGCACGATGAGCTGTTTGAAGGCGTTTGGCGTGAGCTTGGAGAGCGCGTTCAGAGGCAGGTCCAGCTCTGACAGGTTCCTCAGACCCGCAAACATGTCCGGCCTCAGAGCCCCAATCTCATTCTGCCCCAGCATCAGGAAGCGAAGGTTACGCAGCTCCTGTTACACAAGTATTCAGTCATTTAGTCAGTGCAGTGTGGAATTTATATTTTAAGGCATTTTTCAGCAATAAACTCCATATTATAGGTTATGTAACACCTGTCTCCATGGTGACCACAGATGCACAGTGCACCTTTAGGGATAGGGAGGCCTCAAATCTGGTTTTATTTGACCTTTTGTGAAGATGTATTTGAATGCTAGCATCTAAAATATTAGTCTTATCAGTTAAGTTTAGCTTCAAGATAATAAAGAGACATTTGTGAAGCTGTCTGAATGTAATCCCAAATAAATATAAATGAGTTTTCCATCTGACCCTGCGTAAGTGTGAGCTGTTACCTGGAGTCCTCGTGGGGGCAGTGCACTGATGTGATTGCCGTACAGTTTTAACAGCATCAGTTCCTTTGCTCCAGTGAACGCCTGTGGATGGATGGATTTGATGGCATTTCGCTCCAAATTTAAGCTTTCAATTTTGGGAACAGTTTTCAGAAGAGCCGCCTTCAGATCTGTGATGCCATTCTCACCTGAGTACACACGTTTAGAACAAAGTCGAGCATTTTCACAAGGTGCATTTTCAAAACACTTTCTTGTTGCTTTCACTCACCCAGTTTGAGGTTCCAGGTATCAGGGGGCAGGTTGGAGGGGAAGGTGAGGAGGCCTCTTTTGTGACAGTTGACCTCCGACTTTTCGGGGCCGGATTTCCTGGAACATTTACAGGAGTCGGGACAAGCCCCCACAGACTGTGTGAGCCACAGCAGCCCCAGGATCACATGAAGCAAGAGCTGCATGTTTCTGAGATGGAGGAGAGATGGTTCAGACGACACTTTCAGTGTTATCTCTAACAGTTAAAGGGCCCATATTACACTATTGTCTCATCTATTTCATAATGTTGTTCCCTCATCACAAACATACCTAGAGCTGTGTTTTGTTTCATTCACACATGTTTAACACACAAACACTGCGTATTTAGGCTGAGTTTTTCTCTTAAACAGAAAACACTCATGTGGTAATACAAGAAATGCTGCACTGTGTTTTTAAACTCCATACATCTTTATTAGAATCGTTTGGATAATTTCAGACTAGAATTGCCAATTTATACTGAACAAAAACTAAAAGCAGCTATTCACTTGAAACTACTGCTTCATGACATCACAAGGTGGAACAGAGCAGATTGAGACTTTGAGCACTTTGGAGATGTGGAGAAGTTAATAATAAAGAGTTACACATGAATGAAACAAAACACATCTCCAGACATGTTTTTGAGGAGGTAACGACATTATAACATGACTTAACACTCACAGAGAGTCAATTTTAAGAGTCAATTTAGTGTAATACAGGACCTTTAACACTTTAATTAAATATTCACAACCATAATTTACATACCCTGAAAGAGAATTTATACTTTCATGAAAAATACATATTTGTTAATTTTTTTTCTTATTACAGTAATGAACAATTTTCTAAATAAATAAATAAATAACACAAATATTTTAAGATATTTTTGAACAGTTCAACTGCAAAAACAGATTTCCAGTTGAAAAAAAAAATGGCAAAAAATGTCTTTTTGTTACCATCTTCCACAGATATTATGAGTGACAATAATGTACAGTGGATATGATCAAGGAAGGATGGAATAATATTCAGATAAATATATTTTGACTTTTTAAAACACTGCAAACCTCACTTTTTAAAATGGCACTTACCTGTTTTCCCAAATTAACTTGTAAAAATTTACTAAATTAACTTGTTAAAATGTAATATTTTGTTTTCATTGTATCATATATTAAATTAGAACTAAATTAGAATTAAATATTTAATGTTTGTTGAGTTGGGTCTATGCAGTATATCAGTATTTTGTTTTGAAGAAATAGAAAGATGGAACTCACCATAGCGGTAAAAGTGCCTCACTGGAAATCCACTTTATTGCACTCCTCCTCCTGTAGGACTTTGTTTTATGGCAGCACATGGAGCGCCACCTTAATCGAACTCTGCAGAGAAGTCTCAGATTCTGCAGTGTGTATCCATGTAGTGACACAGGTCCGCCTCTGCAGACATCAAAACTAAGTGTGAAATTCACAGGGCCGTGATTCCAGCCGTCTCACAGGCCCCATAGAAATGTAGCATCTTTTATCCACTTTTTATACCAGCGGCCAACAGTGCGTTCAGTATTCTTTTGCAATCTGATAACTGGAGTTGCACAGATCATTGCCCCACCAGTAGAGCAGAAACCTATTTAGCCTATTTTTCTGGTGCTGTATGGGAAACTGGAAAGAGCAGAGGAAATGTACGCGAATACAAACTCCAAACGGATATTTCAAACTGGAGACCCTCTTGGATGGGACGAGACAAAAGTTCCACAAGACGAGACAAGAGAAGAGACTGGGTTCACAAGAATGAGACAAGATCTTAACAGAATTCCTAATATGTAAATTTCATGGTTCAGTTTCCAATTTTGACCTCATATTTTTGTAATTTATTTCATTTCATAGTTTTGCTTGCATTCTAACTCTGCTTTTTGAAACTGTAAGATGTAACTCACCAACATGTTACTCTTTTTGTCTAAATGTAAAAACAAGGACAAAAAAATCTTACATGATGGTTTTTCACGAGATCTTGTGGCACAAAATTTTGTACCATCCCTACTAACCACGATCACTGTTAAATGCAAAGTTTCTCTTTTGGACATAGCACAATTCACTATCAAAACATATATTTCATGAAATGTTATGTGTAAATCAGCAAACAATACAAGACTGTTTTATAGTAAAAAGTTTATGTTCATAGCTGCCATTTCTGACAATCTGTAAAAATGTGAACAACAATCTGCTATTGCACAAATGGACTGTATAAAAATGAATCAGTATTGTCATAAAATGGCTACTTTCACACAATCACATTAAAGAAATTCTCAGAAATGTACAGATTATAAACATACACAGTGGTGTTTTACACATGAAGCACATTATTCTCAACACGCTGCAAAGATGTGACACGGACAGTAAAAGGTCTTTCATATTCGAGGCAGTGTTTGGGATGGACATTGTCTGTAGATATTAGAGGAATGTTTGACCAGAAAATTATGTCCAAATCTGAGATGGAGAGCAGGCTGCAGTATGAATCTATAGGTCAGGCTTTTTATTTATACAGTAATATTCATTGTATACATAACGCTAATGTTATCTTTAAGTTGATCATCCGTGTGCAGAACATTACATATAATTAGAGATATTAAAGGATCCTACATTAAGCAAAACTGACTCTTGTGAGCTTTAAACATTGGTATCACGTTGTTACCAGCTCAAAAACATACCTAGAGTTATGTTTTTTTTTCCTTTCACACATGCAGTTTTCAAGTTAACAGCTACTTTTACCTTTAGTTCAGTATAGAGATGGTTATAGCTGAAATCATCCAAATGACTGTAGTGAAAGCGTGTATGGCATGTAAAAACACAATGGAGCAATTCCTGTATTATCACATGAGCTCACAATGTGGAACTGAGTGTTTTCTGTTATGTAGAATTTGTGAATGAAACAAAACACAACTCCAGGTATGTTTTGTTGTTTTGATGATCAAACAACACTGTAACAGATCAGAAAATAATGTAAAATGGGCAGTTTAAAACATATTTCTTTACAGATATGGTCTATTTGTTTTGTTTTTAAGAGCAGATTCGTCCCTGCTCCTGTAGCTTGCTCTCAATCTCGCACAACAAAGTATTCCTGAATACAATCCACAAATCCCACAGTGAGGAATATAAAGGACCCTTATTACAGCAGAATGGAATGTGCATTTGCAGCGACATCTTAAACTCAACAAAGAGAAAACGATTAGGGCCCTGCATATACCAGACCACAAAGGGGAATGGTGACATCTTGTGGTCAATCTTCAGAATGCATCTATGCTCCTCTGAGTTTTTATGCTGTTACAAAAAGAATTAATTTTAAGGAAAACAAAGCATTAAACAGTTCAAGACGCGTCTCTGTAATGGTTCAGTCTTAGTTGATTAGAATCTCTTTGGTTTGCATGATATTTTCTCCATCAAAATCTCACAAAACTCTGAATGGCTTTAGCCCCTTTTTACATTTACATTTAAAACCTGGACGGATATTGCAGAAGACATAATACACAGAGTTGTTTAAATAACCAGTTGATTTATATAACTAAAAAGGGAGACCTGATTCTTCTTTAGTCCTGAACAGATACAATATCTCTGGTTTAGTCCTATAGTTTGGACCTGGCAAACCTGAATTCAATACTGTCAGATACTACAGTACAAAAATGAGCACAGTCTTTCTATTTTCCCTCATTTAAACAGATTTTTCTCTTTTTTTTGCAAAAACACTGCCCCCTGTTGGTTGTTTAACAAATCAACATATTACATCTTAACTGAACTCATGAGTATTAGTTGAAAAATCTCCTCTTATGGTCCATCAACAAATAAACACCAACATGGCTTCTTTGGATTACAGCTGGCTGAATGTCTCTGTTTGATGTATGACTATTGCTGTGAGCTTATGCAGTCTGTAGAAATGTTTTGAGCTGTAGCGTCTCATCCACTGATATCCTGTCGTGGTAAAAGCTCAGTCCAGTCAGAAGCTCTATATCTCGGACTCTGGCTGTGTGGAACTTCATCCACTTTTCCGCCCAGACCTCCACCTGACCCGACTGTGGACACAAGGAAACACAGAAAATCATGTTAATAAAATGGATCCTTTGTGTGTTTCATTGCGTAGCTTTCAGAAAAAAACATAATTTGCTGATGCTTTACTCTTGATTGTGTAATTGTAATTGGCCACACATTTTTTTTTATTTGATATAATATTTTCATTTTCATTCTAGTACTGCTTTTTGGAACTATAAGAGTTGTAACTCATCTTGTAGCAATTTTGTTTCCTGAGATCTTGCACTGTCCCTGCAAATTACTACACATACTATTTCTTATAAATAATACTAAATAATATATATTTAGGTTCCCACTCGACTCATATCTGCGTCTTTATGTTGAAACACCTATTTTAAACATTTTTAATCATTGGAATTTTGCGTTTTGTGTTTATTATTTGGAGATGCACCATATTTCTAACATTAATCTTTGTATATCTTGTGTTTAGAGTCATTTAAGTACTTTTTAAAACCTTTTTCTTCGTAATGTAAGTTATAGTAAGTAAGTTTAAGTAATTAATCATGTCGCTAATGTACTGCAGTGTACTCACGGCACAGTTCTCTTTGTAGTCGGGTCTGTGGGGCAGGATGAAGGACTGGACTCTGAGAGGCCCAGTGCAGGAGCCTGGACTCAGACTGGAGTTCCCACAACTTGTCAGGATCAGGAAGAAGTGCGTTGGCGTCGGTGCCTGTGAACTTAAAAAGAAAAACAGTCTAAGAATTCAAATCTGCCTGTTAATCTAGAGCTTGGATTCATAAGATTAACAGAGGAACTAACGCTTCAACAAACATTTGGCTTTATACCATTAGGGGTGTCAACTTTGTGCGGTTAATCGGTAATCTTGATGATTCAGAATACGATAGAAAAAAAACAGACAATGGTGTAAATTTTACTAGCGGAATAAAGTGATTTCGATTCAGTCTATAATCTAAACGTGAGGATAAAGTGATTTAGTAATTTGTTAAGATAAATAGACACTTTATTTCTCATTGACAACCATAAATGACCCTTCAGACCCTTTGACTTCCATCGGAATATTGTGTAACTGTAACTGCTGCACTGAGCCTCATCATTTTGGTACTTAAAATGTTCACACTAACCCACTCTACATGATCTTGGTGTTTTTCTGCTATTTTGTCCATTAAGGAAATCCTATTCATAATATTAACCCTGGCTCCAAATTCGGCCCTGTAACCATTAGCACTGTGGGTGACGTCACGCTCGCTTTGGCCACTTCTTTCCACTTCTTTCTGCCAACCAACATTCGTTACATAAAAGGAAATGAAACTTACTCTACAACTGGTTTTGGTTTATCCACATTTCCATTGTAGTCTTCGTCAAATATGGGCCCACTTATGACGTTGACTCCGTTCAGATGCTGGGAATATTTAGGGAGCAGGATGGTATGGAAGTAGTCCCATATGACTGTAAAGATAAAGGTACATGTAATGGCAGTAATAATAATAGTAACACAATTAGTAACAGATTAAGCTGACCTTTGATAATCTCCAAACTAGATAGAGGCTACTTAAGACTGAATACATTATATGGACTAAACCAATAATCTGAACACCACAAAAATGCTAAAAACACTGCCTAAAAGGAACAATTCCCCCAAAATATTCATAACAAATTTCAATTAAAAGCCAACTAATTTAAATTTAACTAATAAATAAGATACTGATTAGCAATTAGGTAATATAGTTGGTCAGATCTTATACGGCACTATCCGACCTACCACAAGAGGGCAGCATGTTTTCACTTATTCAGGCCAGTTCCTACAATTATCAAGTGTAAACCTGTTGTATTTGCTCATACTGGCACATAAGATGTATTTATTTCTAAAACCTCGATCTTAGTAAATCCCTGAAAGCTATAAACAAGCCCTGACAAAGCATAAAACGTAACAGCACGCACAGGAATGAATTGGAATTTTGTTGAGTAACACCACAACCGCAACCTCTTGAATGAATAAAATCAAAAGCAGATCTGCGGTAAGCAGGAAGCAACAGGTCTGGCTCATGATGTAATCTTAAATACATGCAATCATCTCTGTAAACCCACAATGAGAAATGTTTAATTAATGGGAAATTAAGGGAACTATACTTGATACAGTAAAGGATTTATCTATCTCTTGTCCACACAACTTTATAAAATGCAAGTCTTGGTTCCTATAATATTCTACTTAATCTTAGATTTACTAACTATTAACCAAATGTGCAAAGTTTATCCAGTCATTGTAAAACTTGTAACAAGCCTCCATTCTCTATGAAGAAACTACTCTATTCAACAAGTATCAATATAAAAATAGCACACAAAAGTTTTAAGTTATCTTAGTGTATTACCAGAAGTAGACAAACACAGTTTTTATCAGAGTCTAGTGTATATAGTGAATTAAACTTTTTATTACAATGTTTTTTTTCCCTTTTACTGTATTGTAACAACTACATTTCCAGTATTACATCTCACAGTAAACTCCTCCTCAGGCCCAAACTAGGACTGCTCTAAAAGGACTAATAATTATACTGTACAAATTATCTCAATTCCTGGATAAAAGTTAAACACTAAACCCTGTAAATGTTGATATTTGAAATGTAATTTAACAGTGAAGGGTTAAAATCAAACCAGCAATGAACTTATGTTTCAACACTAAGTAAACCTAATGTGTATTTTCTCTGGAAAAGTCCCTCCCCAAAGACAATATCTCTAGTATCACTTCATCAGAACAGTGTGTTTGTTGTGTTTTGCAGTAATGGATAAATATTTCGATAAGACTCACCCAGAAAAGCAGGAAACATCGGAACCATGTTACTGGTGAGGAGTGAGTCAGTGTGAGGACCTAGATTTTTGAGGTCTGAGGGAAACACAAGGAAGAAATCAGATCCATGTAGAGTTCCATTACATGACATACATTATATGCATATTAAAGCTGCACTATGTAACTTTTCTGATGGGGGTCCAAAGCATGCTTGTCTCCATGGAGATGTTATTGCTTTCATGCTTTGCCTGTAATGACAGTATGGCATTAAACATCTTGCATTTATTTCATTACTAACGTTTTATTACACAAAATCTCCATCTAATCATTCTGTGAATCTTGGCCTGGTGAGGTCACCATAATGCCATACTGTGGAATATTCCAGGGAAAGTAATGACATCTCCATGGAGACAAGCAGGTGCAAACTTACTTTACAAAATTATATAGTGCAACTTGAAATGTTACAGTCTTTTTTTGCCATTTGCACCACAATTTACTTACAAGATAGTTTTTTTTTTACTCCACTGTCCTATAACGTGAAAACATGGCAATAAAAATATGTCTGTGAATCTTTTAGTAAGAGCAGTAGTAACTGAGCAGTATGAAGTAAATCTGTTAAGTTTGTTCCACATGGGCACCAATAGAAAGAGGATGTAGTGAAACGAATAGTCCCTTTACTTTAATAACCATAATAGATGACATATGTCCACAATGCTTCCTCAAAGGTTATTTGGGGTTAATCTGGTGAAAATAGGCCAACCGCTCCACCCGACCATGCAGCTGCAACCAGGCAGCTTTCAAGCAGACCCATGCCTCTACAATCTAGTCACATCCAGTATATTACCAGTGTGTAAATATTTAAACATCCACTTTTAATTTCACCTATTGTAATGATATCAAGTCTGTAACAACACATTCCTGTTATTGTCCAAGCTTCACCTGAGCCCCGTACGGTCCATACAACAGTGTGAATATAAAGGAGCCTCCACAAGAATGAGACTTTAGAGTCATGTCAGTTTGCATTGGACACCCCACACATCCCCATGAGCAGTGTCCTGTGTGAGTGACACTCACTGGGTGGGTGCAGCAGCCCAAAGGTGAGCTCGGGGTTGTTTCTATAGCGACTGCACATCTGCGATTGGGATGGGTTAATACGAACATCAGCACGCACGCACAGGCTGATTAGAGGATCAACTTTTGCCTAAGAAAAAGAGAGAAAAGGGAAACAGAGGTCAATGAGTGTTGGACGAAATGTGGTGTTCTGTAAGAAACCCTTGGGTCAGTAAGGACAGAGAAATGCCACAAATCTGGAGCATTTGGTCAAGGCTCATTTGAGAACAAAACTGACTGTACGTCTGTGTTAGAAAACTGCTGCATATAAAAATGCTTAAAGTGTCAAAGTTAATTTAAGAAAGAAATAATTCTCCACAAGTGGACCCAAAATTATGTAAAGTAGAAAAAATATAGCTGTACTAAATTTCAGATTCCTCTTCTACTTCCTTAAGTTGGAGTCATAGATGCACTTGACCTATGCACAGCTCGCAGTTTATCTAATATGTTTGTGTATTAAAAGCCTGTCTGTGTAACTTTTCTTGTGGAGGATCAGCTACCAGCTTGTCTCCAAGGAGATGTTATGGCTTTGCACTAAATATGCCACAGTATGGATATAAACTTAGTTAACAATGGAAAATGGAAACAAGTAACTGTACCGTCAGATCTATGAAGAAGCAAGCCCTGCACAAACTATGAATTCACGTTATTCAAGGCTATTTGAGCTACAAAGCCCTGTAATTGAGTACATGCAAAATATGTATATATGTTTAATGCCATACTGTAGAACATTACATGTAGACAAGCATGTAATGAACCCTCCATAGATGCTGGAATAAACTGATGTAGTGGAGAATTAATTAGTCTAGAATTCAGAATCAGGGCAGGATCAGCAAAAGGTCATCTGAAATGGTAATTTCATGTTAAAAAAGACAAATCCACCTCCTCTCACTATTTCATCTGACAAACACTAGAAAGACCTTCAGTAAAAGACCTGCTTCAGACTGATCTTGATTTACATGAATAGTTAAATGACAAAGCAGTGCGGTGGCTGGTTTACTACAGTTGTGCTCAGATGAGTAACAGCTGCTCTCATGTAGTCACTAAAAACCTCCTCAGGCTCCTGCCAGGACTCCAAACCAGACCAGGATCTGAACCAGAGCCAGGACTCACTGTACCCGGTCCCAGCAGGGTGGAACGAATGGTTTTCAAGTCAATGTCATTGGGGGAAAAAAGGAACCAGTACTTCCCAAACATTACTCAGAACTTTTGCACTTTTTACACCATGAAGTTAAGACTATTTAACTTCAGCCCTTGTACACAGCCTTGGTATCCTCTTGCCTGACCAGCCACTACCTATTACATTCTGTTTGAATCCAGAAGGGGCTGGAACTGGACAAGAGAGAGTGAAAATACTTGGTCCACACTTATGACGATCCAACCACAGCTGCTAATTTGTTGCACGTGTCCCTCCAAATATGGACATTTCTTCTCCAAAATTCTGAGACCAAAATATATAACTTCTTTTACCTGAGGTGAATAAGAGCTTCGTGCTTCAAATGGTGGTTCTGTAAAAATCTGCATTGTTTCTCTGTCCTTTATATTGTTTTTTCCCCTTTTTTACGAATAAACCGTCATGTTTTAAGGTAGCCTCACTCACCAGAGGCACTGTGGTGTAAGAAACCCAGAGAGGCATGAATCTGTGCCGGCTGTACCCGCTCAGGAAGTCCCTCTGATAGAGCAGGCAGAAGGACACATCAGACTCCGTCACACGAGGAGTGCCGAAGGGGTGGTGCTGTTTCCTCAACTGGGCTTGGGTGGCTGGACAGAACATAAACAAGAATTGTCCTATGAATATCAAATACAACAAATAAATATAGGCTTCACTAAAGAGGGTTCTTACCAGAGTCTATGCTGAGAAGTTGTGTGTTCATCTCTTTGCGCTGGAAAGAGTTTCAAAATGTGGTTGGTTGTGTATAGAAAGAAAATGTTTGTCATAAACAAGTATATTTTAAAGGTGCACTGAAACATTTCTGGTAGAGGAACTGCCATCTGCTTGTCTCCATGGAGATGTTATCACTATGCCTGTACATTAATAACACCTTTAAATAACCAATTTATTTGCCTGGCACATCCAGAATTCTTTCTGTATTTTATACAGATTGATCAGTGACCACACCCTCGGCTGCATCTCACACCAAATGAGATTGTGCAATCAGATTTTTTTTCAGTGATATAAGTGAAACGAAGGAAATCCGATTTATCAGATTAACAAATCTTAGGCCTTGTCCACACGTATCCGGGTATCTGATAAACCGAAGATGTTTTGCTGCGTTTTGACCTGTCATCCACACGAATACGCATCAAAAACGAGTATTCAGGGAAAACTCCGGCCAAAGTGAAGATTTTTGAAAACTCCGTTTATGCCTGTTTGTGTGGACAGAGATAACTGGGGTTTTGCGTTTTAAAACGTCACTGTCTGCGCCAAAAAATATGAATCTGCCCTGACGTCAAACGTGCGACATTTGTTTAGGCGACTGCCAAAGCCAAAGCCAAAGCCAAAGCAGACTATGGATCGGAGTCATTTCTTGAGAGCTGTGTGTGTGTTGAGAGCAGAATTGCTCCTAATGTGTTTAGGAGCAATTCTGACTCCGAGTCTGTCCAGACAAAGCAGCTCGGCACCATGTTTTCTGTTGTTTAAGTTTAGGCGGAAGTGACGGCGAAGTGAGGGCTCAATGGAAATAATATCTACAGGTTTGGAATGTGTATGAATGTGGTTGAAAACGCAGATGTTCGGTTATGTGTGGAAGGTTTTTTTTTTCGAAGACGAGGTGGTGTGGATAAAACTATTTTTATAAACGGAGGGGGGGAAATGTTCGGTTTTAAAAATACCCGGCTACGTGTGTACATAGCCTTAGTGCTTTGCTCATTGATTCTGCAGACATTTCTGCCCGCTGTGATATTTTTTCCTTTTATTTTAATTTTATTAAATCATGCATGTGGCCAATTGGCTAATTGTCATTTACGGCCATCTGAAAACAGGGAGATCAGAACAGACGCACATCTTTGTAAAGTATTGAAGAAGTGTTCATTCTGGATCCCAGATAAGGTGTTTATTATAATTAGTTTGTTTGGTGTAAATGAATCAACACAGCTTTTGAGCTGAGCTGATCACATTTTCAGATACGAATAAGAAAAGGTGGAATTTGCCCGTTCAAATACCATTTCTGTTGTCTGATTGCTGCAGGAGCACTGGCGGTCGTCTGAGGGGGTGGGGTCAGATGCATCACATGGTGTGTCATGTGACAGCTGGGCGGGGTGCACGGGCTGGAACGCTGCCCTCTTCAGGAGGTGGTTCAGACTCCCGTGGGTGCCGTTGTTGAGAGCAGGACGAATGTCCAGGAGGTCTGGAGAAAATAACAAAGAAATGATATTCACTTTTCTGACATTTAAAACCTTTTACTTTGTAACACAGTATGAACTTAACATGATGAGATTTAAGCATAGATTTCTGTGTAATAAAAGTAGTACGATAACATGTCTTAAAATGTTTTCAGATTTCCATAGGTGATTATACTGAGCTAATTAAACAGAAACATCAATATCTTTCATATGTTACGTGAAAAACCTGAAATTGAATATAAAGGTTGAAATAGGAGGATAAAGAAAAACACCTTACCACACATGAGGTTGTACACTTCAATATTCTCAAAAGGTGGGACTACAGTCTTGTGTTTGAATCCTGGGCCGTAGCCAATGAAAATCGCCTAAAGAAACAAACACACGTTAATATTTAAACATCACTGTGCTCACCGCTCGAGCGGCAAACTGCTTAACAATTCAGGCATATGTAGTAATTTTTGGTAAATTTAAAGTTGCCAAACAAGTTGTGCAAGATCAAGTTTAAAAACAGCACTTTGATTGCTTTTTAAACAACCTGAAATTACTTGTGCACGTTTGGCTACAAAACAACATTGTGGCTGCTGATATTTCTGGAAGGGAAACAGTCTATTCCCAAATACGTAAACATCAACATTATGCACTGTATAGTTCAATTGAGGCTGTAACTGAATATATGAATAATCTTTTGATGTTATGACTATGCAAGCTTATTATGCTGAGGTAAATACAAGTTCAATCTGACGCTAAAACGTAGGATTCTTGTCAAAATGCTTTAAAATTCAGAACCTGAGGGACTGAGAGGGAGGATAGGCATAAGCTAAAACACTGAAGGACCGAGTGATACCAAATCATCTAAAATCTTTCTAAAATATAAAGTGAACTTTATTTTGTCTATGCCATTCTATGTAACAATTTATAACACCTATACCTTAATGAAGTATAAAGCAAGAGTTAATTCATTATGAGCAAATAGCTTATTAAAGGCGCATTGTGTAACTTTTCTGGGTCCATCAAATGCTTTTCTTCATGAAGATGTCATTAAACCTGTTATTAAACCTTTCTATCTTTATGGAGACCAAACCAAATCAAGCTACAGGTCAGATCGGTGGAGAGGCGACCCCGCTCACAGTCAGAATGCCTGTTTTTCTAAGTATTTTTGAGCTATAAATATGTAAGGCAGAGCTGTTTAATGTCATACTGTGGAATATTCCAGGCAGAGCGCTGACATATCCATAGAAACAAGCAGGTGACGGACCCCCAAACAAAAGTTACATAGTGAACCTTTAAGAAAGACTGAGTCTTCGTAACAACTTAATTAATACTCTGACCCTAAATCCTAATCCCTTAATTATCTAGTTACTAATCCTTAATCATTCTTAATAAACTATTTGTTCATTGTGGATTAAGTACATATTCATTGTTTATTAAGGCTTTAAATAGTGTAGTAATTATGAAGTGTTTTATAATTCTAGTAGTAGTAGTAGTAGTAGTAGTAGTAGTTTTATGTAAATTACAACTTTTACTTGTACTCTTCATAGATTGTATATATAAACGGACATAGCTAACCCACTAGCCGCCTCGTGCTAAACAGGAAGTGCACGCGCCCACCTCCATCAACACTGGCTCCAATTAACTTCACATTGAAAAACTTTTGTCCATAAATAAATTCCTGTTCATAATATGGAACTCAGCTCCAAATTCTCTTCTATAAATGCTAGCCTCTTGAGCTTCATTTGACTTGAGCTATGGGAGACGTGAGGCTCCCTTAGGCCACATCTGTATACAGTCGATGGTGCTCTTTTATAAACCACTGCATTAGGGTGTTTTCAGGTCAATCCTGCTGCATCCTGTTTCAGCCAAAGTCCCAGAGCTGTTCCATTTATAAATATGTTCACGAACAGACCAAAGTTTGGATTTTGGTCCGTTTATCTTTCAGACACACTTCCCTTTGTCGTGTATCTCACCTGCATGTTCCAGAAAAGATTATCTGATCCGTGGAACCCTCCAGAGCAGTACTTCATTTCCTTCCTGGTCCTGAAAGTACAAAACCACACCATTACCAAGTCTGTTTTCTGTATGCAACATGCAACTCCAGGAAAACAAATAAGATAACACTGTTGTTTGTTTAGCTACATTTCATCTTATGTTTTGAAGTCATTTTCTCTGATTGTATAATTGGTGTATTTTACTGCAATAGAGCAGTTCCACAAAAACACTTATGCTAATCTTTGTAAACACTGAAGAACTGTTTATCTGTGAACTGGTGTAGTGAAATATGAGGGGATTTCTATAAAGCAAAATCATACCTGTCCTACACAAAATTGACTCTTGTGAGCTTTAAGCCATGTTATAATGTTATTACCTCACACATTATTAGTCTGTGTACACCTTAAAAGCTCAAAGTGCTCTTTTCCACCTTGTGATGTCATGTAGTGGTAGTTTTCAAGTTAACAGCTACCTTTAGTTCAGTAGAGATTGGCAGTTCTAGGGCTGATGATGATTCTAGTGAAGGTGTATGGAGTATTGAGAGAAGAACTCAGCCTATATATGCAGGATTTGTGTGTTAAACATGTGTGAATGAAACAAAACTCAACTTTGGGTATGTATTTTGATGAGAAAATAAGATCAGGCAATGGAGGCCCCTTTACAGTTTTTTCTAGTGTTGCAAATTTACTTTCCTACACTACCCCAAAAAAGGATTTCTCTGGATAATCAGGTTTCTTTGCGTCGGAGCCAGTATCTTAGAAATGCTCAATTTTCCATCAACATCATCAGCTACATTGTGCGTGTCCACTCACATAGAGGCCTGCCAGCCCTCCTTCATGTACAGGTGCCCCCTCTCGATCCTGTCGTTGTTGGCGAAGTGCATCCGCTTGGGGAGGTGCTCTTTGAGGTAGGGTCTCATTGGCTGGTCAGGAGTCCTGCACTTAACACCAAACCCACACCGCAGGAACAGATATGACAATGTTTGACTTAGGCTCAATCAAGCAGATAATCTTTCATTCTTCTTTCCAGGGCAAAAGCATAAGGCTGGAAATAGCTGGCATGCCGAAAGACCGAAACTAAGGCTGACAGAGACACTAATAGTACAGCTGCTCTAGTGGAGGGTCCGTCGCCTGCTTGTCTCCATGGAGATGTTATTGCTTTGCCTTGAATGTTCCACGATATGACATTAAAACATCTATCTAAATCAGTCATTCTCTCTGTGAACAGGGTTGCCTTTTTTTCTGACGTCTAATGTGGCCTACAGTTGTCATCTCTGAGATAGATTTAGATTTCGGGTTTAATCTTTATCATGGAACAGTTTAGACAAAGCAATAACAACTCCATGGAGACAAGCATTTTACATAAGACAAGAAAGAAGATAAGGAAAAGAAAATAACAGTTAAAGCAGAGCTGAAATGGGTCTCAAACAGAACAATGGCCTAAAAAAAGAAAGAAACATTAGGGAAACAGTAGTTGACATACCGACAGACGCTCGATGAGGTCTTCATAGTCAACTGTAAAAATAAGACAAAAGGACAACAAAGTCAATTTAAAGACATGGTATGTAATTTTTGTGGTGGATAGCCAAATTACAGTTGAGATCTATAGAGACAACCCTGTTCATAGTAAGAAAGCATATAGAAACACGTATATAATTTTAAAGGTAGATCGGTATGTTTAATGCCATACTCTGGAACCTGTCAGGCAAATCAATAACCA